>OW121740.1:126772298-128104798 GCA_933228675.1 Stomorhina lunata
AAAAATCAAAAATTTCCATAAAAAATCAAAATTTTTCACAAAAAAACTTTAAATGACTGTAACTTTGTTATTATGCGTTTAAATGGAAATCTAACGAAATTTTGGGATCACTAAAATTTTTTATCAAAAATCAAAATTTTTCATTAAAAATCAATATTTTTCACAAAAAAAAACTTTAAATGGCTGTAACTTTGTTATTATGCGTTTAAATGGAAATCTAACGAAATTTTGGGATCACTAAAATTTTTTATCAAAAATCAAAATTTTTCATTAAAAATCAAAATTTTTCACAAAAAAAACTTTAAATGGCTGTAACTTTGTTATTATGCGTTTAAATGGAAATCTAACGAAATTTTGGGATCACTAAAATTTTTTATCAAAAATCAAAATTTTTCATTAAAAATCTATATTTTTCACAAAAAAACTTTAAATGGCTGTAACTTTGTTATTATGCGTTTAAATGGAAATCTAACGAAATTTTGGGATCACTAAAATTTTTCATCAAAAATCAAAAATTTGCAGAAAAAATCAAAATTTTTCACAAAAAAACTTTAAATGGCTGTAACTTTGTTATTATGCGTTTAAATGGAGATCTAACGAAATTTTGGGATCACTAAAATTTTTCATCAAAAATCAAAATTTTCCATAAAAAATCAAAATTTTTCACTAAAAAACTCTAAATGGCTGTAACTTTGTTATTATGCGTTTAAATGGAAATCTAACGAAATTTTGGGATCACTAAAATTTTTTATCAAAAATCAAAATTTTTCATTAAAAATCAAAATTTTTCACAAAAAAACTTTAAATGGCTGTAACTTTGTTATTATGCGTTTAAATGGAAATCTAACGAAATTTTGGGATCACTAAAATTTTTTATCAAAAATCAAAATTTTTCATTAAAAATCAATATTTTTCACAAAAAAAACTTTAAATGGCTGTAACTTTGTTATTATGCGTTTAAATGGAAATCTAACGAAATTTTGGGATCACTAAAATTTTTCATCAAAAATCAAAAATTTCCATAAAAAATCAAAATTTTTCACAAAAAAACTTTAAATGGCTGTAACTTTGTTATTATGCGTTTAAATGGAGATCTAACGAAATTTTGGGATCACTAAAATTTTTCATCAAAAATCAAAATTTTCCATAAAAAATCAAAATTTTTCACTAAAAAACTCTAAATGGCTGTAACTTTGTTATTATGCGTTTAAATGGAAATCTAACGAAATTTTGGGATCACTAAAATTTTTTATCAAAAATAAAAATTTTTCATTAAAAATCAAAATTTTTCACAAAAAAAACTTTAAATGGCTGTAACTTTGTTATTATGCGTTTAAATGGAAATCTAACGAAATTTTGGGATCACTAAAATTTTTTATCAAAAATCAAAATTTTTCATTAAAAATCAAAATTTTTCACAAAAAAACTTTAAATGGCTGTAACTTTGTTATTATGCGTTTAAATGGAAATCTAACGAAATTTTGGGATCACTAAAATTTTTCATCAAAAATCAAAATTTTTCACAAAAAAATTTTAAATGGCTGTAACTTTGTTATTATGCGTTTAAATGGAAATCTAACGAAATTTTGGGATCACTAAAATTTTTCATCAAAAATCAAAAATTTCCATAAAAAATCAAAATTTTTCACAAAAAAACTTTAAATGACTGTAACTTTGTTATTATGCGTTTAAATGGAAATCTAACGAAATTTTGGGATCACTAAAATTTTTTATCAAAAATCAAAATTTTTCATTAAAAATCAATATTTTTCACAAAAAAAAACTTTAAATGGCTGTAACTTTGTTATTATGCGTTTAAATGGAAATCTAACGAAATTTTGGGATCACTAAAATTTTTTATCAAAAATCAAAATTTTTCATTAAAAATCAAAATTTTTCACAAAAAAAACTTTAAATGGCTGTAACTTTGTTATTATGCGTTTAAATGGAAATCTAACGAAATTTTGGGATCACTAAAATTTTTTATCAAAAATCAAAATTTTTCATTAAAAATCTATATTTTTCACAAAAAAACTTTAAATGGCTGTAACTTTGTTATTATGCGTTTAAATGGAAATCTAACGAAATTTTGGGATCACTAAAATTTTTCATCAAAAATCAAAAATTTGCAGAAAAAATCAAAATTTTTCACAAAAAAACTTTAAATGGCTGTAACTTTGTTATTATGCGTTTAAATGGAAATCTAAAGAAATTTTGGGATCACTAAAATTTTTCATCAAAAATCAAAAATTTCCATAAAAAATCAAAATTTGTCACAAAAAAACTTTAAATGGCTGTAACTTTGTTATTATGCATTTAAATGGAAATCTAACGAAATTTTGGGATCACTAAAATTTTTCATCAAAAATCAAAAATTTCCATAAAAAATCAAAATTTGTCACAAAAAAACTTTAAATGGCTGTAACTTTGTTATTATGCGTTTAAATGGAAATCTAACGAAATTTTGGGATCACTAAAATTTTTCATCAAAAATCAAAAATTTCCATAAAAAATCAAAATTTGTCACAAAAAAACTTTAAATGGCTGTAACTTTGTTATTATGCGTTTAAATGGAAATCTAACGAAATTTTGGGATCACTAAAATTTTTTATCAAAAATCAAAATTTTTCATTAAAAATCTATATTTTTCACAAAAAAACTTTAAATGGCTGTAACTTTGTTATTATGCGTTTAAATGGAAATCTAACGAAATTTTGGGATCACTAAAATTTTTCATCAAAAATCAAAAATTTCCATAAAAAATCAAAATTTTTCACAAAAAAAACTTTAAATGGCTGTAACTTTGTTATTATGCGTTTAAATGAAAATCTAACGAAATTTTGGAATCACTAAAATTTTTCATCAAAAATCAAAATTTTCCATAAAAATCAAAATTTTTCAAAAAAAAAACTTTAAATGGCTGTAACTTTGTTATTATGCGTTTAAATGGAAATCTAACGAAATTTTGGGATCACTAAAATATTTCATCAAAAATCAAAATTTTCCATAAAAATCAAAATTTTTCACAAAAAAAACTAAAATTTTTCATCAAAAACCAAAATTTTCCATAAAAAATCAAAATTTTTCACAAAAAAACTTTAAATGGCTGTAACTTTGTTATTATGCGTTTAAATGGAAATCTAACGAAATTTTGGGATCACTAAAATTTTTCATCAAAAATCAAAATTTTCCATAAAATCAAAATTTTTCACAAAAAAACTTTAAATGGCTGTAACTTTGTTATTATGCGTTTAAATGGAAATCTAACGAAATTTTGGGATCACTAACATTTTTTATCAAAAATCGAAATTTTTCATTACAAATCAATATTTTTCACAAAAAAAACTTTAAATGGCTGTAACTTTGTTATTATGCGTTTAAATGGAAATCTAACGAAATTTTGGGATCACTAAAATTTTTCATCAAAAATCAAAATTTTCCCTAAAAAATCAAAATTTTTCACAAAAAAAACTTTAAATGGCTGTAACTTTGTTATTATGCGTTTAAATGGAAATCTAACGAAATTTTGGGATCACTAAAATTGTTTATCAAAAATCAAAATTTTTCATTAAAACTCAATATTTTTCACAAAAAAACTTTAAATGGCTGTAACTTTGTTATTATGCGTTTAAATGGAAATCTAACGAAATTTTGGGATCACTAAAATTTTTCATCAAAAATCAAAAATTTCCATAAAAAATCAAAATTTGTCACAAAAAAACTTTAAATGGCTGTAACTTTGTTATTATGCGTTTAAATGGAAATCTAACGAAATTTTGGGATCACTAAAATTTTTCATCAAAAATCAAAAATTTCCATAAAAAATCAAAATTTGTCACAAAAAAACTTTAAATGGCTGTAACTTTGTTATTATGCGTTTAAATGGAAATCTAACGAAATTTTGGGATCACTAAAATTTTTTATCAAAAATCAAAATTTTTCATTAAAAATCTATATTTTTCACAAAAAAACTTTAAATGGCTGTAACTTTGTTATTATGCGTTTAAATGGAAATCTAACGAAATTTTGGGATCACTAAAATTTTTCATCAAAAATCAAAAATTTCCATAAAAAATCAAAATTTTTCACAAAAAAAACTTTAAATGGCTGTAACTTTGTTATTATGCGTTTAAATGAAAATCTAACGAAATTTTGGAATCACTAAAATTTTTCATCAAAAATCAAAATTTTCCATAAAAATCAAAATTTTTCAAAAAAAACTTTAAATGGCTGTAACTTTGTTATTATGCGTTCAAATGGAAATCTAACGAAATTTTGGGATCACTAAAATATTTCATCAAAAATCAAAATTTTCCATAAAAATCAAAATTTTTCACAAAAAAAACTAAAATTTTTCATCAAAAACCAAAATTTTCCATAAAAAATCAAAATTTTTCACAAAAAAACTTTAAATGGCTGTAACTTTGTTATTATGCGTTTAAATGGAAATCTAACGAAATTTTGGGATCACTAAAATTTTTCATCAAAAATCAAAATTTTCCATAAAAATCAAAATTTTTCACAAAAAAACTTTAAATGGCTGTAACTTTGTTATTATGCGTTTAAATGGAAATCTAACGAAATTTTGGGATCACTAACATTTTTTATCAAAAATCGAAATTTTTCATTACAAATCAATATTTTTCACAAAAAAAACTTTAAATGGCTGTAACTTTGTTATTATGCGTTTAAATGGAAATCTAACGAAATTTTGGGATCACTAAAATTTTTCATCAAAAATCAAAATTTTTCACAAAAAAACTTTAAATGGCTGTAACTTTGTTATTATGCGTTTAAATCGAAATCTAACAAAATTTTGGGATCACTAACATTTTTTATCAAAAATCAAAATTTTTCATTACAAATCAATATTTTTCACAAAAAAAACTTTAAATGGCTGTAACTTTGTTATTATGCGTTTAAATGGAAATCTAACGAAATTTTGGGATCACTAAAATTTTTCATCAAAAATCAAAATTTTCCCTAAAAAATCAAAATTTTTCACAAAAAAACTTTAAATGGCTGTAACTTTGTTATTATGCGTTTAAATGGAAATCTAACGAAATTTTGGGATCACTAAAATTGTTTATCAAAAATCAAAATTTTTCATTAAAACTCAATATTTTTCACAAAAAAACTTTAAATGGCTGTAACTTTGTTATTATGCGTTTAAATGGAAATCTAACGAAATTTTGGGATCACTAAAATTTTTCATCAAAAATCAAAATTTTCCCTAAAAAATCAAAATTTTTCACAAAAAAACTTTAAATGGCTGTAACTTTGTTATTATGCGTTTAAATGGAAATCTAACGAAATTTTGGGATCACTAAAATTGTTTATCAAAAATCAAAATTTTTCATTAAAACTCAATATTTTTCACAAAAAAACTTTAAATGGCTGTAACTTTGTTATTATGCGTTTAAATGGAAATCTAACGAAATTTTGGGATCACTAAAATTTTTCATCAAAAATCAAAAATTTCCATAAAAAATCAAAATTTGTCACAAAAAAACTTTAAATGGCTGTAACTTTGTTATTATGCGTTTAAATGGAAATCTAACGAAATTTTGGGATCACTAAAATTTTTCATCAAAAATCAAAAATTTCCATAAAAAATCAAAATTTGTCACAAAAAAACTTTAAATGGCTGTAACATTGTTATTATGCGTTTAAATGGAAATCTAACGAAATTTTGGGATCACTAAAATTTTTTATCAAAAATCAAAATTTTTCATTAAAAATCTATATTTTTCACAAAAAAACTTTAAATGGCTGTAACTTTGTTATTATGCGTTTAAATGGAAATCTAACGAAATTTTGGGATCACTAAAATTTTTCATCAAAAATCAAAAATTTCCATAAAAAATCAAAATTTTTCACAAAAAAAACTTTAAATGGCTGTAACTTTGTTATTATGCGTTTAAATGAAAATCTAACGAAATTTTGGAATCACTAAAATTTTTCATCAAAAATCAAAATTTTCCATAAAAATCAAAATTTTTCAAAAAAAACTTTAAATGGCTGTAACTTTGTTATTATGCGTTTAAATGGAAATCTAACGAAATTTTGGGATCACTAAAATATTTCATCAAAAATCAAAATTTTCCATAAAAATCAAAATTTTTCACAAAAAAAACTAAAATTTTTCATCAAAAACCAAAATTTTCCATAAAAAATCAAAATTTTTCACAAAAAAACTTTAAATGGCTGTAACTTTGTTATTATGCGTTTAAATGGAAATCTAACGAAATTTTGGGATCACTAAAATTTTTCATCAAAAATCAAAATTTTCCATAAAAATCAAAATTTTTCACAAAAAAACTTTAAATGGCTGTAACTTTGTTATTATGCGTTTAAATGGAAATCTAACGAAATTTTGGGATCACTAAAATTTTTTATCAAAAATCAAAATTTTTCACAAAAAAAACTTTAAATGGCTGTAACTTTGTTATTATGCGTTTAAATGGAAATCTAACGAAATTTTGGGATCACTAACATTTTTTATCAAAAATCGAAATTTTTCATTACAAATCAATATTTTTCACAAAAAAAACTTTAAATGGCTGTAACTTTGTTATTATGCGTTTAAATGGAAATCTAACGAAATTTTGGGATCACTAAAATTTTTTATCAAAAATCAAAATTTTTCACAAAAAAAACTTTAAATGGCTGTAACTTTGTTATTATGCGTTTAAATGGAAATCTAACGAAATTTTGGGATCACTAAAATTTTTCATCAAAAATCAAAATTTTCCATAAAAAATCAAAATTTTTCACAAAAAAACTTTAAATGGCTGTAACTTTGTTATTATGCGTTTAAATGGAAATCTAACGAAATTTTGGGATCACTAAAATTTTTCATCAAAAATCAAAATTTTCCATAAAAAATCAAAATTTTTCACAAAAAAACTTTAAATGGCTGTAACTTTGTCATTATGCGTTTAAATGGAAATCTAACGAAATTTTGGGATCACTAAAATTTTTCATCAAAAATCAAAATTTTTCACAAAAAAACTTTAAATGGCTGTAACTTTGTTATTATGCGTTTAAATGGAAATCTAACGAAATTTTGGGATCACTAAAATTTTTCATCAAAAATCAATATTTTTCACAAAAAAACTTTAAATGGCTGTAACTTTGTTATTATGCGTTTAAATGGAAATCTAACGAAATTTTGGGATCACTAAAATTTTTCATCAAAAATCAAAATTTTTCACAAAAAAACTTTAAAT
The DNA here is from genome assembly GCA_933228675.1 of Stomorhina lunata. Classification (NCBI taxonomy): domain Eukaryota; kingdom Metazoa; phylum Arthropoda; class Insecta; order Diptera; family Rhiniidae; genus Stomorhina; species Stomorhina lunata. Next base: position 126,779,531 of record OW121740.1, read on the forward strand.
GGCTGTAACTTTGTTATTATGCGTTTAAATGGAAATCTAACGAAATTTTGAGATCACTAAAATTTTTCGTCAAAAATCAACTTTTTTTACAAAAAAACTTTAAATTGCTGTAACTTTGTTATTATGCGTTTAAATGGAAATCTAACGAAAATCAAAATTTTCCATAAAAAATCAAAATTTTTCGCAAAAAAACTTTAAATGGCTGTAACTTTGTTATTATGCGTTTAAATGGAAATCTAACGAAATTTTGGGATCACTAAAATTTTTCATCAAAAATCAAAATTTTTTTTAAAAATCAATATTTTTCACAAAAAAACTTTAAATGGCTGTAACTTTGTTATTATGCGTTTAAATGGAAATCTAACGAAATTTTGGGATCACTAAAATTTTTTTCAAAAATCGAAATTTTTCATTAAAAATCAATATTTTTCACAAAAAAAAAAAACTTTAAATGGATGTAACTTTGTTATTATGCGTTTAAATGGAAATCTAACGAAATTTTGGGATCACTAAAATTGTTCATCAAAAATCAAAATTTTTCACAAAAAAACTTTAAATGGCTGTAACTTTGTTATTATGCGTTTAAATGGAAATCTAACGAAATTTTGGGATCACTAAAATTTTTTTCAAAAATCGAAATTTTTCATTAAAAATCAATATTTTTCACAAAAAAAAAAAAACTTTAAATGGATGTAACTTTGTTATTATGCGTTTAAATGGAAATCTAACGAAATTTTGGGATCACTAAAATTTTTCATCAAAAATCAAAATTTTTCACAAAAAAACTTTAAATGGCTGTAACTTTGTTATTATGCGTTTAAATGGAAATCTAACGAAATTTTGGGATCACTAAAATTTTTCATCAAAAATCAAAATTTTTTATTAAAAATCAATATTTACGAAATTTTGGGATTACTAAAATTGTTCATCAAAAATCAAAATTTTTTATTGAAAATCAATATTTTTCACAAAAAAACTTTAAATGGCTGTAACTTTGTTATTATGCGTTTAAATGGAAATCTAACGAAATTTTGGGATCACTAAAATTTTTCATCAAAAATCAAAATTTTTTATTAAAAATCAATATTTTTCACAAAAAAAACATTAAATGGCTGTAACTTTGTTATTATGCGTTTAAATGGAAATCTAACGAAATTTTGGGATCACTAAAATTGTTCATCAAAAATCAAAATTTTTTATTGAAAATCAATATTTTTCACAAAAAAACTTTAAATGGCTGTAACTTTGTTATTATGCGTTTAAATGGAAATCTAACGAAATTTTGGGATCAATAAAATTGTTCATCAAAAATCAAAATTTTTTATTGAAAATCAATATTTTTCACAAAAAAAACTTTAAATGGCTGTAACTTTGTTATTATGCGTTTAAATGGAAATCTAACGAAATTTTGGGATCACTAAAATTTTTCATCAAAAATCAAAATTTTTTATTAAAAATCAATATTTTTCACACAAAAAAAATTAAATGGCTGTAACTTTGTTATTATGCGTTTAAATGGAAATCTAACGAAATTTTGGGATCACTAAAATTTTTCATCAAAAATCAAAATTTTTCACAAAAAAACTTTAAATGGCTGTAACTTTGTTATTATGCGTTTAAATGGAAATCTAACGAAATTTTGGGATCACTAAAATTTTTCATCAAAAATCAATATTTTTCACAAAAAAACTTTAAATGGCTGTAACTTTGTTATTATGCGTTTAAATGGAAATCTAACGAAATTTTGGGATCACTAAAATTTTTCATCAAAAATCAAAATTTTTCACAAAAAAACTTTAAATGGCTGTAACTTTGTTATTATGCGTTTAAATGGAAATCTAACGAAATTTTGAGATCACTAAAATTTTTCGTCAAAAATCAACTTTTTTTACAAAAAAACTTTAAATTGCTGTAACTTTGTTATTATGCGTTTAAATGGAAATCTAACGAAAATCAAAATTTTCCATAAAAAATCAAAATTTTTCGCAAAAAAACTTTAAATGGCTGTAACTTTGTTATTATGCGTTTAAATGGAAATCTAACGAAATTTTGGGATCACTAAAATTTTTCATCAAAAATCAAAATTTTTTTTAAAAATCAATATTTTTCACAAAAAAACTTTAAATGGCTGTAACTTTGTTATTATGCGTTTAAATGGAAATCTAACGAAATTTTGGGATCACTAAAATTGTTCATCAAAAATCAAAATTTTTTATTAAAAATCAATATTTTTCACAAAAAAACTTTAAATGGCTGTAACTTTGTTAATATGCGTTTAAATTAAAAATCAAAATTTTTCACAAAAAAACTTTAAATGGCTGTAACTTTGTTATTATGCGTTTAAATAGAAATCTAACGAAATTTTGAGATCGCTAAAATTTTTCATCAATAATCAAAATTTTTCATATAAACCGAAATTTTTCACAAAAAACTTTAAATGGCTGTAACTTTGTTATTATGCGTTTAAATGGAAATCTAACAAAATTTTGGGATCACTAAAATATACATATTCCTTTTATTCTTAGAATTTTTAGCTAGTTTTTGCCACATTTAGATTTAAAGTAAGATAAATGATATCTTAAAAGAGTTTTTGATTCAGGAAGAAACAACCCTATAGTATATAATCCTTTCCTTTAAGCTTTTAAATTAAAAAAGTTTTTGGTAATTTGAAAAAGCAATAAATCTCTTAAAAAAAACTTTTGCAAATTCTTTAGAATTTCCAAAAATTAAAAAAAAAATATAATACAAAATTTTACATTTTAAAATTCAAAACATGCATGCATGTGGCATTTGACAAAAAAAGAACTACTTATTTGTTTACCTAACGCGGGTACTTGAAATCCTTTATCCTTTCGCATTAGCATCTTCAATTTTCTAATGATCAAAGACAAAATTCGCAAAACAAATAATAGATAACAACGTTTTTCTTCTATTTTCTTGAGTAGCTGACATACGTTGTTCCAAAATGAAAATCCTTTTCATTGGAAAACTCAATAAAGTAAAGCAAAAACATCATAGGAAAAATGTGACCTTAATTTGTTTAAATAAACGGAAAGAATAGAAAATACATGAAATGGAACCAGTAGAACGACATACGCATAAAAATTTAAATCTAATTTAAAATCGAGAACGTTTGCGAAAAACAAGCTTTTCAAATCAACAAACCGCCAAAGTTTGTTGCTATACAAACTGACAACCCCTCTCCATTTAGCCAAGGAAATTTACATACAAGCTCATGTGATTATGTTTGTCTACACATGTCCTTTATCCGGTTTTCTTTCATTTGAAAGAGTATGTGTGTATGTTGTTGCCTACTTTCTGTTGTTTATTGATGACATTGACGTTTTAGATGTTTGTATGGTTAGAATATTATTTGCAAATTAGCCACTATAGACCTCATCTTCATCTATTTGATCCTTGGCTTTTTACATCCTTTTTTATGTTTACACAAACACATATAAACTTGCATAGACATGTAAGTACATGTATGTTTTTTAGCTACTTCTTCCAACTCCCCTCCCGGCTAAGAAACAATGAAAAACCAATAAAGCGTTAAGCCTACCAAAATACAATACAATAACTCAATACTTTTTCCTTTACATTATTCTTTCTTTAAAATGCCAAAGTCACACATCACTGCCCTTTTTTAAGATAAAGCGAATGATTTTGTTTTCCCAATCAGTTGATGAAAATCTTTTACCGGTTCTTTGCATGTCCTTGTTCATATGTTTGCTGATTTTTTTTTTTAAGTTTGTTTAACATTTGACAGTTTTTTTTTTGAAACTCATTTTAAAATTGGCCAAAGGGTGCAATATAATCGTTGTCATGATGAAGCTATTTTTTTTTGTTTTTTTCAAACATGTTCTTTTCAAATAAACAAATTGTTGATTTTGTTTGACGGGTTGTGATGACAACCCATCGATGGTCGTTTATTGACTCAAATTGCAAAATAAGAAATCTGCAAACATCACTAATGAGATGTTTGAGATAATACCTGATAAGTTTTTCAAAATTAAAAGTTCAAAAAAGTATTTTTATGAATGAAAAAAAAAAAACAAAAAAGTTTATAATGTAAAAACGTTATTTAGTGATATTCACCAATGGAAATTCTATAACAAAAACTCTTTAGACAATTTTTTTTAAACATTGTCCAAAAAAAAAAAAAAAAACGTTTGAAGCCACTTGAATTAGGCTGGATGCGAAAAAAATATCGATGTATAGGTGTCACACGACAAATCTAATGGACCGAATCGATCGTGTACTGCCAACAACATTAGATTTATGTGACAAATCATGTGACAATAATTTTGTTTTCCCTGCTTTTTTTATACCCTTCACCACCATAGGTGGAAAGGGTATTATAAGTTTATGCTGATGTATGTAACGCATAGAAATATTTGTCTTAGACCCACCTTTTAGTATACCAATAGGCTTAGAATCACTTCCTGAGTCGATTTAGCGATGTCCGTCCGTCTGGTTGGCTGGCTGGACCCCCATGTAAACCTTGTAATCAAACTACGCAATTCTAAAGATAATTTGATGAAATTTGGCACAGATCACTTTTTCATAATGGGACCACGGCTATTGAAATTCATCCAAATCGGTCCATTATTTATGGTACCTCCCATAGGTCCCACTTCCCGGAATTGATAATTCGGGCACAAAAATCAATATTTTTTCAATTTCGTTGAAATCGGTCCACATTTGACCATAGCTCTCATACAAACTTATGTGTCAAAACGCATTAAATGGGACAAAAAATCACTAAAACGCTCTCAAATCTGATAATGAGAATTTTAAGTTTATTTTTTGCGAACATAATTTTTGTAACAACTGTAATTAATTTGCCAAATTTTGAGATATATATAAGTCATATAAGTCCAAAAGACGGAAACAGCTTAAATATGTAAGTTTTGAGAAAATATTTATATGATGGCAAAATTTAGCAAATATTTGTCTATACAGGAAGAAGAAAACCTTTGAACATAGTGGTGAAGGGTATCGTATGGTCGGGCTTGACCGACTATAGCACTTTCTTACTTGTTTTTTTTTTTGCTTTGTTGTAATTTTTGGAAAAATATTTCTGTACGATTTTTTGTAAATGTTTTATGCATTTAATAAACAATATTTTTTTTTTTTTTGCTTTTAATTATTTTTAAATTTAAACAATTTAAATCTTCTTTTTTGTATAAGTTTTTGTATAACATTAACTCTTGCTTACTTAAGTTCAAAGTCCGAGCATAGTTTTGATTTCCATGGACTTCGATCTTGTGCAAATATTCTCCTATAGGCCAAGCTTTGAAAAATGTTTCTCTACTTGGTCTTTCCATGGAAGTTTCGGACATCCTCTTTTAACATTAGGTGGAGGGACATTTTTATTATAATTTTAGCCTCTTGATAGTAATTGTTTTTTCCAAGAGTGGGTTACTAGCCCGTCGTCCTAGCCCATTTTTATTGATCCATTTTTATCGGTCCCATAAGGACAACTCTCGGTACATGTTAGCTCACTACATTAAGGGGTGTTAAACTACCCTACAAGAAATGAATGGCCGAAACTAAACACACAAAAAATATTTACTAAGACATTTAAACTTAAACTCGACAAAACATATGAACGTAACCAGCTAGCAATTGGGAGATTGTTGATGATAATATTAGCAAAATGAGTCTTTTGGGATTCGTATAGATGATCAGAAAATAGATTGATCAGCTTGGTGATCAAAAAAGTGTACAAAAAGACTCATAGACTCTTAGCAAGTGACTAATATAACTGTTTTTTGGTAATAAACAAAATGCCACAAAAAGACTGGTATTCTATTATGGGTGATGTGGCTTAGTTAGTTACATTTCATATTCAGCAGCCTAGGTCCGATCCTCGATCTCGGGAGCATCAATTTATGTAATTATTAACGCAACTTCACTGTACTAAAAATAGATTATGACGTGTTCTAAAAATTGATTTACAGTTCTCTTTTTTTTTTGGACAAATCTTGCAAAATGTGTTCAATAATATTCTAATCAGAAAAACGAGTCATTAAAGACTTTTTTTGAAGAGTCGTATGAAGGGTATCATTTTTTCACACAAAAGTATCATTTTGACTCAAAATTTATATCATAAATGATCATTTTAATCGTGCAGTGGAGTCAAAGAAGACTCATATTTGATTAAAACTTTCAAAAAAAATGCTAGCTGGGTCACTCCCCAGTTAGCATTTTTATTATTTTTTGATCATATTTGACTCATTTTCGAATGATACGGTCGATTAAAACTATCGAATATGCTATCATTTTTGATTCGAAAAACTGTGCCTTCGGAAGAAAATGGTACTCTAGCCGCGACTCCCTTGAGAGAATCTTTTATGAACACCTTTTTGATTCGTTTTTGAGTCCTTTACGAGCCATTTTTGATTAAATTTTGATTATTTTTTCAGTTGATAGAGAAAGTAGAGAGATGAAATGTGGTGAAAGTCTTTTCTTAGAACACTTAAGAAGCTGCGCTATTTCTTGTTATTTTATTTACTTTTCATCGACGCCCGAGTTATCTTAACTAAAGGTTTAAAATTAAAAAAAGAAGACCAGTTCTCTTTTCTTCCAAAAATGTATTGTAATTTATTTTATATTTTCTTTGTTATTTATACATATTTCTTAATTGCTAAAAATGCTTACATATTAAAATTATATTTTATTTATTTTCAATTTGGGTCATTGCTTTTTGTTATTATATTTTATTTATTTTCAATTTGGGTCATTGCTTTTTATTATTGCTTAATTAACTAAATTTTCTTATAAAATGTAATTAGGTCAATATGTTGTTCTTTAACTTCTTTACTTCCTGGTCAATTAATGCTGATGCAGTTATTTAGCCTAGGTGGTTTAGTTGGTGGTATTGTTGATGTTGTTGTTTCTATAACTCCTCCCCCCTTGGTGTGGAGCGATGGCCAAAAGAATTGCCGGTCTGAAGCGATCATACTTGTAGTAGGAAGTTCTTTTACAACAAATTGTGTTTTTACTCTAGTAAAGAAGAAACAAATTATAATTATTGTGCAAATAATTAGGATCAAAAAGCCGTAGTTTAAGTTCCTATGTAGAATTGTGTTATTTGATAAGGATTCGATGGCTAATTTATTTTTTAGGTGGTATTCTTTAAGTTTGGGTATACTCAAGCTCTCTATTGTAGACAACGGTTTTATATTAACTTGTGAGGTTGGGTTCAGGATAAAATTATCCCAATATATTTTCGGGTTACTCTTGTAGGTCATTTCGTTGATAACAATGTCGCAATTTTTGAAATTTATTAGTAAGTTTCCTTCAATAAAATGCTGCTTAGTATCACAAGATGTCTTCATTTCTGTTGGTGGTAGATTCCTTGTTAACACGAGTCCTTGCTCGGGTTGGGAAATTTTCATTATCTCTCCTACATCGTTGAGTTTACAGTTGGCTTCGAGGTTATTAATGATTTTCCCAAAGCATGAAGATTTTAATATTGTTTCTTGATGTAAACTTTCCTTGCAGTAATACAGACTTTCGATTTTCTTACATAATTTGTCAAAATATTGAATTTTCTCATTGTTATAGATTGTATATGGTTTAATTATGATTTCTTTAGTTTTATTGATTGGTATCGGGATTGTATGGGAAATTATGTATTCATCGTGAGGGATATATGGGATAAGGATATTGAAAATGATATTTGTGTGGTTGTAGTAGGCTTGTAGCTCTAGGAGTTCATATAAGTGTTCTATGGTATTTATTTTAATAGATTGGTTTTTTAGATTGTTTTCTATTTCATTTAATTCATCTATGTTTAAAATCATTTTTGGTATAATATTAAGTTTAGATAAGGTCATTGCTTCGGAAATGCTTACGATATGATCGGATAATAAATCGATATGGTAATTTATTTGGTTTAGGTATTGGATGTCATTAATAAGGTTGTGATTCGAAAGAATTTTATTTTGTGACTGCTGTAATGACTGAACTATAATATCTTGTTCGTTGTTTATGTGGGTTGTAATATTTTCTATTCTTTCAATAATTTTAGTGTTAAGTATGCTTTGCTCATTTGTTTCTGTTTGAACTTTAGATGTTAAGTTAAATATTATATCGTTAATACGAGAGGCATCGTTGTTATCCATATTTCCCGTAATAAATTTTACCGCTGATCCTATACCATTAAAAAGACCTCTTTTATTTCGATATCTAGGCATTATTGAATTGAGTTTGTTTTTCAGATCAGTTAGCTTATATTCTGTTACTTCGAGTGAACCTTTATTATAATATGAACGTGTAAAATGTTTCAATGACTCTTCAATTTTTATGATATTGGTGGTATATAGATCAAGTTTTATGATATGTATGAGATTGGTGTAATCTGTTATTGTTTTTGCTGTTCCTAATTTTATTTGTAAAAGACCTTGGGTATTACTCAAGTTTTGTATGTTTAGTGTTTGTGCTTGGATTGCTGTTATTAGTCTGAAATTGATATAAAAATATTGATATGATCTTCAAAATCGCCTTTTTTTCATTTTAGATTTGTGTAGTTTTTTGTTTTGTGTAGTTATTAGTGTCGCTTTGTTGTTCTGTTTTATTCTGTGTTTAGAAAATCTCGGTGTAAGTTTGTTTCTCCTACATTCCTTTCTGTAAATATTATCATTTTCTTCGTAATTTAAGGGATCTTGTCTATTCGTATTTAGTTTTTCTATGCGTTTGTCCGTGTCAGATTCTAATTTATTCTTAACAGATTCGAAAAGTTGTTTTTGAAATTGATTAATTTTTGAAAGATATTCATGCTCGTTGTTGAATGTGATTTGGCGATCGAATTTGTAAGTTCTTCCGTAGAAAAGTTCAAAAGGTGTTAATTTTGTGGAAGAGTGAATTGAATTATTATAAGTTATCAAAGTTTCTGTTATAATGTCTTCATGGTCCATTTCTAACTTATTCTTTTTAATTTTTTCCAGTACTAATCTGTATGCTTCAGTTAAAGTTGAATGAAGTCTTTCTACAGGAGCATTACTACTTGATTGTTGAAAAGAAGTAAAATGCAAGTTAATTTGATATTGTTGGCAGAAATCTTTAAATATGTTTGAGTTGAATTCGGTTCCTTGGTCGCAAACAATTTTGTTAGGAATGCCATGTATACTTAAAAAGTGTTTTAAAGATTTTATTACACAAAGGCTGTTTCTCGCTGTTAAGGTATATGCGGCAGCAAATTTTGAAAATTTGTCTATAATTGTTAGAATTTTTTTTCCGTTAATTGAGTAAATATCTATGTGTAATATATCTAGTGGTTTGACAGGAGTTGGGGGTTTTTCAAATTTATTCTTTGGAGGGTGTCTGTCGTACTTAAGTCTTTGGCATGAGTCACAATTGTTTATTGTTTTAGTTATTTTTGATTTCATATATGGAAAATAGTAATCGCGTTTAAGGTGATCATATGTCTCTTGTATTCCTCTGTGATTATTATTTTCATGATATTCTTGGATAATTTTATCCTGGGCATCATTTTCTTTTATGTCTTTTACTATTTCGGTACATCTAACTAAACGGAATATTTTACTTTGTGCAAAATGTTGTGTATATACACTTTGAATTATACGAAAGGTCTCATTATCTGTAAAAATTGCTGTGGTTTTATTATGAGCTAGATGCTTTTTGAAAATATCTACTATTATTTCTTCTGAAAAATTGGTGTATATAAAGGTTTTCCTCTGTTTATTTTTAAAAGTTACCTCTAGTTTCATATGAGGGTTAGGGTCTCCTTTCTTAAATATGATCTGTAAATTGAATTCGTTTATTGGTTTTTCCGAGATAGGTATACCGTCGTCGTAGTTTTCTTCTGCTGAATGAATAGTGCTACCTGAAGTGGCTTGGTTAGATAGAGTATCAAATGTATTTATGTTTTGAATTTCTGAAGGGTCGGTTTTTATTCTACTAAGGGCGTCAGCGTTTGTATTTAACTTTCCTTTTTTGTATATAATTTCGTAGTCATATTCCTCTAGTTTCAATCTCCATCTAATTAATTTTGAGTTTGGCTCTCTAAGGCTCATAATCCATGTGAGTGGTTTATGATCCGTAATGATTCTGAAACGATAGCCGAATAAATATGGGCGAAAGTATTTAGTGGCCCAAACAATTGCTAACAGTTCTTTCTCTACTGTGGAATAATTTATTTCTGATGATGTAAGTGTACGACTTGCATAACAAATAGGTTTGTCGTTTCCAATTGAGCCTTGTGACAGAATAGCTCCAATTGCATAATTACTTGCGTCTGTTGTGATCAATTTGGTGTAATTCTCTTGGGAATCTTCGTGTTTGTTGGCTTGTGTTTCTAAAGTTTGTGTGTCCTGAACTAGTGTCCATTGGTTCTGGTGTCTGATGGTGTATAGTGGGGTTTGATTGTGGTTGTCTTATGTTATTAAATTGGTTTTGGTTATTTGTGATTGTGTGATTATTAGTATGTCCGTGTGTTTGTAAGCCAAAATTGTGTGGTGGCTGAGGTCTGTGATAAGACTGGTTGTTAATTGGTCGTGGATTATTAAAATACGTAGGAGGATTAAAATATTGTGGTCTGTAGTTGTTCCCTGGCTGTGTTCTTGGAATAAAAGGTTTCTGATAGTGAGGATAAAAGTGTTGCGGAGTGTGTTGTTTGTAAGTTTCTTGTTTTTTGTAAGTATTTCTATTTTCTTGTCTAATATAGAACATATTTTGTTCTGTTACGCAATATGAAAATGCTGTTGGTAATGATTCTGGTTTCATAGCTCTAATAGACGACCCAAGTGGTTCTCTAAGACCGGACAAAAATGTGTTGAGGCACATTTTGGCAAATAGATTACGTTTAGCAGTAATAATATTGCGATCAGTTTCATGAATCATTAAGTGATTATTTATAGTAGCTTGAATCTCTACTACAGAACTATAAAATTCTTCTAATGATTTATTATTTTGTTTCAAAAGATGCAAATCACGAATTAGTGAGGTTTCATTTCTTTTATCCGAGTAATGCACTATAAGATTCTCTTTAATGTTTTGCCAGTTTAGATCTGTGCTGTACATATTTAATATCTCATTAGCATCTCCCTCGATTTTATTACGTATTGCTCTTAAGATCATTTTGGCAAAAGGAGTGCCATCTATGGGGGCCAATACCGATAGTATTTCCTCCACATTGTTTATAAAACCGTATAACAATCTTGAATTTCCGTCAAATTTCGGAAGATCCTTGACAGCATCTGGAATTTTTAAAGATCCCAGAATTTCTTGTGCTGTTGGAGGATTCGGGGGATTCATTGTATTATTATTTTGATTATCTTCTTCTACACTTATATCACTTCTAGCCTCCGGGATAGGAATTAGGGTTCTTGGGACAAAATAGGGACGAATTCTACGCATATAATTTTTTATATATATATATTTTTTTTGTTAAAACAAATGCAAATATTTAAAAAGGTTACAGGAGGGTTCTTGTGAATCGCTGCCCTTTTTAAACGTATAAAATAATTGTTGTTAAATTGGTAACTAAAAAGTTATTTTATGTTTATTGAAATTTATGTTTTCGATTATTACTCTAGTATTTTATCACTTTTTTTTTTTTATAGTTTCACTTTATTTTATTATATAATTCAACTTGACTTACGCAAAAATAATCGTAGCCTGCATTGTTGCTTCGGAAAAAAAAAAATTTTTTTTTTTTTTTTTTTTTTTTTGTGATGGTCCTGTTCCAATTTTGCGATGTTCCCTCGCAATGTTGCTCCTTGTTGTACGATTTTATTTTCGGTGATAATCCGTCACTTGTAAGTCGATGATCCTTCGACTCTTTTTGTACAGGAACTACAGGAACTACCCGACTGCGCCAGTTATCTTAACTAAAGGTTTAAAATTAAAAAAAGAAGACCAGTTCTCTTTTCTTCCAAAAATGTATTGTAATTTATTTTATATTTTCTTTGTTATTTATACATATTTCTTAATTGCTAAAAATGCTTACATATTAAAATTATATTTTATTTATTTTCAATTTGGGTCATTGCTTTTTGTTATTATATTTTATTTATTTTCAATTTGGGTCATTGCTTTTTGTTATTATATTTTATTTATTTTCAATTTGGGTCATTGCTTTTTATTATTGCTTAATTAACTAAATTTTCTTATAAAATGTAATTAGGTCAATATGTTGTTCTTTAACTTCTTTACTTCCTGGTCAATTAATGCTGATGCAGTTATTTAGCCTAGGTGGTTTAGTTGGTGGTATTGTTGATGTTGTTGTTTCTATAACTCCCGCGACCTGGGATCGAACTCAGGCTAAAAATGATATGTTATGTTTAGTAGTCAGCGTGCAACCCACTTAGCCACAGCACCCACCATCTATTCTTGGTAAATAGTACTTTAAAAACAACACTATAGAAGTAACATTTTTATCATCTAACTGTTCAAAATTTGATTGCAAAATAAAGAGTGTTCTAAAAAAATATGCATTTACTATTTTAGACAAAATTTATCCATAGTGCAAGAAATAATTTATTTTCTGATCAAGTTAGTTTCTATAGATATGTCAGATACTATTATTTTAGAAATTATTAATTTTCAATAGTTATTTCAATCAAAATGGACTGCGAAAAAAAAGTTCGTGAAAATATAATTAAAACTTTTCAAAAAAATCCGTCATGGACTTTTAAAAAATAGCTAAAAATTTGAAAGTGACCCTCGAACGGTTTCTAATGCCATCAGACGGTATAAGGAAACCCTGAGCATTAAAAGAAAACCTGGATCAGGGAGGAAAAAAGGTCCTACAGATATTGGTAAGGCAAAATAAGTCGAGCGACTCTTTCGAAGAGCGCCTAACACTTCTTTAAGAAAAGCAGCTCGTACGGTGAAATGTTCTACGAATTTTGCACATAGAGTCAAAGCTTATGATGGACTGAAGACATACAAAGTCCAAAAGGTTCCAGATCGCAATGCTATAAAGAACTTAGAAGCAAAAAAACGAGCGAAAAAATTGAAGTCTGATTTTATTAAAAAATACACCTGTTGTGTGATGGATGATGAAACGTACGTACTTTTCTCAACTTCCTGGTCAAGATTTTTATGTTGCTGATAAACGGGACAATGTTCGGCAAGAGTTTCGCACAAAAAAACAAACAAAATTCCCTAAGAAGTTTCTCGTGTGGCAAGCTATTTGCAGTTGTGGCAAAAGAAGTAAAGTATTTGTGGCATCTGGCACAATAAACACAGAAATTTATATAAAGGAGTGCCTACAAAAACGGTTGTTACCCTTTTTAAGAGAGCACAGAGTGACTACATTTTTTTGGCCCGATTTGGCATCATGCCATTATGGAAAAAAGGCACTTGAGTGGTACTCTAAGAATAATGTCATTTTTGTACCACGAGAGGCAAATCCACCTAACTGTCCAGAACTTCGGCCTGTGGAAAGGTATTGGGCTCTGGTAAAAAAGGAATTGGAGAACACAGGAAAGATTTCCAAGAACATGTCCGATTTTATGCGCAGGTGGAACACATGCTCCAAAAAGGTATCAGAAGCAATTGTAAAATCTTTAATGGGAGGGTTTCCGAAAAAAGTCGATAATTTTGCAAAACCCGAGTACTAAGTAAACATTTTAAAAAAATGATTTTGTATAATATGTCATTATATTTGCGTATTTTGTAGAGTTTTTATATTAAAAGGTTTGATTTTTATTTAAGAAAATCCAACTACAAATTTTATTTAGAGCACTCTTTAGCGTTAAAAACTGTTGAATTTCAGTCACTTAAATGCTTGATTTTAAAGCATAAGCGCAAATCTTCTTCGACTAGTTTTTTAATCGAGCAGACGACAAATCAATAATTGTTTTTTTTTTTTATATATTTATACTTTTTTATTTGACTGTCTTTTGTTTTTCTTTTCTTATTTTGTTTTTCTTTTTCTTTAAATTTTTTATTTTTGTTATTAATATTAATATTAAACTAAAAATTATGTGTGATCCTTTAAATTAAAAGTCCGTCAACAGTGTCGACGTATTTACTGGTCTCCTGTGACCAAAACTATTTCATTGTTGGCGATTTATCCGTCAACAGACAAACAAAAAATCCAAATGTATTTATCAAGCTTTACTGATCACCTGTGACCAAAACTAATTCATTGCTAGCGACTTATATGTCACTAGTTATGAAATATTTATCAAACTTTACCGCTCACATGTAAGCAATAGTATAGAAATGTTGACTAGTAAATAACATTAGAGTAAACAGTTCAGATATATAATCCGTGATCAAAAAATGTGTATGTTAGAGAGAAATGCAAAATCACACGTACACAAAAGTTTCGATCACATTTTTCATATTGTCTTAATAAAATGATAGAAACTTTGTTCTACGCGCTGATGGACCGTCATTGTTCTTGTAGGATAGTTCCCCGGGTGATATTACTAGGAAGTCAGTGTCCACAGTTGAGATGATGGATAACCAAGATAAGTCTGGGCTTACCAAGTTATGACCAATCAGAACAGTATTTGGTATCCAACATCCCCTTTATAATCAAAATTGACTTATGATGGTATTTTTTCATTACCATGAGTGAGTTTTCCAATTTTTTTTACAGAGGGTAGTATTTAAGTTCTTAAAATCATTTAAAGACTTTTTTTGGGATTTTAACCGGGGCCATTCAGTTCAAATTACCATTTTAATTACAAATAAGTACTTCTGTAATAACTTATTAGTTATTCAGAGGGTATTTTGTAGTCATTACAAAGGTAACCAGTTACCAAAGTACTTGCCATTACCAAAGTTTTGCTGGGTAGTTCGACTTAATGTGTACAAGTTCGGATTATCATTTTGGAGTTTTTTCCTATTATGTCTTCTGAGAAAATAATAATTGTGTACTATTTATCATGTCAACAATACAGCGTAAATGTTTATCAAAACAATATCCGATTTTAGACGACATTTACAAAACTACATAGTCTTTGGGCGAAATGGTTTGTTAAAAATCGAATTTAACAAATCGATGAAATGTTGTTAATTAATCCAAAAAGCGAAATGGAATTTTTTTTAAAACATTTGATGCCTAATAAAATGTATCACTAAAACTCTCATGTGGGGATTATATAACTCAAGCGTCTGACGATTGAGTGAAATTTACATGTGTTTTGTTATTGTAACAAAAACAAAATACATGTAAATTTCACTCAATCGTAAGCCGCTTGAGTTATATAAACCCCACATTAATTAAAAATAATTCCTTTGAAGTCTTTTCATCACAAATTCCTGACAACAAATTGAAAAATTTACGAACATTTTTTAATTACAACACTTTAAAGTCCTAACAAACCAAACAATTTTTTAACACTTTGACATTATGCTATGCAGAATAGCTGGAAACCAATTACTTACTGACCATTTGGACTTCAATCAACTTTGTAACAGTTACAGAAAGAAATCAACCCTTTTTTCTAAAAATACCATTTTTCCATTCAATTAAAAAAGATGAAAGCAACACTTGTCCAGTTTTTTTTTCTTATTTCCGAAAATAAAAAGTTATGAGCTACTAATTGAAATTTTTATGTTACAAAATTTGTCAATTCATTGAGTGGAAATTTATTGTTAAACATTTTTAAATTATTTGTCAAATGTTACGACATTTAAAAAATTCAAAATTGGAACGTGTTTTTGGATTTTAAACTGACCGACCATCTGCCGTGAAATTGCGTATTAAAATATAATAAATTGTTTTATTGAAATTTGTTGGTACCGGTTATTGGTGCTTACTGGTCAAGCTAACAATTATTCTGCATGACTTGGCAAAAACTTTTAAAGGTATTTAAGAGTATTGCATGCATTTAGGGGTTCTAAAGTGTTGGTAAAGGGTTAAGTGAAAAGGTGAAAAGTTTAACAGATGTGTGGCCAGTTTCAGAAATCAATTGGAGGAACAAATGTTTGTATTAGAATTAGTCAAATATTGAACATTTAAAATTGTAACATAACCTCTAATATTAACTTGAAAACTTCCAAAATTGTCTGCAAAATTTGAACTGAATTAATCTTGACAACTTGTCCACATATTCGTAATTTATGATTTCGGCCTTCTTGACATTATGAATCATTTTTGTCGGATTAAAAAATTCTTAATACATTCGCTTTTGACTTCTGAATATTCACTTCTTTACAACCATTTTTAAAAATTTGGTTTTAAATTTTTCTCAAAGCAAATACCAAGTCTTTGACACCTCTAACATTTCAATTTCCCTTGTCATACATTCTTCATTTTTTGTGTCTGATCCAATAATAAATGATTCTAAATTTTCCACCCAAATGTTTGTGAAATTGAAACCGATTCAAAATGTTGTAACATGCAACATGTTACAACACAAATAAAGGCATATGTACAATGAATATATCAAGACCCCCTTCTCCTTATGTCCTCTCCTCTCAAAGACATTAAATCATATATGTAACAGGCAAAAAAAAAAGAGGTTAATGGTTGAAGAAGTTAAACCACATGATATGACACCAAAATCTACACTAACACCATCGTTAACTAAATAACAAGCGTGGCTGAGGAGCTCTAGAGCTAAGGAAAGAATTTAAAAAATTTCAAAAATAAAAGGATTTTTAAATTTAAAACCCAAAACTACATCATTAAATCGTCTTAAACATTAACGTATGCATATGAGTAAATAATAGGATGTGTTAGGGGAGTTTTGGATTGTGTTACGCTTAGACTTAGGGTTAAATATGAGATCTGTCAAAAATTGCGTTTGTCACACTTCATCACAACATCAATCAAAAAAGGAAAATTAAGGAAAATTTTTTTTAAGATAATATGTGATTATGGTATAGAACCTTGAGTAGCTTTAAATGTAATTTTACAAACATCAGTTCGTCGGGGTTATTTGATTTTAGCGTCAAAACACCAATCAACACACATGATTATATGATGCGAGGGTTGACGCAGGAAGGTAGTTATGAATTAAAAAAAAATATCTAAGTTCGATGACTTTTTTTGGTCTTGCGAGTAATTTTAATTAATCCTTTAATAAGACTCAGACATCGAAGATGAAAACATAGTTGAAATGCTCCCAAGGTGACAAAATATTGCTACATATATGTATATTTTAGATAAAACAACGCTACATACTAAGATTCAAAGGCTTACCGTAGTTGTAGCGTTGATTATTCGATTCAATGCTATTTAAAGATCTACTGGAAATCGAGGTCACCCAGTCTTCAGTTGGGTAATCACCTAATACCAATTGATATGGATAAATGTCTTTAGTGATCCAGGTAATCGCTTCTTTTGTTGGGTCTCTAAGTAAAACAAAAATTTTCGCGGAAAGGGTTAATTTACCCATATTTTAATGCTTTCTAAATCATGAACTCGACGAATTTTCTGGATGTTACTTTACAGCACAATTTCTTTTAATAATCTGAGACCCAATTTGATTGCCAGAACTTAGTTTTGGTGCTACACTTTTTTATTTTTCTTCTGTTATCCTTGACTCTCAGTCACAATTGTTTTACCCTTCACCACCATAGGTGGAAAGGGTATTATAAGTTTGTGCTGATGAATGTAACGCATATAAATATTTGTCTTAGACCCACCTTTTAGTATACAAATAGGCTTAGAATCACTTCCTGAGTCGATTTAGCGATGTCAGTCAGTCATGCCGTCCGTCTGGCTGGCTGGACCCTCGCAATTCTAAAGATAATTTGATGAAATTCGGCACAGATAATTTTTATGATAATAGGACTCTTGAAATTCGTCAAAATAGGTCTATTATTTATGGTACCTCCTATGGGTCCCACTTCCCGGAATTAATATATTGGCCTCAAATATCAATATTTCTTCATGAAATTTAAAAGAACTAATTCTTATGTAAACTTAAATCACTGTACAAAATTTTGTTGAAATCGGTCCACATTTGACCCTAGCTCTCATATAAGTCCAAATGACGGAAACAGCTTAAATATATAAGTTTTGAGAAAATGTTTGTATGATGGCAAAATTTAGCAAATATTTGTCTTTATACAGGAAAAAGAACAGCTTTGACCTTAATGGTGAAGGGTATCGTATGGTCGGTTTTGACCGACCATAGCACTTTCTTACTTGTTTTTAGTTATTCCTTAATAGTTATTTGTTTTTAATTTAGGCCCAGTACTCAGGCAATAACCCCTTAAGCAATACATTGTGTTGGAAGCAAGAAAAGGAGTATTTAGAATTTTCAACGGGTTTCAAGCATAAATTGGCCGACACTGCTGCAATTTCACGTTCGATATTCACGAAGTTCACCAAACGTCGCTGGCTTATTAGCATAGACCATAGGCTTGACGTAACCCCACATAAAATAGTCTAACGGCGTCAAATCACACGACCGAGGCTGCCAATCGACTGGACCATTTCGTGAGATAACACGTTCTTTATACTTCGGCGCCGTCCTGTAGGAAACACATATCCTCCAAGACCATATCATCAAATTGGGGCCAAAAATATTCGGTTATCATTGAACGGTAGCGATTCCCATTCACAGTAATTTGCCGGTCTTGATCATCATGGAAGAAGTACAGCCCAAAGACGCTGCCGGCCATAAACAGCACCAAAACGTTATTTTTTCGGGATGCAATGATGACTAATGGAGTACGTGTGAATTGCTGCCTTACCAATAACGCATATTATGTTTATTAACGAAGCCATTCAGGCAGAAATGAGCCTTATCGCTGAATATGATTTCTCTCTTAACGCTGAATTTCGTAACTCCAAATTTCGGTAGTAAATTTTAATAATTTCGACAGTTTATTGAAGGATACCATTTTTCCGTTAGATAAGCTAGAATGTTTCCCGTAGAGCGTCCCCATTCTGACGGTAGCTTAGTAGATTGTTATGTTCCAGTAGTTTACTATATCTCAAAACTTTCGAGAATGCAGAACAAATTACTACTGGGCGGTTATTCAACCTCACCCTTTTTAGGGATTGGCGTAACATTAGCAACCTTCCAACACTGAGAAAATTTACCGGAATGGTACAAGATGCCGAAAAGTGTCGAACATCACTACTTCGGGACCAGTGCTAGAATGCTATTCGGCCCTGATGACTTATGTTGAGTTCCGCGGAAACCAGTTTTACAGCACGGGTGCATATACTCTTTCGAGCTCTGGCAGATGTTGAGTGCTCTCCGGAAGTCGCAATTAATAACATATAACTAAGCTAAAAGATTAACTATTTCAAAACAATCCGTAAATGTTTTGCTATCTCTAAGGAAGAAGAAATTGCAAAACTAGCGTTATTCTAATTTACTGTGGACATCTCTGGAAATCGAGATGGGCTTGAGATATATACGATGGATCTAAATAGAAAAGGGGAGTGGAAATTTTAGTCCCACCATCAGGGACGAAAATTTCGTTTAAGCTCTAAGAACTCTGCAGTATAGAACAGGCTAAATTACAGCCGTATAGACACCAAGCAAATGACTAAGGTACCGTAGAATATTCTATGTATTGATAGTCAAGCCGCCATTTATATCTTACATAACGTCTTTACTTCATCTGTTGTCACTGGTGAATGCTGGGCATCCCTAAATGAGATGGCGAAACATTAAAATGTAGAACTCTTCTGGATATGTAGTCACAACAATGTACCAGGTAATACTATTACGGATAATCTAGCAAAGCTCATTGGTGCTGTCATCTATATAGTTTCAAGACTTACCTGGCCAACTATCGACATTAAGCGTTCTGCAGTATTTGTATCATTACCTCTCCACAGACTATGCAATTTTATATCATTCCTCACATGACACTGCATAATAGCATTAAATGCTAAGATACTCAATCTTCAAACCAATAACTACTGTAGAAGTTGTCATAACGATGAGGAGGAATCTCCTCTGTCACTGTCCAGCCCTTGCTGATATTGGGGCTTACCATCTGGATTACTAGTTTCGGCAGAATCTATTTGAGGTCTTGAAATTATTCATTTTTGCATCTGGCTGGCTCTATCTAAGCCTTATTGTTGTGGTACTCAAGAAATGACTCTTCTCTGTTCCTTACAGGTAACGCAAAGTGGCCACTCACTAGAATACAATAATTATAGCAGAAAGGCGTGATTCTTATTCTTGACTAGTTTAACGAATGATAAGTTGATTCTGCACACGTAAGCCTCTACGGATCTCACTACATGTTATTATTGTCCAGGAAACATAGTTTCCACTTAAATTGCCCATAAAATTCATTGAGCTCAGCCCAACGACCTCTTTCGTATAAGAAAGCTTAACCATTCGTGGCTGTTTATGCGGAGAACGAAAAAGGGCGGATATGGTTCAATGATCGGAATTTCCAAAAGGTGCAGGAACTCCGATTTCATACTTGTCAGGGTGTGAAGTAATGGAAAGGTCAAGAATGTTTTATTGTTGCACTTCACCCCATGGAACTTGAATTAGTTTATTCACTGATTGAAATTTTCAGAGATAATAATTTCACTATTCAAATAACTCTCGATGATTTTAGATTTTGAATCGGAAAGGGCATCGATGACAGATAACGCTGTGTCCATTTCCAAGCTTTTACAGTGCCAATTTATCACGAAAGTATACTCAAATTATTATTAATGGACTTTATTGATGTGACTGTTGCCTGATCATTTCATTTAGAATTCTGATCTCTCTAACCAAAAGTTGATGTTGGGATAAGTTTTGATGAACATACGACCGATTCTCTACCATTCTGCCGATACCTTCTTGGTTAATTCCTTTTACTTCCTAGAGATTTTTCGGTTTTCGCTAATTGTAACAAGAATATTTGAACACATTGCAGACTTCTGCCAGGCTCGATATGTCGATCGGTAAGATAAAGTTATTTAATTTAAATTCAATATTCTTCCGAACTTATATAAGATGAATGACTGTCATGGCAAGAAAAACATCCTACCCCATTCATTCATGGTTGTGGAGAGGGTTTTCATTACTATAATAAGCGATCTTTTAAGAATATCCCAGCAAAACTTTGGTAATGGCAAGTACTCTGATAACTGGTTACCTTGTAACGACTACAACATATCATCCGAATAAATAATAAGTTATTACAGAAGTACTTATTTGTAATTAAGATGGTAATTTTAACTGAATGGCCCCGGTTCAAATCCCACCAAGGGCAAAAAATTTTTTTTATTTTTTTTTTTTTATTAAAAGAGTCTTTTTAAATGATTTTTGAATTTTAAGAACTTAAATATTATCTTCTGTATAAAAATTTGTAAAACTAACTCACGTTAATGAAAAAATACCATCATGAGTCAATTTTGATTATGTAGGGGATGTTGAATACCAAACACGATTCTAATTGGTCTTAACTTGGTAAGTCCAACTTATCTGGGTCATCCTTCATCTCAACTGTGGACACACACCTCCTCATGGTATCACCCGGGGAGCTAGTTTAACACCCATTAATATTGTGAGTTAACATGTTCCGAGAGTTGTCCAGTAACCCTCTCTTGAAAAAAAATACAATGAAGAGGATAAAATTAGAATTGAAATGTCCCACTACCTAATGTTAGAGGAGGATGTCCGAAACTTCGGTAGAAAGATCAAGTAGAGGAACATTTTTCAAAGCTTGGCCTATAAAATTGGAGAATATTCGCACAAGATCGAAATCCATGGAATTCTAAAATATGCTCGGACTTTGACCTTAACATGTTGTAACATTTAAGTAAGTAAGAGTCAATCTTATGTAAAAACTTATACAAAAAAGAAGATTTAAATTGTTTAAGTTTTAAAATAATTTTAAAAAAGTTTTAAAATAATTACAAAAAATCGTATAAAAATATTTTTCCAAAAATTACAACAAAGCAAAAAAAGCAGGGAAAAACAAAGTTATGTTACATGATTTTGGATCTAAAAATAAAAATTGTTTATATTAATTATAAGCTGCTAAGTTTTCAACATATGAAGTAGCTCAGTGGAAGAGTCTCTGCCTAGCAGTCGGAGGGTCTGGGTTCGAGCCCCCATGGGATCATAAAAAAAATTTTGTATTTCGTTTAAAAATATATGTTTTTAATAAAACAACAACAAACAAGTTGTTGCTGTTGTTGTTGTTGCTTTCAAATTGCTTACCCAAGTCATTACATTTCTGCAATTGGTAAGTACTTGCCTCCAATGACATCCCCATGTTAATGTAATGACTTAAACAGCGAATGAGTAAGTAGTTCGTGTTCAATAGTTTAACTGTTTAACACATTATTTGGTAATGAAAAGTTTTACTGGGATGTTTCATAAGCTAACTTGTTTCGAAGTATCGATCAATGTGAGAGATACACATCTGCTAGCTAATGAGAAAACACGTTTTAGAGAGACCAAAGAGGATACTTTGCTATTTGGGAAGTTTGTCATAAAACGAGAGCATAGATCAGCGTGCATGTCAAATTAAAAATCGTGTTGTATGTATATATGTCTTGCGGCAATAGATATTGCTCGTCTAGACGTGGGTTAAGGCAAAAAAGTTAACTCTAATGATATTTTTCAAAAACAAATCAGATATAGTTTATGTACTTCTTTATGTATAGTATATGTAGTTCATAAATTGCTTATGTACATATATGTATGTATAACTTACTACGTGAATTTACTTATGTATGATCTCTTTTGTTTTTAAATGAATTGTTTTGTTTTTGTTGAAATTAATAATTAAATTATTCTATTATTACAATAAAAATGAACTTTTACTTAAGAGCACATTTATGCAGGTAAGTGAATTCATTTTATAGCATAAATAATGCAGCTAAGCGAATTGTGCGTAACAGCACATTTTGCGTAAGTGCACAAATTTTCGTGCAAACTTGAATGTGCAGCTAAACGAAAAATACTGTATTACATTTCAGGAATTCAAACAAATTATTTCTGAAGTTAACCGGTGTCTAGCTCTAGTACAATTTTAAATTCGAGAACTTGACACTAATTATGATAAGATATTACTTTTTACATAGTGTTTTTCTAAAGTCGTTAAGACTTTCTCAACAACCCCTCGCATCTTCCACATATGCAGATTTATTTAAACATACTCAAATTTTTTAACAAAAAGAGTTTTAATACTGGGAAAATAGTTTAAAAAAATCTTCATAACTTTTCTTTTTTTCCTTTATATACGCAGACAAAACCCTTTGGGATTTTACTTTTAATAGCGTATTTAAAGTTAAGCAGGCGTTTCCTTAAAATAATGATTTTTTGACAACGATAATGCGTATCATTTGCAAAAATTTCACTGATTCTAAAAGATGTAAATTCATTTTTCAAAAATGATTATTTTCGATTTGCATAAGTTTCGCGAGAAAATTGCATGTAATTTACGCCTTTCGCTGACAAACGGATATCAATAGCACAAGAAGAACAATGAGAAAAATGGGAACACATTTTTCAAAAAAACATATTAAATCGTTTAGGTTTTGAAAGATACATATTCATGTGTGTAAAATCTGTAGGAAATTTCTAAGTCAGGGGGTTGCTGTTTTAGTTTTGAGGGAGGGTGGCTTATCGAAAGTTGAAAAAGTATTTCGAGTGCATGTGAATTTCAAATTAAATACCTTTTTGTTTGCCTCATTCAAATGTATTGTAACAATGTGTGAAAATACCTAAGAATGGAAATGTTGGCATCAGGAAAATCGTCCTTTACACATACGGACAATAAACACACTCTGTCTCTCGACTCGTTTGTTTTCATTTATTTTGAATGTATTTTATATGAATAATAAAAAATGAATCCTAGTTCACGGCATGTGTCAATGGCAGCCGCGTGTGTGGTTTCATTATTCTTAGAATCCTGTTGAATCAATGATGAGGACTAAGAATACTACATTGTAGATCTGTGTGTGTATGTGGGTTAATCATTTAAGGTCCCTTAGGTGTCTATTTTTATCGTGTTATAAACAATCATAAAATAACGAAAAAGTATCTCATGTTGCTTTTTAAATTACAAAAACTTGTATATAAATAAAAATTAATTTTTTAACAAAAGGTAACTGTTATTTGATTAATGATTTGTTTTCGACAAAAATTACAAAATTCATTACATTTTCTCCTTAATGACACACGCCACTGTAATTATTTCTAGAATCATTATAATTTTTCAATGTTCTGGAAAAGGAAATAAGAAAAGTCGTGAATTAATGTGTGATCATAGAGGAAACGAATGTGGGATGGATTTAAAATTGTAGCAAATGGTAAAATATATATTGTAGCAGCCGGAGGAGCTAATGTCGCCCTACTTCGTTTTTGCTCTGTTAAAATAGGCAAATTTCGTAAGGATCTATTTTTGCTCGTTTAAGCATAGAGACTATCGCTTTACAGCACTTGAAACAATGTCTTGTTGGAAAGAGCTGGAACTAACACTAGCTACACAAATTATTAATCTTAAGATTATGACTTTAAATGTGTCTAAGGAATATACCTTTTTAGATCATTAATATCTAGTATTTACAATGGTTTCATTCCTTGAAGTAGAGCCACGTTTGTTAATCTAGCCGCTCGATTTGAGACAGACTCCCGCTTGCAGCCGCAACTAACATGTTGAACAGACGCTTCAGTTTCGTACTTTACTAAGTACAATTATCTCAGACCCTTAGACCAAATACGTCGGAATGGCTCCAAGATAACTCCCTCTCACGTTAGCTTAGGTTTCCAAGATGTACCACGAGGGGATGCGAGTAGGAATTGAATACAGTTATAACTTGTTAGCAGGAAACCCAGGCAACAACTGCATCTCTCAACTGAGGCCCTATGCTCCACTGGGAGACAAGGATAACAGAAGAAGAAGAATTAACAGTGATCATCATCTCCTTCCTAGGTAACCTCCTAACCAACTGAATAATTAGGTCAACCATGGGCAATGCTATAGTCTGCAAGGCAGCACGCTGTGGTACTCCTCCTCGAAACAATTGCTTATTCAGATAACGTTTCGGGTAAATTCCTGAATACTTTGTCGCAGCGACTGGAAGACGCCCACGCCACACTTACCAGCTGGAGCGTTTTCAACGAATGGGTTAATGGTTAATCCCACAAAATACAGAAAAGTTCATTCTTCTTATATTAGACGAGTTGAACTTTTGCTGACGGATCTCGGCAAATATTTGGGAGTCATTTTGAACTCTAAACTGTCCTGAAGCTTTAACACTAATCTAGCTGCTTACGACCTATTGCACTCTATTCGTATAGACAAGCCTAAGGCAATACATGGGACATTTCAACTGCCAGTTCTGCCTGGCTCTTTGATATAGTTGTATTTGTTGAAATCCTTAGATCCTCTGCCCTAATAATTACTGGTGTCATCAGGACTACGCCTTCAAAGATACTCGTATTATGCTTATAGCTCTAAACGTTGCCCTTCACTCAGCTATTATGTTAAGTACCACTGGAGATTGGTCTCCTTCACCTATAGGATACTCCACTATTTTGGATAAACTCTTAACCATCCCCAATAGCATTGGCAACTGGAACTCCAATCGATTCTACAGATAGGATCCTGGAGATATATATGAATGGATCTACATCGAAAGAGGAAATGGGTGGGACTTTTTCATCCTTAAATTTCGTTTAACCTGTATTGATAGTCATTGCTTCTATAACTTCTTTACGACATCTATTCTCATTCACGACTGCCGGAAATACCTAAACGATACAGAGAGAGATTCCAATATAGAACTCGTCTGATAATTTATCCAAGCAAGATGCTCTCCTCAGTCAGGAGAACTTTCAAAACAAGCAAACAAACAACCTGCTTAGTCTCGGGAAAGTGAATTTGATACTATCAAATCCCAATCAGTACAAGCAACGAGTAGGAGATAACTTCTTGGAAGACTACACTCGGAGGTACATATGGACATTTTAGCTAGCTAAAAGATATAAGTACTAGTACGGTCCTGGAACGAAAAAAAACAGGCGGAACGAAGCTAGTTTAAGTTTATCTTGCCTTGTTAACACTCTGGTTCCCTACAAGATATAGCAATCAGGTCTTTATAAGATCCAGCTTAAACCTGGACTAATCGGAGGTTTATTACACTAGAAGATCTAAGAAAAATACATTATCTAAAGACTAAGAAATGAATGAAGATGTCGAAGCTATATGGGAATTACTCAAATCAATAACGGAACTTGGACTTATTTAAAACCAAAGTCAGCCAAATGCTGGTAATTCTTCTTGGAATGAAGCAACACAACTGAGGACGCACTATGTTGTAAATATGTTGTTGCTGAGTAGACATCACTTGGCCGAGATACCTCGAAACATTCCGGTACGTAGAACTGGAGACGTAAGTACATTAACCAGAAAAAGCATACTGGAACAGCTTCAGAGATTTCACCGACCGCCTTTTCAGAGATCTCCAACCACCCTCAAACATGCACAACGCGGAGAGGAAGATTCACTTATTCGGAATGAAGGATTATCGTACAGACAGATATCCCTTCTGTCACCAATTGCCAAGACACTCGAGGCTCTACTCCTTAACAAGCTGATCAGTTAACTACCAGCATGGATTCCGCAAAAAGAACAGGAATGAGGGATCATCGCACGGACAGATATCCCTTCTTTCACCAATCGCCAAGACACTCGAGGCTCTAATCCTTCCCCAGCTAACCAGTCAACTACCAGCATGAATTCCGCAAAAAGCACAGCGCCAGTCATTACTACTTAGGTTGCACAAGACTTAAATCTTCAGAGGCCTATGAAAGAACAGCGCTTGACTTGTCAAAAGCCTTTAATACTGTAAGCCATGCCACCTTCTTCCAAGTCATTTTTTTTTTTGTCCACAATGCCAACAAATTTAAAGAGATGAGTAGTACATTATCTGAGTGGTCATCAGTCGTTCGTAGAGTTTAGAGATCAGCGCTAAAAACACTGTAGAGTAAAACAGGGAGTTTCTCAAGATGGAGTCCTGTCGCCACTCATGTTTAACTTATACCTCTCTAATATCATATGAGGACAACTGCGACTGACCATTATGTGGTAGGCGGCCTCGTTGTCTCAATATCATCCACAATTTCATCACTGAACGTTACCTGAAGATACTGCCAAGTAAAACCTCAGCGACCCTATTTACCACCTGGACAAAATAAATAAACCTACAGCTTGGCGTTGTGATCGATAGTGTACCAATTCAGACTGAAAATCATCCGAAAATCTTGGGAGTCACATTCTGCAGCCTTTTAACTTTATCAGTATATGCCGCCAGTACTTGTGGAATGGGCAAAGAAACTTTGCTGTCTACCTTTAAAACGCGGAAAACCAGAGTCGTTATGGCTCAACTGAGAACGGGATGGAGCAACAGATTAAACATCATTTGGTCCGGCATAGACCGTGCCGTTCCTAACGTATGCCGAGCTTCTGATCAGGGTCCTCATGATACCCTGCACATTTTAACAGTTCCGCCAACCCTACTTCACCTAGCCATGAGGATTTGTGGACTCATCCAGCGGAAGTAGCACAATTTCTTGATCTCCTAATAGATCCCCGTTAAAAAAAAAACAAAATTATTAAATTTTATGTATATGTTAGAGCTGCTACAACAACAACAGAACGCACTATGGATCAACACTCATGGTCTTGTGCATAATCTCATAGTTTCCTGTAAGGTCCTTTTATCTAATCTAAAAGCACGGTTTCATTTTTTGTGAATTAACTGATAAAACTGTCGCCCTGCTCCACTTTTTCTCTATTTGTATTTAGACAAAGCTGTGGCCCGTCGCTTGGATAGTCACCATATTTTCTTTATAGAGACAAAACTGTTGCCATATTATATCTTATATTCTTAAACGAGCAATAATTATATGTATTTATATATATATAGAATGACTATCTC
This sequence comes from Stomorhina lunata, assembly GCA_933228675.1. NCBI lineage: Eukaryota > Metazoa > Arthropoda > Insecta > Diptera > Rhiniidae > Stomorhina > Stomorhina lunata. The sequence goes on from OW121740.1 coordinate 126,807,345, forward strand.
GAAAACGGCTCTAACGATTTTGATAAAATTTGGACAGTGCTTATCTTTTTTGATGTATAGGTCGAAGAAGAAGGGACTTTTGGAACCTTTGCCTCTAAGAGGGTAAAAAGGGGAAAATATCGAAAACGCTATATCTCCTTAAGTAATAGGTATAGAAACAAAATTTAAATTACGTTTTAAACAGCTATGAAAATAAACGGACAGGTGTTTGGTACTATTTTGAAACTATGTCCGATAAGGGGTAAAAAAGGGTGAAAATAGTTTTTTTGGTACCTTTTTAACCCACTCTTATATTTTAAACTAAGGAATATAGAAATAAACTTTGTACTGCAATCAATAGATGTAAAAGAAATATTGAACACGTATTTGGTACTTTTTTGATTTTGTGGCCAAAATGTGTAAAAAAGGGATAAACTGATAACTTAACATCTACAAAAGTAATATGAATAGGAAAATTATTTTAACTGCTTTCTAATAAAATGTACCGAATTCAATTGGTACCAAAGAAGTACCAATTATGCATATGGAACTTTTTGAAATTAGGGGATAAAAAGGGGAAAAATTAGTAATGTTATAACTTTAAAACAAATGAATGTTTGTCTGTATGTATGTTCTTTATAGAATAGTAAACTGTGAATTTGATCATGTTATGCTCTTTAGCAAAGATGTTGCTGATAAGCCGGCGGAGGTTTTTAAGTTGGTAAACCGAATTTCCGACAGGTGGCGCCACTGAAAATTACTAAAAATTAATTAAATCGTAAACTGTACATTTGATCATACTATGATCTTTTGCAAAGTTGTAGCGCATGAGCCGGCGAATGCTTTTTAATTGGTGTGAATAATTTCCGGTGGCGCTACTGAAGATTACTCAAAGTCAATTTAATCGTAAGCTGTACATATAATCATGCTATAATCTTTAGCAATGTTTTTGCACATGAGCCGACGAAGGTTTGGTATGAAGAAATTTCGACAGGTGGCGCCACTGAAATTTACTCAAAGTCAATATAATCGTAAACTGTACATTTAATCATGCTATGTTATTGCGTATAATCCGACGAAGGTTTATTAATTGGAATGACCAAAGTCCGACTCAAAGTGAATTAAATCGTAAACTGTGCATTTGATCATGTTATGATCATAAGCAAAGTTGTTACGCATAAGCAGATGAAGGTTTCTTAGTGGTATGAACGACTTCAGGTGGCGCCACTGAAAGCTACTCAAAATGAATTAAATCGTAAACTGTGCATTTGATCAGATTATAATCTTTAGCAAAGTTGTTGCGCATGAGTCGACGGAGGTTTCTGTTGGTATGACCAATTTTCAAAATTATTTAAAATGAGTTAAACTGTAACTGTATAAAATAAAATATATAAAAACTTTAAAAATTGCCCCGAGCAAGGCTCGGTCAACCAGGTACTCTGTATATAACTGCGATACACTAGCATCTACATATGCATAGATTTATATTATTAATGCAGACAAACTATATTTTAGAATAATTTATAATACTTTAATTTTAAAATGAAATCTAAACTTTTTCAAAATTATCGTTAATCAAAATTTTTACAAAACATGCATTACAAAGATTTATGTCGCCAAAAAAAAACTATGCATATAATAAGCGTAACGAAATGGATTTAAAAATTGCCAGCAAAAAAATTCACCTTTAATTTTTTACAAATGAAACAGGAAATGTCAATTTACTTTCAAATTTCAACTTTTACTTCTTGGCAAACTTTTTATGTCATTTATAATGAAAAAATTTGCAAACGGATGCGGAATAACACACATGTGTTGAATTTCCCAAATAACGTTAAGTTTTAGATTTTCCATTGCATTCAACGAAAACATCATTAATTTTCTGTGCAAAATCTACTCTACAAATTCAATTGTATTTTAAATTTTATCGTGAAAAGTGCGCCTTTTGTTAGCGTTTGTTGTCATAAATATCTCAAGGATAAAGTCTCTCAGGATAATGATGTTGATGACATATCAACACTTAAGCTTTGGCGCCTTAAAACATGCTACACTTTCTCTTTGCTTAACATTCTGCATAAATAGTTTGTTTTTTCATTCTTGAGACTTCAATTTTTGCAAAATAAACGATTTATTTTTTTGACAGGCAAATGTTGTTGCTTCACACTTTGGAAAAGAAGTAGGAGGCAAATGAAAATGATGATGATGCCATCACATAAATGATGATCTGCTAAAATTGATGCTTTAAGCATATGTTGACAACGTCTTATTTGTATTTAAAAAAATTTAAGGTACAACCTGAAAAGAGGGTGTCTTACATGCTGTTATTTTTCTTTTTTTCTAAAACTCCCATTCACTCAACATCCGGCGGATATACAAAATGTTACGACTTTTGCTATGTCTTGCTTTAAACTTTGTTGTAAATTGTAACACTCCTTAAGTGTATTATTATGTCAAAAAAATTTTCTTGTTCCTGATTTTATATTTTCACGCTTCTTTATACAAATGAATGCAAATTTCTTATTTTGGCTGAAACCATTAAGTTTTTATTATTTCGAGTTTTCTCCCCCTTCCTCCTGCTACTCGTCAATTGCAAATCAGTTTGCAAAAATTTATTTAAACTTGTCAATATGTTGATGTTTTACATTCTCATTTCCCGCTAGATTTTCTTTTGCTATTGTATCTAGTTATTGGATCGGGGTTAATGAAAATGAATTCCCTTAAATGTTGCATATACTGCAAGTGACAGGTTGCGAATTTGAAAAATTATGTGTTACAATACTAATAAGTTTAAATTACCTATGCAAAATTCAAGTTTAAAATTTTTGCTAAATAATGCGGCGACATTTTTGTATCTATGTTAATAAAGCAAAAATTGATTTGGACTACATAATATCGCAAATTGAACCAGGCGATGGATTCATCTCTAGTATAGCAAATATGAAGCCGTCGGCAGTTTTCTTTTATTGTATAGAGCAGATGATTTGGAAATATTGGATACTAAGCAACGGTTCAGATTGGTCTTGACTTGGTAATCCCAGATTTATCTTGGTTATCCTTTAACTCAACTATGGAGAAAGTCCTCCTTGTGGTATTAAAACTGTTCCCACAATACTTGTTCATCGGCCTTACATAGTAGAGAAGAGAATTTCTAGCAATTTCTGCAGACGTAAACAAAGAGCTGCTGTCATCGAAAGTTCATGCATGTTCCAATACATTCTCACGTGATCAAGAACACACTCACACAATGTTGCTATACTCTTTACAGCACAACAACATCAATAAAAACATTTTGGAAAATTAGGGAAAGAATTAGAAGTAGGTAACTTTGCGAATAACTTAAAAATTCGTGGCAATATTGCAATTGACGGAAGATACTAATGAACTGTATCAAATGGGCGATTAATTCGAGAAGCTAATGTGGACTCCGATCATTACCTTATTGCAACGTCTGAAACGTCTGAGTGTGTAGCGAAGCATACAGACCCAAGCGTAAAGAAAGTTTAACGTCACAAAGCTAAGATCTCGTTAAATTGCTACCGAATACTCGCAACGAACAGCTCAATTACTCAGAGAAAACATTTCTGATTCCAACGATATCTGCGCACTATGGCAAGATATTGCCCATTTAATGAAAACAGCAGCAAAATCTGTACTACAGTATGACGAGGAGTGTCGCAATGCCAAAGCAGAGAAAAATGCAGTCTACGGGCAACGCTGCAATCAACTCGCGTCAAACTTTGGAGCAATATCGAGAGAAATGGATGGAAGGGAAACACCTATTTTGAAAAAAGTAATGAAGGTGTATTTGAGGAAATTAAGATGTACAAGATTCGAAATGAAATGCGTAAATTCTACCGAAAAGTTAAACACCAAAACCTTACAGGAGAAGATACAATTGGACGACAAAGGAAACCTGGTGGCAGATACATAAAGCGTACTGAGACGATGGAAGGAGCCCTCTTGCAAATTGCTGGTACTAAACCAAACTGAGGTCAGAATTGCAATAACTCGACTGAAACATAACAAAGCTATGGGTGCGGATGTTTTGTAAGCAGAGCTTTCTAAGGCCGAAGTTGATGAGTTGATAAAAAGAAGAACTTATGTCCAATGATTAGAGTCTCAGTGTTCTTTAACCAGTGCACAAAAAAGAGCTCAAACTGAATGTGCCAATTATAAAGCTATGAAGTTTAAACCCAAAGTAAATGAAATAATTGGAAGTTTTAGACCGGGTAAATCTATCATTGACCATATCTTTCTTCTTCTGTTATCCTTGACTTCCAGTGGAGCATAGAGCCTCAACCATCCTTGCGAGATGTTAGGCGTACATCATTCCTGCTTGTCACTCTGTATCAGTTGACCATCTCCACATTCTAGCAGGTGCACCAACACGACGGTCTCTTCCTTGTGGATTCCAACGAAGTGCTTGTCGAGCAATGTCGGTATTTGGGCTTTAATGTGTGTGGCCTAACCACCACCATTTCCGTTGACATTTGTGCGTTTCCAAGTTTCGCAACCCTAATACAAGATGGACTCGACATTCGAGTTACATATTCTTAGCTTAGTTGTTGTTGATATTTGCCGAGATTTCTAAATAGCTCGGAAAATGCCGAATGCATATCTTTTAGATTATCTCTTTGCTGACTGTAAAACTACTTTTGACGGGCCGATAAGATCGAAGGTGTTTAAAGCAATGTCTGAGTACGGCATCGCTACGAAGCCGATACAACCTCAACAGTTAGAGTAGTTAAAAGCCTATCGAAGTCTTTCATAACTAAATGGGGATTCAGGCAATGCGATAGTTTGTCATGAGATCTCTTCAATATTGTGTTAGAGAAAATCCCGCGAGATTCTACAGGTTATACAATTGGAATGTTTGCCGATGACATTGATGTCAAGCGACTCATATTGCACTATGTGACTGCCGCCTTTTCAAGTATCGAAAATTGATCTTATAAAATATACCCATTTTGTCAATGAATCAAAAACAAAACTGATGGTTTTTATAGAAAGTCAACAAGAGTTGAACCACATGTGATCGTTTAGAAGTAAGCTTTAAGGTTCTAAGAGAATTTGTCCACCCTGGTACCGCCGTCAACATAAATAACGACATAAGTTTCGAAATAAAACGTGGAATCATACTTGACAACAGATGCTATTTTGCAATAAGCTGGCAGCTAAGAAATAAAGCTCCTTCTGTAAGAACTAAAATGGCCCTCTATAAAACGCTTTTACTACCCGTGTTATTATACGGTGCTGAATCATGGGAACATGCATAGCCAAATGAAGCTATTCTTGGAGTTTTTGAGAGAAAGTTTCTACGAAAAACCTTTGGACCAGTCTGCACCAACAATGAATATCGACATCGAATGAACAATGAGCTGTATGAGTTATACGCTGACATTGACATAGTAAAACACATTAAACAACAGCGGCTTTGTTGGCTAGGACATGTTGTATGTTTGAAGAAATGTTTTATATATTAAGCAACATTGTATATATATATATATAGTTCCCCGACATCATTCCAATTGGAACAAGGGGTACTTCTCTCAGACAATGAGCTGCATCCGATTCTATTTTTAGACTCATTGAAAGGGACCTACGTTTTAACGCCGGCTCCGAACGGCAAATGCATTAGTTAGAGAAGTTTTACATAGCCTTATACTCAATAACCAGAGGCTAGCTGAGTTATGAAGTGAACCGCCTCTGGTATGCTAGGCGGATGACTAACCTGCTATACTACGGCGGTTCGCTTGCAACATAGGCTTAGAGCAAAAATGGATCCCGTGACAGTTTTGTTTTTACGTTTATTTCAAAAATTATACTATACGTATTATGTTGCTTCATTCGAAAGAAAAAAACGTTCTGTTATTAATTATGATTTGATGAATTAATCCCATTTTAGCTAAAACTCAAATTAATCATTAGCAATTGAACATTTCTATCAAAAATATGTAAATTCTTTAATTTTTTCTATTGCATCTCAGCTTGAATAAATTAACATAACTATAAGCCACATTTGCTGGTACATCTCTCTGTAGTCCTTATCAAATCATTAACATTCATCAAATTCAAACCACATTCGCTTATAGATCCAATTACATAAAACGGCCGAAAATATAATTTTCATAGAATTTCAATTAATAATAATTTTACGCACAATAAACATTTTCAAATTTGTAGAAAATTATCAACACATTCGCTTACAACTTACAATGTAAATGATGTCGGAAAATGCGATGAGAAGAGACATAGTCAGTCATCTCGTAATAACATTACATCAGTTTGGAATAAAGGAAGGAAGATAAGTAAGGACTAAACACCAAACACCACCAGAAATAAAGGTTTTTTGGTTGCTCTCTTGTGGTGGCAGAGATAAAACCATTTTAACGCCACATCAAAGTTAAACGAAACAAAATCATCATATGAATGAGTGCGTATGTCAAATTTTACCAATCCACTAATTAATCTTAACAAAAGACTACTAAGAAAAAAATTAAACAACTTTTACAGGAATACGTTTCATACAGTGTGGAACTAAACATTTGTTCTCTAAAGTTTCTTGGTATTTTTGTATTTATAATGTCACTTTTGTCTTTCACTGTAGACATACTCATTTATAAAGTTTTTTTTGTGAAAATTGAAATTAATGAGCACCAGTTTAAGACATATTATATCGAAAGTGTGTGAGGTGACACATTTGAAGAGGAAATTAGATTGAACAAAACAAAAGAATTTGGAAAATAAGACTCACCCTCATTATATAAAAATTAAGTTTTTTTTGCCTCGAATGTCTAAGGTTTCATTTGTGTTCAAAGAAAATTGGAGATGAAATTATAATTGGATGTTTTAATCCAAAGTATTAAGGTAAAATGTTGAAATAACTAATTCCACACAATTTTGGTCAATAACACATTGAAGCCGAGCGATAGACTTGTATCTATGTTAATAGAGCAAAAATGAAGCCCTGTTATATTAGAGCAAAATGGCGACGGATGACAATGTTCTCTCTATCATTACTTACTTAAATGGTCTATATTTACAGCCTGTTAATATCAAAGGCCGAGCACATTATCCAATTTCGAAGACCAAGCTTTGAAAGATGGTCTTTCCATCGATGTTTCGGACGTCCTCTTTTATGTGTTCCCTCAGGCTCATTTTCGAACACTTTTCTTGCTGGAGTGTTTTCGTCCTTTCGCACAACATATCCTAGCCAATGCAACCGCTGCTGTTTAAGGCGTTTTACTATGTCAATGTTAGCGTATAACTCATACAGCTTATGATTCATTCGATGTCGATATTCATTGTCCTAATAGAGCAAAAATAATCTTATATATATAATTCCCCGACAACAATTAAAACAAGGGGTACTTCTCTCAGACAATGAGCTGCATCCGATTCTATTTTTAGACTGATTGAAAGGGACCTACGTTTTAACGCCGGCTCCGAACCGCCACTGTTTTGAAAATTATTTTTTTTTCAAGTTGGTCTTGCCGGGGATTGAACTTGGGACCTCTGGTATACTAGGCGAATGACTAACCTGCTATACCATAGCGGTTGCCTTTTTGTTTTTGTTCCAAAGGTAAACTAAAGCACGATTTTAGATTAGTGTGACAGTCTGATTATCAGACTCACAAAGGTTATAAAGTCGATTATATTACTACGGAAGCTCCTAAGTTAGCCAATATTTATGAAAGCTATATCGGCCAGATATCTAAAAAAAAGGAGCTTTGAGTTTACCCCCTACTATACGACAAAGCAGGCCAAGTGCCAAGTAGATGTCTTAGAATTTCTTACTTCTCATTCTGGACTCATCCTCCTTTTCGTCACCACAGCTTCTTCATGAATCATTCGTTGTAACATTCAGCCTAACCCAGTGACTTCCAATCAGATGTGTCTGGCTGTTGCTATCTAAACGGGACTATATTTGTAGTGAGCAGTACCAGATTTCCACAGCTTAAAATCCATAAAGCGACATAGATATTTCCTGATCAAAACACAACAAATGTGATAGATCATATTGTAGTTGACGGAAGACACTCTTCAATTCGAGGAGCTAATATGGACTCCGATCATTACCTTTTTTCAGCTCAGGTCGGAAACAAGGGGTACTTCTCTCAGACAATGAGCTGCATCCGATTCTATTTTTAGACTGATTGAAAGGGACCTACGTTTTAACGCCGGCTCCGAACCGCCACTGTTTTGAAAATTATTTTTTTTTCAAGTTGGTCTTGCCGGGGATTGAACTTGGGACCTCTGGTATACTAGGCGAATGACTAACCTGCTATACCATAGCGGTTGCCTTTTTGTTTTTGTTCCAAAGGTAAACTAAAGAACGATTTTAGATTAGTGTGACAGTCTGATTATCAGACTCACAAAGGTTATAAAGTCGATTATATTACTACGGAAGCTCCTAAGTTAGCCAATATTTATGAAAGCTATATCGGCCAGATATCTAAAAAAAAGGAGCTTTGAGTTTACCCCCTACTATACGACAAAGCAGGCCAAGTGCCAAGTAGATGTCTTAGAATTTCTTACTTCTCATTCTGGACTCATCCTCCTTTTCGTCACCACAGCTTCTTCATGAATCATTCGTTGTAACATTCAGCCTAACCCAGTGACTTCCAATCAGATGTGTCTGGCTGTTGCTATCTAAACGGGACTATATTTGTAGTGAGCAGTACCAGATTTCCACAGCTTAAAATCCATAAAGCGACATAGATATTTCCTGATCAAAACACAAAAAATCTGATAGATCATATTGTAGTTGACGGAAGACACTCTTCAATTCGAGGAGCTAATATGGACTCCGATCATTACCTTTTTTCAGCTCAGGTCGGAATACGTTTGAGTGTTTAAAGGAACATACAGAACGACGCGCAAAGAAAGTTTGACGTCACAAAGCGATTACTCTCAACGGAGAGCTCAATTACTCAGAGAAAAGAGGAAACGTTACTGATTCCAACGACATCTGGGCGCAATGGCAAAATATTGCCAATTCCACGAAGACTGCTGAAAAATCTGGGTTCCAAAGAACTCTGCCTAAAAACTCTTGATATGACAAGGAGTGCCTTAATGCCACTGCTGAAAAAATTAAGCCTACTTGGCAACTCTGGCATCAGTAGTTACGCGTTCAACTTTAGAAAGATATCGTTAGAAACAGAGGGAAGAAAAACACCTACTGCGAAGATAAAAATGGAGAGACGTGTGTTTGAAGAGATGTATCAGATGTATCAGCGCATAAAATCTACCAAAAAGTTAAAGACCAAACGGAAAGTTTGGACAATTGTATTTCTGCTGTAAGAACGACCAAGGAAACCTGGTGACAGATACAGAAAGTCGCTAAAGAAGGAGCACTTTTGCAAATTGATGTTATCAAATGTAAGCTACCAAGATGACAAGCCTGAACACAACAATGAATTTATAAGGTGTATGTCCCAGCTTATAAAAACCATATGATTAGAAGAACGTATGCCTATGATTGGAGTCTCAGTGTTCTTTGTCCAGTGCACAAAAAATGAGATGAAACTGTATATGCCAGGTTAATCTACTCTTAAATCCTGGAGAACACCCTAGAGAAACAAATAGACACGTATCATCTCTTTGTTGACTACAAAGATGCTTTTAACAGTCCGATATGAACGAAGTTTTTTAAAGCAAAGTCTAAGTTTGGCATCCCTATGAAACTAATATGGTTATGCAGGATGACATTAAATAATAGAACATCATCAGTTAAAATCGATAGTTCGCCATACGATCTCTTTAATATTGTGTTAGAGAAAATCCTCTGATGTGCTGCAGTTAATACAACTGGAAAAATTTTCAACAGAAAACACATGCTACTTGCGTTTGCCGATATCATGGGAAGCATACTGAGCAAGGTGACTATCGCCTTTTCAAGTATCGAGAAGGAATCTAATAAAATGGGTCTACTTGTCAATGAATCAAAAACAAAACTGATGGTTTCTACAAGCCTTATAAAACGATTTTACTACCCGTACTATTATATGGTGCTGTATCATGGGTACTTGCGCAGACATATAAAGCTATTCTTGATGTTTTTCAGAGGAAGATTCTACGAAAAATCTTTGGACTAGTCTGCGTCAACAATCGAATGAATCATGATCTGTATGAGTTATACACTGACATCGACATAACGTTAAACAGCAGCGGCTGCATGGACTAGAACATGTCGTTCGTATGGATTAAAATACTCCACCAAGAAAAGTGTTCGAAGAAGAGGACTTCTGAAACTTCGATGGAAAGACCAAGTAGAGGAAAATCTTTCAAAGCTTGGACCACGAAAGTGGAGAATAAGCACACCAGATAGAAGCGCATGGAATTCTAAAATATGCTCTGCCTTTGACTTTAACAGGATGTAAATATAGGCCAGTTAAATAAGTAAGTTGATTTGCCGTATGGTCCATTTCAAAACTCCCATTAAAAAAGAGAGTATACCGCTTTTAATCTAATTCGGAAACAACTAATAGAGACGATCATCCAATGAGAGAAAGCTAAGGTTCTATATCCACTTTTGGCAGAAACAAATGTATGGAGTGCAATATCTTTATATTATAGTGTCTTTGCTGTGGGATTAACACGCAGTCGATGTAAAAGAAATAAAATTGGATGTAGATAATGCATAGATAATGATGCAACTATACTGTTCCAAAAATGACATGCAGTTACAGTGTTGAATAATACAAAGCTATTAAATAATCTTCCCATTTTTAAAGGAGATAACCCATATATGTACAATCGTATAGGCAGCATTCGCCTGACTGTTACTTCTCGGTTAAAAAAAGATACCATAATTTAATAAAATTTGGCACAGCCATTTTCTTTAGTACAAGGATGATCTGGGCTTTATTGTTATAAATTGAGCAACAATTGGTCCATTTTAGACCTTAGCTGTCATATCAGTATCTTTGCCGGAAATGACGCAAATATACTTTAATCCCGAAATTTCGATAAATAGCACAGATAGGTCTATTAACATAGCGCAGCACTAAAATCATGAACCACTTGAGACCAACAAAATCTGAAAGCTTGCATTATTAGCTAAGGTTTTTTCTTTATTCATTATTGAAGTCTTCGAAAAAAATTGTACTGATACCTAAGTTTATATCTCGTGAACAATTCGAAATATTGCTTTCCTCCCTTCAGCAAATTTGTACCTCTTAATTAGATCTAAAAGTTTTGCCTTGAGATCAAATCAGAAAAACAACAACATCTTACACAAAACAACAAAATTTAAAAAAAAAAACGTAAAATTTAGATATAGATTTTAATTGTTAATGATGGAAAATATAAGCACACTGACGGACGGATGGCGGACGGACGGATGGACGGTGTTTATATGTTACAGATTTCTCTGTGATGTTGTTTTTTTCTACTTTTATCTCAAGGCAAAGTTTTTAGATCTCATTAAGAGGTAAAAGTTTGCTGAAGAGAGAAAAGCAATATTTCGAATAGTTTACAAGATAAAGACTTAAGAATCAGTACATGTTTTCTAAAAATTATACTAAGCTTCAAAAATTAATATTAAAACAAGCAAGAAAGTGCTATAGTCGATTAAGCTCGACCATACGATACCCTTCACCACTAAGATCAAAGTTGTTCTTTTTCCTGTAAAAAGACAAATATTTGCTAAATTTTGTCATCATACAAACATTTTCCCAAAACTTACTTATTTAAGCTGTTTCCGTCATGTGGACCGATTATCTCGAAATTTAGCAAGTTGATTACAGTTTTGACAAAAATATTGTGTGAGAAAAAAAAAACTTAAAATTCTCATTAACTTCAGATTTACGAGCGTTTTAGTGATTTTTGTCTCATTTAATGCGTTTTGCCAGGTGAGCTTGTATGGGAGCTATGGTCAAATGTGGACCGATTTGAGCGAAATATTTGTGGTCAATATATTAATTCCGGGAAGTGGGACCTATGGAAGGTACCATAAATAATTCACCAATTTTGACGAGCTTCAATACCCATGGTCCCACTATAAAAAAAATATATCTGTGCCAAATTTCCTAAAATTATCTTTAGAATTGCAACCTGTAGTTTGATTACATGGTTTACGTAGGGGTCCTGCCAGACAGCCACCCAGCCGTCCATACAGACGGACGGACTGACATCGCTTAATCGACTTAGAAAGTGATTCTAAGCCTATTAGTATGCTAAAAGGTGGGTTTAAGACAAATATTTCTATGCGTTACATACACCAGCACAAACTTATAATACTCTTTCCACCTATGGTATAGGGTATAAAAATCTTAGCTAATAATTCAACATCATGCTAGGAATTTTTTTTACCATCATAAACTTTCAGATTTTGTCGGTCTCAAATGGTTCAACATTTTGAAGTTAAAAAATTTTTAAAGCTCTTGGTCCATATTTGACTTTTGCAGAGAAACGTATCATTTTACAACTTTTTGCTAGTATGTCTATAAAATTTTATAGAAATTACTAAATGAAGACAAATTAGACATAATTTTCTTAATATGGTATCAAAAATGAGGGATATTTCCTGCCACAAAAAAAAGGAATCCAAAATCTTATTCAACCTTCAAGTGTTTGTCGAATTAATTTGTATGTGACTGTTTGTGAAAAACTGCCAGCGATTAGTGAAAATCAACGAATAAATGGAATTGTTAAGATAAAAGGTGAAATTAAGTATAAATTTGCTGGTATATTTTTCTTTTTCCCCCGGCTCAATTATACAAAAAAAAGACCAAATGTCTATCAGGATTAGAAGTGGATTTTTTCTTCTATTGTTTTATACACATTCACACTGGACCAAAAAAACACGTCAAATATAACAATTGACAGGGGAAAAAAGTGAAAGGAAAAGTCCTATAAGGGTGTGAAGTGTTGTCTGTAATATGTATGTATTATGCAAGAACATATTTGCCATGGTCAGGTTATCATGGAAAGCCAAATAACAAAAAAAATTGGTATTCTTTGGTGTTGACATTTCCATTGTTCAGATCTTAACAAAAACATAAGATTTCGTATTTTGATTTAATTTAAGGCTCTTGAATGCACACTTCATTCATTCTTTTGGTACTTTTTTCATTCTTTCATCCATTTACACTTTCAATGCAAACTAATTACTTATGCATTCACACAGAAGTACACACTTCATTCATTCATATATTCACTTAAACTCCAAAAAAAGGACAGAAAGTGACAGTTAAGCCTTAAGAAATAAAAGAACTTAAATAGGATGTTTTTCCACAATTTTCCTTATTAAATTATGTGGAAATTTTTCTATAATTTACCCCAAAAATGAGATTAATTTCAGGAAATTTCTTTAGAATTTTTTTAATAATTTAAAATTTCTTTATTTAGAAAAATGCCCCTATTGTTTGACTAAGCTCTATTTACTTTCACTTTTAAATAATTTAAAGCTTTTTTTTCATATAACTCCAATATTTTTCCACATTTCAAAAGCATATTTTCATTACCCATTCCATATTCATAGCTTCCATTTACATTTTACCTATAGTATAACTCCTAGATATTGTTTTTCTTTGCCAAACATCTCATAACATGATAGACATTTCTCTAGAGTCCCTGGAGTATATCACTTGTTTACCAATATCATTATTATTAGTTTTTATTCCTTCATTCTCGTCCTTTAATTCTAATATACCAATTTCTATCTATGAATACGAGCAGGATATTTATTGAATAATGCGGGTACTATATCATCCATCCATCTAGATTGCGTGTATTTGTAGTTACTGGCTGGTCTTACTTTCCCTTTCAAAATTCCACAATTTGTCTTGATTATTTTAATAATTTATATAAAAATGGCTGCTGCTCTTATTGAGGTATCCTTTGTTGGTAGAGTCGTCGCAGGACAGTGAAAAAAAAAATGATTTGATATTGAATGTCAATTTGTTATGTTTTTAATATGTAGAGACAATATTTTCTTTCAATTATTTATAGAGAGCATCTGTTGTTTGTAGAAGGATATAATAGAAATATGAAACCACTGAGCGTTTTAGTGAATGAAAATTATTTTGATTAAATTTTTGGAAAGGGATAATCGAAGTTCATTTTTATTTCTATAATCATACAAAGAAATAAAAATTTCAATGTAATATTTACTATTAAACATTTTGATTTTATTAAAAAGTTTTACTGTAGAGTATTGCACTAAGATCCCAATTTATTATAATTATTTATTCTTGTAATAAATAGTTTTTTGATAAAACCAAAATATGTTGGGGGGGAAACTTTCCCCGACGCGTTTCGTTTTGGTAAGGCCATCTCTTCAGGAGGATTGTCCCTAATTCTGGACAGAGCGAAAACCACACATTATATCTTGTATGACGGACGGAATAAATAAGAATTATTGTTGCCAACAATAATCAACATAAAGCAAAGATTATCATCTAAACAGAAACACACAAACATTTTTCAGTTTTATCTTTAATAAATAAACTTTTGTTTATTTGAATCTTTTTTGAACCCCCTTTATAGCATTTTTGTCTTCGTCGCCAACAAAGTAAAAAAAAAGTGTGGGAAATAAAGAAAAGATAAAACTGAAAAAATTGAAAAACTGAAAAATTGAATTCGTCAAAATCGGTCTTTTATTTATTGTACCTCCCATAGGTTCTACTTCCCGGAATTGAAATATTGACCACAAATATCAATATTTTTTCATGAAATTTAAATTAAATTAATTAAAATTTAGCTTATGTAAACTAAAATCACTGCAACAAATTTCGTTGAAATCGGTTCACATTTAACCATAGCTCCTATACAAACTCTTCTGTCAAAACGCACTTAATGACAAAAATCTATAAAACACTCATAAATCGGAGGATAATTAGATTTTTAGATATATTTGTCTTAGATCCACCTTTTAGTATACCAATAGTCTTAGAATCACGTTCTGAGTCGATTATGCGATGTCTATCCGTCCGTCCGTCTGGCTGGCTGGCTGGCTGGCTGGCTGCACCCCCAAGTGAACATTGTAATCAAACTACAGATCGCAATTCTAAAGATAATTTAATGAAATTTGGCACAGATCATTTTATATAATGGGACCATGGCTATTGAAATTCATCAAAATCCGTTCATTATTTATGGTACCTCTGGCAGGTCCCACTTCCCGGAACTGATATATTGGCAACAAATATAAATATTTTTTTATGAAATTTAAAACAAATACTGCTTATGTTAAATAAAACCACTGTACCAAATTTCATTGAAATCGGTCCATATTTGACCATAGCTCCCATACAAACTCTTCTTTAATGGGACAAAAATCACTAAAACGCTCCTAAATCCAAAGATAATGAGAATTTCAAGTTTATTTTTTGCACACATAATTTTTGTAAAAACTGTAATCAATTTGCCGAGATAATCGGGCCGTCCAAATGACGGAAATATATAAATTTTGAGAAAATGTTTGTATGATGGCAAAATTTAGTAAATATTTGTCTTTATACAGGAAAAATAACACCTTTGACCTTAGTGGTGAAGGGTATCGTATGTTCGGGCTTGACCGACTATAGCACTTTCTTACTTGTTTTAATTGTAAAAACTGTAACCAATTTGCCCAATTTCGAGATAATCGGTCCACAAATGACGGAAATATATAAGTTTTGAAAAAATGTTTGTATGATGGCAAAATTTTAGGAGATACTTCTCTATTAAAAGTTTGTGATAATGTAGTTATGCTTAAAAATAAATATTGGTCTTAGAATCACTTGAGTCGATTTAACGATGGAAACAACAATTAGTTTAATTTTTTGAAATTTAAAACGAACACTACTTACGTAAACAGGAATCGTTGTACCAAATTTCATTGAAATCGGTTCATATTTAACCATAGCTACTACACGAAAAGCACTAAAATGCTGGTAAATCTGAAGAAAGTTTTGTTAAATGTTTATTTTTTTCATACATAATTTTTGTAAAAACTGTAATTAATTTGCTAAATTTCGAGATAATCAGTCCACGTTTGACCCCAGCTCTCATATAACTCCAAATGATTCAAAAGGATATCATATGGTAGGGCTTGACTATAGCACTTTCTTACTTGTTTATTAAAAAAAAAAACCTTGACGAAAAATATTTTTTTTTCTTAAATTTCCCACCAGAACAACAACAATTTTATCAATCAAATTATAATTCAAAATCTTGTCTTCTGTCAAAAATCCCACGAAAGAAACATCATAAAACACAAATTATTGGAAAATAATTGACAGCTTAAGTACAAACTGCGTAAGGAAATGAACATAAAATTACTCGAATAAAAACTGATTAAGATTTTAATTTAGAAAAAAAAAACGCATAGATAATTCATGTTACTTCCGTTTTTTGCCTTAGGCTGGCTTAAAGGTTTTCTAATACAATCAATATGGATTAAAATAACAAATAATAAAAGACAAAATCAAATAATATGAAAATAATTTATGCATTAAATCCCAGAAAGAAGTCTATGCAAAGAAATACAACGTTTGATGACACCTTAATGTTGGAAAAGACAGAAATTTAATTTTTTAAATAACAACTTTTGTACATGTTCACTTCTTGTTCCGGTTTCTTTTGTTAAGAAAGAAGAATTTTTAAATCTGCTTAAATCTTAAAAAAAAGACAAGACAAAATGTTATTAAAATATTTTACGCGCTTTTTAATATATCAACGTAATTTTATTCATTGAAGTGAAAGAAGGAGGGGTTGCTCTCATTTCTTTTTTATGTGTCAAACTTTTTGAAAATCTGTCAATATTTTTGAAAATCATCTAAATACGCTATTTTAACAAATCATTTATTGTTTTGTTTAAAATGTTGCCTGTAGTGTCTTGTTGTGTAAGGCGAAACAGTAGGAGTTTAATTTGAAAATAAAATTTTATAAAAAACCAACACTTCAATATGGTTTAATAGAATTTTCCCCCTTTTTCACGCCAAAATATTACTACCGTAGTTTGAAGCCTCGGGCTAGTATATTTTCCATTGAAATGAAAAACTTTTCTATACAAATTTTTGAGTACTTGAATTTTTTTCGAGATTTGTTGTAGAAATAAAACCTTATTAGTTTTTCTAACACATTATTTGTACTCTACAGAAGGACTTTTAGAATAAACTTTTAGTTTGAAATTATTACTATTCAAAATTTTTGATTGAAAAATTTTCAGAAAAAATTGTTCGATAAACATTTTTTCTGAATAAAAATGTTGATATTTTTTTTATGAAATTTTGACATTTCTCAGTATAAAAACTTGTATTCTTTTCTTTAGAAAAATTTTCGATATGAAGCTTTTTACATAGAAAAATTTTGGTTACAAATTTTTTTTAAGAAAATTTTTTATTATAGATTTTTTTTCTATAGAAAAATTATTAGTACAAAATTTTTTCTATACAAAATTTTTACAATGTGAAATTTTTAAAAACTTTTACTGTGGTGTATTGCACTAAGATCCTAATTTATTACAATCATTTATTATTGTAATAAATAGTTTTTTGACAAAACCAAAAAATTCTAGAAAGAGCGAAAACCACACATATCTTATTGTGTCCAACAAATATCAACAGGTTTCCCCACCAACATTTTTTGGTTTTATCAAAAAAACGATTTATTGCAATAACAAATAATTATAATGAATTGGGATCTTAGTGCAATACACTACAGTAAAAATTTTTAATTAATTGTTTGATGTCGCAACATTTTTGAAAAACCCTTTTTAATAAAATTTTTTTTATTTATTATTTTTTTTTTTTTTTTTTGTTAATTATTTCTGTTGAAAAATTTTCATTATTTAATTTTTTTACAGAAAAATTTTCGTTATAAAATTTTTTTTATAGAAAAATTAATTTTTCTTATAGAAAAATTTTCGTTATAAAATTTTTTCTATAGAAAAATTAATTTTCATTATAAAATTTTTTCTATAGAAAAATTAATTTTTCATTATAGAAAAATTTATACTATAAAGTTTTTTCTATAGAAAAATTTTCGTTAAGAAATTTTTTCTATAGAAAAATTTTCGTTAAGAAATTTTTTCTATAGAAAAATTTTCGTTAAGAAATTTTTTCTATAGAAAAATTTTCGTTAAGAAATTTTTTCTATAGAAAAATTTTCGTTAAGAAATTTTTTCTATAGAAAAATTTTCGTTAAGAAATTTTTTCTATAGAAAAATTTTCGTTAAGAAATTTTTTCTATAGAAAAATTTTCGTTAAGAAATTTTTTCTATAGAAAAATTTTCGTTAAGAAATTTTTTCTATAGAAAAATTTTCGTTAAGAAATTTTTTCTATAGAAAAATTTTCGTTAAGAAATTTTTTCTATAGAAAAATTAATTCATTAAGAAATTTTTCTATAGAAAAATTTTCGTTAAGAAATTTTTTCTATAGAAAAATTTTCGTTAAGAAATTTTTTCTACAGAAAAATTTTCGTTAAGAAATTTTTTCTACAGAAAAATTTTCGTTAAGAAATTTTTTCTATAGAAAAATTTTCGTTAAGAAATTTTTTCTATAGAAAAATTTTTTAAAATTTTTCTACAGAAAAATTTCCATTCAGAAATTTTTTCTATAGAAAAATTTTTAAAAATTTTTCTACAGAAATTTTGTCTATAGAAAAATTTTCATTAAAAATTATTTTCTATAGAAAAATTTTCATTAAGAAATTTTTTTATAGAAAAATTTTCATTAAAAATTATTTTCTATAGACAAATTTTCATTAAGAAATTTTTTTATAGAAAAATTTTCATTAAAAATTATTTTCTATAGAAAAATTTTCATTAAGAAATTTTTTCCATAGAAAAATTTTCATTAAGAATTTTTTTCTATAGAAAAATTTTCATTAAGAATTTTTTTCTATAGAAAAATTTTCATTAAGGATTTTTTTCTATAGAGAACTTTTCATTAAGAAATTTTTTTATAGAAAAATTTTCATTAAGAAATTTTATCTACAGAAAAATTTTCATTCTAAAATTTTTTCTATAGAAAAATTTTCATTTTACAATTTTTTCTATAGAAAAATTTTCATTTTACAATTTTTTCTATAGAAAAAATTTCATTTTACAATTTTTTTTATAGAAAAAATTTCATTATACAATTTTTTCTATAGAAAAAATTTCATTATAAAATTTTTTCTATAGAAAAAATTTCATTATAAAATTTTTTCTATAGAAAAAATTTCATTATAAAATTTTTTCTATAGAAAAAATTTCATTACAAAATTTTTTCTATAGAAAAATTTTCATTATAAAATTTTTTATATAGAAAAATTTTCATAATAAAATTTTTCCTACAGAAGAATTTTTTCTATAGAAAAATGTTCATTATAAAATTTTTTCTATAGAAAAATTTTCATTATAATATTTTTTCTATAGAAAACTTTTTATTATAAAATTTTTTCTATAGAAAAATTTTTATTATAAAATTTTTTCTATAGAAAACTTTTCATTATAAATTGTTTTTATAGAAAAATTTTTATTATAAAATTTTCTCTATAGAAAAATTTTCATTATAAAATTTTTTCTATGGAAAAATTTTCATTATAAAATTTTTTCTATAGAAAAATTTTCATTATAAAATTGTTTCTATAGAAAGATTTTCATTGTAAATTATTTCTATAGAAAAATTTTCATTATAAAATATTTCTGTAGAAAAATTTTCACTGCAAATACTTTTTATAGAAATATTGTATTATTGAAAGGTTTCGTATCATAGTTTTTGCTAGTCATATGGACTGTAGAATGTTTCGACTTTCGATTATTACCCTTAAAAATGTATTAATGCTTCTTAATGTCAAAATTCCCATTGTTCGCAAAAGTAGTTACATTTCAATAAACATTCAAGTGTTCGAAATATACTATTAAAAATACACTTCAGCAAAATCCTCTTGAACACTGACAAAAATATGAGTAAATAGCAATTGTATTAATTTTAAAGATTTGTAAAAAATATATTCCAAAAAAACGCAATACTCAAAATGTGCTGAAAGTTATAATAAAATATTAACCTCGATTTTCACTTCCCTCCGATTCGGTTATGGGATTTTGTTTTTGCTTCTTTGTTAAGTTCAAAAAACGCATTTACATTTTTTTAATTTTCTAAATCATGTTTCAAATTGTTATTTAAACTCTTGAAAATCTGCCATTATTTGCACTCAACTTGAATATGTTTTTAATAACTTGATATCGTGTAATGAGGTAATTTAAATTCAATTCCAATATATTTTTGTTTCAGATTTTCTTTGCAGTTTTCTTCTTAATGCGTAAATTTTAATCTTATAATTTTTTGAGAAATTTTTATTGTACTTTATGAACTATCTGTATTTGGTTAAATAAAATAGAAAAGGTTTTAAAGTCTTCCTATTATACTGGCATTGGTTAGTGTCAAAACCACTCCATATACTATTTCACTCGTATTAAAAATAACTGTTACAAATTTAATGCCAAATTAATGTCTTGTATGGTATTTTTCATTTATATGAAAAGGGCGTTCTGAAAATTGGTGTTTTTCAAATATTGCAATTTTATTTACACAACGTTAAATCATACAAATGATACTTTTAATAATTTGTATTGAAAGCTTTTAAATAATTTTTCTACAATTTAATCACTTTCCCATTACATAAATACATAGAGGATGGTTTCAATTCCTTTTGCATTACCGTTACCATTACTTGGTAATGACCATTAAATATAAAGTGTAATACAAAATAACAACCAAATTTAAAAGACCCAGAAAATAATAATATTAATTTAAATAAGTAAAATCTGAACAAAAACTTTCACCAAACCTTTCCTAACTTTTCTTATCTGCTCTTGCAACACCCTGTTCCTATAGCTGTAAACTTTAAAATTTCTTAAAACAGGCGTTACTTCCTTTTCCTTCACTTCTTAATTTTAAACAATTTCTTACAACAAAAGCAGCTACAAATTATTGTTGTTGCCAAAAGTAGATGTTTATGATGATTACAAGGACTATAAAAAAAGGACGAGGATGGGTAGAGCAGACAGAGGGGAAGTTGATAGTGGGTGTTGAACACCCACACAACTGTGTATAGATTAATACTTGGGCATTTTATTCAAGTGTAACGACATAATTTTGTATTAAAAATAAACTTTACAGCCGATTTATCATATTTATTATGCGATTTGTGAACAATTTTAAATCAAATAATATACACATTATAGATAAATACATGGCAAATTATTTATGACTTCTGGATGCTCATCTTTTCATGGTTTTTATGGGTGGGTGACACAAAGGAAGTGGGAAATTTAAAAGTTGACTTTTAAAAGTAAAACACTGACTATGTGATTACTAAGAAATAGACTAAGACATAAAGTCTGTGGCAGATAACGATATAGACCAAGGCCCATCACATATAGCACTCAGGAGCCGAGTACCAATCGGCTTTTTCTCATATAAATACTCAGATTCACACGACTAACAGAGTGTTAAAATTTAAAAAAATTTAAAGACTTTAGAGTTTTTTTCTCGTTGCAAGCCTTGATATAGACAAGGTTAAAGACTAAAGAGATATGCTAAGAATTCTAAGTTAATCGCTATATATATATTAGAGTGAGTGTAGGACTAATATTTCTCGGCCTTACAAGCGCAATGTATTCTCCCTACCTCCGTTTGCGTACGATATTAAAACTAATACTTTGATTTAAAGATATACTAGGATTTAGACGTAATAGTAAAGAGTGCTCTAAATAAAATTTGTAGTTGGATTTTCTTAAATAAAAATCTAACCTTTTTATATAAAAACTCTACAAATTACGCAAATATAATGACATATTATACAAAATCATTTAGCATTAAAATGTTTACTTAGTACTCGGGTTTTGCAAAATTATCGACTTTTTTCGGAAACCCTCCCATTAAAGATTTTACAGTTGCTTCTGATACCTTTTTGGAGCATGTGTTCCACCTGCGCTTAAAATCGGACATGTTCTTGCAAATCTTTCCTGTGTTCTTCAATTCCTTTTTTACCAGAGCCCAATACCTTTCCACAGGCCGAAGTTCTGGACAGTTAGGTGGATTTGCCTCTCGTGGTACAAAAATGACATTATTCTTTGAGTACCGCTCAAGTGCCTTTTTCCATAATGGCATGATGCCAAATCGGGCCAAAAAAATGTAGTCACTCTGTGCTCTCTTAAAAAGGGTAACAACCGTTTTTGTAGGCACTCCTTTATAAAAATGTCTGTGTTTATTGTGCCAGATGCCACAAATACTTTACTTCTTTTGCCACAACTGCAAATAGCTTGCCACACGAGAAACTTCTTAGGGAATTTTGTTTGTTTTTTTGTGCGAAACTCTTGCCGAACATTGCCCCGTTTATCAGCAGCATAAAAATCTTGACCAGGAAGTTGAGAAAAGTCCGCCAGAACGTATGTTTCATCATCCATCACACAACAGGTGTATTTTTTTATAAAATCAGACTTCAATTTTTTCGCTCGTTTTTTTGCTTCTAAGTTCTTTATAGCATTGCGATCTGGAACCTTTTGGACTTTGTATGTCTTCAGTCCAGCATAAGCTTTAACTCTATGTGCAAAATTCGTAGAACATTTCACCGTACGAGCTCCTTTTCTTAAAGAAGTGTTAGGCGCTCTTCGAAAGAGTCGCTCGACTTCTTTTGCCTTACCAATATCTGTAGGATCTTTTTTCCTCCCTGATCCAGGTTTTCTTTCAATGCTCAGGTTTTCCTTATACCGTCTGATGGCATTAGAAACCGTTCGAGGGTCAACTTTCAAATTTTTAGCTATTTTTTTAGTCCATGACGGATTTTTTTGAAAAGTTTTAATTATATTTTCACGAACTTTTTTTTCGCAGTCCATTTTGATTGAAATAACTATTGAAAATTAATAATTTCTAAAATAATAGTATCTGACATATCTATAGAAACTAACTTGATCAAAAAATAAATTATTTCTTGCACTATAGATAAATTTTGTCTAAAATAGTAAATGCATATTTTTTTTAGAACACTCTTTAATACAAATAGATGTTAAGACCCGACGTTGTACCCAGGAGGTACAAAATTAAAACAGTGAAACCTTTATTTTAGGGCATGCTTCAGAAGATATTTTCGCGTAGTGTACCAAAATCCTAGAAGTACTAGAAAACTGCGAACCGCCGTGGTATAACAGGTTAGTCATCCGCCTAGCATACCAGAGGTCCCAAGTTCGATCCCTGGCCAGGCCCACTTGAAAAAATAAATATTCAAAGAAAGTGGTAACTCATCTAGCCACTGGTTATTGAGTATGAAAAACTCTCTAACTAATACATTTTCCGTTCGGAGCTGGAGTTAAAACGAAGGTCCCTTTCAATGAGTCCAAAAATAGAATCGGATGCAACTCATTGTCCGAGAGAAGTACCATTTGTTCCAATTGGAATATCAAGGGAATTATGAAATTATTATGGTATGTGTGATTTTCAGTCCATATATGGACTATAACTATAGTTATGACCATTAATGAAATACGATGATTAGCTGAGATGTAATTATCTCACAACAATGAGAATACATATATTAAGTCTCTTGATTCCGCCAAACAGAGTTGCAACAGCCTTTGAGCCCAAAAACATTACCTGCTATAACTAGAACCATACTTCGTATATTTGTGAATAAGTAAATAAGGGTATTATAAGTTTGTGCTGATGTATGTAACGCATGGAAATATTTGTCTTAGACCCACCTTTTAGTATACCAATAGGCTTAGAATCACTTTCTGAGTCGATTTAGCGATGTCCGTCCGTCCGTCTGGCTGGACGGCTGGCTGGCTGGCTGGACCCCCATGTAAACCTTGTAATCAAACTACAGGTCGCAATTCTAAAGATAATTTGATGAAATTTGGCACACATCATTTGTTTGATAATGGGACCATGGCAATTAAAATTCGTCAAAATCGGTCCATTATTTATGGTACCTCCCATAGGTCCCACTTCCCGGAATTGATATATTGGCCACAAATATAAATATTTTGTCATGAAATTTAAATCAACTACTGCTTATGTCAACTTAAATCACTGTACAAAATTTCGTTAAAATCGGTCCACATTTGACCATAGCTCCTATACAAACTTTTCTTTAAAAACGCACTAAATGAGACAAAAATCACTAAAAAGCTCGTAAATCTGAAGATAATGGGAGTTTTAAGTTTATTTCTTACATACATAATTTTTGTAACAACTGTACTCAATTTGCCAAATTTCGAGATAATCGGTCCACATTTGACCCTACCTCTCATATAAGTCCAAATGTCGGAAGCAGCTTAAATATAAAAATTTTGAGAAAATGTTTGTATGATGGCAAAATTTAGCAAATATTTGTCTTTATACAGAAAAAATAACACTTTTGACCTTAGTGGTGAAGGGTATCGTATGGTCGGGCTTGACCGACTATAGCACTTTCTTACTTGTTTTTGTATATTTTTGAGTTAAAAGTAAAAACAAACTAAGAGTTAACTTAAACAGTTTTAAAGTTAATGCAATTTTCCCATAAAAATGTATGTCCTTTTTAACACGCCTAAGAATATGCAACAATAAAATTTACTTTAGGAAATCACAAATTAAGACATTATAGGTATAGGCATGAAAATAGATAAATGGGATAATAAAATTCAGAAAAGTTTATGTTGATATCTTATATGGTTTTGCCGTACCTTTGATTTTAAATTGTCAAATTTTGCGAAAAGGTAAATTTTTGGACATAATTTAAGTTTAATTTTTCTTAAGTTCAGTTTTAGTAAAACTAATACTGAATATTATTGCTTAATCTATAAAGAATGTATGCTAAAACTTGTTTTGGAATTGTGTAAGCTAACCTCTTTTACATCGGGGTCAAAGGTCAAAACTTCGATTTTCATGTTATGTTAACTTTTTGACCAAAAATTTGTATTTTTTCAATCTTTCATCGACAAGTGGCACGGGTTAACGTCGTTCAATTGAGCTCAATATCTAGAATGGGGAATTGTTTTGTGGGGTCCAGATAATCATCGGATAATGCTAACTGTTGTGCATTATGAAAGGAAGGAACGAAGTAGAAGAGATGGTTTCGAAAACTGAGTTCTTCCGAACTTGTGGGAATGAGAGGGAAGTTTTTAATATGTCTCCTCTTTCCTGTTTTTCAGTAGAGAACTATGACTGGGCTCTCATAGGTGTTCCGGCTGACAAAGATATTGCTAAAGTTAGGATAATTTTAAAACAATCTGGAAAATTCAACGTTGTAAGTATGGCCAAGCTTTGAAAGATTTTCCTCTACTTGGTCTTTCCATCGAAGTTAAAAACGTATTCTTCTAACATTATTTATTCTAATTTTAGATTTTTCATGGTAATTGTTTTTTTCCCGGAGTCCTAATCCATATTTTTATAATTCTTATGGGAGAACTCGCGGCACATGTTAGCTCATTACAGTAACGGGTGTTAACGTAGTTCTCCGGGTGATACCAAGAGGTGGTCAGTGTCCACAGTTGAGATGAAGGATAACCAATATAATTCTGGGCTTACCAAGTTAAGACCAATCAGAACCGTTGCTTGGTATACAGCATCCCCTAAATCACCCCTCACAGACTATCTGCCCTTAAATTATGGTGACCTTATACCCACTGAAATGTTTATTTATAGACCAATATGCGTCAGCGTTGAATATCGACATAGATACGCTATACGTTGGCAATGTTGGTTGAATGGATGAAAATACTTCAGCAAGAAAAGTGTTCGAATTATATTAATGGAACTCGTAGAAGAGGACGTCCGAAATTTTGATGTAAAGATTTGGTAGAAAAAATATTTCGAAGCTTGTCCTACGAAATTAGATCGAAGAGCATTAAATTCTTAAATATGCTCTAAGGTTGGTAGGACATTTAAATAAGTACCTAAATAAGTAAGATAAGTCTATGAGACCTATCATACATTTCCTTATTTTTGTGGTGCATGATGTTCATTTTTGATTTGGAAAGATAGAAAAGAATTGAGGTTGGTGGTGAAAAAACAAAAACTATTAAGTGAAATCTGGAAATTAACTGAAAATACAGGCAATTAATTCAAGGCTCCCAATATAACGTTAAAGTTTGATTCAAGAAAATGAAGTAATATTGAAACAGACAATAAATATAAAGATTTTTTTTTTCAAATGTGAAATTTAAATTTAATAAACAATGAAAAAACACATAAACGCACAAACGGACATACATTTCATGAGCACGTATGTATGCCTTAGCTTTCTCTCATTAGATAATCGTATCCATTAGTTGTTTCCGAATTAGAGCAAAATCGTTATACTCTCTTTTTAATGGGACTTTCCAAAACGACCATACGGCAAATCAATGTATGGAAGTGCAACGGCTTTCATTGAGGTTATTCATTTGTAATGAGTAAATAAGGTTAACTGTTGCATATTTATACAACGAAAAGAGAGTTGAATTGATAAGAAATACCATAATAATTATTGAAATTTGAGAATAATTTTTGAAAGAAACTTTCTTAAAGTTGAAAAACCAATTTATTTTTGTATTCCAAGAAAACAACTTTTACATCTACCATTGACAAAAACTCAATATGACGTCTTATGAAATGTAAAAAATTCTTATATGGCTCATTACTCATTTTAAACTTACTTAAATAAAAATACGCATATTTCAAATCTTACATTATTGAAAAAATACTTTCCATTATTCGAGCCTAATCAAATATCATATGAATAAATACCTTAAGGATAAAATTCAATTCTGTTGCTAACCAGGCGCAGCAAAGACATTTGTAAAAATGGAAAATAATAATAAATTCTTACAGTAGAGATATCACACATAAGCAAAATATCTATCATTCCTTTAAAAGATTTACATTGTATTTCTTAAGATTTATGGCCATGAAAAAACTCCAGTGACATCATCACATTATTTCCAAAAGAAATAAAGGAAAAATATTAATAAAAAAAGAAAACACATTCAACAGAAAAAAAAAAGCGGGAAAACTCACCCTTTTTTTCATTTATTCAAACATTTATTGCGATTTTATTCAATCTAAAGGATTCATTTAACAAAATGATACATGACCTGAGTCAGGATAGAATACATGTGTAAACCCTTGCTATGAATACAGACAGTCAGACACAATTACATTTCTTGCCTATTACTCTAAAGGACATGCTCTGTGGAGGGATTTAATATCAAATCAATTTAATAAATCCGGCAAAAAGATAAAATTTTCCAAATTTTTTATTAATATTTTCACATTTTCTCTATTCGAAATGCAACAATGGAATTTTTATATTTTTGTTTCTAAAATATAAATTCCTTTTTATTTATTAGACATATTTTCTGCTGCTATTGTTCTCTTTAAATGTCAAAGGATTCACGTATTCCTTTTCTATTACAACAATTTGGGGTGTTAATATTTGCGTATTGTTTTGGAAAAATATTTATGCTATTTTTAAGGTTAAATTCATAGAAAATATTCCCTTATTTTTCCGCTAGAATGAATATGAATATAAACCTATTAGTACATAGTTGCCTGGAATGAAATAAAATGAAACATTTTTGCATTCAAATGTTTAACATCATAATTTATTTTCCACAATTGAAAATTGACATTTTCGAAAACACTGTCACGTGATTTGAATTGTTTTCCATTAAAGGGTTAAAGGGTGTGTGTCAAAGGGGTCTTAACCATTTTGGTTTATTAGCGAAAAAATGCGAATAAATTTTAGTAAAAAAATGTGATCTTTGACAGGAGCAATTAGGACAAAAACAGTTCAACAACCTTTGAAATTATTATTAAAAAAATCCCATAAATTAAGAGGAAAATCAATGAACGAGTCTATATAAACATTAATAGAAATAGCTCCTAAATTATTTTGCCTTTTGAATAGTGGGTATATTTGTATTCATAAAGCAGATGTCACCAATTGGATAAAAGCGAATGCACTCACTCACTAGTGCATATCCATAAGATTGGGTCTTATTTTAGCCATTTTGGAATTTTATAGAAACATTTTTCTTATGAAAAATTTTCAATGGAAAAATTCTTATTACAAAAAATTTTGTATAGAAAAATTTTTATAACAAAAAATATTTTATAGAAAATTTTTTATAACTAAAACTTTTCCATAGAAAAATTCTTATAACGAAAAATTTGCAAATAAAAAAATTTTTATACCGTAATAACTTTCTATACAAACATTTTTGTACAAAACAAATTTTCTATAGAAAAATTTCTATAACGAAAAATATTCTATACAAAAATTTTAATACCGAAAAAATGTTCAATAGAAAAATTTTTATAACGAAAAATTTTCTATCGAAAATAGAAAAAAAATTTTTTACATATAACGAAAAATTTTCAATAGCAACATTTTTAAAACAAAAAATTTTCTATAGAAAAATTTTTATACTGAAAAATTTATGACGAAAAATTTTCTATAGAAAATCTTACCATTCTATAGAATCTTACCAAAAATCTATAGCATTCTTACCAAACAAATTTGAATAACGAAAAATTTTCTATAAAAACTTTTTTATAATGTTTCGCTATAAGTATGTATTTTCTATAGAAAATATTTCTATAAAAAAAATTTTATTACGAAAAATTTTCTATAAAAAATTTTTATAACGAAAAATTTTCTATAGAAAAATTTTATTAACGGAAAATTTTCTAAACGAAACAATTTTTATAATAAAAAATTTTTAAAATTAAAAATTTTTATAACGAAAAAAATTTCTATAGAAAAGTTTTTGTACCGAACAAATTTTCTATAGAAAGATTTTTATACCAAAAAATTTTCAATAGAAAGATTTGTATGGCGGACAATTTTCTATAGAAAAATGTTCAACAGAAAAATTTTTGTTACGAAAAAAATTTGTTCTTTTTAAATTTTTATACAAAACAAGTTTTTTATAGAAAACGAATTTTTTTTATAGAAAAATTTATAAAACGAAAAATTTTCAATAAAAAAATTTGTATAACGAAAAATTCTTTATAGAAAAAATATTATAACTGAATATTTTCTATAGAAAAATTTTTATACCGAAAAATTTTCTATAGAAAATTGTTTATAACTAAAAATTTTCCAAAGAAAAATTCTTATAATGAACAATTTTCAATGTAAATTTTTTTTTTACCTAATAATTTCCTATAGAAAAATTTTATACCGAAAAACTTTCTATAGAAAAATATTCTGTAGAAATATTTTTATAACAAAACAAATTTCTATAGAATAATTTTTACACTGAAAAATCTTCTATAGAAAAATTTTTATATCCAAAAATCTTCTATAGCAGAATTTTTATACCGAAAAATTTTCTATAGAAAAATGTTTATACCGGGAATTTTTTTATTATAAAAGGTTTATACCGAAACATTTTTATACCGAAAAATTTTTAATAAAAATTTCTATGAAAAAATTTTCTATGAAAAAAATTATACCAAAAATTTTCTTTAGAAAAATTTGTATAGCGAAATATTTCCTATAGAAAAATTTTCTATATTTTCTATGGACAAAGTTTTATACATAAAAATTTTTTATAGAAAAATTTTATACAGAAAAATTTTTTATAGAAAAATTTTATATAGAAAAATGTGTGTTTTTCTATTACAAAACACCTGAAATATTCATTTTTAAAATGAAATTAAAATATTTTTGATTGAAGAAATAGCATAACAAAAAATTTTATAACTAAAAATATATTATATGGATTTAGTATAAGGGACAAGTTACCCAGGTACCTAAAATTTTTTTTCCGTTTCCTGAGCCATTTAGTAAATGTATGAACCTCTATTAATTTGCTTTAAGGCTAATTTAATGTATACATCGTCTTAACAATTTAGGAGTGACTTGCTAAGGCGAATTCATAAATTCAACTTTCTGAAATTACACACCACAAGCGATTAGTAAATACACAAACCATAGACCAAATTTTTACCCAAACTTAGTTTTAAGGCAAATTTAATTTATATTTTTTGGTCTAAGCGAAATCAGAACTATTATTTACTGTGTAGAGTTACATTTAAAACTTTTCTGTACTATTCATAACAAAAATTCTGTGGAAACAGTTTTTCATAACGAAAAATTGTCTATAAAAAAAATTTTAAAACGAAAAATTTTTAAAGCGAAAAATTTTTATAACGAAAAATTTTCTATAAAAAAATGTTATAACGAAATATTTTCTATAAAAATTGTTTATAACAAATATTTTTTTGAAGAAAAATTTTTATAACAAAAATTTTTTTATATAAAAATTTGAATAACGAAAAATGTTTTACAGAAAAAATTTTCTAACGAAAATTTTTCTATAGAAACATTTTATAACGAAAAATTTTCTATAGCAATATTTTTATAACGAAAAATTTTCTATAGAAAAATTTTTTTATAACGAAAAACTTTCTATAGAAAAATTTGTATAAAGACAAATTTTCCATAGACAAATTTTTACAACTAAGAATTTTCTATAAAAAAATTTTAATAACGAAAAATTTCTATAGAATTTTTTTTTTTAATTAAATATATTCTAAGGAAAAAATTTCAATAGAAAAAATAATTTTTTTCATTTTCGTTATGTGTAAGTCTTCAAAACGTAAACTGTGCTTTCAAGACGTTTTAACTGCAAAAGCATTTCAAATCATTATAAAATTAGTAAATGCTGATGTAAAAATAAACTTACCAAATTACATATTTAACGCTGGTATTTGAAGACATTTCGAAATTTGAATTTTTAATTTTTAACATAATAAAACACAAGTTTTATAAAATATTTAAAACATATTGAATTTTTAAAAAATCTAATTTTACCTAATTTTTTATATCAAATGCTTTAAAAGCTATTTATATTTATTTTAGATATTTTAATTTCAAACTTAATTTCGATTATATTTTTTCGTGACTTTCAATGCAATTTTTTCATTACTTTGAATGCAAAAATTCTTTTGTTGTATTCTTACACACAAAAAAATTAAAATACACATACACACCGACACATTTTAACAAATAAACACAACCATCAAATATTACTTCACCCAAAAAGAATTATCATAATTTACAATTATCTAAAAACTTAAGCAAATTTATAAGCAAAAATTAGTTACCGTCTTCACTGCGACCGAAAATTAAGACAATACCAACAACCGAACACTAACACGAGAGTCCCAACTCAAACTTCTTTTACTAATAGACATTTTTACGAAGACGAACAACAATAACAACAACTAAGATCGTACGATTATTTCAATTGCAATTTACACTTATTTCATCAGTTATTCTTTTAACTTTTTTATGAAATTATATAAAACATTAACTAATTAAACACTTTTTCTTATATTTATATAAATTTTATTAGGATTATTGCTTTAGATTTAGATTAACATAAATTAACCGGAGACGTTTTTTAAGTAAGACGCGCACTTGCCAAAAAGATAATGAGAACTAATGAAACCAATTCGCCGAAATAATTATACAGACGGAAGTTGCAATAACAAAATATTAGCTTTTTATTCAAACACACTCTTAAAATTTCGTTTTTAAGAGAATTGTTATTTTCGCCTACGCTTTGGAGTTGTAAAAAGGCGCAAAAGGTAAATTCATTCATTGGGTCAGTGAATACGACTGAAAAGAGTTGTCAATGTTTTGAATTCGTTATATATCTCGGTTTATAATAAAAATTTTTAATTCAAACAGAAAATTTTCTAATTTTTTTAATTTTTATGCAAAAATTTTTATTTTATAACAAAAAATTTTTAAAACGAAAAATTTTCTATAGTAAAATTTTTATAATGGAAAATTTTCCATAGAAAAAAATATTTATAATAAAAATTTTATAGAAAAATTTTCTACAGAGAAATTTTTATAACGAAAAATTTTCTATAGAAAAATTTTGATAAGGAAAAATTTTCTATACAAAAATTTTCATAACAAAAACTTTTCTATTTACAAATTTTCATAACGAAAAATTTTCCATAGAAAAATTTTCATAACCAAAAATATTCTATAAGGAAAAATTGTCTATACAAAAATTTTCTATATAAAAATTTTCATAACGAATGTTGATAAAAAAAATTTTCCATAGAAAAATTTTCATAACGAAAAATATTCATAACAAAAAATTTTCTATAAATAAATTTTTATAACGACGAAAAATTTTCGTAACGAAAAATTTTCTATAGAAAAATTTTTATAACGAAAAATTTTCAAAACGAAAATTTTTCTATAGAAATATTTTAAGGAAAAACATTCTATAGAAAATTTTTTAAATTGAAAAATGTTTCATAGAAAAATTTCTATAGAAAATTTTTGTTAACGAAAAAATTTTCTAAAGTAAAAAATTTTATAACGAAAGATTCTTGATAAAAAAATGTTAATAACAAAAAATTTCTAAAGAAAAATTTGCTTTAGAAATTTTCCATAACGAAATGTTATCTATAGAAAAAATTTTATAACAAAAATTTTTTTATAGAAACATTTTTATAACGAAAAATTTTTTATAGAAAAATTTTTATAACGAAATATTTTCTATAGAAAAATTTTATAACGAAATATTTGAAATAGAAAAATTTTTATAACGAAAAATTTTCGATAGAAAAATTTTTATATCAAAAAATATTCTATAGAAAAATTTTTATAACGAAAATTTTCTATAAAAAAGTTTCTATAACGAAAACATTTCTGTAAAAAATTTTTATAACGAAAAATTTTATATAGAAAAATTTTTATAACGAAAAATTTTCCATAGAAAAATTTTTTTAACGAAAAATTTTATACAGAAAAATTTTTATAAGGATAAATTTTCCATAGAAAATTTTTTTATAATTAAGAATTTTCTATAAAAAAATTTTAATAACGAAAAATTTTTATAGAATTTTTTTTTAAGTTAAAAATATTCTAAGGAAAAATTTCTTTAGAAAAAAATTATTTTTTCATTTTCTTTATAAATTTGTAAGTCTTCAAAAGCTTTTCAAATCATTATAAAATTTGTAAATATTGATGTAAAAACAAACTTACCAAATTACATATTTAGCGCTGGTATTTGAAGACATTTCGAAATTTAATTGTTATCTAATTTCAAAGATTTTTTCTTGAATTTGTAATTTCCAACATAATAAAACACAAGATTTTATATAATATTTAATACATATTGAACTTAAAAAAAATCTAATTTCACCTAATTTCTTATATCAAATGCTTTAAAAGCTATTTATATTTATTTTAGAGATTTTAATTTCAAACTTAATTTCGATTATTTTTTTTTCGTGACTTTCAATGCAATTTTTTTATTACTTTAAATGCAACATTCTTTTGTTGTATTCTTACACACAAAAAAAATTAAAATACTCATACACACCGACACATTTTAACATATGAACACAACCATCAAATATTAGAATTATCATAATTTCCAATTTTCTAAAAACTTAAGCATCTTTATAAGCAAAATTAGTTACCGTCTTCACTGCGACCGAAAATTAAGACATTTCCAACAACCGAACACTAACACGAGAGTCCCAACTCAAACTTCTTTTACTAATAGACATTTTTACGAAGACGAACAACAGTAACAACAACTAAGATCGTAAGATTATTTCAATTGCAATTTACACTTATTTCATCAGTTATTCTTTTAATTTTTTTATGAAATTATATTAAACATTAACTAATTAAACACTTTTTCTTATATTTATATAAATTTTATTAGGATTATTGCTTTAGATTTAGATTTACATAAATTAACCGGAGACGTTTTTTAAGTAAGACGCGCACTTGCCAAAAAGATAATGAGAACTAATGAAACCAATTCGCCGAAATAATTATACAGACGGAAGTTGCAATAACAAAATATTAGCTTTTTATTCAAACACACTCTTAAAATTTCGTTTTAAAGAGAATTATTATTTTCGCCTACGCTTTGGAGTTATAAAAAGGCGCAAAAGGCAAAATCAATTATTATGTCAATTCGCCTGGAAAGAGTTGTCAATATTTTGCATTCTTTTACAATTAAATTTAATACATACTGTAGTTAGTATTTCGGTTAATAATAAAAATTTTAAATAAAATTAGAAAAAATGTGAATATGGAAAACATTTTTATAGAAAAAATTTTATTTTATAAAGAAAAATTGTATACCAAAAATTTTCTACAGAAATATTTTTATAACGAAAAATTTTCTATATAACAAGTAAGAAAGTGCTATGGTCGGTCAAGCCCGACCATACGATACCCTTCACCACTAAGATCAAAGATGTTATTTTTTCTGTATAAAGAAAAATATTTGCTAAATATTGCCATCATACAAAACATTTTCTGAAAACTTATATATTTAAGCTGTTTCCGTCATTTGGACTTGTGAGTTAGGGTCAAATGTATACCGATTATCTCGAAATTTGGTAAGTTAATCACAGTTGTTGCACAAATTATGTATGCATCTTTATGTATGTATCTTTGGATTTATGAGCGTTTTAGTGATTTTTGTCTCATTTAGTGCGTTTTTCAAGAAGAGTTTGTATGGGAGCTATGGTCAAATGTGGACCGATTTCAAAAATTTGGTACAGTGATTTAAGTTTACATAAGCAGTATTTGTTTTAAGTTTAATGAAAAAATATTGATTTTGCCAGCCAGCCAGCCGTCCAGCCTGACGGACGGACGGACATCGCTAAATCGACTCAGAAAGTAATTCTAATCCCATTGGTATACTAAAAGATGGGTCTAAGACAATTATTTCTATACGTTACACACATCAGCACAAACTTATAATACCCTATGGTGGTGAAGCGTATAAAAATTTGTATACCAAAAAATTTTCTATAGAAAAATTTTCTATAGAAAAATTTTATACCGAAAAATTTTTTATAGAAAAATTTTCTATAGAAAAATTTTATACCGAAAAATTTTCTATAGAAAAATTTTATACCGAAAAATGTTCTATAGAAAAATTTTATACCGAAAAATTTTCTATAGAAAAATTTTATACCGAAAAATTTTCTATAGAAAAATTTTATACCGATTAATTTTCTATAGAAAAATTTTATACCGAAAAATTTTCTATAGAAAAATTTTTATACCGAAAAATTTTCTATAGAAAAATTTTTTACCGAAAAATTTTCTATAGAAAAATTTTTATACCGAAAAATTTTCTGTAGAAAAATTTTTATAACGAAAAATTTTCTATAGAAAAATTTTTATACCGAAAAATTTTCTATAGAAAAATTTTTATACCGAAAAATTTTCTATAGAAAAATTTTTATACCGAAAAATTTTCTATAGAAAAATTTTTATACCGAAAAATTTTCTATAGAAAAATTTTTATACCGAAAAATTTTCTATAGAAAAATTTTTATACCGAAAAATTTTCTATAGAAAAATTTTTATACCGAAAAATTTTCTATAGAAACATTTTATACAGAAAAATTTTCTATAGAAAAATTTTTATACCGAAAAATTTTCTATAGAAAAATTTTTATACCGAAAAATTTTCTATAGAAAAATTTTTATACCGAAAAATTTTCTATAGAAAAATTTTTATACCGAAAAATTTTCTATAGAAAAATTTTTATACCGAAAAATTTTCTATAGAAAAATTTTTATACCGAAAACTTTTCTATAGAAAAATTTTTATACCGAAAAATTTTCTATAGAAAAAATTTTATACCGAAAAATTTTCTATAGAAAAATTTTTATACCGAAAAATTTTCTATAGAAAAATTTTTATACCGAAAAATTTTCTATAGAAAAATTTTTATACCAGAAACTTTTCTATAGAAAAATTTGTATACCTTTTATACCGAAAAATTTTCTATAGAAAAATTTTTATACCGAAAAATTTTCTCAGTATAACTTTTGCCAATTTGGTGACATCCTAAAGATTTTACCTTTTTTAAAACTTCTCAGAAAAATTACTACAAAAATATGCTTACCTTATCTCTTATAGTTTAAGAGATATTTGATTTCAAATATCTTTTTGCGTTTTTTGACATGACTTCTGGCCTTTTTGACTTATAAACCATTTTGGTAAGATAAAAAAATTTAAAATACCGTAAGATTGGTGATAATTTTTTTTTTAACGAAAATGAAGAAAACAATTTTAGTTATGTAAACTTAAGAACACTGAAATTCTTCAAAGCTTGTGTACCGAAAAAAGCCTGAAAAATTAATTTTTTGTTTAAAAAAAAAGAACTTTATTTTTTTATACTTTTGACAAAAAAAAATTCAATTTTCTAAAAAATGATGCTTCAGTGATGCGTACAAACTAGGGTTTGCAGTTCGGTTTTAACCGAAACCGAAACCTCGGTTTTTTATGCCTCAAAACCGAAACCGAAAACCGTAGAAATAACCGCGGTTTTAGCTATTTATTTTTCATAATTTTTTGTTGGTATTATTCAGAAATAACATTAGTTTATCATAAATTTGCACATAATTTGTCTATTTAATGAAGCGGAAGAATGAAACAAGCAAAAGGTGTTTACAATGGACGAATGGACAGGTGTAAGGGGAAGACGGTATATGAACGTAAATATTCACGATTCTCATGGTAAATTTTATAACGTATTTTAGGAATGTGTAATTTCAAGCAAACGCAAGAATCCATTAGACAAAGGCTAATGGAGTTTAATATTTCATTTGATACAAACATCGTAGCATGTACTATAGATGGAGCAGCAGCCAATATCAAATTTGTATCTGAAAAACAATTTTGAAGACGACGACGATGAAACATTGACTCATTTAAAACCGATTTTCCATATACATTTGAACCTAGAGGCTGTAAGGAAAACTGTTCGCTATTTCAAAAATTCGTCAGTTCGTTATAATATTTTACAAACAAGCGTTAAAAAGCATCATAATCGTGAATTAAGTTTACTCTAAGATTTCTGCTTCTAAAACAAAGTATTCATGAGAGTTTAGAAATGCTGTCGACCTTAGATTTACTTCATTCTATCGACTTTGAAATTGTAAATTCTTTAAAATCGTTGCTATTTGTAAAAATTACAAATGCAAATATTATTCACGCTAAGGGGGCTCTGCAGTTTCTCCAAAAAGAAACAAGACTTATTTAAGAAATCCCTCATATTTAAAAAAACTGAATTATTTTCCTGAATTTTAGTATTAAATTATAATATGTATAATATAATATAATTTAGATAACTTCATTAAAAGTTATCTAAATTTTCCTACAAATTTAAACTGAAATAGTTTTATTTAAAAAACCGAACCGAAACCGGCCGGTTTTTGGTGTTTTAAAACCGAAACCGCGGTTTCTCATTTTCACGGTTTTTTGCAAACCCTAGTACAAACTATCCCCCCAATTCATAAACAAATTTTAAAATTATTAAATTCTTATAATTTGAAATTTGTATGGAAAATTTGAATTATAAGCTTGCTTTAGCTTTATTTTTTGATTATGAATTAGGGGGTATATTTTGAAACATTTTGGACATGCACCCTACAACTAGCGGTGGTCGAAAATCAGCAATTTTTAGACAAAACTTATGTTTTTTATGTCTGTAAAAAATTTGATTATGGATTTCAAGCCTTTCCTTAATTAAATTTTATTGGATAATGTATAATGTTCTTGAGGTCTGTGCTAAAATCTAATAGGCCTGGCCAAAAATCGTCACACGGCCCGTTTTTTTCTTAAAAAATTAAAGATCTAGTTCTAAATTTTATATTTTTGAATTTACTATATTTTGACCTATTATGTAACCAAAAATGATCCTAATACCTTGTTAAGTTTTAAAGATTTTTTGCTTAAAGTTTTTCTTTAAACTTTATTTAACATGTTCTTAATTATCTAACCAAAAAATGTTCCTGTTACTTAAAGTGTATCTTTTTTGTGTTTTGGTTAATTAAAAATTAATTTCTTGTGTCCTTTATTTTAACTTATTTGTTGTTGTTTATCGAATGCAAAGTGAACTAAATATTTTAATTTTAAATAGTGTAGACCATTTCTATTTATTGAAATATAATTTATTATATTAAATACGGTAAATTTTTTATTTAAATAAAGGTACTCGATTAAGTGAACAAATTCCAAAATTTGAACTGCATTGGCACAACTTACTTCACGTTTTCGTGAGTTCACTGTATATGTATTATCAAAACTTAAACGAATTAAAAACATTGACAACTCTTTTCAGGCGTATTCACTGACCCAATGATTAAATTTGCCTTTTGCGCCTTTTTACAACTCCAAATAGTAGGCGAAAATAACAATTCTCTTAAAAACGAAATTTCAAGAGTGTGTTTGAATAAAAAGCTAATATTTTGTTATTGCAACTTCCGTCTGTATAATTATTTCGGCGAATTGGTTTCATTAGTTCTCATTATCTTTTTGGCAAGTGCGCGTCTTACTTAAAAAACGTCTCCGGTTAATTTATGTTAATCTAAATCTAAAGCAATAATCCTAATAAAATTTATATAAATATAAGAAAAAGTGTTTAATTAGTTAATGTTTTATATAATTTCATAAAAAAGTTAAAGGATAACTGATGAAATAAGTGTAAATTGCAATTAAAATAATCGTACGATCTTAGTTGTTGTTATTGTTGTTCGTCTTCGTAAAAATGTCTATTAGTAAAAGAAGTTTGAGTTGGGACTCTCGTGTTAGTGTTCGGTTGTTGGTATTGTCTTAATTTTGGCTCGCATTGAAGACGGTAACTAATTTTTGCTTATAAATTTGCTTAAGTTTTTAGATAATTGGAAATTATGATAATTCTTTTTGGGTGAAGTAATATTTGATGGTTGTGTTTATTTGTTAAAATGTGTCGGTGTGTATGTGTATTTTAATTTTTGTGTGTGTAAGAATACAATAAAAGAATGTTGCATTTAAAGTAATGAAAAAATTGCATTGAAGTCACGAAAAAATATAATCGAAATTAAGTTTGAAATTAAAATATCTAAAATAAATATAAATAGCTTTTAAAGCATTTGATATAAAAAATTAAGAAAAATTCGATTTTTTTTAAATTCAATATGTATTAAATATTAAATAAAATCTTGTGTTTTATTATGTTGAAAAATTCAAATTCAATAAAAAATCTTTGAAAATAGATACAAATTAAATTTCGAAATGTCTTCAAATACCAGCGCTAAATATGTAATTTGGTAAGTTTGTGTTTACATTAACATACATTAAATTTTCTATAGTAAAATTTTGATAACGAAAAATTTTCTATAAAAAAAAATCTTGATAACAAAAAATTTTCTATAAAAAAAATTTGATTTGGGATCAAATGCGGATAGTCATTCTTTTTGAATAATATTTACATCTAGACAGTTTTGTTATTTTTTGATAAAACTGCATGTATTCAGATTATTTTTAAAATAAACCTCTGTTTATTTTAAACAAAAGTTTTTATAACGAAAATATTTCTATAGAAAATTTCTCGTTATGAATATTTTTCTAAAGAAAAATTTTCTACAGAAAAATGTTAATAGCGAAAATTTTTCTATAGAAAAGTATTCATAACTAGAAATTTTCTATAGAAATATTTTCATAACGAGAAATTTTCTATAAAAGTATTTTCATAACTACAAATTTTCTATAGAAAAATTTTCATACAGAACAATTTTCTATAGAAAAGTTTTCATAACAAAAAATTTTCTATACAAAATTTTTATAACGAAAAACAAAAAATTTTGGTAGAAAAATTTTAATAACGAAAAATTTTTTACAGAAAAATTTAATAATGAAAAAATTTCTAAAGAAAAATTTTCATAACAAGAAATTTTCTATAGAAAAATTTTCATAACGATAAATTTCCTAAGAAAAGTTTTTATAACGATAAATTTCCTAAGAAAAATTTTCTATAGCAAATTTTTCATAACAAGAAATTTTTTATAGAAAATTTTTCATAACTAAAAATTTTCTATACAAAATTTTTTATAACGAAAAATTTTCTATACAAAATTTTTTATAACGAAAAATTTTCTATAGAAAATTTTTTATAACGAAAAATTTTCTATAGAAAATTTTTATAATGAAAAATTTTCTATAGAAAATTTTTTATAATGAAATATTTTCTATAGAAATTTTTTTATAATGAAAAATTTTTTATACAAAATATTTTATAACGAAAAATTTTCTATACAAAATTTTTTACAACAAAAAATTTTCTATACAAAATTTTTTATAACGAAAAATTCTATAGAAAAATATTCATAACGAAAAATGTCTACTCTCATAACGAGAAATTTTCGATAGAAGTATTTTCATAAATTTTCTTTAGAAAAATTTTGATAAAAAAATTTTCTATAGAAAATTTTTATAACAAACAATTTTCTATAGAAAAATTTTCTATAGAAAAATTTTCGTAACAAAAAATTTTCTATAGAAAATTTTTATAACGAAAAATTTTATATAGAAAAATCTTCATAACGAGAAATTTTCTATCAAAACATTTTCATAACGATAAATTTTCTAAGAAAAATTTGCTATAGAAATTTTTTTACAACAAAAATGTTTTCATAACGAAAAATTTGCTATGTTTATAAAAAAATGTTCTATAAAAAAATTTTCAAAACTAAAAAAACTCAAAGCGAAAAATTTTTAATAGAAAATTTCATAACAAAAACTTGTTTATAGAAAAATTTTTTACAGAAAAATATTTATACAAACAAATTTTTTATAGAAAAATGTTGTTTTTATACCAAAAAATTCTATATAGAAAAAATTGTATCTATTTTTTGTGGAAAAATTTGACAGTATAAAATAAGTTTTCTAAAGAGAAAAAAAAAATATATATATATGTATGTATATATATATAGATATATATAAATATATATATATATATATATATATATATATGTATATATATGTATATATATATATATATATATATATATATATATATATATATATATATATATATATATATATATATATATATATATATATATATATATATATATATATATATATATCTTATATTCTTAAACGAGCAATAATTGTATATATATATATATATATATATATACAAATGGCTATCTCGAAAACGGCTCTAACGATTTTGATAAAATTTGGACAGTGGGTATCTTTTTTGATGTATAGGCCGAAGAAGAAGGGACTTTTGGAACTTTTACCTCTAAGAGGGTAAAAACGGGTAAAAAGGGGAAAAAATCGAAAACGCTATGTCTCCTAAAGTAATAGGTATTGAAACAAAATTAAAATTACGTTTTAAACAGCTTTGAAAATAAGCGGACAGGTGTTTGGTACTTTTTTGAAACTATGTCCGATAGGGGGTAAAAAAGGGTGAAAATAGTTTTTTTGGCACCTTTTTAACCCACTCTTATATTTTAAACTAAAGAATATAGAAAGAAACTTGGTACTGCAATCAATAGATGTAAAAAAAACATGAAACACGTATTTGGTACTTTTTTGATTTTGGAGCCAAAATGGGTATAAAAGGGATAAAATGATAACTTAACATCTCCAAAGTAATATGAATAGGAACATTATACATTATGTTAAATGCGTTTTAAAAAAATGTACCGAATTCAATTGGCACCAAAAAAGTACCAAATATACATATGGAACTTTTAGAAATTAGGGAATAAAAAGGGGGAAAAATTAGTATTATTTTAAACAAATGAATGTTTGTCTGTATGTATGTTCTTTATAGAATAGTAAACTGTGAATTTGATTGTGTTATGCTCTTTAGCGAAGATGTTGCGGATAAGCCGGCAAAGGTTTTAAAGTTGATAAGACTAATTTCCGACAGATGGCGCCACTGAAAATTACTAAAAATTAATTAAATCGTAAACCGTACATTTGATCATGCTATGATCTTTAGCAAAGTTGTAGCGCATGAGCCGACGAAGGCTTTTTAGTTGGTATGAATAATTTCCGACAGGTGGCGCTACAGAAAACTACTCAAAATGAATTAAATCGTAAACTGTGCATTTGATCAGACTATAATCTTTAGCAAAGTTGTTGCGCATGAGTCGACAGAGGTTTCTGTTGATGTGAATAATTTCCAAAATTATTCAAAATGAGTTAAACTGTAAACTATGCAAACTATGTGTTGGTCGGACAAAATAAATCAAATAATTCAAAATTAACTGAATATTTCTACAATGTCTTTCCTCTAAATTTATTTTAGCACTTTATAATATAAAATATATAAAAAATTTAAAATTTTCCTCAAAATGCTTATCATAAAGCTCCGAGCAAGGCTCGGTCTACCAGGTACTATATATATATATGTATATATATATATATATATATATATATATATATAACAGATCAACAGAATAATACCTCCCAAATATTATTGTAGGAGTCATTAAAATTGTTCGAAGAATTTTGGAGATATAGTACGTAAAAAAAAGAACATGTCGCAATATAGCCTAGATGTCCATTAAATATGATATATACGTTTAATATCTTATGAATATGTATTCACAGAACAATACCTATCATTATAGTTAAGATATCGAACCAAAATCTCTGTACTTCATTCAGCCTCACACATAATTAACAATATTAAAGCCTTTGAAGCCCTGTGCTTCGATGCACTTTCAGACTGAATAATAAAAATCCTTGGAAGTTGTCCGAATGTGAATCTCATTTACTTATATCACAAAATGGTATACAAACCTAATGTATGAGCTGATGCTTTATTAAGAGGTCTGGGTCGTTAAACAAAAAATATTCAAAACTAAAAAATTTCTGAAATTGCCAAAACATTTATATACCGGTATGTGGTAGAAGTTGATCGTTGTCAAATCGATCGAATTCAGACATATTTTTAAGATAATTTGACCCATTTCCACATAAAAGTTCATACCAAATGAAAGATAATATATCACTCAAAAGAATTAAAGCCCAAATTTTATTTTTTTGGGGGAAATAACCGAAAATTTTTTCAGAAATTATTATAAATCGAATGATTTGAAAACGATTGATTTTCGTTCCTTGCCATTTTTATGGCAGAATATCTCTAAGATCAGAATATCTAAATAGGACATCAGTTCATAAATGAGTTCTGAATTAATTAAAACTAAATTATAGATACATATTGAAAAAGAAAAACATTTATTTACAAAAATTTTAAAGTTAATTAATATTTTACTTTGCCTTAGAAAAATTCGCTTTACTTAATATTTTTGCATTGAACAAAAAAGATTTTCTTAATATTTAAAGCCGTTTTTAAAACAGATGAACTTATTTAAATAAAATCCAATATTAATTAGTAAATTTCCTTGGATGTTCGAGAAAACTAAAAACCAGTTCTAGCATCTGAACATCTAATAAGATTTAGGTTCAACTTGCTAAGGCCAATAAGAATTTTTCGTTATGATAAATAACTTTAGCCTATTAGCAAGTTCTAATATTAGGGTTTAATACAAAAGAAAACTTAAAATTAAAATCATATAATGAATAACTAAACGATAAATGAAATGAAATACTTTGCATTATACCTTATACGTACATTTAATACTTAAACATTTAAAATTTCGAACTTTAAGAAAACTGCACTTGCTTGTAAGACCTGCCTCTGTTGCCTGTAGTATTAGACGCATTCATATTGCTATTATTTTCTCCTTCCGTCTGATTGGTATCCTCCGCTTTTCGTTTGCCTTTATTTTTACTACCGTTAGCTCGTTCTTTG
The DNA here is from genome assembly GCA_933228675.1 of Stomorhina lunata. Taxonomy (NCBI): domain Eukaryota; kingdom Metazoa; phylum Arthropoda; class Insecta; order Diptera; family Rhiniidae; genus Stomorhina; species Stomorhina lunata. The sequence continues at coordinate 126,850,890 of OW121740.1, forward strand.
CGCTTACGTTCAGCATCTCGGTTACGCATCTCCCTCAGTCTGTCCTGTGGCAATTCCTGGCGATATATTCTCTTTTGTAAGGCCTCCTTTTCCCGTAATTTCATTAAGTCTTCCAAACTTAGAGAAGCTCGGCGCATACGTTTTCTTAGACTTTCCCGGGCGCGAACTGCAGCGGCCCGTTGTTCTTTGGTTAGAGAATTGTTGGCCACACTAGATGCAGTCGTCATTTTTTGTTTCCTGTTATTGTGAGTTTTCTTCGATTGCTTTGCCCTGGATTTGCGGGTGGCCATTAATTGTTTTAATAAAAGATTTCTTTTTTATTTAACAATAAACGATTTTTGTGCAAAATTGTAAACAAAAAGCAAAATGTTGAATGAATAAATAAAAGTTTTTGTTGTAGTGGTGGCTTTTATGACATTTCTTTGCGTCATAACGTAAGACTAACGAGTTGCCATATGGAGGTGGCCACTTGTTGATAAGGTTGCCAACCTGCTTAAGTTTAATAAAAACCGTTATTTTTAAATTTCAGAAGATAACATTTTTGAACCAAAAATTTTCTATAGAACTTAAAATGAATATTTTGTGGAAAAGTTTTTGAAGAATGAATAATTTTTCTATAGAAATATTTTTTAATGAAAAATTTCTTCTAGAATTTTTTTTAAATTAAAAAATTTCTAAAGAAATTTTTTATTGAAAAATTTTCTTTTGAAATTTTTTAGTGAAAAATTTTCTATAGAAATTTTTTAATGAAAAATTTTCTATAGAAATGTTTTAATTGAAAATTTTATATAGAAATGTTTTATTGAAAAATTTTCTATAGAAATGTTTTAATGAAAAATTGTCTTAAGAAATGTTTTAATGAAAAATTTTCTATAAAAATTTTTAATGAGAAATTTTCCATGGAAATTTTTTTAAGAAAAATTTTCCATAGAAATTTTTAAATGAAAAATTATCTATAGGAATTTTTTTAATGAAAATTTTTGTCTGGAAATTTTTTAATGAAAAATTTTCTATAGAAATTTTTTAATTGAAAATTTTCTATAGAAATTTTTTAATTGAAAATTTTCCATAGAAATGTTTTAATGAAAAATTTTCTATAGAGAAATTTTTAATTAAAAATTTTCTATAGAGAAATTTTTAATGAAAAATTTTCTATAGAAAAATTTTTAATGAAAAATTTTCTATAGAAATTTTTTAATGAAAAATTTTCTATAGAAATTTTTTAATGAAAAATTTTCTATCAAAAAAATTTTTAATGAAAAATTTTCTATAGAGAAATTTTTAATGAAAAATTTTCTATAGAGAAATTTTTAATTAAAAATTTTCTATAGAGAAATTTTTAATGAAAAATTTTCTATAGAAAAATTTTTAATGAAAAATTTTCTATAGAAATTTTTTAATGGAAAATTTTCTATAGAAATTTTTTAATGGAAAATTTTCTATAGAAATTTTTTAATGGAAAATTTTTTATAGAAAAATTTTCTATAGAAAATTTTTAATAAAAAAATTTTCTATAGAAAAAATTTTAATAAAAAATTTTCTATAGAAAAAATTTTAATGAAAAATTTTCTATAGAAAATTTTTTAATTAAAAATTTTTAATGAAAAATTTTCTATAGAAAAATTTTTAATGAAAAATTTTCTATAGAAAAATTTTTAATGAAAAATTTTCTATAGAAAAATTTTTAATGAAAAATTTTCTATAGAAACATTTTTAATGAAAAATTTTCTATAGAAAAATTTTTAATGAAAAATTTTTAATGAAAAATTTTCTATAGAAAAATTTTTAATGAAAAATTTTCTATAGAAAAATTTTTAATGAAAAATTTTCTATAGAAAAATTTTTAATGAAAAATTTTCTATAGAAAAATTTTTAATTAAAAATTTTTAATGAAAAATTTTCTATAGAAAAATTTTTAATGAAAAATTTTCTATAGAAAAATTTTGAATGAAAAATTTTCTATAGAAAAATTTTTAATGAAAAATTTTCTATAGAAAAATTTTTAATGAAAAATTTTCTATATAAAAATTTTTAATTAAAAATTTTCTATAGAAAAATTTTTAATGAAAAATTTTCTATAGAAAAATTTTTAATGAAAAATTTTCTATAGAAAAATTTTTAATGAAAAATTTTCTATAGAAAAATTTTTAATGAAAAATTTTCTATGGAAAAATTTTTAATGAAAAATTTTCTATAGAAAAATTTTTAATGAAAAATTTTCTATAGAAAAATTGTTCACTATAGAAAATTTTTTGAATGAAAAATTTTCTAAAGAAAATTTTTTTATTGAAAAGTTTTTTATAAAAAACTGTTTTAATGAAAAATTTTCTATAGAAACATTTTTTTTTTAATTAAAAATTTCTATAAAATAACTTTAATTATAAAAATATATTAAAGAAAATACAAAATTTTTAATAAAAAAATTTTCTATAGAAAAAATTTAAATGAAAAATTTTCTATAGAAAAATTTTTAATGAAAAATTTTCTATAGAAAAATTTTTAATGAAAAATTTTCTATAGAAAAATTTTTAATGAAAAATTTTCTATAGAAAAATTTTTAATGAAAAATTTTCTATAGAAAAATTTTTAATGAAAAATTTTCTATAGAAAAATTTTTAATGAAAAATTTTCTATAGAAAAATTTTTAATAAAATATTTTCTATAGAAAAATTTTTAATGAAAAATTTTCTATAGAAAAATTTTTAATGAACAATTTTCTATAGAAAAATTTTTAATGGAAAATTTTCTATAGAAAAATTTTTAATTAAAAATTTCTATAAAAAAACTTTAATTATAAAAATATATTAAAGAAAAAATTTTGCAATGAATGAAAAATTTTTGTGTACAAAATTTTTTGAATGAAATATTGTCTAAAGAAAAAATTTTTGAATGAAAAATCTTTTTTGAATGAAACATTTTTATAGACAAATTTGTTGAATGAAACATTTTTATAGACAAATTTTTTGAATGAAAAATTTTCTATAGTAGTATTTTCTATAGAAAATTCTTTTTAATGAAGCATTTTCTATTAGGGACATTTTTCTATTAAAAAAAATTAATGAGATACTTTTGATAGAAAAATTTTTACGAAAACTTTTCTATAGAAAATATTTTTTAAAAAAAAAAAAATTTTTTGAATGAAAAATTTTCTAAAAAAAAATTATAGAATAAAACAATTTCTAAAGAAAATTTTTTGAATGAAAATTTTCTAAAGAACATTTTTTGAACGAAAATTTTTCTAATGAAAAGTTTTCTATAGACAAATTTTTTTAATGAAAAATTTTCTAAAGAAACATTTTTTAAACGAAAATTTTTTATAGAAAAATTTAATGAAAAATTTTCTATAGAAAATTGTTTAAATAAAAAATTTTCTATAGAAAAATTTTTCGAATGAAAAAATTTCTACAATTTTTTCAATGAACAATTTTTTAAATAAAAAGTTTTCTATAGAAACAGTTTTTGAATGAAAAATATTATATAGAAACATTTTTTTAATGAAAAATTTTCTATAGAAAATTTTTTATTGAAAAATTTTCCACAGAATTTTTTTTAATGAGAAAAATATAGAAATTTTTTTTTAATAAAAAATTTTACATAGATAAATTTTCCATAGAAAAATTTTCTAATGAAAAATTTTCTATAGAAAAATGTTTGTATAAAAATTTTTTTTTATGAAAAATTTTCTATAGAAAAAAATTTTTGTTTAGAAAATTTTTTTGTTTTCTTTTTCAATAAAAAATTTTTTGAATTAAAATTTTGTAAAGAAAAATAGTTTAAAAAATTCAATAAAAAAATTTTTCTACAGAAAAATTCAATGACAAATTTTCTATAGAAAAAATCATTGACAAATTTTCTTAAAAAAAAATGTAGTCAACATTTTTTTAAGAAAAAATATCAATTATTGGGAATTTTCTATTGAAAAAAAATTAAAGCAAAAATTTTCTAAAAAATTTCAACAGAAAAATATTTTTCAATTTTCTAAAAAAATTTTTTTTACTGAAAAATTTACCAAGCAAACATTTTTAAATAACGATCACCCTAACCATACACATTTCCGAATTAATTATTTGAAAATCATTTTATTATGCTAAAAATACTTCCCATACTAATCAGCTGTTTTAACTAAAATGATTTTTAAAATTTAAATTCTTATCACAGCAAATTTAATTTTCAATGGGCGACAACAACAATAAAAAAATCAAACTGACGATGACAATTTTTTTTAATAGAAAGACTATCAAGATCAATATCACTTCAAAAGTATTTTTTTTTATCAATTAAATATATACGAGAATTGTAAAATTAAAATGACATGCTCTAAAATAATAAAGTGTGGCACTAGACAAATTTAGTCTAATTTAAGAATTCAAAACGAATGGTCAAAACTATAAATCGTTAATTGGTTTTTATTTTTTTTAATTAATATTATAAAAATATGAACAACAGATACTTATATCTTACAGTGATCGCTTCAATAATTTGCTCATTAACGCCGCATAATGAAGCTGCCAATATCTTGGCATTTTTACCCACCTGCTCTCCCTCACACTTGATTATCGAAATGGCGGCAATTAAGGCAATGGCCGAACGTCAGCACAATGTTACCGTTGTATCGGTTTTACCATTAAAATCGGATTGGATGCACTCCAGCATGACTCACATACAATTGGACAAGGGAACGGTTGACATGGATATTGCCATAAAGATAACTCAAGTTAAGGGTCTTGAAAAGTTTACTAAATCATTTGAAATGATGAAAATGATACCAATGCAAATGGCGGAAATATTTAATGATCCGAAATTTCATGAACTACTAAAAAATCCGGGAAACAAATTCGATTTAATGTTATTCGGTTATTTGTTTGGTGATTACTTTTTCGGTATTGCCGAACATTTCGATTGTCCTGTAGCTTTGTTGTGGCCAAATATAGCAATTGCTCCGATATCTGATATTATTGGTAATCCGTTGGGCATAACGTATTCGATAGTGAGTATGCAACATATGGCGGAACCTGATATGAGTTTTATGTTTCGTTTAAAAAATTTTCTGTTTGCGTCTGCCGAAACGTTGATGTGGAAATTTCAAGAGGGAATTGCAAGAGAAATTTATGAGTAAGTTGAGTTTTTTGGGTGAATTAGGTTCTGAATATATTTTTTTAAAATATACATATAGATTTAATGGACTGCAAAACATTTAGGGTTTTCATAAGGAGTTATAAGTGATAATATTCTAACAAAAATGGTTTTAAATTGAATTCATGCTCAAAAGTGTAAACATTATAACAATAGAACTAGATAGGAAACCTCGTGAATACCCTTATTCATTCAGTGTCGCTAACCATTATTGCCTTCTTAAGCAATATCTTCAATTTATTAGAATGTTTAAGAACCGATAAGATAATTAAACACACATTTTTAAAATCATTTAAAAATTTGTCTATCATAGGGGGAGAGGGTATAATAAGTTTGTAATGATGTATACAACGCTTAAAAATATTGGTCTGAGACCCTACTTTAATTATATAAATAGACTTAGAATTAGAATAACCTAAACCGAATTTACGATATCAGCCCGTCCTTATAGACGGCTACCAGGATGTAATCATAGTACATATCGCGGTTTTAAATATAAGTTCAACAGAAACATTTTTTTGGCAGTGAAGCCATTGCTATTGAAATATTGAAATTAGTCAAAATCTGATCATTATTTCCCCTACCTTCCATAGATCTCACTTTCCGGAATTTAGATTTTGCAAAAAATTTCAGTATATTTTTATGAAATTTAGAAAAAAATGCTTATATATACTAAAATCACTGTATAAAGTTTTGTTGAAAAGGTTACAAAACGAGTCTTTTCGACTAGTTCGGAAGACCAAACAATGATTTATCGTCTGCGCGATTAAGTAAATAGTCGAAAGAGATTAGCGACAGTCTGCAATCAGATTTTGCACAGTTAGTTGATATAAGGGTTACTCCTAAGGTTAACCCTTAGAAATAATAATATAAATAAAATTTAACGCTCATAGATAGCAGGTGTTGTGGCTTAGTGGGTTAGCACGCCGACTACTAAGCATGACATATCACTTTCAGCCTAAATTTCTGCAATTATTAATTTTTATTTAAATTATTAATAACCATAGCATCCTCCATCAGCTGGAAGGTCTACAGCAATAAGACGCTGTCGGTGTAAAATAAGTAAAATTCTTCACTGTTCTAAAAATAGACTGGATGTTACTAAATATTACTTTAAAAAAAACAACTAAAAAATTTAATCGAAGTTGAGTCAAAAATGGCTCGAAAGGTACTCCAAATGATTCAAAAGTTATTGAAAAATGATTCTTTTTTATTTTCGAGAATAAAAATAGGTCATTCGGGCGCCAAATAGGGATTATACGGCGGATGACTCATTTCAGCGCTTAAAAATAGTTTTTCTTATTTTAGCCGATGTGTGCATGCTCGCATTGTAGTGGTGAAGGCTGAGCAGTCTTTGACGCTGAATATTCCTTATTTCTCCGAAGACTTCTAATTAACAAATAGTTTTGTACCATTTAAAATTGACCGTTCTACCTTTCTCCGATCATAATATGATCGAGCCATAACCGCCAAAACGGCTTAAGCGACATGATGGAATATTTTTATTATATTATTAAAATTTATTATTCATGATCATCTGCATCATCTCACAAAATATCAAGGCAGTCGAATTTAGCGTTATAATTTTACAGCAAAAACAGTAAAGACTTAAGTACAATTCACTGTCCAAAGATATTTTAAAAAATTCTTCTCCTGTAAATTTTATTTTTTGACGCTTGAGTCTTTTTGGTGGTTAGGGCTCGATATGCTTCGAAGTTTTTCGACTTTTGTTGATTGTTACACTTCTTGGATGACCCATACAGTCGACTGATATTAACTTTAGAGCTCATATGAATAGAAGGATGATTGCGTGGTACCCAAAGCGGACGTATTTTTTACCTAATATTGATTTAATATTCCCCCAATCTCCCGATAAGTGCACTTAAGAGGGTTTAAAAGAAACTTAACATAAACATGTTTTCAGGGTCAGATGGTATTCCAGCACTAGCTTTCGATGTTAGCTCCCCCAGTACATTTTCCATGTGTTCGAAGGATGGCAATGTAATGCCAGTTCCCGAAAAGGGTGAGACTAACAACCCTGAAAATTACAACCCAATAGCACTTTCCAAAGTATTGTAAATTAACATTTGGTTAAATATTTAGAATCTTATAACTTACTAAGCGATCACCAGTGTTAACTTCGCAGAGGACGCTCTACGAGAGACTTATTAGCATTTCTATCGGAAAAATGGTGCCGTTCTATTCGCCATTTCGCCAAAATGTTATGTAAAGTTATGGCTCTAGATTTTTTTCAAAGCATTTGATAGCATGGTGTTTGTTTTGTCGGTAATAACTTCTCTCGATTTATATCGAGCTTCCTCAGCGATCGCACTATTAGAGTTGTGGTAGAAACGATCTTATCAAGTGAGTTCAAGATCAATTCAGAAGTCCCGCAAGACTCTGCAAACTCTCTATCCTATCTATTCTTTTGCAGATGACAGTAACTAGCTGTTGGTATTCATTTGATCATACACCGGATCGTCTATAGGTTGCGATCTCGAAACAATCTCCGAATGGGGTCGTGGGATGGCAGATCATTTTACTTCTGCTACAATGGGTGGTGTAATTATTCAGAAATCAGACGCTCTGGATGTTCCAGTCATGAGATTTCAATGTGATGTCCTTTGGACTTAACACATCTTTTAAGCGTCGAAAGAAGGATTTAAGTGAATCGGTTTTTTGAGAGAAATATGGGCCGTTACTTCAAAATCTATTTTAGAGCTCTTCGAGCGCTTGCAGGAGAAGGCAAAAGTACTCATCCGTGGCAGTAGGGTATCCAACTCAATTAACTCACTGGAGCACCGCCGCAATATGGGTTGCATAACATGTTCTATTGGCACAACGATTTTGTAGAAACCGTTCCATAAACCCGAAGATTCTTGCGCAACACACGTCAATCCGTTAGATCACATTCAATTCTGATCGTCCAGTAGACACTGTAAAGAATTTTCGGTCTTTAGAAGTAGGTGGATGCGTAGGTGGAACACACTCCTCGAAGAAGTAAGCACATCACTGGCCTCTACCGTTAAATCATCCGACTCTTAAGTCTGCTATTATCTACGTTAGTCATTTCAACCAGGTCTCTAAAGAAATAAGAGCCCACAATTACTCCTCTTCCGAACGAGAGAGCAGTTCAGTAATACTGTGAGGTACTGTATTACAGTACCCCCAATAAATAGGTTCTATTGGTGGAATGTTGTACATCGTATTAAATAGAAAATACGATGCATACCAGAGGTCCCAAGTTCAATCCCCGGCCAGACTAACTTGAAAAAAGAGAAAAAATAAAAGAAAAGCGGCGGTTCACCTCATAACTCAGCTAGCCACTGGTTATTGAATATTAGGCTATGTATAACTTCTCTAACTAATGCATTTGCCGTTCTGCGCCGGAGTTAAAAAGTAGGTCCCTTTCAATGAGTCTAAAAATAGAATCGGATGCAGCTCATTGTCTGAGAGAAGTTCCAATTGGAATGTTGTATATATATATATTTATTTTTATTACAAAATATAAGTTTTGGTCTATTTTCTCTTATACTAAAATATTTAATTTCTTTTATTACCAAAAGCTGAAATATTTACATTACATAGGGGTGCGGTTATAGTTGTGACGGGCAGTGTATAGCGAAACGTCTCTTTGTAAGAAGGTCGCACTCAAACTTCCTAATATCGGGTGTTTTTTATTGAGGTATAGAACTTTAAGTTGGCATCACTTTTTTAACTGGCGGCCATTTTGTCAGCTGTCAAGTGATTAATATTTAGTTTGGTTTGCCATTTCATCATGAACAGGTTGACAAAAGAACAACGCTTGCAAATCGTGCAAATTTATTTCGAAAATAATGGTTCAGTTCGCGAAGTTTACCGCAAGCTCCGTCCATTTTATCCATCAGAGCAATTAATTCGATTAACCATGGATCGTTTTCGCACTACGTTTACTCTACCGAAGAAACAATTGCCGCTGTAGAGCAAAGTGTTGAAGAGGACCCGAATGAATCGATTCGCCACCGTGCACAGCAATTGGAGCTTTGTCCATCAACTTTATGGAAGATTTTGCGCAAAGATCTTGGCTTGCGACCTTACAAGATCCAGCTTGTGCAAGAATTAAAGCCGCGAGACCATGCAATGCGTCGTGATTTTGGTGTATGGGCCGAAAATGAGATTGATCTCGATGCTGATTTTCATCGCAAAATTTTGTTCAGTGATGAGGCTCATTTTTGGTTGAATGGCTACGTCAACAAGCAAAATTGGCGCATTTGGAATGAAGAGAATCCACATGAGACCCTTGAGACGCCATTACATCCACAAAAACTGACTGTTTGGTGTGCTCTATGGGCTGGTGGAGTCATTGGGCCATACTTCTTTCGAAATAATGCTGGAGAGTCAGTTACCATAAATGGAGACCGGTATAGAGCCATGATAACCGACTATTTTGTTCCCCAATTGGATGGCATGAATGTGGATGAGTTGTGGTTCCAACAAGACGGCGCTACATGCCACACAGCGCACGTCATAATTGATTTATTGAAGGAAACATTCGATGAGCGCATAATTTCGCGGAATGGACCTGTCAATTGGCCACCAAGATCGTGCGATTTGACACCACTGGATTTTTTTCTTTGGGGATATGTGAAGTCGCTCGTCTACGCCAACAAACCAGAAACGTTAGGGGACTTGGAAGCCAACATTCGTGGCGTTATTGCCAACATACGGCCCCATATGCTCGAAAAAGTAGTTGAAAATTGGACCTGTAGAATTGGCTTTATTCGAGCCAGCCGCGGCGGCCACATGCCCGAAATCATATTTAAACATTAATGGCATAAAATTATCCTTCCAATAAAGCCAAATTGATGGACATTAAAACGATTTTCTTGTGTTTTATTTCAATTCGAAGTTCTATACCTCTAAAAAAACACCCATTATTATTGCCTCTCAAATGGAGTTATGCTATTAAATTTACTATATATATATATAAAAGCTGACATAGTATTATAGTTTATGGCGAGTGAACCTTTAATGAATCCGTAAGTCCTAAGTAAGTGTAAAGCTGTCCTAGTGCATTTTCGCGTGAAGTAAGTATGATGGCGGTTCGACTGCCGCTTCTGGGGGTTTTTTCGTATCTCGATTCTAAAATAAAGTTGTTTAAATTTGTATGCTTAAAGCATCAATATTTTATCTAGATACCTATCAATAACTTCCGCCAATATTTTAAAGGAAATAAGTCAAGGTCCAAAATCTTTCAGTACCGTATGAGAAGGCTTACCAGCTTTAGGAATAAAGACGACCATGGTTACCATCCACATAGTAGAGCAAGACACTGCCATATATGTAATAAATTAATTATCACTCAACCATATTGTTAAACATTTAACAAATTTAATGATTAAAAATACCGACAAACCACTGTTCAGATATCTCGCATTATCAACACTTAGGCCAAAATGCCCTTGATTTAGCCCGAGTTTATCAAGATCAATATCACTTTGGTTATCAAACATATGCCTATTTGTATGTATGTACTCAAATACTCGAAATATTGGAAAAATATAGAGCAAGACTGTAGCAATGTCAGTTAGTTTTAATTAAATACTCGGAGCAGATGGTCAATAAAAAGTTTAAATATTTAAACATTTGAAATAAAAATGATCAACAAATGGAACTATATAATCGTAATCATATTAATTATAATTATTTTACCTCAAAATAACAAGGCGGCAAATATTTTGGCATTTTTACCCTCATGCTCACCATCACACCTAATCATACAGATGTCTGTGATTAGGGCCATGGCCGAACGTCAACACAATATCACCCTCGTCTCGGTATTACCACTAAAATCCGAATGGTTACATCCCGCCATAAATCACATTGAACTGGATAGAGGTCAGCTTAATATGGATGCTGCCATCAAGATAATGAAACTGAGAGGTTTTGAAAAGATACGTAAATCTATTACTATGATGAAAGATTTGCCCGCAAAGACAGCTTTAATATTTGATGATCCAAAATTTCAAGATTTGCTAAAGAATCCGGGAAATACATATGAATTAATGTTAATCGGACATTTGTTTGGTGATTATATCTTTGGTGTAGCCGAGCACTTTAATTGTCCTGTGGCTTTGATCTGGCCAAATATAGCGGCTACACCCATATCAAATATTATTGGTAATCCCTTGGGCATTTCGTATTCAATAGTTACCCTATTAAATGCTATTTCTGATGATATGGGTTTTAAGTTTCGCTTGAAGAATTTGGCAGCTGTTGCTGGTGAAACTTTAATGTGGCGGGTGCAAGATGGAGAAAATCGAAAAATTTATGAGTAAGTTAAGAAAATTTCTTAGTTGTCATATTGGTACAAAATTTATGACCTATTGTATCCGATATAATATTTAACAAGTAAGAGTGTTATATTATATATACCCACCATCAAGTAGGGTTAAATTTAGAAACATATATCATATATCTACGAAGGTGCAGCAAATTTAAAATGTGGACCAAATTCGAAAAAAGTTGTTACTCTAGTTGGTATTGTTGGTAAAATATTTGGACTAAATTCGGTTGCAGTAGCTTTATAGTTTAACATTTAAAAGTATATGCGTAAGTGCTTTCCCTAGTATTTACTTTGAACAAAATTCGTTACCGTAACCGGATATAGTTTTACATGGTGGGGTGTCGCAAGGCCATAGGACATAAAGCCATATGGTGTTAAGTCCCAACCCATTGGGACATAAGGCCATATGGCATTAAGTCTCATTATAGTGGGACTTAAATTTTTTTTCGAAAATGAGACATAAAGCCACATAAAGTTAAGTATTAAAATCTGGCTTCCCATACTAAAGTTTTTTTGCTTTGCGGCCTGTGGCCGCGCTTTTGGGTTTTTTCCTCCAGTGGGACGCGGCAGGTGGCTTCGCTGAATAAAGTTTTCCTGCGTGGCGACCTGCGGCCGCGCTTTTGGGTTTTTTCCTCCAGTGGGACGCGGCAGGTGGCTTCGATGAATAAAGTTTTCCTGCGTGGCGGCCTGCGGCCGCGCTTAGGAGTTTTTTCCTCCAGTAGGACGCGGCAGGTGGCTTCGCTGAATAAAGTTTTCCTACGTGCATCAGAAGAATAAAAAAATGTTTTCCAATAATAGCTAAGGATTTTTTCTTTCACAAAATGTTTGAAGATGTAATTCCTGAAGCCTAGAAATTTTGGATTTTTTTAAATCATCTAATGGGACATATAGCCATAATGGCTTTATATCCCATTTCACTAAAATTGATATGAGTCTTAAGGCCATATCATAATTATGGCTTTATGTCCGTTTGGATTAAGACATAAAGCCATTATGGCTTAATGTCTTATGGCCTTGCGACACCCATATGGCTTTATGTCCTATGGCCTTGCGACACCCCACCTAGAATTATATATGTATATATAGACCGATTGTAACATAATTTTATACACTGGCTGGTACTTATATGGAGCTTATTCTTGCAAAATTTAGTGGCACACTGGTTGGCATTGACATAAGACTTTCTTGTGCTAAATTTAGTGGCCAAAGCTATTACAGTTTATCATTTATTGGCATTTAAGTGTATTTTAGGTGGAATTTAGGCTGTTTTCGTAAGTTTTTTTGTATGGGATCTATATTTAAATGTGAACCGATTTCTATGAAATTTTACATGCTGCCCAGTACTTATGTAAAACTTATATATACCAAATTTTATCATTGTAACTGTTGAAGTTTGTCATTTATTAGCAAATAAGCGATTAGCCTAGACGAGGTTATACGGGAGCTATGGTCAAATGATAACCGATTTTGCCCGATTTCAATACCATAATTTTCCAAGAAATAAAGAATATTTATGCCAAATTTCAATGACCTATATCTTTTCGTTAAGGTTTTATCGTGCCGACAACAGACAGACGGACAGACAGATGGACATCGCTCAATCGTCTTAGAATTTCATAAGGATTCAGAATATACTTCAATTTTGGTTTTTGAGCTAATATTAGAGAAATTACAAACGGAATGACAATCTCAATATACCCCCCATTCCTTTTGATGGTGGGTATAACAAGAATGTCTATGTTTGGACAATTTTTGCATATGTTTATAGTTTTTGTCCTGAGGCATGTGTTTTTAATAAAATAATTGTACCTGTTATTAATACCTATTATATATGTTTTATACATACATATGGAAATATGCCATTTTTTATAAAATCCAATTTTCTGTATTTGTTTATAAATTCAAGCTATGTTTTGTTTTTGAAATCTAAAGAGATTATATGGGACTTTATAACTGCATTTTAGAAAGTTGCAAAATCGGCTTCGCTTTTTTGAAGTATGTTCGAAAACTCAAAAATTATTATAAAAATTTGACAAATTTCCGTCAATGCTGTACGTACAGGGAATGTTGTACTGACTTAAAATTAGTTCTCAAATCATTCTAGAATCCCATTCTCTGTGGATGTATAAAAAAAACATTAACATTTAATAATAAACTTCTTAAGAAAAGGAAAAAATTGAATTGAATTCTGCTTACTCAAATTAGCTTTACCAGCAAGGTGACCAGCTTGTTTAAATTTGCTACTAACACAGTGTTATTAATGATATTAAACTCACTCTTTTGGGGGATAAATAAAACATTTGAAATTTACAGGCATGATAAGGCTCTAATAGACGGGCTAGCGTCTAAGAGAACTGTTTCAAGACCAGTGCTGCAATAAAATCCGACCCTGAAGATTGGATTATATTAAGATTTATTTTGTTTTCACACTTGATACAATAAATATTTAGTAGTTATTATGAAAAATAAATAGTAATAATTAAAAAACGTGTGATCTATATCACCTAGAACCTCATTTACATAATCTTATTTATATAACAAAAAGATATGTATCTGCTTAGATAAAAAAAATTTCGTAATTATTTACAATATTTAAATAAGTGAGATTTTAGAGACTAAAATTAGTTTTAGTTAAACTTTCAAAACGTGTAATTCAGATCTTTTTTAATATATTCCAAAAATGATTAACAAATTAAAATACCTTTCCGTTATTGCTCTAATTATTTGCGCGTGTCCGCAAGATTCGAAAGCCTCCAATATTTTGGCATTTTTACCCTCGTGTTCACCCTCTCACCTGGTCATACAAATGGCCGTGGTTAAGGCAATGGCCGAACGTCAGCACAATGTCACCGTTTTAACGGTATTACCCTTAAAATCGGACTGGATACATCCCAACGCCACCTATATACAATTGGATAAGGGCATGGTTGATTTTGGCTCCTTCATCTCGAATAACAAACAGAGCGGTTTGGAAAAATATCGCAAATCTATTGATGGCATGAAAGTATTTCCCATACAATTGGCGGAAATATTTAATGATCGGAAATTTCAGGAATTGATGCAGAATCCGGCAAATAAATTCGATTTAATTTTATTCGGTTTCATGTATAACGACTATTTTTTCGGTATGGCAGAACATTTTGATTGTCCCATAGCTTTGTTGTGGCCAAATAAGGGAATTATGCCGATATTGAATTTTGTTGGTAACCCATTGGGTATATCGTATTCGATTGTGACCTTGTTGAATGGCATTAGTGGTGATTTAGGTTTTATGTTTCGTATCAAGAATTTGGTGATTGCTGTTGGTGAAATGATCATGTGGAAGGCTCAAGACGGTTTGAAGAGGGAAATTTATGCGTAAGTTGAAAAAGAATATTGTAGATGTTAAGTTTTTAAAAGCGTAGGTAAGTTAAAACACTAATCATTGCTGATCAGAGAAAAGAAATTCAATTTTTTCGATCGGCAAAAAATATTTGATTTTGGAAATTTCTCAAGACAAAACGTTTTGAGATATTTAAAAAATGTTTTAACAGTTTTATTTACTTAACTTTTGGCTTTATGTCAATATTTTTTTTTAATTAACGGTTTAAATTAGTTTTTTTTTGATGTTTGGAATGAAATAACTTAAAACGCATAATAGTTATTGTAGTGAAGTAAGCATGTCTTTTCTTCGTTTCTCTAAGATCATTCCAAAATGTAAAAAATCAAAATTATCCATATTGGATAATAATTCAAAGAGCTTTTTTTCTTCCAAGCCGTAGTGTGTTGTTAGAAAATTTTCAAAATTTTGTTTTTTTTTTTTTATTTTACCAATCAAACAGTTTTATTTGGTTCGGAAGCATGTTTTTATACCAGCCTTACTCAGCCTTTGCACTCAGGAGCCGAGTGCTAATCGGCTTTTTAACATAAGGTTTTTTAGCATAAGGTTATTTTAACACTAACACAGTAAAACCACAAACACATAATTATTTTAAGATGTTCTCCCGTTGAGTACCCCTGTTTTATACCCACCATCAAAAAGAATGGGGGGTATATTTAGATTGTCATTCCGTTTGTAATTTCCTTAATATTGACTTAAAAACCAAAAACGATATATATTCTGAATCCTTATGAAATTCTAAGACGATTGAGCGATGTCCGTCTGTCTGTCTGTCTGTTGAAATCACGATAACGCCTAAACGAAAGGAGCTAGCTGAAACTTAGTAAAAATATTCTTCATCTCTGAGAAAATTTTGGTTTGAAATTGGGCAAAATCGGTTCACATTTGACCATAGCTCCCGTATAACCTCGTCTAGGCTAATCGCTTATTTGTTAATAAATGACAAATTATAGCAGCTATGCTGATAAAATTTGGTATATAGAAGTTTTAGCCCTAGGCAGCGTATAAAATTTCATCAAAATCGGTTAACATTTAGCCATAGCTCCCATACAAAAAACTTACGAAAACAGCCTAAATTTCACCTAAAATACACTTAAATGCCAATAAATCTAAAAGTATAACAGATATAACCACTAAATTTTGCACAAGAAAGTCTTATGTCAATGCCAGCCAGTGTGCAAAATTTTGTCACAATCGGTCACCATTTGACCATAGCTCCCATATAAAAAACGGTAACACAAAAATACAAAAAGAAAAGGGGGTTTATGTCCGTCTGTCCGTCAGATAAAAGTGCGATAGCGCCTTAACAAAAAGAGCTAGAGGGACAAAATTTTACAAAAGTATTTTGGATGTCTTGAAAAAGATGTGTGTTGAAAATGGATAAAATCGGTTCAAATTTAGTTAGAGCTCCCATATAACCCCGCCCCGGGAAACACATTAATGCTGATAAATTGAATACAATTGTAATAGCTATGACGATTAAATTTAAAATAGGGAAGTTTTATGCAATTTTTGATCAATTTATCAAATTTTATAGGAATCAGTCCATATTTGACTTTAGCTTTCATATAGAAAAACACTCCCAGAGACCAAAAAAAAATGTAGCAAAGGCCAGTTAAAAGCTATTAAATTAGAAACTATGACAGCTATAGCCACTAAATTTTGCAAGAATAAGCTCTATATATACCGGCCAGTGTGTACAATTTTTTTTACAATCGGTCAACATTTGCCTATAATTATTATATATATAATATCCCCTTTTTTATATCTACAATGAAAAAGATTTGGAGGTACATTCATTATAGTAAGACTGCACCTATGAAATTAGATAGGCATCAATCAATGTTCAGTCCAGACTTTATATATGATGAATGCATTAGGAACTCCTAACGAAATATATGGACCTGCCGTAACATGTCAATAGTGTTTAGCCTAACTACATATTAACGAAAAGTATTTAACAACTTATTAATGTAAAACTATACCCGGTTATGAGACCGAATTTAGATCAAAGTAAATACTGGGGAAACTATTAGGATATTTTTAAATGTTGAAATATAAAGCTACGGCAACCGAATTTAGTCCAAAGCTTTTACCAACAATACCAATTAACTTAGCGATTTTTCAGTTTTGTTCCAGATTATGAATTAGCTGCACCTTTGTAGATATATGAGATATGTTTCTAAATTTAACTCAACTTGATGGTGGGTATATAAGATTCGGCACAGCCGAATATAACACTCTCACTTGTTTTTTTATAAAATAATTTAGACAACTCGGAAAGCGATAACACGTTCCAACTTTATACAAAATATATTTACATTTTTGTAATTTGTTCAGCTATACCGCTGTGGTATAGCAGGTTAGACATCCTCCTAGCATACCAAAGGTTCAATCCTCGGCCAGACTCACTTGAAAAAAATAAATTTTCAAAAAAGCGGCGGCTCACCTCAAAACTCAGCTAGCCACTGGTTATGAGTATTAGGCTATGTAAAAATTCTCTAAATAATGCATTTGCCGTTCTGCGCCGGAGTTAAAAAGTAGGTCCCTTTCAATGAGTCTAAAAATAGAATCGGATGCAGCTCATTGTCTGAGAGAAGTACCCCTTGTTTCAATTGGAATGTTGTCGTGGAAATTATTATTCTACGATTATTTGAAATTTATAATATGAAGGTTTTATTACAAACTACCTACTTTAACCCGGCGTTGCCCAGGTTGATAATAAAAGATTTGCTACTCGTCAAACAACCATCAAAAAATCGTCAAACAAACGACAGTTAACCGTCAAACCATTATCAAAAATCGTCAAATATCAATTTCAGTTAAAACATAACTACGAACATTTTACAAAAAAATTACCTAAATCCGTGCAACCGTTTTTATACCCACCATCTAAAAGAATGGGGGGTATATTGAGATTGAAGTATATTCTGAATCCTTATGAAACTCTAAGACGATTGAGCGATGGCCATCTGTCTATTGTCGGCACGATAAAATCTTAACGAAAGGATGTAGGTCACTTAAATTTAGCATAAATATTCTTCATTTCTGGGAAAACTTTGGTATTGAAATCAGGTAAAATCGGTTTACATTTGACCATAGCTCCCGTATAACCTCGTCTAGGCTAATCGCTTATTTGCTAATAAATGACAAATTATAACAGCTATGATGATAAAATTTGGTATGAAGAAGTTTTACATAAGCACTAGGCAGCATATACAATTTCATCGGTTCACATTTAACCATAGCTCCATACAAAAAACGGAAACAGCCTAAATTCCTCCTAAAATACACTTAAATGCCAGTAAATGATAAACTGTAATAGCTTTGGCAACTAAATTTAGCACAAGGAAGTCTTATGTCAATGCCAATCAGTGTGCATAATTTTGTGACAATCGGTCAACATTTGACCATAGTTCCCATATAAAAAACTTACAGAAACACAAAAATACATAATGAAAAGGGGGTTTACGTCCGTCTGTGCGTCAGATAAAAGCGCGACAGCGCCTTAACGAAAAGAGCTAGAGGAACAGAATTTTACAAAAGCATTTCGATATCTCGAAAAAGTTGTATACTGAAAATGGACGAAACCGGTGCACATTTAGTTAGAGGTCCCATATAACCCCGCCCCGGGAAACACATTAATGGTGATAAATTGAATACAATTGTAATAGCTATGACGACTAAATTTAGAATAGAAAAGTTTTATGCAACTATTGGTCAGTATATCAAATTTTAAAGGTATCGGTCCATATTTGGCTTTTTTCGAAAACCAAAAAAATGTAGCAAAGGCCAGTTAATAGCTATTAAATTAGAAATTATGACAGCTATGCCCACTAAGAATAAGGTCTATATAAATACCAGCCAGTGTGTAAAATTGTGTTACAATCGGTCAAATTTTGGCTATAATTCTTATACATATATAACATCCCCATTTTATATCTACAATCAAAAAGATCCGGAGATACAAATACTATATTAAGATTGCACGGTGGTAAAAAGCGGCGATTTTTCTTAATTTTATAGTTTTAATTAAATGTTGATGGTAGTATATAGCCAACACTCTAAAGTATCCAATTTTATTTTATTTTTGACTATCGAAAAAGATTCATTTTTTACAGTTGCTTAAAGTTTATACTTTTTTGCCTACAATTTTAAGTTAAAAAATTTGATTTTAATATATCTCTGAATAAAAGCAGATATAATTTGTCCACTAAAGTTTTTAAATATCGTTGTTAGTGAATAATTTTGTGTGGTTTTTGCTAATTTCTGTGGTTTGGTTTCTTCAAAAATTGAAGTGAATTTGGGATAGTTAAATAACTAGTGAAGATCATAAAAATCAAAATTTTTAAAGGCCATATCTAAGCAAAAGGAGCTAAAAGAGGTTACGCATAAATTGGATCTTCTACTCTGAAGTACTGGTAGTATATATTTCAAATTTGAGCCGCATTCTCTTGCCGCCCTATTTACTAGAATCTTTTTAGTAACTTCATTTTTTTTGCATATTTTAATATTTTTTTATTATACCAGTAGGTCGTTTCTGTAACTCAAAGTGATAAGTTTTCACAGCGAAAAGTATGAAACAAAAAATTCCACCGTTTCTCGACCTGGAAGAAAAAAGTGTTTCTGTAACACAAAGTGAGTACTAGCAACACTGATTACGTTTTTAATGGAAATTTCCAATACATCTGTCAAAAAGTAAACAGCTGGTAGAAAAAGTAAAAATTTATCATCAAAAAAATTAATTTAAAATAAGAAAAAATTGATATATATATAGACATATAAATTTATATATTGTTTTAAATGTTTAGTGTGATGGAAATGTTTTTGATATTCTTTAAATTTTCTGAAATTAATTAAAATGGAAAATATTTGAATAAATAAAATGAAGCGATTGATTACATTTTATTTAATTATATGTTTTAATTATGTATTTGTTTTTACTTTTTAGTTCAAATGTTTCTTTTTCGACGCCTTTAATATGTGCGAATTGTTTTGACAGATAAAATGAAAAACTTTTCGCATCATTCGCTTACAGAAACAGTTTTACTCGCACATTTCCAATAAATTTGACGTAAGTTGCTGAATGACAGATAGTTCTCACAAAAATAAATTACAGAAACACTTGGGTGAAAAAAATTACATTTTGTTTCAATTCAACTAGTTTCTTTTTCATTTTCATTGTTCCACTGGAATAATTTATCGATGCGAGAGTTACAGAAACTAGGCACAGGTTGCAATTTAGTAAGAAAAAGTTCATAAAATACTTGAAAATAACCACAAATAGTATTTCTTGAATGCTTCGATCAATATTTACATTAATTGCCAAAAAAGAGCCAATTTACGACAACAAATTATATAAGCAGTTGAAATAAGATAAAATGGCCTGCATATCGAAAATTTAGGTGTGGCGTTTGCATTTTTCAGCCTACTTTGTTAGCCAACTCGTTTTTTAGTCAAATTTCTATGATTCGATTGAAAAAAAGTATAACAATACTTTTTTTTAAGCAAATTCTGTAGGCAATTCATTTACATAGATGGTGGCCACATTACAATAGACAAATAAAAAATGCAGAAAGAACATGAAAATCACAGTCTTAAAAAATTTCGAATGACTTTTCAACATTTTATTGAAAAATTTAACAATTTGTTACATTTTTTATATAACACTTAACCTTGACTAATACATTTTTTTTTTAGAAATTTCAACATATCTCTGAAACTACTCATCCAAATTTTAGAAACTATATATCATAAGTTAGACAAAAGGCCTGTACGTAAATGAAAATTATTGAATGTTTTTTAAAATTATTTAACACATTTTATGAATGTGGGTTATATGTCCCCTTTTATCTAGCCAACCACTTTTGGTTTTACCAAACACTTTATACAATATAAAGAAAGAATAATCGGGCATGTTCTGCAAATCACTTCCACATGATTTTGAAATCACATGAAATTCAAAAAGGCTGTAATTTCTATAATTGTTGAAATTTTCAGAGCATTTATCAATAACCTTCTAGACCTTCTTCATCTTATGTGCACTGAGTTATAAAAGTGTCAAAATAATTTATGAACAATGAATAATTCGACTTGGAAAATTTATGTGATTTCAAAATCATGTGGAAGTGATTTGCAGAACATGCCCGAATACTTTGTCAGCTCAGTAAGTTTCAGTCAAAAATATGAAGAAATAAACAAGTTATTGATTTTTGGTCGTATTTTACCACCGTGCAATGTTCAGACTTTATATATTTTATATTTATATACTGTAGATGCATTAGGAACTCCTAACAAAATATATAGACCTGTCGTATTACAGTTTACATATTTAACCTAACTAATTATTAAGCTAAACGGAAAGTATTTAACAGCTTATTATAATGTTAAACCATACCCGGTTACGATACCGAATTTCGTTCAAAGTAATTACTAGGGAAACCACTTAGAGACTTTTCTATATTGAACTATAAAGCTACTGCAACCGAAGTTATTCCAAATATTTGACCAACAATAATAAGTAGAGTAACAACTTTTTTCCAATTTGGTGCACGTTTTGAATTTGCTGCACCCTCTGCACACAGCTTGATGGTGGATATTAGGGTGTTCATTTTACTCGACTTTTAATTGTTTGAGTAATCAAATAACTTGAAAATGGGGTTTTTTAGTTACTCGGAAAATCGATTAATCGTTAAAAATTACTCGAGTTAATCGAGTAAAAAATTCATCTTAAAATTACTCGAGTAAGATTTTTGTGTAAGCTTTTTATAAATATTTTTTTAATACAACAATTTTTTAATAAAATTATAGTGTTTTATTAACAAAAACGCAATAATTCGCAATAAAAAAAAACAAAAATATACAGCCATGTCACAGAACTCAATTCCGTTCGGAAGTGGAATGAATTACGCACTTTGCTTCTAAAGAGTGCTCTAAGTAAAATTTGTAGTTGGATTTTCTTAAATAAAAATCAAACCTTTTAATATAAAAACTCTACAAAATACGCAAATATAATGACATATTATACAAAATCATTTAGCATAAAAATGTTTACTTAGTACTCGGGTTTTGCAAAATTATCGACTTTTTTCGGAAACCCTCCTATTAAAGATTTTACAGTTGCTTCTGATACCTGTTTGGAGCATGTGTTCCACCTGAGCTTAAAATCAGACATGTTCTTGGAAATCTTTCCTGTGTTCTTCAATTCCTTTTTTACCACAGCCCAATACCTTTCCACAGGCCGAAGTTCTGGACAGTTAGGTGGATTTGCCTCTCGTGGTAAAAAATGACATTATTCTTTGAGTATCACTCAAGTGCCTTTTTTCCATAATGGCATTATGCCAAATCGGGCCAAAAAAATGTTGTCACTCTGTGCTCTCTTAAAAAGGGTAACAACTGTTTTTGTAGGCACTCCTTTATATAAATTTCTGTGTTTATTGTGCCAGATGCCACAAATACTTTACTTCTTTTGCCACAACTGCAAATAGCTTGCCACACGAGAAACTTCTTAGGGAATTTTGATTGTTTTTTTGTGCGAAACTCTTGCCGAACATTGCCCCGTTTATCAGCAACATAAAAATCTTGACCAGGAAGTTGAGAAAAGTCTGCCAGTACGTATGTTTCATCATCCATCACACAACAGGTGTATTTTTTTATAAAATCAGACTTCAATTTTTTCACTCGTATTTTTGCTTCTAAGTTCTTTATAGCATTGCGATCTGGAACCTTTTGGACTTTGTATGTCTTCAGTCCAACATAAGCTTTGACTCTATGTGCAAGATTCGTAGAACATTTCACCGTACGAGCTTCTTTTCTTAAAGAAGTGTTAGGCGCTCTTCGAAAGAGTCGCTCGACTTCTTTTGCCTTACCAATATCTGTAGGACCTTTTTTCCTCCCTGATCCAGGTTTTCTTTCAATGCTCAGGTTTTCCTTATACCGTCTGATGGCATTAGAAACCGTTCGTTAATTATATTTTCACGAACTTTTTTTTCGCAGTCCATTTTGATTGAAATAACTATTGAAAATTAATAATTTCTAAAATAATAGTATCTTACATATCTATAGAAACTAACTTGATCAAAAAATAAATTATTTCTTGCACTATGGATAAATTTTGGCTAAAATAGTAAATGCATATTTTTTTTAGAACACTCTTTATTGAAAAAGTAAAACGAAAAAATTTTTCGGTATGAAACCACTTTCTATTTTCAAAGTAAAATTGAATTCATATGTTTTTAGTTGTTTCCCAGTAAAACTTTTCATTACCAAATAATGAGTTAAACTATTGAACACGAACTACTTACTCATTCGCTGTTTAAGTCATTACATTAACATGGGGATGTCATTGGAGGCAAGTACTTACCAATTGCAGAAAAGTAATGACTTGGGTAAGCAATTTGAAAGCAACAACAACAACAGCAACAACTTTTTTGTTGTTGTTTTATTAAAAACATATATTTTTAAACGAAATACAAAATTTTTTTTATGATCCCATGGGGGCTCGAACCCAGACCCTCCGACTGCTAGGCAGAGACTCTTCCACTGAGCTACTTCATATGTTGAAAACTTAGCAGCTTATAATTAATATAAACAATTTTTATTTTTAGATCCAAAATCATGTGAAAATAACTTTGTTTTTCCCTGCGTTTTTTTGCTTTGTTGTAATTTTTGGAAAAATATTTTTATACGATTTTTTGTAATTATTTTAAAACTTTTTTAAAATTATTTTAAAACTTAAACAATTTAAATCTTCTTTTTTGTATAAGTTTTTACATAAGATTGACTCTTACTTAAATGTTACAACCTGTTAAGGTCAAAGTCCGAGCATATTTTAGAATTCCATGGATTTCGATCTTGTGCGAATATTCTCCAATTTTATAGGCCAAGCTTTGAAAAATGTTCCTCTACTTTCTATCGTCTTTCTATCGAAGTTTCGGACATCCTCCTCTAACATTAGGTAGTGGGACATTTCAATTCAAATTTTATCCTCTTCATTGTATTTTTTTTCAAGAGAGGGTTACTAGCCCGTAATCCTAACCCATTTTTATCGATCTTATGGGACAACTCTCGGAACATGTTAACTCACAATATTAATGGGTGTTAAACTAGCTCCCCGGGTGATACCATGAGGAGGTGTGTGTCCATAGTTGAGATAAAGGATGACCCAGATAAGTTGGGCTTACCAAGTTAAGACCAATTAGAATCGTGTTTGGTATTCAACATCCCCTACATAATCAAAATTGACTCATGATGGTATTTTTTCATTAACGTGAGAGTTAGTTTTACAAATTTTTTTTACAGAAGATAATATTTAAGATAATATTCAAGTCAAAAATCATTTAAAAAGACTCTTTTAATAAAAAAAAACTAAAAAAAATGTTGCCCTTGGTGGGATTTGAACCGGGGCCATTCAGTTTAAATTACCATCTTAATTACAAATAAGTACTTCTGTAATAACTTATTATTTATTCGGATGGTATGTTTTAGTCGTTACAAGGTAACCAGTTATCAGAGTACTTGCAATTACCAAAGTTTTGCTGGGTTATTCAATATTTGAACAATTTCCTCAATTAATCAGTGTTTTTTTGTTAAAACAAAGATAGAGTTGAAAATTTCAATTGAAAAAATCTTATTTTGTACTGATTTTGGACATTTAAAATTTTTCGGAATCTATAGAACCTAAAACCATTTCGATCGGAATTCAACTACGGAATGGTTTCAATTCCGAACGGAATTCGTGACATGCCTGATAAAAATTTATTTTTAATACAAATTAACATATGTAACACCCTTAATATTTTAAGTGAGTTTATTTACTTCCATATATAGAAAGCAATCTTTCGATTTCATAAATCCTGAGTTTGATCTAACAGATAAGTAGGCTCTACGACTACCTTTTACTTATGTTTACAATGGGATCTTCAACTGGACTAAAGTAGGATCTACGATTACATTGCGTCCTTTAACTGAACTATAGTAGGTCGTACTGTTACTATAGTAGGACCTACGATTACACAGGGATCTTTAAATAAACTATAGTAGTATCTACGAATACATCGAAGACTTCAACTGGACTATAGTAGGTTTTACGATTGCAATGGTACCTTCAACTAATCTATAACAGGAGCTACGATTACATTAGGATCTTTAAATATACAATAGTAAAAATTACGAGTACATTGGATACCACAAGAGGTCTAGGTCTAGAGACTAGGCTATTTGTATCTGAAATATCGACTATATATATATACTATGGACTATATACATACAATGGACTATATACATATTACAAGTTGTAATTTTCAAGTCACGATTATTGCTTAGAATTGACAATATTAAAATCCACGACTATTTTATAAATGGAAAATTAACTATATTGAAACCCTCGATTATTGCTTTAAATTACCATCAATTATTGTCTTAGATGGACCATAGAACGGTAGATAATTGATTTAAGTGGTCTTCATTTGAACCCTTGATTATTGCAAATACTTTCAAGTCAAAGTTGGCCATTATTAAACAAGAAAACTTTTTCTTAACTCGTAATCAAAAAAATACACTAAGAAAATTGCACATTAAACTAACAAGACATAGCTATCCATTTGGCCAACGTTTTTTTTTTTCAAACTTAACAGTTTAGAATTACGTTGAGACAAATTTTAGTCGTTTTATTTAAAAAAAAAATACTTAAAAAATTATTGAAATAATTTTACTCCAGTAACTCGATTACTCGTGGAAAATTACTCAAATAAATCTTTAGTACCTGGTAGACCGAGCCTTGCTCGGAGCTTTATGATAAACATTTTGAGGAAAATTTTAAAGTTTTTATATATTTTATATTATAAAGTGCTAAAATAAATTTAGAGGAAAGACATTGTAGAAATATTCAGGTAATTTTGAATTATTTAATTTATTTTGTCCGACCAACACATAGTTTGCATAGTTTACAGTTTAACTCATTTTGAATAATTTTGGAAATTATTCATATCAACAGAAACCTCTGTCGACTCATGCGCAACAACTTTGCTAAAGATTATAGTCTGATCAAATGCACAGTTTACGATTTAATTCATTTTGAGTAGTTTTCTGTGGCGCCACCTGTCGGACTTTGCTTAGTCCAATTCATAAAACTTCTTCGGCTTATCCGTAACAACTTTGCTGAAGATTATAGCATGATTAAATGTACAGCATACGATTAAATTGACTTTGAGTAAATTTCAGTAGCGCCACCTGTCGAAATTTCTTCATACCAACTAAGAAACCTTCGTCGGCTCATGTGCAACAACTTTGCTAAAGATTGTAGCATGATTAAATGTACAGATTACGATTAAAATGACTTTGAGTAAGTTTCTGTAGCGCCACCTGTCGGAAATTATTCATACCAACTAAAAAGCCTTCGTCGGCTCATGCGCTACAACTTTGCTAAAGATCATAGCATGATCAAATGTACAGTTTACGATTTAATTAATTTTTAGTAATTTTCAGTGGCGCCATCTGTCGGAAATTAGTCTTATCAAAAATCTTCGCCGGCTTATCCGCAACATCTTCGCTAAAGAGCATAACACAATCAAATTCACAGTTTACTATTCTATAAAGAACATACATACAGACAAACATTCATTTGTTTAAAATAATACCAATTTTTCCCCCTTTTTATTCCCTAATTTCTAAAAGTTCCATATGTATATTTGGTACTTTTTTGGTGCCAATTGAATTCGGTACATTTTTTTAAAACGCATTTAACATAATGTATAATGTTCCTATTCATATTACTTTGGAGATGTTAAGTTATCATTTTATCCCTTTTTTACCCATTTTGGCTCCAAAATCAAAAAAGTACCAAATACGTGTTTCATGTTTTTTTTACATCTATTGATTGCAGTACCAAGTTTCTTTCTATATTCTTTAGTTTAAAATATAAGAGTGGGTTAAAAAGGTGCCAAAAAAACTATTTTCACCCTTTTTTACCCTCTATCGGACATAGTTTCAAAAAAGTACCAAACACCTGTCCGCTTATTTTCAAAGCTGTTTAAAACGTAATTTTAATTTTGTTCTATACCTATTACTTTAGGAGACATAGCGTTTTCGATTTTTTCCCCTTTTTACCCGTTTTTACCCTCTTAGAGGTAAAAGTTCCAAAAGTCCCTTCTTCTTCGACCTATACATCAAAAAAGATACCTACTGTCCAAATTTTATCAAAATCGTTAGAGCCGTTTTCGAGATAGCCATTCTATATATATATATATATATATACAATTATTGCTCGTTAAGAATATAAGATATAGAATGGCTATTAAAGTAATATGAATAGGAACATTATACATTATGTTAAATGCGTTTTAAAAAAATGTACCGAATTCAATTGGCACCAAAAAAGTACCAAATATACATATGGAACTTTTAGAAATTAGGGAATAAAAAGGGGGAAAAAATAGTATTATTTTAAACAAATGAATGTTTGTCTGTATGTATGTTCTTTATAGAATAGTAAACTGTGAATTTGATTGTGTTATGCTCTTTAGCGAAGATGTTGCGGATAAGCCGGCGAAGGTTTTAAAGTTGATAAGACTAATTTCCGACAGATGGCGCCACTGAAAATTACTAAAAATTAATTAAATCGTAAACTGTACATTTGATCATGCTATGATCTTTAGCAAAGTTGTAGCGCATGAGCCGACGAAGGCTTTTTAGTTGGTATGAATAATTTCCGACAGGTGGCGCTACAGAAACTTACTCAAAGTCAATTTAATCGTAATCTGTACATTTAATCATGCTACAATCTTTAGCAAAGTTGTTGCACATGAGCCGACGAAGGTTTCTTAGTTGGTATGAAGAAATTTCGACAGGTGGCGCTACTGAAATTTACTCAAAGTCAATTTAATCGTATGCTGTACATTTAATCATGCTATAATCTTCAGCAAAGTTGTTACGGATAAGCCGAAGAAGTTTTATGAATTGGAATAAGCAAAGTCCGACAGGTGGCGCCACAGAAAACTACTCAAAATGAATTAAATCGTAAACTGTGCATTTGATCAGACTATAATCTTTAGCAAAGTTGTTGCGCATGAGTCGACAGAGGTTTCTGTTGATATGAATAATTTCCAAAATTATTCAAAATGAGTTAAACTGTAAACTATGCAAACTATGTGTTGGTCGGACAAAATAAATCAAATAATTCAAAATTAACTGAATATTTCTACAATGTCTTTCCTCTAAATTTATTTTAGCACTTTATAATATAAAATATATAAAAACTTTAAAATTTTCCTCAAAATGCTTATCATAAAGCTCCGAGCAAGGCTCGGTCCACCAGGTACTATATATATATATATATACAATTATTGCTCGTTTAAGAATATAAGATAATGATTATAAAAATGTCACCAAAAATCTGAAAATATAAGAAAAACTTATGTTAAAGACAGATTGTTTAAAGAACAAAACTATGTGTATCTAGTAAGATAACAAAATTTCATAATTTTTGTTTTAAATAGAGAAATTTAAGAAACCAAAATTAGTTTTAGTTAAACATTCGAAACGTACAAATCAGAACTCTAAAATTATACACCAAAAATGATTAACAAATTAAAATATCTTTCCGTAATTGCTTTCATTTTATTCGCATATCCGCAGAACTCTAAAGCCTCGAACATTTTGGCATTTTTACCCGCGTGCTCACCTTCACATTTGATCATGGAAATGGCCGTGGTTAGGGCAATGGCCGAACGTCAACACAATGTTACCGTTGTAACGGTATTACCCCTAAAATCCGATTGGTTACATCCTAATATAACCCATATACAATTTCAAAAGGGCCTAGTTGATATGGGTTCTTTCATACAAAATAACAAGGAGACGGGCCTGCAAAAATTTCGAGAATCTATTGATGCCATGAAACTATTTCCCATACAAATGGCTGAAATATTTAATGATCTCAAATTTCAAGAATTTCTTAAAAATCCGGGAAATAAATTCGATTTGATGTTATTCGGTTATATGTTTAATGATTATTTTGTCGGTTTGGCGGAACATTTTGATTGTCCTTTAGCTATGCTTTGGCCAAATAAAGGAATTACGCCGATTTTAAATTTTGTTGGTAATCCATTGGGTTTAACGTATTCGGTAGTGACCATACTCAATGCAGTTAATGGTGACTTAGGTTTTATGTTTCGTTTTAAGAATTTAGTGGCTGCTGTGGGTGAAATGCTGATATGGAAAGCTCAAGACGGACTGAAGAGGGAAATCTATGAGTAAGTTGAGAAAAATTAGTGTCATATTAAACTTTAATTAGAAATACATATTTTTAAAAATTTCCTATAAACATAAATATTTTTTATAAAATTTATATAAAAATAAATTTTTGAAAATTTCCTGTAAAAACAAGAAGTTTTTAAAAAATTTCTTATAAATTTAAGAAATTTTTTAAAAATTTCCTATAAAAATAAGAACTATTTAAAAAATTTTTGAAAAATTTCCTATAAAAATAAGAAATTTTTGAAAAACTTCCTATAAAAATAATATTTTTTTGAAATAATTGAAAAATTCCTATAAAAATAAGAAATTTTTGAAAACTTTCCTAAAAAAATAAGAAATTTTTGCAAAATTTCCTATAAAAATAGGAAATTTTTGAAAAATTTCCTATCAAAAAATTTCCTATGAAAAATTTCCTATAAAAATAAGAAATTTTTGAAAAATTTCCTATAAAAATTGAAAATTTTTGAAAAATTTCCTATAAAAATAGGGAATTTTTGAAAAATTTCCTATAAAAATAGGAAATTTTTGAAAAATTTCCTAAAAAATAGGAAATTTTTTGAAAAATTTCCTATAAAAATAGGAAATTTTTGAAAAATTTCCTATAAAAATAGGAAATTTTTGAAAAATTTCCTATAAAAATAGGAAATTTTTGAAAAATTTCCTATAAAAATAGGAAATTTTTGAAAAATTTCCTATAAAAATAGGAAATTTTTGAAAAATTTCCTATAAAAATAGGAAATTTTTGAAAAATTTCCTATAAAAATAGGAAATTTTTGAAAAATTTCCTATAAAAATAGGAAATTTTTGAAAAATTTCCTATAAAAATAGGAAATTTTTGAAAAATTTCCTATAAAAATAGGAAATTTTTGAAAAATTTCCTATAAAAATAGGAAATTTTTGAAAAATTTCCTATAAAAATAGGAAATTTTTGAAAAATTTCCTATAAAAATAGGAAATTTTTGAAAAATTTCCTATAAAAATAGGAAATTTTTGAAAAATTTCCTATAAAAATAGGAAATTTTTGAAAAATTTCCTATAAAAATAGGAAATTTTTGAAAAATTTCCTATAAAAATAGGAAATTTTTGAAAAATTTCCTATAAAAATAGGAAATTTTTGAAAAATTTCCTATAAAAATAGGAAATTTTTGAAAAATTTCCTATAAAAATAGGAAATTTTTGAAAAATTTCCTATAAAAATAGGAAATTTTTGAAAAATTTCCTATAAAAATAGGAAATTTTTGAAAAATTTCCTATAAAAATAGGAAATTTTTGAAAAATTTCCTATAAAAATAGGAAATTTTTGAAAAATTTCCTATAAAAATAGGAAATTTTTGAAAAATTTCCTATAAAAATAGGAAATTTTTGAAAAATTTCTTATAAAAATAGGAAATTTTTGAAAAATTTCCTATAAAAATAGGAAATTTTTGAAAAATTTCCTATAAAAATAGGAAATTTTTGAAAAATTTCCTATAAAAATAGGAAATTTTTGAAAAATTTCCTATAAAAATAGGAAATTTTTGAAAAATTTCCTATAAAAATAGGAAATTTTTGAAAAATTTCCTATAAAAATAGGAAATTTTTGAAAAATTTCCTATAAAAATAGGAAATTTTTGAAAAATTTCCTATAAAAATAGGAAATTTTTGAAAAATTTCCTATAAAAATAGGAAATTTTTGAAAAATTTCCTATAAAAATAGGAAATTTTTGAAAAATTTCCTATAAAAATAGGAAATTTTTGAAAAATTTCCTATAAAAATAGGAAATTTTTGAAAAATTTCCTATAAAAATAGGAAATTTTTGAAAAATTTCCTATAAAAATAGGAAATTTTTGAAAAATTTCCTATAAAAATAGGAAATTTTTGAAAAATTTCCTATAAAAATAGGAAATTTTTGAAAAATTTCCTATAAAAATAGGAAATTTTTGAAAAATTTCCTATAAAAATAGGAAATTTTTGAAAAATTTCCTATAAAAATAGGAAATTTTTGAAAAATTTCCTATAAAAATAGGAAATTTTTGAAAAATTTCCTATAAAAATAGAAAATTTTTGAAAAATTTCCTATAAAAATAGGAAATTTTTGAAAAATTTCCTATAAAAATAGGAAATTTTTGAAAAATTTCCTATAAAAATAGGAAATTTTTGAAAAATTTCCTATAAAAATAGGAAATTTTTGAAAAATTTCCTATAAAAATAGGAAATTTTTGAAAAATTTCCTATAAAAATAGGAAATTTTTGAAAAAATTCCTATAAAAATTGGAAATTTTTCACGAAAAGACTAATTTTATAGTGTTAGTAATAGAGATGTCCTAAAGTTTTGAACCAAATCGGGTGACCTTTAACTGTTTTCAAAATAATTTAATGAAGATTTATGAAAGATCATGAGAATTTATTGAAGATCATAAACTGTAAAAGATTTATAAAAAATCGTGTATCTCAATCTTTAAAAAAACAATTCAAGATAACCGAAATTTTTTCTAACATTCTGTTATTAAATGATAATTAGCACAAAAATTCAAGTCCAGACTTTCTTCATTATTAAGTGTAAATAATATCATAAAGATATATCGTACAGAAATCTGTTAAGTTTTGGCAGAATAATTTTAAAAGTGAGCTTTCTTATCTTACCGATATCAAACAAAATATCATTAATTTTGAAATGTTTTTTATGCTGATATTATAAAGATCAAAAAACATATTTTTATCAGTTATATATAGGATAAAACTGATAAAATAAAACCAAATCTAGATAAATATTTATAAACTATATAGAGAGTTGAATTATAGAAAACGAAATTAGTTTTAATTAAACTTTCAAAACATCTAAACTATCCCATAACAAAAACATCTGAGTTCCTTAAGAAAATGATCGACAAATTAAAATACCTAACCATAATCGGTTTAATTATTTGCGCCTATCCGCAGGACTCTAAAGCCTCCAACATTTTGGCATTCTTACCCACCTGCTCTCCCTCACACTTAGTCATTCAAATGTCTGTGGTCAGGGCATTGATCGAGCGTCAGCACAATGTTACCGTGGTCACGGCATTACCCTTAGAATCGGATTGGCAGCAACCGAACATGAATCACATACAACTGGATAGGGGCTTAGTTGATATGGGCATTGCCATTAACTTTACCAAAATGAAGGGTTTCGAAAAATTTCGCAGCTCTATAGATGGCATGAAAGTTTTTCCACAAAAAATGTCGGATGTATTTAACGATCCGAAATTTCATGAGTTAATGACAAATCCGGGAAATAAATTCGACTTAATGGTGCTTAGTTACTTGTTTAATGATTACTTCTTTGGTATTGCGGAACATTTTGATTGTGCCTTGGCTTTGATGTGGTCCAATATACCAATTACACCGATATCGAATCTTATTGGTAATCCTTTGGGTCTAACGTATTCGGTGGTGACCTTAAATATTGGTATGAGCGCTTCTCAAGGTTTTCTGTTTCGTCTACAAAATTTGGTAGCTGCTTTGAGTGAAATGCTTGTGTGGAGAGCTCAAGAGAGAATGAAGAGAGAAATTTATGAGTAAGTTCTGAGAAAATTTCCTATAAAAATAATAAATTTTTGAAAAAATTCCTATAAAAATTAGAAATTTTTGAAAAAAACTATAATAGTAAGAAATTTTTTAAAAATTTCCTATAAAAATAAGAAATTTTTGAAAAATTTCCTATAAAAATAAGAAATTTTTGAAAAATTTCCTATAAAAATAAGAAATTTTTGAAAAAATTCCCATAAAAATGAGAAATTTTTGAAAAATTTCCCATAAAAATAAGAAATTTTTGAAAAATTTCCTATAAAAATACAAAATTTTTGAAAAAATTTTTATAAAAATAAGAAAATTTTGAAAAATTTTCTATAAAAATAAGAAATTTTTGAAAAATTTCCTATAAAAATAAGAAATTTTTGAAAAACTTCTTATAAAAATAAGAAATTTTTGAAAAAATTCTTATAAAAGTAAAAAATTTTTTAAAAATTTCCTATAAAAATAAGAAATTTTTTAAAAATTTCCTATAAAAATAAGAAATTTTTTAAAAATTTCCTATAAAAATAAGAAATTTTTTAAAAATTTCCTATATAAATAAGAAATTTTTTAAAAATTTCCTATAAAAATAAGATATTTTTTAAAAATTTCCTATAAAAATAAGAATATTTTGAAAAATTTTCTTATAAAAATAAGAAATTTTTGAAAAATTTCCTATAAAAATAAGAAATTTTTAAAAAATTTCCTATAAAAATAAGAAATTTTTGAAAAATTTCCTATAAAAATAAGAAATTTTTGAAAAATTTCCTATAAAAATAAGAAATTTTTGAAAAATTTCCTATAAAAATAGGAATTTTTTTGAAAAATTTCCTATAAAAATAAGAAATTTTTGAAAAATTTCCTATAAAAATAATAAATTTTTGAAAATTTTCCTATAAAAATAAGAAATTTTTGAAAAATGTTCTTATAAAAATAAGAAATTTTTGAAAAATTTCCTATAAAAATAAGAAATTTTTGAAAAATTTCCTATAAAAATAAGAAATTTTTGAAAAATTTCCTATAAAAATAAGAAATTTTTGAAAAATTTCCTATAAAAATAAGAAATTTTTGAAAAATTTCCTATAAAAATAGGAAATTTTTGAAAAATTTCCTATAAAAATAGGAAATTTTTGAAAAATTTCCTATAAAAATAATAAATTTTTGAAAAATTTCCTATAAAAATAAGAAATTTTTGAAAAATGTTCTTATAAAAATAAGAAATTTTTGAAAAATTTCCTATAAAATTAAGAAATTTTTGAAAAATTTCCTATAAAAATAAGAAATTTTTGAAAAATTTCCTATAAAAATAAGAAATTTTTGAAAAATTTCCTATAAAAATAAGAAATTTTTAAAAAAATTCTTATAAAAATAAGAAATTTTTGAAAATTTTCCTATAAAAATAAGAAATTTTTGAAAATTTCCTATAAAAATAAGAAATTTTTGAAAAATTTCCTATAAAAATAAGAAATTTTTGAAAAATTTCCTATAAAAATAAGAAATTTTTGAAAAATTTCCTATAAAAATAAGAAATTTTTGAAAACTTTCCTATAAAAATAAGAAGTTTTTGAAAAATTTCCTATAAAAATAAGAAATTTTTGAAAAATTTCCTATAAAAATAAGAAATTTTTGAAAAATTTCCTATAAAAATAAGAAATTTTTGAAAAATTTCCTATAAAAATAAGAAATTTTTGAAAAATTTCCTATAAAAATAAGAAATTTTTGAAAAATTTCCTATAAAAATAAGAAATTTTTGATAAATTTCCTATAAAAATAAGAAATTTTTGAAAAATTTCCTATAAAAATAAGAAATTTTTGAAAAATTTCCTATAAAAATAAGAAATTTTTGAAAAATTTCCTATAAAAATAAGAAATTTTTGAAAAATTTCCTATAAAAATAAGAAATTTTTGAAAAATTTCCTATAAAAATAAGAAATTTTTGAAAAATTTCCTATAAAAATAAGAAATTTTTGAAAAATTTCCTATAAAAATAAGAAATTTTTGAAAAATTTCCTATAAAAATAAGAAATTTTTCAAAAATTTCCTATAAAAATAGGAAATTTTTCAAAAATTTCCTATAAAAATAAGATATTTTTTAAAAATTTCCTATAAAAATAAGAATATTTTGAAAAATTTTCTTATAAAAATAAGAAATTTTTGAAAAATTTCCTATAAAAATAAGAAATTTTTAAAAAATTTCCTATAAAAATAAGAAATTTTTGAAAAATTTCCTATAAAAATAAGAAATTTTTGAAAAATTTCCTATAAAAATAAGAAATTTTTGAAAAATTTCCTATAAAAATAGGAATTTTTTTGAAAAATTTCCTATAAAAATAAGAAATTTTTGAAAAATTTCCTATAAAAATAATAAATTTTTGAAAATTTTCCTATAAAAATAAGAAATTTTTGAAAAATGTTCTTATAAAAATAAGAAATTTTTGAAAAATTTCCTATAAAAATAAGAAATTTTTGAAAAATTTCCTATAAAAATAAGAAATTTTTGAAAAATTTCCTATAAAAATAAGAAATTTTTGAAAAATTTCCTATAAAAATAAGAAATTTTTGAAAAATTTCCTATAAAAATAAGAAATTTTTGAAAAATTTCCTATAAAAATAAGAAATTTTTGAACAATTTCCTATAAAAATAGGAAATTTTTGAAAAATTTCCTATAAAAATAGGAAATTTTTGAAAAATTTCCTATAAAAATAGGAAATTTTTGAAAAATTTCCTATAAAAATAAGAAATTTTTGAAAAATTTCCTATAAAAATAGGAAATTTTTGAAAAATTTCCTATAAAAATAAGAAATTTTTAAAAAAATTCCTATAAAAATAAGAAATTTTTGAAAATTTTCCTATAAAAATAAGAAATTTTTGAAAATTTCCTATAAAAATAAGAAATTTTTGAAAAATTTCCTATAAAAATAAGAAATTTTTGAAAAATTTCCTATAAAAATAAGAAATTTTTGAAAAATTTCCTATAAAAATAAGAAATTTTTGAAAACTTTCCTATAAAAATAAGAAGTTTTTGAAAAATTTCCTATAAAAATAAGAAATTTTTGAAAAATTTCCTATAAAAATAAGAAATCTTTGAAAAATTTCCTATAAAAATAAGAAATTTTTGAAAAATTTCCTATAAAAATAAGAAATTTTTGAAAAATTTCCTATAAAAATAAGAAATTTTTGAAAAATTTCCTATAAAAATAAGAAATTTTTGAACAATTTCCTATAAAAATAGGAAATTTTTGAAAAATTTCCTATAAAAATAGG
The DNA here is from genome assembly GCA_933228675.1 of Stomorhina lunata. NCBI lineage: Eukaryota > Metazoa > Arthropoda > Insecta > Diptera > Rhiniidae > Stomorhina > Stomorhina lunata. The sequence goes on from OW121740.1 coordinate 126,886,777, forward strand.
AAATTTTTGAAAAATTTCCTATAAAAATAAGAAATTTTTGAAAAATTTCCTATAAAAATAGGAAATTTTTGAAAAATTTCCTATAAAAATAAGAAATTTTTAAAAAAATTCCTATAAAAATAAGAAATTTTTGAAAATTTTCCTATAAAAATAAGAAATTTTTGAAAATTTCCTATAAAAATAAGAAATTTTTGAAAAATTTCCTATAAAAATAAGAAATTTTTGAAAAATTTCCTATAAAAATAAGAAATTTTTGAAAAATTTCCTATAAAAATAAGAAATTTTTGAAAACTTTCCTATAAAAATAAGAAGTTTTTGAAAAATTTCCTATAAAAATAAGAAATTTTTGAAAAATTTCCTATAAAAATAAGAAATTTTTGAAAAATTTCCTATAAAAATAAGAAATTTTTGAAAAATTTCCTATAAAAATAAGAAATTTTTGAAAAATTTCCTATAAAAATAAGAAATTTTTGAAAATTTTCCTATAAAAATAAGAAATTTTTGAAAATTTCCTATAAAAATAAGAAATTTTTGAAAAATTTCCTATAAAAATAAGAAATTTTTGAAAAATTTCCTATAAAAAGAAGAAATTTTTAAAAAATATAATATAAAAATAAGAAATTTTTCAAAAATTTCCTATAAAAATAAGAAATTTTTCAAAAATTTCCTATAAAAATAAGAAATTTTTCAAAAATTACCTATAAAAATAAGAAATTTTTCAAAAATTTCCTATAAAAATAATAAATTTTTCAAAAATTTCCTATAAAAACAAGAAATTTTTCAAAAATTTCCTATAAAAATAAGAAATTTTTCAAAAATTTCCTATAAAAATAAGAAATTTTTCAAAAATTTCCTATAAAAAAAGAAATTTTTCAAAAATTTCCTATAAAAATAAGAAATTTTTCCTATAGAAATAGAAATTTTTCAATAAAAATAATAATTTTTTGAAATATTTTTAAAATTTTCTATAAAAACAAGGAATTTATGAAAAATTTCCTATGAAAATAAGAATTTTTTGAAAAATTGCCTATGAAAATAAAAAATTTTTGAAAAATTTCCTATAAAAAAATAATAGGCCAGAATATGTTTACAAAAGATCATGATAAGAAATAAGATTAAAAACTGGGCCCTTAGTCAATTTTATGTTGAGTACCTGACCTTGGCACGACTACTAAGTACATTATCTTTTAGAAAATATAGTTTCTTCAAATATATAGAAATATTCTTAGTTGTAAACAAATAATTTGATAAATTTCTTTTCTTATCATCAGCAAATGTTTATCGAATTATAAATTTTCGACACCAAAACTTCTTTCATATCACCAAATCTTAAGAAATCTTTACAGAGAAAAAATAAATCCCTCAGTTTTAGTTAAAAAGTTAAATTGAGTGGTTTAAAAAATTAACGGAATAACTAAAAGATACCCAAAAAATATCCAACCAACCATGATCAACAAATGGAAGCTTTCAGTCGCTATAGCTTTAGTTATTTTAATACAAGCGCAACTTTCCGACACAGCTAATATCTTAGCATTTCTACCCACCTACTCTTCATCCCACTTAATCATTGAAATGGCCGTTATGAAAGCAATGGCCGAACATCAGCATAATGTCACAGTTGTAACGGTTATACCTCTAAAAAGGGATTGGTTACATCCCACCATGACTCATATACAATTCGAAAAAGGCAAAGTTGATCTTAATGCCGCCGTAAAACTAAAGAAGCTGAAGGGTTTCGAGAGATTTTGGAATTTTTTCAAATATTTTAAAAAGCATCCTCATGATTTAGCAGAAATATTTGACGATGCTCGATTTCAAGAACTACTGCAGAATCCGGAAAATAAATTCGATTTATTGGTGTATGGCTACCTATTTTATGATTACTTTTTTGGCCTTGCTGAACATTTTGATTGCCCGTTGGCTTTGCTTTGGCCCAATATACCCACAGCTCCGATATTTCATATGATGGGCAATCCACTGGGCATGTCCTATTCGGTAGTCACTCTATATAATGCCATGAATGAGGGTGAGGGCTTTTGGTTTCGCTGGAATAATTTGATAGCTGTAGTTGGTGAGATGTTGCTCAGTAAAGTTCAAGAAAAAGCTATTCATGAAGTTTATGCGTAAGTTGTGGTAAAATTTGTACTAAGTCTAGGGAATACATATATGCAAATTCATAATGCGCAGTGGTGTATATGAGGTTTTTTTGGTATTGACTCAGCAGTTTTTTAACTACTGGGCGGATTTTGACGAAATTTGGAACATTAGTAAAAGGTTCTTTAATAAGAGCGCTACAAATTTTTTTTTAAATAAAACAAAAACGGTTTTGGATATCATGAAATTCTTTATTCTTGTAAAAGTACGTTTGATGCCATTATACATGAAACTCAATTTCTTTTGCATGTCCACCACGGGCACGCTTGCAGAAGTCCAGACTCTGAACCCAATTTTCGACGGTTTCAAGCATAAATTGGCCGATGGTTTTCAATAAATTGATTGCGACATTCAAGTCCATGTCATCCAATTGGGGCACAAAAATATTCGGTTATCATTGAGCGGTAGCGATTCCCATTCGTAGTAACGCCGCCGGCCCATAAACCGCACCAAACCGTAATTTTTTTGGGATGCAATGACGACTCATGGAGTACTTGTGGATTGCTGTCTGACCGATAACGCATAATATTTTTATTGACGAAGCTATTCAGCCAGAAATGAGCCTCATCATGAAGACGATTTTTTGATGAAAATCTGAATTAATATCAAGTTGTTGCTCAGCCCAATTCACGAGCACACGATGCTTTTGATGGTCAAGCGGCTTCAGTTCTTGCGTCAATTTGATCTTGAAATGATGTTAGCCAAGGCCTTTTCGCAAAATTCGCCACAACGACGTGTGAGAGACAGATTTGGGTTTTCTTCAACTGAAGCCAAAAGCGGCAGCAATATTCTCGACACTACGGGAACTTCTTTGTCTCACTGACACGGGAACATTTTCTACTGCGACTGTGTATTCAAATTTTTCTCCTAGGCGCTTAATTGTTGATATGCTAGGACGATTATGACTACCATAAATTGGACGTAGTGCTCTTAACGTTAAGGTATCTGACTCCGAATTTCGGTAGTAAATTTTCGACTGGTAAGGTTTGCCATTTCATGATGGAAAGATATACGAGCTAACATATCTTTTCATCATAAAATGGCAAACCTTACTGAAAAGAAATGTCAAAAGAGCAGTAAGAAATATGACATCGTCCGCTATCCCTGTCTTTGTACTTTTGTAGCGTCCCTGTTTAAAAACCCGATAGAAAAGGAGTTAAGCTTTTAGAGCAATTTTTAAGGGCTAACGGTAGTACAGATCCGAAAGAGTTTTACATTTTCGAAAACTCCATAAAATAGTTTTCGAACTGTACTACCTTATCTCTTACAGTTTAAGAGACTTTTATAATGAGTGTAAATTATAATTTGAATAATTTTGGACGTGCCAGCGGTAGTCGAAAATTAGCAATTTTTGGCAAAACTTGAGTTTTATGGGTCTGTAAAAAAATTTGATTATGGATTTCAAAACCTTTTTTAATTAAATTCGTAAGGTCTATGCAAAAATCTGATAGGGCCCAGCCATAAATGGGGTCACAAGGCCCCTTAAAAAAAAACTCAAATTTTCGAAAAGCGTACTTTTCTGTATTTAAAAATGTTAGTTAAAATTTCAGAACCCGTTCTCAAATTTTTATTGTTAAATTTTTAAGATATTGGTCTATAAATGTCCAAAAATGGTCGTAATACCTTGTTTAGTTTTAGAAATTTTTGCGAAAAAATTGCATTATTTTTTTTACAAAATGTGTACTTTTCTGCATTGAAAAATGTTTTTAAAATTTCAGAACTCGTCCTGAAATTTATATTTCTAAATTTCTAATATATTGGTCTATACTGTGTCTTAAAATGATCCCAATACCTTGGTTAGTTTTAAAGAATTTTGCAAAAAATTGCAAAGTAATATTAAAAAAATAATGTAAATTTATTGTAATTGCACTTTTTGAAGAAAAATCTTAAATCAATTTCGAAACTGTGAAAGTATGTAAAATTCCCTTTCCATTGATATGTAACATGACTACCTTATTTTGGTAGAATTATGTAGTTTAAAATTCTAGAATAGCGATCTATCCATTCAAATATAGGTAAAATATAAAAAAAATTTTTATTATATACAATTTTTATTTAATTGTAGAATTATGAGCTTTTAAATAATTTGCGGGCATAGGATTACAAACAATTAAACTTTAAAAAATTAAGTAAATTAAACAAGTAAGAAAAAGCTATAGTCGTTCAAACTTGACTATTTAAGATCCTTCACTAGAAAGGTCAAATATGGACCAACAGCCTTGGAAGTTTTTCTGAAGTCTTAGAGACATATTTGTGCTATTTCTTTCAAAATTTCGAGATTTAAGTACATTTATGTCATTTCCAGCAGAGGGTTTGATTTGGAAGCTAGGGTCACCGATTATTACCAAATTTTAGTTAACGGCTTATGTTAAAAAAATACTTCTCTGTGCAAAGTTTTAGCAAAAAATTCAGTCATCTTTAGATTTATAAGAGTTTTTAAGGTATTTTAAAGACTGTTGAGAGTGTGTCTTGTATGGGAGATGTGGTAAAATATAGACCGATTCCAACAAAATTTGGTACACTGATTTCGGTTACCATAAGCAAAATATATGATGAAGCTTTTAAAAATAACAGCAAATTTGTGTTCTTAAAGAGTCAAAATCTGAATTCCGAAAATAATTATCGAATTTTATGAAAAAAAGCATAGGCATCATCCTTAGACAAAAACAAGTAAGAAAGCGCTATAGTCGGTCAAGCCGACCATACGATACCTTCACCACTAAGGTCAAAGGTGTTATTTTTCTTGTATAAAGACAAATATTTGCAAAATTTTGCCATCATACAAACATTTTCTCAAAACGTATATATTCAACCTGTTTCCGTCATTTTACTTATATGAGAGATAGGGTCAAATGTGGACCGATTATCTCGAAATTTGGCAAATTGATTACAGTCGTTACAAAAATTATGTATGCAAAAAATAAACTCAAAATTTTCATTATCTTTAGATTTAAGAGCGTTTTAGTGATTTTTTGTCTCATTTAGTGCGTTTTTGAAGAAGAGTTTGTATGGGAGCTATGGTCAAATGTGGACCGATTTCAACGAAATTTGGTACAGTGATTTAGGTTTTCATAAGGAGTATTTGTTTTAAATTTCATGAAAAAATATTGATATTTGTGGCCAATATAGCAATTCCGGGAAGTGGGACCTATGGGAGGTACCATAAATAATGGACCAATTTGACCAATTGACCAATTTCAATAGCCATGGTCCCATTATCAAAAAAATTATCCGTGCCAAATTTCATCAAATTATCTTTAGAATTGCGACCTGTAGTTTGATTACAAGGTTTACATGGGGGTCCAGCCAGCCAGACGGACGGACGGACGGACATCGCTAAATCGACTAAGACAAATATTTCTATGCGTTACAAACATCAGCACAAACTTATAATACCCTTTCCACCTATGGTGGTGAAGGGTATAAATATCTGTGCCAAATTGGATTACATTATCTTGAAAGTTACAACCTGTACTTTGATCACAAGCTTTTATGGATATCCAGCTAGCCATACGGACATCTTTAAATCGACACCGAGATTGATTTTGAGTCGATCGGTATGAGTTGAGTCTCAGACCAAAATTTCTATGCATTACAAACATCAGCACAAACCCAATAAACCCTTTATAACTACAGCACTAGGATCCTCGATGCTTTTCGATGATTAGTTAGAACTTTATTATCAGGAGGAGTATCCCTAATATAGACAGAACAAATACCAATTATTATATCTAATTTGCAATACAAAATAATTACGAATTATACTGTCTATGCAAAATATTAAGATAAAGCGAAGATAATCGTCTAAACATTAAATTAAACTCATATAATTCAACCTGACTCTCTTAGGTTTAATGGGGTTTTCGGAGGAATATTTGTATAGGAATTATCCCAAAAAAGTTGATATATACAAAATTTCTAGCCAAAACTATAACCTGTTTTTTGATTGTAAGAATACTTACGAACGGACTTAGTTAAATCGATACGAAAATTAATTCTTAGTAGATAGTTATGTCATTAAGCGCATTTAACCCTAAGATTTTTAGGTTTACAAAAACAAACAAAAAATGTATGTGGGGACAACCTTTTCTCGATGATTTTCAATGGTTAGTTTGGACTTGTATACATTTCATAAAATAAATATTATATCTAATTTACAAAACCAAATAAGTACGAATTATACTGTCTATGCAAAATATCAAAATTAAGAGAAGATAATCGTCTTAACATTTAACCTGACCATTTAGCATTAAGGTAGTTTTCAGAGGAAAATTTGTATAGCAGGGAACCCAAAAAGTGGACCGATGTACAAAAAATTATTAACATACTCCCTAACGTTGATATACACAAAATTTCTGCTTAAAACTATGACCAGAATTTTGATTTTAAATATATATCGAGTATTTTAATTGTAAGAATACCTATGGAAGGACTTTGTTAAAACGACACGGAAAGATTGTCTTTGCATTGAAGTGCCTTAAAGTGCGTTTAAGACCAAGATTAAGAGGGTTCCAAACATCAGCTTATTTATTTTGATTACAATTTTTTTAATAACTTTCAGAAAACATTTCCCCGCCGATAAATATGCCAGTTTTGATAAGGCAAAAGAACGTGTTTCCATGGTGTTGTTCAGTCATCACTTCAGTGAGAAGCCAGTAAGACCCTTAGTGCCCGGACTTATTGAAATTGGAGGTATACATATAAACGATGAGCCCAAGCCATTGCCAAAGGTAATAAAAAACAAAATAGCAAAATATTCAAATTATATAATCGAAATCTATTCTTTACTTCACAATTTAGGACCTCGAAAACTTTATTGCCTCCGCTGAACATGGTGTTATATTCTTTAGCTTAGGCACCAATATCAAACCTCAACATCTACAAGAAAATGCTTTAAAAAAGATCTATAATGTCCTCTCCAAACTTCCACAAAAAGTACTCTGGAAGGTAAATGATGAATCAATAGTACCCGGCAACTCTTCCAACATAATCTATCGCAAATGGTTGCCCCAAGCCGATATTTTGGGTCACCCCAATGTTAAACTATTCTTTGGTCATGGCGGTAAGGGTGGCATAACGGAAGCTAAATTCTTTGGCGTACCCATGGTGGGTCTACCCATATTCGGTGATCAACCCATGAATATGCTGGAGGTGGTTAGTAAATGTTATGGTCTTAGTATTGATCATGATCAACCTTTGACAGAGGAAGTGATTGCCTCGACAGTCAAAGAAGTTTTGGATAATCCCAAATATGCCAATAGTGTAAAAGCATTTTCGAAACTATATCGCGATCGTCCGCTGAAAGCTAAGGATAATGCTGTCTATTGGTTGGAGTATTTGATTAGATATAAGGGTGCGCCTCATATGCAAAGTCCTCTCAAGACTATGTCCTTTGTGGAAGCTATGAATTTAGATATATTTGCTTTAATTTTAGCAGCATTATATGTTTTAATTAAGTTAGTTAAGTTTTTGGTGAAATTTGTGGTAAAACAAATGTGTATGCTAAGGGGGAAGAAGTCAAAAACAGATTAGGAATTTTATTGTTGTATTTATTGAAAGAAGTTTTATTTTCAAAACAGAAGTTAATAAAGTGTTATTAAGTAGTTAAATGATTAAAATAAATATGATTTTTATTACGTACTTTTAAGAGTTAATTTTAGAGTATGAAAAAATTCGGTAACCTCTTATACAAGATAATTCTTAGAATATATAGGATCCCTTATGTTGCCTCTTAACCATTATATTTAATTCTAGTTTGTACATAACATCCCTAATACTCCCTCAAACCGATCCTGTTGATAAAAGTTTCATGAGTTGTAAGGATTCGTGAATATTCATATTATTTCTAATTATAGGGGACAAAGCTCCCTTCTTAACACTCAAAATAATAAAATAGAAGTTGTTAAAAGTTCAGTAACTCTATTTTATTCTTCTGAAGATATGATAAAAGGTTAATTTTTCTGTTCTGGTAAGATCGAAAACCAAGCATTATAAGCCTGTTTTTGAAACTACAATTTTTTTCAAATTGTACGTCAACTTACGAAAAAATTGAACTTTTGGTTTTTGAAATTTTTTTTGAGTGAAACTGGAAAAAGCTTTTACAATTTTGGTTCGTAAATGAAATGTATAGACGAAAGTAAATGTCAAATCAGGCAATTAAAAAATTCTAATCGCCTGGGAAACAAAAAAACGGTTATTTAATTTTTTTTGTTTAGGACCTGAACACAATACAATGCATTGTGTAGAAACTAGGAAAAGGTTGTGGGAGGGGGAAAAGGTTGTGGGAGGGGGAATAGGTAGTGTTTGTGGCCATTTGATTTAAACTTCCCTATATTGTAACTGGTTGGAAGAACTTCTGCGGGAAGCAAATTCTACATACGAACTGTACGGCTAGCGTACCGTCTATCTGTAGAGTATCGTCTGTCTACTGGTCAATCGACTACGAAAGGAAGATAGACGTGTATTGCGTAAGAAAGTTCATGTATCGAGAACGAGTTTCCTGATTTTGTTAGAGCACATTCCAAAGTAGTAACAATAGAACAATAGAGTTGGATAACCTACTGTTACCGATGAGCACTTTTGCTCTCTCCTGTACTGAAATAAACTTTGAAGCACCGGCCCATACATGAGAGTTGTATTTCGCCGGTACGCAATACATGTTTCGGAATAGGGTCTATGTAAGAGTGCAAGAGATGGCGAAAGTGCTCATTGATTACAGCATGGTATCCAATTCTATTGAACCACTGGAGTGTCACACTTTTCTATCGTTTTTACTTTGGAATGTGCCCTAAAGAAATTAGGATACTCGTTCCCAAACTCAGATCTTCTTACGCAATACATGTCTCAGAATAGGGTCTTTGTAAGAGCTACTCGACCGAGTATAGGAAAGGATAAACGTGCTCGTCGGTATGCAACTCTATTGAGCCACTGGAGTGTCACAATGTTCTATCGTTTCTAGTTACTTTGGAGTCCGGTCTATCGAAATCTGGGAACTTGTTCCTAAAACCGAACTTTTTACTTAATACTTGTCTTTCTCATACCCAGAATATCATTGAAAAAATGTTTGATTTTATTTTGAAAAAAAAAATGTTAAATTTTTTAATTTTTTGTTTTTATTTATTTTTGATATTATTTAATTTTAGGGTTAACATCATTTTACAAAATTCTTAAGTTTTACAGGAAAAGCTTTCAGAAAAGTAATTAAATATATCATGGCAATACTATTATTTGATATTTCATTACGAAGCTTTTACTTCCAAACGAAAAAAGAAAATGAACTCAATTTAAAGCTTAATCGTTAGGCTCGTATTCGATTGCCTTCTAACGTATGACAGTTTTGTGAACAGGCTGTATATCTAATTTGCTAGACAAAATGAATACGAATTATACTGTCTATGCAAATATCAAAATAAAGCGAAAATAATCATTAAATTATACACATACGATTAGGACTGACATTTTTAGCATTATAGAGGTTTTTGGAGGAATATTTAGGAGGACCCCCAAAAATGGAATAAAAATTAATAAACAAAATAGATTTTTATTTAAAATTTGAATAACACCCTTAAAGTTCTGAAGATACACACATATAAGCATTTTATTTGCATGGGAGAGAAAGTTATCCTGCATTTTTCCTACCACATTTTACCTAAACTGCAACCATTGACTAAAATATTGGCTTAAGAAAGTTTGGAAGGTATAAAGATACATAACTTCCCCTGGTCCATTTCTTTACATTTTTTGTAAAATGTTCTCTTTTAGAAACATGCCTTAATGGATCACCCTAATAATTCAGAACAGGGTATATATTCTAAAGCTCGATTGTGTATACAAGAAAATTGTTTGGCAGGTACCCCAAAATTTTGAGAGATTTTGTTTATTTTTAACAGGCTTTGTTCTTATAGAAATTGAATTTTTAATGCTAAGTCCCATGAAGTATCTTGAAATATGACAAAATTGTTCGTACATTTCAATATGAATCGACCAGCCTGTAAATTATTTTTCTGGCTTTATTAGCTAAAATGAAATTTATAGTTTAAAAAAATCTACCCTTGAATATTTTCCCGTTTTTTTTTTCTTTTTGTACCTCGTTTATCGTAAAAGTACCAAATACATGTCTAATAATTCTTTATTACTTATCGATTGTGACGTTAACTGTGTCTTTATGTTAATTATTTCAAAAGATACGTATACGGGTTAAAAAAGTACCAAAATATAGTTTTTACCCTTTTTTATCCTTATAAGTACCATAGTCATATAAGTACCAAACACGTGTCCCCTTTTTTCCAGCCGGTCCAAAGCAAATTTCAACTTTGTTCCAATCGCTTCTAATTTCGGAGACATGACGTTACTAATTTTTTCCTTATTTGCCTTGTTTTAACCCCAAAATGCCTTAATTTATAAAAAGTACCGAATACGTGTCCCTTAGTTTTGATCTCAGGCCAATTTAGTTTTTGTTTCTATCACCTTCGGCTTAGAAGATATATTTTTACCGATTTTTATCCCCAAAATTAAAAAAGTACCAAACACGTATTTTATTTTTTTCAATGTCAATAGACCAGTCAAAAAATTATATTTCTGGCTTCATTAGCCTAAAAGATATTCATAGCTAGAAAGCAAAAAATCTACCTCGTTAATCGTAAAAGTACCAAATACGTATTTAATAGTTTTTAAATACCTATCGATTGCGATAGAAATTATGTTTCTATGTTCATATGTTCAAAAGATACATATGGGTAGAAAAAAGTACCAAAATAGTTTTTACCCTTTTTTATCCTTACTAGTGCCACTTTCAAAAAAGTACCAAACACGTGTAAATTTATTTTTTAGCCGATAGAAATCCAATTTCGGAGATATGATGTTACTAATTTCTCCCTTTTCTGCCCTGTTTTACCTTCTAAGAGGTCGAATTTCAAAAAAGCACCGAACACATGTCCCTTAATTTTAAGTGTGAATCTTAAACCAATTTAATTTTTGCTTCTATCGCTTTTGGTTTAGGGGATATAATGTTACCGAATTTTCCCCCTTTTAGACTCTAAATTGAAAACAGTACCGAATACATGCTTGATATTTTGTACTTGGCCATCGACTTCTCTATACATTTTATTTCTAACTTTATTGGTTCAAGTGAAGAAAGAATGAACCTACCCTTAAAATTATGTCCCCATTTTCCCCCCTTTTTACTTCCTAAATCAAAAAGTAGGAAAGACGATATTTTTTCTTGTTTACCGTCTCCGTTTTAAATTTTGTTTCTATATTGATTGGTTTAAAAGATACGAATGGGTTAAAAAAAAGTACCAACAATTTATTTTTACCCTTTTTACGGAACACGTGTCTTGTTATTTTTTTATCACAACGTAATTTCAATTTTAGTCCTATCACGTTTAGTTCAGGAGATATAGCGTTACTGATTTTTCCCTTTTTTAACCCCTTAGCGACTGAATTTCCAAAAATGGATCTATACTTCGGAAAAGGTACCCGCTGTCAAAATTTCAACTCCCTAGCTTCAGCCGTTTGGGCTGTACGATGATGAGTCAGTCAGTCACGTTAGAGTTTTATATATGTATATAGATAATACCTATTTATACCATGTTTATTGATGAAGGTATAGGTATATAGATTTACTTACAGCTTTATACTTGAAGGTGGATGTCACACTAATAATATTTCTATGCGTTACAAACCAATTCAACATATGGGCAAATCCTGCGTGACGGACGATACATTTATACTGATTTTGTTGTACTTAAATGAATTCCGTTGTCGTTTTACACGAGATATCTTTGCACAGATTTCGAAGAATATTAGGCCATCAATGCTCTCGAATGACATTTGTTAATTTACATATATGTTTTGGGGGAAAAAGATATTCGCTTTTCAAGTGCTGTGACGGACGCTACAAAAAATGGAATTGACTTTTTTTTACAACGCGTGTTTCTGTAATTTTTATCGAATCGGTCACAGTAATAAAAAATTGTAAATACATTGAAGAAAAAAAAATATTTTTAGGTTTTAGTTGCGCTAAAAATCCATTTATGAACTGTTGCGGTCGCTACGTGACGGACGATACAGTTTTTACTTGAATGTTTTTTATTAGGAAAAATTTCCTATTTCATTTTTTTTAATGGTTCATAAATCAGTGAAAATAATAATGTTATTTGTTCTAGAATTTCATCTCCTTCCTCTTTATGTTCGCGGTTAAAAATGCGATTTTTGGGCACAATTCGATATTTCACAAAAGGCTACATATATATATTTTTTTAAAGTTTTACATTTTTTACATCTTAATTTTCGTCCCAAGAATGCTGCGGTCCAAAAATCAAAAAAAAAAAAATTAGTTCAAAAGCATCAAATTTGCCCCACTGTATGTTTTCTTTAACACGTAATACGTTAAATTTAATCTGTGGATATAGACAGTTTTATTGCTTTATGAATACGGCAGATATATGTAAATTTTGTATTTAATTAATATCATTTAAAAAATATATATACTATGACGGACGCTAAACACTTTCTTATACATATTATTCTGTAAAATGCTATATTAACATCTATATATTTTTAGCCTAATGTAAAACATACTATAAGTTCTCTTTACGAAATAAGTTCAATTGGAGAAAAATTAAAAATTGCACTAGTCAAATTAAAAAACCCTTTATTTCTGTGACGGACGCTACACACTGTAAGTCCTTTTTTACTTGACGTTATTTATATCACTCCAATTACTTTTTATGGGGTTTTTTACATAAATTTGTATAAAATTAAGCAGGCTTTGAGCCCCTACTAAAACTTGATACCTAAATAGATGTTTTTGCGATTTTTTTGAACTTTTAAAAAACCTATTATTTTCAAAAACTTATAAAAATTCGAGATGGGTGCAAATAAAGACCTGCCATTTACGATGAGAGCAATCGAAAATTGTATCTACGAAACATTCTAAAGGATCAATTTATGGTAATTTTTTTAGTAAACACAAATGCGTGATTTTGACAGTTTTAATAATGTTTTTCGGATTTGCCCATATGTATATAACACCTATTTATATCATGTTTAATAATGAAGGTATAGGTATATAGATTTACTTATAGCATTATACTTAAAGGAAGTAGATGTAACACTAATAACATTTCTATGCATTACAAACAAATGCAGCATATCCTTTCAATCTAAGGTACTAATATACATACATATCAAGTTATTTAGTCAAATTATTTTTCAACTTCCCAACTGTGAGTTGTAATCATTCTTATATAAAATCTCGGTACTTTAATTTAATTTTCAAAACTTTTTGTTTAACTTACAATGTATTTACATAGAATTCATATCTTATATGTAAACAATAAACATTTGATATCCGCAGAATCATTTATCTGATAAAATTAGAAAGTTAATAGGAAATAATGGTATTTGTCCAATGTAAAATCCTTGTTAAAGGTATTGAAAAGGGTTGTTTGAGTCTTTTGTTTTAAGGAAAATTAGAAAAAAACAACAATTGTAAAACAAACAAGCAAATCTTATATTCTTAAACGAGCAATAATTGTATGTATTTATATATATATATATATATATATATTTATATATATATATATATTATATATTATAATATATATATTATATATATATATATATATATATATATATATATATATATATATATATATATATATACATATATATACATAGAATGGCTATCTCGAAAACGGCTCTAACGATTTTGATAAAATTTGGACATTGGGTATCTTTTTTGATGTATAGGTCGAAGAAGAATCGACTTTTGAAACCTTTGCCTCTAAGAGGGTAAAAACGGGTAAAAATTGAAAAAAATCGGAAACGTTATATCTCCTAAGTAATAGGTATAGAAACAAAATTAAAATTACGTTTTAAACAGCTATGAAAATAAGCGGACAGGTGTTTTTTTCCGATAGGGGGTAAAAAAGGATAAAATTAGTTTTTTTGGTACCTTTTTAACCCACTCTTATATTTTAAACTAAAGAATATAGAAAGAAACTTGGTACTGCAATCAATAGATGTAAAAAAAACATGAAACACGTATTTGGTACTTTTTTGATTTTGGAGCCAAAATGGGTAAAAAAGGGATAAGATGATAACTTAACATCTCCAAAGTAATATGAATAGGAACATTATACATTATGTTAAATGCGTTTTAAAAAAATGTACCGAATTCAATTGGCACCAAAAAAGTACCAAATATACATATGGAACTTTTAGAAATTAGGGAATAAAAAGGGGGAAAAATTAGTATTATTTTAAACAAATGAATGTTTGTCTGTATGTATGTTCTTTATAGAATAGTAAACTGTGAATTTGATTGTGTTATGGTCTTTAGCGAAGATGTTGCGGATAAGCCGACGAAGGTTTTAAAGTTGATAAGACATCCGACAGATGGCGCCACTGAAAATTACTAAAAATTAATTAAATCGTAAACTGTACATTTGATCATGCTATGATCTTTAGCAAAGTTGTAGCGCATGAGCCGACGAAGGCTTTTTAGTTGGTATGAATAATTTCCGACAGGTGGCGCTACAGAAACTTACTCAAAGTAAATTTAATCGTAATCTGTACATTTAATCATGCTACAATCTTTAGCAAAGTTGTTGCACATGAGCCGACGAAGGTTTCTTAGTTGGTATGAAGAAATTTCGACAGGTGGCGCTACTGAAATTTACTCAAAGTCAATTTAATCGTATGCTGTACATTTAATCATGCTATAATCTTCAGCAAAGTTATTACGGATAAGCCGAAGAAGGTTTATGAATTAGAATAAGCAAAGTTCGACAGGTGGCGCCACAGAAAACTACTCAAAATGAATTAAATCGTAAACTGTGCATTTGATCAGACTATAATCTTTAGCAAAGTTGTTGCGCATGAGTCGACAGAGGTTTCTGTTGATATGAATAATTTCCAAAATTATTCAAAATTAGTTAAACTGTAAACTATGCAAACTATGAGTTGGTCGGACAAAATAAATCAAATAATTCAAAATTAACTGAATATTTCTACAATGTCTTTCCTCTAAATTTATTTTAGCACTTTATAATATAAAATATATAAAAACTTTAAAATTTTCCTCAAAATGCTTATCATAAAGCTCCGAGCAAGGCTCGGTCTACCAGGTACTTTGTCTTTATACAGGAAAGAAAACACCTTTGACAGTAGTGGTGAAGGGTATCGTATGGTAGGGCTTGAACGACTATATCACTTTGTTACTTGTTTTAATTTAATTTTCAAAACTTTTTTGTTAACTTACAATGTATTTATTTAGAATTCATATCTTATATGTAATACAATAACCATTTGGCATTCAAAGAATCATTTTTCTGATAAAATTAGAAAGTTAATAGCAAATAATAATATTTGTTCAATGTAAAATCCTTGTTAAAGGTATTTTAAAGGGTTGTTTGAGTCTTTTGTTTTAAACGAAATTAGAAAAAGAAAACAATTGCAAAACAAACTAACAAATGCTGTTAAGGGGGTAACTTAACTAAATTCTAAGTATCGAGCCCAGTTGACGGATAACTGACAACCGGTTTCTCACTGGAACCACGACAGTTGTGGCAACAAAGGGTTAATGCAAACACACTTACACAAAAACATTTGTTGATTCTGAAAGTAAAATTAAATTAATCTCGACATTTATTTACATTTAACTTAAGGCTGTAAACATGTACGAGTAGTTGACTTCTAATTAAATTTACATTTACACTAGAGTGAATAATTATTACAACATTCGGTAATATTTGATGAAGAGATAAAATTTAGAACGTATTTTGTGTAATTAAACCAAACCTTTGTTTAAAGATAACATGTGTGTTTTGGTAACCTTTTTTTTAATTTTGAAAGATTGAAGAATTGATAAATTTTACAATATTTACAAGAGAAATCACCATTTCCCATATGCCATTAAACCATGAACCGTGATAGTTAAAATAACAAGTAGTCGTGCGGGAATTTATGTGATCTATCCGTCATTTTACACATTTTGTGTTAATCATGCCACTTTAAGTTTTCGACCCTAAATTTTTCAAATCTGCAATCCGTTTTCGGCTTTCTCGTCTAGTTTTGTTCTATATCCTTTAAAACAGATTTTGCAGTTTTAATCTATACGCCAAATATATGGTGTAAAAATCTAAAATTTCTATCGTATAGTTTTTTTAGAAAAATGAAGCTAAAAGTACACATCACTTTCATAAATCCTTATATCAATGTTATGACAAAGATTCCATGTTAAGTCCCAATACCAAACATACTTAGGATCAAGTAATAGGTTATGTTTGATGGATTGTGTTTTATTATTTTTTTGCCTTCAACAAAAGCTTTAAAATACTATTTTAATAAATAAGTAAATTCCTAATTAAATTTGTAATTCTATAATTAATCTCTAAAAATAACATTCTTTATCCTCTGGCCGTGGCAGCTACATTGGCCGCCTGTTGTGCTATACCAAGTCCCTGAATTGTGGCATCGCGGGTATGTTGTCCCACACGTTCCTGGAAGAAAGTAAAAATAGTTTGTTAATATATTTAAAAAAAAATAATAATTGTTTTCTAATACAACTTACAATTTTCTTGCCGATCTTCTTCAGCCAACCCGCTTGACTTTGTCCAGCAAAAACGGCCAAGATCAGGGCAACAAAGATGAAAACTTTATGAAATTGCATTTTTAATTTTTGTCGGTAGTGGTTTTGTGATTTAAAGAAATTTCTTCTAGTTTTCGAGCTGATTGCGAACTGTGGTTGATAGCAGCTGTTGGCTGATCTTTTATAGCGATCGAGAAATTATTTTTTGCTTTTTTATTTAATTTGTGTACTTATTTTATAATCAAGGGGATTTATTTTCAGTATAAGGTTTGCGGTAATATTTTTTTATGACAAAGAGGAAAAGCAGGCGGGGGTTTTATTACAGTTTTTTTGAGGGAATATTTTTACAATTTTTACTTCAGAGTATGTTTATAGTGAAAAATAAAATTTTGGGATATATGTATTAATTTCGATTGATTGTCTCATATAGAAAATGTGTGTATAGAAAAAATTTTATATAGAATTTTTTTTTTTTTTAATTTCACAAGAAGAAAAAATTACATATAGAAAATTTAAAAACAAAAATTCATATAGAAAATTTTTCCAAAGAAAAAATTTCATATAGAAAATTTTTCTATAGAAAAAATTTCAAATAGAAAATTCTTCTCTAGAAAAAATGTTCTATATTAATTTTTCTATAGAAAATATTTCATATAGAAAACTTTTCTATAGAAAAAATTTTCGATATTAATTTTTCTATAGAAAATATTTCATATAGAAAATTTTTCTACAGAAAAAATTTCATATAGCAAATTGTTCAATAGAAAAAATTTCATAAAGAGAATGTTTCTATTCTTTCTATTGTTTCTATTTCTTTCCTATGGAAAATTTTTCTAAAGAAAAAAATTGATATAAAAAAAATTTCATATATAAAATTTGTCCAATTTTTTCTATAGAAAAGATTATATATCGAAAATTTTTTTATATAAAATCTTTTTATAGAAAAAATTTCATACAGAAAATACGAAATTTTTTCTATATGAAATTTTTTTTATAGAAAAATTTTCCATATCAAATTTTTTCTATAGAAAAATTTTCTATATGAAATTTTTTCTACAGAAAAATTTTCTATATGAAATTTTTTCTATAGAAAAATTTTCTATATGAAATTTTTTCTACAGAAAAATTTTCTATATAAAATTTTTTCTATAGAAAAATTTTCTATATGAAATTTTTTCTATAGAAAAATTTTCTATATGAAATTTTTTCTATAGAAAAATTTTCTATATGAAATTTTTTCTATAGAAAAATTTTCCATATGAAATTTTTTCTATAGAAAAGTTTTCTATATGAAATTTTTTCTATAGAAAAATTTTCTATATGAAATTTTTTCTATAGAAAAATTTTCCATATGAAATTTTTTCTATAGAAAAGTTTTCGATATGAAATTTTTTCTATAGAAAAATTTTCTATATGAAATTTTTTCTATAGAAAAATTTTCTATATGAAATTTTTTCTATAGAAAAATTTTCTATATGAAATTTTTTCTATAGAAAAATTTTCTATATGAAATTTTTTCTATAGAAAAATTTTCTATATGAAATTTTTTCTATAGAAAAATTTTCTATATGAAATTTTTTCTATAGAAAAATTTTCTATATGAAATTTTTTCTATAGAAAAATTTTCTATATGAAATTTTTTCTATAGAAAAATTTTCTATATGAAATTTTTTCTATAGAAAAATTTTGTTTAAGAAATTTTTTCTATAGAAAAATTTTCTATATGAAATTTTTTCTATAGAAAAATTTTCTATATGAAATTTTTTCTATAGAAAAATTTTCTATATGAAATTTTTTCTATAGAAAAATTTTCTACACGAAATTTTTTCTATAGAAAAATTTTTTTTAAGAAATTTTTTCTATAGAAAAATTTTGTTTAAGAAATTTTTTCTATAGAAAAATTTTGTTTAAGAAATTTTTTCTATAGAAAAATTTTCTATATGAAATTTTTTCTATAGAAAAATTTTCTATATGAAATTTTGTCTATAGAAAAATTTTCTATATGAAATTTTTCTATAGAAAAATTTTCTATATGAAATTTTTCTATAGAAAAATTTTCTATATGAAATTTTTCTATAGAAAAATTTTCTATATGAAATTTTTTCTATAGAAAAATTTTCTATATAATATTTTTTCTATAGAAAAATTTTCTATATGAAATTTTTTCTATAGAAAAATTTTCTATACGAAATTTTTTCTATAGAAAAATTTTCCATACGAAATTTTTTCTATAGAAAAATTTTCTATACGAAATTTTTTCTATAGAAAAATTTTCTATACGAAATTTTTTCTATAGAAAAATTTTCTATACGAAATTTTCTCTATAGAAAAATTTTCTATACGAAATTTTTTCTATAGAAAAATTTCCTATACGAAATTTTTTCTATAGAAAAATTTTCTATACGAAATTTTTTCTATAGAAAAATTTTCTATACGAAATTTTTTCTATAGAAAAATTTTCTATACGAAATTTTTTCTATAGAAAAATTTTCTACACGAAATTTTTTCTATAGAAAAGTTTTCTACACGAAATTTTTTCTATAGAAATATTTTCTATACGAAATTTTTTCTATAGAAAAATTTTCTTTAAAAAATTTTTTCTATAGAAAAATTTTCTTTAAGAAATTTTTTCCATGGAAAAATTTTCTTTAAGAAATTTTTTCCATGGAAAAATTTTCTTTAAGAAATTTTTTTTTATAGAAAAATTTTCTTTAAGAAATTTTTTCTATAGAAAAATTTTCTTTAAGAAATTTTTTCTAGAGAAAAATTTTCTTTAAGAAATTTTTTTCTATAGAAAAATTTTCTTTAAGAAATTTTTTCTATAGAAAAATTTTCTTTAAGAAAGTTTTTCTATAAAATTCTTAAGAAATTTTTTCTATAGAAAGATTTTCTTTAAGAATTTTTTTCTATAGAAAAATTTTCTTTAAGAAATTTTTTCTATAGAAAAATTTTGTTTAAGAAATTTTTTCTATAGAAAAATTTTGTTTAAGAAATTTTTTATATAGAAAAATTTTCTTTAAGAAATTTTTTCTATAGGAAAGCTTATACTTTTGTTTTCGAATCGAGATAAGGAGTAAATAACCTGGGGTTTTCCAGAATCCAGGGAACCCCTTGTGTTCAAACTGATAAAATATTAATCACTCTGAAATAAAATTGTAGAAGAAATATCCCCTAAAAAAGACAATTTAAAATATATTTTTAGAAACATCTTCTTATCGCATCGTCACTAGTCCGTATTATTTTTATACTTTTACTAGTATCATTTTATTGAATAATACGGGTATTCAGAGAATGTGAAACAAATATTTATTAGATTTTTATATACATATGGAACATATATGTAAAATTTACATTGTTTTACATTGTTTTTTAAAATTTACATTGTTTACAATTTACATTGTAAATGTATAAAACGATAAGTAAGAAAATAAAAAGTCAGTCAATCCAGACTCTATAATACCCACATTTCTAAGATCAACATGGAACGATTATATAAAAAATTTTCTTAATACTCATAATAACCGATTGTTGTAAAAGTTATGATAAATTATGATCCGATTAAAATTTGTTTTTCTAATATCTGTTTATACATAGATATAAACAATAATTTTAATACAATATAATTTGTGGCTGTGAATGGCTTAAATCTTCATTTCGGGATGTCGGTCCCTATAAATAGCCTAAATAGAAAAAGTTATTAATTTAAAGTTATTATTTGAAGCAATAAATACATAAAGGCAGATGAGTATCATGTTGATACTATCAACTTATGAAGACGTGAATCCCCTCTTAAGTCGTACGTACAGCTAAATGATAGTACTATAAGTACAATACAACAGACTTTAAGACTATAAAAACATAATTAAGATCTGCAAACATTATCAGTTTATATTTGCCTTTCAAGCAATTAACAATATCAATAAAAAAAACAATATATAAAACTAGCTTTATAACCCGCTACTTCGTTAGCGGCACCATTTGAATTGACAAAGTTACAAAATTTACCAAAATAACTTTTTCACTTATTTATCAATTATAAATTAAATTAAATACTTATAGGTTCTTAAGATACATATAGGACAAAATAAGTACCTACCCTCTACATTTTCAAAAAAGTACTACACACGCCTCCCTTATTTTTGTAGCTGACCCAATTTTGATTGCTAACCCAATTTAAATCTTGTTCTTATCGCTTTTGATTTTGAATATTTTACAAAAGTTTCCTTTTTTACCCGTTGTTTACCCCTGATCAGCCAAATTAAAAAAAAAAATCCGGATACATGTCCTAATATTTTTATTGCTGATCTTAACTCCATTTTTGTTAATTGAAAAAAAAATTCCAAACACCTGTCACAATGTCAATAGAACAGTCCATAAATTATTGATTTATTTATTATTTTATTGATTTAAACAACACAGTTTAAAAGGAAAAAACCTATCTATAAATTTTTGACCCGGTTTTGTTATTTTCGATTGCGGTATAAATTTTGTTTCTATAATAATTGATTCAAAAATTATATATGGGTCAAAAAAGTACCAAAATTTAGTTTTTATCCTTTTTATTCCCTATTTTTAGCTCATTTACGAAAAGTACCTACTAAAAACATGACTTTTATTTTCCTATTCGATCTAAATCCAATTTAAATTTTTTTTTCTGTCGATATTAGTATTAGAGATATAACTTTACTTAAGTTTTTATTTTCTACCCTATTTTAACCCCAAAACTGTTTAATTTGCAAAAAGTACTGAAAAGTCCCTTAATTTTTAGGGCTGATCTTAGACCATTTTAGTGTTTGTTTCCATCCATTAGGTTTAGAAGATATGTCATCAATTTTTCCCTTTTTTATTCCTTTGATTGACACATCTCTAATTTATACTTCTGACTTCATTAGCTTAAATGAATATTTTCCCGTTTTCACCTTTTGGAACCCCATTTATCGTAAAAGTACCAAGCACATGTTTAATATTTTGTTAATACTTATTGATTGTGGCATAAAGTGAGTCTTTATGTTTATAAGTTCAAAAGATACGCATGGGTTAAAAAAAGTACAAAAATATAGTTTTTACACTTTTTGCCCTTATTAGTGCCATTTCCAAAAAAAGTACAGAACACATGTCCCTTTCATTTTCTAGCCGATTATATGATTTATTCATTTTCTAGCCTGTTTTAACCATAAGCGGCCAATTAAAAAAAAAATACCGAACCCGTGTCCTTTAATTTTTAATGCTGATCATAGACCAATTTAATCTTTGTTTCTATCACTTTTGATTTATGAGATATTACGTTACCGATTTTCTCCCTTTTTACTCCAAAAATTAAAAAAAGGAATCAACTTTGTTTCTAACGATGTAAATTTCGGAGATATGATGTTACTAATTTATCCATTTTCTTTTTCAATTTTTTTCAATTTACTTTTTCAATATGAATCCACCCGTCTGTAAATTATAGTTCTGGCTTCATTAGTTAAAAACCTACCCTTGAATATTTCCCAGTTTTTATCTTTTTTACCTCAATTATCGTAAAAGTACCAAATACGTGTCTAATAATTCTTTGTTACTTATCAATTTTGATGTTTACTGTTTCTCTATGTTTGTTATTTCAAAAGATACGTATGGGTTCAAAAAAAGTACCAAAATATAGTTTTTGCCCTTTTTTACCCTTATTAGTACCATATTCAAAAAAGTACCAAATACGTTTCTCGTT
Source organism: Stomorhina lunata (assembly GCA_933228675.1). NCBI lineage: Eukaryota > Metazoa > Arthropoda > Insecta > Diptera > Rhiniidae > Stomorhina > Stomorhina lunata. The sequence continues at coordinate 126,909,231 of OW121740.1, forward strand.
TTTTTTCAGCCCATCCGAAGCAAATTTCAACTCTATTCCTATCGTTTTGAATTTCGGAGATATGACGTTACTAATATTTCCCATTTTTTCCCTGTTTTAACCCCAAAACGGCCGAATTAAAGAAAAAAGTACCCTTAATTTAAAGTGCCGATTTTAGACCGATTTAGTTGTTGTTTCTATCACTTTTGGCTAAGAAGATATATTTTTACCGATTTTTACCCCAAAATTAAAAAAGTACCAGACACTTATTTTACTTTTTTCAGTGTCAATTTACCAGCCAATAAATTATGCTTCTGGCTTCATTAGCCGAAAAGATATTCTTAGCTAAAAAGCAAAAAACCTACTCTTGAATATTTTCCCTTTTTTTACCCTTTCGTCCCACATTAATCGCAAAAGTACCAAATACGTATTTAATAGTTTTTAATGCCTATCAGTTGCGATATAAATTATGTTTCTATGTTTATTAGTTCAAAAGATATATATGGGTTAAAAAAGTACCAAAATATAGTTTTTACCCTTTTTTATTCTTATTAGTGCCATTTTTGAAATAGTACCAAATATGTGACCATTTATTTTTTTATCCGATTCAAATCCAATTTAAACTTCGTTTGCATCGGTGTTAGTTTCGGAGATATGATGTTACTACTTTCTCCCTTTTCTACCCTGTTTTACCCTTTAAAAGGTCGAATTTCAAAAAAGTACCGAACACGTGTACCTTAATTTATAGTGCTGATCTCAGACTAATTTAGTTTTTGTTTCTATCACTTTTGATTTAGAAGATATATTTTTACCCCCAAAATTAAAAAAAGTACCAAAAATGTATTTTATTTTTTCTTTGTCAATCGACCAGTCAATAAATTATACTTCTGGCTTCATTAGCCTAAAAGATATCCATAGCTAAAAACAAAAAAACCTACCCTTAAATATTTTCCCTTTTTTACCCTTTTGTACCCCATTAATCGCAAAAGTACCAAATACGTATTTAATTGTTTTTTAATATCTATCTGTTGCGATATAAATTATGTTTCTATGTTTATTAGTTCAAAAGATACATATTAGTTGAAAAAGTACCAAAATATAGTTTTTACCCTTTTTTATCCTTATTGGTGCCATTTTCAAAAAAGTACTAAACACGTGTCCCCTTATTTTTCTAGCCGATTTAAATCCAATTTGAACTTTGTTTCTATCTGTATTGGTTTCGGAGATATGATGTTACTGATTTTTCCCTTTTCTACCCTGTTTTACCTTCTAGGAGGTTGAATTTCATAAAAGTACCGAACACGTGTCCCTTGGTTTTAAGTGCCGATCTCAGACCAATTTAGTTTTTGTTTCTATCACTTTTGGTTTAGAAGATATACTTTACAGATTTTTACCCCCAAAATTAAAAAAAAGTACCAAACTCGTAGTTTATTTTTTTCAATGTTCATCGACCAGTCAATAAATTATACTTCTGGCTTCATTAGCCTTAAAGATATCCATGGCTAAAAACCAAAAAACCTATCCTTGAATATTTTCCCTTTTTTTACCCTTTTGTACCCCATTAATCGCAAAAGTACCAAATACGTATTTAGTTTTTTTTTAATATCTATCGGTTGCGATATAAAATGTGTTTCTATGTTTATTAGTTCAAAAGATACATATGGGTTAAAAAAAGTACCAAAATATAGTTTTTACCCTTTTTTATCCTTATTAGTGCCATTTTCAAAAAAGTACCAAACACGTGTCCCTTTATTTTTGCAGGCAATTCAAATCCAATTTCAACTTTGTTTCTGTCTATGTTGGTTTCGGAGATATGATGTTACTAATTTCTCCCTTTTCTACCCTGTTTTGCCCGCTAGGCGCCGATTTTCAAAAAAGTACCGAACACGTGTTCCTTAGTTTTTAGTGCTAATCTCAAGCCAATTTAATTTTCGCTTCTATCGCTGTTGGTTAAGGAGATATAATGTTACCGATTTTTCCCTTTTTTACCCTTTTAATTGAAAAAAGTACCAAACACGTATTTAATATTTTGTACTGGGCAATCGACCTCCCTATAAATTTTATTGGTAGCTTTATTGGTTCAAGTCAAATACAAAGAAAAAGAAAAATGGACCTACCCTAAATTTTTTTCCCCGCTTTTCCCCCTTTTTGAACCCTGAATCAAAAAAGTACCAAACACGTGTCTAATATTTTTTTCTTGTTTACCGGCTCCGTTTTGAATTTTGTTACTGCGTTGATTGGTTCAAAAGATACACATGGGTTTAAAAAAGTACCAACATTTTATTTTTACCCTTTTTACCCCCTATTTGTCCCATCTGCTAAAAAGTACCAAACACGTGTCTGCTTATTTTTGCAGCTGATCACAACGCAATTCCAATTTTGGGCCTATGACGTTTACTTCCGGAGATACAGCATCACTAATTTTTCCCTTTTTTACCCCTTTTTACCCCCTTAGAGGCCGAATTTCCAAAAATCCCGTCTTAGTGGATCTATACTTTGAAAAAGGTACTCGCTGTCAAAATTTCAGCTCTCTAGCTTTAGCCGTTTGGGCTGTGCGATGATGAGTCAGTCAGTCAGTCAGTCAGTCAGTCAGTCAGTCAGTCAGTCAGTCACGTTAGAGTTTTATATATATAGATATAAAAAATGCAATTCCATAAAGTTTTCATTTTTGTTGCCTTGATCTTGGCCGTTTTTGCCGGACAAAGTCAAGCGGGTTGGCTGAAGAAGATCGGCAAAAAAATTGTAAGTTGTATTAAGAAAAAATTTAATTTCCAAAAAAAAATATTTTATATAATAATTTCTATTTTATAGGAGCGTGTTGGTCAACATACTCGTGATGCCACAATTCAGGGTCTTGGTATAGCTCAACAGGCTGCTAATGTTGCTGCCACAGCCAGAGGTTGAAGATGAAAGACTTCCAATAATTAAATAGTTTTAGTATTACTTCCGGTCATATTTATTTAGATTTAGTTATTTGATATTATTTACATTAAATCCAAAAAAAAAAAAAAATAAAATAGCATTACTAAATTATATAAAACTGGGTTGTTTTAATTAAACTGTGCTACCGAAGTAAAATTATGACTTTATTTTTATCTTATATTCTTAAACGAGCAATAACACAAGTTTACAAATTCGGGTCAACTTTTGGATCAGAGAAGATGAGAACTAATCTTGACGTTATTTGGGGCGCTGAATTCAAATCCGGTTTTATTTTTTCCAAATTGATTCTAGTTTTTTAGTTCTCGCGTGTTGGCAACACTGGGCTATCATAATGACAGTCAGCTGTTAGTATCGCTAGTACCGTTATTTAATTTGTATTTTTTGAAATTCAAAACGTGTGAAAATGCAAAGGCAGAATTGTATAGTTGATTCAAAGTGTTTTTGTTATGTTTGTGGACGTTATATGATCAAAAAAAGTGGCAAAGTTATTACTGATGTGATCAGAAATGCATATTTTTACTATTTTGGTTTCTCTGTATCAAACACTCTCAAACCGTGGGTACCGAAATTGATTTGCAACGCGTGTAGCACAATATTATACAAGTGGTCACGCGGTAAAAAAGTATATTTTTCATTTTCGTCGCCAGTGTTATGGAGAGAGCCGAAAAATCATATAGATGATTGCTATTTTTGCTTAATGAATATCGTCGGTATAAATGCAAAAAAACTAGCAAAATATAAATATCCCGAAGTATCGTCCGTCTCGAAGCCAATTCCTCGTGCGAGCAATGATCCTTTGCCAGTTTGTCCAGGTACGAGTGCAAATTCCATGGGAACTTGTAGTCCATCCTTGACGAGCATTGCAAGCAATTTAAACATGGACGAAAAACATTTAGTTTCGCAAAGTGAGCTCAATGATTTGGTCCGTGATTTGAATTTGTCCAAACAAAAATCAGAATTGCTCGCTTCACGGATGCAGGAGTGGAAATTTCTTGACACTCAAACAAAAGTCTCTGTATATAGAACCAGGAATGAGGCGCTTTTACCATTTTTCAAAAAAGAGGAGAATATGTGCTTCTGCAGTGATATCAATGGTTTGTTTGATGCGATGAATACACCATACGATATAAATGAATGGCGTTTGTTCATAGATGGGTCAAAATACAGCCTGAAAGCTGCTCTGATACACAATGGAAATATAAAACCATCAATTCCGATTGCTCATGCAGTACAAACGAAGGAATGCTACGATACAATATCTAAAATTTTGACCAAGATAAAATATAAAGAGCATCAATGGAAAATTTGTGGCGATTTGAAGGTTTGAAATTAAATTTTAATTAAATTTTAAAGAATAAATAAATTATTTATATTTATTCCAACAGGTTGTTGGTCTTTTGATGGGGATGCAATCTGGTTTTACCAAATTTTGCTGCTTTTTGTGTCTGTGGGATAGCCGTGCAACTGACCAGCATTATGTGCAAAAAGATTGGCCAAGCCGTACTAATTATAATCCAGGAAAACAAAACGTCTCTTCTGTACCACTTGTCAGCCCACAGAACATTTTTTTGCCGCCTCTTCACATAAAGCTTGGCCTTATAAAAAACTTTGTCAAAGCGCTCGACCGTGAAGGACCGGCCTTTGAGTACTTGGCCAAGTTATTTCCCAAATTGTCGGTCGCTAAAATCAAAGAGGGAATATTTGTCGGACCTGATATTCGGAAATTAATGGCCGATAGAAACTTTACAAAATGTTTAACGCCCAATGAAGCAGCAGCATGGGTATCATTTCAAGATGTTGTTCACAACTTTCTCGGCAACCATAAATCGCCAGATTTCAAACAAAAAATCGACAGTTTGTTGCAAAATTATTACAAGATTGGAGCTCGAATGTCTCTCAAAATACATTTTCTGCATTCTCATCTCGATTTTTTTCCTGAAAACTTAGGTGATACAAGCGACGAGCAGGGAGAGCGACTACACCAAGATTTGGCGAAAATCGAAAAACGATACCAAGGATTTTGGGACGAGGGAATGATGAGCGACTACTGTTGGACTTTAATGCGTGAAACAGATCCCAAAAACTACAAGCGGCTAAGTTCGACTGCGCTTCATTTCTAATTTAAATCTTTTTAATGCGTAAAATTAAACTGTAAAAAATTTGTTTATTAAATATCTCGAAAACTAGATCCAATATAAAAATACGGAGTGCAGATTCGGATTCAGTGCCCCAAAAATCCTTAGAAACAGATTTTAGTTGCTTAGATCCAATTATATGTAATGTGTAACTACTTCATATAAAAAATATAAAAATTGTATTAAAAATTTCGCTTTCTTTTTTTATATTTCTGGAAGTAGTCAACGGATTTGGAACCTTAATAGCTTATTTTAACCGCTTAAGTGTCTAGTTTACGTTTTATAAAGTAGAAGTTAAATTAAGTTATTATTGTGGAAACTATGTGGTCAAAATTGAAAAATGAGAAATTTTAAGTTTGATGCTGAATTCCAATAGCATCTATGTAGATATAAAATGGTTGTTATACTCAAACAAAAGCACATTATCTGGAGATTACAAAACATTAAAAACATTGAAGATATTGCAGCACCACTTTACACTATTCAACAAAATATTTAAAAAAACTAGGCTTCCAGCAAAAACATAAAATGCTCAATATCTCGAAAACCAGAATCAATTTAAAAAAACGGAGTGCAGATTCGAATTCAGCGCCCCAAACTACGTTAGAAACAGCTTTTGGTTACTCAGATCCAAAACCTTGTATACTTGTGTAATTGTATATATATATATATATATATATATATATATATATATATATATATATATATATATATATAGAATGGCTATCTCGAAAACGGCTCTAACGATTTTGATAAAATTTGGACAGTGGGTATCTTTTTTGATGTATAGGTCGAAGAAGAAGGGACTTTTGGAACTTTTACCTCTAAGAGGGTAAAAACGGGTAAAAAGGGGAAAAAATCGAAAACGCTATGTTTCCTAAAGTAATAGGTATAGAAACAAAATTAGAATTACGTTTTAAACAGCTTTGAAAATAAGCGGACAGGTGTTTGGTACTTTTTTGAAACTATGTCCGATAGGGGGTAAAAAAGGGTGAAAATAGTTTTTTTGGCACCTTTTTAACCCACTCTTATATTTTAAACTAAAGAATATAGAAAGAAACTTGGTACTGCAATCAATAGATGTAAAAAAAACATGAAACACGTATTTGGTACTTTTTGATTTTGGAGCCAAAATGGGTAAAAAAGGGATAAAATGATAACTTAACATCTCCAAAGTAATATGAATAGGAACATTATACATTATATGTTAAATGCGTTTTAAAAAAATGTACCGAATTCAATTGGCACCAAAAAAGTACCAAATATACATATGGAACTTTTAGAAATTAGGGAATAAAAAGGGGGAAAAATTGGTATTATTTTAAACAAATGAATGTTTGTCTGTATGTATGTTCTTTATAGAATAGTAAACTGTGAATTTGATTGTGTTATGCTCTTTAGCGAAGATGTTGCGGATAAGCCGGCGAAGGTTTTAAAGTTGATAAGACTAATTTCCGACAGATGGCGCCACTGAAAATTTCTAAAAATTAATTAAATCGTAAACTGTACATTTGATCATGCTATGATCTTTAGCAAAGTTGTAGCGCATGAGCCGACGAAGGTTTCTTAGTTGGTATGAAGAAATTTCGACAGGTGGCGCTACTGAAATTTACTCAAAGTCAATTTAATCGTATGCAGTACATTTAATCATGCTATAATCTTCAGCAAAGTTGTTACGGATAAGCCGAAGAAGTTTTATGAATTGGAATAAGCAAAGTCCGACAGGTGGCGCCACAGAAAACTACTCAAAATGAATTAAATCGTAAACTGTGCATTTGATCAGACTATAATCTTTAGCAAAGTTGTTGCGCATGAGTCGACAGAGGTTTCTGTTGATATGAATAATTTCCAAAATTATTCAAAATGAGTTAAACTGTAAACTATGCAAACTATGTGTTGGTCGGACAAAATAAATCAAATAATTCAAAATTAACTGAATATTTCTACAATGTCTTTCCTCTAAATTTATTTTAGCACTTTATAATATAAAATATATAAAAATTTTAAAATTTTCCTCAAAATGCTTATCATAAAGCTCCGAGCAAGGCTCGGTTTACCAGGTACTATAGTTAATATGTTTCGTGGGAACCCATATAAAATATACCCTTCAAAAAAGTAGGTGGAAGGAGTATATTGGTCTTGTGCTAGAAATATAAGACTGACAACCAGCTTAAGTTTAGCAATCGACTCTGAATCACTTTCTAAATCGATTTAACAATGTCCGTCTTGTAAGCTTACGATCAATGTATAGGTCACAATATAAAAGATGTTATAATATGTCACAAACATTTTTCACTATTTCGGGCATTATAAAATTTCATATAGAAAATGTTTCTATAGAAAAAATTTCATATAGAAAATTTTTCTATAGAAAAAATTTCATATAGAAAATATTTCTATAGAAAAAAATTTCATATAGAAAATTTTTCTATAGAAAAAATTTCATATAGAAAATTTTTCTATAGAAAAAATTTCATATAGAAAATTTTTCTATAGAAAAAATTTCATATAGAAAATTTTTCTATAGAAAAAATTTCATATAGAAAATTTTTCTATAGAAAAAATTTCATATAGAAAATTTTTCTATAGAAAAAATTTCATATAGAAAATTTTTCTATTGAAAAAATTTCATATAGAAAATTTTTCTATAGAAAAAATTTCATATAGAAAATTTTTCTATAGAAAAAATTTCATATAGAAAATTTTTCTATAGAAAAAATTTCATATAGAAAATTTTTCTATAGAAAAAATTTCATATAGAAAATTTTTCTATAGAAAAAATTTTATATAGAAAATTTTTCATAAAAAAAAAAATTCATAAAGAAAATTTTTCGAAAGAAAAAATTTCATAAATTTCTATAAAAAAAATTTAATAAATTTAATACAGAAAATTTAATAAATTTAATAAAGAAATAAATTTAATAAAGAAATAAATTTAATAAAGAAAATTGATTTACCAATGTCCGCCTTTTAAGCTTATGATCAATGGCACAAACATTTTTCACTATTTCGGGTACCCCATAGGACCGCCTTCCGGAATAAAGATTTTGTTTCGTTGATCATTTTTACATCCACACATTAATTTGTATTTAAATGAAGTTGAGGAAAAATATTACTTATAGTAGCCGTATAGTATTGTATTAGTGTATCAATGTTTCTTGGAATTGGCCCTTATTTGAACATACCTCCCATACAAGATCAAACCTCAAAAGTCACTTAAATACCCCGAAAGTCACAAAAACGTTTATAAATTCAAAAATAATTTAAGGTTTTTGCTAAAACTTTGTGTTGATAAGTTCTATAAACTTAAATCACAAAGCAAAACTTCGTAACACATTGTGTACATTTAATCCTAGCTTCCCTATCAGACCCTCTTTTAGAAATGACATAAATATACATAAATCTCGAGAAGTTGTTGCTATGATAAAGAAATTTTTCCAGATATGTCCCTAAGAATAAATAAAAACTTGTAAAGTTGTTGTTCGATATTTGACCCAAGTGATGAAGTGTATCAAATAGATGGGCTCGACTAACTATAGGTGTTTATTACATGTTGCGTATTTGTACAGTATAAATTCTGGGAAGTACGAGTTATCAAACTGCGGCAGCAAAGACGCTATGTTTTGAGAAGTTTTAACAATCGGTCCATATTTGATTATAATTCCTATATCAGACCTTATGCCAAAAATATCATAAATATACTTAGATCTCAAAAACATGTTTGTATGATAAAAAAAATTTTTATTCCACGGATAGACGCCAGATGTTGGATAAAGTCTTAAGAACATGATCTCCTGATCTCAAATATCCTTATGTCTCTTACAAATTTTATTAAAGTTTTTGTCATGATTTGCGTCTCCAGGAAAACTGCCTAAATGTAAGACTTGGTCTCACCAAGCTTCCATATGAAAGGAAATCAATATTTTTTTTATGATCGTTATTGTAAAATGTTCATACATGGAAAGACTGATTTTCAGCAGGGATATTTGGACTTGGATCGTGATGGTCTATGGGTATTTGTAAGTTATTGTGACTTTGCTAGACCAGAGCAGAAATTGCAAATTTGTTATTTTGATTAAATGGCGATTCGTTACTTTGAGAAGTGATGTTAAAAGTAGGTTAAGATTATGATAAGATAAGAATCGGGGGTTAGCTTTAGTTCAAATGTAAAAAAGAATAGAAAGACAAAAGTTTTCTATAATAAGACCAAGACTTCGAGTATTTAGAAGACCACGATTGAAGCTAAAATTTTACTATATAGAATATCATTATTCAATAACAAAGTTGACTGTATAGAAGACCTCGATTGAATAAAAAAAAAATAATGTATAGAAGACCACGATTGAATCAAAAATTTGACTATATAGAAGACCACAATTGAATAAGAGATTTGACTTAGTAGAAGACCATTCGATTCATTTATATGTCAGTGTAACAATGTCCATATTTCAAATAAAAAAAAAATAATTCTACTGTTGCGGACGTTATTATAGGAACGTAACATTATTAATTTGAATGTTATTTTTTTAGCAAAAATTAAATAAAAACCTTCCTTTCTTAATCTTTAGCAATGGCCGTTGGGAAAATGCATCCTACTATAAAATTGTCTTTAAGTCTTTAAAGTCTTTAAATATAATTCCAATTTCTGTATATAATAATTTTGTGATCAAATTATTAAAAAATTTTAATGAAAGAATTAAAACATTTAAATTTCTGGATAATTTTTAAAAGTATTTTTTTTTTTTTATTTTACATTAAAACTATTAAAACTAATAATAAATAAACTTAAACTATTCAATGAAAAAATTAAAAATTCCTTCCTTATCCTCTGGCAGTGGCAGCAACATTAGCAGCCTGTTGAGCTATACCAAGTCCTTGTATGGTGGCATCACGGGTATGTTGACCAACACGTTCCTAGAACAGATGAAACAAAAAATATATTCAATAGAATTTCAAAAGTTTTTAAATTTCTTAATATAACTTACAATTTTCTTGCCGATCTTCTTCAGCCAACCCGCCTGACTTTGTCCTGCAAAAACAGCCAAGATCAAGGCAACAAAGATGAAAACTTTATGGAATTGCATTTTTATATTTTAGAATTTGTTTTGAGATTTAAAGGAATTTCTTCTAGTTTAAGGTTCTTTAGCAGATTGCGAACTGATGATGATTGATGTTTCGAGATTGTCTTTTATAGAAAGCTAAGTTAGTTCATAAAATGTAGGTTCTTTTTCTAAGTGATCTAGGGGATTTCTTTTAATGAATTTCTTAAGCAAAACATTAAAAAGAGAAAAACTTTTCTTTGTATAGTTTTTTTTTAACATCTTAATTAGGTAAAAGAATTCAATACTGATAATATAAGAAATCATTTTTATACTTAATATTATAGTTAATAATTTGCTATCTACACAAATTAACTCTTATGAATGAATAAATAGTAAAACGAAGCTTTAATCTCTGAACTAAAAATGTTAGTGCTAAAATTTGATATAAATGAATATTGGAATTAAATTCGTAAATATCAAAAAATTATATAAAAAATTTTGCATTTATTATAAACTAGAATAAATGTCTCGGCATTTATTCATAAAGTTCGTATTTCTTAAAAATAAGACAATTTGTTTAAGTTTTTACTTTAAAATTCATTGATAAATTCGGGAACTACAAATTTTACTACAAATAATTTTTATTGTAAACAAATAGTTGTAAAAATATCCCCTCCAAAACATCATAAGAAAACCCCCGCATCCAATTCATAATCACTAAAATTTTACCGCGTGTCATAAACTGAAAGTACGAGTAAATCCCCTTGATCTTCGCATATTAAAAGAAAGCATGAATAAATTTCTTGATCTCTATAAAAGACAATCCTAAAGCTACAATCTATCACAGTTCGCCATCAACTTAAGAACCTTAAACTTAAAGAAATTTCTTCAAAAGCTTAATATAACAACTTTAAAATATAAAAATGCAATTCCATAAAGTCTTCATTTTTGTTGCCTTGATTTTGGCCGTTTTTGCCGGACAAAGTGAAGCGGGTTGGCTGAAGAAGATCGGCAAGAAAATCGTAAGTTATATTAAGGACAAATTAAAATTTTTGCAAAATATAAATGTTTTGTTATTTTCAATAGGAACGTGTTGGTCAACATACCCGCGATGCTACAATCCAGGGTCTTGGTATAGCTCAACAGGCCGCCAATGTTGCTGCAACTGCTAGAGGATAAGGATGAAAATTTCCACCCTACCATTAAATAGTTTTAATTTATTTATTATTTAGTTTAAACAGTTTTGAAATAAAAATATGCATTTAAAAATCATCCATAAAACAATACAAGTTTCGATTCTTTTATATTTATAAATGAAAAATAATTACGCAACAATTTGCATACATCTTTTATGGGGCTTCAATTCCTCTAACTCACTTTTTTGGATCAGCACTAGTTTTTGAGGTATATTGAAAATTTTTGAGAATGAAAAATTTTCTATAGACAATTTTTGAGAATGAAAAATTTTCTATAGAAAATTTTTGAGAATGAAAAATTTTTGATAATGAAAAATTTTCTATAAAAAATTTTTGATAACGAAAAATTTTCTATAGAAAATTTTTGATAACGAAAAATTTTCTATAGAAAATTTTTGATAACGAAAAATTTTCTATAGAAAATTTTTGATAACGAAAAATTTTCTATAGAAAATTTTTGATAACGAAAAATTTTCTATAGAAAATTTTTGATAACGAAAAATTTTCTATAGAAAATTTTTGATAACGAAAAATTTTCTATAGAAAATTTTTGATAACGAAAAATTTTCTATAGAAAATTTTTGATAACGAAAAATTTTCTATAGAAAATTGTTGATAATGAAAAATTTTCTAAGAAAATTTTTGATAGTGAAAAATTTTCTATAGAAAATATAATGAAAAATTTTCTATAGAAAATTTTTGATAATAAAAAATTTTCTATAGAAAATTTTTGATAATGAAAAATTTTCTATAGAAAATTTTTGATAATAAAAAATTTTCTATAGAAAATTTTTGATAATAGAAAATTTTTCACTATCAAACATTTTCTATAGAAAATTTTCTATAAAAAAAAATTTCTATAAAAAATTTTTGATAACGAAAAATTTTCTATAGAAAATTTTTGATAACGAAAAATTTTCTATAGAAAATTTTTGATAACGAAAAATTTTCTATAGAAAATTTTTGATAACGAAAAATTTTCTATAGAAAATTGTTGATAATGAAAAATTTTCTAAGAAAATTTTTGATAGTGAAAAATTTTCTATAGAAAATATAATGAAAAATTTTCTATAGAAAATTTTTGATAATAAAAAATTTTCTATAGAAAATTTTTGATAATGAAAAATTTTCTATAGAAAATTTTTGATAATAAAAAATTTTCTATAGAAAATTTTTGATAATAGAAAATTTTTCACTATCAAACATTTTCTATAGAAAATTTTCTATAAAAAAAATTTTCTATAAAAAATTTTTGATAACGAAAAATTTTCTATAAAAAATTTTTGATAACGAAAAATTTTCTATAGAAAATTTTTGATAACGAAAAATTTTCTATAGAAAATTTTTGATAGTGAAAAATTTTTTATAGAAAATATAATGAAAAATTTTCTATAGAAAATTTTTGATAATGAAAAATTTTCTATAGAAAATTTTTGATTTAAAAAATTTTCTATAGAAAATTTTTCATTATATTTTCTATAGAAAATTTTTCGTTATCAAAAATTTTCTATAGAAAATTTTTCGTTATTAAAAATTTTCTATAGAAAATTTTTCGTTATTAAAAATTTTCTATAGAAAATTTTTCGTTATCAAAAATTTTTTATAGAAAATTTTTCGTTATCAAAAATTTTTTATAGAAAATTTTCTATAGAAAATTTTTGATAGTGAAAAATTTTCTATTATCAAAAATTTTCTATAGAAAATTTTTTATTATCAAAAATTTTCTATAGAAAATTTTTCATTATCAAAAATTTTCTACAGAAAATTTTTCATTTTCAAAAATTTTCTACAGAAAATTTTTCATTATATTTTCTACAGAAAATTTTTCATTATATTTGCTATAGAAAATTTTTCACTATCAAAAATTTTCTTAGAAAATTTTTCATTATCAAAAATTTTCTGTAGAAAATTTTTCGTTATCAAAAATTTTCTATAGAAAATTTTTCGTTATCAAAAATTTTCTATAGAAAATTTTTTTTTTATAGAAAATTTTCTATAAAATATTTTTTTTTTATAGAAAATTTTCTATAGAAAATTTTTGATAGTGAAAAATTTTCTATTATCAAAAATTTTCTATAGAAAATTTTTTATTATCAAAAATTTTCTATAGAAAATTTTTCATTATCAAAAATTTTCTATAGAAAATTTTTCATTATATTTTCTATAGAAAATTTTTAACTATCAAAAATTTTCTTAGAAAATTTTTCATTATCAAAAATTTTCTATAGAAAATTTTTCGTTATCAAAAATTTTCTATAGAAAATTTTTCGTTATCAAAAATTTTCTATAGAAAATTTTTCGTTATCAAAAATTTTCTATAGAGAATTTTTCGTTATCAAAAATTTTCTATAGAGAATTTTTCGTTATCAAAAATTTTTTATAGAAAATTTTTTTTTTTATAGAAAATTTTCTATAGAAAATTTTTTTTTTATAGAAAATTTTCTATAGAAAATTTTTGATAGTGAAAAATTTTCTATTATCAAAAATTTTCTATAGAAAATTTTTTATTATCAAAAATTTTCTATAGAAAATTTTTCATTATCAAAAATTTTCTATAGAAAATGTTTCATTATATTTTCTATAGAAAATTTTTAACTATCAAAAATTTTCTATAGAAAATTTTTCGTTATCAAAAATTTTCTATAGAAAATTTTTCGTTATCAAAAATTTTTTATAGAAAATTTTTCATTTTCAAAAATTTTTCATTCTCAAAAATTTTCTATAGAAAATTTTTCATTCTCAAAAATTTTCTATAGAAAATTTTTCATTCTCAAAAATTTTCTATAGAAAATTTTTCATTCTCAAAAATTTTCTATAGAAAATTTTTCATTCTCAAAAATTTTCAATATACCTCAAAAACTAGTGCTGATCCAAAAAAGTGAGTTAGAGGAATTGAAGCCCCATAAAAGATGTATGCAAATTGTTGCGTAATTATTTTTCATTTATAAATATAAAAGAATCGAAACATGTATTGTTTTATGGATGATTTTTAAATGCATATTTTTATTTCAAAACTGTTTAAACTAAATAATAAATAAATTAAAACTATTTAATGGTAGGGTGGAAATTTTCATCCTTATCCTCTAGCAGTTGCAGCAACATTGGCGGCCTGTTGAGCTATACCAAGACCCTGGATTGTAGCATCGCGGGTATGTTGACCAACACGTTCCTATTGAAAATAACAAAACATTTATATTTTGCAAACATTTTAATTTGTCCTTAATATAACTTACGATTTTCTTGCCGATCTTCTTCAGCCAACCCGCTTCACTTTGTCCGGCAAAAACGGCCAATATCAAGGCAACAAAAATGAAAACTTTGTGGAATTGCATTTTTATATTTTTTTTAGTTGTGAGTTTAAGCTTTTGAAGAAATTTCTTTAAGTTTAAGTTTCTTAAGTTGATGGCGAACTGTGATTGATTGTAGCTTTAGGATTGTCTTTTATAGAGATCAAGAAATTTATTCTTGCTTTTGGTTCTTTTTTTGGTTGCGAAGATCAAGGGGATTTACTCGTACTTTCAGTTTATGACACGCGGTAAAATTTTAGTGATTATGAATTGGATGCGGGGGTTTTCTTATAATATTTTGGAGGGAATATTTTACAACTATTTGTTTACTATAAAAATTATTTGTAGTAAAATTTGTAGTTCCCGAATTTATCAATGAATTTTAAAGTAAAAACTTATAAACAAATTGTCTTATTTTTAAGTAATACGAACTTTATGAATAAATACCTAGACATTTATTTTAATTTTAATAAATGCAAAATTTTTGATATAATTTTTTGATGTTTACGAATTCAATTACAATATTCATTTATATGAAATTTTAGCACTAACATTTTTAGTTCAGAGATTAAAGATTCGTTTTACTATTCCTTCATTCATTCATAAAAGTTCATTTGTGTTGATAGTAAATGATTAACTATAATATTTAGTATAAATTTGATTTCATAAATTATCTGTTTTGAATTCTTTTACCTAATGAAGATGTTAAAAAATATAATATAATAATAATATAAAAATATAGAGATAAAAGTTTTTCTGTTGTTAATGTGTATACCTTATCACAAATGAAAATGGTTTTGCTGAAGATATTCTTCAATAGAAATCCCCTAGATCACTCAGAAAAAGAACTGATATTTTTTGAACTAACTTAGCTTTCTATAAAAGACAATCTCGAAACAACAATCAGCATCAGTTCGCAATCTGCTAAAGAACCTTAAACAAGAAGAAATTTCTTTAAATCTCAATACAAATCCTAAAAATGCAGTTCCATAAAGTTATAATCTTTGTTGCCTTGATCTTGGCTGTTTTTGCTGGACAAAGTCAAGCGGGTTGGCTGAAGAAGATCGGCAAGAAAATTGTAAGTTGTATTAAGAAATTAAAAATAAAATTGAAATTTTATTGAATATATTATTTTGCATCTCTTCTAGGAACGTGTTGGTCAACATACCCGTGATGCCACCATACAAGGACTTGGTATAGCTCAACAGGCTGCCAATGTCGCTGCCACTGCTAGAGGATAAGGATGAAATTTTTCACCTTTTTAAATAGTTTTAGTTTATTTATTATTAGTTTTTATATAAAATAAAAAAATACTTTTAAAAATAATACAGAAATCTAAATTTTTTAATTCTTTCATTAAAATTTTTAAATAATTTAATTACAAAATTATTATTATAGAGGAATTGGAATTATATTTTAAGACTTAAAGACAGTTTTATAGTAGAATGCATTTTCCCAACGGCCATTGCTAAAGTTTAAAAAAGGAAGGTTTTTATTTCATTTTTGCTAAAAAAAAAATAACATTCAAATTAATTATAATAACGTCCGCAACAGTAGAATTATTTTTTTAATGTAAAATATGGACATTGTTGCGTTGACATATGTATGTGGTCGAATTTGAAATGTAATCGTGGTCTTATATGTATACATTCAAATTATAGATTCAATCGTGGTAATCTACCAAGTCAAATCTCTTATTCAATTGTGGTCTTCCATTTTTTATTCAATCGTGGTCTTCCATACATTCATTTTTTTATTCAATCTTGGTCTTCTATATACTCGAATTCTTGTCTATAATAACTTTTGTCTTTCTATTCTTTTTTACATTTAAACTAAAGCTAATCCCCGATTCCTATCTTATCATAATCTTAACGTACTTATAACGTCATGCTAGAAACACAATCACGGCTACAGGCTACGGGCTGCAACCTTTCAAAAATAGGTTACACTCATTAAAATGGGAATACATTTTTTAGCGTCGGCACAGCTACACGACTACCGAGCACCGTTGTAGTTGTAGCCAAGATTAAACTAATTTATATTTTTATTGGAGACAATAACAAATTTAGTGCTATCAACACCATAGAATATTGAAATAAATGAGCGATTTAAACCACTTAACTTTATTTACAATAATTATGAAGGAAATTCTATTAACCAATTAACAATTATCAAATATTTATATATATATATATATATATAATGTGTATAATAATATCTGATAAATATAAGATATAAACATTTATATTTATATAACTCTACCTCAATAAAAGTACATTTTTAAGAACTTAATTTTTAAACTGTCATAACTCACACGCTTCATGTGCTAGAGCTACGTAGTTTAGGTTATATAAAAGCCCAGTATGTCCTGTATAAAATCTATTATTTAAAAGAGCATACTTATATCTATGTTGTTTTAAGATATGCGTATTTAATAAAAAAGTCAGTCGTAAGAATAAGTTTTAAAGATATAGACTCTTAATCCATTATAATTCGGAAGAATATATCATTTGAAAAGTATTTATAGTAGATTTTGTTTGATACCAAAAAAGTTAATATCGGATATTTATAAGCTTCTAAAGTTATGCCCTATAATTCTTAAAATTTAAAAAGCTCATAACTCTCAAACTATAAGTGATTCCACTAAAATCTTTCTATCAGAATCTTATGATTTATATATACTATCAGGTACATAAAAACCGTTGATATCGGAGGTTGATTACTAAAAAGGATTTATGTAATTTCTGTCAAAATATAAATCGTTATTTTCCCCATCTTATAAATGCGATATTGGCATCACTCATAAGCAGCTGTTTCTATTGTAGACATTTTGATTTACTTTTTTAATTTTTCTATCTGTTGGTTTTTGCTTTATTTGGTAAGTTTATTATAACTTATTTTTTATTTATTATTTATATATTTCAGGTATTGGTATGTACTTCGTAAAATGATAATAGAATAAGTGGCCTAAACGTCAAAAATCTATGTATATCAGCTGTTTCCAATGCAACTGCCGTCTTAAAAATAATTAAGTAGCTGACTACAAGCCGACTGTTGCAGCCAACGACTTTTGTAGTCGCTGTTCGTGTAACCTGCTGTCGTGATTGTGTTTCTAGCATCACTCCCCAAAGTAAAGAACAGCCGTTTGATTAAAATAACCAATTTCTGCTCCAATCTAGCAAAATCGCAATAACATACAAATACCCTAAGACTATCACGATCCAAGTCCAAATATCCCTGCTGAGAATCAGTCTTTCCATGTATGAACGTTTTATTAATACGATCATAAAAAATATTGATTTCCTTCCATATGAGAGCTTGGTTAGACCAAGTCTTACCTTTAGACAGTTTTTCTGGTGACGTAAATCATGACGAAAATTTAAATAAAATTTCTAAGAGACATAAGGATATTTGAGATCAGGAGAGCATGTTCTTAAGACTTTGTCCAACATCTGACTTCTATCCGTGGAGTCAATTTTTTTTTATCATACCAACATGTTTTTGAGATCTAAGTATATTTATGATATTTTTGGCATAAGGTCTGATATAGGAATTATAATCAAATATGGACCGATTGTTAAAACTTCTCAAAACATAGCGTCTTTGCTGCCTCAGTTTGATATCTCGTACTTCCCAGAATTTATACTGTACAAATACGCAACATGTAATAAACACCTATAGTTAGTCGAGCCCATCTATTTGATCACTTCATCACTTGGGTCAAATATCGAACAACAACTTTACAAGTTTTTATTTATTCTTAGGGACATATCTGGAAAATTTCTTTATCATAGCAACAACTTCTCGAGATTTATGTATATTTATGTCATTTCTAAAAGAGGGTCTGATAGGGAAGCTAGGATTAAATGTACACAATGTGTTACGAAGTTTTGCTTTGTGATTTAAGTTTATAGAACTTATCAACACAAAGTTTTAGCAAAAACCTTAAATTATTTTTGAATTTAAAGACGTTTTTGTGACTTTCGGGGTATTTAAGTGACTTGAGGTTTGATCTTGCATGGGAGGTATGTTCAAATAAGGGCCAATTCCAAGAAACATTGATACACTAATACAATACTATACGGCTACTGTTAGTAATATTTTTCCTCAACTTAATTTAAAACCAAATTAATGTGTGGATGTAGAAATGATCAACAAAACAAAATCTTTCTTATTCAGAAAAATTTTCTATATGAAATTTTTTCTATAGAAAAATTTTCTGTATGAAATTTCTTCCATTGAAAAATTTTCTATATGAAATTTTTTTTATAAAAAAAAATTTCTATATGAAATTTCTCCTATTGAAAAATTTCTATATGAAATTTCTTCTATAGAAAAATTTTCTATATGAAATTTTTTCTATAGAAAAATTTTCTATATGAAATTTTTTCTATAGAAAAATTTTCTATATGAAATTTTTTCTATAGAAAAATTTTCTATATGAAATTTTTTCTATATAAAATTTTCTATATGAAATTTTTTCTATAGAAAAATTTTCTATATGAAATTTTTTCTATATAGAAAAATTTTCTATATGAAATTTTTTCTATATAAGAAAATTTTCTGTATGAATTTTTTTCTATATAGAAAAATTTTCTATATGAAATTTTTTCTATATAGAAAAATGTTCTATATGAAATTTTTTCTATGTAGAAAAATTTTCTATATGAAATTTTTTCTATGTAGAAAAATTTTCTATATGAAATTTTTTCTATATAGAAAAAATTTTTATATGAAATTTTTTCTATATAGAAAAATTTTCTATATGAAATTTTTTCTATATAGAAAAATTTTCTATATGAAATTTTTTCTATATAGAAAAATTTTCTATATGAAATTTTTTCTATATAGAAAAATTTTCTATATGAAATTTTTTCTATATAGAAAAATTTTCTATATGAAATTTTTTCTATATAAAATTTTCTATATGAAATTTTTTCTATAGAAAAATTTTCTATATGAAATTTTTTCTATAGAAAAATTTTCTATATGAAATTTTTTCTATAGAAAAATTTTCTATATGAAATTTTTTCTATAGAAAAATTTTCTATATGAAATTTTTTCTATAGAAAAATTTTCTATATGAAATTTTTTCTATAGAAAAATTTTCTATATGAAATTTTTTCTATAGAAAAATTTTCTATATGAAATTTTTTCTATAGAAAAATTTTCTATATGAAATTTTTTCTAGAGAAAAATTTTCTATATGAAATTTTTTCTATAGAAAAATTTTCTATATGAAATTTTTTCTATAGAAAAATTTTCTATATGAAATTTTTTCTATAGAAAAATTTTCTATATGAAATTTTTTCTATAGAAAAATTTTCTATATGAAATTTTTTCTATAGAAAAATTTTCTATATTAAATTTTTTCTATAGAAAAATTTTCTATATGAAATTTTTTCTATAGAAAAATTTTCTATATGAAATTTTTTCTATAGAAAAATTTTCTATATGAAATTTTTTCTATAGAAAAATTTTCTAAATGAAATGTTTTTTATAGGAAAATTTTCTATATTGAATTTTTTCTATAGAAAAATTTTCTATATGAAATTTTTTCTATAGAAAAATTTTCTATATGAAATTTTTTCTATAGAAAAATTTTCTTTATGAAATTTTTTCTATAGAAAAATTTTCTATATGAAATTTTTTCTATAGAAAAATTTTCTATATGAAATTTTTTCTATAGAAAAATTATCTACATGAAATTTTTTCTATAGAAAAATTTTCTATATGAAATTTTTTCTATAGAAAAATTTTCTTTATGGAATTTTTTCTATAGAAAAATTTTCTATATAACATTTTTTCTATAGAAAAATTTTCTATATGAAATTTTTTCTATAGAAAAATTTTCTATATGAAATTTTTTCTATAGAAAAATTTTCTATATGAAATTTTTTCTATAGAAAAATTATCTATATGAAATTTTTTCTTAAGAAAAATTTTCTATTGAAATTTTTTCTACAGAAAAATTTTTTATTGAAATTTTTTCTGTAGAAAAATTTTCTGTATTAAATTTTTTCTAGAGAAAAATTTTTTATATGAATTTTTTTCTACAGAAAATTTTCTATATGAAATTTTTTCTATAGAAAAATTTTCTATATGAAATTTTTTTTTTTAATTTTCTATGTGAAATTTTTTTTAAAAAAATGTTCTATATGAAAATTGTCAACAAAACAAAATCTTTATTCCGGAAAGCGGTCCTATGGGGTGCCCGAAATAGTGAAAAATGTTTGTGACAAATTAAAACATCTTTAAAATTGTGACCTGTACATTGATCATAAGCTTACAAGACGGACATTGTTAAATCGATTTAGAAAGTGATTTAGAGTCGATTGATAAACTTAAAGCTGTTTGTCAGTCTTATATTTCTAAGCGTTACAAACAACTCTTCCCACCTATTTCGTATTTCATATTCCCAAATTTTTATTTTTTGGCATTCCATTAAAATAATATCAAATAACTTAATCTAAGTAAATATGAATGGAAGTAATACTGAAACTATATTATCATTCAAAATCTTCTTCCTTTAACCCCTGGCTGTGGCAGCAACATTAGCAGCCTGTTGAGCTATACCGATACCCTGAATTGTGGCATCACGGGTATGTTGACCAACACGTTCCTACAACAGATAAAAAAGGATATTTTCAGTATAATTATACAAAAATTTTAAATTTCTTAATACAACTTACGATTTTCTTGCCGATTTTGCTCAACCAACTCGCTTGACTTTGTCCAGCAAAAACAGCCAAGATCAAGGCAATAAAGATGAAAACTCTAGGGAATTGCATTTTTATTTCTTGTTTTAAGATTTTAAAGAAATTTCTTTTAATTTAAGGTTTTTAAGTTGATGGCGAACTGTGATTGATTGTAGCTTTGGGATTGTCTTTTATAGAAATCTAGAAATCTATTCATGGTTTTAGTTCTTTTTTTATACGAAGATGAAGGGGATTTACTTTCTGTAAATGGGTTGTGGTATAATTTTAATAATTATGTATAAGATGTGGGTTTTTTTTTATAATTTTTGGATTATTTTAAAAATACATTTTTTACTTTAGAAAATATTTATAGTAAAATTTGTTTTCCGGATTTTTTAAACAAGTTTTATTCGTAAAAATAAACGTAGTGCTTTTTAGCTGTTCAACTTAAAACAAAAAATTCATTGATGAATTCCCAAATTGTTACACATATTGTTTACAAGTTTACTTAAGTTTCATATTAAAAAATTATACTTTCAAAAAATCTGATTCCTTCCTTATCACTAAAAAACTTGGATTCACTAAAGATATTCTTTAATGGAATTCCCCTAGATCAGTCAGAAAAAGCACCGATATTTTATGAACTTATTTCGTTTCTTATAAAAGACAATCTCGAAACAACAATCATCATCAGTTCGCAATCTGCTAAAGAACCTTAAACTAGAAGAAATTCCTTTAAATCTCAAAACAAATTCTAAAAAATAAAAATGCAATTCCATAAAGTTTTCATCTTTGTTGCCTTGATCTTGGCTGTTTTTGCTGGACAAAGTCAAGCGGGTTGGCTGAAGAAGATCGGCAAGAAAATTGTAAGTTGTATTAAAAAATTTTAAAAAATTTGATATATATTTTTTCCTCACTTCTAGGAACGTGTTGGTCAACACACCCGTGATGCCACCATACAAGGACTTGGTATAGCCCAACAGGCTGCCAATGTTGCTGCAACAGCCAGAGGATAAGAATGAAATTAATCATTAAATAGTTTTAGTTTATTTATTATTTAGTTTAAACAATTTTAATAAAAAATAAAAAAAATACTTTTAAAAATTATCTAAAAATCAAAATGTTTCAATTCATTCATTAATCCTGATACTACGTTAGGCGTCTTTTGATGACCCAAATCGATTTTATTGAGTGCAAAACTTGCAAAAAAAAACCTGTTTGTCCGTCACACCGACACACAATCACTCTAACGACGACATATTGCATTGACCATATATTAAAAAGCCTGTTTGTTCGTCACACCGACACACAATCACTCTAACGACGACATATTGCATTGATCATATATTTTTGAAATCTACAAATTTGAATTTTCTCAATAAAAAAATGTGGGGTCAAAATATGTGTATTTTTATACCCTACATCACCATAGGGTATTATAAGTTTGTGGTAATGTATGCAACGCATAGAAATATTTGTCTAAGACCCATCTTTTAGTATACCAATAGGCTTAGAATCACTTTCGATTTAGCGATGTCTGTCCGTCCGTCCGTTCGTCTGGCTGGCTGGACCCCCATGTAAACCTGGTTATCAAACTACAGGTCGCAATTCTAGAGATAATTTGATGAAATTTGGCACAGATAATTTTTTTGATAGTGGGACCATGGCTATTGAAATTCGTCAAAATTGGTTCATTATTTATGGTACCTCCCATAGGTC
The DNA here is from genome assembly GCA_933228675.1 of Stomorhina lunata. Taxonomy (NCBI): domain Eukaryota; kingdom Metazoa; phylum Arthropoda; class Insecta; order Diptera; family Rhiniidae; genus Stomorhina; species Stomorhina lunata. The sequence goes on from OW121740.1 coordinate 126,932,230, forward strand.
GCATTTCCCGGAATTGATATATTGGCCACAAATATCAATATTTTTCATGCAATTTAAAACAAATACTGCTTATATAAAGCACTGTACCAAATTTGGTTGAAATCGGTCCACATTTGACCATAGCTCCCATACAAACTCTTTTGTCAAAACGCACTGAATGAACAAAAATCTCTAAAAACGCTCATAAATCTGAAGATAAAGACAATTTTGTATTTTGCATACATAATTTTTGTAACAGCTTTAATGTGGCAAATTTATGCCACATTTCGAGATCCACATTTGACCCTAGCTCTCATATAAGTCCAAATGATGGAAACAGCTTAAATATATACGTTTTGAGAAAATGTTTGTATGATGGCAAAAATTAGCAAATATTTGTCTTTATACAGAAACAAGTAAGAGTGTTATATTCGGCTGTGCCGAATCTTATATACCCACCATCAAGTTGTGTTAAATTTGGAAATATATCTCATATATCTACAAGGGTGCAGCTAATTCAAAATCTGGACCAATACTGAAAAAAATCGCTAAGTTAATTGGTATTGTTGGTAAAACCTTTGGACTAAATTCGGCTGCCGTAGCTTTATAGTTCAACATTTAAAAATATTTTAGTGGTTTCCCCAGTATTTACTTTGATCAAAATTCGGTCTCATAACCGGGTATAGTTTTACATTAATAAGTTGTTAAATACTTTTCGTAAATATGTAGTTAGGCTAAACACGTTAATAGTGATACGGCAGGTCCATATATTTCGTTAGGAGTTGCTAATGCATTCATCATATATAAAGTCTGGGCTGAACATTGATTGATGCCTATCTAATTTCATAGGTGCAATCTTAATATAATGAATGTACCTCCAAATCTTTTTGATTGTAGATATAAAAAGGGGATGCTATATATATAAGAATTATAGCCAAATGTTGACCGATTGTAACAAAACACACTGGCTGGTATATATATAGAGCTTATTCTTGCAAAATTTAGTGGCCACAGCTATCATCGTTTCTAATTTAAAAGCTTTTAACTGGCCTTTGCTAAAATTTTTGGTTTCCGTGAGTGTTTTTTATATGAAAGCTAAAGTCAAATATGGACTGATTCCTATAAAATTTGATAAACTGATCAAAAATTGCATAAAACTTCCTTATTTTAAATTTAATCGTCATAGCTATTACAATTGTATTCAATTTATCAGCATTAATGTGTTTCCCGGGGCGGGGTTATATGGGAGCTCTAACTAAATTTGAAATTTATATGGGAGCTATGGTAAAATGATGACCGATTGTGACAAAATTTTGCACACTGGCTGACATTGACATAAGACTTTCTTGTGCTTAATTTAATTTTACTAGCTCTTGTAGTTAAGGAGCTATCACGATTTTATCTGACGGACATAAATCCCCTTTTCTTTTTGAATTTTTGTGTTTTCGTAAGTTTTTTATATGGGAGCTAGGTCAAATGGTGACCGATTGCGACAAAACTTTGCACACTGGCTGGCATTGGCATAAGACTTTCTTGTGCCAAATTTAGTGGTTATATCTGTTATACTTTTAGATTTATTGGCATTTAAGTGTATTTTAGGTGAAATTTAGGCTGTTTTCGTAAGTTTTTTGTATGGGAGCTATGGCTAAATGTGAACCGATTTTGATGAAATTTTACACGCTGTCTAGGGCTAATGTAAAACTTCTATATAGAAAATTTTGTCATCATAGCTGCTATAATTTGTCGTTTATTAACAAATAAGCGATTAGCCTAGACGAGGTTATACGGGAGCTATGGTCAAATGTGAACCGATTTTGCCCAATTTCAATGCCAAAATTTTCTCAAAGATGAAGAATATTTTTACTAAGTTTCAGTGAGTTTCGTTTAGGCGTTATCGTGATTTCAACAGACAGACAGACGGACATCGCTCAATCGTCTTAGAATTTCATAAGGATTCAGAATATATATCGTTTTTGGCTTTTGAGCCAATATTAAGGAAATTACAAACGGAATGACAATCTAAATATACCCCCCATTCTTTTTGATGGTGGGTATAAAAAGAACACTTTTGACCGTAGTGGCGATGGGTATCTTATGGTCGGGCTTGATCGACTATAGCACTTTATTACTGTTAATACTAGAGAATTGAATTTAAAACAAAAATGTCTTTCGCTCCACCCTAATGGACAGAATATTTTGTGCGATATTAAAATGAATGAGCTCCAACTGATATGAGAATATTACGTGAAAATGTGCGTGTTCCCAAATATCACCAGAGCACATGTCGTTCTAATAGCGATAGAACAGTAAAACACAAAAAAATTTTGTCCTCTGTCAGGGGAAACCAAAACTATTTTCCGAACAAATAAATAATTTTCAATTAACAGTCTAGAAAATATCTATTGGTTGTGCGTCATTTTAAATTTTACCTACAGTAAAATTTGTATCTCTAATATTTTTCTAGACAAATGTGCATAGAAATTTCCTGATAATTTACTAAATGATTGACAGCTGTATCAATAAAAAGTACCAAAAATAAACAGATAAGTGGGTACCTTTTGAAAAAAAAATGTTTCATTTTGTTTTTGTTTTACACTATAAAATTGACTCCAACTGATCTACCTCAACAAGAGGAAGAATAATACAAAAAATATACACATTAATTATAATAAATGTAAATTTATTGTCTTAAAGTGACACATAACAGCCACACGCTTCTATTTTTGTTGGTTTTACGTGTAGAACCATAATGACTATTAGGGGTATTCAATAGAAGGCAATAATTTTATGAAAAACTTTTTGTAAAATAAAGTTGAAAATAATTATTCAATGTAATATTTGAAAAGTTTTTAGTATTTAACATCATAATTGATTGCAAGAAAATTTTTTACTTTCTTGTGAAGCTTCGTGAATACCCTTTATATTATTAAAATACTTTGTTCCGATAGCAAAAAAAAAACTATTAAAAATAAAAGCTCAAACTTATGAGTCAATGAACCAGTAGCTTAATTATTATTAATGTTTGAGTACAAATTAAAGACAATACAAAAATGTTTAAAACTTGGCTCGTGAACAAAGAAATGGTAAAAAAGTGGCTTAAAATGTTAACATTGACATTCATCACTTCCAGGTATTATTTAACAAAGACAAGAAATATATTTTTTAAATATAATCACAGGGATCCCCTTTTATACAGAACAAATCAAGCAAAAACCCTAGAAGCTGCTGCAAGAAAAATCCCCTTTCTCGACATGAATAATAAATAAATCTCGCAATCATTGATCTTGGCTTATCTCCTTTTCTAAAATTCAGGTATATAAAGCACTGCAATTTCATTTGTTCTATACTTCAAATTTAATCTTTGAGTTTTAAAGATTCCAAATTTTCGTTAATCAAAAAAAACCTTTAAAATGTCTTCTCAAAAATTTGCTTTCTTCTGTGTTCTTTTGATCGTTGGCACCTGGGGATTTACCGCTGCCGATTGGTTGGATGATTTAAATGAAGGAACTGTAAGTTTTAAAAAGAAAATAATCCTTTAGAAAATTTAAAAAAAGTTCTAATATTTAAATCATTCTAATTCCAGAGCCGTTTATTGAGTACTGTCAATGAAAATGCCGCTAAAGTAAACAATATTGCCAGCAGTGTTCATCAAATTGGTCATATTATCAGAAATATTGATCCCGATTCTAATGAAGATGATGATTGAAAAATGTATTATTAAATTTTAAGAAAATTTTACCTTTAAATAAAAACTTAAGTCTTATCAGAAAAAGTTTATTCGTGTTAAGTTATTTTTGGTATTTGGTGTCAGAGAAAAGATTAATAAGCCAATATTAACCCTCTGCGACTGACGTGATATTTTTTTCACAGCACGTGGTTGACTTCCGTGGCTATTGGTGATGATGGTAGCAGGTGTACTCGTGGTCCCCAGTCCATCAAATTTTTTGTACAGTAGTTTTGACATTATTAAAAAAAAACAAGTTAGAAAGTGTTATAGTCGGTCAAGCCCGATCATACGATATCCTTCACCACTAAGGTCAAAGGTGTTCTTTTTCCTGTAGAAAGAGAAATATTTCCTTAATTTTGCCATCATACAAACATTTTCTCAAAACTTATAAAGGGTGTCCCAACTAGAACGCAATTTTTAAATTTTAAATAAAACACAGATAACAAAATAGTCGGGATGAAAATATTATTCAAAAAGAAGAGTATTCGCATTTGATCCCAAATCTGTTGCATTTATTTATTAATGTAACAGACCAATTTATTGATAAAAAGCCAAAAAATGTTTGCGGAGAAACCAAATTCCTCGACGCGTTTCGATGGTTGTTTAAGCCATCTCTTCAGGAGGATTATCCCCAATTTAGGCAGATCGAAAACCTCGCATTATTACTAAATTTACAAACAAAACTTTTAAGAATTATGTTATTTTTTGATAAAACTGCATGCGGCTTATTCGCGTAAACCATCGACTTCAAACAACCCCAAAGAAAAAATCTAAAGGTGTTAAATCGCACGATCTAGGCGGCCAATTCTGGTCTCCAAAACCCGAAATAACAAGACCGGGATATGACTGAAGTAGCAATTGAATTGTTTCTCTGACTGTATGACATCTGACGCCGTCTTCTTAAAACCACGTGCCTTCCACATTCATTTCTTCAATTAAATAAAACTAGTTATCATTTCACGATACCGAACACCATTGACTGTTTGCGCTTGACCTGCCTCATTTTCATAATCACTCGAGGATTTTCCTCACCCCAAATATTACAATTCTGACTATTGATGAAGCCATCAAGATGGAAATGAGCCTCGTCACTGAAGATGATTGTATTGGCAAAATCAGCATTTTTATGTTGTCATGTTGTCCATGGTCATCTGGCTTCAGTTCCTGAGTCAATTGAACTTTGTATGCATGAAGATGCAAATCTTTCGTCAAAATTCGATGCATAGTGGATTTGGAGACACCAATTTGCTGAGCTCGGTGTCGAATTGAGGTGGATGGAGTTTGAGCGACATCATCACGTACAGCTGCGACATTTTCGGTCGATCGACAAAATAGGGCGTTGTTGTCTTTACATCACTAACAGACCCAGTTTCGGCAAATTTATCCACTAATCTCTTTACAGTTGACTCTATTGTGACCCCAAATTGATCGCAATTTGCGAACTGTAGCCGCAAAACTTTCACCATTTCGGTAAAACAAATTCACAATGAGAATGCGTTGTTCATTCGTGTAGCGCTACATTTTTACCTACCTCGTATCTTCTACTAGCAAACAATAACAATTGTTCAAATGACAGACAATGACATTTCGAATTGCGCCAATTTTAAAAATTGCGTTCTAGTTGGGACACACTTTATATTAAAGCTGCTTCCGTCATTTAAACTTACATAAGAGCTAGGGTTAAATGTCTACTGATTATATCGAAATTTGGCAAATAGATTACAGTTTTTACAAAAATTATGTATGCAAAAAAATAAACTCAAAATTCTCATTATCTTCAGATTTATGAGCGTTTTAGAGATTTTTGTTTCAGAAGAGTTTGTATGGGAGCTATGGTCAAATGTGGACCGATTTCAACGAAATTTGGTACAGTGATTTAAGTTTACATAAGTAGTATTTGTTTTAAATTTCATAAAAAAATATTGATATTTGTGGCCAATATAGCAATTCCGGGAAGTGGGACCTATGGGAGGTACCATAAATAATGGACCGATTTTGACCAATTTCAATAGCCATGGTCCCATTATCAAAAAAATTATCTGTGCCAAATTTCATCAAATTATCTTTAGAATTGCGACCTGTAGTTTGATTACAAGGTTTACATGGGGGTCCAGCCAGCCGTCCAACCAGCCAGCCAGACGGACGGACGGAAGGACATCGCTAAATCGACTCAGAAAATGATTCTAAGTCTATTGGTATACTAAAAGGTGGGTCTAAGACAAATATTTCTATGCGTTACAAACATCAGCACAAACTTATAATACCCTTTCCACCTATGGTGGTGAAGGGTATAATAAATTTTCCAATTTCAAGGGGTGCATGTCGGATTATTGTGAAATTTGGTGAGAAACTTCCACCCAAAAAATTAAAGTCGAATTGGACAACGTTAACACGTAGCGCATAGGCCCCAAATCTAAAAACTAAACTTTATTACCTCAAGCATGTGTTCTCAATCAGGAAGTTCAGATCCAAAACTACCTATATCTGAAAATGACGAGTTCGGGTGCAGAAGAGGACGATTTTGTCTACTGCACGGATATTCCTGGTTTGATGACTGTCATGGGCTTACATAGATATGATTCAAGCGAATGGCGTTTATTTATTGACTCATCAAAACGCAGCTTTAGTGTGTCCTTTTGCACAATGGAAATAAATTTCACTCCTTGCCAATCGCACATTCAACCAAGGTAAAAGAAGAATACTCTGTAATTGCATTGGTCATGAAGAAGATAAAGTATAATGAACATAACTGGGTAATTTGTGTTGATATTGAGATGGTAAATTTCCTATTAGGTCAACAAAGTGGCTATACCAAATACCCTTGTTTTTATGTTTATGGGACAGCAGAGCTAAGTCAGACGACTGGAAGAGAAAACAATGGCCTTATAGGGAAACACTGGATCCAGGTATGTCGAATGTTATAAATGTACCTCTGGTGCCCCGAGATCGCATCATATTACCCCCTCTTCACATTAAACTTGGTCTGATGAAACAATTTGTTAAAGCACTTAACAAAAATGGTGAATGTTTCCAGTATATTTCAAGGAAGTTTCCAAGTTTGAGTATGGAAAAGCTGAGAGCAGGAATGATGGCCCATAAATTCGCAAATTGGTCAAAGACACCGATTTTCTCAGTTCAATGACAGAAATCGAGGAAAATGCATGGGATTTGTTTGTATGGGTTATTCAACATTTCTTAGGAAATAACAAGGATGATGATTATGTTGCGCACGTTGAAGAGATGTTAATTCACTTCCAGAGTTTTGGATGCAACATTAGCATCAAGTTACATTACCTTCACAGTCACTTAGATCGTTTTCCTGAAAATCTAGGAGTCTTAAGTGAGGAACAGGGCGAACGATTTCACCAAGATATTCGGACAATGGAGGAAAGATACCAGGGTCGCTGGGATGCATACATGATGGCAGATTTTTGCTGGAGTATTTAGAGTAACACTTCGTTATTCAATAATAGAAAATGTCATAAAAGAAAATTTCAAAGTTTGTAGTTTATAATATTTATTTATTTATTTCCTTATTTTATAAGTTGTGATAAATTTAAATAATAAAATATAAAATAAAAGAAAATACATGAATAAAACAATTAAATGCATTTTCGATCTAATCCATCAATTTGACTTAGTCACATTTTTTGGTCAATTGCCTTCGGCAAGTCCTCAAGGACATGTAATGGCCAGTGCAAACTGTAGTAACTCGAAAACTGTTTAACCGATTTTAAAGATATGTAGCTTATTGGAAATCTCATTGTGTTTACCCTAAGGACCAGGATCCACTTTTTTACAAAAGGGGGAATAAATAGCGTTAATTTTGCAAAAACTTAAAAATTTTTCCGATATAAACTTGATTTGTCAGCTTTAGGACCTGGGCGACACGTGTTAGCGTTGTCCAATTTGGCTAAAGTTTTGTGGGTGAAAGTTCCTCACCAAATCTCACAATAATCCTACCGGCACTCCTTGAAATTCTAAAATCTATTTTTTTCACACAAATGTAAAAATGAGGGAATTCACTAAATTGTGAATAAATTCGAAAAAACTCAATCTATTTTTATCGTCGATATCTCATTTTGTTTCTATTATATGTCGCTATGCGATAAAATAATAAATCTGGAAGTTTTTTGCCGTTTTCGATTTTTCATGATTTTGTTAAAACGAAAATTTTTGCCATTTTTACGTAAAAAATATATTTTTTGCTTAAGTTTTTTATTATAACTCCGATACTATTGATCCGATTGAAACACGATATATAGATGAATTAAAGGCTATGTAAATCTTAATTTTTCTGATTTTATTTTGATAATATCGGACTAGTTATTTTTGAGTTATCATTAATTATTTGAAGAAACATCTAAAAAAAATTGCAATTTAAAAAAAAGATTAAAAAAAAAATCTTGCCATAAAATTTAAAAATTTTACCATGCTTGTACAAAGGTAGTCATGATACATCAAAATTGTATAGTGGTTTTATGAGCACATGAAATTTGTTTTATTTTGTTGTGCTGTGTTATCTTTAGAATTACGACCTGCACTTTGATTACATGGTTTACATGGGGGTCCAGCCAGACGGACGGACTGACATCGCTAAATCGATCCAGAAAGTGATTCTTAGCCTATTGGTATACTAAAAAATGACAAATATTTCTGTGCGTTACATGCATCAGCACAAACTTATAACACCCTTTCCACCTATGGTGGTGAAGGGTATAATTAGAGGGTATGCGTTTCAAAATAGTATACTCTAATATATATTGTCACCTAAAATGCAAAAGGGCTTAACTACGCTTCTAGTTTTTTTTACAGGAGAAGCAAAAAAACGTTATAACTTTTAAACTACAAGGAACATTAAATCCAAATTTTGGAATTGGCTCAACAAGCCATCAGCAAAGAAAACCCTCAAATCTAAAATGGTAAAAAACGTTTAGTTTTTGAGGGATTAACTACAAGTTCAAATTTTGTACAAAAATTTAAATCCTTCAAAATTCATAGAATTCATGTTAGTAATACAGAGACGGGTCTTAAAAATAGTAAAGATTTATTTTCGAAACATATTTTATTGTAAAAAGATAAGTTTTAAACAATTTAAAATCGGATATACAGAGTTTTTCTAAGAGTTATTTCAGAAATAACCCCATAACTTTTAAACTCTTAAAGATACTTAAATGAAATTTCGTATAGTTAGAGCAGAGGAGCTTAAGTGTTGATCTGTAGACAAAAACGTCAATGTAAGGTCGGAAAGCTAACTTATAGCCTTTTAAGTATCTCAGTTCTGGATAATAATTTTTTATATGATATAAAAGAAACATCATAACTCTTAAACTAAGTGAAATAGTAATTCCAAATTTTTAAATTTGATCAACAATGCAACAGGAAAGACATTCCTGAAAACTTAATTGGCAAAAAACAAGTAATTTTTAAGTAATTGCGTAAAAACAAAAGGGCTTAACTACAATCTGAATATTTTCTGAAACCCAAATTGCTTAATTACAAAACAAATTTTGAATAACATGTAAAACCTTTGCTTTTTATTGAATAAAAACGCTCGCTTTGGCCGTACACATAAAAAAATTTATAGCAAGATGTATTCTGGGTTGCTGTGTCATAATCAATCAAAAAATCAATTATAATTTTTGTGTTAGTTACGCCTTTTTGCATTTCAGGTGACAATATACAAATTAAGAAGTTCGTAGTTAATTGCAATTATTTCGAAACGTTTGTTCAGCTGTAAAATGGTAGTTTTGATACCGTAGCATTCCAATTTGAATTCAAGAAATTTTAAAAAATTTTTAATTATTATTAAATGTTACAGTAATTATAGCAGCTTCTAATCAGAACCTATAAGTATTATATGTAGAAAGAATATCTCAATAATAATAAAAAAATGAATTTCCTAAATTTTTCCTATTTCGTTTTCTATATGGATTTGATGCTAACGGTTTCTGCAGGACAATGGGATGATTCAATACCAAATTGGGTTTGTTTAGACAAATATAATTTATATTTACAATATTAAATTTTATTTAATTTCAGGAAAATGTCAAAAGTTTAAATAATTATCGTAACAATCCATTAAAAAACAAATTTATAATTAATTAGAATTTTTTTCAATTTTATATAAATAAATTAAATTTCTTCAAAAAAGAAATTGTATTCGCATTTGATCCCTATCTATTACATTTATTTATTAATGTAATAGACAATTTATTGATAAAAGCCACAAAATGTTTGTGGAAAAACTAATTCGTCTACTCGTTTCGATGGTTGGTCTTTTCAGGGGGAGTATCCCTACTTTTAGACAGATCGAAAACCTCGCATTATTACCTATTTTACAAACACAATCATTAAGAATTATGTTTGTAAACCATAGTAACCGATGGCTGTAGCAAGAATATGGGAAGTGAAGGAAGATGAAAGCTAAAAAAATTGGATTAGGTTAGCTTAGTGTAAAAGTATATAAACTCGGCTGTGTTAGAGTATATCTAATTCCTACCCGAGTCTAGATCCATCAATGTAGAAATTAATATACACTTTTTTATAAGGAGTTCCTCGTTGCTAGGCATCCCTTTGTAAAGACGTTCACACAAAAACGTAAAAACTCCATTTAAAAAAAATTAAACTGTCCCACGCTTGTATTGTTTTTTTTTCCAAATTTGGAGACGCATACCCTCCACTTTTTCTAAACATAAAATGTTATTGTGATTGGATAAAGTTTAACCTTGCCGACTTGACGCCAAAGCTTGAGGCAAAGATTCTATAATATTACTAATGGAGACGATTATCCAACGAGAGCAAGCTAAGGCACACACACGTGCTCACGTGCAAATGTATATTTGTTTATGCGTTTATGTGTTTTTCATTGTTCTTTATCTACTTTAATTTCACTTTCGAAAACACAGAAAACAAATATAAGGAGTGCAATATCTTTATACATATTATAGAGTCTTTGTTGGAGGTAAAGGTACGTCGAAAGCCATAACTATGGAATTTTAACCCGTCATTTAATTAAAAATATACATTTTTTTTATTTAGTATTTATATCCTTCCTGAGTCAATTAAACGATGTCAGTCCTTCCAGCTGTCTGACAGCCTAGACCCCCATGTTAACCTTGTAATGAAAGTACAGTTCGCAACTCTAAAGATAATTTGAGGAAATTTGGCACGGGCAATTCTTTTAAATAGTAGTGGGACAATGGCTATTGAAGGTCCCCCAAATCGGTCCATTATTTAGGGTATCTCGCATAAGTCTCACTTCCCGGAATTGAAATTTTGGCTGCAAATATTAGTATATTTTCAAGAAATTTAAAACAACTACTGCTTATGTACATGGAAGTCACTACAACAAATTTTGTTGAAATTGGTTCATATTTGATCATAGCTCCAACACGAACTATTCAGTCAAAACTTACTAAATGAGTCGAAAATCACTTAAATGCTCGTAAATCCGAAGGTAATGCAAAATCACTGAATTTTACAATAACTATTAAAAGTACTTATTTTATACCAATATTAAGTTATTTTGTAAAAAAGTAATTTAACCCATTAAATTACCCATAATTTTGACCCCATATCTTTAAGGGTTAAATTACATTTAATAAATTGAAAAACAAAATCTAGGAATATTTTATTCATTTTTATCGCAATTTGCTACTAAATTCATAAAATTTGGTAATTTTGTATTAAGTAAGTTTATATAAACTACCTACTAGATATACTAGGCAGTACAAATTTTTACAGAAATTAAATATACTCTCGAAGTTTCCTATACACATGGTTCCGCGACACTGCTATATAGTCGCCACGGATTCCCATGGTCCTAGGTGCATTAAATTTTTTACAGTGGTTTTTGCATAATTTATTAAAGAAAATAAAATTTTATATATCCTTTATTAAATATTTTAAAATTTAAAATTATATTTTTTCCACAAAAAATTTGGTTTACACGTGATTCTCTTACAAGTTATGCACAATTCTGGCATGTCATTTAAAAAAAAAATATGGGAAATTCAAAAATAAAATTGGGTGTAAATAAAGTTTTTAAACAATTTTAATTTTTGTGGAAATAGAAGAAGTTTTTGAGGCTGTGTCTGAAAATTTTAAATTTAAAATTTTGAGTTTAACATTTTAATTTTTCTGGTAATAGCAGAAGTTCTTGAGGCTGGGCTTAATTTAAAATTTGAAATTTCACATTTTTTTTTAATATTATTGACATCCTGATTCCTTCATCATTTCTTGATTTTCCTAAAATAAAATTAATTTTAATTTTTTAAAAATTTAATTTCTTTATTTAGATTTATAATTTCTATACAAACCATTTTTGTTTGATTTCTCCACCATTCCGGCTTACGATTTCCTACAAAGACCATTATCATTAAAATCATATAAAGTGCAAAAATTATAGATTTCATGTTTAAAAATTTATTTTATTATGTTTTATTATTTTTAATAACTTGTTTAAAAGCTGTAAACAACCGTGTTTCTCAATAAAGAAATGTAAACTAATGAAATTATTCAGCGGCAGAGACTTTTATTATACAAATTAAGCAATTTTAAACAAAGACCCTAGACAATTACGAGTACAAAAATGAAAAGGAGCCTATGTTTACTTTTTTGCTTTATATACATGCATACATATATTACATAAAAGTACACATAAATATAGGAAAGAATCTTATGATTCATGTGATTTTAATTACAATCAATATTAAGAAAGAACGTTCATATAAATTGTATATTTTGTAAAATCCCCCCTGAGGTCTACGGTTTTGATTTTCTTTCTTTATACTCGTATAATAAAATTAAGTTATGGTTAACAGCTGATGTAATTACTGTAATATTTATTATCAATTTATTAAACAAATAGAAAATTTATTTAATAAATTGATGGCCATAGTTTTCCATAGAAAAGTAGGCGATATCCATAGTTTTCTATAGAAAAGTAGGCGATTGCCATAGTTTTCTATAGAAAAGTAGGCGATATCCATAGTTTTCTATAGAAAAGTAGGCGATATCCATAGTTTTCTATAGAAAAGTAGGCGATCGCCATAGTTTTCTATAGAAAAGTAGGCGATTGCCATAGTTTTCTATAGAAAAGTAGGCGATCGCCATAGTTTTCTATAGAAAAGTAGGCGATCGCCATAGTTTTCTATAGAAAAGTAGGCGATCGCCATAGTTTTCTATAGAAAAGTAGGCGATCGCCATAGTTTTGTATAGAAAAGTAGGCGATCGCCATAGTTTTCTATAGAAAAGTTGGCGATCGCCATAGTTTTCTATAGAAAAGTAGGCGATTGCCATAGTTTTCTATAGAAAAGTAGGCGATCGCAATAGTTTTCTATAGAAAAGTAGGCGATTGCCATAGTTTTCTATAGAAAAGTAGCAGATCGCCTACTTTTATAAACCGTTTTAAAAAACAATTTACTCCCTTCAGTAAAAGAAAGTTATTTCCATTTTAACATTAAATGTAATTTTGTATACATTTTGTGAATGGGGATTTTTTGTAATTTTCCAAAAATATAAACTTTTTTTTGTTTATGGTTTAAACAAATTTTGAAAATGAATTCCAAAATTTTTTAACAAAGCTTATAAAAAATTGCTATTAAAGACTGTTAATTAATCATCAAAGTTGTTGGACATAATTAAGTTAATGTGTAGTTACTAATTTTATTCTTTGGAAATATTTTGATATTTGTATTTTATTTTGGGATTTTTTGAGTTTGTTTATATTTTCGGGAAGTTATAGAAATTTTAATTTTTAATTGTGGATCATAAATGTAAATAAAAATTGTAACTATTTATTGTATTTTAAAAAAACTGTATTTGACCTTTTATATATTAAATCTTGTAATTTTTTTTTACTGTAATATTTATTAGTATTACATTAGCAATTTACAAAAATGAGCTATTATGTCTGTCTGTCTTTCTGTCTATTTCTCTGTCTGTCTCTCTGTCTGTCTGTCTGTCTGTCCGTCTGTCTGTCTGTCCGTCTGTCTGTCTGTTGAAATCACGATAACACCTAGACGAAAGGAGCTAGGTCATTGAAACTTGGCAGATATTTCTGGGAAAATTTGAAATTATTAAAAATCGATTCATATTTGTCCATAACAAATTATGATGATACAATTTGGTATATAGAAATTTTACGTAAGCACTAGACATCATATACAATTTCATCGAAATCGGTTCACATTTAACCATAGCTCCCATACAAAACACATACGGAAACCTCCTAAATTCCCATTGAATTCCAATAAATGATTAATAGCTATGGCCACTAAATATAGCACAAGAAAGTCTAATGTAAATACCAGTCAGTGTGCTAAATTTTTTTACAATCGGTTACCATTTGACCATAGCTCCCATATAAAAAACTTACGGAAATACAAAAATACAAAAAGAAAGGGGGCTTATGTTCGTATGTCCGTCCGTTAAAATATATGGACCTGTCGTATCACTATCAGCATGTTTATCCTAACTAAATATTAAGCTAAACGAAAAGTATTTAACAACTTAATATTTAATGTATAACCATACCTGGTTACTATACCGAATTTTGTTCAAAGTAAATACTAGGGAAACCACTTAGATACTTTTAAATGATGAACTATCTCAGAATGGGGTCTTGCGAATAGAGTCGATTTTAATGCGCGGAAAACTCAGTGTTGTATGCTTACGCACAAATGCACGGCGGAACATGTTACTTCATCTGTATTAATGGGTGGTGAAAATATCAAAGAATCAGATACTCTTGATGTTCTGGGCATTAGAATTCAATGTGATGTCCGTTGGACTGACCACATTTTTCAAGTGTCGAAAGAAGCATTCAAGTGTCTAGGTTTTCTTAAACGGTGTAAGAGATACTTCACTCCATCTGATCTCCTTAATATTTACACCACCTATATCCGACCGAAAATGGAATACAACTCTCATGTTTGGGCCGGGGCTTCAAAGTCTATTTTGGAGCTTCTCGACCGAGTGCAGGAGAGGGCGAAGGTGCTTATTGGTGACAGTAGGATATCCAACTCTATTGATTCACTAGAGCACCGTCGCAATGTGGGTTGTGTCACACTGTTCTATCGTTACTACTTTGGAATGTGCTCTAATGAAATCAGGGAACTTGTTCCCGAAACTCGAATTTTTTTACGTAATACACGTCTATCTATTAGAGCTCATCCCTTCGTAGTCGATTGGCCAGTAGACAGAACAACACAGTACAGAGAAAATTCATTCTTTAGCCGTACAGTTCGTATGTGGAATTTACTTCCCGCAGAAGTTTTCCCTGCCAGTTGCAATATAGGGAAGTTTAAATCAAATGTCCATAAACACTACTCCATCTATCCACCCTCCCATAACCTATTTTCCTAGTTCCAACACAATGCATTGCATATGTAGGGGTCATCCCCTGAGTGCTGGTCCTAAACAAAAAAAAAAAAAAACAATCAATACCAACTAGCGTAACAACTTTTTTCGAATTTGGTCCACATTTTGAATTAGCTGCACCCTCTGAGATATATGAGATATGTTTTCAAATTTAACACAACTTGATGGTGGGTATATAAGATTCGACACAGCCGAATATAGCACTCTTACTTGTTTAAGTTGTGTCTAATTTTCGAAATAGAGCTTTGTTTTACCATCACAGAGGAAATTTTTTTAAATTTGTTTTCACTAAATGATGTATTTATTTACCTTTATAAAGCATAAATCAAAAACTCGATTTTTATTTTTGTGTTTTAAAAATAAACCATTCAATTGAGCAATGACTGCCTGTCTGTCTCACTGTCTGTCTAAAATACTAATAAGTAAATAATATAGACGGTCAAGCTCGAACACATGATACCATTCAGCACCTAGGCACTTTTGTGATTTTCGTCTTATTTAGTAACTTTTGATAGAAGGGTTTGTTTGAGAGCTGTGGACAAATATGGTACAGTGATTTCTGTTTATATAAGTTGTATTAGTTTTAAAGTACATTAAAATATTCTAAAATTTAGGACGAAATCTCATTTTCGGGAAGCCCGAGCTATAGTACCAAAAATAATGAACCGAACAACACTTTACAGAGAAAAGTCGTTATTTAGCCGTATTATCCGTATATGAAATTTACTTCCCACAGATGTTTTCCCTTCCACTTGAAATATAGGAAAATTCAAATCAAATGTTCACAATCACTAACACCTTTAACCCCCAAACTACCCACACCAGTCCGAAGTTACCCAAAACTCACCGTAATGTTACCATACCCAATACTGGTGGTTGAAGTCTTTTCTGAATTGTAAGAGTAATTTCATTTCCCCTCTTACTTAAAACTACATAAACTTTTAGTAGGGTTTTAGGGTTATTTAAGTGACTTTTAGAAGCTGGCCTTATATGAAAGAAGTGGTCAAAAATTGTTACATTAATTTCAGCTACTATAATTAATATTTTTTAGTCATTTTAATTAGTTTTTGTTTCATATTTTTATTAAAATAGATATGTACATAAAACATAAATGACTTTGTTACATAATTGTATTCAACTCGAGGCAGTTCCTAATGTCTTATAAATAACTTATAATAACTAAATATACGAGTATTTTAAATAATAATAATAAAACAATCTCCAAACTTATCCCTTCAGAGTAGCAGCAACATTAGCCGCCTGTTGGGCAACACCAATGGCCTGTATAGTGGCATCACGAGTATGTTGGCCAGCACGTTCCTGAGAATATATTCAAACATTTTATTAAAGATTTAATGTTTCAAGTTAAGGATATTAAATTCAAATACAATTAATTAAAACAATAAATGATTTAAATTCAAAGTCTAACTTACAATTTTCTTGCCTAACTTCTTCAGCCAACCTCCATGACTTTGACCCACAAAAGCGACCAAAATCAAAGCCAGGAATACGAAAACTTTATTAAAATTCATTGTTTTAAATAATTCTTTATTTGTTTTAATAAAATGTTGAATCTTTAAATGTTTATTGTTTTGTATCTGCTGAGATAATGTTAATTGCAGAAGCTTTAAGCTCCGCTTTTATATACATTTCTCCATCCTCACAGTCTTTGTGATAAGATAAATATTTTATTAATGGATAGATTTTTTCATTAACAGTAAGAGGGAATTTACACACTCCATTTGGCTTAAACAGATTGACCTTTTTTATTTCTTTCTTTCTTAAGTTTAATAAGTAGGGCCTAACTCTTTAAAAACAACAGGTTTTTGTTCTCGTCTGAATGAATCAGTGATGCTGTAAAATTTAAGATACATTTCCTGGAATCAATTAATTGCTTTTATTTGGAGAACTCTAGGTAAAATTTTGGGATTTTTTTCTAGATAAAAAAGTAAGCGATCGCTTACTTTTTTTATAGAAAACTATATCGATCGCTTACCTTTTTATAGAAACTAAAGCGATTGCTTAGATTTTAATAGAAAACTAAGTAAGCTATACTTTTCTATAGAAAACTATAGCGATCGCTTACTTTTCTATAGAAAACTATAGCGATCGCTTACTTTTCTATAGGAAACTTTAGCGATCACTTACTTTTCTATAAAAACTTTAGCGATCGCCTATTATTCTATAGAAAACTTTAGCGATCGCTTACTTTTCCATAGATAACTTAAGCGATCGCTTACTTTTCTATAGAAAACTAAAGCGATCGCCTACTTTTCCATAGATAACTTAAGCGATCACTTACTTTTTTATAGAAAACGTTAGCGATCGCTTACCTTTTTATAGAAAACTACCGTTTCCTTTTCTATAGAAATCCATATCGATCGCTTACCTTTTTATAGAAAACTAAAGCGATCGCTTAGATTTTAATAGAAAACTAAGTAAGCTACACTTTTCTATAGAAAACTATAGCGATCGCTTACTTTTCTATAAAAAACTATAGCGATCGCTTACTTTTCTATAGAAAACTATAGCGATCGCTTACTTTTCTATAGAAAATTATAGCGATCGCTTACTTTTCTATAGAAAACTATAGCGATCGCTTACTTTTCTATAGAAAACTATAGCGATCGCTTACTTCTCTATAGAAAACTATAGCGATCGCTTACTTTTCTATAGATAACTATAGCGATCGCTTACTTTTCTATAGAAAACTATAGCGATCGCTTACTTTTCTATAGAAAACTATAGCGATCGCTTACTTTTCTATAGAAAACTATAGCGATCGCTTACTTTTCTATAGAAAACTATAGCGATCGCTTACTTTTCTATAGAAAACTATAGCGATCGCTTACTTTTCTATAGAAAACTATAACGATCGCTTACTTTTCTATAGAAAACTACAGCAAACGCTGTACTATAGTGATCGTTTACTTTTCTATTGAAAACTATAGCGATCGCTTACTTTTCTATAGAAAACTATAGCGGTCGCTTACTTTTCTATAGAAAACTATAGCGATCGCTTACTTTTCTATAGAAAACTATAGCGATCGATTACTTTTCTATAGAAGACTATAGCGATTGCTTACTTTTCTATAGAAAACTATAGCGATCGCTTACTTTTCTATAGAAAACTATATCGATCGCTTTCTTTTCTATAAAAAACTATAGCGATCGCTATAGTTTTTTATAGAAACGTATAACGATCGCTTACTTTTCTATAGAAAACTACAGCAAACGCTGTACTATAGTGATCGTTTACTTTTATATTGAAAACTATAGCGATCGCTTACTTTTCTATAGAAAACTATAGCGATCGCTTACTTTTCTATAGAAAACTATAGCGATCGCTTACTTTTCTATAAAAACAATAGCGATCGCTTACTTTTCTATAAAAAAAAATTATAGCGATCGCTTACTTTTCTATAGAAAACTATAGCGATCGCTTACTTTTCTATAGGAAACTTTAGCGATCGCTTACTTTTCTATAAAAACTTTAGCTATCGCCTATTATTCTATAGAAAACTTTAGCGATCGCTTACTTTTCCATAGAAAACAATAACGATCGCTTACTTTTCCATGGAAAACAATAGCGATCGCTTACTTTTCTAGAAAACTATTGCGATCGCTTACTTTTCTATAGAAAACTATAGCGATCGCTTACTTTTTTATAGTAAACTATTTTAATTTCTTACTTTTCTATAATTAATTATAAAATCCCAAAATTTTACCTAGAGTTCCAAGAATGAAAGTGATGTATTTATTTGGGGAAATGTTTCTTAAATTATACAGCATCAATGATTCATTAAAATAAGAAAAAATTGATTGTTTCAAAAGGTCGAGCCCTCTTTTTTTGAACTTTTAAAATATTTAATAAAAAAACAATCAATTTGTATTAGCAAAACGGAAAGAGTAAATCCCCCCTTTACTGACAAAGAAAAAATTAACCATTTAGATATTTTAACACAAAGACCATGAGAATGGAGAAATGTATATAAAAGCTGAGCTTAAAGCTTCTACTATTAACATTATCTTAGCAGATACAAAACAATAAACATTTAAAGATTCAACATTTTATTAAAACAAATTAAGAATTATTTAGAACAAAAATGAATTTCAATAAAGTTTTTGTATTCCTGGCTTTGATTTTTGTCGCTTTTGTGGGTCAAAGTCAAGGAGGTTGGCTGAAAAAGTTGGGAAAGAAAATTGTAAGTTAGACTTTGAGTTTTGAACATTTTAAAAAATTGTATATGAAATAAACGTTGTAGAATATCATTAACTTTAGAATATAATTCTTTAATAAAATATTTAAAATATATTTTCAGGAACGTGCTGGCCAACATACTCGTGATGCCACTATACAAGCCATTGGTGTTGCCCAACAGGCGGCAAATGTTGCTGCTACTCTGAAGGGATAAGTTTGGAGATTGTATTATTATTATTATTTAAAATACTCGTATATTTAGTTATTTTAAGATATTTATAAGACATTAGGAACTACCTCGAGTTGAATACAATTAACTAAGTCATTTATTTTTTATGTACATGTATATTAATAAAAATATAAAACAAAAACAAATTAAAATGACTACAAAATATTGATTATAGTAGCTGAAATTAGTGTAACAATTTTTGAACACCCTTTCATATAAGGCCAGCTCCTAAAAGGCACTAAAATAACCCGAAAACCTTACTAAAAGTTCAAGCAGCTTAAAGTAAGAGGGTAAATGAAATTGCTCTTACAATTTAGAAAAGACTTGAACCACCAGTACTGGGTATGGTAACAGTACGGTGAGTTTTGGGTAACTTCAAACTGGTCTAAGTAGTTTAGGGGATAAAAGATTTGAATTTTCCTATATTGCAAGTGGAAGGAGAAACATCTGCGGGAAGTAAATTATATATACGGACAATACGGCTAAATAACGAATTTTCTCTGTAAAGTGTTGTTCGGTACATTATTTTAGGTACTAAAGCTCGGGCTTCCCGAAATTTAAATTTCGTCTTTAATTTTAGTATAATTTAATGAAATTTAAAACTAATACAGCTTATATTAACAGAAATCACTGTACCATATTTTACCCATACAAAACTCTCTATTAAAAGTTACTAAATAAGACAAAAATCACAAAAATGCCTAGGTGGTGAATGGTATCATCATGTTCTATATTATTAGCATTTCAGACAGACAATAAGACATACAGACAAAGACAGACATATAGGCAGATAAATAGACAAACAGACAGGCAGATGGTCATTGCTCAATTGAATGGTTTATTTTTAAAAGAAAAAAATAAAAATCGAGTTATTGATATCGTTTAGTGAAAACAAATTTAAAAAATTTTCCTCAGTGATGGTAAAGCAAAGCTATATCTTGAAAATTAGACACAACTTAAAAAACGGTTAGCTCCACTGCATTCAGCTTTACCCCCTTGTTTTTACACCCTTCACCAATAGGTGAAAGGGTATTATAAGTTTGTCATTAAATTTTTTCATTATTCGTCTTAGACCCCATAAAAATTATATCGCCAGGAGTGTCGATTTAGCATGTTGCGTTGGAGTATTTTCTAAAATCTGATACATAATTCAAATTTTTTTTTTAATACTGTTTTAAATACAAATTTTAAATCTGTCAATTTGCGTACATCGATATCTTTCGCTTTGACGATATTTCAGTTATTGATCTACCGATTTTGAGTAAATTCAATAGTGTGTTGCATTAAATGATTTCATAAAATTTGATATACAGTTCAAAAAAGTTTTTTTTTTCTAAATACACAGTTTTAAAAAAAAAAATAATTCGGTATTTTTCGGGACAACGAATTTAGAATTTTGGCAATATCTCAGATTGTAATGTACCTATTTTGATCACATATAATATCTCTTACTTGTTTTTAATATCTCTTACTTGTTTTCAAATAAAACAAAAACGGTTTTGGATATCAATGAAATTCTTTATTTCTGTAAAAACACGCTTGATGCCATTATGTATGGAACCACCACGGTCACGCTTGCATAAGTCCGGACGCTGAACCCAATTTTCGACGGTTTTCAAGAGTAAATTGGCCGATACTGGTGCAATTTAACGTTCGGAATTTATACGAAGTTCATCAATCGTCGCTGGCTTGTTAGCATAGACCATAGACTTGACATAGCCTCACAGGAAATAGTATAACGGCGTCAAATCGCACGACCGAGGCGGCCAACCGACTGGACCACATGTCCTCCAAGTCCATATGATCCTATTGGGGTCAAAAATATTCGGTTGTTATTGAACGGTAGTGATTCCCATTCACAGTAAAGTGCCGGTCTTGATCATTACGGAAGAAGTACTGACGCCGTCGGCCCGAAAATAGCACCAAGCCGTCATTTTTTCGGGATGCAATGAACCCTCATGGAGTACGTGTGAATTGCTGCCCGACCAATAACGCATATTATGTATATTGACGAAGCCATTCAGCCTGAAATGAGCCTCATCACTGAAGATGATTTAAATCTTAACGTTGAGGCCACTGACTCCGATAGTAAATTTTAATAATTTCGACTCGTTGTTGGCTCGTATGTCTTTCCATCATGTCAAAAATGTCAAAAGTACAGCAAGAAATATGGCGTCGTCTGTTGTCCCTGTCGCTGTACTTTTGTAGCGTCCCTTTTGAAAAACCCGATACATATCAATATTCTATTAAAAAATTTCTATATTCATTCAAGTCCGACTACTAAGAAGACGTGTGGACCAGTTATCAGCAAATTTATAAGTTTTTCTTAACTCTTCGAATCTGAGCTAATTAATTTAAAATGAACGTCATTTTCAGCAGCGGGTGTAATATGTAAGCTGGAGTCAAATGGGGTTTAAGACCTTACCTGACAACTTTAAGAAAAACGTCTATTATTTTCAGATGTATAAGAGTTTTTCTGATTTTCGGCTAATTTAGTTATTAAGCCGTACAGCAAGGTTATGATGTCAAAAAAATCAGATCGAATATCCACATATTCTTCTCCTTCCCATAACCCTAGTACCATCACAATGCAATGCATAAGTAAGGATCATCCTCTGAGCGTTGGTGATAATAAAAAAATGTCTGCTAAATTTCATTAAATTATCTTTAACGATATGCTACCTATTTCTATGCGTTTCAAACATCAGCCCAAAAAGGGAATATAGTAACTATTTAAATTTCACAACAATCAAAAGTTATTATTAATTCTAACCTCTAATATTTCAAATGAAAGATTTTCTATATTATTTCAACAGAAATATTTGATTTACCAACTTGAAAATGATACGATGCTAGACTACTTGCAATGCATTGCCCTATTATAATTATTAAAAAATAAAATTTAATAAAAATAAACTATTATTTTAAATAAAGTTTATTGAAATAAATACATTTTCTCCCAGTGTTTCCGCCCAACACTATTACTCGCTACTTAGCGTTAACTACAACCCTGTTAGCAACTGCAGCCAACTTCACGACGAATAAAAAACGAGCGAGTAAAGGAAATTACTGTTCAGTGGGTCTGTTTTACTTCCTTTTCTGTCAAAATAATTGACCAAGGTTGGTGTATTTTTTGTGATATGTTTTTGAAAAAGCCAATAAAATACGATTATTTTCCATCAAAATTTAAAAATGTCTATGAAAACTGAAAATTAACATAATGAAGCAAAAATATAAATGAAATTTGTGAGTGAATTAAAAGAAACAGACAATGATGTTGGACGATTAATAAAATGTAAGCAGCCGGTTGTGTTGAATAAAAACTGGATGGAATATGTATGAACAAAGTGTTTACATTGTGGATTATTGAATAAATGAAAAGATGGAAAATAAAAGTGTTTTAATGTGAATAACTAACTAAAAGATTTATGTGAAGTTTATTAAACATGAGTGTTTTAAATGTTTTAGATGATTGGCTCCAAGATTATTAAGCCCGGTGGTGCTGAGCCCGATGATTTTGAGAAATCCATTGCCCAAGCTCTCGTTGAGTTGGAGGCTAACAGCGACCTCAAGCCCTATTTGAGAGACTTGCACATTACCCGTGCCCGTGAAATCGAATTCGGCAACAAGAAGGTGGGTTTTTGTAAATTCTTATTTTATGTATGAGTAATTAAATGCTAATGTGTTGTTTTTTTATTGTTCCTCTTATAGGCTGTTATCATCTATGTGCCCATTCCCCAACAAAAAACTTTCCAAAAGATCCAAATCATTTTGGTTCGTGAATTGGAGAAGAAATTCTCTGGCAAGCACGTCGTTGTCGTTGGCGAACGTAAAATCTTGCCCAAACCCACCCGCAAGGCAAGAAACCCCTTGAAGCAAAAGCGTCCACGCTCCCGCACCTTGACCGCTGTCTACGATGCCATCTTGGAAGATTTGGTCTTCCCTGCTGAAATCGTTGGCAAGCGTATCCGCGTCAAGTTGGATGGCTCTCAATTGATCAAGGTCCATTTGGATAAGAATCAACAAACCACCATTGAACACAAAGTAAGTTTTGTTGTTATTTGATGGAAGATATTTTATAGTTTGTATGAATTTTGATAAATTAGGAAAAAGTGTTTTGGTGAAAAGTGTAAGGAAGTGTGAAGTGTAAGATCTAGGAACTTATAAGCTTCATCAACATAGTTTTATTCGATTTGTGCTGTTATTTGAAACGCAAAAAATGTGTATTTATATTTGCTGGCTTCAGCATTTAGTGTAGCGATCAACTCTGAATCACTTTCTGAGGATAAGAATTTAGATTTTGGACCAGATTGGATCATTATTATTAATTTAAATTGTTGAAATAAAATATCTGTCCATTTTTAAATCTTCCTATGGAATGCAAACCTAGTTTATGCCTCCTAAATATATTACGAGTATGACTCTACAGATGTCGAAATCCAGTCCTATACTTTTGAAACCACGAAATGGATAACTAGACCAGTATAATAGTTACCTAAATCAAACTTTTATTTAACGACATTTGAAAGTTGTGTCTGGAACTCTGAAAGTTCTAATATTAAATATAATTGAGTTAGAAAAGGAATATCCATAAAATATCCAAGTCTAATATCTAATCAGATCAAAATATTTTTGTTGAAATTATCACTCAAATCTTTACAGATTTGACGCTCATTCTGTTATAGTAGCCACGAGAAAGAACTCAATTCCGTTCGGAAGTGGAATGATTCTATAGAAAAAAATAAGAGAAAGTGTTTTCGGATTGAAACCATTTTAAATTTTTAAGTAGAATTGAATTTGTATGTTTTCCTTTGTTAATTCAATTTTTGAACAATTTCTTCCATTAATCAGTTTTATCTGTTAAAAGAATGATAGATTTACAGATTTCAATTAAAAAAAATGTGTTTTGTAATGTTTTATGCTCCACTGGGAGTCAAGGGTAACAGAAGAAGAACCTAAAAACATTTCGACCGAAATTTAAACACGTAATGATTTATAACCCACAAGAAAATTTCTAATGGTAATATTTTGAGAGTTTCACAATTTTCTTCATATTGTTCGAATATTCCTAGGATTTAATTCTTGAATCACACACACACTTCTTTAAAATCTAACACTTTTTTCAGTTTATTTTTAGATCAATGTCCTTGTGTTTTTTGCTGATTGTTTTGCTAAGATCAGTGATTGTCAAAAAGGACAAACATTAAATACCAAAGTCTCGTTATTGTTTAAAACTAGCTTTTTTACGGCCTTTAAACATTTCCATACCTTGGTTACATTTCAAATCAAAAAGGTTATCTTAAGGAATTTAAAGGAACAGTAGGATTTATAAAGCTCTTTAGATTTTCGTCCTAGTTGATAAATTAGAAAGAGTGAATGAAAAATCAGTGAATCAAGTGAAAACACTTCTTCTAAAATGTCAAGTCTTAAGGACACTAAATTGATGGAATTGAAAAGGAATTTTGTTAAATTTGGCCAGCGCCTTAAAATTATAATCTTTAATGTCCTTGTGTTTTTTGCTGATTGTTTTGTCAAGATCAGTGATTGTCAAAAAGGACAAACATTAAGTACCAAAGTCTCGTTATTGTTTAAAAATTGTCTTTTTACGACCTTTAAACATTTCCATACCTTGGTTACATTTTAAATCAATTAAATTAAATTAAAAGAAGCAGTTGGATATTCGTCCTAATTAATAAATAATAGACCAAAATGAAAAGCCACAAATAATGCAAGTCTATGGATATGAATTTCAAAACTTCACTCGTCTAATCCCAAAGTCTCATATCTTGACAACTCAAATTTGTTGTAATTAATTTCTGATTTTTTTTGAATGTCCTTGTGTTTTTTGCTTATTGTTTTACGAAGATCAGTGATTGTCAAAAAGGACAGACATTAAATAACAATGTCTCATAATAGTTAAAAAATTGTCAAAAAGGCCTTTTAACATGTCCATACGTTGGTTACAATTTAAGTTATTCTAAAAAATTTTTGATATTCAAGTTTTTGAATAAAATATTTCTCCCGTTCTTGTGTTTTTTGTTGATTGTTTTTTCAAGATCAATGATTGTCAAAAAGAACGTAAAGAAAACTAAAACAACAACTCGTTATTATTGAATCTGAAATTTGTTAAGATTAGATATATTCCATTTGTTGCTTATAAATGAAAACTAATCAGATCTTAAATAGAAACAAATATGATATTTTAGATCTCTGGTCTGGAACAAGATCGACTACATTTTTTGTAGAATGATCAAATTTGAAAATGTTATGAAATTAAATTACAACCTTAATTTCCACATTAGAAGTTTTTAATTTTTTTAATTTGATGTTGTTTTGACACATTCTGAAGACCTGAGGGCAAATCGCCGCATTTGATATCGATCGAACTACAGAAGTTGTCAGAAATTACACAAAAAAAAACAATAATTTGTATTGAAAATTTTGTACGGGAACACGTTTAAGTTTGGGTTGTTTCGTTAAAATAAAGGACACATAATATAGATCTTTCGATTACTTAAAAAATATTACAATTTTGTAGAATGAAGAAAGCAAAGGAAGTCTGGGCACTTCAAAATTTTAAATTTTATTCAGTTTCAATTTCCGTGAAATCGGTATTTAGAATTTATTTATACCCGAATATAACTTCTTTTATGAATCACAAATTTGTTTTGTATTTTACTACACCATTTTCAATTGGAATTGAGAAATTTTCAATTGAAATTGAGAAATTTTCAATTGAAATTGAGAAATTATAATTGAAATTGGGAAATATTCAATTGGAATTAAGAATTTTAAATTGAAATTGAGAAATTTTCAATTGAAATTGAGATTTTTCAATTGAAATTGAGAAATATTCAATTGAAATTGAGAATTTTCAGTTATAATTGAGACTTTTCAATTGAAATTGAGAAATATTCAATTGAAATTGATAATTTTCAGTTGAAAATTAAAAATTTTCACTTGGAGCTGAGAGAAGTCTGATTGAAAATGAGAATTTCTAAATTGAAATTGAGAAAATCTTAATTGAAAATTATAAGTTTTCAATTGAAATTGAGAAAATCCCCATTGAAATTTAGAAATTTTCAATTAAAAATGAGAAATTTTCAATTTGAAAATGAAAAATTTTCAATTGAAAATTTTGAACCTCATTTTCAATTGGGGTTTTCTCAATTTCATTTCTAAAATTCTCAATTTTTATTGAAAAATTCTCAATTTAAATTTCAATTGAAAGTGAAAAATTTCCAATTGAAAATGAGAAATTTTTAATTTAAATTGAAAAATTCTCAATTTCAATTGAAAGTGAAAAATTTCCAATTGAAAATTTCTCATTTTCAAATTGAAAATTTCTTATTTTCAAATTGAAAATTTCTCATTTTCAAATTGAAAATTCTCATTTTCAATTGAAAACTTCTCATTTTTTAAATTAATAATTAATTAATTTCAATTTAAAAATTCTCAATTTCAATTGAAAATTTCTCAATTTCAATTGAATGTTTCTCAATTTCAATTGAAAATTTCTCAATTACAATTGCATATTCTCAATTTCAATTGAAAATTTCTCAATTTAAATTGAATATTTCTCAATTTCAATTGAAAATGGTGTAGAGTTAATTTAAATAAAATTTCATTAGGGACAATCATGAATATTTTTAAAACTTCCTAAACGGTATCAAAACTGGCCGCCTATTTGCCTCCCTTACGTGATGTTTTTCAACTTCTTAGCGTTTTGGGACTTCCTATAAAAGCGGTAGATTAAAAAAAACTTTTGGAATTTCCTATAAATTTCTTTTAATTTAAAAAGGAAGTTTTTATTTCTTAAGTTGATAAATTAATAGTTTTACTTTGTTTATAAAATTATTCAAAGACTCTCCTGTTCCTTTAAATTTTTCTTTAGCGTTCTTGTGTTTTTTGTTGATTGTTTGTTCAAGATCAATGATTGTCAAAAAGAACGTAAATAAAATATTAAACAACAGCTCGTTATTATTTATACTCTTTATTCCAATAAGTATAAATATATTCCATTTGTTGCTTACATTATTTTACAAAGAATTTTGGTAAATTGATAAATATCTTGACACCGCCGATTTGCCTCCCATACGCGATGTTTCTCAACACTTAAGCGTTATGGGACTTCCTAAAAAGCGGTAGAATAAAAAACTGTAAAAATTAAACAAAAATTTCTTAGAAATCAGCTAAAGGAATTTTAGTTTTATGGTTAACAATTTTAAATTAAATCTTAATATACTTTTAGAAATGACCTTAAAAATTTTACTTAACCTCTATATTTTTCTTTTTCTACTTTTAGGTTGACACCTTCACCTCGGTCTACAAAAAACTCACCGGTCGTGATGTCACTTTTGAATTCCCCGATAACTATTTGACCATGTAAATTGTGAAAATAAATGTTTTTAATTTTTATATAGTCAAAATGCTGTTGTTTCTCACCACAATTAATTATTTCGTCATCTTCTGTGTCAAACATATAAAAACCAAATAGAAAGTGTAAAAAAATGGGGCATATGATTTTAAACAACAACAACAAGATTAAAGAAAGGAAGTCTTTTTTTGTAAATTTCTTTTACACTATTTCTGAAATTCAGAAATAGAATTTTACAAAACAAAAAACCAACAAAAAATAAATTTTTACAAAAAAATAATTGTAAAAGTATTTTTCTGTGCATTTTTAATTTACGGGGAATATCCGGGGGAGTTTTAAAAATCTTATATTACTCGTATGGCGGTTTTGAACTACATTAAAAAGGACGCTTAATCTAGTATCAACAGTAGTTGCATAAATGCGTAACACACTTTATATACCCGTATCGGGTATGTTCTGCAAATCACTTTAACGTGATTTTGAAATCACATGAAATTCAAAATGGCTGTAATTTCTACAATTGTTGAAATTTTCAAATTTTATTTCTGTATTTGTCCGGGTATAAAGCATCTTTAGGACGTTTAAATAGCAATAAATTCAATTATTGTTGCAAATTTTATATTGAAATGGGTTTGGGCAACAAATGGTCATTGTCTAAGTGCGTTTAAAACGTTTAAAAGTTAATTTTTTTAGAAATAGCGACGCGAATCAAAGAAACCACCAATAGTTCCCATTAGAACTATTATCTTTAACTTCGATGTCCTAAAACATTTCAATAAATTGAAAACATTCATACATTCATTCAAGGCATATATATTATAATCTACCTTGCATTCGTTGGTGAAAATTTTGAATTTTCATAAACATTTTATTTTTTCAAAGTCAAAACAGAAGTTCAAAAATAAAACAATCAATAACATATTTTTCTGTTCGGATATTTATCGTTATAGATATTTAAAATTTTCATCATGAGGGATATTTATATTTCAAATATAAATCCCTCTTTTTTTATTTTTCGATCGAAATGAAAATAAATTTTCATCGATGATATTTATACTTGATGGATTTAAAACATAAAACGACTCCGGTCTCTGTTCAAAAGAAAATAATTTCGAAACTATCTTTTATCATAAAACTTCTTTTAGTTTTATTTTCGAATCGAGATATAAAGTAACTTGCCATTTCAGTTCTTCTATTTTGACAAAAAGTGTATAAACATCCCAAAGTAGCGCTCGCCATTTACAGTTACATTCCTGCCTTCGTCGTCTTTAAAAAAGTATGGTCCAATGGTGCCAGCGGACGATAAACTTTACTAAACAGTTCAATTTTCGGGATGTTCTTCTGGTGCATAAATTTTATAAATTTTGCTCGATCGTGTATCCATTCAAAATGAAATGATCATATGAAATGATCAAGCTTCGTCGCTATAATTTTTCAATAAAAACATTATAAACATCTTATTGAAATGACAACACTAATAATAATAGGGTAGAGTTGGTTTTAACCGATCGGAAATAAAAAGTGGAAGAGATTGTGGACTCCATAGCCATCCTACATGGCTCAGTGGTTTCAATTTTAAATGATCCCATAGGTATGAGAATGCTTTCAGTAAGATGGCTTACCACAATTTGCCAAAAACGCAACCGTTTGGCGTTATGGCAATATGGACGAGCTTTCGCATCTTAGTCGAAACATTGATCCACAAAAACATATTTTTTGTTTCCAAACTTGAAGATATGGCTCGGCAGAAAGAGGTTTGATTCTAACGACAAAATCATCTCAAAAAATAAATGCCTATTTTGATGAAATCGAGAAATCATATTTTTCGGAAGGAATAGAGCTAAATGAAGACTATGTTAAAAAATAAAATATCTTCTTGTTCATTCATTGTTCTATGAAATATCGATCGAAATTGTGACAACTTCGGACTGCTTTGGGTAGAGTGCGGGAACAAACATAATGTTGTATACAGGAAAGTTGCTAAAAATTACATACATGTGTTTCCTATTTCTAAATCTATTGGAAAACATGGGTTATCCTTGTCTTATTATATACCACAAAATGCATATCTTCTATTTTCTTTATCATTTTCTCAAATATGGATTAAATAATCCAGGGGGACAATTGTGTCCTTGACTCAAGGATATCACAAAAAGCATATTATCAAATTTCTTAATCCTACTCTCAAATATGGATTATTGTGTTGACATCAAAAAATAAAAACCAAAAAAAAATGGGCCCTTGGGATCGGAATATAATTGAATTTATTTATAAAATTATTTTATAAAATGACTCATATTATTTCAATACAAATTTTTAAATTTTAATTCTAAAGTAAAAAAATATAAAAAATATTCAGATTTGAAAAATTTTTTTTTTGTTTTAAAAAGAGTCTTCTTATTTTCTGATTCCCCCATGGTCCCATTTTTTTGTTTTTTATTTTTTGATGTCAACACAATAATCCATATTTGAGAGTAGGATTAAGAAAATGGATAATATGCTTTTTGTGATATCCTTGAGTTAAGGACACAATTAGTTAAAAGAACATCAAACTTCAAGACATACGCTAAATTATGAGCCTAGATTCATAAAAATCTGATAACTCTATCAAAAGTTATAGGCGCACAAAGTGGGTATGTTTTGAAAAAAATCTTAAAAAGACGAGCTTTGAACCTCCATAAAATCTGAACCAAAGCGAAAGTCAAAATTTTGAAGAACTCTAAAAATTGTACGAGCTAGAAGAGTGTGTATACAAAATTTTATGAAAATCGGAGATGGTGAGGTTCCAAATTCGTATTTTTTCAATTAAAAAATTTTACTGTAGTGTATTGCACTAAGAATCCCAATTTATTACAATTATTTATTATTGTAATAAATAGTTTTTTGATAAAACCAAAAAATGTTGGTGGGGAAACCTTTCCTCGACGCGTTTCGATGGTTGGTTAGACCATCTCATCGGGAGGATTATCCCTAATTCTAGACAGAGCGAAAACCTCACATTATGTATGATTTTTGTATCGTTCGAAAAATTCGTGCGTGCTTTATGATTCTTGTGAGCGGTAAGGCAATAGACGCTCACGTTGTACATCTCTAATTAAAGTATCTGTTTTACAGTTTGAGAAGCTTTGTTTAATAAATTATAAGTGTACAAATAGAATTGTCCGTTAAATTCAAATTCATAAAAAGTCTAGATGACGTCGACAGTTTAAAAATAGATTATTGATGCTATCAGGACACAGTGTCATTGTGACGTCAATTGAAAGCTTAATGTTAAACACAGTTAAAAAAAATTTCTTTATTTAAAAAAATCATACAAGTTGCTCAGTTTTATAATTATGCCAATTGAACATCATTTACCCATTTTGGTTTTCCGCTGTTGCCTTTCGACTTTTGCTCCTGAACTGGACCAAAATTGATTGTATGAGGAGGTCCTGCATTATCCTTCATTTTGGGGTCATCTTGATGATAATGAGTTCCATCTAAATAAATATAAAATATTATTAATAAAAAAATCTTGAAATTCGCAACAAAAAACTTACAATTTTGAATATTATAAACATAATTGTGTCCGTTAACTATACCATTTTGCACCTTAACTTTGTTAATTTTCGGGGGAATTCTTCGGCGTAAGGGACGTGATGTTACGGTTACATCATTATGTCCTTGTAGAGCTTTAACGACTGATACTAAAGCGTTTATTTTGTTTAGTAACAAAGATGAAGAGGTGATCTGCGGATCACAAGAAGTTGGGCATCGATTCGGGGGTAATGAGTCTAGAATATTAGGTGTTTTTCTTTGCATATCTTTAACAATATTCGTTAAATAATTTAATTTTGTTTCGATTTCGTTTTGTTTCCTTATGTTGGAATCCTTTTTTAATTATAAAATATTTTTTATTCATTTCAATATCTTTTTTTACATAGAAAAATATTTACCCTTTCTGCTTGATGCCCCTGGTGTCTACAGGTGGCATTTATTTGTATACAAAACATCATTATTAGTAGCGATATCAGAATAGAGTTTTGAAAATATTTAAATGGTTTCATTTCAATTTTGTTATAATTTAATGACCCCTTTTCTTTCACAAACTTTTTGATACTGTAGTAGAAATTTGTATTTCATTCTTAATAAATTGTGTTTAAAAAGAGATTATGAATGCAACCTTTATGTATATTTAGCTTTCCTAGAATATAAGAAAACCACATTCAAAAGACCATTCATTTGACTTGGCCGGTTGAATCAAATACAACATTTTTATCAAACCACATACATAAATACGAGAGACAGCATATACACAGGGTGGGTAAATTTGAGGTTAGAAAGTAAATTGGCTGTCAAATGATGAAATTTCAAGAATTGAGATTGCATATTTCGATATTTGTTATGTAAAAAAGGAAATTTCATCCATAAAACAGCTAGACTCTTCAACAAAAGAATTTTGATGTAAAAATTTAATATAAAAAAAATAAAATTTGCGAAAACAACGCATTTTTCAACAGTCTTAACGAATATGGCTTCCATTCTTCTAAATCAGTTTTTCTACTGTTGGGCATATACAGCCACATCGAAATTCATTAAACCAATTTTTTTAAAAAACAGACACT
The DNA here is from genome assembly GCA_933228675.1 of Stomorhina lunata. Taxonomy (NCBI): domain Eukaryota; kingdom Metazoa; phylum Arthropoda; class Insecta; order Diptera; family Rhiniidae; genus Stomorhina; species Stomorhina lunata. Next base: position 126,964,732 of record OW121740.1, read on the forward strand.
TTAATTTTCGTTTTTCAATTAGTGCGACTTTAGATCGACTTTATCCTTTTCAAAAGGTGACCTAAAAGTAGATTTCAATTTTGAAAGAGAGGGCCGACCTTAACATTATAGCTTAGGTCGATGGGCCGATTCTTACAAAACTTCGTGATGTCATTTAAAAACTTTTTCTGTGATAAATTTGATTGAAATTCCTAATTTAACTTTATATTTATTGGCATTTAAGAGTTTTCCGAAAGTGAACTACGGTCAAATGTGGACCAATTCTCACATTTCTATCATACATTTGATGTTCTTTACGTTGACATTTATTAGTCTTTAACAGTACGTTTACACACGTAGGTGACTTGTTACAAGTTGTGTATACGTATTCTTCTGACATGCAAGTAAAAAAATCACTGGCAATCAAAATCGCTTGCCAGTGAGCCTACAACTTGCAGAAGTGTGATTGTGTTAGTAAAAAAATATAAATGTATTGAGCTTGCACTTGCATGTGTAAATGCCGTGTAAGAGAGTTTTGAATTATATCTTCCGTGTAAAATAATATATTTTTTTAGATAATTTTTGGTTATTTCCCCAAAAAAAAAAATGAAAATTTAGGCTTAAAACTTTTGACTTTACTTCATTTGGTTTGAATTTTTTGTGGAAAATGGGGAAAATTATCTAGAAAAAAAATTTGAAATCGATCGATTTGAAAAAGATCGATTTCCATCACATACCAGAAGATTATCAGGTATGTGATGGACATTTTTCGTTTTCAAATCGATCGATTTTAGACATATTTTTTAGCTAATTTTCGGTTATTTCCCCCAAAAAAATGAAAATTTTGGCTTTAATCCTTTTGACTGACATTTTATCTTTCATTTGGTTTGAATTTTTTGGGAAAATAACCGAAAATTATCTCAAAAATATATCTATATAAAGAGTGTTCTAAAAAAAATATGCATTTACTATTTTAGACAAAATTTATCCATAGTGCAAGAAATAATTTATTTTTTGATCAAGTTAGTTTCTATAGATATGTCAGATACTATTATTTTAAAAATTAGTAATTTTCAATATTTATTTCAATCAAAATGGACTGCGAAAAAAAAGTTCGTGAAAATATAATTAAAACTTTTCAAAAAAATCCGTCATGGACTTTTAAAAAAATAGCTAAAAATTTGAAAGTTGACCCTCGAACGGTTTCTAATGCCATCAGACGGTATAAGGAAAACCTGAGCATTGAAAGAAAACCTGGATCAGGGAGGAAAAAAGGTCCTACAGATATTGGTAAGGCAAAAGAAGTCGAGCGACTCTTTCGAAGAGCGCCTAACACTTCTTTAAGAAAAGCAGCTCGTACGGTGAAATGTTCTACGAATTTTGCACATAGAGTCAAAGCTTATGCTGGACTGAAGACATACAAAGTCCAAAAATTTCCAGATCGCAATGCTATAAAGAACTTAGAAGCAAAAAAACGAGCGAAAAAATTGAAGTCTGATTTTATAAAAAAATACACCTGTTGTGTGATGGATGATGAAACATACGTACTGGCAGACTTTTCTCAACTTCCTGGACAAGATTTTTATGTTGCTGATAAACGGGGCAATGTTCGGCAAGAGTTTCGCACAAAAAAACAAACAAAATTCTCTAAGAAGTTTCTCGTGTGGCAAGCTATTTGCAGTTGTGGCAAAAGAAGTAAAGTATTTGTGGCATCTGGCACAATAAACACAGAAATTTATATAAAGGAGTGCCTACAAAAACGGTTGTTACCCTTTTTAAGAGAGCACAGAGTGACTACATTTTTTTGGCCCGATTTGGCATCATGCCATTATGGAAAAAAGGCACTTGAGTGGTACTCAAAGAATAATGTCATTTTTGTACCACGAGAGGTAAATCCACCTAACTGTCCAGAACTTCGGCCTGTGGAAAGGTATTGGGCTCTGGTAAAAAAGGAATTGAAGAACACAGGAAAGATTTCCAAGAACATGTCCGATTTTAAGCGCAGGTGGAACACATGCTCCAAAAAGGTATCAGAAGCAACTGTAAAATCTTTAATGGGAGGGTTTCCGAAAAAAGTCGATAATTTTGCAAAACCCGAGTACTAAGTAAACATTTTAATGCTAAATGATTTTGTTTAATATGTCATTATATTTGCGTATTTTGTAGAGTTTTTATATTAAAAGGTTTGATTTTTATTTAAGAAAATCCAACTACAAATTTTATTTAGAGCACTCTTTATATATATATATATATATATATATTCCATCATATACCTAAATGTTCAAATATCAATCGATTATCAAATTTATATGTCTTGTTACTTGATATTTGTAAACATTTTAGTATTAAAGACATTTAAGTATTAAACGGTGCGGAGGATGAGTGAAGCCGTTGGAATTACCAATTGTGTAGATTTGTCAGTTTCGATGTCGCAGTATTTAAGTGAGCATCGCTCGTTCCCTGTGAAAACATTTCAGATTTTTACATAATTGGCCGTCGATCGGTATACGGCGAATACGTGATGGACCGAGTATAAGTTTAATTCGTTCGTGTGTGTAGGGATTCCGCGTAACGGCTTCGGTTATAGATGTCCCACGGCCAGGGACCAGTCGATTTTTAATGACTTCCAAAAACATTAAACTTGTAAAAAGTAGTTTATGTGAAAATCTTCGACTTCAATACGGAAAAGAGCAGTCTCACTTTAACTTCCAAGAGCGATTATTCCTAAAATTTAAAAAATGGATCTGAAGTTCCATCCTTTTAAAATTCGAATTGTTCTAGAACTGAAAGAAATAGACTTTGATTTACGCGAAAATTTTTGTAAAACGATGTTGGAGCCTTTTTGTACAGTATATCCCAAAAAACAACAAGCAAAACTGACGTTTCTGGTCTCCAAGAACCCGAAACTCTCGATTGAAACATCAAAAACCATTGCATTGCCCTGTTTTGTAAGACAATTCTCGAGGACAGGCGACGAATGTCAACGGTGAAAATTATCGACGCATGACTACGGAATTATTTTTGCTAAACCTGAGAGCTTTTCCATCGCATTCTTCACACACGTTTTTTCAACAGGATTGGGTGACTGCACACACAGCCAGAGTTTCGTCGTGATCAGTCGCTTTGGGGACACCCCATGGCCACCAAAGTCGCCTGATCTAATTTCTATGGATTTTTTATGGGGCTACCTAAAGAGAGTGTTTATAATGACAGTTCCCAATTTCAATCAGCTCAATTGAACCAAGTGTCGCGCAAACACAAGGCTCCATTTTGAATAGTGTGTTTAACTCGTAAATCCGCATTTAAATTCTATAGTAAACAGCCCATATTTACAACCTGTCAAGGTCAAAGGTCGAGCATATTTTAGAATTTCAATTTTTGACTAAAATTTTTTTTTACGAAAAAATGTTCTATAAAAAATTTTTTGACCGAAAAACATTCTTTGAAAAATATTTTTCTTATAAAAGATTTTTAGACCAAAAACTTTTCTATACAAAAATTTTAAGACCGAAAAATTTTCTATAAAAAATTCTTACACCCAAAAATTTTTGTAAAAAATTTTACATCGAAAAATTTGGCCTAAAGGTAATCAAAAAAATAAAAAAAAAATTTAACCGAAAATTTTTCTATAAAAAATTTTTAAGCCGAAAAGTTCTCTATAAAGAATTTTTAGACCGAAAAGTTTTCTATAAAAAATTTGAAGACCGAAAAATTTTCTTCAAAAAATTTTTAGATGCAAAACTTTCTATAAAAAAAAAATTCGACGAAATAATTTTCTATACAAAATTTTTAGACGGAAAAATTTCTATAAAAAAGTTTTAGACCGTAATTTTTTCTGTTAATTTACTACATTAACGGATGTTAACGTAGTTCGCCGGGTGATACCACAAGGATTACGTTTTTATATAAATATACTCAATGGTGGGTTTCAGCTTAATATTATGGGTAATACCCATAAAAAAAAATTGTTAATGATTTATATAAAATTTGTCAATAGTAAATTTGATCTCATATGGCTACCGTTTTAGTGGTTTCCTAGGGTAATATGGGAATTACATAGCAAGTGTAATAAATATTACAAATCCATAATAAAATAAGTTTAAAATTAAATACTAAAGGGTTATCCATTTCGTGGTTTGAAAAGTAAATGACTGCAATTCGACATCTGTCAAACTAACTTGTTAAACCAATTTTATTCTTTTCAGTTGAAAGTCTGACATTGACGAAAATGGATTGCTGAAGTATCACACAACGCATAAAAATTATCAAAACATACTACAAAAAATTCTCCCTTTAAGGGGAGATTTTGGTTTACATAATCGTCCAACTACGCAAGCAATTGGCAAAATTGTGAAGAAATTTAAAGAGACTGGAGCGGTTACAAATATTGTAAGGCCGTTTCGTATCGCTCGTTCGGCTGAAAATATCGCCGCTGTAAGTTGCCGAAGACCCGAATGTGTCGATTCCTCAGGAATTAGGACTGTCTTACGGCACATTATGGCTTATTTTGTATTTAGATTTACACCTTCATCCATATAAAGTCCAGCTTAAACAACAACTGAAGCCAACTGACCATCCACAACGTCGAAGTTATGTGGAATGGGTGCTTGAACAACAGGAGGTGATTTTTCGCACAAAATTTTCTTCAGCGATGAAGCACATTTCTCACTCGGTGATTTTGAGAATTCTTAAGTAATTGAAGAGAGGCCATTATATCCAGAAAAAGTCACTGTTTGGTGCGCTCTTTGGTCCGAAGGTGTGATTGGACCTTACATCTTCCAAAACGACGATGGAACGACTGTCTCCGTGAATTCAGAGCGTTTGTTGAAGAATACGACTTGTGGTTTTAAAAAGATGTGACACATGCCACTTTGTTGCAAGATACATTTCCTGGCCGCGTAATTTCTCGTCGTGGCGATATCAACTGGCCACCAAGTGAGCCTACGCGAAAGACCGTGCTTATGCAGATAAACCTTTAACTCATCAGCACCTTAAAACCAACGTTCGTCAATTTATGGCTGAAATACCGCGCAATATGTGTCAAAAGTGGTAGAAAATTACCTCAAAAGAATCAATGCTTGCAACATTTCGCGTGGTGGTCATTTAAATGATGTAGAGTTTCACACATAATGTCAACGTTCAAACTTTATAATAAAAAAGAAATATCATGAAAAAAAATATTTTATGTGTTTTATTTATGTTCACTTTTGAAACCGCAAAATGGATAATCCGTTATTTCAATTTTTTAAAGTTACATACATACATATTTAAAAAATTACATATGCATTCATAAATATTTTTAACTTTATCAGTTTCCAGCCTGCAAACCCATTGTGGACTGGTTTCATCCAATTTTTATTTCTGTAATACAAATGAAGACATTTTTTATTAAAAAATTTTCCCAATAGTCTTCCAAGAAACACTTACTTAAGTTAGCATTTATTTCAATTTTCGGTAAAGTCCTCCTCTTTTTGGTTTTCTTCTTCCGGGCATCCACACCAAAATCACTCAGCAAAGCCATAATTATAATAAATACAAAAATTGTTTGAGAAATTCTTAATAATTTCATGTTTACTTTTTAAAGACTTACAAAAAACTAAATTATCTCTTGAATTAGAAATATAAAAATCCCCAATCGTTAGTAATTAATTGAAGCAAAAAATTTGATAACACAAAAAATTTAAAAGCTAGGATTCCATTCATCTATTTCATTTCTTCTCATTTTAAGAGATTTTATAAATTGATAAAAAAAAAATTCAAAAATTAATTTTATTTGATTCATCCCATAGTTGGTCTGTGAATTCGATTGGGGAAATATGTGTTACCCTGTATCAATGGTGATTACTGTAGCGAAGACTACAACCGCTTGAGTATCAACGTATTGTGTTATATATGAAACATTCTGTGTTTGTTGTTATTTTCATAGGGTGTCTTGTGTATATTTAAAACTAGTAAGGTTCGAGTACTCAACAATTTTACTGCGGTCAAAATTACGGCATTTACATGCATAAAATGTATCTATAAATGACCAGGGAAGACAATTAAATACATACTGACAAATGTCGAACTTAAAATGGATTTAAATTTGATGACAATCGATGAAAGCTCTTATCCCTTCATCAGTAAAGCTAACAAAAGTGGAGTTTAAAAAAAAAATGACAAAAACATACAAAAGAATTTCATAGGAAAATTAACTAGTTTCTTAATATAAGTGTGAATCATTCTAAATTTGACCATATCTCATATACATATGAGCTTTTAACAAATTTCCCATTATCTAATGTTTGTCAAATTTTGTGAAAGTCGATCCTCAATGGACCATAGCTCTCCCGAATATGGTAAATTACTTATACATATGATGATGTATAACAAATTTTAGAATAAAAAATTCACATTTGATCTTAGGTTCCAAAACTCCAATGTTGTTTTTGAACTAATCACAATTGGTCACGTTGTCGTATTGGGGATGACCGACTATAAAGTCCAATAGATTATAAAGTACCGTAGTCAATTTTTTATTACTGATATTACTCAACGTTTTTGCACATGTGATGATTAATAATATTAAACAAATAAATACTTATTAAAAATTTTGTTATCTTTTGTTAAATATTTACTTTCAATTTCAATCACATCTTTTTTGAAATTTTTCAAATAATATTTTGGACAACAAATTACAATAGTTTTCCACTTATTAAAAAAATTAAATAAAAAATCGTCTATAAATTTGTACACCGAAAAATTTTTTAAGTACAATAATATTTTCAACAAAATTTTAGCTATAAAATATTTAGACCAAAAAAATTTCTTTAATAAATTTTTTAGATCAAAATGTTTTCTATGAAAAAATTTTTAGATCAAAAAAATGTATTTAAAAAAAATTTTGACCGTAAAATTTTCTATAAAAAATTTTCAGAGCGAACATTTTTAGATCTTAAAACTTTCACACAGAATCATTTTTAGACCGAAAAGTTTTCTATAAAAATTTTTTAGAACGAAATGTTGTTTATAAAAAGTTTTTTAGTCTAAACATTTTTTATAGAATATTTTTTGACTGAAAATTTTTCTAAAAAAAAATTTTAGACCAAAAAATTTTGTATAAAAAATTTTATGAGCGAAAAAATTGGAATAAAAAATTTTTTGACCGAAACATTTGGAATAAAAAATTTTTTGTCCGAAAAATTTTCTATGAAAAATTTTTAAGCCAAACAATTTTCTATAAAAAATTTTTAAGCCGAAAAATTTTTAGAATAAAAAAATTTTTGACCGAAAATTTCTATAAAAAACTTTTAGATCAAAAAATGATCTATAAACATTTTTTAGAACGGAAAATTGTCTATACAAAATTTTTAGACCGAAAAGTTGTCTATTAAAAATTTTTAGACCGAAAAATTTTCTAAAAAAATTGTTGAATTAAAAAATTTTTTTAGTCTAAACATTTTTTTTAGAAAATTTTATTTTTAGACCGAAAAATTTTCTATCACAAATTTTTTGACCGAAAAATTTTGTATAAAAAATTTTTAGACCGAAAACTTTTGTATAAAAAATTTTTAGACTGAAAAATTTTAAATAAAAAATCTTTTGACCGAAAAATTTTCTATATAAAAGTTTTTACTGAAAAATATTTTTTCTATAAAAAATTTTTTGACGGAAAAATTTTCTATAAAAAATTTTTTGACGGAAAAATTTTCTATAAAAAATTTTTTGACGGAAAAATTTTCTGTAAAAAATTTTTTGACGGAAAAATTTTCTATAAAAAATTTTTTGACGGAAAAATTTTCTATAAAAAATTTTTTGACCGAAAAAAATTCTTTAAAAAATATTTTTTTAAAAAAATATTAAATTTCTTCAATAAATTTTTGGATCAAAATGTTTTCTATAAAAAAACTTATATTTGAAAAAAGTTTTAACAAATTTTTTAGAACGAAAAATTTCTTTAAAAAAATTTTTGACCGAAAAAATTTCTATAAAAAGATTTTTAGACCGAAAAATGATCTATAAAAAATTTTTGGACCAAACAATTTTCTATAAAAAACTTTTTGACCTCAAAATTTTCGTAAAAAATTTTCAGACCGAAAAATTGTTAGATCTAAAAATTTTCATACCGAAAAATTTTTAAATATATTTTATATAGAAAATATAAAATTTTAGGTCAAAAAATATTTAGATTTTTTCCAAATAATTTTTCGAACCAAAAATTTTCTATAAGTATTTTTAAACCTAATTTTTTTTTAATTTTTAGACCAAAAAATTTTCTATAAGAAAATTTTTATATAATTTCTGTCTATTCTATTAAAAATTGTTAGACCATTCTATAAAAAAATTTTTGGCCGAAGACCGAAAAATTTTCTATTAACAATTTTTATACCGAAAAATTTTCTTTAAAAATTTTTTAAAACAAAAAATTGTCTATACAAATTTTTTAGAACAAAAAATTGTCTATAAACTGTTTTTTGACCGAAAATTTGTATAAAAAATTTTCAGACCGAAAAATTTTCTATAGAAATTTATAGACCGAAAAATTTTCTATAAAAAATGTTTAGAGCGAAAAATTTTCTATAAAAATTTTTTTTGGGTTTAAAAATTTTTATATAAAAAATTTTTTGGTTTAAAAATTTTCTATAAAAATTTTTTTGGTTTAAAAATGTTCTATAAGAAATTTTTTGGTCTAAAAGTTTTTAACTGACAAATTTCAAAAAAAATTTTAGAGCGAAAAATTTTGTATAAACAATTTTTTGACAGAAAAAGTATCTATAAAAAAATTTTTATACCGAAAAAAATTTGTATAAAAAATTGTTTGACTGAAAAATTTTCTTTAAACAAAAATTTTCAGACCAAAAAATTTTAGACTGAAAAATATTCTATAAAAAAGTTTTACACCGGAAAAGTTTCTATAAAAGAATTTTAGACCGACAAATTTTTTAAATCGAAAAATTTTCTATAAAAAAATTTTATACCGAAAAAATTTTATATAAAAAAGTTTAAAGCCGATAATTTTCTATAAATTAATTTTAGACAGAAAAATTTTCTATAAAAAAAATTTTAAGACCAAAAAATTTTCTTTACAAAATTTAAGATCAAAAAATTGTCTATAAAAAATTTTAGACCAAAAAATTTTCGATAAAAATTTAAGACCGAAAAATTTTATATAAAAAATTTGTATACCATAAAATGTTTGTATTACAAATTTTAATAACTAAAAGTTTTCAAATATATTTTAGATAGAAAATGTTATCATAAAAAATTTTGTTAACTTTAAAAATTTTTATAAAAAATATTTACTCTGAATTTTTTCTGTAAAGATTTTACTGAAAAATTTAACATAAAAAAAAATGCATAGATAAATTTTATTCACAAAACTTTAAACCTATATACATATAAAATTTTCTATGTAAAATTTTTTGGTATAAAATTTTCTATGGAAAATTTGTTGACATAAATTTTCTATAGAAAATTTTTCGGTATGAAATTTTTTATAGAATAGTCTTTGGTATGCAATTTTTAATAGAAAAATTTTTGGTATAAAATTTTCTATAGAATTACATATATAAAATCCTTTATAAAAAATCTATAAAATGTTTTATACCGAAATATTTTATTTTTATATAACCAATGATTGAGGCGGTTTTTGAATTTTGAACTGCTGGGTTTTAAATAAATAAATAGTTTTTCTTTAAGTAAAATTTTAATTAATTGATTACTTCTTAAGTTTTTCCAAAACTTATTCTTAAGTTTAATTAAAATTTGTTTGCGTGACTCACTTTCGAAAGTCTACTATGTCTGGTAGTTATTCCTGGAAACTTTAATAGTTTTTTATTAAGATATGGGCAATAGGGTGGGTCGTGTTTTCACCTCCTGTCCTAAACAACTTCTAAAAAAGAAATTTTGTTACTTCAAAATGTCAATGGGATATATGCAAGATTTCATTTATTTGTTTATAGAACAAAAAGTATAGTTTTCGAGTTTTTGAATTTTTCTCCTGAAATAGAGGTCTTGACGATATACAAATGAAAAAAAAAGACATTACTTAATAATGAGGCGAGTTGTTCGGGTTCATATCATAAAAATCTATCAATAATTTTTTTCTAGTTGATCATTTCATTTTTGATTATTTCACTAGAAGTTGAAGAGAAAAAACGACCCACCCTAATGGGAAATAATACAGCACGCATTTTATATCAAGTATTAATGGATTTGATCGTAAATAAAAAAGTTATCAAATATTATATAACAGACATTGCATTCTCACATTTATGACTCGATTTTGCTATAATTTTTTTTACTTATTGATTTTCCATATTATTCATTTTTGCAAGCCACTAAAAATAATTCCCAACTTTTAACTGATAAGCGACTACCATTAACTATTTGTTTGGGTTCCTAGTAGAAAGGGTGACGAATCGCTCTTAAACGCTTGAATACATACTCGAAATAAAAGATCTTTTAAGATAATGTGTGTACAATTAAAAATTATTGGGGGCTAATCAAAAACTCATTTTAAAAATTTTAGGAGTCAGGAAAAACAAATATTTACTTTTTATAAATGCAGGTGTTCGATCTGATTTACTCATACGTAGCGTCGGCCGATAAAAATCGGCCAATGTTAACGAAAATTATTATTGACACACCTGCAAGTTATTAGACCGATAAGAAAGTTTTGAGTATTTAATATAAAATAGTAAAAATAATTTGATATGCTTCTATATGTGATAACTTATACTTCTATATACATACGAGTATCAAGAACATTGAACATATTTGTGAGAGATAAAAAGAGTTAGAATTGATTTGCTTTCGATGGAAATTGATATACAGTAGTTTATGAATAGGTGTCCTAAAAAAGGCAACCAGACAGACAGACTGACTGACAAACAGACAGACAGACAGAAAGGCAATCAGCCAGACAGACAGAGAGACAGACAGACAGACAGAAAAAACTTCTAGATCGAAAAATTTTCTATAAAACATTTTAGACCGAAAAATTTTTTATAAAACATTTTAGACCGAAAAATTTTCTATAAAAAATTTTAGACCGAAAAATTTTCTATAAAATATTTTAGACCGAAAAATTTTCTATAAAAAATTTTTAGACCGAAAAATTTTAGACCGAAAAGTTTTTTGACCGAAAAATTTTCTATAAAAAATTTTTTTTTTCTATAAAAAATTTTTAGACCGAAAAATTTTCTATAAAAAATTTTAGACCGAAAAATTTTCTATAAAAAATGTTAGACCGAAAAATTTTCTATAAAAAATTTTAGACCGAAAAATTTTCTATAAAAAATTTTAGACCGAAAAATTTTCTATAAAAAATTTTAGACCGAAAAATTTTCTATAAAAAAAATTTAGACCGAAAAATTTTCTATAAAAAAAATTTAGATCGAAAAATTTTCTATAAAAAATTTCTAGACCGAAAAATTTTCTATAAAAAATTTTAGACCGAAAAATTTTCTATAAAAAATTTTAGACCGAAAAATTTTCTATAAAAAATTTTAGACCGAAAAATTTTCTATAAAAAATTTTAGTCCAAAAAATTTTCTATAAAAAATTTTAGACCGAAAAATTTTCTATTAAAAATTTTAGACCGAAAAATTTTCTATAAAAAAATTTTAGACCAAAAAATTTTGTATAAAAAATTTTTAGACCAAAAAATTTTGTATAAAAAATTTTTAGACCGAAAAATTTTCTATAAAAAATTTTAGACCGAAAAATTTTCTATAAAAATTTTAGACCGAAAAATTTTCTATAAAAATTTTAGATCGAAAAATTTTCTATAAAAAATTTTAGACCGAAAAATTTTCTATTAAAAATTTTAGACCGAAAAATTTTCTATAAAAAATTTATCTATAACAAATTTGAAGAAGACGAAATGTTCTATAAAAATGTTTAGACCATCAAATTTTTCAATTTTACATATTAAAAATTTCTTTTAAAATTTTCTAGTCAGACAGATTTGGCTCCAAGGAAAATTTTACTTAAAACAAGTAAGAAAGTGCTATAGTCGGTCAAGCCCGACCATACACCACTAAGGTCAAAGGAGTTCTTTTTCCTGTATAAAGACAAATAATTGCTAAATTTTGCTTTCATACTAACATTTTCTTCAAACTTATATATATAAGCTGTTTCCGTCATTTGGACTAATATGAGAGCTAGGGTCAAATGTGGACCGATTATCCCGAAATTTGGCAAATTGATTACAGTTTTTACAAAAATTATGTAAAAAAATCAACTCAAAATTCTCATTATCTTCAGATTTACTAGCGTTTTACGTGCATTTTGTCTCATTTAGTGCGTTTTGACAGAGGAGTTTGTACGGAAGCTATGGTCAAATGTGGACCGATTTTAACGAACTGTTGGTACTGTTAATTTGGTTTACATAAGCAGTATTTTTTTTTTAAATTTCATGAAAAAATATTGATATTTGTGGCCAAAATATCAATTTCGGGAAGTGGAACCTATGGGAGGTACCATAAATAATGGACCGATTTTGACGGTCCCACTGTCAGAAAAATGATCTGTGCCAAATTTCATCAAATCATCTTGAGAATTGCGTCATGTACTTTGATTACATGGTTTACATGGAGGTCCAGCCAGACGGACGGACGGACTGACATCACTAAATCGACTCAAAAAGTGATTCTAAGGCTATTGGTATATTAAAAGGTGGGTCTAAGACAAATATTTTTATGTGATACATACATCAGCACAAACTTATAATACCCTTTCCACCTATTGTCGTAAAGGATATAAAAATTTCAATAATTTTCAAAAAATCCTTTTCAATAAATATTCTTTGTCTTGTACTTATCTCTATGAAAAAAAAAAACGCAAAAACCCAGAAAACGCCATAACCAAATAAGCCCGTCTAACTCATTTATACTAATGGAAGGCCATAAAAAACATATTTAACCTAATTTGTGTTTGTAGCTGGAATTTCTTTCTTTCATTATCATTCATTCTTTACTAAAGGTCCTTAAGACTACTCCTGTACTCCTAAAGAACTTACTATGGGTTTTTCCTTCTTAATGGTTTTAAATAATTTTTGTTTTCTATAAAAAAAAAACAAAGAAATTCAAATGAAATGACGACAATGATGACTTCAATTTCTTAGAAGAATGATGACAAACCTTGAATAGTTTTGATGAGACAAGAGCAAAAAGGACGAACTATTATCAAACAAAATATATTTTATATCTATAGGAGTATTAAAGGGGGTCCTAAAGTTCTTGTGTTTGTTGGTGGGAATGTGTTTAAAAATGAATTTATTGATGGTAGACAGACTTTGAGGCAACAAGTGGTTTATGGGGTCTTTGGTTATTTGTAATACTCGTATGGGTTTTAATTTGATTACCATTTAAATTCCCAGCAAAACTTTTCATTACTAAGTAATGAGTTAAACAGCTAAACTATTGAACACGAACTACTTACACATTCACTGTTTAAGTCATTACATTAACATGGAGATGTCATTGGAGGCAAGTACTTACCAATTGCAGAAAAGTAATGACTTGGGTAAGCAATTGGAAAACAACAACAACTTTTTTTGTTGTTGTATTAATTAAAAAAATATATTTTTAAACGAAATACAAATTTTTTTTTATGACCCCATGGGGGCTCGAACCCAGACCCCTCCGACTGCTAGGCAGAGAATCTTCCACTGAGCTACTTCATATGTTGAAAACTTAGCAGCTTAATTAATATATACAATTTTTATTTTTAGATCCAAAATCATGTGACAATAACTTTGTTTTTCCCTGCTTTTTTTGCTTTGTTGTAATTTTTAGAAAAATATTTCTATACGATTTTTTGTAAATGTTTAATGCATTTATTAATTAAAAAATAAAGAAGTTTTTTAATTATTTTAAAACTTAAATAGTTTAAATCTTCCTTTTTGGTAATATAACATTGACTCTTACTTACTTAAAAGGCCTATAGTTACAACCTGTTAAGGTCAAAGTCAGAGCATATTTTGGAATTCCATGGACTTCGATGTTGTGCGAATATTCTACAATTTTATAGGCCAAGCTTTGAAAAATGTTCCTCTACTTGGTCTTTCCACCGAAGTTTCTGATTAAGGGGTGTTAAACTAGTTCCCTGGGTGATACCACGAGGAGGTCAGTGTCCGCAGTTGAGATGAAGGATGACCCAAATAAGTTGGGCTTACCAAGTTAAGACCAACCAGAAATGTATTTGGTATCCAACATCCCCTACATAATCACAATTGACTCATGGTGGTATTTTTTCATTACCGTAATTAGTTTTCCAAAATTTTTTTTTACAGAAGGTAATATTTAAGTTCTTAAAATTCAAAAATCATTTAAAAAACTCTTTTAATAAAAAAAAAACATTAAACAAAATTGTTGGCCTTGGTGAGATTCGAACCGGGGCCATTCAGTTTAAATTACCATCTTAATTACAAATAAGTACTTCTGTAATAACTTATTAGTTATTTGTAGGGTATGTTGTAGTCATTACAAGGTAACCAGTTAACAGAGTACTTGCCATTACCAAAGTTTTGCTGGGTTGTTTGCATTTAAAAGGGAGGTTTCAGGCAAATAGTTTTAAAAGGGTTTTATAATGTATGTACTTTCAAAAGTCGTTATAAATTGTGCTTTTACTCCTTTTTAAGATTTTCATTCTAGAAAATAAGGTATTTTTGTTTTTGTGGAGATCAAACCGTTTTTATATACATCACTTATATAAATTTAAAATTTTTATTCCTCATACGCCTCGGTGAATATAAAATTATACAGGGTTATCCATTTTGCGGTTTCATAAGTGAAAAAAAAAGTGAGAAAAAAAAGTCCCACAAAAAAGTCTAAGTCGCATGATCTTGGTGGCCAGTTGGTATCGCCACGACCAGAAATTATGGAATTAATCCATATTCGCTCGAGTTGTGTGCAAAAAAAAAATCGGTTATCATATGACCATAACGCTCCGAGTTCACGGTGACAGTCGTTCCATCTTCGTTTTCGAAGAAGTTAGTTCCAATCACACCTTCGGGCCGAAGTGACTTTTTCTGAATATAATATACTTTCCTCAATTACTTGAGGATTCTCGGAACCCCAAATATGACAATTTTGTTTATTAACATAGCCACCGAGTAAGAAATATGCTTCATCGCTGAAGAAAATTTTGTTCGAAAAAACGCTGTCCACCGCCTGTTGTTCAAGCACCCATATCACGTATCTACGACGTTATGAATGGTCAGCTGGATTCAGTTGTTGTGTGAGCTGGACTTTATATGGATGTAGGTGTAGATCTAAATGCAAAATACGCAATAATGTGCCGTAATACAATTCTAATTCCTAAGAACGACGAGGAATCGACACATTCGGGTCTTCGGCAACACTTTCACTTACAGCAGCGACATTTTCAGCGGAACGAGCGAAACGATGATGCGCAGGGCTTACAATATTTGTAACCGCTCCAGCGTAGTTGGAGGTAGTTGTAAACCATAATCTCCTCTTAAGGCACGATATGTGGCTGTTGCAGAATGTTTTGATAATTTTTATGCGTTGTGTGATACTTAAGCGATTCATTTTCGTCAATGTCAGACTTTCAACTGAAAAGAAAAAAATTGTTTTAACAAGTTAGTTTGACAGATGTCGAATTCCAGTCCTATATTTTTGAAACCACGAAATGGATGACCCGATATATAAGATCTATAGCAAAATGTTGACTGATTATCACAAAATTTTACACACTGGCTGGTATTTATATAAAGCTTCTTCTTGCATTTTAGTGGCCATAGCTGTCACAGCTTCTAATTTTCGAGCTTTTAACTGGCCTTTGCTACATTTTTTTGGTTTCCGATAGTATTTTTTTTAAAAGCTATAGTCAAATATGGACCGTATCCTATAAAATTTGGCCAATAGTTGCATAAAACTTTTTTATTCTAAATTTAGTTGTCATAGCTATTACAATTGTATTAAATTTATCAGCATTAATGTGATTCCCGGGACGAGGTTATAAGGGACCTCAAACTAAATATGAACCGATTTCGCACATTTTCAATGCGCAACTTTTTCAAGATATTGAAAATATTTTTGTAATATTTTTGGCCCTCTAGCTCTTTTCGTTAAGGCGCTTTCGCGCTTTTTTCTCAGTCGGACATAAACCCCCTTTTTATGTATTTTTGTGTTTCCGTAAGTTTTTTATGTGGGAGCTATGGTCAAATGGTGACCGATTATAACAAAATTTGACACACTGGATGATATTCACATAAGACTTTCATGTGCTAAATTTAGTGGCCATAGCTATTACAGTTTATCATTTATTGTCATTCAAGTGTATTTTTGGTGGAATTTAGGCTGTTTCCGTAAGTGTTTTGTATGGGAGCTATGGTTAAATGTGAACCGATTTCGATGATGTTTAATATTAGTGCTTATGTCTATCATCATAGCTGTTATATTTTGTCATTTAGTATAACATAAGCGATTAGCCTAGGCGAGGTTTAACGGGGCTATGGTCAAATGTAAACCGATTTTATCCAATTTCAATACAAACATTTTACCAGAAATGAAGAATATCTTTGCCAAGTTTCAGTGACCTAGCTCCTTTCGTTTAGAAGTAATCGTGCTTTCAACAGACAGACAGACGGACGGACATCGTTCAATTGCCTTACAATCTCATAAGGATTCAAAATATATAACCCTTTTGGTTTTTGAGCCAATTTTTAGAAAATGAAAAACGGAATGACAATCTCAATATACCCCCATTCCTTTTGATGGTGGGTATAAAAATCGAAATTAGGAACAGTTTTCGAGTTATGCGCAACCTTTTCCATTTCTTTATATTCTAAAGGGTGGTTAAATTGTAAGGGCCGATGTTGAATGTGAACCACACCTAAACGCCAAGCTTTTTTCCGAATTTTATTTGACATTTCTCTATTTCAGACTTACTCAATTTGAACCATGGAGAGATACACAATCCAACAACGTGTTAAAGGTATCCAGACTTATTATGAAAATGGGCGTTCAAATCAAAATGCATATCGTGCACTTCGTGATTTTTTTGGTCAATTTGATCGTCCAAATGTGCGTACAATCGCAAAAATCGTGGAAAAATTCGAGCAAACCGGGTCTATAGAAGATGTGAGAACACCAGTGCATGCTCGTACTGCAGAAAATATTGCTGCTGTTCGCGATAGTGTGGCTGAAGAGCCGTCCACCTCAACTCGTCGTCGTGCCCAACACGCTTACAAGGTGAAATTGGCTCAAGAACTAAAGCCTCTTGACCATTCCAAACGTCGTGAATGGGCAGAATGGTGGCAAGAAATGGCAACAGTGGATGATCAATTTTCGAAGAAAATCATCTTCAGTGATGAGGCACATTTTCACCTCAGTGGATTCGTCAATAAACAGAATTGCCGCATTGAGAATCCAAGGGTGATTGTCGAAAAACCAATCCACCCACAAACAGTGACTGTTTGGTGCGGTTTATGGGCTGGCGGCATCATCGGGCCGTATTTTTTCCAAAATGAGGCCGGTCAGGCAGTTACTGTGAATGGTGTTCGCTATCGTGAGATGATAACGAACTTTTTATGACCCGAATTGAAAGATATGGATGTGGACGATATGTGGTTTCAGCAGAACGGTGCCACTTGCCACACAACTAACGAAACAATGGCTCTTTTGCGCAACAAATTCAATGGACGTGTTATCTCACGTAATGGCGATATCAATTGGCCGCCAAGATCATGTGATTTGGCACCATTAGACTTTTTTCTTTGGGGTTATTTGAAAGAAAAGGTGTACGTCGACAAGCCAGCAACAATTCAAGAGCTAAAGGATGAGATAATTCGGCACATTAACGGCATAGAACCTCCATTATGCCTCAGGGTCATCGAAAATTTGGACCATCGGATGGAGGTGTGCCGCCGTGGTCGCGGCGCCCATTTGGCCTATATTTTGTTCCGTACATAATTGAGTAATACCAATATATCATAATAAAATAAAATTACAATAATTTCCTAAATAGTTTGTGTTTTATTCAAAATCAACATCGGCCCTTGAAATTTAACCACCCGATATATCACGAATGCTAGGCTTATCTAAAAGAACGGTTAAAAAACTAGCATAGTGTTATTAACTATAAATCCATTCCCTTTTATATTGCCTCATATGTATGTATATAAGTATGACGTTTTAATGATTTATATCTGCTATTGGTAACTTTGATTAACTATTTTTTTATGACTCACTCATATTATACATTTTTTTACCCTTTACCAAACGTGCGCTTTACTAATACCCATGATAGATGATGGTCTAAATTGTTAGATAAACTATTTCTATAATATATTTTTTCAAAGTAACATTTTAGGAAAAATGCAATTATAAATATTTAACAAATATCCAACGGAATTTAATTTGTTTTTGTCAATTAAAATGTTATTCTAATTTTCAGAAACAACCAACGACAACTATAACATGCATGTCCTTTTTACCCACAAATTTCCGCTGTCACGAATGCGGGAATCACGTTTGACTAAATAAATTATTAGAAAAAACAAAAAAACTAACACGCAAAAAGAAAATTTATTTCATTTATTTTAGAATTGTAAACAATAGAAACGAACGGACAAACGAATAGAATAATATCGATACAATTAAAGCAAAAACATGGTCATTGGTCAATTAATGTCCTTCTGTCCGATAGCCAGTTAAATAGACAAAAAACACAAAGAAAATTGACAATTATAAAGAGACAGGCAGCTCTGACACGATTGATAGTGTTATTTTCCACTGACTGACGTACTGTGGAAAGAATCTTTATCAATTTTTTTCATTTAACTGGTCAAAAGCCAAATTACATTCAAGTTAAACTATGGTTTTCATGTGTTATGGTCCCCTAAGTAAAAAACACCCTAAATTTTTAGATTATTAAAAATGACTTGTTCTTCCTTAACTCCGAGTGGACCTTTAGGCCTCATTCTTTTATATCAGACTCAATAGCTTCGAGGTTATAAAAAAATGTATTTATCTTGGACCCGTGTTATTAAAATCATTGACACATGGACAGGCAGATAAAGGTATTCATAAAGTTTTTGAAAGAAAAATTGTTTGGACCCTCTGCGGCAATAATGAATATATCGGGTGGTTAAATTTCAAGGGCCGATGTTGATTTTGAATAAAACACAAACTATTTAGGAAATTATTGTAATTTTATTTTATTATGATATATTGGTATTACTCAATTATGTATAGAACAAAATATCGGCCCAAATGGCGCCGCGACCACGGCGGCACACCTTCATCCGATGGTCCAAATTTTCGATGACCCTGAGTCATAATGGAGGTTCTATGCCGTTAATGTGCCGAATTATCTCATCCTTTAGCTCTTGAATTGTTGCTGCCTTATCAACGTACAGCTTTTCTTTCAAATAACCCCAATGAAAAAAGTCCAACGGTGTTAAATAACATGATCTTGGCGGCCAATTGACATCGCCATTACGTGAGATAACACGGCCATTGAATTTGTTGAGCAAACGAGCCATTGTTTCGTTAGCTGTGTGGCAAGTGGCACCGTCCTGCTGAAACCACATATCGTCCACATCCAAATCTTCCAATTCGGACCATAAAAATTTCGTTATCATCTCACGATAGCGAACATCATTCACAGTAACTGCCTGAGCGGCCTCATTTTGGAAAAAATACGGCCCGATGATGCCGCCAGCCCATAAACCTCACCAAACAGTCACTCTTTGTAGGTGCATTGGTTTTTCGACAATCACTCTTGGATTCTCATTCGCCCAAATGCGGCAATTCTGTTTATTGACGAATCCACTGAGGTGAAAATGTGCCTCATCACTGAAGATGATTTTCTTCGAAAATTGATCATCCACTGTTGCCATTTCTTGCCACCATTCTGCCCATTCACGACGTTTGGAATGGTCAAGAGGCTTTAGTTCTTGAGCCAATTGCACCTTGTATGTGTGTAAATGCAAGTCTTTATGTATAATGTTCATCAACGACGAGCGTGAAAGGTGCAATTGTTGGGCACGACGACGAGTTGAGTTGGACGGCTCTTCAGCCACACTATCGAGAACAGCAGCAATATTTTCTGCAGTACGAGCTGTACGAGCATGCACTGGTGTTCTCACATCTTCTACAGACCCGGTTTGCTCTAAATTTTCCACGATTTTTGCGATTGTAAGCACATTTGGACGATCAAATTGACCAAAAAAATCACGAAGTGCACGATATGCATTTTGATTTGAACGCCCATTTTCATAATAAGTCTGGATAACTTTAACACGTTGTTGGATTGTGTATCTCTCCATGGTTCAAATTGAGTAAGTCTGAAATAGAGAAATGTCAAATAACATTCTAAAAAAAAACTTGGCGTTTTGGTGTGGCTCACATTCAACATCGGCCCTTACAATTTAACCACCCTTTATATCGAATGAACCATGAGCTGCATGAGCTATTTGCTGACATCTACACAGTAAAACGCTTTTAACAGCATCGGCTGCGTTTTCTAGGACATCTTGTGCGAATGAATGAAAATACTCCAACAAGAAAAGTGTTTGAAAATGATCCCTAGGGAACAGGTAGAAGAGGTCTTCAATGAAAAGAAAAATTAGAGGAAAATTTCTCAAAGCTCGGTGTACAAAATTGGAGAATATACGCATGTAAATCTAAAATATGCTCGGCCTTTGCCCTTAATAGGTTGTAAATATAGGCAATTTAAGTAAGTAAATAGTAAATATCGCGAGATGCTAGGCATACAACATTTCATGAATAGATTTCTGCTTGCATCTCCTCAACAATTGACCTTCTCCATGTTATACCAGGTGCGCCAACACATAGGCCTCTTCCCTGTGGATTCCATTGTTCTTGTCGAGCAATGTCGATATTTGGTATTTATGTATGGCCTAACTACCGCCATTTTTGCTGACATAATCCTATAGATGCAGGGATTTAGTTTTCGCGTTTAGTAGATCTTCTTTTCTAATACGATGAGGACACCATATATTAAGGATTTGGCGTGTGCATTTATTTGCAAAGGTTTGCAGACGCATATCGATGGCATTTGTTCATGTCCAAGTTTCGCAACCGTTATACAAGATGGACTTGACATTCGAGTTCTGTATTAGTTGTTGTTGATATTTGCCAATATCTGCATTCGGAGAATGTCGAATGCAGATATTGCCTTATTAAATTTAATGTCCTCGTCGGTTCTGATTGGTCTTAACTTGGTAAGCCCAGACTTTTCCTGGTTATCCGTTATCTCAACTGTGGACACTGACCTCCTCGTGGTATCACCCGGGGAACTACGTTAACAGGCCTTAATTAAGTGAGCTAACATGTAACGAGAGTTTTCCTATAAGAACGATAAAAATGTGGGTTAATATGTCGGGCTAGTAACCCACTCCTGAAAAAAAAAATAAAAACTGCCTACCTAATGTTACAGAAAAATCTTTCAAAGCTTGTCCTACGAAATTGGAGAATATGGGCTCAAGATCGAAGATCATGGAATTCTTAAATATGCTCGGCCTTTGGCCTTAACAGATTGTAAATATAGGTCTTTTGAGTAAAGTAAGTCCTCGTCAGTGCGACCTCCCCAGATAATTGAAAGTACCTACACATTTAATAAACTCGTTATCCTCTTTGATGTGTGGCGTTGTGGCCATAGCCTCCAGGCTATTGATTTTTAGACCAGCTGCCTGAGATTCAACAGTGATAGCGTTAATATTTTCTTGAAAATTACCTGATCTCTGGTTTAATAGGCATTCGTCATCGTTCATATTCGGCATATTCCAAGTTCTAGGGTTTTTTAAAGGGTGTCCATTGGATACCGCATCTATCACTCAGAGCTGAGCTCATTTTGTACAGGAGACAAGATACAGCCTTGCCTAACCTCAGTGGTAAAATTGAACGGATTTGACAATTTAACCTTGAGTAGGATTCAAAATTTGGCGCTCTAAGCTCCATTAGGAATCAAGGATAATGAAAAAAGAAGGACTCGACATTTAAAATCCACGTACGTTAAGAATTTCCGTTGGCATTTTACGATTTTCTAAAGTTCTCCTAGCTCCTATATTGACACCGTCAAAGGTTTTCATAAAGTTGATAACGGTAAGTGGAGGTTCGAAATTCATTGCTTTGCTCTAATACTATGCTTACTGTTTTGATTAGATCAACACAAAAGCTGTTCTCTCAGAACCCAAACTGGTTTTACCGGAGTGCAGAGGAAACTGGGTCGAATATTCCTTTCAAAATTCCTTGGCTTAGTATCATGTCTGTTATTGGATTAGTATACCTTCATTGCAGAAGGTTGACAAAGCTTTCTTATTACATACTTTACGCACAAATGGGTGCTACAATCTCGCTAATCCTTCATGATCACATAAAAGCTCAGATATTGTCATTGCCCGGGCAATTCTTATATTGTTGCCGGATTGTCTTTATAATATAAAGATGTTGAACTTCCATACATTGATTTGCCGTATGGTCGTTTTGAAAACTTTATAAAAATGAGAGTATACAGTTTTTACTCTAATTCGGAAACAACTACTGGAGACGATTATCCAATGAGAGAAGAGAAGGCACAAACACGTGCTCATGAAATGTATTTTTCATTGTTCTTAATCCACTTAAAATATTTACATTATATTGTCTTTGCTTGAAGTGTTCCTTTGTCCATCCGGAGTTGAATGAAGGGTATCACTACTATTTAAAATGGGAATGTTGGTGTAAGAAGTTTTGCCACACAACGCCCTTGATATATTGCATAAGGTCTTATTCATGCCGTCTTTACTTACGGCTGATTCAGCTTAACTTGCTTGTTCGTCTATCCAACATTCTCTTGTCCCTCCTTGCAGACTTATTTATTCTATTGGATAGGTCACGGTATGTTGTACGGAGCACTTTAAAATTTATTTATTTTAATTATTATTATTTGGTCTCTGCGACAGATTAGTCTGTCACCTTCGCTATTTATTTTTACCCTGATCTCTTTTAATAGGAACTCCAAACAATAATCTTAACTAAAGTTTAGAAAAACTGTTTTGATTGTCCAAAATAGCAAAGTAACGAAACTTCAAATTATAATCTCTTTGCCTATTGGTCAATTAAAAAATATTACCATATGAAAATATCGGCACTTACAAATGTTGCCAACTGCAAATATTTGCAGTGTTGGTAATATATTTGGTAAAACTTATGAAGAAAAAAAGTGCCACCCATAACAAGTTTCTTTTCAATCTGAAAATTGTCTCAAAAAATGTGCTAATGGGTGTTTTTTTTAGAGGTATAGAACTTCGAATTGAAATAAAACACAAGAAAATCGTTTTAATGTCCATCAATTTGGCTTTATTGGAAGGATAATTTTATGCCATTAATGTTTAAATATGATTTCGGGCACGCCACGAATGTTGGCTTCCAAGTCCCCTAACGTTTCTGGTTTGTTGGCGTAGACGAGCGACTTCACATATCCCCAAAGAAAATAATCCAGTGGTGTCAAATCGCACGATCTTGGTGGCCAATTGACAGGTTCATTCCGCGAAATTATGCGCTCATCGAATGTTTCCTTCAATAAATCAATTGTGACGTGCGCTGTGTGGCATGTAGCGCCGTCTTGTTGGAACCACAACTCATCCACATTCATGCCTTCCAATTGGGGAACAAAATAGTCGGTTATCATGGCTCTATACCGGTCTCCATTTATGGTAACTGACTCTCCAGCATTATTTCGGAAGAAGTATGGCCCAATGACTCCACCAGCCCATAGAGCACACCAAACAGTCAGTTTTTGTGGATGTAATGGCGTCTCAAGGGTCTCATGTGGATTCTCTTCACTCCAAATGCGCAATTTTGCTTGTTAACGTAGCCATTCAACCAAAAATGAGCCTCATCACTGAACAAAATTTTGCGATGAAAATCAGCATCGAGATCAATCTCATTTTCGGCCCATACACCAAAATCACGACGCATTGCATGGTCTCGCGGCTTTAATTCTTGCACAAGCTGGATCTTGTAAGGTCGCAAGCCAAGATCTTTGCGCAAAATCTTCCATAAAGTTGATGGACACAGCTCCAATTGCTGTGCACGGTGGCGAATCGATTCATTCGGGTCCTCTTCAACACTTTGCTCTACAGCGGCAATTGTTTCTTCGGTGCGCACTGTTCGACGTCACTGCTGACGCGTTTTATCACATAGAGTAAACGTAGTGCGAAAACGATCCATGGTTAACCGAATTAATTGCTCTGATGGACGATTATGTCGACCATAAAATGGACGGAGCTTGCGGTAAACTTCGCGAACTGAACCATTATTTTCGAAATAAATTTGCACGATTTGCAAGCGTTGTTCTTTTGTCAACCTGTTCATGATGAAATGGCAAACCAAACTAAATATTAATCACTTGACAGCTGACAAAATGGCCGCCAGTTAAAAAAGTGATGCCAACTTAAAGTTCTATGCCTCAATAAAAAACACCCGATATATTTAATTAAAACTCCATTCAAATTATAATGATAACTAACAAATTTTAGGACTTATCTTACCACTGTGCTCTATAACAAATTACTCCATACAAGTTATATATAAAATTGGCTCACAAATAAAGGCGTTATGATTTTAAAAATTCTTTAGTCCTAAAGAATAAATGAACAAAGAAGGATTCTTAATCGAATTAGAAAAACCATAATACGAGTAGTTATCAAAAGTAAGTTTTTTTTATTTATTTAAGGCTCTAGTATAGATACTTATAAAAAATGTGTAACCTGGTGTAGGTGTCAAATCGATGTTTGTAACCTTGAACTTCAGTCAATCACAAATAAAAAATTAAAGTTGTTATAAAAATCAAGAAGGGAGGTAATTTTTCTAATAATGAAAAATAGCTATTTCACAAAATTAAACAATTAGAAACACTTGTTTAATAATACTCCATATTTTTTGACCTACTTAGCTTTACTATTATAGAGTGATATCAAAATCCAGATAGAGTTTTTCTTCTACCGTCATAAGATTTCAGATTTTGGGGTATTAATTGGTTCATGATTTTGAAGTTGAAAAATGTGTTACTGTGTGTGGTTGTCGGAAACCCTCAACCGGTACATACGACGGTGAAAGGGCTACCGCCAGTACATCGCGCAGGTGGGAATAACGTGGATGGTCGAAAAGTCCGACAGCGAGGCCGACGAGCCAGACCACTTGGTAGAGTTCCCGTGTTCCCCAAAGCGGCTGGGTACCAGAAAGGTACCTACTGCTATCTCAGGATAAAGGGAAGGAGGACCAACGGCTGAGTGGGCTAGACGACGCAATCTCGATGGGCGGAATAGCCTAAGAAGCATTGAAGAGACCCTCCACCGAGTGCTACAGTTTCAGCTCCTTAACTAGACACCAGATGTGGTATCACCATAGTTCACGAGGAAGTCATCAGAGTAGAAAAAGCCACCCAAACTAGCCCAAGAGCTAGAAAAGGCTTCAAAAAAGGGGCGCCGACTTTGCTTTCAAAGAACGATTAACGGAAGAAACTACCGGATTTGAATATCGGTAGCGGGCGAGTGGTAGTTCGGGCCATTCCGGCTTCAAAAAAGGGGCGCCGACTTTGCTTTCAAAGAACGATTAACTCAAGAAACTACCGGATTTGAATATCGGTAGCGGGCGAGTGGTAGTTCGGACCATTCCGGAAGAAAGGAGTGGGTGTAAGGACCGAAATTTTTTGTAAAATTGTTGGTGAAAACTAAACGGAAAATATGAATATAACTTACATATGTAGTTTTTCTAGTAGGCCGATGGATTACATCCATTTCGATGGAGGCAGATTACATCTGCCAAAGTATTTTTTCGTTTCAGCATTTCCAAAAGGGTGTCAAGGACAAGAGAAAGCCTAGTGATGCTAAAAGAAGGAAGACAAGTGATGCCAAGAGGAAGCCAAGATGATAATAGAGGGTCAGGTGTAGAAACTGAGACAAAATGTTGATCAAACGTGTTGCTTTATTAGGAATAAGTTGGAAAGAAATAAATGTTGTACAGTTATTACAACCGCTATTGGTTCACACCTAGAGCGAAGTAATAACTACAAAACTACAAGCTGTAGTCAAAATGTGATTGCATTTAAGCCTCTTGTAGTTTTATAGTGGAACGTGGAAGACAGAGACATCGGTAAGTTGAGAGATATCGGTAAGTTGATTTCAATCTAGAGTCACAGTAGCAAAAGGGAAAGTGTAGCAAAAGGGGGAAAGCTGAATTGATTACATCAATTCAGATAGCGAGTTACTGGTTTCCAATCAGTAAAGAGGTGGGATATTGGATTCGATTACATCAAATTTAACCATAGGACCAAATTTTGAAGAAGATGAATTTGATAACATGAAATTCCAGAATAGGGTACCGTTTTTTCAATCGGTAAAAACAAATATTAGAAGATTAACTTCCTGGAAGTCACACTCGGAAGTATATAGGGACATTGTAGGCTAGGCAAAAGCTAGGAGTAACTAGTTCTTGTTCTGGAAAGAAACACTCGGAACAAAACTAGTTTAGGTTCTCTCGGCTTGCCAACACTCTAGTTCCCTACAAGAAAGCTGCTCAATAAAACCTAGTCTGTAAGAGTTAAAGTGGACGAAACTTAAAACAATAAAGTGAAAGAAAGTGTCCATAAAAGAGCTAAGTGTTTCTTTAAAATTTTATGTAAAGGAGCCTGGACACGTCTTAGCTTTACCCCAGCTTCAAACCCGGACTAACCGGACGTTCCTTACAAATGTAATTAAAAACTTTCTTTAAAAAAAACGTAAAATCGGAATTTTGAGGTTATATATTCTAGATCGTATCTAATTAAAATAATCAAATAAAGCTCCAAATTTATTTTTACTGATTTTACGCACGTCATGAATAAATGTAACTGAATACAAAATTAGCAAATTTCGCAAATTATAAAACTAAAATAGATGACGCGTCAAAAATTTTCATGACGTGGATACATTCAAAATAAAATATTTATTTTGGGAAAATGCCCTGGAATTTCCTTACCAAAACTTAGCATTCATTTAATGTACGAATATTGTATTTCCCCTTTTCTAGTTTGTTTGAATAAATTCTCAAATATTAACTATATGGCGCCAAAATACTCCGTTCCCAAAGTTATTTGTAGTAACTTTCGTTTATTGAATATTAAGAGTGTGTAACAAGTTATAAAACTAAAACTATAAATAAAATGTCCTTCAATTCAAAATAGGTCATTTTAGCAATTTAAAGGAAATAATAAAAAGGAACGAAAAACTTAAGATATTTAGTGTTTTGGGGAAAATTAAGAAAAATATTAAGATTTGAAATAAGAAATTTTAGATTATCAGCACAAGGTGTGTGGGTAAAATTGAATTTTCTAATTTGAGTCTAACAATAACTGTCAATGTCAGTTATATTAAAAAAATAACTGTCAAAGGTTTTATCTTAATTTTCCAATCTTTATTTAATACAAATCATTAATTATGCCGAAGCATGCATGTAAAATTTACGTTGTAACAATTTTACACATGATATTTTTTTTGCATATTAATAAAAACAAATAACAAGAATTTTAAGTTAAATTTTACTATTAACAGCAATTTTAATGTAAATATCCTAAGTTCATTACTTTGATAAAGATTTTGTTAACTATTTTACAATTGTGTTTAAATTAAACTTATTACACAGGCCTACAAAAAATATACTTTAATACTCCTACGCCCCCTTTTTAGTATTTTGTTCACTGTGTCGACGTTTTAAGTCCGATCATAACATTTTATATATCGGTGTTCGCGGCTCTGTAAGGGCTACATTTTTTTTTACCACGTCAATTTAAAGTCATAACTTTTATAAACTAGATTTGTACTCTATTCGATTAGGGTGGGTATGAATTGAATTTTAAAAAATTATGACTAGAAATTGACGTGGTAGTAAAAAATTATCAAAGAAGGAAATGTAGCCCTTACAGAGCCCAGAACACCGGTATATAAAGTGTTATGATCGGACTAAAGATGGCTACACAGTTAACAAAATACACAAAGGGCGGTATTTGTAGGCGTGGTGAAACAATAAAAAAAAATATTAGAATTATTTTTACATTATCTTTAATCCTAGGGGGTGACTGATTCAACTATTTTTTCGAACCACTGTTCTGGACCTCCATGTAAACCTTGTAATCAAAGTACAGGTCGCAGCAGAAAATTTTATGAAATTTGGCACAGACATTTCTTTTCATAGTGGAATCATTGCTATTAAAAATTGCTATAGTCGGTAAATTATTTTTGGTACCTCCAATAGGTCTGCTTTCCAGGAATTGAGATTTTGGCCTCAAATTTCAGTACATTTTCATGAAATTGAAACTGAATACTGTTAATGTAAACAGAAATCATTGTGCTAAGTTTCGTTGAAATCGATGGATATTTGACCATAGCTACCATACAAACTCTTCTGTCAAACGTCACTAAAATGCTCGTAAATCTGAAGATAACAATTTTATGTTTATTTGTTGCACTCATAATTTTTGTATAAGCTGTAATCAAATTAAAAAATTTCAAAACAATCGGTCCATATTTGACCAAAACTCTAGTATAAGGCCTAATGACAGAAATAGCTTAAATACATAAGTCTTAAGAAAATGTTTGTATGACGGCAAAACTTAGCAGATATGCAAGAAAAAGAAAAGGCATTTGACCTCAGTGGTGAAGGGTATCACATGTTCGGGCTTGACCGACTATAGCACTTCCTTACTTATTTTCTGATTGAAATTTGATTAAAAACCACTTAATTTCATGGATTCTTCCAAAATTCGATAAAAATACTCATACCAAGTTTAAGTTATTTTGTAAAAAAATAGATCCCTATACAGACATGGGGACCATTTTTTTCAAAATTTAGACCCCATGTCTTGTAAGGATTTTATAATATTTTATTAATCAAAAAACTCATTCCTGGTATAAAAAAGTAACTTAAATGCATTTTTATCGAAATTCGCTACTTAATTTTGACCTTTGACCCAGGGTTTAATTTTCAAAATTTTAATTTTTGGTCATAATTTTCTTCAATTTAAGTTTTGTTCAATTTTAAGTTCAGAAGTTTTTTTTTTCAAATTAACTAATTCCATTTCCAGGTTAAAGTTTAAAATTAAAAAAAAAATAAATTTAAATTAAAAATGCACAAAAGTGCTTGTTTTATTCCGAGATTAAGTTATTTTGTTAAAAAAATAGATTTTAACCCTAAAAAAAACATGAAGTCTTAAATGATCTAATTTTGTTTTGTCAAAATTTAGACCAACTTTGTTTTAAGGATTAAACTATATTTTTAAGTTTTACTGTAGTGTGTTGCACTATAATCCCATTTATTGATTTAAAAACTTAATTTTGGTAAATAAAAATTACTTGTATGCATCTTTATAGAAACTCGTTAGTATGTTCATAAAATTTTGTAATTTTTTATTAATATTTAAAAAATAAAAGTTTTGACCTTTGACCCCGGGGATAAAAAGTTTAATCTTATCCAATTTGGAAAAAAATTAACGTATATTTTCCATAGACTGGACAAAAGTATTTACTAACAATGTTATTAAAATTTAATATAAGAACAAGCATCTCCTCAAATTATGACCAAAAAAATTTGAAGTTCTCGAAATTCGTCGAATTCAAATCGCGGGTACGTCAAAGATATCGACCTGAACTTTTTTAAGTTTTTTTTGTTTACCATTTGTTAGCTTTAACACACCGATAAGAAAATTCTTCAATTGTGGTAAATGTTGAACAAAATTTTTAAAAATAAAAAAAGACTTTTGAAACTGACTTCAGAAAAATGCACCATTTTCCAATATGAAAAAAGTAACAAAGTAAAATTTCTTGTTTTTTTTTTGTATCTACCCAGCAAAACTGTTCATTACCAAATAATGGGTTAAACAGCTAAACTATTGAACACGAACTACTTACTCATTCACTGTTTAAGTCATTACATTAACATGGGGATGTCATTGGAGGCAAGTACTTACCAATTTCAGAAAAGTAATGCCTTGGGTAAGCAATTGGAAAACAACAAGAGAGATTAAATTTCGGAGAAGCAATGGAATAACTCCTAAACTATTCAATGGATTTTGGAGAAAGCTGCTTAAGTTATATTTTAGATTCTATTATCTTTTCTTGTAAATATAAATCCTTATTTGTTGAAATTTAGCTAAAACAAAAAAATGGGTCCATGGCTCTTTGTGATAAAGTCGGCACTGGTAAACTTGGTCCGTGATCAAATATTTCATAGAGTTATTGACATCATTCGAAAAATTTGGAGGGTATGCTTTTCAAAAAATTAACTTTCATTTTTTCGGAACACTCTAATGTGTAATATGTATCCATGCAACTCAAGGACGGCTGGAGCGATTTAATTGAATTTTTGTAGTTATTTTGGAAATTCTCAAGAGATGGTTTTTCATCTTATTCTTCTATGGTTTTTCATCTTATTCTTCTATGTTCAAATATGAACAGTTAGAAACTTCAAAGTGAAAAGGTAACTGTGACCCGAAGTCATATCTATAAATATAAAAATTAAACGGTCCATGTTTGTAACCGCATAACTTGATCGAATCGACTGATTTTATTAAAAATGTAAATAAAAACAATCTTATTAAAATAATTTATTTTTAAATAAGGCTTAACACAGAATAAAACAATAATAAATAATTATTTGTTTCTATTGTGTACCCTACTATCCGGTTTAATAGTACAAAAAGTCTCCCAGTGATAAATTTCTATGTAGACTTTTAACCCTGTGCGACCGACGTGATATAGTTCTAACAATTCTAATGACGTAGTAAATAACAAGAGACCATTTACATGCCTTATATCTTCCAAGATCCGTTTTCGAAAACTAATAAAACCCCTTTTTAAAGCGAAATTTTGTGTTATATGTTTTTTTAGCGGCATGTTATTAAATTTCTGTCTAAAACTTTGCCTTCGTTGGTATCTGCTAGACTACACGTTAGTCGCAGAGGGTTAATGCCACGATGGCATTACTATAAACTAGGATTTCGATGCAATCATTTCAAACCTAGAGAAAACATTTGCGGTTAACCTAAAAACTCTGCCTAGCAATTTTTCTCAACTTCTAACATTTATTAAATTGTTTATGATTTAAAATTAAATTAACCACAATTATTTTCTTAAAACTATAATTAAACCAAATTGATGCATCGATTAAGCACATTAACAATCTAAATAATGATTTCAATTATTTAAAAAAAAGCAACAAAATGTTAAAAACTATCAATCGATATATTAGAATTACATATTTAATTTCAAGATTGTACGAGTATTTCAATATTACAAAAATTTTTCTAATATTAAATTCTTTGTTAGGTAGTTTTTACTCTATAGGAGATTTTAAATTTTTCCATCATTGACATTTGCATTTTAATTAAATCAACCAGAGTAAGAAATTAACTAACTTAACATTAGGGAGACTTCAACGCCTCACACTGTGTCTATCTTTTAAGATCACATTCAGATTTTTTTTTATTCGTACCCAGTAAGAAAAAAGGTTTATTCTCAAATTGAGGATGATTTGAAAATAAATGTTTTTTCAAAGGTCAAACGTTTGATACTGATTTGATACTGATTTAAGAATAATAGCGTTCTCAACAAAAAGGGGACTTTATTCTCAAATTGAGAAATGCCTTTATTCTCAAATCATTATCAAACCTCATTCTCAAAGGTTTTTCAAATGTGGATATCATCTACATGTGGAACATAAATAAAATGGCGTTGTATTTTTGATATTTTTGAGTTTGCTTATTTTGTTTTTGAAAACGGTGCATCATATTTGAATTATTTTTCTTAAAATATAATTTTTTTATTGTTAGGTAAGAAAAATTTTAAGAAACAAAGAAAATTTACTTATGCATATGAATATTATTGAACTCTTAATCTTGACATTTTTTAAGCAAGGGTTTATGGTCAAATATGGATCAATTTTAAAAAATCCGAATGAAATAAGGAATTTCTTTGAAATGCAATGCCATTCCATTAAAATATCTTAAACATTTATTTTTTTAATGTTTAAAAAAAATTTGAAATAAGGTTTGATATCAAATTTATATAACACCATTTTTCAAATTATTCTCAAATAATCTTAGGGTTTGATAATGATTTGAGAATAACCTTTATTCTCAATTTGAGAAACTATCATTTTTCAAACGTTTATTCTCAAATTAACCCTCATTTGAAAATTAATGTAAATCTCAAACATCTGTTTAGGTTTGAAAAAGTTCGAAAAAAACGTTTGATATCAAATTTAAAAGTCATCATATTTCAAACGTTTGACACTGTTCTTACTGGGTAATTGGAAAACTTATTGAATGATAGTTCGAGAGGGGCATTTTTTAAATCAGTCTAATGGTTATTTAATAGAGTTAAGAAAGTGTGAGTATGAAATACTTTTACACTATTTGTATAAGTATCAATACATATAAATTGCGCTATTACCCAGCAAACAAAAGCAAATATAATTGGTTTTTAAGAAGTTCGAAATCAAACAAAATACAAGGGTCAAAATCGAACAAAATACAAGAGTAGATTAATAAATCATTGCCTTTTTGAATTACGTACCTAATAACTTGTTAATATATAACTGTCAATTGACACATGCATTTAATCAGTCATTTTGTGTTTGCCAGCTGATGATAGCAGAGGTAATCTGCTATCAGCTGTTTCTTTTAAATTATATGGAAAAAGTAAATTTTCGTGTGTATTTTTTACGAAAAAAAACTATACTAAAACCAAGGCTAATATCGATAAATATTTTGGGGACTTAGCAGCATCTTTTTCCATGGTAAAGAAGTGGTTTCTGAATTTCGATGTGGCTGTACAAGCACGGAAGAAGTCAAATGTTCTAATGGTCAGTTGAGGTCTCTACATTCGATACAATTGAAATACTTCAATGGATGGTTAAGGCCGATCGGAGATTAAAAGTAAGAGTGACTGAAGGCTTCATAGGCATCTCACAGGGTTCAGTGGTTTAAGTTTTAATGATCCATCGGGTATCAGAAACCTTTCGCCAAGATGGCTGCCACATTTGGTCACAATCACACACGAACTCAACTGATTGACAATTTCGCAGGAATGCTTAGAATTGTTTAAAGGCAATATGGACTTGTTTTTGTACCGTTTTGTAATCGTCAGACCAACCAGTGCAACCGAGGTAAATTGACGCCAAAGAAGTTGGTTTTGTCAGCCAATAATGGCATAGTGAACATTTTTGTATCCTTCACCACCATAGGTGAAAAGGGTTTATTGGGTTTGTGCTGATGTTTGTAACGCATAGAAATATTGGTCTAAGATCACCCTTTTAGTATGCCAATCGACTAAGAATCACTCTCTGAGTTGTTTTAACGATGTCCGCCCGGCTGGCTGGCTGGCCATGTAAGATTGTTATCATTGTACATTTCGTAACTTTAAAGGTAATTTGATGAAATTTGGCACAGGCTCATATTTTGGTCCAGGAACAATTCCTATTCCTTTTGAACGAAATCGGATTACTATTTCGGGTACCTCCCATAGGGATGCCTTCCCGGAATAGAGTTTTTGGTACTTTACAGCCACAAATTTAGTTGTATTATAATATTCAGCTCAAAAATTGCTTTTTATTACCTTAATCAGTGTTACTAATTTTGTAGAAATCGGCCCATATTTGACCATACCTCCCATACAAGACACATTCTCAAAAGACGTTGATATACACATAAAAGCACAAAAACTTTAATAACTCTAAAGATAAATGCATTTGATTACTAAAATTTTGCACATATAAATATTTTGTAAATATGAACCAATAACCAAAATTTGGTAACAATCGGTCCACAATTGACCCTAGCTCTCATATCAGGACCTTAGCCGGAAATTATATAAATCTCGAAATTTTAAAAAATAGCACATAGTATATGTATGTATGTCTCTAAGACTTAAGGAATACTTGTTTAATTGTTGGTCCATATTTGACCTTAGTAGTGAAGGGTATGATATAGTTGGGCTTGACCGACTATATCTTTTTTTACTTGTTTTTTTTTTTGGGATTTATGGAGCACTTATGATCCTCATTTGGCCAAGAAAAAAATTCATTCTCACCAGGAAGGTGTAAGTGTGAATGCATTTGATGTTAATTGCTTCCCCATATGACATATTTCCTAGACTAAGCCCCGAGGGGCTTAACAGAGGGTATTTCAAAACTTGAAGACAAAAGGAATTTGACACCAACATTCTTGAAAGCTACAAATTTTCTTTAATTTATATGAAATTTGGAGCAGACATAGAGGAACCACTGCTATAGAATTGGTCAAAATCGGGATATTATTTCGGTTACCTCCCATAGGTACAATTTACCGGAATTGAGATTTTGGCTACAAAACTTAGTATATTTTTATGAAATTTAGAAGAAATATGGCCTATATAAATAAAAATCACTAGAGGCCAAATTTTGTTGAAATTGGTCTATATTTGGCTATATCTTTTTAATAAACTAATGAAAAAAATTCATCCGTTTTAATAATCACAAGATCATAACGTAGAATTAAATATAGTGATAAAGTGTAATACAAAAAGTTGATTTTGATAACTTGTGTCTCTCTTCACAGCTCTACCATTCATAGGTTTATCGTATAGAATGATTCTATATAAAAGCTAAAACAATTTACTTATCCGCACCCATGACCGTTTACTGGGTGCTAACAAAACAGTGACTGTGTCACTGATTAAACAGTAAGAACGAGAGAGTATTTTATAACGTCATTTACTTAAGTGTGTGTAAATATATTTGTATAAGTCTATGTATTCTGTATAAGTTTACGCGCGTATTAATACGACTTTGAAACATTAAAACTTATTGAGGTTGATGATGGTTGTTTTATTTACCAAAATTTTCGAACGAATATATAAACAAAAACAAGCAAAAAAATACATTAAATAAATAAAAATTTGTTAAAAAATAATGACAAATATCTAAGAATAAACAAACTTATGCTAACGCACACTCTTTCAAAATACATAACGCCAACAAACACTTTCGACTACTCTAGCGAAAAAAAAACAACAAAACAAAACAAACTTACACCCATTTATTTATTTAATATCGGCCAAATGTCCGTCTATTTATTGGTCTTACTCACAAATGTGTCGGGAAAATATGTGTTTGTATGGGTATATGTTAACTAATAAATGAGTCTGAGTGTATTTGCATTTGTGTGTTTTA
Organism: Stomorhina lunata; assembly: GCA_933228675.1. NCBI lineage: Eukaryota > Metazoa > Arthropoda > Insecta > Diptera > Rhiniidae > Stomorhina > Stomorhina lunata. Next base: position 126,999,912 of record OW121740.1, read on the forward strand.
CTGTTTGTTCTTATTAGCCCCATAGTTCTAGGAATTCTCCCCGAAATGGTGTTTAGCATAGTCTACAGAAAAAAGACAATGTTTTTTTAACTAACCATTTTTTTTTTATTTAGGACCAGCACTCAGGAGGTGACCCCTACTTATGTTACGCATTGTGCTGAAACTAAGTGTTTGTGGACATTAAATTTTAACTTAATGATAGGATAGGAAAAACTTCTGCTGGAAGTGAGTTCCACATACGTAATGCTCGGCTAAAGAACGAATTTTCTCTATAGTGTGTTGTTCGGTCCACTAGACAATCTACTACAAATGCTTGTGATCTAGCGGATTGACGTGTGTTGCGTAAGAATCTTCGGGTTTCGGGAACGAGGTCCCTGATATCGTTAAAACATATTCCAGTAGTAACGATACAACCCACACTGCGGCGGTGCTCTAATGAGTCAATAGAGTTCGATACCCTACTGTAAGCACTTTCGCCCTACCCTGTACGCGGTCTAGAAGCTCCAAAATACACTTCGAAGCATCGGCCCATACACGAGAGTTGTATTCCAATTATGGCTGGATATAGGTGGTGTAAATTGTAAGGAGATCAGTTGGAGTGAAGGCACTTGAATGCTTCTTTCTACCCTTGAAAGTTGTGCTTAGTCCAACGGACATCATATTGAATTCTCATACCCGGAACATCAAGAGCATTTGATTTCTGAATATTTACATCATCCTTGAATATAGATTAAATAACATGATCTGCCGTGCGTTTATGCGTAAGCATAAAACACTGAGTCTTGCGTGTATTGAAGTCGACTCTATTCACACTACCCCAATTGGAAACGGTTTCAAAATTGCAATTAAATGATTCATTTTTTGTCTCACAGCCACAATCTGTGGAAGATTCGGTCTATGATTAAATGAATGACAAATGTTACTATCATCTGCAAAAGAATATATAGGATTTAAAGTTTGACATAGAAGGTCATTAATGAACACAATAAATAGAGTAGGAGAACGAACATAGCCTTTCGGTACCCCTGAATTGATCTTGAACTCGTTCGTTGAGATCCCATCTACAACAACTCTTATAGTGCGATACCTGAGGAAGGCATTATCGACACTAAAACCAAAAAGTTTTGACATTAAAGGTTCACTTTTCGCAAAAAAATGTACCAAGGTAGCTTTTCTAGATATATTTAGAAGGAGAACTTAACATAAATCCATATTCGAAAGATAAGTCTCTATTTAATCTGGGAGTGGACATTAGTAATATGAAGCTTGGTTCGATTTTTTATAAAAAGACATAGGATCATAGACGAGGATGAGTCCACAAAAAACATTATCTGCACTTGCCTTGCTCTTTCTTACAATAGGGGCAAGTTTATTACAACTTCTTTAAAAGTTGTTAATTTTTTTAGGTTAGGTTAGTTAGCGTCACTGGGATTCTAAGGATGATAGTTTTGTGGTGGCTGCCAGGGATAGTTAAGATATTTAATAAAATAATATATTGTGTTAAAGTTTATGTTCGACAGATCAGATAAATGAAAAATCAAGAGGTACGCAGATGATAAGCCCTGAGAAGTTGAAGTTTCGATTGTCGACTTCCACGAGTTTGTGAATCGCCGTGGTATAGCAGGTTAGTCATACCCGAAATCCCAAGTTCGATCCCCGGCCAGACCCACTTGAAAAAATAAATTTTCAAAAACAAAGACGTTCACCTCATAACACATAACTGGTTTTTGGGTATTAGGCTATGTAAAACTTCTCTAACTAATGCATTTGCCGTTCAGAGCCGAAGTTAAAACGTAGGTCCTTTTTAATGAGTCTAAATATAGAATCGGAGGCAGCTTATTGTCTGAGAGAAGTACCCCATGTTCCAATTGGAATGTCTTTTTGAATACTTAAATGGCTGAAGTATTGTCTAACATGACCTAGCTAATTCAGTCGCTGTTGTTTAATGCCTTTTTCCATGTCGATGTTAGCGTATAGATCATACAGCCATAGTTCATTTCATGGCGATATTCACAGCTGATCCATTAATTTTTCGTAGGATCTTCTTCTCAAAAACTTTAGGAATAGATTCATCCTATCCTAAGTACCCATGATTCAGCACCATATAATAGCATGCTAAACTACCCATGCTATTATATGGTGCTGAATCATGGGTACGTTTTATATAGTTAAATTTTATTTTTTATAGAGAGGGTTATATTTCTTAGCTGCCTACTTAGACCCAAATAGGATCTATTGACAAGTATGGTTGTTTGATTTAGAAACTTATGTCCATATTTACGTTCACGGCGGTACCAAGTTAAATAAATTACTTAAGAACCTCTAAGCTATTGTTCTCAAAGGTAAAAAAGGTCTAATTCTAGTGGACTGTCTGCTTTACATGAGTGTATTGCACTACACTAGTCGGCATATTTATTTTGACATACCAGTTGTTTTTTATTTCCGGGCTTATGAAATTAAAAAAATAAACTAAAAATATTGAAAATAGTAAAAAATATTGTAATTTATTAGAAAACAAATGTTAAATGTTAAATGTTTTGTATAATTTTTTTTTTAATTGAAACTAAAAAACGAAAGTTCAGGATGTGGCATAAGCATTTTGACATGTTATTACAGAGTGTATTTAAAAAAATTAGGAGTTTCAACGTCAACAAAAATTAATAATAAATTTAGTATTAAAACCTTTTGGAGGTGGTTCGGAACAGAATCCACCAAAAACTGTTAAAACTCCATTGAAATCTGCATGACTATACATTTTCTATTACATTAAATCTGTACTTAAGGGAAGCCAATCCAGAGAGAACACCAGCCTCTGTTAGAAATTTTGTGATCGTTTTGCTCTTATGACATGAAGCGTTATCCTGTTGGAAAATGAATGCTTCTCCGATCAATTTATCTCTGGTGTGAAATGCATATTCATTCAATATTCTTAAATATTGATGTTGGCTCATGGAACCAAGGCAACAGGAACCATGTCCACTACTCCACTTTCAGAATAAATACGAATTATACTGTCTAAACAAATATCAACATTAAACGAAGATTATCATCTGATCAGAAATTTTCCACACTTTTGTTGTTACTTTTTGGCGACTAAGACAAAAGCTCGAAAACGACTCATTTTCGTTATCTGAAAATGCGATAGTTACCTCCCGCTATGTGAGTTCTTGGATATCAATGTCATTAACTAAAGCATAAGTCACGATTTTCTCTAACAATATGTTAAGAAGATAGCATGGGGAACAATCGCCTTGTGTGAATTCTGGTTTAGTTATAAAGGGCTCCGACAGGTTCTTACCTATTTTAACTAATAAGTTTGTATCTGTTAATGTTATTCTGCATAACCTTTTAAACTTCGAAGGGATCCCAAACTTAGATATTGTTTAAACAATTTCGTTCGATTCGGGCTGTCAAAAGTAGCTTTGTAGTCAACAAGGAGATGATATGTGTCTGTTTGTTTCTCTAAAGTCTTCTCCAGGATTTGACAAATTTTGAGGATATGTTCAGTAGATTTCCTAGTCCAAAGCCACACTAGTAGGTCCTATATATGGCTGATAGAATCCCATATGCAATGAAAACTGTTATCATCGGCCTTACGTTCCTCTAACCACATGGTTTTTATAAGTTTGAATATGAACCTTATCAAGTCATCACTTCCGGCCTTAAAAAGCTTTTCTGACAATCCAATCCATTCCTTTGTAAATTGGAAGATAAATCTAATATTTAATGTATCGTTAGCCGTGAAACCGTCTATAAAGTCATTATCTGCTTTGATCACTGCGGCATAAAAAGTAGAAAATTGTCACTGTAAGCCAGTTTAGAACTGATTAACATTGATATGGAGTCGAATGCAGCCGAAAGTTATAATAGACTTCTTAACTCTTTTGGCGGCACTTGTTACCACCTAAACTGTGGGGATTTTTGCTCTCCCACCAACACACATTTTCCCAATAGTTTTACTCCAAACACATGGCTCGTTGGGTTGTTAGAAGAAAAAAAAAAAAAATAAATAACGATAACAATATAAAAACGACAACCGCAACAAAATAATAACAATAGTGGAAATAAACGTCAAATTCTAAAACCGGCAGTTAGTTGAGAGAATTCGTTAAGTTAAGACGTTCAAAAAAGTGAAAACGGAAAATTATGATTTGTGAAAAAATTTAAGATTTAAAAAAAGAAAATATTGCAAATAATTAAATAACATTATACATAAATTGAAATATTTCTAAAAATAAAAATAATAATTTATATGAAATATATTTTAATTTAGAATTACGCCATAAAAGTTGTCAATTTTTAGTGAGACATTTTTGTTTTCAAATTGTGCTAATTAATTTGTGATTTTTTATGGTAATTATTAAATTGTTGTAAAGATTTATAAATAAATTATATAAATGAAAAAAACTTTATTTATGAATAATTTATAACTAATGTATTTATTAAAAAATATTGAAAATAATAAATAATTGTAACATTTGTGGTGAAATTATTACAAACAATTGAAAAGTATAACGAATAATTTTGATTTAAATTTTAATTCAAAATTTTTCTATAGAAAATTTTCGATATAAAATATAAAATTTTTCCATAGAAAATTTTTCTATAAAAATTTTTGGTACAAAACTTTTTTATTTTAATTTTTTTCTATAGAAAATTTTCGCTATAAAATTTTTCTATAGAAAATTTTCGATTTAAAATTTTTCTATAGAAAATTTTTGATATAAAATTTTTCTACAGAAAATTTTTGATATCAAATTTTTCTATAGAAAATTTTCGATACAAAATTTTTCTTTAGAAAATTTTTGAAATAAAATTTTTCTATAAAAAAATTTTTGAAAAAAAATTTTTCTATAGAAAATTTTTGAAATAAATTTTTCTATAGAAATTTTTGAAATAAATTTTTGTATAGAAATTTTTCGAAATAAATTTTTCTATACAAAATTTTCGATATAAAATTTTTGTACAGAAAACTTTCGATTTAAAATTTTCGATATAAATGTTTTCTATAGAAAATTTTCGATATAAAATTTTTCTGTAGAAAATTTTCGATTTAAAATTTTTCTAGAGAAAATTTTCTATAGAAAATTTTCGATAAAATTTTCTATAGAAAATTTTTGACATAAAATTTTGCTATAGAAAATTTTCGATATAAAATGTTTCTGTAGAAAATTTTAGATATAAAATTTTTCTATAGAGAATTTCTTTAAAAAATTTTCGATATAAAATTTTCTATAGAAAATTTTCGATAAATTTTTCTATAGAAAATTTTTGATATAAAATTTTTCTATAGAAAATTTACAATATAAAACTTTTCTATAGAAAATTTTCGATATAAAATTATTCTATAGAAAATTTTCGATATAAAATTTTTCTATAAAGAATTTTTCTATAAAATTTTTCTATAGAAATCTTTTAATACAAAATTTTTCTATAGAAAATTTTCGATTTAAAATTTTTCTATAAAGAATTTTTGATATAAAATTTTCCTATAGAAAATTTTTAAGATAAAATTTTTCTATCGAAAATTTTCGATATAAAATTTTTCTCTAGAAAATTTTCAATATAAAACTTTTCTATAGAAAATTTTCAATATAAAATTTTTCTATAGAAAATTTTCAATATAAAATTTTTCTATCGAAAATTTTCGATATAAAATTTTTCTATAGAAAATTTTCGATATAAAATTTTTCTCTAGAAAATTTTCAATATAAAACTTTTCTATAGAAAATTTTCGATATAAAATTTTTCTATAGAAAATTTTCAATATAAAATTTTTCTATAGAAAATTTTCGATAAAAAATTTTTCTATAAAAAATTTTCGATATAAAATTTTTGTATAGAAAATTTTCGATATAAAATTTTTGTATAGAAAATTTTCTATATGAAATTTTTCTTCAAAAAAATTTTTTCTATAGAAAATTTTCAATATAAAATTTTTGTATAGAAAATTTTCTATATAAAATTTTTCTATCGAAAATTTTCGATATAAAATTTTTCTCTAGAAAATTTTCAATATAAAATTTTTGTATAGAAAATTTTCTATATAAAATTTTTCTATCGAAAATTTTCGATATAAAATTTTTCTCTAGAAAATTTTCAATATAAAATTTTTCTATAGAAAATTTTCAATATAAAATTTTTCTCTAGAAAATTTTCAATATAAAATTTTTCTATCGAAAATTTTCGATATAAAATTTTTCTATAGAAAATTTTCGATAGAAAATTTTTCTATAGAACATTTTCGATAAAAAATTTTTCTATAAAAAAAATTTTCGATATAAAATTTTTGTATAGAAAATTTTCGATATGAAATTTTTCTTCAAAAAAATTTTTTCTATAAAAAATTTTCGATAGAAAATTTTTCTATAGAAAATTTTCAATATAAAATTTTTGTATATAAAATTTTCTATATAAAGGTTTTCTATCGAAAATTTTCGATATAAAATTTTTTTCTAGAAAATTTTCAATATAAAATTTTTCTATAGAAAATTTTCAATATAAAATTTTTGTATAGAAAATATATATAATAAAATTTTTCTATCGAAAATTTTCGATATAAAATTTTTCTATAGAAAACTTTCATTAAATAAAATTTTCGATAGAAAATTTTTCTATAGAAAATTTTCGATAAAAAATTTTCTATAAAAAATTTTCGTTATAAAATTTTTGTATAGAAAATTTTCGATATGAAATTTTTCTTCAAAAAAGTTGTTGATAGAATGTTTTGATATAAAATTGTTCTATACAAAATTTTTGATATGAAATTGGCGGGTAATTCAAAATACGTGGTTTTAATGACTTCTCCTCATATTAAAGTATATTTATTTGAAATTATTTAAATGTATATTTTTTACACTTCCTAGAAGTCAAGAGGAGGAAACTTATGAAATCCCTTTGGTGTAATTTATTTCTACACAGATGTTTCTGTATCTGGTTATAATTCTCAATTGGTTTATTCGAATTCAAATACACAAAACTCATGCATATTCATATTTTTGTAACACCCAACATTAAGTGATTTATAAAACATAATTTCATGCATTTGCTGACATACGAATAAGTCCCTATGGAATATTTTCGAGATATAAACATATTTTTATTTGAACACAAATACTTATTGTATAAACAATTAAATAATGTTTGTGTCATTATTATTAACAAAATTAAACACAATTTTTCTAAATTAATTCTTTTTTAATGATGATGATGATGAGGTTGGCCTGAAACTGAATATTTCTAACTATTCAAAATTCTACTCGTAAAAGCATAGTTTTGATGAAACGACTTTTCAGGTGTGAGTTTAACTTCAGACAATTTGTCTTAGTCATTTACGTCATGCAAATTTCGAATGAAGTAAATGACTGACTGTTTATCTAGACTAAAGTGATGTAATAATATTAAGTAAATATTTAAAACATCTTTAAATTTTTTTTATTGTATTTAAAATATGAAAATGTGAGCAAAAAATATTAGTTGTTTTGTTCTGGCTTGCTAATTTTTTCTATTTACTTTCAAATAAACGAATTTAAAAATGTGTGAAATATTTTTAAGACAGTTAACAACATCAATCTATTGATTCTTTCTGTCAGTCGTCGTCAGCTGAAAAGTGTTGATTGCAATAAAATTTCAATTGGAATTTAATGAATAAAATCATTATTCAAAAATTGTAAAACTTTGGTGAACGATAGCCATAAAATCGCTGTAGGTAAATGTAAGAGAATGAAAGTTCATTCTTTGTGATAATAAAGCATATCAACTTATTTCTATTTAGTGACAGGGGGAAATTTGTCCCCAAAATGAAAATATAAAATTTATAGCTTATGAACTATTGGGGTATTAACATTTTTGGAAATGAGGAAATAGAGAATAAATGATCTTACATAGAAAAAAATTGCCGAAGAATGCGGAAAACGCCTTTTGAAAAATTTATTAAAAAACAAAGCACTCTTTGAAAAATTTATATTTTAATGCTCTTGAATATCAAATGCTAATTTCGTGTTTATGCCAAAATTATTACTGTTTATTTTCATAATTTGGTTCGAAATCAATTCCTTGTTTTCATTTTTTTTATTAATCAATTTCAATATGATTTTATTTAGAAACTATTTAAAACATTTAGATGCCAATTCATTTCGTTTAAGATTTATTTTCATTTCATGTTTTTATTTATATGGGGCGTTTGAAAATGGAAAACATTTGTTTGAAAACATACGTATTCGAAAAATATGAGCCATAAATTTTATTTTAATAAAATTCTTATATGAAAATTTTTGATGGATGCTTAAGCAGTAAAATAATGGGTATAATTAAAAAAATTACACTGTGCGACATTGAGTGCTTACACCTACTAAAGATAATTCGGGTATGTGAATTTAATGGCGATATTCTGTTTTCTAGGTTACTTAAGATAATTGTTTATATCTTTAATATTTCCAAGATATAAGTATGTTTTGTGCTTTAAAGCTGTTTATGTATGTGTATTAGAGTGTCCCGAAATGTGTGTGTATTAGAGTGTCAAAACTACTGTAAAAAATTTAATGCACTTAGAACCACTTGAACCCGTTCTGCCATCTAAGTAGTCATAGACCCATTTATATGGGGAAAAATGGGAAAAATTTTAGTTTTAGAGGAATTTCATCCAAATATGTAATAGAATTTAAAACAGAACTAAAACAGATTTCATTAAAGTCATAAAAATAAAATATCCAAGGGGTAGTTTTTGAGTTCTTGCAATTTTCTCCCGAAAATTTGAGTCCTTCACGAAATTCCTAAGAATATACAGCAAAAAAATCTAATTAGAAAAACAAGTTAAAGTTGGAGGCATGATTTATCAATTCAAGTCTTGTAAGTGTTAAATAATTCAATTTTGTTAAAATATAATTGAATTTATCTAATTTTTTTCATATTAGAAAATGGAACATTTTTTTCTTTTTAAAAAAAATTTATTCAAAAAATTATAAAAATTTGAATTTTTTTTATCGATGGGTTAAAATATATAAATGAAGGAATAATAATCAAAAAATTTGAGGTCGATATCTTATACAGCTTCGCCGTACCTGATATCTAAATACGTTAAATTTCACAAAAATTTGACTAAATAATGTTCAAATAAAACAAAACATATTATTTATTTAGCTTTTCATAATTTATTTAGCTTTTCATGATGAAAATATGAAATTTAAGAATTTTTTAGTGAATTTCAAATAAAACTAATAAAAATAATTATTTCATACAAAGTTTAAGTGTATTTTGTTAAGCGAATAAATTCTAAACCTTAAAAGAAATGGAGTCAAAATTTTCACAAAAAAAAAAAAAAAAAAAAAATGGGGCATTTTAGTCCCCATGTCTATTTAAGGTTAAAATCGAGTTTTTTTTAAATAAATAACATAATCCTAGTATAAAATAATTACTTTCAAACTTTTTTTTTTATCTAAACTCGCTACAATTTAATAAAATTCCGACATTTTACCATAAAAATTTTAAATTTAGTCTTTGACCTGGGGAAAAAAGGGTTAAAAATGTTCAATTTAAAAAAAGAATATAAGTACAAATTCTCTATATAATGAGCAATAATATTTATTTATAGCTTTATCAAAATTGAATTGAAGTAAAATCTAACAAGCAAATAATGAGCAGAAGATGATATTTTGACAAAATTCTTCTAATTTAAATCGCTGGTACGGCGAAACTCTTAAAGAAATTGACTTAATTTTTTTCAAAATTTATTTCTCAAATTGTATATTTTAAAACGCCGGTAATACAATTTCTAAATTGTAATATTTGCTAAACAAAATTTTTGAAAAATTAAAAATTAAGTTTTGAAACCGACCGGAGAATAATGTATAATTTTCTATTATTAAAAACAAGTAAGAAGGTGTTATAGTCGGTCGAGCCCGAACATTGCAAATTTGACCTCCCCAGTAAGAACAGTGTCAAACGCTTGAAATATGATGACTTTTACATTTGATATCAAACATTTTTTTCAAACTTTTTTCAAACCTGAACAGATGTTTGAGATTCACATTCATTTTCAAATGAGGGTTCATTTGAGAATAATCCTTTGAAAATGATAGTTTGAGAAAAAAGGTTATTTTCAAATCATTATCAAACCCTAAGATGATTTGAGAATAATTTGAAAAATGGTGTTATATAAATTTGATATCTAACCCTATTTCAAACTTTTTTCAAACATTAAAAAAAATAATTTATGTTAAAAAATTAATGTTTAAGATATTTTAATGGAATGGCATTGCATTTCAAAGAAATTCGTTATTTCTTTCGGATTTTTAAAAATTGGTCTATATTTGACCATAAAACCTTGTCAAGATTAAAAATTCAATAATATTCATATGCATAAGTAAATTTTCTTTGTTTCTTAAATTTTTTTTTACCTAACAATAAAAAAATTATATTCTAAGCAAAAAAATTCAAATATGATGCACCGTTTTTAAAAACAAAATAAAATTAACTCAAAAATACAACGCCATTTTATTTGAGAATAAGGTTTGATAATGATTTAAGAATAAAGGCATTTCTCAATTTGAGAATAAAGTCCCCTTTTTGTTGAGAACGCTATTATTCTCAAATCAGTATCAATTTAGTATCAAATGTTTGACCTTTGAAAAAAGATTTATTTTCAAATCATCCTCAATTTGAGAATAAACCTTTTTTCTTACCACTGAGTTCAATTTTCTTTTATGTGTATAAATACAAATATTTGCAAAGTTTTGTCATCATAAAAAACTTTTTCTCAAGTTACAAAGAATTAAATATTTGTATAAGATTAAAGCCATTTCCGTCATTGAGACTATACGAAATTTAGGGTCAAATATGGACTGTTTATTTTGAAATTTAGCCTAATGATTACAGTTATTACTAGAATTATGTATGCAACAAATAAACGTCAAATTGTTTTTATCTTCTGAAAGTGATTCTAAGTCTATTGGTGGATCTAAGACCAATATTTATTGCGTTACATATATCAGCATATACCTATAATTACATTTTCACCAACGGGGGTGAAGCGTATAATAATAATATATTGTTACGTTTTTCCTTTAAAAAAGTGGAAGAAATTCTTTTTGCAAACAACCGAAAACAAAATTAAAACACTTTATGTCGTTTTAAAAAGTGATCATTTTATTAACTTTTAGAGTTATTTCACTTTTAACACAAATCACAAAAACTGTAAACAAACTTGTCGTCTTACAAATATTCTTAGTCTCGCTGTTCTATTATACGCGTCTATCGTTGAATACACTAACAATGTGGCTTACGAAAGTTCAAGCATGTTCCAATACATTCTCACATGATCAAGAACACACTCACACATACGTTTTACAAATAGATTATCTGAAGACAACAGCAACAGAGAGAGAGAGAGAGTGTAGATAAAGAGAAAAATGCTGCTCTACTCTTACAATATTAAGAGAAAAATGTTGTTCTCGAAAACTAGGGGAAGAATTATAAATAGTGAACTTTGAACTTTAAAAATTCGTAACAATATAAACAAAATAAGCTTTCATATCGACTTTTAGTTCATACTTTGGCAGATATAGCGAAAAATGTATTTTGGCGACCTCAATGTGCGGCAAAAACAAAAATTCTTTGTTTTAATAGTTCAACCGAATTATCGAAAAACTTTCTTAGTAAAAGTTTAACGATTTTTTAAGAGCTTTAATTTTCTAAAACTAGGGAGGTACATTAGGATGGTAGAAACTGAGGTCTGATGGATGAGTAGAATCGGATATCTGAGACCAATGACTATTTAAGCAAAATATTGGCCAACTTGAGGCAAAAACATGTAGGGTAGAAGGGGGAGCATTTGCCACTTTTTTTTTTTAAAGTGCTCTAGGTTTCTTACCGTGAGAGTTATCAAAATTATGTTATGTTCTTCATAGGTACCTATATATGTTAGCTTTAAGCTGTGTTGGTTCAGATTGCCTACGGCTTTTCTTTATGTATCAAATTTGAAAAATAACAAATTAACTAAAAGTGGCCAATGTGCCATGGGGCACATTTGCCAATAAGTTTGGTACAAAAAAGAAATAAAAAAAGTGTTGTAATAAAGTAAATTTTTATTTCTATAAAGCTTTAATATACACAACAAACAAACCAAAAAATTAATTCAAGTTCATTTCACATGGATAAATTTAACAAAACAGTAAAAAATTCAGAGATCAAAATTTGAACTATTGGGCGTCTGTTAACATTGTACTGTGACATATCAACATTATAAAAATAAAATGTTAAGATGGAAGATGGATTAGGTCTTGCAACCAAAATACGATATCCTTTTTAGGGATATTACAAATGTCGGGTTAAAAAAAATGTCGACGAGTTCCTTTGTTATATGTGTATGGCAAATGTGCCCCAGGTAGAGTCGTTAGATGTAAAGAACTATTTTTCACATAAGAAATAGATTTATTGATAAAAACTAATGAATAATTTTTTAGGATAACAAAAAAACCAAGGAAAATATTACAAAAATACTTGTAGCAAAATATTTTTTCAGGATCAGCTGAAACAATAAATCACGCCTGATGTTTTAAATATGAAAGCTACAGCAGTCAAAATTTGAAATATAGAATATCAATGATAAACGAATATAAAATCGACTACAGCATCAAAAAAAAAAAGTTAGTTTTCAAGAAAATTAGTGGTGGCAAATGCGCCCCTATGGCAAATGGTCCCCCTCCTACCCTTTATATCACGCTTTAAGATCTGACTGTAAAGCCGAAGATATAACGAAAAATTTATTTTGGCGACCCCAATGTGCATCGAAAAAAAAAATAAATTTTTTTTTTCAAAACTGTCTCAAAGCAATACTTTATATTCGGCGGTGCACTATGGTATTTCTGCTGCAAAAAAGGCATTTTTTGACTATCACTTTTCAAAAATCTAATAATGCCATTTGATAGAGAAGAATCTGGCAATGAAAAATCTATATTTTTTTCCAAAGATATATATATACATATATATAGAAAAAATCGGTTGAAGTCAGCTAAATATTGTGAAACAAAAATTTATGGTAAAATTATTGAAATTTAAAGGCTTATGTATCGAAGATATTTCAAGTGGCAAAATGTTGGTGTGAATTTTATTGAAGTCTGAGATCTTGTGTTTGTTTTAAAGAAAAAAAAAGTTTACTGCATACATAGTTTGTGAGATATGAGCGCATCAAGATTGTCCTATAAAATTTAGCATTGGCAGTTTTCGTTGGAGAAAAAGTCAGTTGGCTCGGTTTACCTCCGTGCTCTTAGTATAATGAAATCAAAGACAAAAGGCTTTTCTTTCCAATAAGCTAAAAAAATTTAGCAACTTTTGTCAAACTTTTGAAAAAATCAAAATTTAGTAAAAAAAAGTCAGGAATATTGCTTATAATAAAAAACCATTGCATACCTTCAGGCTTAAGTTTTTAATCAAATTGCAGTTATTAATCCAACATTAGCTCTTTTATAACAACAATTTATTAATAATTTATTGACAGCTATTTGGAAAAAGTGCATAAGAAATTAAAAAAAAAACAAAAAAATTCTTAAAAATTAAAATGCTTATACGTGGAAAGGACATAATAGATGCAGCAGTACTCCCAATTGGTATGCTCTCCGAGGAGGCAGAAGAAGCTCGAAACAAAGATTATAGGAATTACAGATTAATGTTTTCTAGAAAGTGCAGTAGAACTGCAACAAATACCGATGTTTTTCATCGTTTACTTGAGTCTTCTGATCCATATATAAGTAATTTAAGACGACAACCTTATAAAAATGTTTCGGAATTGGATGATGTAGTTAAGGAAATGATAATTAATGAATAAAATATTTAAATATTGGCTTTAACCGGATTTCAACCGAAATTGGTAGAACTCTTTTTTAGATCAGAAAATAAAAGTGTGCCGAATTTTATCAAATTGTGGGTTATACATTGAAATGTGAAAAAATGGGCGTCCAAGGGAGGTACCTCAAGGAGTCGTCGGATTTCAACCAAAATTAATAGGGCTTTTTTCAGGATAAAAAAATAGAAGTGTGCCAAATTTTATCAAATTCTATTGAAAATTGGGGTTTATACATTGAGAAGAAAAATAAGTGAAAAAATGGGGGTCCAAGGGAGGTACCTCAAGGAGTCGTCGAATTTCAACCAAAATTAGTAAGGCTCTTTTCTGGATCAAAAAATAGAAGTGTGCCAAATTTTATCAAATTCTATTGAAAATTGGGGTTTATACATTGAGAAGAAAAATAAGTGAAAAAATGGGGGTCCAAGGGAGGTACCTCAAAGAGTCGTCGGATTTCAACCAAAATTAGTAAGGCTTTTTTCTGGATCAAAAAATAGAAGTGTGCCAAATTTTATCAAATTCTATTGAAAATTGGGGTTTATACATTGAGAAGAAAAATAAGTGAAAAAATAGGGGTCCAAGGGCGGTACCTTAAGGAGTCGTCGGATTTCAACCAAAACTAGTGGAGCTCTTTTCTTGGTCAAATAATAGAGTTATGCCGATTTTCATGAAATTCTGTTGAAAATTGCGGGTTATACATTGAGAAGAAAAATAAGTAAAAAAATGGGGGTCCAAGGGAGGTACCTCAAGGAGTCGTCGGATTTCAAAGTTTTTTTGAATTTTTCTTATCTATATAAAACTAAATAAGTGTGCCAAATTTCATCGTTGTAGGATAACTCCTTCTATTTTTTGCAGTTAGATGTATGAAGAAATCTCACTGTGCGCCCTAGTGTGCGTGTCTGAGTTCTGAAAAAAACCCCTTACTAAGTTTTTGACCTTCATCTTATTAATTTTCTATATCTCTTATTTATTTAAAAGAGATATGTTACGGGCTTTAAAGCTTTTTTGTGTATGTATCTACATTTTAATTTATTAATTCAAAAATACCGGTAACTTATGTATGTATATTTAAACATTTCTATATAAATATTTACATTGACGACATATAGTAAAACAATGCTTATCTTGTGTAAACATTTAAGTAAACTTGTAATTCTTATCGCACAATATGAGATATTGACATCGACCACGACTATTCTGTAAATATTTCAAAGAAAACTACATAAAAAAGTAAATAACTGAATTAAGGTAAAAGATATAAGATATTGCCGCCAATATTTTTAAAACTAAATTTTTTATAACATGATGACATCTACTATGTAAATACATAACATCCCACGCAATTTTGCAAACACTTTAAGCAAATACTTTTATATTAATTGAAATTTTGAAATGTTATTCAAAGAAACTATCAATTGTTTCTAGTATTTAAGGTTTCTTAGCCAGTTGAAAGATCTGTTACTATATTTGACTTAGAGCCACTTTTTGAGTTCGAGATCGGAGATTAAATTAATGTTAATCGCCAAATTTTGTTTTTGAGTGGTCGATTATTTTATTATGTTCTCTAGTTTAAGCGGTCAATGTTGGTGGTTTAATCTTCAGTGAGAACTGTCACAACACACATGCATAATAAACAGCTGTTAAAAATATGTAAACAAACAAAAATTTTTAGGTATTTTTTTGGAAGTGCAGATGAAGATTTTAGCGACTCCGAAATTTATGAAAATTTAAATAAAACAATTATAAGAAAGTTAATAACTATTAGAACACGGCCAAATCATTTTTATTTGTATAATAACTATGAAATTCGCACAATGTCTTCTTCTTCTACAAAAAAAGTTATGTCATTTTGACAACACATTTGACATTTGCAAAAAAAGGTTACCATTTCTTGTTGATCGATATGGCAACACAATGAAGTTTAAACCACCACTCAAAAAAATCAAATGCAAATAATATGCACTATTAGATTAGTTAATTAGAGAATAAATTTAATTTTGATCTCAAACTTAAAAAGTGGCTCTTAAAGTTTTTAGATAACCACATATTTATTTACACTTGTCTACTAATGACGACATACCTGCTATGTAAAAACCTGCATCTGTCAAGTAAAATTGATGGATATTGTTTAGAGAAATATAAAAATTATTATAATTTCGTTTAATATTAAATTATAAACGTGATTATTAGTCATAAAACAACCAAAAGTAGAAAACAATATTGACACGTGAATAAATAAATCAAGTTGTTCAATACTAGAAAAATTAATGGTTAAACTAAAGTAATTATTAACTGAAATGTAACCTATCTGTTGCCGGTGAATCTAAAGTAAATAAATAATTGTAAACTACATTAAACAGTGGGTACAAAGGGAAAAAAAGATTTCAATATGAAAAATGTTTATACAAACACATTTTTTTTAAATTGTTCCATATGAAAAATTTTGATAGATAACTGCTACAATAACATTTAAGTTAATCTCTTTTTTTCTATGTGTTTTGGCTCCCTTTGTACATAAATACCAGAAATTTTAAATTTTTTCATACAGTGGCTCAATGTTATATTGGGACAAGAGTAGTAATTTGAGTTCTTAAAGAATTTTATTAAAACTATCAATTGAAAATTAAAACTTTTACTGTAGTTTTATTACTTATGTAAACGTTTATTAAAATTAATGGGTGTTTTTTTTAGAGGTATAGAACTTCGAATTGAAATAAAACACAAGAAAATCGTTTTAATGTCCATCAATTTGGCTTTATTGGAAGGATAATTTTATGCCATTAATGTTTAAATATGGTTTCGGGCATGTGGCCGCCGCGGCTGGCTCGAATAAAGCCAATTCTACAGGTCCAATTTTCAACTACTTTTTCGAGCATATGGGGCCGTATGTTGGCAATAACGCCACGAATGTTGGCTTCCAAGTCCCCTAACGTTTCTGGTTTGTTGGCGTAGACGAGCGACTTCACATATCCCCAAAGAAAATAATCCAGTGGTGTCAAATCGCACGATCTTGGTGGCCAATTGACAGGTCCATTCTGCGAAATTATGCGCTCATCGAATGTTTCCTTCAATAAATCAATTGTGACGTGAGCTGTGTGGCATGTAGCGTCGTCTTGTTGGAACCACAACTCATCCACATTCATGCCATCCAATTGGGGAACAAAATAGTCGGTTATCATGGCTCTATACCGGTCTCCATTTATGGTAACTGACTCTCCAGCATTATTTCGGAAGAAGTATGGCCCAATGACTCCACCAGCCCATAGAGCACACCAAAAAGTCAGTTTTTGTGGATGTAATGGCGTCTCATAGGTCTCATGTGGATTCTTTTTACTCCAAATGCGGCAATTTTGCTTGTTGACGTAGCCATTCAACCAAAAATGAGCCTCATCACTGAACAAAATTTTGCGATGAAAATCAGCATCGAGATCAATCTCATTTTCGGCCCATACACCAAAATCACGACGCATTGCATGGTCTCGTGGCTTTAATTCTTGCACAAGCTGGATCTTGTAAAGTCGCAAGCCAAGATCTTTGCGCAAAATCTTCCATAAAGTTGATGGACAAAGCTCCAATTGCTGTGCACAGTGGCGAATCGATTCATTCGGGTCCTCTTCAACACTTTGCTCTACAGCGGCAATTGTTTCTTCGGTGCGCACTGTTCGACGTCGCTGCGGATGCGTATTATCACATAGAGTAAACGTAGTGCGAAAACGATCTATGGTTAACCGAATTAATTGCTCTGATGGACGATTATGTCGACCATAAAATGGACGGAGCTTGCGGTAAACTTCGCGAACTGAACCATTATTTTCGAAATAAATTTGCACGATTTGCAAGCGTTGTTCTTTTGTCAACCTGTTCATGATGAAATGGCAAACCAAACTAAATATTAATCACTTGACAGCTGACAAAATGGCCGCCAGTTAAAAAAGTGATGCCAACTTAAAGTTCTATACCTCAATAAAAAACACCCGATATAAAAAAATGTTGTTATTATTGCAAAAAAAACAAAACAAATCCAAAAAAGTCAAGCACATGTAAAATTCACGTCAAAGTAATAATGGGACATATGGCAACCTTTGTTTTCTTAACATATGATAACGGTTTATTTTGCAAAAAATATTTTAATTAGAAGTAGCTTGAGGTCACAGAAAAATTTTAAGCGTATTAAAAATCATTTATTAAATATGGCTCCCCGTGGTTCGCAGACATCTCCAGAAATTAGACAACTCATAATGGAACACTTCAAAACAGGAAAAACAATAAGGAGTATTGCAGAAATAGTGAATAAACCGAAATCTACAGTGTTTAATATTGTAAAGCGCTATAAAAATACAGAAAATTACGAGAACATTCCAAAACCAAGCAAACGAAAAATTTTTTCAGATACGGACGAGCGATGGCTATTAAGACAAGTCAAAAAAAATCCCACTTTAAGCGCTCCCAAACTTGCTTCCGAGGCCGAAATAGGATTAGGAAAAAAGCAAATGTGTTAAGAAAGCATAATTTTCATGGACGAGTGGCTAGAAGAAATCCTTTCATCAATAAAGTTAATAAACAAAAACGTGTTAATTTCGCAAGGGAGTATAAAAATAAAGAGATTTCATTCTGGAGAAAGGTTATATTTACTGACGAAAGTAAATATAATATATTTCGCTCAGATGGACTTTCGTACATATGGAGAAAGCCAAACACTGAACTCTTAAAACAAAATTTAAGACCGACTGTGAAACATGGTTTAGGGTCAGTTATGGTATGGGGTGCTATTTCAGCTGGTGGACCAGGTAATCTCCATATAATTGAAGGGATTATGGATCACAGATTTTACATTGATATATTAAAGTCGAATCTTTCTGCTACTGCGGAAAAGCTAGGTCTTGGAAACGATTATTACTTTTACCAAGACAATGACCCGAAGCATAAAGCTTACAATGTTCGGAGCTGGCTGCTATACAATTGCCCTCACGTGCTTGAAACGCCACCGCAGTCACCGGATCTTAATCCGATAGAGCACGTTTGGAGTCATTTGGAGCAAAAATTAAAAAGTAGACAAATATTTAATAAAAATGATCTGATTGCGGCTCTAAAGGAAGAATGGTCAAAGATATCACCTGAATATTGTCAAAAACTTGTAGAATCAATGCCAAATAGATTGAGGGCGGTAATACAGCAAAAGGGTCTGCCAACTAAGTACTAAATATAATTTATAACACTTAAGTTTTTACTTTATCTTATGTTGTCCCATTATTAATTTGATGTGTGTTTTATGTAATATTTAAGTTTTTTTATTTTAATTCCTTAATATACTAGCTATTGAATTGTTTCTTTTTGTTTTAAATAACACGTTTTAATGTTAAATATACTATAGCAAAAATTTTAATTAAAGCCTCATAGATTAGACGAAATAATAGACAAACTGTTGCTATAGTAGGTGTCCCAATATAACTTTGAGCCACTGTAGTTTTTTTTTCTAAAATTTGATATTTTTGAAGAGGTTCTGGTTATTATATCTTATCTTTAAAACGCCTTGTTCAATTTGATTGAAAATCACTAAAATCAATTAAGTACAATATTGCCTTTAAGATATGCTAACATCAGATTTTTGTGTGATCAACCGTTTTGGAGTTATTTACGTTGTAATTTCAGAAAACATTTTTTTTTTTTGAAAAATCAAAAGAATTTTATTTTTGAAAAAAAAATCATTCAAAACCAAAAATATCAAAAACTTACGATCGTTATAAAAATATAAATATTTCAAATATTATAAACCTTACACTAAGGAAATCCATGGATTAGTAGTGATTTTGTAAAAAATTTTATATATATAGATTAGGTTAGGCAGGCAGCCGATGTTAAGTCAGCGTCACTTGGGTCCTAGAAACGTTGTACCTGCAGGGGATAGACTGGAAAAGAAAACGAAGATAATTAAGTTCAAGTCATCGATGAAAGGCTAATTCAAGCCATCCTGTAGCTCTGGTAAATGAGTCTACTTTACGAATGTCAATACTCGCTAGATCAAATAAATCATACAGATAAAGCGCACCCAGATAGGTAGTCCTCGAAATTGAAAAAGCGGGGCAGTGGCGCAGAAGATGAGTAACCGTTTCCTCCTCTTCGATGTTGTGACGTTGTGCTTCGATAGTAGTCATGGTGTTGAAGGTTAAGACTTCGGGCATGCAGCCCAAAAGTACAGTGACCTGTTAGGGTCGAGATTAGGTTGCGGAGTCTGTGGCGGGGTAGAGAAACCAAGCACTTTGAACGTTTTTAGTCATAGGTGGGCCATGTTTGCTTGGATATTAAACAAGTGGTTTCAAAGGACCAGGTGTTCTGCGCTGATCCATAAAGAAGTTGCCTTATTACTGATTTGCAGGCAGATAGCGGTAAGCCCGTAAATTGATTGATGTTATCCTGACTCAGGAGAGCACCGGAGCACAGTGGAGTTAACAGGTATGTTGTTGTGCCCGGGTACCCAGAAAAATTCGATATTGCAATGTCTCGCCATATCATCAAGTGATGCCTCGCATTTACGGGTAAGAACAGATGTCGTGTGGACATTAGATAGGGATTTTATGGCAGCCTGACTATCGATACAGAAGCGAATATCCCTGTCGTATATTCTGTAGTATCTTTACCAGTTGGCAGCTTTTTATATGGCCGATATTTCGGATTGAAGAATACTATACTGATCAGGAAGCTTAAAACAGATTTCCTTCCCTTAAAATGGGATGAAGAAGACCTCTCCCACGCCCATTTTTGCCTTGGATCTGTCCGTATATACCTCCAAACAGCCGTCATCAAGGGATGATGGGTCTTCAGAGATAGTTACAGTAAAGGATCTATCATAGAGTGGGGTTGGAAATGCAGTAGTCAATGTTGTCAGGAATATTTATGATTTTATCCAGAATAGTGGAGAGTCTAGATTGCAAATGGGACCAGGTTCCGATAGTGCTAAGTCAGACAGGCGAGTTAAGGGCGATTTGCTGTGCCATTAGTTCGACTGGGAGCTAGTTGAGCATGACAAAGAGCGCCATTAAAGCGGACGCTCTTAAAATTTTAGTGAAAGATCCCGCTGGTTTGCCTTGGTGAGTGAAGTCCACCAAACCAGCGCACCATACATTAATATAGGCTTGACAACCATGTTGAACAGCCAGACAGTGTTAGTAGGATTAAGTCCCCAGGTTTTGCCTATGGCCCCTTTACATGAGTAGAGTGCAATAAAAAATTAAAAAAATTTGGAACTATTTTTTAAATCTTTGACAATGGTTTTTGTATGGTTTTTGTATGCCTATACCCCCAAGAGGTCGCTTTTAAAATTTTTAAAAAAGTTTCTCATTTGTGGCACTGTGTAATACAGAAACTTATTTTTTTGATTCAATGAGGAGTTAAGAAAAACGACCACTATGGAAGAGAAGTGTTTTTTTACCTTAAAAGTGCAATGTTTAACACTTGTAAAGTTTTCATGCCACAAATCCATGAATTATGCTAGGAATTACCCCTCATCCTCAAAATTCTTTAGATTTAGCCCAGAGTGACTATTTCTGTTTCTCAAATTTAAAATGACTCGTCGAAAAGAAACTAGACTCTTACGAAGAAATCATCTTACAAAAATTCTTGATGACTTCAGCATATCATATTTTTCGAAAGGGATACAAAAGTTGAAGAAACAAGTAAGAAAGTGCTATAGTCGGTCAAGTCCGATACCCTTCACTTCTGAGGTCAAAGATGCTATTTGTCCTGTATAAAGGCAAATATTTGCTAAATTTTGCCATCATACAAACATTTTCTCAAAACTTAAGCTGTTTCCGACATTTGGACTTATATGAGAGCTAGGGTGAAATGTGGACCGATTATCTCGAAATTTGGCAAATTTATTACAGTTTTTACAAATATTATGTATGCAAAAAGTAAACTCAAAACTCATTATCTTATTTACGATCGTTTTACTGATTTTTGTCTTATTTAGTGCGTTTTGACAGAAGAGTTTATATGGGAGCTATTGTCAAGTGTGGACCGATTTCAATGAAATTTGGTACAGTGATTTTGGTTTACTGAGCAGTATTTGTTTCAAATTTCATAAAAACATATTGATATTTGTGGCCAAAACATCAATTCCGGGAAGGAGGTACCACAAATAATGGACCGATTTTGACGAATTTCAATGGCTATTGACCACTATCCAAAAAGTTATCTGTGCCAAATTTCATCAAACTATCTTTAGAATTGCGACCTGTACTTTACATGGGGGTCCAGCCAGCCAGCCAGGACAGACGGACTGACATCGCTAAATCGACTCAGAAAATGATTCTAGGCCTACTGGTGTACAAAAAGTTGGGTTTAAGACAAATGCGTTACATATATCAGCACAAACTTTTCACCTATGGTAGTGAAGGGTATAAATAGCACATGGTATATGTATGTATATCTCTAAGACTTAAGGAAAACTTGTTAAATTGTTGGTCCATATTGAACTTAGTAGTGAAAGGTATTAATTGTCGGGCTTGACCGACTACAGCTTTTCTTACTTGTTTCTTTTTAATTCATGTCTTCACCTTGTTTTAGTAACAATTCAAATGTTCGCTTCACATTTCTATGAAAAGACCCCACTGTGCTTAATAAACATCGATTTTTATATGTTGTTGTTTTTTTTTTGTATTTGTGTAATTTACATTTGCAAATTGCCTTTAACAACAAATAACATATAAATAAGGACAATTCCTAATGAATTAGGACATGCTGGGCTTTTCATTCGTTCGGGGGGTTAGTAACAAAATCGATTAATTATTATTTTAGTGACCAATGTCCGTGATTTATTGGAGCGCAAGTAGTTGACATGTTAAGGCACTGCATGTCTGTGTTTTTTCCCCCCCATTTTCAAAGATAAAAATCTAATAGAATAAATGACGAATTGAGGTGCTTTTTTTAGTTGATTGTTAATGTTTATAATAATTATTTACGTTATTTTTCCATTTCGCCTAGTTTTGTGGTTTGATAAGCAGGTGTTTTTTATCAGTTGATATGCTTTTGTAGTTTATTAGTTTTTTAGTTATATATTTCATTAGAATCGTGGTAGAGCTATAAATTAAGTATTATTTTTTTATTGTGATTATAAGTTCAACTGCACTCTGTGATATGGTGAAATCAGAAAATTCATTTGGATTTGATTTAATTTAAAAATTTCAGAAGATTATGAAATATATAGCTTGAAGGTCTGAAGCCGATAAGTGTTATATGCATAATTTTAGATTACTATCTAGCTAATGATTTCATAGAAGTTCTAAATTTAAGAGCTGACTTCTATCTAGCTACTAAACTGTTTTCTAACACAATCGACAACCTAAGGTTATATTGAAGTAACGGCAAGCACATCTTTGAAAGACTAGGTTTTCGAAGCATATTTATTTATTTATTTATTTTTATTATAAATTTGTGTTGATGTGTGTAACACATGAAAATATTTGTCTTAAACCCACCTTTTAGTATACCAATAGGCTTAGAATCACTTTCTGAGTCGATTTAGCGATGTCTAGCTCTCATATAAGTCAAAATGACAAAAACAGCTTAAATATATAAGTTTTGAGAAAATGCTTGTATGATTGCAAAATTTAGCAAATATTTGTCTTTATACAGGAAAAAGAACACCTTTGACCATCATGGTGAAGGGTATCGTATGGTCGGCTTGACCGACTTGTTACTTGTTTTACCTTAGAACTGTTGGTTTAATTTACAATTAAAACCTTTTAAATTTGATAATAAGTGGATTCTTTTAAACTAATTTTACCATTATTTTTCTTTCTTCCAGTTAATGTAATTGCTCTCTACTGAACTCCTCCTTTCAAACCCTAACACACTCATACACGCACACAGCCCCTTTCACTCCTGATCCACACACACACACGCAGACACACAATGTGCCTTTCAACGCCCACTACCAACTCAACAAACGGTAGTAATACCTCAGCAACAGCATGTTCGTCTAGTCCATGTACCACTGCCAACGAGGCCCACAAAGCCACCGCCAACGATGAAATATCATCGTCATCAGCATGTGGTACAATAAATCTAAAAACACAATCGACACAAGTCGATTGTAATGGAAACAGTATTAAACAACGCAAAAATGTCACAACCTTTGATGAGGCTCAAAATGCTACAACAGCCAAAGATTTAGTCGATAATTTAGGTTATAAGGAAGAGAATGCCGTCTACAAAGAGATAGCCATAGCCAAAGAGACGCTGCAGCAACTGAAACAGCATGCGAGTGAAAAAGGGGTTGAGCAGGAATTTAAACCGAAGATACGATGGCCAGATTTGTTGGCTCAGTCATTTTTGCATTTCGGAGCTGTCTATGGTTTCTATTTGCTATTCTCCGCTAAATTCTATACGTTTTTGTGGGGTGAGTACGATTGGATATAAAAATCTTAGTTTAAGAAGTTTGTCGATATAAAGATATCTGATAAACCTAATACCTAAGACAAAATTTCAGGGTAACCATAATTTTTTAAAGGTATCAGATATTTATATAAATATCTGTGGCAATATGGAAGAGTAGCTTAAGTCGACATAAGAGAGAATTGAATTAAGGTGTTTATTATATTACAGAAGCAAAGGTGCTTAAATGTGTTTAGTCCGTTGTCAATGATCAATAATTTTTTTTTATTTAGGACCAGCACTCAGGGGATGACCCCTACTTATGCAATGCATTGTGTTGGTGCTAGGAAAATAGGTTATGGGAGGGTGGATAGATAGAGTAGTGTTTATGGACATTTGATTTGAACTTCCCTATATTGCAACTTGCAGGGAAAATTTCAGCTGGAAGTAAATTCCACATACGAACTGTATGGCAGACCTGTATTGCGTAAAAAATTCGAATTTCAGGAACAAGCTCCCTTATTTCATTAGAGCACATTCCAAAATAGTAACGATAGAACAGTGTGACACAACCCACATTGCGATGGTGCTCCAGCGAATCAATAGAGTTGGATACCCTACTGTCACCAATAAGCACCTTCGCCCTCTCCTGCACTCGGTCGAGAAGCTCCAAAATAGACTTTGAAGCACCGCCCCATACTAGAGAGTTGTATTCCATTTTCGGTCGAATATAGATGGTGTAAATAGTAAGGAGATCAGATGGAGTGAAGTATCTCTTACACCGTTTAGGAAAACCGAGACACTTGAAAAATGTGGTCAGTCCAACGGCGTCACATTGAATTCTCATGCCCAGAACATCAAGAGTATCTGATTCCTCTATATTTTCACCACCAGATACAGATGAAGTAACATGATCCGCCGTGCGTTTGTGCGTTTTCCGCGCATTAAAATCGACTCTATTCGCACGACCCCATTGTTTCTAAATCGCAGTTTAATGATTCATCCATGTTTTGCCTCATAGTGCCAATCTCTAAAAGGTTTGGTCTAAGATTGAGTGAATACGAACGGCAAATGTTGCTATCATCTGCAAAAGAGTAGATAGGATTGGAAGTTTGACGTAGAAGGTCGTTTATAAAGATAAAGAAATATAGTAGGAGAAAGAACGGAGCTTTGCGGTACCCCTGAATTTAGATGAACTCGTTTGATCTACAAAAACTCTTATAGTGCGATCTCTGAGGAAGCTCGATATAAATCAAGAGAAGTTATCACCGGCACCAAAAGCAATAAGTTTTCATAGAAGTGCCACACTCTATCAAACACCGTGGAAATATCCAGAGCCATAACTTTACTTTCTCCAAAACGGTGTATTGAATAACACCATTTTTCCGAAAGGAAGGCTAGCATGTCTCCCGTAGAGCGTCCCCTACGAAATTCATACTGGCGGTCGCTTAGTAGGTTGTTATATTCCAGATATTTAACAAGATGGTGGTTTACCACACTCTCCAATACTTTGGAGAGTGCAGAACAAATTGCTATTGGGCGATAATTTTCAGAGTTGATACCCTCACCCTTTTTAGGGATTGGCGTTACATTAGCAACCTTCTAACACAGAGAAAATTTACCAGCATGGTACAAGGTGCTGAAAAGGTTAGCTAAAGGACGCGAAAGCGACGAACAGCACTGCTTCAAAACCAGTTCTGGAATACCATCCGGCCCTGATGACTTGTTTATGTTGAGATTTGCTAAAACCGTTTTTACAGCACGAGCGCTTAAGAATATCTTTGGCATAGTTACAGATACTCTTTCGAGCCCGGGCGGATGCTGAGTGCTTTCCGGCAAGCGGGAATTACTTGCAAATACTTCAGATAAAAGGTTAGCTTTATCAGCCGGGTCAGTGAATGATTGACCATTCCTTAAAGAAGAAGAAATTGTAGACTAGCATTATTCTTAACTCGTTTAACGAATAACCAAAAACTCTTACTGCCCCGAGGAGCAGCAAGAGTTTTAGTATGAAGACGTCTTAATACTTTGGCACATGTACGCCTCTCACGTTTGCGTTGCGAATCAGTAACTGGATTTTGGTTGTTACGCCAGTTACTGAAAGCTTCCACTCGGAATCTGACTGCTTGCTTGCACGCCTGATAAAACCAAGTTTTTACTTTTGGTTTACTGGGATAAACATTTTCATTCCCAGCTCAATAACATTTGAAACCTTTTCCACCGAGGCATTGACATTACTGTCGAGGAAACAAAGTTTCCAGTTAAAATGCCTATAGAATTCGTTGAGCTCTGCCCAACGACCTTTTTCGTATAGAAAAGTTGAACGTTTCGTGGCTGTTTTCGAAATACTGCGAAGTGATGAGAGATAAAAAGAGGCGGAAATGGCACAATGATCGGAGTTTCCGAGAGGTGCAAGAACCTTTACTTCATGCTTATCAGGGTGTGAAGTAAGGAAAAGGTCAAGGATGTTTTGTTGGTGCCCATCAACACATGAAATATGTGTTGGCTCATTCACCAGTTGCGCAAGATGATTGTGCGCTGCAAATAACTCAACATATTGGCCTTCAATCTAACCTCACCCAGCTTAATATATGTATGTAAATAGAAATTGTACCACCCTAATATGAAATGTTGTTTGCATGTGATAATAAATTTCTACGCAAACAAGACTCCTTAATTGGTAACCATTAAATTGAAATCCATTAATAAAAATTCTAAATATTTTATAGTTTTTTTTCTAATTTTATTTATTTTTTTCATTCTATTTGTTTTCGTTAACTTTTTATATATTTTTTTAAAATTTTTTTGTATATTTGCAAGTTTTTTTTTCTAAATTAAATGATCGTCTGTGTATCAATGTTGCCAACTCTTTAGAAAAAAGAAAGAAAAAATTGTGGACAAAATCAATTAACACGCGGCACTTAGATACAAAACAAATATTCAAAAGTTTTAAAAATAATTTTGAAAAAATTAGCGCTAAACATAATGAGATTTTTTTATAGTCAATTTTATGATAACACCAAAAATATACATGATTATTTGCACATATTTTGTAGTTAGTGGGAAATAATAAAATAAATGGAAATTTTTTGGAACAAAAATAGATAAAAAAAAATTATTACTAAAATATGAAAAAAGTATTAAAATAGTCAAATTTGCAGATAAAATTATTTAGTAAAATGTGTAAGAACAGAGAGAAATTAATGGGAATATTAAAGTGCCAAAATATATTGACAATTGATTTTAGAAGTTTGCGTCATTTTTATATGAAATGTGTCTGGTCGAATGATACACAGAGAGAAAAATTTTGGGGAGTGAACTTGGAAATAAACAAGTAAGAGTGTTATATTCGGTTGAGACGAATTGTACATACTCTTTATTAATGGTGTTTCTGTAAAAAAAACTTTCTACTTATATATAAAAAAAAAACTTTTTTCGAAAAGTAAGCATGAAAAAATAACCTATTTATACCCTTCACCACCATAGGTGGAAAGGGTATTATAAGTTTGTGCTGATGTATGTAACGCATAGAAATATTTGTCTTAGACCCAGCTTTTAGTAAACCAATAGTCGATTAAGCGATGTCAGTCCGTCCGTCCGCCCGTCTTTCGGCCTGGCTGGCTGGCTGGACCCCCATGTAAACCATGTAATCGGAGTACAGGTCGCAATTCTAAAGATAATTTGATGAAATTTGGCACAGATAATTTTTTTAAAATAGGACCATGTCTATTGAAATTCGTCAAAATCGGTACATTATTTATGGTACCTCCCATAGGTCCCACTTCCCGGAATTGATATATTGGCCACAAATATCAATATTTTTTTATGAAACAAATACTGCTTATGTAAACTAAAATCACTGTACCAAATTTCGTTGAAATCGGTCCACATATGACCGTAGCTCCCAGACAAACTCAAAAATCAGTAAAACGCTCGTAAATGACAGAAACAGCTTAAATATATAAGTTTTGAGAAAATATTTGCATTATGGCAAAATTTTGCAAACATTTGTCTTTATACAGGAAAAGGAATACCTTTGACCTTAGTGGTGAAGGGTATTGTATGGTCGGTCTTGACTGACTATAGCTCAAGTAATTTTGATAAAAAAAAATTTTCTATATAAACATTTTTGATAAAAAAATTTCTATAGAAAAATTTTTGATAAACCAATTTTCTATGGAAAATTTTTGATAAAAAAATTTTCTACAGAAAAATGTTTGATAAAACAAATTTCTAGAGAAATATTTTTGATAAAAAAATGTTCTATAAAAACATTTATAATAAAAAAAATTTCTTTAGAAAAATTTTTGATAAAAAAAAATTTTCTGTACAAAAACTTTTGAAATTTTCTTTTACAAATTTTTGATAAAAAAATTTTCTATAGAAAAATTTTTGATAAAAAGATTTTCTATAGAAAAATTTTTGATAAAAAATATTTCTATAGAAAAATTTTTGATAAAAAATATTTCTATAGAAAAATTTTTGAAAAAAAATTTTCTATAGAAAAATTGTTGATAAATAAATTTTCTTTGAAAAATTTTTGATTTAAAAAATTTTCTATACAACCATTTTAGATAAAAAAAAATTTCTATAAAAAATTTTTTGATAAAACAATTTTCTATATAAAAATTTTTGATATCAAAATTTTCTATACAAAAATTTTTGGTAAAAAAAAAATTTCTATAGAAAAATTTTTGAAAAAACAGCTTCTATGGAAACATTTTTGCTTAAAAAAATTTTCAATAGAAACATTTTTGATAAAAAAGTATTCTACAAAAAAATTTTTGAATTTCTATAGAAAATTTTTTGTTAAAAAAATTTTCTATATAAACATTTCTGATGAAAAAATTTTCTATAGAAAAATTTTTGATAAAAAGATTTTCTACAGAAAAATTTTTGATAAAAAATATTTCTATAGAAAAATTTTTGAAAAAAAATTTTCTATAGAAAAATTTTTGATAAAAAAAATTTTCAATAGAAAAATTTTTGATAAAAAAAATTTTCAATAGAAAAATTTTTGATAAAAAAATTACCTATAGAGAAGTTTTTGAAATAAAAATTTTCTATAAAAAACTTTTGATGTACAAATTTTTGTAGAAAAATTTGATAAAAAGATATTCTGATATAAAAATTTCCTATAGAAAAATTTTTGATAAAAAAATTGTCTACTGAAGATTTTTGATAAAAAAATTGTCTACTGAAAAATTTTTGATAAATAAATTTTCTACAGAAAAATTTTTGATAAAAAAATTTTCTTTAGAAGAATTTTGGATAAAAAAAAATTCTGAAGAAAAATTAAAAAAAAAAATTTGATAAAAAAGTTTTCTATAGAAAAAATTTTAATAAAAATATTTGCTATAGAAAAATTTTTGATAAAAAAAATTTCTATACAAAAATTTTGATAAAAATATTTTCTAAAAAAAACTTTTGTTTAAAATATTTCTATAGAAAAATTTTTGATAAAATAGTGTTCTATAGAAAAATTTTTGGTCTAAAAATTTTCTATAGACAAATTTTTGATGAAAAATTTTCTATAGAAACATTTTTCATAAAAATATTTCTATTGAAATATTTTTGATAAAAAAATTTTCTATAAAAAAAAACTTTATATAAAAAAAATTCAATAGAAGAATTTTTGATAAAAAAAAATTTCCAAAAAAAAATTTTCTTTAAAAAAATTTTCCAAAAAAAAATTTTTAATAAAAAATTTTCTATAGAAAAATTTTTAATAAAAAAATTTTCTATAGAAAAATTTTTAATAAAAAAATTTTCTATAGAAAAATTTTTAATAAAAAAATTTTCTATAAAAAATGTTTGATAAAAAAAATTCTACAGAAACATTCACTTTATGTTTAAAGTTTTTAACTGCCCTAGTTTATTATACTTTTAACTATACTTGTCATAAATATTAAGTTGAGCTTTATATGAGCTTTTTTAAGAGATACCTTTTCCATTTATTGTTATTTAGGAGCAATTGTTTAAGCTTTTTATTCTACAGCCAATTTTATTTAGTTTACATCGACGGCGTGTTAATGCTGTAGGCTCAACGACTATGGCGAATGCTGTGGTAATTAATAGTTTTAATAGAAATTAATAATTACCTTGAACGGGGCTCAAACCTATATTTAATGTAACATGTTACATTTAGAAGTCGACGTGCTAAACATAAAGTACAAATTTTGTGACCAATATATAATATCCTATTACCTATTAGAGTGAAGGGTATAAAAACTAACAACTTTATTATCTTAACTTCTTAAAAAAAATCTTATAAATTATCTATCGTAATTAACCTCAATGTCTTTTTAACCTTAAAATTTAAATGTTCATAAATATTTGAAATACGACCGATATCGTATAGTTATGTTTTAGGTGGGCATTTTACGCCTCTTGTGTGTTCCAAGTCATTAAATGATCATTAAATGATGACAACATTTGTTTGATTAGTTTTTGTTGTATTTTTTGATGTTGTAATGATTGAAAGTGATCTAAGAGTCACAAATAAATTTTGAAATAAAATTTTACTCAAAACTATGCAAAATTTCTAACTCATGCTCTTGATGTGTTTTCTAATAATAAAAAACAAAAACTATACATAAATTTGAACTCTAACCTTAACAATTAACAATATAATTCTTTATGTATTTTAGTTTGTTTGAGAGTTTTTTATTTAAATAATAAATTGTAGCCAAAGAGAAATAAATTTTAATATAACATTTGTTGTTTTTTTGTATGAGAATAAATAAATTATTGAAGCGTGAGGTTTCAAGTTTATTTCAATATTTGAAATAAATTTATAAATAATGATTTAAACATTTGTTTAGTTGAATGTATTATTTATTATTAATGTTTTTAACTTTCTTTGACAATAGTTTGATGAACTACCATTAACACAAACAAAAATGCATTCATTGGATATTCAATTTTTAATTATTTCCAATAATTAATTAATGAAATTAATCAATATTTATATTAAATACTTATTTTATTAAAAATATAATAATGGGTGTTTTTTTTAGAGGTATAGAACTTCGAATTGAAATAAAACACAAGAAAATCGTTTTAATGTCCATCAATTTGGCTTTATTGGAAGGATAATTTTATGCCATTAATGTTTAAATATGATTTCGGGCATGTGGCCGCCGCGGCTGGCTCGAATAAAGCCAATTCTACAGGTCCAATTTTCAACTACTTTTTCGAGTATATGGGGCCGTATGTTGGCAATAACGCCACGAATGTTGGCTTCCAAGTCCCCTAACGTTTCTGGTTTGTTGGCGTAGACGAGCGACTTCACATATCCCCAAAGAAAATAATAAATCGCACGATCTTGGTGGCCAATTGACAGGTCCATTCCGCGAAATTATGCGCTCATCGAATATTTCCTTCAATAAATCAATTGTGACGTGCGCTGTGTGGCATGTAACGCCGTCTTGTTGGAACCACAACTCATCCACATTCATGCCATCCAATTGGGGAACAAAATAGTCGGTTATCATGGCTCTATACCGGTCTCCATTTATGGTAACTGACTCTTCAGCATTATTTCATAAGAAGTATGGCCCAATGACTCCACCAGCCCATAGAGCACACCAAACAGTCAGTTTTTGTGGATGTAATGGCGTCTCAAGGGTCTCATGTGGATTCTCTTCACTCCAAATGCGGCAATTTTGCTTGTTGACGTAGCCATTCAACCAAAAATGAGGCTCATCACTGAGCAAAATTTTGCGATGAAAATCAGCATCGAGATCAATACCATTTTCGGCCCATACACCAAAATCACGACGCATGGTCTCGCGGCTTTAATTCTTGCGCAAGCTGGATCTTGTAAGGTCGCAAGCCAAGATCTTTGCGCAAAATCTTCCATAATGTTGATGGGCAAAGCTCCAATTGCTGTGCACGGTGGCGAATCGATTCATTCGGGTCCTCTTCAACACTTTGCTCTACAGCGGCAATTGTTTCTTCGGTACGCACTGTTCGACGTCGCTGCGGATGCGTATTATCACATAGAGTAAACGTAGTGCGAAAACGATCCATGGTTAACCGAATTAATTGCTCTGATGGACGATTATGTCGACCATAAAATGGACGGAGCTTGCGGTAAACTTCGCGAACTGAACCATTATTTTCGAAATAAATTTGCACAAATTTGCATACGTTGTTCTTTTGTCAACCTGTTCATGATGAAATGGCAAACCAAACTAAATATTAATCACTTGACAGCTGACAAAATGGCCGCCAGTTAAAAAAGTGATGCCAACTTAAAGTTCTATACCTCAATAAAAAACACCCGATACTATTTCAAATCGTTACTTAGCACTTAAAAATAAACAAAATGAAATACATAACGACTATATTGAAAATCATTTTGTGTGTAGGTTCGAAAATTGGTCCACCATTAATAAATTTTTTCAAAGTAGGAAACAATGTATCTCCAAAGAATTCTTTAAATCAAAAACTTTTATCCAATAATCTTCTTGCTCCAAAGCCCAAAAGTTTTAAAATCGAAAAGTGCATGTCAAGAGTTTGCAAATCGACATTGAAGAATGGAAATCTTTTTGTTAAACATATATGTTTCCTTCTCCGAGAAAAGGGACCTAGTGTATAAAATTAAGTTTTGAGAAAAACTAAAAAAATAAAATTTTAATTTTTTCTCATTTTTCCCGTTTTTATGGCAAATAAATTTTTATCAGAAATCTAACTCATTTCATCTTATTCTAAGCCCTTTTAGGTACCAGAATCCACTGCTAACTCTAAACCCGTTTTTTGACACACTAGGTTCCTTTTCTCGGAAAAGGTCACATATAATGATTGAAGTTGAAAAGTTTGGGCAATTTTGGGATCAACAATATCCGCAATTGAATAAATATCGTCACTTAAATTAAATATTGTTTTGATTTGACGAATATAAAATTCTCGAAAATCATGAAGTATAATTTTTTTCCCGAATTAGAGATTATGGTCAAAGATTCATGAGCAGCAATACCAATATATCATATTCTTTAATAAACATATATATTTTAATCTGAGTGGTTGATTTCCCATATGCACTGGGATTTTAAAACATACACTCTTATGTAGTTAGAATAAAAAGTTTGCATTATGGGACGCACATAAATTTATTTTTTAAAATCCAAGTTTTGAAAACTGTTAGTACTCAAAAATGACAAAAATTTAAATTACACATGAATTACACTTGCAGCCAATTACACATCGGCTACACATGAAAATAAAAATTACACATGATATGTGTAATTACACCTAAAGTGGCAACACTGTCCTGATGAGATGTTCTTACCAACCATCGAAACGCGACGATCAATTGGGCTAATATCTCGACGAATATTTTCCTTTAAGGTCAAAACTGATTAGGTATTGTCATTATTAATCCTCTCTTTGTGATAGCCCCATTAAAAATCCATTAGAGTTATATTGGGCGATCTCGGTGGCCATGGGATGTCCCCAAAGCGACTTATCAGTTATTGGGGGGAATTTTCCGTAAGCAAATTCATCTGTGTGTGCACAGTACGATGGATGAGCTTGCAGGTTTGACAAAAATAGTTCTGTAATCATGTATGGATAATTCTGTCCTCGAGAATTTAAGAAAAAAATGGTCCAATTACCTCATGTTGGGATAAGCCACACTAAACAGTTGCCCTGACGCAATGCAATGGTTCTTGATGTTTTAGTCGAGGTTTGCGGGATCTTGGAGATTAGTAACGACAGTTTTGCTTATTGACGTGATCGTTCAAGTGCAAAATTCAAAAAATTGGATTAACTGGATCATCGTTTAACAAATTTTTTTGCGTAAATTAAATTTATTTTCTTTCAGTTCTTGAACGATTTGAATTTTAAAAGGATGGAACTTCAGATCCTTACTAAAAATTTCATTAATAATCGCTCTTGGAGGTCCCAGTCAGCCTGCCCTTTTCCGTATTTAAAGTCGCTATCAACCAGTTCAATGCCCTGGCCTTGGAACATTCATAGTCGAAGCGACAAACAATTATTTAAAAAAAATTACACCTAAATGTCTCCACAGCTAACGCGCAATACTCACTCGACATCGACATCGTGACAATCGATAATTCCAACTGCTTCAACCTCCGTCCGTCGTATTTAAAAATATCAATTTGCCATCAGACACCCTACACCTTTTGTTATAAGCACGGGTCGGCGCAAAGAGAACAGAACAAATAAATAGTCGGCAGAGTTGCCGTTTTTTTATAATTTTAACTAAAATAGGTGTTTTTTTTCAATGTGTAGTTCTAACGTTTTAAAAAGAAATAGTTTTCTTCTCCATTTTTTTTTATATTAATATCAAAAATTTTTCTATAGAACATTTTTTTATCAAAAATTTTTCTTTATCAAAACTTTTTCTATGGAAAATTTTTTAATAAAAATTTTTCTATTGAAATTTTTTTTATCAAAAAGTTGTCTATAAACATTTTTTTTATCAAAAATTTTTATATAGAAAATTTTTTTTTAAAAAAATTTTTCTATAAAAAATTTTTTTTATTAAAAATTTTTCTATAGAATTTTGGGAAGTGTGTTTGGTTCAGTCAATAATCTGAGCTTTTACTTATGGTTTATAAACATAATTCGTAAAGATTGTGTTTGTAAAATAAGTAATAATGAGAAGTTTTCGATTTGTGTAAAAGTAGAGATATTCCTCCTTTATCCGCAAACATTTTTTGGGCTTTTTATCAATAAATTGTCTGTTACATTAATAAATATATATAATAGATTGGGATCAAATGCTTTTACTCTTTCTTTTTGACAATTTTTTTTATCAAAAATTTTTCTATAGAAAATTTTTTATAAAAAATTTTTCTATAGAACATTTTTTTTATCAAGAATTTTTCTATAGAAAATATTTTTATCAAAATTGTTTTCATAGAAGATTTGAAAATTTTTTGATATTAAATTATTTTTATCGAAAATTTTTACAGAAAAATATTTTCATCGAAAAATTTTCCAAAAAAAAAAAAAATATTTTCATTAAAAATTTTTCCATAAAAAATGTTTGGATCGAAAATATCTAAAAAATATTAAAATCTAAAACTGTTTAATATTAGAATTTATTTCTGTTTTGAAAAAATATTCCCAGTATTTATAAAAATATTCCCAATGTTTACAAAAATAATAGTGTCTTGGCAACAATGTTCAAGATTATATTTCTTTTTTCTTTGATTTTTTTCTTGCCTATTTTGTTTTTGACATCAACCAACTCTGTTAACATCCAAACTTCAACTGAATGATTTTAATACTCATTTTCACGAGTTTTATTAATGATCGTGGTATTTACGAAAATTACATAAAATTCATCGGCTTCTGGTGGTATATTCTGCCTACTCCTGGTTATAAGCGATTTAATACAATTTTATAAAACAAACTTCGAGCGGAGCTTAAGCTTCGGTCATTTCGTCCGAACAACATGACCAATTACGAAAACGGGTCTATTTGAAGAAAAGATACTTCAGAATTTCATATTCAGTAAATAAAATTGTAGCTTAAATTGGGAAAAATCTAATTTCGCGAATCAAACTGGAAAAACCTTAGCTCTGAATCTGTTATTTATTTTTAGAAAATTCTGCGGTATAGTGGGGTCTATATACAATATTAGACATGCAATAATAATGTGTTTTCTTAGACTAAGTTCCCTGATCGATTTTTCTGAAATTTTGATAGTACGTTTTTTCTTAATGTCGAATAGGCTGAAGATGGTTTTTTGAGTCGTTACAGATTTTTCAAAAGTGGAACAGGAAGGCATAAAAATGATTATATCCGGTAAAATTTGTTATCAAGGGTCAGTGTATCGTATAGTAAATACAATTATGTCAATCTAGCTATTAGTAATTTATTTCTGAAGTACATATTGCATGAGCAAAGGTATTGATTTTGCAATTAATAGTTAATAATACAAACTACGAGTTTATTAATTACTTTATTAGAGTAGATTAATATAATCAAATTTGAAAATTGATTTAAAAATTATTATAAAACATTTTCAAGTTTAATTTACGAGTTTAATAAAATTATATATTTTCGTTTTATTTTCAGTTGTTCTTGTCATATGGGGCTCGGGTATTGGTATTACCGCAGGAGCTCACCGTTTGTGGTCACATAAATCCTATACCGCCTCATTACCTCTACGTATCTTATTAGTATTCTTACTCACCATAGCAGGACAGGTAAGGCGTTGATCATCAGTTATCTTTTTGTTCAGTTGTAAGTAACAGTTTTTTGTTTGTTTTCAGCGAGATGCCTATACCTGGGCCTTGGATCATAGAATTCATCATAAATTCTCTGAGACTGAAGCTGATCCTCACAATGCCAAGAGGGGTTTCTTTTTCGCTCATGTCGGTTGGCTATTTCTGACGCCCCATCCTCAGGTCGATGAGAAACGTAAAGTTATCGATATGTCGGATTTGGAAAGTGATGGTGTCGTAATGTTTCAGCGTAAATGGTTTATACCTCTTTTTGCCATTTGTTCGATTGCTTTGCCGGTTTTGGTGCCCTGGTATTATTGGAATGAAAGTTTATGGTTTTCATTCTGGATCAATTTCAATATGAGATTTACATCTACCTTGAATGTGGCCTTCTTTGTGAATAGTGTGGCTCATATGTGGGGTAGGAAGCCCTATGACAAGTAGGTTTCTTAGGATATATACCCCTTAACTCACAAATGAAAAAAAAAATATTATGACAAGTTTATAATTAAAAATTTTCATATACAATTCCTACAATAAGCCTTTGATAATTTTATTATTCATTTGTGAATAAGGGTGATAGTTTATAAAACATAATCTAATTATAATTTTTTATTCTTTTAGGGAAATTAGCCCCGTTGAAAGTCCTATTGTTTCATTTTTGGCTTTGGGTGAGGGCTGGCATAACTATCATCATGTTTTCCCCTGGGATTACAAAACTGGTGAATTTGGTAGCTATAAATTGAATGTAACCACAGCCTTTATTGATATCTGTGCTAAATTGGGCTTAGCCACTGGACGTAAGTTTTGTGTTAATTTTGGTCTAGGTTCTATGCCTAAAATATACATTTTTATACTTTCAGGCAAATTTGTCTCCCCCGATATGATCAAAAGACGTGCCTTAAAATGCGGTGACGGTACTCGCTTCTTGAGCGATGATTTCGCCCATAAAGATCAAGTCTGGGGTTATGGCGACAAAGATTTACCCCAAGAAGATCTACAAGAGCTTAAGCAAATGAACTCTTAATTGTATTCAAAAAATATTTAATTAAATTAGTGTTTATTTATTTTAAATTGTTTGTTAAGTTTTGTAGATTTTGTAAGTTTTGTGTGATTATGCAATTGATAGAGTACGATGTAAAAATGAATGAAAAAGAAAATTAACATTCCTAGTTTAACTATTTATACTGATCGTAGGTTTTCAAAGCCTTTGTATTACAAAAAAAGAAACATTTAATTCAAAAAGTAATATATTACAAATAAATTTAAAACAAATCAAATAACCAAATGTAAATTGTATTATTGTATTTTTGAAATAATTAATCCATTTCAAATAAAATAAATAATTTTATACTTATTTGTGAATTTCATTTAATTAAATACAAGAACCCAAATAAATTACAAAAATAAGCCTTATTTACTTTTTTTGATTTCTTTATTTTCTTTTGGCTTCATTGAATATTGGACTTAATTTATTATTAAGTTTATTTTTAAATTAAAACTTTAGTTCTTTTCCTAACGCGAACGTGTACTGATTAGGGCGCTACGACAAAAAACGTCTTAGAGTGATTAAAATCTTAGGATCCTAGCGGTAAACAGGTACTAAAGGAAATTAAAAAAAAGTAATAATGTGGATAAATTATTAAACTGCAAAGTTCCTTTCAATTTGAAAAGATGTTATCATTGTTTCTCTAAGCCAGGAAATGATGATTTAAGCGAATTTTGTTCTTCGAAAGATAACTTTCTGTTTAAATTCCGAAAAAAAAAATTGAAAATATGTAAAAATATTTTTTAACTGACTACGATTAATTTTTGGTTATTCATTAATAAAAACAAAAACTGTGCCTAAATAATTTAGAAAAAACCAGTGGACGTTATTTTTTAAAAATAATCAAGTTTTTGAAATCTTTGAATGGGTGATATTATCTGGAGCAAACGAACTCCTTCTTGTTTCTGGATTTGTTGAAATAACCATTTAAATGTTTAGGTTTTGAGACGTTGTATCACATATTTTTCATCAACTAATTTACTACTTAAAGAGTGCTCTAAATAAAATTTGTAGTTGGATTTTCTTAAATAAAAATCAAACATTTTAATATAAAATCTCTACAAAATACGCAAATATAATGACATATTATACAAAATCATTTAGCATTAAAATGTTTACTTAGTACTCGGGTTTTGCAAAATTATCGACTTTTTTCGGAAACCCTTCCATTAAAGATTTTACAGTTGCTTCTGATACCTTTTTGGAGCATGTGTTCCACCTGCGCTTAAAATCGGACATGTTCTTGGAAATCTTTCCTGTGTCCTTCAATTCCTTTTTTACCAGAGCCCAATACCTTTCCACAGGCCGAAGTTCTGGATAGTTAGGTGGATTTGCCTCTCGTGGTACAAAAATGACATTATTCTTTGAGTACCACTCAAGTGCCTTTTTTCCATAATGGCATGATGCCAAATCGGGCCAAAAAAATGTAGTCACTCTATGCTCTCTTAAAAAGGGTAACAACCGTTTTTGTAGGCATTCATTTATATAAATTTCTGTGTTTATTGTGCCAGATGCCACAAATACTTTACTTCTTTTGCCACAACTCCACGAGAAACTTCTTAGGGAATTTTGTTTGTTTTTTTGTGCGAAACTCTTGCCGAACATTGCCCCGTTTATCAGCAACATAAAAATCTTGACCAGGAAGTTGAGAAAAGTCTACCAGTACGTATGTTTCATCATCCATCACACAACAGGTGTATTTTTTTATAAAATCAGACTTCAATTTTTTCGCTCGTTTTTTTGCTTCTAAGTTCTTTATAGCATTGCGATCTGGAACCTTTTGGACTTTGTATGTCTTCAGTCCAGTATAAGCTTTGACTCTATGTGCAAAATTCGTAGAACATTTCACCGTACGAGCTGCTTTTCTTAAAGAAGTGTTAGGCGCTCTTCGAAAGAGTCGCTCGACTTCTTTTGCCTTACCAATATCTGTAGGACCTTTTTTCCTCCCTGATCCAGGTTTTCTTTCAATGCTCAGGTTTTCCTTATACCGTCTGATGGCATTAGAAACCGTTCGAGGGTCAACTTTCAAATTTTTAGCTATTTTTTTAAAAGTCCATGACGGATTTTTTCGAGAAGTTTTAATTATATTTTCACGAACTTTTTTTTCGCAGTCCATTTTGATTTAAATAACTATTGAAAATTAATAATTTCTAAAATAATAGTATCTGACATATCTATAGAAATAACTTGATCAAAAAATAAATTATTTCTTGCACTATGGATAAATTTTGTCTAAAATAGTAAATGCATATTTTTTTTAGAACACTCTTTATATATGTCAAGTACATATGTATGTACTTCCAAAAATGGCGTATAATTTTCACATTTGGGTCTATGCTGAACTAATTGTGACTCCTAAAATTCGACCGAATATTATATTTGTCATTGTTTGTTCTACAGATAATGCATTGGAAACGCTCTGAAGATATTCCAATTCTTAGGCACGTATATCCATCTACAACACAAGTTGTAGATGAACATTAGAGCGGTTCGCCTTCCATACAAAAAATAAAAGTTGTGTCAGTCACCCCCTATGATTAAAGATAATGTTAAAACTATTCCAAAAAATATTTTTTTATTTTTTTACCACGCCTACAAATACCGCCCTTTTAGTATTTTGTTCACTGCTTCGTCATTTTATGTCCGATCATAACATTTTATATATCGGTGTTCGCGGCTCTGTAAGGGCTACATTTCTCTTTTTGATAGTTTTTTACTACCACGTCAATTTATAGTCATAACTTTAAAAAACTAGATTTTTACTCGATTTGATTAGGGCGGGTCTCGAATTTTAAAAAGTAATGACTAAAATTGACGAGGTTGTAAAAAACTATCAAAGAGAGAAATGTAACCCTTACAGAGCCCTGAACATCGATGTATAAAGTGTTATGATTGGACTAAAGATGGCGACACAGTTAACAAAACACAAAAAGGGCGGTATTTGTAGGAGTGGTAAAAAATAAAAAAAAAAATTTTGAATTATTTTAACATTATCTTTAATCTTAGGGGGTGACTGACTTAACTTTTTTTCGAACCACTCTAATGAACATGCATTACACGTTCACACACAAATACTTTCTTCATCGGTTTTCATTTTGTTGTCCTTAAATTTCCCACAAATTTTCAAATTTTTTTTTTGTAAAAGTAGACATAATATCGAAAACCAACTTGACTTCAAAGTTTTAACAGTTTTTTTTAATATACATATATAACAAATCAGAGGTTAAAAAACGATATAAGTTTTCAATAATTCCGATACATTGGATTTTACAGAGTCAAGATTTGGGAACGAAATAAAAATTTTTAATCCAAAAAGAAAGAGTAATCGCCTTTGATTCCAAATCTGTTACATTTATTTATTAATGTAACAGACAAATTTATTGATAAAAAGCCAAAATATTTTTGCGGAGAAACCCAAATTCCTCGACGCGTTTCGATGGTTGGTTAGGCCATCTCTTCAGGAGGAGTATCCCCAATTTAGAAAACCTCGCATTATTACTTATTTAACAAACAAAATCTTTAAGAATTATGTTTATAAACCATAAGTAAAAGCGTAGATTATACATCCCGACTATTTCGTTATTTTTTGAAAAAAAATTGAATAAAAAATTATTCTATATAAAATTTTTTCTACAGAAACATTTTCAATATAAATTTTTTTCTTTGGAAAAATTTTCCATTTTAAATTGTTTCTAAAGAAATATTTTTAATTTAAAAATTTTTCCGCCGAAAAACTTCAATATACATTTTTTCTATTGAAAAATTTTATTGAAAGAAATTAATTTTTAGTTGAACCAAGAATTTATGTTAAGAGGTCAAAGTACAAAGTAAATGTAGATTAATAAAGGATAGGGATACAAAACATAAAAGGAAAAAACTATGGAGGATAAGTTCGTCTAACTGAATCGATCATATGGTGAAATAGAAATGAGTGTTAACATAATTCTCGTTTTCCATTTCGCTTAAGAATTCAGTTAAATAGATGATCTTAACTACTGGCGTCTAACAGTTGGTGACATAAATTTTTATAAATTTTTTTGTAAAGAATAATTTTCATATACAATTTCTTGAATAGCAACATTTTCCATACGTTCCATACTTTTTGTATAGAAAAATTTTCAACATAAAAGTTTTTTGTATTATAATATTTATACCCTTCACCACCATAGGTGGAAAGGGTATTATAAGTTTGTGCTGATGTTTGTAACGCATGGAAATATTAGACCCACCTCGATTTAGCGATGTCCGTCCGTCTGGCTAGCTGGACCACAATGTAAACTTTGTAATCAAACTACAGGTCGCAATTCTAAAGATAATTTGATGAAATTTGGCACAGATCATTTTTTTTGATAATGTCGGTCAATTATTTATGGTACCTCCCATAGGTCCCACTTGCCGGAATTGATATATTGGCC
This sequence comes from Stomorhina lunata, assembly GCA_933228675.1. Taxonomy (NCBI): domain Eukaryota; kingdom Metazoa; phylum Arthropoda; class Insecta; order Diptera; family Rhiniidae; genus Stomorhina; species Stomorhina lunata. The sequence goes on from OW121740.1 coordinate 127,041,786, forward strand.
ACAAATATCAATATTTTTCATGAAATTTAAATCAAATACTGCTTATGTAAACTAAAATCACTGTACCAGATTTCGTTGAAATCGGTATACATTTGACCATAGCTCCCATACAAACTTTTCTTTAAAAACGCACTATATGAGGCAAAAATCACTAAAACGCTCTTAAATCTAAAAATAATGAGAATTTTAAGTTCATTTTTTGCATAAATAATTTTTGTAATAAACTGTAATAAATTTGGCACATTTCGAGATAATCGGTCCACATTTGACCCTAGCTCTCATATAAGTCAAAGTGACAAAACAGCTAAAATGTTTGTATGGTGGTAAATATTTGTCTTTATACCGGAAAAAGAACACCTTTGACCATAATGGTGAAGGGTATCGTATGGTCGGTCTTGACCGACTATAGCACTTTCTTACTTGTTTTAGTATAGAAAAATGTTCAAAATAAGATTTTTTGTATAGAAACATTTTTAATATGAAATTTGTTCTATAGAAAAATTTTCAATAAAAAATTTTTGTGCTATAGAAAATTTTTCAATGAACATTCTTTAAATATTTGTGATATATTTTTGACAATTTCGAGTTTTTGTCGAATTCTGATAATTTACTGCCGATATTTTTTCGTTTCAATGGAAGCAACTCGAAACATTGAAGATTTGTTACTCACAGCGCAGTTAGGTTATACCTTGCAGGTCCCTTTACGATCCCTGCAAGGGATACACTAGAAATATAAGTATTACTAGACTGCCAGTAGTAAAGGCTTATATATCTAGTATGATGCACCCAAATAAAGGGCACACTTGTAGTGCGGTTACAGAGGAGGTGAGTGACTGTCTCTTCCTCATCGAAGTTATTACAACTGCGACAGTAGTCATTATTTTGAAGATTAAGTCTTGTGGCATGTAACCAAAAAACACAGTGCCTTGTATGGGTTGAGATCCATGTTTGCGTTGAAACTGAACAAGTGGACCAAGTGTTTCGCGCAGTCCCGTTTAGTGATTGCTTATTTGCGATTTGAAGGCGGATAGCGCAAGCACGCAAACTGGTCAGCGTCTTCCTGACTAAGGAGATTTAGGTAAGTTTATCTTGGCTTAAAGAGAACCACAAAGATCAGAGAGCTTAAAACAAATTTCGTTTCCTAATAGAGGGATGAAGAATTCTCCCCCAACATCCTCTTTTATTTAGATCCAAAGTATATACCTCCAGACACCCAATTTCAGAGGAAGTAGGTTTTTCAGAGTTAACCACAGTAAAGGTCTACGTTGTTATGGATTTTGGAAACTTCATACAGAATGTTGGCATAGCCTATTGGTGAATGAGACCATACTCTAATAGTGCTTAGCCGGATTGCCGAATTAAGAGCTATTTGCTAAGCCATTAATTCGACCGGGAGCCAGTTAAGCATAACAAAAAAAAAACCTTGTAAGGTGTTGTTTTAATAGCACCGGTAATCCTAAGAGTAGAGGATCTAAGTATTTTAATAAAAGAACCACAATGATTAGCTTTGTTGAATGCGGGCCACCAAACAAGCTCACCACACATTAGGCTTGACGACCATTTTAAAGAGCCAGTCAGTATTTAACCGCAAGTATTGCCTGGGGCTTTTCATGAGTAGAGTAATTGATGCTTTCGACACCCAAGATTGAGTGTTTAGGCTCCAGGACTATTTTAAGTCCAGAATGATATTTGGCATTTTCAGAAAGCGTGAGTTTTACTTTATCCAAGCATGGAAGAGTTGGTATTTTGTATTTCCTAGAGAAAAGTACAAGTTACATTTTTGTAGGATTTACTCCCAGGCCATTAGAAATACTTCATCGATGTAAGAGCTGTTTCCATGCGATGTAAAAGGGTATTCAAAAATTTACAGCTATATAAAATATATAATTTCCAACACTCCAATTGGATCAAGGGGTACTTCTCTCAGGCAATGAGCTGCATCCGATTCTATTTTAAGGTTCAAGAAAGAAATTTTACATATCCTAATACTCAATAACCTGTGGCTAGCTGAGTTATGAGGTGAAAATTAATTTTTTTCAAGTGGGTCTGGCCGGTGATCGAACTTGGGACCTCTGGTATGCTACGGCGGTTCACACCTGAGACAGATACTGCAACATTATCTGCAAATGCGACGGTGTTGAATCTCATGGTACCAATTCCATGAGCAGTTTGTTAATAGCAAGGTTCCACAAAAGAGGAGAGAAAACTCCTCCTTGTGGAGTGCCGCGTCATGCCACCTTAAAAATTATAGCAGTGCCCACAGTCCAGCTATTGACTCTGTAGGTAAGTATTCAACCTGCAAAGGAGATGATTGATTTGTCAACTACTGATTTTTCCATCTCCCATAAAATCGACTCTGGTTAAATATTATAAAGGACCTTTTCATACCTAGAAAGGCAGCGATTGTTTACTCACCATACCCAATAAATTTTTCAATATCCCTTAATAGTAAGTGGAGGGCAGTTTCTACAGATTTTCCCTTATTATGCCTGCTATGAACTGGATAGAAGAACCAGATCAATTGATGAACGAAGATGAGAATCAATAATACGTTCTAGGGTTTTAATTACGAAATAGCTAAGACTAATTAATCTAAAGTCCTTCGGTTTCATATTTTTATCTTAATCTGCTTTTGTAATTAAGACTAACTTGCACCTGCTTCAAGCTTCTGGTATATGGAATAGGTTAAGACAATCCGTGTATATCCGAATGAGCCAGGGAATTAAAAGGTCGGGTGGAATAATGACATCGGGACCCGCAGCTTTGTATGGACTAAAACTGTCAAGTGCCCATTTTACCCTTTACCTGTCTAAAGAGATGGCCTAACCAACCATCGAAGCGCATCGAGGAAAGGTTTCCGCACCAACATTTTTTGGTTTTATCAAAAAACTATTTATTACAATAATAAATAATTGCAATAAATAGGGATCTTAGTCCAATACATTACAGTAAAACTTTTTAATTAGATGTTTGATGTAACAAAATTTTTGGTAAAGCTTTTTGAGATCGTTTATGTTTTCTAATTCTTTTACCCATAAAAAGAATTAATTTCTTTTATAATCAAGTTTTTAGTGATAATTTTTCATGGGTAATGTTAGAAACCGCCGTGGTATTGCAGGTTAGTCATCCGCCTAGCATACAGAGGTCCCAAGTTTGATCCCCGGTCTGACCCGATTGAAAAAATAAAAATTTTCAATAAAGCGGTGGTTCATCTCATAACTCAGCTAGCCACTGGTTATTGAGTATTAGGCTATGTAAAACTTCTCTAACTAATGCATTTGACGTTCGGAGCCGGCGTTAAAACGTAGGTCTCTTTCAATAAGCCAAAAATAGAATCGGATGCAGCTATTTGTCTGAGAGAAGTAAACCTTGTTCCAATTGGAATGTTGTCCGGGAATTATATATTTATATATATGTTAGAATTACAGTGAAACAAATTCTTGCGAAGTTAAAATTTGGGAGTATTGGATTTTGTAATCTGGCAGCTAATATTTTGTATCACTTTAAGCGTCTTTTTGATTTTATTTAAAAAATTCAGTACCTGGTTGACCGAGCCTTGCTCGGAGCTTTATGATAAACATTTTGAGGCAAATTTTAAAGTTTTTATATATTTTATTTTATAAAGTGCTAAAAAAATGTCTTTCCTCTAAACATTATACAAATATTCAGTTAATTTTGAATTATTTTGTCCGACCAACACATAGTTTGCATAGTTTACAGTTTAACTCATTTTAATAATTTTGGAAATTGGTCATACCAACAGAAATCTCCGTCGACTCATGCGCAACAACTTTGCTAAAGATTATAGTCTGATTAAATGCACAGTTTACGATTTAATTAATTTTGAGTAGTTTTCAGTGGCGCCACCTGAAGTTGTCCATACTAACTAAGAAACCTTCGTCTGCTTATACGTAATAACTTTGCTTATGATTATAACATGATCAAATGCACAGTTTAGTAATTTTCTGTGGCGCCACCTGTCGGACTTTGCTCATTCCAATTCATAAACATTCGTCGGCTTATCCGCAACAACTTTGCTGAAGATTATAGCATGATTAAATGTACAGCTTACGATTAAATTGACTTTGAGTAAGTTTCAGTAGCGCCACTTGTTGGAAATTATTCATACCAATTAAAAAGCCTTCGCCGGCTCATGCGCTACAACTTTGCTAAAGATCATAGCATGAAGAAATGTACAGTTTACGATTTAATTAATTTTTTGTAATTTTCAGTGGCGCCATCTGTTGGAAATTAGTCTTATCAACTTAAGAACCTTTGCTGGTTTATCCCCAACATCTTCGCTAAAGAGCATAACATGATCCAATTCACAGATTACTATTCTAAAAAGAACATACATACAGATAAACATTCATTTGTTTAAAAGGTATAACATTACTAATTGTTTACCCTTTTTTTCCCCTAATTTCAAAAAGTTCTATATGCATATTTTTGGTACTTCTTTGGTACCAATTAAATTCGGTACATTTTATTAAAACGCAGTTAACATAATGTTCCTATTCAAATTACTTTTTGAGATGTTAAGTTATCATTTTATCCATTTTTTACCCATTTTGGCCCAAAATCAGAAAAGTACCAAATATGTGTTTACTGTTTCTTTCACATCTATTGAATGCAGTACAAAGTTTCTTTCTATATTGTTTAGTTTAAAATATAAGAGTGGGTTAAAAAAGTACTAAAAAAAACTCTTTTCACCCTTTTTTACCCCCTATCGGACATAGTTTCAAAAAGGTACAAAACACCTGTCCGCTTTTTTCATAGCTGTTTAACATGTAATTTTAATTTTGTTTCTATACCTATCACTTTAGGATATATAACGTTTTCGATTTTTTCCCCTTTTTACCCGTTTTTACCCCTTTAGAGGCAAAGGTTCTAAAAGTCCCTTCATTTTCGACCTATACATTAAAAAAGGTACCCACGGTCCAAATTTTATCAAAATCGTTAGAGCCGTTTTCGAGATAGCCATTCTATATATATATATATATAGATATATATATACATACAATTATTGCTCGTTTAAGAATATAAGATAAGATTCATTCTAACTTGGATACAAATTCGATTATCAAAATTCCGCTTTTTAGAGTTCAGCGATATCGTTCACCAATGATTTTTTCAATTAAAGGGCCTTCGTAAAAAATGTGATAATGATTGCATTAAATAAATTTCTGTTGCGCAACTTTGAGCTTTCGTCATAATAACATAATATTACGAATAAATACTATTCAAAACTTAAACTTACAGTTCTAAAGAATAAATTAATTCAGTTCAAAAAGGTTGAATTAAAAAAATATAAATATTCTTTTTTTCAGAAAAAGATTTATTCACACCTAAAAACCTAAAACACTTTCAACACAATGGACTCAACACCAAAATCGAATATTGCTGAAGCAGAAAGCAAAACTGAAGCGATAGGGGATAATGAAAAAACCTCTTTGAAGCGAGAAGCCAGTTGGCCAGCGGTGCTATTTTACATACATTTACATATTCTGGGACTCTATGGTATATTTGTAATGTTTACAAGTGCCTCGTGGCTGACGATAATTTTTAGTAAGTGCTTAATTAATATACAAAAAATGTTTTTCAAAATATGTAGTTTTAAATGAAAAGCTCTCAATATGAAAAATTTAATTAGCTAAACTATTGACGCAATTAAGTAAATTTTATTTAAATTACTTTTGTTTTTTATTTCAGCTTTGATCTTATCAGTATTGGGTATTTTGGGTGCTACAGCTGGTGCCCACAGATTGTGGGCTCATGGTACTTATACCGCCTCAACAACTTTGAAAGTTTTCCTTATGTTGTGTCAAACTTTAGCTGGTCAGGTAAAATAGTAATCGATTGATATTTGCTAAATTATCGTTTTATCTTAACATTTTACAACACTGTTTTCTTGATTAGTGAAGACAATAACCTTTAGTTTTGTTTAAAACCTTTAGTTGTATTTGGTAAAAAGCTTTGCTTACTTGAGACATTCGAAAAGTTCTTCGTTATGTTTTTTAATAAAGCTTTTGTATTTAACTAAACTAAAACTTTAGATATAGGTCGAATTTCAAATACCTTGCAAATTAAATATTATTAAGACTGTTTTCATTAACAGCGATTTTAAATTAGTTAATATATTCTTAGTCGATTTTTAGTGATCCGTCCATTTGGGCCGCTATCTGTCTATGTATTTTTATACCCTTCACCGCCATAGGTGAAAAGGGTATTATAAGTTTGTGCTGATGTATGTAACGCATAGAAATATTTGTCCTTTTAGTATACCAATAGGCTTGGAATCACTTTCTGAATCGATTTAGCGATGTCCGTCCGTCCGTCCGTCTGGCTGGCTGGCTGGCTGGACCCCCATGTAAACCTTGTAATCAAACTACAGGTCGCAATTCTAAAGATAATTTGATGAAATTTGTTACAGATAAATTTTTTAATAATGAAATTGATCAAAATCGGTCCATTATTTATGGTACCTCCCATAGGTCCCACTTTTAGTATACCAATAGGCTTAGAATCACTTTCTGAGTCGATTTAGCGATGTCCGTCCGTCCGTCCATCTGGCTGGCTGGCTGGACCCCCATGTAAACCTTGTAATCAAACTTCAGGTCGCAATTCTAAAGATAATTTGATGAAATTTGGTACAGATAAATTTTTTAATAATGAAATTGATCAAAATCGGTCCATTATTTATGGTACCTCCCATAGGTCCACTTCCCGGAATTGACATATTTGCCACAAATATCAATATTTTTTCATGAAATTTAAAACGTATACTTCTTATGTAAACCTAAATCACTGTACCAAATTTCGTTGAAATCGGTCCACATTTGACCATAGCTCCCATACAAACTCTTCTTTAAAAACGCACTAAATGAGACAAAAAAAAATCACTAAAACGCTCGTAAATCCAAAGATATTGAAAATTTTGAGTTTATTTTTTGCGTGCATAATTCTTGTAACAACTGTAATCAATTTGCCAAATTTCGAGATAATCGGTCCACATTTGACCCTAGCTCTTATATAAGTCCAAATGACGGAAACAGATTAACTATATAAGTTTTGAGAAAATGTTTGTATGATGGCAAAATTTAGCAAATATTTGTCTTTATACAGGAAAAATTACATCTTTGACCTTAGTGGTGAAGGGTATCGTATGGTCGGGCTTGACCGACTATAGCGCTTTCTTACTTGTTTTTAATAAAGTTTAAGGTCAACATTTTTAAAATAATTATAATTAATTACTTTTTGGTAACAATATGATATTAAACTCGGACACGATTTTGAGTCCCTTGTGATAGCAATTATAATTCCCAAAAATGCCCGTTAAATAAGTTTTCGTTGTTATTTACATTTGACCATAGATCTTACGAGTATATTACCATAGATCGGCTTCTGAAAATCACAGAAGGGGCTCTTACATATTACGTAACGCTCGTAAGGTGGAAGGGACATGACTTTTGTTATGGTGGAAGAATTTTGTGTGCGTATTTTTATTAAAATGTGTTACGCAGGGTGGGGGAGGGGGGTAAAAATCCGCGCAAATAGTGTACGTAATATATGAATATAATATATGAGCCCCGAAATACTCATAAACCTTGCAAAAAATACTCATAAACCTTCAAAAACTCAGTAACGCGATGGAACCCAAATTGAAATTGCGTTATTAAATTTTTTGGAAAATATGACGGAATTACCCCCTGGGACAATTTATGGTACTAGTTATGGTACAGCCCATGTGTATCTTTTGAACTAATAAACATAGACACAATAGTTATACCGGCTTCAATAAACATTAAAAAATTTCAAACATATTTTTGGTACTTTTTCGATTTAGGGTGTGAAAAGGCGTAAAGCCGAGAAAACAAATTTAAGGGTTGGTTCATTGTTTCTTATATTTGTTATCGCTTGAATCAATAAAGTAAGAAATAAAATTTGTAGATTGTCTGTGACAAAATATCAAACACATATTTGGTACTTTTTTGAATTAAGAGGGTAAAATCGGTAACATTATTTCTTCTGAATCAAAAGGAATAGAAACAAACAAGTAATAGATCTATGATTAGCAGTTAAAATTAAGGACAGGTATTTGGTACTTTTTTAAATTCTTCCCATTAGGGGGTAAGACATGGTAGTTAAGGGAAAACTAGTAGTCTTATATCTCTGAAACAAACAGCGATGCAAAAAAATTGAAATTGGGTAAGAATCTGGTACGAAAATAAGAAGACACGAGTTTGGTTATTTTTGAGAATTGAGATTAATAAGGGCAAAAAAGGGTAAAAACTACTATTTGGTATTTTTTTACGACATACTTATCTTTAGATGTAGGGGATGTTGGATAACAAGCAACTGTTCTGATTGGTATTAACATGGTAAGCCCAGACTTGTCTTGGTCACCCTTAATCTCAACTGTGGACACCGACCTTCTCGTGGCAACACAAGGGGAACTACGTTAAAAACCATTAATATAGTTAGTTAATATGTGCCGCGAGTTCTCCCATAAGAACTATAAGAACGTGGGTTAGGACGTCAGGATATTATCCCACTCCTGGAAACAAAAATTACTATGAAAAAGCTATAATTATAATAAAAACGACCCCCTTAAATCAGAAGAGGATTTACGAAACTTCGATGAAAAGACCAAGTAGAGGAAAGTCTTTTAAAATGTGGCCTACGCAAATTCCGCCCCTTAAGGGGTAAAACAGGTTAGAAAATGGAAAATATAGTAACGTCATATCTCAGAAACAGACATCGATAGAAACGAAATTTAAATTGGATTTGGATTGGGTAGAAAAAAAGGAGGAACACTTGTTAAGAATTTTTTTAAAAATGGACAAAAAGGGTGTTAAGAAAGGTTAAAACTGAAATTTTGGTACTTTTTTTTACCAATATATAACTTTTGAACTAATTACTATAAAAACAAAATTTATATCGCAATCGATAAACATAAAAAAACGTCAAACATGTGTTTGGTACTTTTTAGACTAATAGCGTAGAAAAGCTGGTCTTGAACATTAAGTAATATCAAATTTTCAATTAAGCGTTAAAAAAGGACAAATTGACAATTTAAAACCTAAACAAAACGTAAAATAAGCAAAACGAAAATGGTGTTGAGATCAGCAATAAAAATAAAAGGACACGTATTCGGTACTTTTTTGAAATTTGGGTATATTGGGGGGGTTTTAACTGGTTAGAAAGGGGATATGGCGATGGGAACAAGATTAAAATTGGGTTAAGATCGAGATATAAATTAGGTTAAGAAAACTTACTTGTTTTTTATATTAGAGAGTTTTTTTTTAGTTGGAAATATAAATATAAATCTTACTTTTCTGATTTATTTCTCTGTAGTTATACTGATATTTAGGGGTGTTGTCAAAACAAACCTATATATCGCACTTGTTTAACAAGAGGGTATTAACTCAAAATTTTTAAATTTTCACTTTTTAGAAGAAATTGATATGTAGTGATCTTATCTACACATTGTAAAAATCTGACATCATTTTCACTATAATTTCGCCAAAAAACTACAGTTTTACCCCTCTTCTTTATATGAAAGTAGTAGTAAAATAAAATAGTTTTTTGACTCTACTGAAAATTTTAAAATTTTGAGTTAATACCCTCTTGTTGATCAAGTGCGATATAATAGTTATCATTTTCCCATACAAATTATATACATATAAATATATTTAGTAACAGAGAATAACAAATGTCTTACCTTTGAAAATTTGTTCAGGGTTCCATTTACAACTGGGTGAGAGCTCATCGTTTTCACCATCAAAACTTCCGCAAAGAAGAAGACCCCTATTTTAGCAATCGTGACTTTATGCACGCACAGGTTTATGCACAACTTTTGGAATTCAATCCAAAGCAGGAGGCCCTAATGAAAGAAGTGGATATGAAAGATTTGGAAAATGATGGTGTAGTAATGTTTCAGAAAAGGTAAAACTATAATAAAACTAACAAATAGTTAGGGTATTCACAAGGTCCCTTATCTAGTCATATTGCCATAAGTTATAATTAAATAAAAACTTAAGGGCTAAAAATAAAGGTATAGAAGACAAAATTTTATTATTTTATATATTTGAAAGTTGTAACATTATAATTTATTTATATAACTTATGACAATTTGACAAGATAAGAGATCTTGTGAATACCCTTAATTTATTACGATATACTTACATATATTAAACATTTCCTTTTAATACCCATTTTAAAGGTTCTACTGGATCTTGTACTTTTTCCTGCATGTCTTGGTACCCATCAATTCTCCCCTTGAATACTGGGGTGACTCCTTGTCCGCTTCCATTGTTGTAGCCTTCTCTCTGCGTTATATGGTGGTCTTGAACATCTGCTGGCTCATCAATTCAGCTCATTTGGTTTGGGGCTTGGATAAGAACTTTAAACCCTCCGATTCGAATAGTGTTTTCTTTATTACCAAAAGCTATTGGCCTCAGTATCACTATATGCTGCCGAACGATTATCAAAGTGGTGAATTCGGTAGTTATGCAGTTGACAGCATTACCGCCATGATTCGTGTTTTTGCCGCTTTGGATATGGCTAAGGATTTGCGTACGATAAGCTCAGTAGCTGTACGAAATGGTTTGACTGAGGCTGTGGAAACTGGTCGTCCTATTGTCGATTGTATTATGGAGTTTGCCCGCAAGGAGGAGAAGGAAATGCCTAAAAATCATTTCCTAAATAGGGAGAAGTTTATGTGAACGTAAAGCGTCGGAAAAATTTGAAATAAAAATAAGATTTTTCTTAAATTTGTTTATGAAGATTTTGTCAAAATTTTTTAAAATTACCTAAATTATATTTTTAAAATTTTTTGTAATAGAAATACCTTCCAAATCAAAATGTCATTTATTTGAATTTAAGTGGTGGGGATTCATATGGAATCTATATCTGTGGCTTGGTGCTAAAAGGGCCAATGTCAATTTTTAGCTGTTATAAGTTAATCATTGCATTATATCCCCTTCTTTTCCCTCTTTTATTTGGCTCTAACAGCTAATCTCTAGCTTAACTCAGAACAGATTTATAAGGGTTTTTTCTGGGCAATGTTACTATGAATTTATATGAAAAATTAAAACTTTAAATCAAATTTTCTCAAAACTACTTTTGTTGACATTGGCCCTTTTAGCACCAAGCCACAGATATATGGCAGGTACATATCACTTTTCCGGGAGTTCGGTCATGCAGAAGGTACCCGAAATAAGTACTATTTTTGACGTTTTCGTCAAAATTGTTAAGTTTGAGACATAAGGAGGTTTCCGAATAAAATTTGTCGCTGTGTTAGATTAAATTTAAATAAGTTTTTTTTTAAAGCAATTTGTATTTATCTAAAAATCCAATATCTTACTCACATTTTGAATATTCTTATCCGTATTTGAGTTTGGTGAGGAGGATTGATCTAATTCGAGCTGTTGAATAAAACGATCATAAGAAACCCAAACAAGACAGAAAATAATGAGACATGGCCTATTACCGCAAAAGCTCACAGCTTGAGTCGATGATTTGAGTTGAAATCGCAAAACATCCCAAATAATTAAACTTTAGTCTTTTGCAAATCAAATTTCAAAAATAGGCGGAATCAAATTTTCTTTAAAACTTTTATATTATATTTTTATGAAGGTCTCTAAGACTGTTTAAGTTATTTGCCCAAAGTAATTATATCCGGCGTTGAAAGAAATTTAAGATTCTTTCATTTCTCTTAAGAACAAGATCGTGACACTTTTTGAATAAAATTCAAATTTGTTTTTTGTTTACTTGAGTTATAACACGACACAAAAAGTTTAAAGAAAGTATATGAAATGAGTGTCCAAATATGGCTTATTTACATGAATAGTGTCAGAACTCAGAATATGTAGGTTTTTAATTAAGTTTTATAAAAGGACGCATTCTTTAAATAACACTGCTCTGCAAAAATTCATTTTTTGTCTTTCCTTTTAATAAAACTATGCGGACTATATGGATCTTGATGCGCTAAACTCAAATCCGTTGTCGGTTTTTTTTCCATCAGATCTGGATTTTTTTTATGGGCGTGGCAAATTTTTCCCCTTAAATTAGTCAGGTACGGAGACCTATTTCGTGAAGATGCATAACAAAATTGCATTTATTTTAGTCTAATATAATTTTTCTGTATCTCTTATCGTTTTGGAGTTATTTAAAAATTAATGGAGAACAAATTTTTTTTCATGCGAAATTCGAAATTTTTTTCAGGTTAAAAATGTAATTAAAAAAAAGATAAAGTAAAATTTTAACATTTTAAACATTTTTCTAAGAGCTACATATCTTAAGAATAAAATAAGCTATAAACCGTAGAAATCTGGTTAAAAGTGTAATTTGATGAAATTTGGTGCTGATATTTTTTCATATTGGGACCATTTCTTACTTATTTAAATGGCCTATATTTACAACTTGTTAAGGTCAAATGCCAAGCTTATTCTAAAATTCCATGCCCTGCGATCTTTTGAGCATATTCTTCAATGTCATAGGCCAAGCTTTGAAAAAATTTCCTCTACTTGGTCTTTTCATCGAAGTTTCGGACATCCTTTTCTACGAGTTCCCTCGGGATCATTTTCGAACACTTACACTTAGTGTCGTAAGTTGGCCAATTTAGTTTTGAGATTGAGCAGGTTGTTTCTGTGTACCAGTTGGTCTGCGAGGACCTAAATAGAAACTGCTAAATAAGAAATTTTCAGGCTGATAGCGGTATACCTTCGTATTGGTCAATATCCTCCTCACTAAGGAGAGCACCAAGTTTTCCTTAATTATCTGAAATTGTGTTACCTGGTACATTGTTGTGGCCACATACCCAAGTAAGTTTAATATTGGAATGTCTCGCCATCTCGTATAGGGATGCTGGCATTTCCAAGTAAGAACGGATGTCGTAAAGACCGAAGATCGAAGAGAGTGAATTGCGGGAAGACCATCCGTACAAAAACGAATATCCCTATAGTATATTCAGTGGTTCATTAGCCATTCGCTCGCCTTATATATTTATATATAATTCCCTGACAATACTCCAATTGGAACAAGGGGTACTTCACTCAGACAAAGAGCTGCATCCGATTCTATTTTTTGACTCATTGAAACGTAGGTCCCGTTTTAACGCCGGCTCCGAATGGCAAATGCATTAGTTAGAGAAGTTTTACATAGCCTAATACTCAATAACCAGTGGCTAGCTGAGCTATGAGGTGAACCGACGCTTTTTTGAAATTTTTTTCAAGTGGGTCTGGCCGGGGATTGAACTTGAGACCTCTGGTATGTTAGGCAGATGACTAACCTGCTATACCATGGCGGTTTGGTCGGCCTATAGATGTGTGAAATTTCAGTCTGTAGAATACTACAGAGTTTTGAGAGCTTGAAAAAAATTTTCGTCCCTAACAGTGTCCGATTTGGATTCATCCTTATTTATCTTCATGTGTCAACAAGTAACACCAGAGAAGGAGCGGTCGAAGAATGGTGAGGGAATGCAGTAGTCGATGTTTTTGGGGATAGTTCTGAGTTTGTTCAAAATAATGGGGGTACCTATAGATGAAGGAGACCATTCTTTTGTAATGCTTAACGTAGTGTCTGAGTTAAGCCAGTTTTGCATAGTAATGTGTACCTTTGAAGATGTAGACCTAATGGCACCAGTAATCATTAGGGCAGATTATCTGAGGATTTTAACAAATTATCCTCGCGATAAGCCTTACAAAGAGCAGGCCTCCAAATAATATCACCATACATGAGTATAGGTTTTGCAACCATCTCAAAGTGTTAGCAGGGGATAGGCCCCTTGTGTTGCCTAGGGCTCTTCTGCACGAATCGAATGCAATATCTACTTTAGACATCCTAGGTTGGGTATTTAAGCTCCAGAACAACTTGGATTCCAGAATGACCCCCAAGTATTTGGCGTGGTCAGTGAGCACCAGTTCAATCCCGTCTAACTTTGGAGGAGCGAACTGAAAACTGTACTAGTTTTATTAACTGCCGCATCTCGGAGGATTTTCTCTAACGCAATATTTAAGAGATTGCAGGAGAAACTATCACCATGTCTAAATCCCCGTTTAGTTATGAAGTTAAAATAGGTGTGAGGTTTTATCAGTTAATGTCATCCTGCATAGCCTTATTAACTAGGAATTCCAAACTCAGACATTGCTCTTAACACCTTCGTTCGTGTCGGGCTTTCGAAAGCATCTTTGTAGTAAACAAAGTGGTGATACCTAAGTGTCTATTTATTTCTCCAGGATTTGACGTTGACGTTGCTCAGTTGTAGATTTACCCGGTCTTAAGTCTATGGGTGATATGGGGCGATGTTGGATATCAAGCAACGGTTATGCTTAGTCTTAACTTGGTAAGTCCAGACTTATATTGGTACATTCTTCATCTCAAGTTTAGACACTGACCTCCTCGTTGTATTTCCTGGGTAACTAAGTTAACATCCGTTAAAGTAGCGAGCTTATACGTACTGCGACTTCCGCCCATAAGAACGATGCAAATTTGACTTAGAATGTCTGATTAGTAACCCACTCCTGGAAAAAACAACTTCTATGAAAAAGCATAGGATTCACAGTAGGCTTAAAGAAATTTTGAGGTACTATATGGGCAAATCCGAAAAACATTAAACCAAGGACAAGGATTTTAAAACTGTCAAAACCACATATTTGTGTTAATGGAAATATTAACCATATATTGATCCTTTAGAATATATAATGGATACAATTTTTGATTATTCTCTGGTTGAATGACAGGTCTTTATTTGTACCCATCTCGAATTTTTTGTAAATTTTTTAAAATAAAAGGTTTTTTTAAAAGTTCATAAAAATCGCAAAAATATCCATTTAGGTATCAAATTTCAGTAGGGATCCAAAGTCTGCTTAATTTCATACAATTGGATGTAAAAAACCTCATCAAAAGTAATTGGAGTGATAAAAATGACATCAAGTAAAAAAGGGCTCACCGTGTGTAGCGTCCGTCACAGAAATAAAGGTTTTTTAATTTGACTAGTGCAATTTTTCTTTTTTCTTCAATTGAACTTGGTCCGTAAAGAGAACTTATAGTATGCTTTATATTAGGCTAAAAATATATGGATGTTAATATAGCATTTTACAGAAAAATATGTAAAGGAAAGTGTTTAGCGTCCGTCACAGTTTATAGTTTTTTTTTCAAAATGATATCTATTAAATATAAAATTTACGTACACATATCTGTCTTATTCATTAAGGAATAACACTGTCTATATCCACAGATTAAATTAAAAATATAACGTGTTGAAAAAAACGCACAGTGGGGCAAATTTGATGCTTATAAAAAAAATTGAATTTTTGGGACACTCTAAGAGCTAGCTGCAGCATTCTTGGGACGAAAAATAAGATGTCAAAAGTATGTTAAGAAGTGTTAAACTTGAAATAAATATATATATTTAGCCGTTTTGTGGAATATTAAATTGTGCCCAAAAATCGTATTTTCAACCGCCAACATGAAGAGGAAGGAGATGAAATTCGGGAACAGATAAGACCATTAGGTTCACTGATTTACGAACCATTAAAAATAATATGAAATATGAGTTTTTCCTAATAAAAAACATTGAAGTAAAAACTGTATCGTCCGTCACGTAGCGTCCGCAACAGTTCATTTATGGATTTTTGGTGAAACTGGAAACTTTAAAAAATTTTATAGAAACTGTTTTATAATCCTCTGATTTTCCTCTATCTTTAAGGTATTTACAATTTTTTATTACTATGACCGATTTGATAAAAATTACATTTTTTGTAGCGTCCGTCACAGCACTTTAAAAGCGAATATCTTTTTCTCCCAAAAAAAAATATGTAAATTAACAAATTCCATTCGAAAGAGCAATCGATGGGCTGTAATTCTCCGGAATCTGTGCAAAGATATCTCGTGTAAAACGACAATGGGATTAATTTAAGTAAAACAAAATCCGTACAAATGTATCGTCCGTCATGCAGGATTTGCCCATATAGTTAATTTTTGTTGTAATAAAATTTAAGCGAATTTACATACTTTTTTAACATTTAAAATGGTACTTTTTCTTAGGTTTGAAACCGATATAACTTTTAAGCTTTTATAAAATTTTTGGACTGAATTTTAGAATATGTTTGGTAAACTTTAGTTGCAACTTAAATTAAGGCAATCTTGATAATGGTATCTACCTATTGTGGTGTAGGGTATAGAAATTGGAAGTCTGAGCTACATTATTTTCAGTTAACATTTTTTGAGTTATGTTTTTATTCATGCAAACGAGCTTTATGTCTAAGAAACTAAATAAAATTTAAGCAAAATTATGAAATGAAAATGCTGATCCAGCGTAAAATTGCACTCAATGGGTAATGCTTTTTTTTAAAGAAGTTTTTATATTAAAGTTGAAAACTCGAAATTAAATTATTTAGTTATAAGAAAATATTAAACAGTGAACAATAGTATTAAGAAAAAATTCTTGATCGGGAAAAATTATAAGAAAGGGAGTGAAAAGAAATCAAATTAAAAAATTAGTAAGTGTTTGGTAGTAAAAATCAATAAAGTTACAAAATAAAAATTAAACAAAATGTTAAAGAAATTTTTAGAAAATATCAAAAATTAAATAAAAGGCTTAAGTATGTAAAAGAATATAAAAAAAAAGTTAACAAAAATTTATTTATAAATATCTAAAAAATAAAATCAGGAAGCCGTATATAAAAAAACAGGTTTGAATTCTTTAAAAGGTGTTAACAGATAATTCAAAATGTAATTAATAAATAATTGTATGAAATAAAAAACATTATAACGAAATAATGAATCCAAACATATTAATTGAAATACCCAGCAAACATTTTCATTGCCAAATAATCGAATTAGATATTAATTTATAGAACCATAAATTTCCAATGTTAAATTACAATTGAATTTTTGCTTTAACCCCGCAATGTAATAAAACCGGATCAAATTCTAGCCCTAAAGCAACTACATACCCAAGAAAACATTTATTTTATTTCTAATTTTTATAACCATTTTCAATGAACATTAATATTTGACCACTGACAATAACTACCTAACACTTTTCCCATAAAAATCTTAATTTCATGGTTAATTTCCCTAATTACACCTCGTCACCTATTCAGAACTAAAGTGTTAATTTTTACGAATATCTATTTGCGGTCATTAGATAAATACAATTTCAAATAAAAAGTAAAAAATTGAGTACTTATAAAATTTTCTTTTAAGTTATTGACAATTAATCCCCTTTAATGTTGGATCAATATTTATTTAGCAATTATAGAATAAATGTGTTAAATCAGATACTTAACACGATTCGATGTGAATGAAATGTTTAACGCATTTACAAAGTGTCATTTAAACAAATTGATATTTGAATAATAAAAGTGAATTTGTAATAGTCGATCTTCAATCAGCGACGTCAACGCCACCAACTGAGGCAACTTTTGTAATATGTACTCAACTAATGTAAATAAAAACTTAGATCTTCGTTCAATCGTGAGAAGTATAACGTGATCCCAGATTTGAAATAGTTTGACCTACGACCGTTTCTAAATGAGTTATAGTAAAATTTTAACGACATATAAGGTTTTTAATATACATAACCTATTAATTAACTTAAAGATATTCAAAATTTTTAAACTGTGGACCCAATTAAAATTTTGTATTATTACAATTAACTTTTTGCCCTTTTTACCCCTTACTACCATAAACAGGGAAAAAGTTAAAAATCGAAGTTTTAAAAATTGTTTGCGATTTTGATCTTGAAGGTAATTTATTTTTTGATTTTATATTTGTTTTTGTTCTTTATGACAAGGGACCGCTTTTTAGGACCCAAGTGACGCTGACCTACATCGGCTGCCTGCCTAACCTAACCTAACCTTAGCAAAATTGCTAATAGTTTGCAAGATATGAGCCTTAGAAAATGATCACTTTTTTGCAAAAATGACACCGAGGCCTCAAATCTTTGGTGCCCAATAAAAAAAAGAGCATGACTTGGGACAAAACTGGGAGACAGGGGTTTATTTTTTTGGTAGTTGTGTCTGTATTTGGGTATATTTCCATGACTTAAAAAATTACACACAGTATATTTTATGCATTTGTAACAATTTCATTATAACTTTTGATTTTAAATATTGTTTTAAGAGATACATATGGGCAAATCCTGCGTGACGGACGATACATTTGTACCGATTTTGTTGTACTTTAATGTATCCCATTGCCGTTCTACACTAGATATCTTTGCACAGATTTCCAAGAATATTAGCCCATCGATTGTGCTATCCAATGGCATTTGTTAATTTACATACTTCTTTTGGAGGAAAAAGATATTCGCTTTTAAAGAGTTGTGACGGACGCTATAAAAAATGGAAGTGACTTTTTTTTCAATACTTGTTTTTGTAATTTTCATCAAATCGGTCATAGTAATAAAAAAAATGTAAATAAATTAAAGATAGAGGAAAATTAGAGGATTACAAAACAGCTTTTATAAAATATTTTAAAGTTTCCAGTTTCACTAAAAATCTATAAATGAACTGTTGCGAACGCTATGTGACTGACGATAAAGTTTTTACTTGAATGTTTTTTATTGGGAAAAAAAAAAATCGTTAATTAGTAATTATTAGAAAAAAATCGTTAATTAGTGAAAAAAATGGTTTTATTTGTTCGCGAATTTTCTTCTCATGTTCGCGGTTAAAATACGGTTTTTGGGCACAATTTAATATTTCGCAAAACGGCTACATAGATATATTTATTTAAAGTTTTTAAATTTTTACATCTTATTTTTTTATTAAATTTGTCCCACTGTATATTTTTTAACACCTTATATCATAAATTTAATATGTGGATATATACAGTGTTATCGCTTAAGAATAAGCCATATATGTGTTCGTAAATACTGTATTTAATAAATATCTTTTTGTAAAAAATATATACTGTGACGGACGCTACACACTTTCCTATACATATTATTCTATAAAATGCTATAATAAAATCTATATATTTTTAGCCTAATGTAAAGCATACTATAAGTTCTCTTCACGAACCAAGTTCAATTGGAGAAAAAAGAAAAATTGCACTATGTAGTCAAATTATAAAAACCTTTTATTTCTGTGACGAACGCTATAAACTTTGAGCCCGTTTTTACTTGACGTAATTTATATCACTCCAATTACTTTTGATGTCGTCTTTTACATCCAATTGTATAAAATTAAGCAGACTTGGAGCCCCTACTGGAACTTGATACCTAAATGGATGTTTTTGCGATTTTTATGAACATTTAAAAAACCTATTAGTTTAAAAAGTGTATAAAAATTCGAGATGGGTGTAAATAAAGACCTATCAATCAAAAATTGTATCCATTATATATTTTAAAGGATCAATATATGGATAATTTTTCCATAAACACAAATACTTGGTTTTGACAGATTAAAATATTTGTACTTGGTTTAATGTTTTTCGGATTTGCACATATCTCACATATCTACGAGAATGCAGCTAATTCAAAATGTGGACCAAATTAAAAAAAAAAATGTTACGCTAATTATTATTGTTGGTAAAATCTTTGGACTAATTCGATTGCAATAGCTTTATAGTTCACGGTAGGTCCATATATTTTGTTAGAAGTTTGTAATGCATCCATCGTATACAAAGTCTGAACTTAGCATTGATTGATACCTATCTAATTTGATATGATCTTTTTTATTGTAGGTATAACAAGTAAGAGTGTTATATTCGGCTGTGCCGAATCTTATATACCCACCATCAAGTTGTGTTAAATTTAGAAACATATCTCATATATCTACAAGGGTGCAGCTAATTCAAAATCTGCACCAAAACTGGAAAAATCGCTAAGCTATTTGGTATTGTTGGTAAAACCTTTGGACTAAATTAGGTTTCCGAAGCTTTATAGTTCAACATTCAAAAATATTTTAGTGGTTTCCCCAGTATTTACTTTGATCAAAATTCGGTCTCATAACCAGGTATAGTTTTACATTAATAAGTTGTTAAATACTTTTCGTTGTGATTAATATGTAGTTAGGCTAAACACGTTAATAGTAATACGACAGGTCCATATATTTCGTTATGAGTTCCTAATGCATTCATCATATATAAAGTCTGGGCTGAACATTGATTGATGCCTATATAATTTCATAGGTGCAATCTTAATATAATGAATGTACCTCCAAATCTTTTTGATTGTAGATATAAAAAGGGGATGTTATATATATAAGAATTATAGCCAAATGTTGACCGATTATAACAAAATTTTACACACTGACTGGTATATATAAAGAGCTTATTCTTGCAAAATTTAGTGACCATAGCTATCATAGTTTCTAATTTAATAGCTTTTAACTGGCCTTTGCTAAAATTTTTGGTTTCCGTGAGTGTTTTTCACATGAAAGCTAAAGTCAAATATGGACTGATTCCTATAAAATTTGATAAACTGATCAAAAATTGCATAAAACTTCCCTATTTTAAATTTAATCGTCATAGCTATTACAATTGTATTCAATTTATCAGCATTAATGTGTTTCCCGGGGCGGGGTTATATGGGAGCTCTAACTAAATTTGAACCGATTTTGTCCATTTTCAACACACATCTTTTTCAAGATATCCAAAATACTTTTGTAAAATTTTGTCCCTCTAGCTCTTTTCGTTAAGGCGCTTTTATCTGACGGACAGACGGACATAAACAACCTTTTCTTTACGTATTTTTGTGTTTCCATAAGTTTTTTATATGGGAGCTATGGTCAAATGGTGACCTATTGTGACGAAATTTTGCACACTGGCTGGCATTGACATAAGACTTCCTTGTGCTTAATTTAGTCTTACTAGCTCTTGTAGTTAAGGAGCTATCACGATTTTATCTGACGGACAGACGGACATAAATCCCCTTTTCTTTTTGAATTTTTGTGTTTTCGTAAGTTTTTTATATGGGAGCTAGGTCAAATAGTGACCGATTGTGACAAAATTTTGCACACTGGCTGGCATTGATATAGACGTTATCGTGATTTCAACAGACAGACAGACAGACGGACATAGCTCAATCGTCTTAGAATTTCATAAGGATTCAGAATATATATCGTTTTTGATTTTTGAACCAATATTAAGGAAATTACAAACGGAATTACAATCTCAATATACCCCCTATTCATTTTGATGGTGGGTATAAAAAGGGGATGTTATATATATAAGAACTAAGTTAAATGGAGACCGATTGTCACAAAATATTATACACGGGCTGGTATTTATATAAAGCTCGTTCATGCTTTAAACTGGCGACTGTGGCATTTTAGTGGTTTCCGGCAGTGGTTTTTATATGAGAGCTATGGTCAAATATGGACCGATTCCTATTAAATTTGATATTCTGACCAATAGTTGCATAAAACTTCTCTGTTCTAAATTAAGTTGTCATTTTTATCGCAATTGGATTTAATTTATCAGCATAAATGTGATTCCTGGGGCGCGGTTATATGGGAGCTCTAACTAAATGTGAACCGATTTCGCCAATTTTTTCACCCACAACTTTGAAAATACTTTTGTAGAATTTTGTCTCTCTATCTCTTTTTGTTAAGGCGCTATCCCGCTTTTATCTGACAGACGGACATAAATCCCCTATTTTTGTATTTTTGTGTTTCCATAAGCTTTTTGTAAGGGAGCTATGGTCAAATAGTGACCGATTGTGACAAAATATACACTGGCTGGCATTGACATAAGATTTCCTTGTGCTAAATTTAGTGTCCAAAGCTATTACAGTTTATCATTTATTGGCATTTAAGTGTAGTTTAGGTGGAATTTAGGCTGCTTCCGTAAGTTTTTTTGTATGGGAGCTATTATCAAATAAGAACCGATATTGCCCGATTTTAATACCAAAATTTTCCAAGAAATTAAGAATATTTATGCCAAACTTCAGTGACCCATATCCTTTCGTTAAGGTTTTATCGTGCTGACAACAGACAGACATACGGACAGGCAGACGGACATTGGTCAATCGTCTTAGAATTTCATAGGGATTCAGAATATATATCCCTTTTGTTTTTTGAGCTAATATTAAGGAAATTACAAAGGGAATGATAATCTCATTTTTTATGATGGTGGGTATAAAAACATATACCCAAAAATATGTATAATAGAAAAATTTACGATGTTAAAAATCCATGACGTCAGTATGAGTTATGAGTTCTCGAAATGGGGACAGACGATAACGGGGACCTTTACCGAATACAATTAAGCAATCGTTTATATAGACCAATAAACGAAAAACGACCAGAATATTCGACCAGACACGAGGCCACAATCTTCCATCATTACAAAGCTCGAACACATGTTGGAAGACCGATCAAAAAATATATAAAAACAAGGGCAACAACAAAAACACTAAATAAACAAACAAACATTTATTAACAACAAAACCAAACATCAGCAACAAAAATAAGTAAGAAATTGCTATAGCCGGTCAAGACCGACCATACGATACCCTTTACCACTAAGGTCAAAGGTGTTATTTTGCCTGTATAAAGACAAATATTTGCTAAATTTTGCCATCAGACAAACATTTTCGCAAAACTTATTTATATATTTAAGCTGTTTCTGTCATTTGGACTTATATGAGAGCTAGGGTCAAATGTGGACCGATTATCTTTAGTTTTACGAGCGTTTTAGTGACTTTTGTCTCATTTAGTGCGTTTTTAAAAAAGAGTTTGTATGGGAGCTATGGTAAAATGTGGACCAATTTTTGTACAGACCAAAATTTGGTACAGTGATTTTGATTTATATAAGCAGTATTTGTTTTAAAAATATTTATATTTGTGGCCAATATATCAATTCCGGGAAGTGGGACCTATGGGAGATATCATAAATAATAGAGCGATTTTGACGATCTGTGCAAAATTATTAAAAATTTCTTTAGAATTGCGACCTATAGTTTGATTACAAGTTTTATATGGGGGTCCAGCCAGCCAGCTAGACGGACATCGCTGAATCGACTTAGAAAGTGATTCTAAGCCTATTGGTATACTAAAAGGTGGGTCTATGACAAATATTTATATGCGTTACATACATCAGCACAAACTTATAATACCCTTTCCACCTATGATGGTGAAGGGTTTAAAAAAGGTTTTGAAAAAAGTCATTTATATTCTGTCATTACAATTATAAGAAAATAGTACCTGGTAGACCGAGCCTTGCTCGGAGCTTTATGATAAGCATTTTGAGGAAAATTTTAAAGTTTTTATATATTTTATATTATAAAGTGCTAAAATAAATTTAGAGGAAAGACATTGTAGAAATGTTCAGTTAATTTTGAATTATTTGATTTATTTTGTCCGACCAACACATAGTTTGCATAGTTTACAGTTTAACTCATTTTGAATAATTTTGGAAATTATTCATATCAACAGAAACCTCTGTCGACTCATACGCAACACCTTTGCTAAAGATTATAGTCTGATCAAATGCACAGTTTACGATTTAATTCATTTTGAGTAGTTTTCTGTGGCGCCATCTGTCGGACTTTGCTTATTCCAATTCATAAACCTTCTTCGGCTTATCCGTAACAACTTTGCTGAAGATTATAGCATGATTAAATGTACAGATTACGATTAAATTGACTTTGAGTAAGTTTCTGTAGCGCCACCTGTCGGAAATTATTCATACCAACTAAAAAGCCTTCGTCGGCTCATGCGCTACAACTTTGCTAAAGATCATAGCATGATCAAATGCACAGTTTACGATTTAATTAATTTTTAGTAATTTTCAGTGGCGCCATCTGTCGGAAATTAGTCTTATCAACTTTAAAACCTTCGCCGGCTTATCCGCAACATCTTCGCTAAAGAGCATAACACAATCAAATTCACAGTTTACTATTCTATAAAGAACATACATACAGACAAACATTCATTTGTTTAAAGTAATACTAATTTTTCCCCCTTTTTATTCCCTAATTTCTAAAAGTTCCATATGTATATTTGGTACTTTTTTGGTGCCAATTGAATTCGGTACATTTTTTTAAAACGCATTTAACATAATGTATAATGTTCCTATTCATATTACTTTGGAGATGTTAAGTTATCATTTTATCCCTTTTTTACCCATTTTGGCTCCAAAATCAAAAAAGTACCAAATACGTGTTTCATGTTTTTTTTACATCTATTGATTGCAGTACCAAGTTTCTTTCTATATTCTTTAGTTTAGAGTGGGTTTAAAAGGTGCCAAAAAAACTATTTTCACCCTTTTTTACCCCCTATCGGTCATAGTTTCTAAAAAGTACCAAACACCTGTATATATATATATATATATATATATATATATATATATATATTATATATATATATATATATATATTATATATATATATATATATATATATATATATTTATATATATATATATATATATATTTATATATATATATACAATTATTGCTAGTTTAAGAATATAAGATTCAGGTATGTGATGGATGTTTTTCGTTTTCAAATCGATCGATTTCAGGCATATTTTTTTTAGCTAATTTTCGGTTATTTCCCCCCAAAAATGGAAATTTTGGCTTTAATCCTTTTGACTGATATTTTATCTTTCATTTGGTTTGAATTTTTTTTGGGAAAATAACCGAAAATTATCTCAAAAATATATCTAAAATCGATCGATTTGAAAACGATCGTTTTCCATCACATACCTGATTACTTTTAAGTACTGTTTCCAAATAACTTTTAGATGTTACCCTATGGATGGACCCTCCAGAATTCACATTTCGGCCCCTAAATAATTAACAATGAAAAATTTGGTTGGAATCGGTCCATACTCCAACATACATACATATGTGCATTAATATTGAAAAAATTGAGTGATTTAAAATTTTACGATTTAAGTGTATAAAATAGTATATTTTTCTTTTAATTTCTTCTTCAAACAATTTCTCCAATTTCTATGGCCTTGGTTGACAAACAAAAACGTTTAAGTCAAAAATAACTACCTATTACAAAATAGTGACCTTGAATATTAATTTTTAAATATCATTTAAATATGTAAATCAGAAATTAAAGATAAACATTACAGCAGAATCGTTAACTTAACTGGTTTAGTATATCTGTGTTTTTCTTATCTCAGCTGATCGATAACTCCCATATTTATAATGTGTAATTATCTGATGATTAGTGTAAGTTTACAAAAAACCCCCACAATCACATAATTTGGTAAATCGACAAACCTTTTTCACTTTTATTTTAATATGTATATATTTTTTTAATTTTCTGTCATCTGTTTATTGTTCATTCATCTTTTGATTGTTTCTCGCGATCTCGCCACGATAATGTGCTCTCAAATATTTGCACAATAATTTAGTTGGCAAATACTTACGCGTATTTTACAGCGTTTTTAATAATTTATGTCAATTATTATTAAACATTTACAGAAAATTCGAAAAAAAACTATCATCGACAACAATAAGCAAAAAAAATATGAC
Organism: Stomorhina lunata; assembly: GCA_933228675.1. NCBI lineage: Eukaryota > Metazoa > Arthropoda > Insecta > Diptera > Rhiniidae > Stomorhina > Stomorhina lunata. Next base: position 127,067,235 of record OW121740.1, read on the forward strand.
TAAATTTATAAATGACTTTATTTGATTTGTAATGACAAAATAAATTTGAGAAAAAAAATAAAATCAAAAACAATTATTTTTTAATGTAAATTTATCGTATGATATTCGCTAATATATGGGCAAATCCGAAAAACCTTAAACCTAAAACCTTAAACTGTCAAAATTGCGTATTTGTGCTTATGGAAAAATTTACCATATATTGATCCTTTAGAATATATAATGGCTACAATTTTTGATTGCTCTCTTCGTAAACGGCAGGTCTTTATTTGCACCCATCTCGAATTTTTATAAATTTTTTAAAAAAATAAGTTTTTTAAAAGTTCATAAAAATCACAAAAACATCCATTTAGGTATTCAGTAGGGGCTCAAAGTCTGCGTAATTTTATACAATTGGATGTAAAAGACCACATCAGAAGTAATTGGAGTGATATAAATAACGTCAACTAAAAAAGGGTCTCACAGTGTGTAGCGTCCGTCACAGAAATAAATGTTTTTTTAATTTAACTAGTGCAATTTTTCTTTTTTCTCCAACTGAACTTGGTTCGTAAAGAGAACTACTATAAGTTCTCTTTACTTTAGGCTAAAAATATATAGATGTTAATATAGCATTTTACAGAATAATATGTAAAGGAAAGTGTGTAGCGTTCGTCACAGTATATATTTTTTACAAAATGATATTTATTAAATACAAAATTAACGAACACATGTCTGTCTTATTCATAAAGCAATAAAACTGTCTACATCCACAGATTAAATTTAAGATATTAGGTGCTAAAAAAATATACAGTGGGGCAATTTTTATGATTTTGAAATTTGATTTTTTTTTTTTATTTTTGGGACACTCTAGCCGCAGCCGCAGCATTTTTGGGACGAAAAATAAAATGCAAAAAGTATAAAACTTTAAATAAATTTATATATTAAGCCGTTTTGTGAAATATTAAATTGTGCCCAAAAGTCGCATTTTAACCGTGAACATGAAAAGAAAGGACATGAAATTTGGGAATAAACAAAACCACTATTTTCATTCATTAACGAATCATTAAAAAAATATGAAATATGAATTTTTTCTTAATAAAAAACATTCAAGTAAAAACTGTATCGTCCGTCACGTAGCGTCCGCAACAGTACAGTTATGGATTTTTGGTGAAACTGGAAACTTAAAAATATTTTATAAAAGCTGTTTTGTAATCCTCTGATTTTCCTCTATCTTCAATGTATTTACAATTTTTTTTATAACTATGACCGATTTTATAAAATTTACAGAAACACGTGTTGAAAAAAAAGTCACTTCCATTTTTTGTAGCGTCCGTCACAACTCTTTAAAAGCGAATATATTTTTCCTCCAAAAGAAGTATGTAAATTAACAAACGCCATTCGATGGGCTAATATTCCCTGAAATCTGTGCAAAGCTATCTAGTGCAGAACGACAATCGGATACATTTAAGTATAAGAAAATCCGTATAAAAGTATCGTCCGTCACGCAGGATTTGCCCATATACAAAATTTCTCTATGGAAAGTTTTAGCAATTTTAGGTGTTTAGGATTAAAGTTTCACTAAAATACAGTTAATTTAAATATTATTTAATTGTAATCACTAAAATAGTTGATTGACTTAGACTGAAAAGTGTAAAAAGATTTTAGTCTGCAGTTTTTTTATGATTTCACTTCCACAACATTATATTACTTATTACTGATTTTAGCCGAAATATGCAAATATATGCAGATGATTTATATACTAGTATAAAGCTAAGACCTTAGCCTTTAATTTCTGACAAATTTAGTTTTAAAATTATTTTTTGAATAAATTTTTTTCCATACTAAACATATGTTAATTCTTATAACTAAAAAAAGTATTGATCACGTGATGATCATACTCGTATTTGTTTCTGCAAACATTAACTAAAAGACAAAGTTCTAAAATGTCTATCAAAACAGTAAATATTTCATAACTGACATTCATTTAACAAATCTGTCAGTTGAAAAAACAATTGAAAATGTGATGGAAATTTTTGAGAATTTAAAATAATCACACTACCATCATTAAAACAAATATTAACAAGAATTGCTGTCATATTATTCAGTTATCGGCAAATTTACCTAAGTTAAATTTTTCTAGAAATTTCTCAAAAAATTTAAATGTTTTCAAAATTGAAAAATTATTAAAAAAAAAATAAATGTCAGCTTTTCCATTCGATTTACTGTTTTCATCCAGATCTATTAAAATGCGTAACACGCAGAATATTTTTCATCAGCCAGCAATATATCAAAATTTAGTACAGTTTAATTTCAATATTTATTGCGGGTTACCAAAATGTCTAGGAAATCTGAGAACTTGTCATGTTGCCAAGTTGACACCTTTCATTTGGGACATGTTTATCAATATATCGCACTTGATTAACAAGAGAGTATTAACTCAAAATTTTAAAATTTTCAGCAGAGTCAAAAAACTATTTTATTTTACTACTACTTTCATATAAAGAAGAGGGGTAAAACTGTAGTTTTTTGGCGAAATTATAGTGAAAATGATGTCAGATTTTTACAATGGGAAGATAAGACCACTACACATCAATTTCTTCTAAAAAGTGAAAATTTAAAAATTTTGAGTTAATACCCTCTTGTTGAACAAGTGCGATATGATTACACAGCACAACAAAATAAAAAAAATTTCATGTGCTCTTAAAACCACTATACAATTTTGATGTATCATGACTACCTTTGTACAAAAATGATAAAATTTTTAAATTCTATGGCAAGATTTTTTTTTTAATTTGTTTTTTTAAATTGCAATTTTTTTAGACGTTTCTTCAAATAATTAATGATAACTCAAAAACTACTAGTCCGATATTATTAACATAAAATCAGAAAAATTATGATTTACATAGCCTTTAATTCGTCTATATATCGCGTTTCAATCGGATCAATAGTGCAAAAGGGGGAATAAATAGCTTTAATTTTGCAAAAACTGAAAATTTTTTTCGATTTAAACGCTATTTTTCAGATTTGGGGCCTATGCGCTACGTGTTAACGTTGACTAATTCGACTAAAATTTTGTGGGTGGAAGTTTCTCACCAAATCTCACAATAATCCGACATGCACCCCTTGAAATTGGAAAATTTATTTTTTTCGTACATTTGAAAACCCGCTATAATGTGTATATCAAGCAAAAAACTAAAATTTTGTGAAAATGAGCGAATTCAATTAATTGTGAATAAATTCGAAAAAAAATCAATCGATTTTTATGGTCGATATCTCATTTTGTTGCTATTATATGTCGCTATGCGATAAAATAATAAATCTGGAAGTTTTTTGCCGTTTTCGATTTTTCATGATTTTTTTAAAACGAAAATTTTTGTCATTTTTACGTAAAAATATATTTTTTTCTTAAATTTTTTTATTATAACTCAGATATTATTGATCCCATTGAAACGCGATATATAGACGAATTAAAGACTATGTAAATCTTAATTTTTCAGATTTTATTTAAATAATATCGGATTGGTAGTTTTTGAGTTATCATTAATTATTTGAAGAAACGTCTAAAAAAAAATTGCAATTTAAAAAAAAAAAAAATTTTTAAAAAATCTTGCCATAGAATTCAAAAATTTTACCATTTTTGTACTAAGGTAGCCATGATACATCAAATGTATATACTGGTTACTCGAGCACATTTTTGCTGTTGACCTGTGTTATTATTTAATAACTCGCATTCTTTTCTGACATGCAAGCGATGCAAAAAATCTTTTAAAATTTATTTATATTGTAGAATAATTCAACTTTATAACTGATAAGTACGACATTATTGATATTTACTTAATTTTGTAGATCTGTCCAAATAGCAACGATCAGTTTAAAGTTTCAAAATACATAATTATTCACAATAAACTTTGGTTTATTTATTTCTTTGACATCTAGTAATTAAATTTAATTTAAAATTGAAACCTTCTGATGTCAAAAAATACCATTGATTGATTGCGATTTTATGCAGCTGAGGTTGACAAGTAGAGATCTTGTTTCTTTCCCGTATTTGGCCTATGTACCTGATGTTGTTTATTTTGTCATTATAAATACAATACAATAACTCTTTCTGAACTGCTAAATGATACTTTGATATAATGTTTAACTCACAAGGGCTCTTTGTAGGAAATTGCATTAGTCAACGAAATTTAACTTTTTCCTTAACAATTTCTTACCACTATTTTTTTTTTTAAATTTGATATTTTTGAAAAGACAGATCCATAGGTGTTTGCATATTTTTGGAACGGGTATACCCTTTACCACCATAGGTCAAAAGTGTATATTGGGTTTGTGCTGATGTTTGTAATACATTTCAATATTGATCTGAGACTAACCTTTTAGTATACCGATCGACTCAGATTCACCCCTCAGTTGATTTAACGATGTCCGTCCGGCTGGCTGGATATCCGTGTAACTTCTTATCAAAGTACAGGTATTAACTTTAGAGATAATTTGATTAAATTTTGCACAGACTCATATTTTGTTCTAAGGACGATCCCTTTTTGGGCGAAATCGGATTACTATTTCGGGTCATCCCATAGGGATGCCTTCCCAAAATATATTTTTTTCATGACAGCTACACATTTGACCCTAGCTCTCACAAGTTTTTAGAAAATGTTGTATGATGACAAAATTTAGCAAATATTTGTCTTTATACAGGAAAAAGAACACCTTTGACCTTGTGGTGAAGGGTACCGTATGGTCGGTCTTGACCGACTATATCAATTTCTTACTTGTTTTTACTAAATTTTGTTCAAAATGCAAAAATATATTAATTTTTATTAACATTAACTTAATGTTTTAAAAAATATACATTAACCCTATACAGTAATGAGAACTAAAATGTCCCTATTTTTTTTAATGATTTTGAATTTTATTTTGTGATTTAATGAATTCAAATTTTAAGTCATTTTAGCTACTATAAATAGAATTATATTGAGGCTGTCAAAATCCCTATTCTGGTAAGGCATTTCTATGCGAGGCCAGACGGGTATCGTTAAATCAACTAAGAATATGAGTTTATCGATATACTTATGAATGGTTTTAAATTTCAAACTACTTCTAACTACGATTTTGTTATTACTATCTATAGTATTGATATCGAAAATTTTGCTTGTTTGAGTCTAACAATTAAGGGTCATATCTGTATATACCCTTCACCGCCATAGGTGGAAAGGGTATAATAAATTTGTACTGATGTATGTAACGCTTAGAAATATTTGTCTTAGACCCACCATTTAGTATACCAATAGATGTCAGTCCGTCCGTCTGGCTGGACGGCTGGCTGGGCCCCCATGTAAACCATGAAATCAAAGTACAGGTCGCAATTCTAAAGAAAATTTGATGAAATTTGGCACAGATAATTTTTTTTTTTGATAGTGGGACCATGTCTACTGAAATTTGTCAAAATCGGTTCATTATTCATAGTTCCCACTTTCCGGAATTGTTATTTTGGCTACAAATATTAATATTTTTTTCATGAAATTCAAAAGAAATACTGCTTATGTAAACCAAAATCACTATAGCAAATTTGGATGAAATCGGTCCACATTTGACCATAGCTCCCATACAAACTCTTTCGTCAAAACCCACTAAATGAGACAAAAATTCACTGAAACGCTCGTAAATTTGAAGATAATGAGAATTTTGATTTTTGTAAGAACTGTAATCAATTTGCAAAATTTCCAGATTATCGGTCCACATTTGAACCTAGCTCTCATATAAATCTAAATGACGGAAATATCTTAAATATTTAAGTATTGAGAAAATGTTTGTATTTATACAGGAAAAAGAACACCTTTGACCTTAGTTGTGAAGGGTATCGTATGGTTGGGCTTGACCGACTATAGCACTTTTTTGCTTGTTATACCCTCCACCACCATAGGTGGAAAGGGTATTATAAGTTTGTGCTGATGTTTGTAACGCATAGAAATATTTGTCTTAGACCCACCTTTTAGTATACCAATAGGCTTAGAATCACTTTCTGAGTCGATTTAGCGATGTCCGTCTGGCTGGCTGGCTGTAAACCATGTAAACCCTGTTATCAAACTACAGGTCGCACTTCTAAAGATAATTTGATGAAATTTGGCATAGATAATTTTTTTGACAATGGGACCATGGGTATTGAAATTGATCAAAATCGGTCCATTATTTATTTAGCAAATATTTGTCTTTATACAGGAAAAAGAACACCTTTGACCTTGTGGTGAAGGGTACCGTATGGTCGGTCTTGACCGACTATATCAATTTCTTACTTGTTTTTACTAAATTTTGTTCAAAATGCAAAAATATATTAATTTTTATTAACATTAAGTTTTTTTTAAAAAATATACATTAACCCTATACAGAAATGAGAACTAAAATGTCCCTATTTTTTTAATGATTTTGAATTTTATTTTGTGATTTAATGAATTCAAAATCCCTATTCTGGTAAGGCCCTATTCTTCTATGCGAGGCCAGACGGGTATCGTTAAATCAACTAAGAACATGATTTTATCGATATACTTATGAATGGTTTTAAATTTCAAACTACTTCTAACTACGATTTTGTTATTACTATCTATAGTATTGATATCGAAAATTTTGCTTGTTTGAGTCTAACAATTAAGGGTCATATCTGTATATACCCTTCACCGCCATAGGTGGAAAGGGTATAATAAATTTGTACTGATGTATGTAACGCTTAGAAATATTTGTCTTAGACCCACCATTTAGTATACCAATAGATGTCAGTCCGTCCGTCTGGCTGGGCGGCTGGCTGGGCCCCCATGTAAACCATGAAATCAAAGTACAGGTCGCAATTCTAAAGAAAATTTGATGAAATTTGGCACAGATAATTTTTTTTTTTGATAGTGGGACCATGTCTACTGAAATTTGTCAAAATCGGTTCATTATTCATAGTTCCCACTTTCCGGAATTGTTATTTTGGCTACAAATATTAATATTTTTTTCATGAAATTCAAAAGAAATACTGCTTATGTAAACCAAAATCACTATAGCAAATTTGGATGAAATCGGTCCACATTTGACCATAGCTCCCATACAAACTCTTTCGTCAAAACCCACTAAATGAGACAAAAATTCACTGAAACGCTCGTAAATTTGAAGATAATGAGAATTTTGATTTTTGTAAGAACTGTAATCAATTTGCAAAATTTCCAGATTATCGGTCCACATTTGAACCTAGCTCTCATATAAATCTAAATGACGGAAATATCTTAAATATTTAAGTATTGAGAAAATGTTTGTATTTATACAGGAAAAAGAACACCTTTGACCTTAGTTGTGAAGGGTATCGTATGGTTGGGCTTGACCGACTATAGCACTTTTTTGCTTGTTATACCCTCCACCACCATAGGTGGAAAGGGTATTATAAGTTTGTGCTGATGTTTGTAACGCATAGAAATATTTGTCTTAGACCCACCTTTTAGTATACCAATAGGCTTAGAATCACTTTCTGAGTCGATTTAGCGATGTCCGTCTGGCTGGCTGGCTGTAAACCATGTAAACCCTGTTATCAAACTACAGGTCGCACTTCTAAAGATAATTTGATGAAATTTGGCATAGATAATTTTTTTGACAATGGGACCATGGGTATTGAAATTGATCAAAATCGGTCCATTATTTATGGTACCTCCCATAGGTCCCACTTCCCGGAATTGTAGATTAGCCACAAATATCAATATTTTTTCATGAAATTTAAAACAGATACTGCTTATGTAAACTTAAATCGCTGTATCAAATTTCCTTGAAATCGGTCTACATTTGACCATAGCTCCGATACAAACTCTTCTTTAAAAACGCACTAAGTGAGACAAAAAATCACTAAAACGTTCGTAAATGTAAAGATAATGAAAATTTTGAGTTTATTTTTCGCATACATAATTTTTGTAACAACTGTAGTCAACTTGCCAAATTTCGAGATAATCGGTCCACATTTGACTCTAGCTCTCATATAAGTGCAAATGACGGAAACAGGTTAAATATATAAGTTTTGAGAAAATGTTTGTATGATGGCAAAAATTTAGCAAATATTTGTCTTTATACAGGAAAATTAACACCTTTGACCTTAGTGGTGAAGGGTATCGTATGGTCGGGCTTGACCGACTATAGCGCTTTCTTACTTGTTCAATAGTAATAATATTAAAAGTTATAATATTAATAGTTAAAAATTCGTTCAATGTTTAGACAAAATGTAAAAACTTTTTTATTGTAATAACAAAAATTTAAAATTGTTTCTATCTTTAGAATATAATTAAAAATTTATGCAAAGTAGGATGGATGTCTGGTCAAATAGCTAGCCTGACGTTAAATCAACAACGTGATACTGAGTCAATATTTATATACTTTGGTTCAATGTTTCCAATCAGGTAAAACCTTCAATAAAAAAGATATGTACAAACATTGGTGCAGCATTTTACAAAATTGTTTAAAAAGTATGTAGTTGTTATGTATTATTCTGTGTTTGCTAATATGTATTTGTTTTAATGTTGAACTTGACACAAGATTTACACTATATATCTTCATTACAACCCACACCACCATACGTCGAAGGGGTATATTCGATTTGTGCCTCTAAGTATAAGATCGATCGATGATAGCATGGTTCTTCCAGAAACATAGAATAACTGTTAGAAAATATTTATTTATATTGACGATAGGCCCTAGGTTTAAGGTATCGTGGAGTCGGGTTTTACTAGCTATAATTCTTTCTTGTTTTGAATAAAAATCTGATTAATATGCAGTGGTGGTCACGCATTTAGCACAAATGGTACCTGTTATCTCTTATAGGAAATATTAAGTCCTAATTCAATTTTTTCACTACTTTTTTTTTTGTAATGTATTACACGTGATGCGAAGATGAAGTTGTATTCATTTTATATACATATTTTTTAAAAATTATATTTATTTTTGCTATTATTTAAAACTAACCCATAAAAAATACTGGACATATTTTTAGCACAAATTAAAAACAATATTTATTAAAAATCAAAAACAAGTTATTAATTAAAATTTCTTGAAAAAAACCTAATATTTTGTAGGATATCCTTTATTTTATATAACTGCCGCACATCTTTTAGGCATACTCTTCACAAGAGCCAGGTATCGCTCATTTGGGATAGCGTGCCATATTTTTTGGATTTCCGTCCATAAATCATTTAAGTTTTTAGGTTTTACGCTTGTTATATGCTTCTCTATATCATTCCAAAGATTCTCAATAGGATTGAGATCTGGAGATTGAGCTGGCCATTTCAAAACATCTATTTGACTCTCCGCCAAGCAACACTTCACAGTACGTAAAGTGTGTTTAGGGTCATTGTCATGCATGAAGCGCCAGCTAGGTGGCATATTTGCCTCTGCTTATGGTATAATGATATCGGCTAGAATATTTTTATAAACGTGTTGATCCATACATGTGTCAATTTTATGTATTGGACCAACTCCATGCCCTGAGAATGCAAGCCACATCATCACATTTCCTCCACCATGTTTTACAGTCTTTGACGTATACTTTGGGTTGTGCTGCATGTTAGGAAGATACCATACATATCTCTTTCCATCAGATTCAAATCTGTAAAACTTTGATTCGTTGCTCCAAAGTATGTTTTTCCAAAAATCTAATGGCTTTTCCAAATGCTATCGGGCGAAAGAAATTCGTGATTTCAAATTCTTTTTTGACACATGTGGCTTGTGTTGCACAATACAGCCACGCGAATTTTTTTCATTAAGCCGTCTTTGTATTGTCCTTTCGGAGACATCAATATCGTATTTTGATGACACTTCACTTTTCATTTCACTGGAGCTCTAAAAAGGGTCGGCCACTGATATTCTATGTATTAAATAATCCTCTTTTGTTATCACGGGCACCTAGACCAGCCCGTGAACCCTTTTTAATTGTTCCGTGTGCTTTTATATGGCACAAAGCATTATATACCATCTTTCTGGAGCAATTTGAAATACTTGCTATTTCACTTACAGGACATCCTCTCGAATTTATTTCACAAATCACCTGTCGTTGCGTATCTGTGCACCATTTATTTTTGGACATGTCTAATAAATATTTTATTTCTGAAAAATCTTCAACTGTACACAATATGATGAAAAACTTACCAAAAATTAATTAAAAATTCAAAAAATAACAGAAATGTAAAATGTTTAATATTTATGCTAAATTTGTGTCCTGCTCCAATTACGTATTACCAACAAATAAATTATATATGAAGCAATTGAAGAAAGGGAATAACAAAAAGAGTAACGGGACTTGTCGATCACACCATAAGCTACACATCGTGGCCAAAAAAAAAGAAAGAAAATTATTACTCCAACAGAAAAATATACGGTTTTGAAACAAACGCATAACTAGTGTGCTAAATATGTGACCACCACTGTATGTATATCTATAAATATAATGGATGCGCTCTAATAAAATAAGTTTTCAATATAAACAAATGGAATGATCACAGCTTCCGTTTGAGAAATATTACAGACACAATTTTTAATTTTATTTTGAGAAGAATTATATAAAATCATTTAATTTATATAAAATTTATTTGTTTAACAATAATTAATTACTTTTTCTCAGATTAAACTTAACAATCTAAATTTCCTTAAACTAAATACATACATAAAACGTCAGCAGTTAAAAATCAAGTCAAATTGCATTAGAAAACCAAACAAATTCAAGACCCTTGATTGCATTTTAGTAACCAGTTTTCGTAACTGTCATGTTTTTCTTATAAAATTTTAAAACTTTTTCATGTGTTTTCAGTAAAGTTTATAATGGGTGTTTTTTTTATGAGTTTTTGGGTTTGATTAAAATAAATAAATAAAAAATGCATGACATCTTTATTTAAGGGATCAAATGATATGTATTTTTCAATGTTTAAAGATGATTTCATATAAATCTCTCTAAAGGGTCAAATTTTATACTGCTCTTCCTAATGTGTCGACCGGTATCCGGTAAGAAATCTGTTTGGGAGGTACTCAAAAATTTTAAATGATTTCGTTTATTATACCCTTCACCACCATAGGTGGAAAGGGTATTATATGTGTAACGCATAGAAATATTTGCCTTAGACCCACCTTTTAGTATACCAATAGGCTTAAAATGAATTTCTGAGTCGAGTAAGCGATGTCAGTCAGTCCGTCCATCCGTCCGTCTGGCTGGCTAGACGGCTGGTTGGACCCCCATGTAAAGCATGTAATGAAAGCAAAGATCGCAATTCTAAAGATAATTTGATAAAATTTGGCATAGATCAGTTTTTTTGATAGTGGAACCATGGCTATTGAAATTCGTCAAAATCGATTCATTATTTATGGTACTTCTTATAAGTCCCACTTCCCGAAATTGATATTTTAGCCACAAATATCATTTTCATGAAATTTAAAACAAACACTGCTTATGTAAACCAAAATCGCTGTACCAATTGAAATCGGTCTACATTTGACCATAACTCCCGTACAAACTCTTCTATCAAAACGCACCAAATGAGACAAACATCTCTAAAACGCTCATAAGTCTGAAGATAATGAGAATTTTGAGTTTATTTTTTGCATACATAGTATTTGTAAAAACTGTAATTAATTCGCCAAATTTCGAGATAATCGGTTCACATTTGAACCTAGCTCTCATACAAGTCCTAATGACGTTAACAGCTTAAATATATAAGTTTTGAGAAAATGTTTGTATGATGGCAAAATTTAGCAAATATTTGTCTTTATATAGGAAAAAGAACACCTTTGACCTAAATGGCCAAGGGTATCGTATGGTCGGTCACAGCATTTTCTTACTTGTTTTTAATAGGCTCTGTTCTTGTAGCAAAAAATTTTTAATTCCAAGTCTTATGAAATTATTTTTAAAATTTTAGTCTCTATTTAATTATACCCTTCACCACCATAGGTGGAAAGGGTACATTGGGTTTGTGCTGATGTTTGTAACGCATAGAAATATTGGTCTTAGACCCACCTTTTAGTATACCAATAGGCTTAAAATGAATTTCTGAGTCGATTAAGCGATGTCAGTCAGTCCGTCCGTCCGTCTGGCTGGCTAGACGGCTGGTTGGACCCCCATGTAAAGCATGTAATAAAAGTAAAGGTCGCAATTCTAAAGATAATTTGATAAAATTTGGCATAGATCATTTTTTTGATAGTGGAACCATGGCTATTGAAATTCGTCAAAATCGATTCATTATTTATGGTACTTCTTATAAGTCCCACTTCCAGAAATTGATATTTTAGCCACAAATATCATTTTCATGAAATTTAAAACAAACACTGCTTATGTAAACCAAAATCGCTGTACCAATTGAAATCGGTCTACATTTGACCATAGCTCCCGTACAAACTCTTCTATCAAAACGCACTAAATGAGACAAACATCTCTAAAACGCTCATAAGTCTGAAGATAATGAGAATTTTGAGTTTATTTTTTGCATATATAGTATTTGTAAAAACTGTAATTAATTCGCCAAATTTCGAGATAGTCGGTTCACATTTGAACCTAGATCTCATACAAGTCCTAATGACGTTAACAGCTTAAATATATAAGTTTTGAGAAAATGTTTGTATGATGGCAAAATTTAGCAAATATTTGTCTTTATATAGGAAAAAGAACACCTTTGACCTAAGTGGCGAAGGGTATCGTATGGTCGGTCATAGCATTTTCTTACTTGTTTTTAATAGGCTGTTCTTGTAGCAAAAAATTTTTCATGCCAAGTCTTATGAAATTATTTTTAAAATTTTAGTCATAGAAATATTGGTCTTAGACCCACCCTTTTAGTATACCAATCGACTTAGAATCACTCCCTGAGTTTTTTTTAACGATGTCCGTCCGGCTGGTTGGCCTGTTATCCATTGAAGCTTGTTATCACTCTACAGGTCGTAACTTTGAACATAATTTGATGAAATTTGGCACAGGTTTATATTTTGGTTCAAGGACGATTCCTATACTTTTTGGACGAAATCGGATTACTATTTCGGGTACCTCCCATAGGAATGCCTTCCCGGAATAGAGTTTTTGGTCTTTACAGCCACAAATTTAGTTGTATTTTAATGATATTCAGCACAAATATTGCATATCATAACTTTAATCAGTGTTCCTAATTTTGTAGAAATCGGCTCATATTTGACCATACCTCCCATACAAGACTCATTCTCAAAAGACGTTTATATGCACATAAAAGCACAAAAACGTTAATAACTCTAAAGATAAATGCATTTAATAACTTAAACTTTGCACAGGTCAATATTTTGTAAATATAAACCAATAATCAAAATTTGGTAACAATCGGTTCACAATTGACCCTAGCTTCCATATCAGGCTCTTAGCCGGAAATGATATTAATCTCGAAATTTTGAAAAAATAGTATATGTATGTATGTGAATAAGACTTAAGGACAATTTGTTTAATTGTTGGCCCATATTTGACCTTAGTAGTGAAGGGTATTATATAGTAGGGCTTGACCGACTATAGCTTTTCTTACTTGTTTTTCTTTGTGCTTGAAACTTGAACTAAGTAAAAAAAAACGAAATTCGGCAATAAAATTTTTTTTCAGGAACACTAATCATTTTTTTCATCTGAGCAGTCGTTTTTGGAAAATTTTTTTTTTGAAAAATCACAAAAAAATAATTTTTCTTGCTAACAAAAAAATGTATTTCCAAAACGACTGTTAGTGTTTCTGAAAGATGATTTTGTTGCAGAATTTTGAATTTTTTACTTAAATCAAAAAAATATACAGTTTTTGAGTTACTCGAATATTTATTGCGCAACCTCCTCCATTTTATAAATAACGCCACATCTCGAAAACTAGAGCTAACCTAAAAAAATGATTAGCACCATTAAGTTCAGAGTACTCCAATTATCTTTACCCACTAGGTCTCCCTTTTGTGGGTTTTTTTCAACTAGCACAGTGTTATTACTCCTGCTGCCGGAAATGACATATAAAGCTCCAAAAGTTCCAGATCGCAATCCGGTAAAGAACCAAGAAGTAAACAAGCAAGAAATTACGGAAGGTTGCTAAAAAATCACCCTATAAAAGTAAATGCAAGTCGATGTACAATTAACAAATCATCATCTAATGAACAACAAAATGACGGTGGCAAAAATTGGAAATAAAAACGAATCTTGAAAAAACCTTAAAAATGAAAAATCTACAACTTTAAAAAAATATTTTTTTTTGTTGATAAATTCAAACTACAACTGAATGATCATTTTGCAATTTTAACTTTTGTATTTTTTTTTTTGCTTATTTGAAAATTTTATTGAGATTATTGTAATTTTTAAGACTATTCATGCAGCCTTTGAATTCAAGAAAAATATTGCCAAATTGTTATGAAAATGAATGACCGAACGATTAAAGTTTGTACTTGATTGAAGTTATTCCTTTTGTCATAAGAAAAGATCATACTAGAAAACGGTTAAATTTGATCGGTTAAGTTCGAAACTTAACGTATTAGGTTTGACTTCAAAGGAGATGACTTGTTCCATGACCAAAAGAACCCAAAAATTTTCCAAAAAGTGTTTATTAAATTTGTTTACACTTTCAAATTTGTTATCTTGGAATACTTATTTTAGAATACTTAATAAATTGATTCCCTTTAAATTAACTTTTATAATTCTTTGAAACCTTGAATTATATTAAAAAAAATCACACATCTGTAAATGGCATCTTCTATATAATTCTAAGAATATTTATCATAAAAAAAGCTTTTAAGTCTTAAACTAATTTGGCCAGTTATAAAGTAATTTTCGGTTCATTAAAATTTCTATAGACAATAGGTACATACGAGTACAAACAATGTTATTATTCTTGAAATTACATTTTAGCAATATTTTATTTTATGATGATGAATGGAGGTATTAAAAAATTTAAAATGCTTCTATTAAAATTTAACTAAACGGACAAACAGCCTTGAAATACAATTTTTTTTGTTAAACAAAAATTGTTTAGTAAATCTTTAAGAATTTTTTGTTATTTTTTTTTTTTTCAAAGCTTAGAAATAAATAACAAAGTAAAGGAATTCAATTGTCATTGCTTTTAGTTTCGAAATAAAATATTACAAAACACTTAGGTTTTGAATTTTAATATAAAGTTGCGAAAGTTATTGTAAAGAACTGCTGATCTGTGGAACAAAGAAATGATAAATGATCTAGTATCGTTCTGAAATATATAATACTTAAAATTTTTCAAATATAATAAAAGGCAAAAGTTTAGAAAAGAGGGAATTATAATTATTTTTAGGTTCACAGAATTAACAAAACAAGTATCCGACTATATAATACCCTTTGATATCTCAGTGAAGCACAAACAAATTACCATATACACTAAGTTATAAGAGACCAGTGTCACCGAGTTTGCCCGGAAACATGCTCGTTTTTTATAGGCCCCCAAGGTCCATATGTAGCAAACCATTCAAAATTCAACGAAACTATCAACTATTAAATTGTACCTACATTAGCCTGGCCAAAATACAAAGGTATCGAATATTCGAACTCCACAAAGCTGGTCCTATTCGAATAGTGCTTAAAAATGTTAAGTACAAATTTGAGCACAATCGGTCAATATTTAGAGGTCGCGTTTTTTTTTCTTCAAAAAACAGTTTTTTTTAGCAAGCGGTATTAATATAACAAAAACAAGTAAGAAAGTGCTATAGTCGTTCAAGCCCGACCATATGATACCCTTCACCACTAAGGTCAAAGGTGTTCTTTTTACTAATTAAAGACAAATGTTTGCTAAATTTTGCCATCATACAAACATATTCTCAAAACTTACACATTTAAGCTGTTTCCGTCATTTGGACTTATATGAGAGCTAGGGTCAAATGTAGACCGATGATCTCGAAATTTGGCGAATTGATTACAGTTGTTACAAAAATTATGTATGCAAAAAATAAACTTATCTTCGGATTTACGAGCCTTTTAGTCCCATTTAGTGCGTTTTAAGAAAAGAGTTTGTATGGGAGCTATGGTCAAATGTGGACCGATTTCAACGAAATTTGGTACAGTGATTTATGTTTACATAAGCCGTATATGATTTAACTTTTGTGAAAAAATATTGATTTTTGTGCCCAATATATCAATTCCGGGAAGAGAGACCTATGGGAGGTATCATAAATAATGGACCGATTTCGACGAAAATTTCATCAATTATCTTTAGAATTGCGACCTGTAGTTTAATTACAAGGTTTACAGTCAGCCAGCCAGCCGGCCAGCCAGCCAGCCAGCCGGCCAGCCAGCCGGCCAGCCAGCCAGCCAGCCGGCCAGCCAGCCAGCCAGCCGGCCAGCCAGCCGGCCAGCCAGCCAGCCAGCCGGCCAGCCAGCCGGCCAGCCAGCCAGCCAGCCAGCCAGCCGGCCAGCCAGCCAGCCAGCCAGCCAGCCAGCCAGCCAGCCAGCCAGCCGGCCAGCCAGACGGACGGACGGACATCGCTAAATCGACTCAGATAGTGATTCTAAGCTTATTGGTATACTAAAAGATGGGTCTAAGA
This sequence comes from Stomorhina lunata, assembly GCA_933228675.1. Classification (NCBI taxonomy): domain Eukaryota; kingdom Metazoa; phylum Arthropoda; class Insecta; order Diptera; family Rhiniidae; genus Stomorhina; species Stomorhina lunata. Next base: position 127,083,732 of record OW121740.1, read on the forward strand.
CAAATATTTCTATGCGTTACATACATCAGCACAAACTTATAATACCCTTTCCACCTATGATGGTGAAGGGTATAAAAACGACTAGTTGTATTGAGAAATTTTTTCTTAATTCGATTAGTTGTTAGAGAGATATAGTGAAATTTACACCGAAAAAGTTTTTATATATGTAAACTTATGTAAACTTAAATCACTGTACCAAATTTCGTTGAAATCGGTCCACATTTGACCATAGCTCCCATACAAACTTTTCTTTAAAAACGCACTAAATGAGACAAAAAATCACTAAAACGCTCGTAAATCTAAAGATAATGACAATTTTGAGTATATTTTTTGCATACATAATTTTTGTAACAAGTGTAATCAATTTGCCAAATTTCGAGATAATCGGTCCACATTTGACCCTAGCTCTCATATAAGTCCAAATGACGGAAACAGCTTAAACATATACGTTTTGAGAAAATGTTTGTAAGATGGCAAAATTTAGCAAATACTTGTCTTTATACAGGAAAAATAACACCTTTGAACATAGTGGTGAAGGGTATTGTATGGTCGGGCTTGACCGACTATAGCGCTTTCTTACTTGTTTTTAATAAAAAATTATAAAAAATATAAGAAACATCAAAAATTCGGTTTTTTTGGCTCTTGTCGTATAGGAGCATATGTTCTAAATAAAACAAGCTATATCATACTGAAATCTTTCAAGAAAAGCTTTTATATATATAGTTCCCACACAACATTCCAATTGGAACAAGAGGTACTTCTCTCAGACAATGATCTGCATTCTATTTTTAGACTCATTGAAAGGGACCTACATTTTAACTCAGATCGCAATACTTTAGTCGGTAAAGCCCAAATATTTGATACTTTCACTGATGCTTTTCTAACTTTACATACAATTTAAGCTTTATTTTCTTAACACAACAACAATTTTTGGAGACTTAAGTATTTTTGTCATTTCCGACTGGTGGTCTTAAAAAGAAGATAGGGTAAAATATGGACCGAAATATCTCTCATCGATATATATTTACAGAAGACTATTGTATGCGAAGTTTTAAGAAACAACTTTATTTATCTTTTGTGATTTCGTGGTAAATATTTAAGTAATTTTAGGTCCTATGCTCCACTGAGAGTCAATGATAACAGAAGAAGTAATTTTGGAAGTTGATCTTGTACGGAAGGTATGATCAAATATGGACCAATTCCAATAAATTTTTCGTCAATATTTTGCCTTCTATAAACAATGTTTTTGAAGAATTTATATTTAATAAAAAAAAAAAAAAATCTGGCAGTGTCGGGCCAAAATCTCTATTCCGGCAAGGTGGTCCAAAACGTATAGGTATCAAAATGATGAGGACGCTACAAAAAGAAGTAATTTTTGCATAGTACTATTACTAGTAATGAAAAATCGTATCCATTTTTCATTATTACGATAGCCAGGAAGACTAGTCATATCGACGTAGAAGCCGAAACTCCATGTAGGCAAGACAATGCACTGTATTTGGTAGGATCAGGAGAGTATTTTGTATTATGAGCTCTCCTATACTGAAGGCGATTGCATGGTTTAAAGAGAGCAATCAAAGCAATCATTCATCATGACAACTCTCGGCCATATGTTGCAAGACCGGTGAAAAACTCTCTCGAAAACAGAGGATGGGAAGTTTAGATGCGCCTTTTAGCAAAGACCTTTAACTACCATTTGATTCAATTGATGTAAAATGCCCTTATAGGAATACTCTTCACCTCAGAAAGTGGTGTGACAAATTGTATTGATTCATTCTTTACCTCAAAACCAGAGCAGTTCTTTTGGCGCAGAAACCATATGCAAATAGAAATATCGGAAAAAGTAATCGCTAACGATAAACAATGAATGATATATCAACTCTTTGTTATACATCAACTTATAGATCTTTTTAAATGCAATTCCTTTTTTTGGGCGGATCAAACTTTAAATTATTTAAAAATTTTTCAAATTCTTATTAATTTACAAATGAGAACATAATTTCGAACACAAGAATTGGAATTAGATTATTGTTTCTAATTAAAAAAAAAGCTAACGGAATTGTTTCTAAAATGTTTATAAAACAAGTACAAGAATTCTGCATACATTAAAATATACTAAAAATAATTAAATTTATTAAATATAAAATTTTAAATTTAATAAATATTAAGAATAAACAAAAACTTGTTCCCAAATTTTAATATTTTGTTTAATTATAATGTAATTAAATTTTAAAATTAAAAAATTTACTTTATATAATAAAATTACCTTTTACTATATTATAGTTCAAGAAGCTTGGAAATTCATTTAAATGTTCCTAAAGAGTGTTCTAAAAAAAAATATGAATTTACTATTTTAGACAAAATTTATCCATAGTGCAAGAAATAATTTATTTTTTGATCAAGTTAGTTTCTATAGATATGTCAGATACTATTATTAATTTTCAATAGTTATTTCAATCAAAATGGACTGCGAAAAAAAAGTTCATGAAAATATAATTAAAACTTTTCAAAAAAATCCGTCATGGACTTTTAAAAAAATAGCTAAAAATTTGAAAGTTGACCCTCGAACGGTTTCTAATGCCATCAGACGGTATAAGGAAAACCTGAGGTCCTACAGATATTGGTAAGGCAAAAGAAGTCGAACGACTCTTTCGAAGAGCGCCTAACACTTCTTTAAGAAAAGCAGCTCGTACGGTGAGATGTTCTACGAATTTTGCACATAGAGTCAAAGCTTATGCTGGACTGAAGACATACAAAGTCCAAAAGGTTCCAGATCGCAATGCTATAAAGAACTTAGAAGCAAAAAAACGAGCGAAAAATTGAAGTCTGATTTTATAAAAAATACACCTGTTGTGTGATGGATGATGAAACATACGTACTGGCAGACTTTTCTCAACTTCCTGGTCAAGATTTTTATGTTGCTGATAAACGGGGCAATGTTCGGCAAGAGTTTCGCGCAAAAAAACAAACAAAATTCCCTAAGAAGTTTCTCGTGTGGCAAGCTATTTGCAGTTGTGGCAAAAGAAGTAAAGTATTTGTGGCATCTGGCACAATAAACACAGAAATTTATATAAAGGAGTGCCTACAAAAACGGTTGTTACCCTTTTTAAGAGAGCACAGAGTGACTACATTTTTTTGGCCCTATTTGGCATCATGCCATTATGGAAAAAAGGCATTTGAGTGGTACTCAAAGAATAATGTCATTTTTGTACCACGAGAGGCAAATCCACCTAACTGTCCAGAACTTCGGCTTGTGGAAAGGTATTGGGCTCTGGTAAAAAAGGAATTGAAGAACACAGGAAAGATTTCCAAGAACATGTCCGATTTTAAGCGCAGGTGGAACACATGCTCCAAAAAGGTATCAGAAGCAACTGTAAAATCTTTAATGGGAGGGTTTCCGAAAAAAGTCGATAATTTTGCAAAACCCGAGTACTAAGTAAACATTTTAATGCTAAATGATTTTGTATAATATGTCATTATATTTGCGTATTTTGTAGAGTTTTTATATTAAAAGGTTTGATTTTTATTTAAGAAAATCCAACTACAAATTTTATTTAGAGCACTCTTTATAAAAATTGTATTTTAAAGTAAATATGCAAATATATGCACATGACTTTAATACAGCTATTAAGAAGAGATTTCAGGCTTTAAACTAAAATTAATTTGAAGACTAGAGAAAGCCTTTGACACCTGATATGCAAAATTTAATTTGTAAAATTTTTTTTAAACAGTTACAAAAAAAAAAAAGAATTGAAAGACGTTATACTTGAATTCTTCTCATTGACAATTCTAAAATCATTAAATGAAAATTGTTTATCTCAATTGACCTCTGTTAATGAATAGAACAGAAAATTAAGTTTATAAATTTGAAAAAATTATAATTTTATCTGTTGAAATTGTATTTCATATTCGACCTCAATCAAAAAATGAATTGTTTCACTTCTTGATTTTTTTTAATTATTTATTATTTCTGGCTCGTTAAGTAACTAACGAGACTCAGGTGACAAAAATGAACTGCAAAATTCATTCAAAGTAGTTCAAACACATGTGAAATAAATAATCATGAAGGTATTAACCGGTGACCTTAAACTAATAATACTCGTACATAATAATTGAATGAAAACAAAAAGATGTAAAAATACTTGAGTATATAATACAAGTTCGTACACTTTAAATAATTTAATGTTTTGGTACATGAACAAATACAATGAAGTTGAAGCTGAAACACCCAAAACGGTATTTGGGCTACTTTTTAATATAATGAAATTCAATTAAGTTAATTTTTGACCAACATCACTACTACCAATGCTCGAGACAGCAGCTGATCGTTGGATGAAAGAGAAAAATGAAAAGACCTTTTAAAGTTGTAAATGGCTTGAAGCCAGACTTACAGTTAAAAAAAACCATTCGTCATAGAAAAGCATCGACATACAACCTAACAAACAAACCGATATTTGAATGTTGGGGCATTTTGTTGGAGGAGCACCTAAATAAACTATTGTTCATACATAAATATAAATATATGTTTCTTTTGGTTAATTTTTTAGGTGAATTTAATTTGATTTGTTTTGTTATAAATTCCAACACATTCACATATTCCAACCAACGTCTTGCCAAACGACCGATCAACCCATCCGTTTGTTCGTTTAGCGCAGAAGAGTTACGTAAAGAGAAAGCATCATTGAACTTTATTATGATTTTTTTTTTATAACATTCATACTCATTTCCACATTCGTTAATTTTATACATATGTACATACTCGTATATGAATATACATATGTGTAGTATAAAGTTAAGACAAATTAAGGTACATATATTAGGATGGCCCCATTTTTAGGTTTCATAAAATTATAAATCTCTTATTTTTTTCTTAAGCTATTACACATTTTGGTTTCGATTAAGGTTTTAGACTTAGTGAAATGAAAGGTCAAAGGCCGAGCATATTTTACAATTCCATGCGCTTCGATCTTGTGCGTATATTCTGCAATTTCGTAGGTCAGGCTTTAACAGATTTTCCTCTACTTGATCTTTCCATCGAGTTTTTGTCAGACGTCCTCTTTTACGAGTTCACTCGGGATAGTTTTCGAATAATTTTCTTGCTGGAGTAATTTCATGTGAACCGCCGTGGTATAGCAGGTTAGTCATCCGCTTAGCATACCAGAGGTCCCAAGTTCGATCCCCGGACAGACCCTTTTGAAAAAATAAAATTTTCAATGAAAGTGGTTCACCTCATAACTCAGCTAGAAACTGGTTATTGAGAAATATGCTATGTAAAACTTATATAATTCATGCATTTGTAATTCGGAGCCGGCGTTAAAACGTAGGTCCCTTTCAATGAGTCTAAAAATAGAATTGGATGCAGATTATTTTCTGAGAGAAGTGTCCCTTTTTCCAATTGGAATGTTCATTCGATGTCGATATTTATTGTTGATGCCGACTGGTCCAAAGATTTTCCCTCAAGAGTAACTTTTTCTGTCTATGCGAGTGCCTACGATTCAGCACCAGTCGGCATCAACAATAAGCCTTTAATAGAGCGTAATTTTAGTTCATACAGAAAGGGCTTCGTTTCTTAGCTGCCTTCTTAAGCCAAAATATTATCTGTTGACAAGAATGATTCTACGTTTGATTCCGAAACTTAGGTCGTTATTTATGTTGACAACGGTACTAAGGTAAACGAATTATTTTACAATCTCGAAGCTGTAGTTCCCAACGATCAGACGTGGTCCAATTCTGGTGGACTGTCTGCTGGTAGAAACCATCAGTTTTGTTTTTGATTCATTGACAACGAGACCCATTTTATTAGATTCCTTCTCGATACTTAAAATGGTCATCAGCAAATTCGTATAGCCTGTGTTTTCTGTTAAAAATTGTTCCAGATGTATTATTTGCAGCATCACGCAGGATTTACTCTAACACTTAGGACTCCGATAGATTCCCTGCAAGCAACTAAGTTTACTTTAAGCAAATTTAAAGTGAATTTTTCGACCACTAGTTGTGGTTGATGCTTGGATTACTTTTACCGAAGATAAGTGACTATTTTTACACGTCGATGTCATTGTAGGTAGTCACTGTCCGACCTTGCATGACTTTTTAACTAACTTAAAATTAGTTTTTTATTAGTTAGTTAATAGACAAAACAAGAAAAAGAGAGAAGAAACACACTGGGTTACCTTCTTTAGAAAGGGGATAGTAGAGAAGCCGAAGGTGGTAATGAAAAGGATTCAACACTTTAAAACTGAAATTAATGTTGCCTAGACCGAGGATGAATATGAATGTTATGCTTAGTAGTTGACGTGCTAACTAACAAAGCCACACAGCACTTAAAAAAATGGAAAAGAAAATATCTTAGTATCAGTTATAAATAATAAAAAAAAAAAAATAGTAGACAAGTATTAATGCTAAAAATAGAAAAACTTCACTGAACAGAACATGATCAAAATAAATTTGGAAATTTCTATATGACTTTGTAGTTAGATTGTAGTTAGTTGCTAAAAAGTTGACCATAAATGGATTATTTTGGTAGTAGACTTTCGATTTGCTTGAAGGGTTCTTACCTTTTTTTACTAATGATGAGTTAATGTCATCCTGCATAACCTAATTAGCTTCGTAGGGATGCCAAAATTTAGACAATGCTTTAAATAACTTCGTTCCTAACGGGCTGTCTAGTGTCTTTTTGTTTCTCTTGGGTCTTCTGCAGGATTTGACGTAGCGTGAAGAACTGGTCAGCGGTAGGTTTATCTGGACTAAAGCAACATTGATAGGTTTCAAATATTTCGGTAACTTTGGGCTTAAACCTTCCACACATTATGGTCGATGGAATACAATTAAAGAAGTTATATATCTCTATAATTGGTACAAACGGTTTTATCTTATTTTCTATGCACTGGACAAAGAACACCAAGACTCCAATCGACTACCATTAGTTTTAACCATTTGGTTTCTATATCTATTTATCGAATCCGGTCTTAAAAAGCTCTGCTGACAAACCATCGGTATCGGCAGCTTAATTATTTTTCAGTCGTCTTATTGCAATTCTAACCTTATTTTGGTTGGGTGGTCATTTGTTCGTGTCATCTTGATACCAACAGTTTGTAAAAGTCCTCCTTCCATAGTTCCAGTGCGTTCTCAGCGTCTATTACCAGGTTTTCTTCGCCTTCCTTACGGAAGAAAATACAATTGCTAAAACCATCCGTTAGTGTTTAACTTTTTGCTAAAATTTACGCACTTCATTACGCCACTTATATATTCCTCCAACACATGTCTCGCCATTTCTTTTTTTTTTCTTCGGAATAGGCGTTTCTCTTCCCTCCTTTTCTCTAGATATCTTTCTAAAGATCTCGTAACTTCGTAGAGATCGCGTAACTGAATGTAGAGTTGACCTACAGCGTCATAACAAGAGTTTTTAGGAAGAGGGAACCCTTATACAGGTTTTGAAGCAGTTTTCATGGGGTTGGCAAACTATCTTTGTAATTTTGTGTGTATGTTCCGCGATGCTATTAGACGTATTCTCCCCTTTAGTTGCAACAAGGTAATGATCGGAGTTCATATTGGCTTCTTAAATTGTACGTACATCCAATACTCTTGATGAGTGCGTACCTTCCTTCAACTACAATGTGGTCCATCTGATTTTTTTTAATTTGATCGAGACACCTTTGATCGAAACCTGGTAGTGATCACTCAACCTTAAACCATAGTCGGATGTTACGTTGTATAGACTGAATTTACCAATAGTGGACTCAAGACAACTTTCCCGCCTAATCTTTGAGTTAAAAACACCCAGTATTATTTTGATGGAAGTACATAGCTTTAACTAGTATTGTCGCTATCCTTTAGTTTACTGAGGTGGATCTGGAGACTAGGTTTTGCATTTTTTTGCTGATAACACAGTAGGGCAAAATCAAATTTTTTGAGTACACATGAGTAGTGTTAACAGAATATGAAAATAGGCTTAAAATAAAGAAATACGTGTCTCGGCGTTTTGCTGTAGCACATCAGAGTTTTAAGAAAATCGACTTTAAATATTCAAAGGACCGTGGAGGTTCACTTGTAACGTAATACTATTATAAAAAGTTCTATAAAAATAGAATGGGTGAACCGATTTAAATACTTGAGCCAGTTTTAAAAAAAGGGAATCAAATTTAGATTTGTGTTTATTAAAAACAACATTTTTTTCCGTTAGAGAACGCTTTAATTTTCATGTAAAATTAAAAAATATCCAAAAAACGTACGAAATTCATTAAAAATACAATTCTGCAATTAGAAAAAATTAAGACAAGTCTTCTGGGATTTGAACCATTACATCACATTTACATTACATTGAATTATATTACATTTTTTGGATTTTTTTAATTTTACATGAAAATTTAAGCGTCCTCTAGCGGAAAAAAATTGTTGTTTTTAATAAAAATAAATCCAAATTTAATTTCCTTTTCAAAACAGGCACAAGCATTTCATTCTATTTTTATAGAACTTTTTATAATAGTATTACGTTACAAGTAAACCTCCACGGTCCTTCGAATCTTTAAAATCGATTTTCTTAAAATTCTGACGTGTTACAGCAAAACGCCAAGACGCGTTAGCCTATTTTCATATTCTGTTAACATTTCTCATGTGTACCAACCACTGTCGTACTGTGTAATGAATTCGAACCGTTTTGGGACCGCTTTAATTCTTGTTTTTTTGTTGCTTTTTCATAGTAAATATTTCTTTCTAGGAGTGGGTTACTAATCCGACGTCGCAACCCATATTTTTATCGATCTTATGGGTAAATACGTTAACGAATGTTAACGTAGTTCGGTATAGTTAAATATTTGCCTCAGACCAATACTTCTATACGTTACATAAATCAGCACAAACTTATGGTATTATACCCTTTCCAAATATGGTTGTGAAGGGTATAAAAATGTTACATATTTGTTGCACCATGTTTTATTAGTTTTACCTAAAATAGTAAATGCATATTTTATTCGGAACACTCTTGAGGTGATTTGATCAGATATGAATTTGATTTAATTAAATATTGATGAAGTTATAATAATTTAAAATAATTTTTCAAGATATTACAAATTTCAACAAAAGCTTATATTTTGTGGTCATAAGTTTAAAAAGTTTAGATAAGGGCCATCCTAATGTACATATGTGTAAAAGCAAGTCTAAATGAGATTGTGTACACTTACACAAACTATTACATTTAAGGTGGGCTTTTTTTACAAACTTCGCAACTTTTAAAAAAGAAATAACTTTGTTTAATAGCAGCATCAAAAATATTGAGAAACCGCGATCGGTTGTGAGAGCATAAAATGAATTTCTAACTCAAAGTACAAACAGAGATTTCAATGTGACATAAAAGACATAATACGACGAACATCCGATTTCAAATGACAAAACAATTAATTAAAATCATGTTAAATTTTTGATGGCTAATTGAACAACAAAATAAAATAAAGTAAAATAAAATGTTTAAAGACAACAGATCTAAAAAAAAAACAGCTAACAAAAAAATTTTTATCTGAAGAGCCGTTTTATACCAAAATTTGGGAGAGAGATTAAATTAGCATAATTAATAAAATTCTTAGAATTCATGTTTACAATTTGGGGTAAAATGAATGACGTTTTTTGAGTTTGGCCTAAGCGTAAATATTTACCAGAAAAACGGTTACATTTTAAACAAAATAATATCGATCATGACTAAAATCACGGAGTCCAAATTTCGCTACAATATTTAAATTTTTGTGCTATTTTGCATTTGATTATTTTTAAAACATTTGAATTAGTGTCTTACACTAAATAATTTACTAATACAAAAACGATTTCATGTACAGTGCAATCGCAATAGAGTGAACACTTGGTAATATGAACTACTTGATACTACGAACTCCCGATTTTTTCCATTAGTTACTTTATAGAGTGAACAGTACCCAACTCAATAGAGTGAACTTTTGTTTTTCTTATACATAACTGACAAAGACGCACCTTTTATAGTTTTTTTACATACTTTTTTATGAAACAGTTAGGATATCGCTTGAATTTGAAAACATTTTTGTTTTAATTTTCCTCTCTTTTTGTTTATTTTATTAGTTACTCTATAGAGTGAACTATACCAACTCAATAGAGTGAACTTTTGTTATGCAAAATTTCCAATTTCTGCTGAAGTCGTTTCCGATGCCATTTCTGAGACTGACACTGACATCGAGGAAGTAACAGTAGCCAAACCAGACATTACAGCAGCGCAGGCCGTGTAGATTTTTGAAAAAGCTATTGACTGGGCAGAAAATAACACAAACAATTACGAAAATATTTTAGTTTTGCATAAATTCTGCGATTTAGCGGTGCAAAAAATGCTTGTACAAAGCAAAAAACTCTTGAAAATTACTTTACTTCTTTGTAATTATATAATAATATTTAATAAATATAGATGTTTTTTATATAAAAAAGTGTTTTTTTATAGACTCTTTAGAGTGAACTTTTTCAATAGAGTGAACAGGCCTTGCACGAATTAGTTCACTCTATTGCGATTCCACTGTATTTGTAGAAACAAAACGAATGATTGAGGATCAATCATTGTTTAGGTTTTATCTAATACAGATGCATTCGGGTGTTTTTATGGGTGTATTGAATAATATTCATACACAACTATTTTATCTGTACTTACAAATATTTAGATAAACATATGTAGGTATTTCATACTTAATTTTTTGCCACTAAACATCGTTTCGTTTTTGTTAAGGCGTAGAAGTGAAAAATGATCTTAACACGACTTTAAGCTATTCCGATCTAATCACACATACTTATGCAAATTTTGCGCTTTAAGGCTTGTTCACTGTGATCACAAAGAATGCATTCAATCTTTGCTGCTTAAAAAGCTCTTAAGAATCAAGCTTTCGTGTTGATCAATTATTCACCCACGTGTATTAGAAGAATTATTATTATCATCCGATTGTGACGCATATTAAACCAAAAACCTGTTCTTAAATTTAAAAAAAAGCATATAAGCATATAATATTTATTTGGTCTCCCAAATATTGCTAATGATGATGAAATTAAATAACTAACATCGTAATAAAATTATTTCAAATGCCAAAATTACAAATATCTTTAAGATCACAGGCATTTATGAGTATTTAAATAGAGTAGGTCATTGACATTATTACCTTTGGTATGCCAACTTTGTAAGTATGAACCGGTGACAGTATTTTTTAAAAACGGTTAAACAATATTTGACCTATTGATTGACTGATTATGCAAGATTAATGCGAACCGGAGAACCAATCACCGGATTTATATAGATCTGGGAGTACGGTACAAATAGTTCCTTAATAAGCTCCCAAAAGAAATAAGTACCAAATGAAATAACCCCCAAAAAAGTCTCAACTTAAACCCTCTTTGGAAGTTACTTAATAATCACATATAATAAAATAGTACCTTATTGACCGAGCCTTGCTCGGAGCTTTATGATAAGCATTTTGAGGCAAATTTTAAAGTTTTTATATATTTAATTTTATAAAGATAATTTTGAATTATTTTATTTATTTTGTCCGACCAACACATAGTTTGCATAGTTTACAGTTTAACTCATTTTAATAATTTTGGAAATTGGTTATATCAACAGAAACCTCCGTCGACTCATTCGCAACAACTTTGCTAAAGATTATAGTCTGATCAAATGCACAGTTTATGATTTATTTCATTTTAAGTAGTTTTCAGTAGCGCCACCTGAAGTTGTTCATACCAACTAAGAAACCTTCGTTTGCTTATGCGTAACAACTTTGCTTATGATTATAACATGATCAAATGCACAGTTTACGATTTAATTCACTTTGAGTAATTTTCTGTGGCGCCACAAGTCGGACGTTGCTCATTCCAATTCATAAACCTTCGTCGGCTTATCCGCAACAACTTTGCTGAAGAATATAACATGATTAAATGTACAGCTTACGATTAAATTGACTTTGAGTAAATTTCAGTAGCGCCACCTGTCGAAATTTCTTCATACCAAATAAGAAACCTTCGTCGGCTCATGTGCAACAACTTTGCTAATGATTGTAGCATGATCAAATGTACAGTTTACGATTTAATTAATTTTTAGTAATTTTCAGTGACGCCATCTATCGGATATTAGTCTTATCAACTTTAAAACCTTCGCCGGTTTATCCGCAACATCTTCGCTAAAGAGCATAACATGATCAAATGCACAGTTTACTATTCTATAAAGAACATACATACAGACAAACATTCATTTATTTAAAAGGTATAACATTACTAATGTTTTCCCCTTTTTATCCCCTAATTTCAAAAAAGTTCCATATGCATATTTGGTACTTCTTTGGTACCAATTGAATTCGGTACATTTTATTAAAACGCAGTTAACATAATGTTTCTATTCATATTACTTTTTGAGATGTTAAGTTATCAAATACGTGTTTAAAGTTTCTTTCACATCTATTGATTGCAGTACAAAGTTTCTTTCTATGTCCCCTATCGGACATAGTTTGAAAAAAGTACCAAACACCTGTCCGTTTATTTTCATAGCTGTTTAAAACGTAATTTAAATTTTGTTTCGATTTTTTCCCCTTTTAGAGGCAAAGGTTCCAAAAGTCCCTTCTTCTTCGACTTATACATCAAAAAAGATACCCACTGTCCAAATTTTATCAAAATCGTTAGAGCCGTTTTCGAGATAGTCATTCTATATATATATATATATATATATATATATATATATATATATATATATATATATATATATATATATATATAAATACATACATATTGCTCGTTTAAGAATATAAGATAATATGTATAATAAAACAAGTATTAAATGTTATAGTAGGTCAAGCCTGACTATTTGATATCCTACCCTGTTAAAAACTTTCACATAACTATTAAAACTTAAAAGAAAATCATATGAAACAAAACGGAAAAATAATGAGCCCCTTTCCCGAAATATTATAATGTGACTATACTTTAACGAACTCTTATGAAACTGACTACAATGAGAAAAGCAGTATTGCCAAAAGTGAAATAAGATAAATGTAATACTGTCGTTTAGTATGGAAACATTCAAATGACAACACTTGTTTATATTTATGTGTATATCATAGAAAAATTGTGTCACCAATATGCATGTAAATTTAAAGAATTTACCAGCAGTTTCAAATTGATGGGCTGCTTTTAAGTTGGTAAATTTCCTGAAGATTTAAAAATGCACTTCTGATTCGAGAAGGTTGATATTCGCTTTTACCTCAGCCATATCCCCAAGTATTTCACTTACCAAAAATGAATAGGTGGAAAGGGTATTATAAGTTTGTGCTGATTATTATATTATATAGGCTTAGAGTCACTTTCTGAGTCGATTTAGCGATGTCCGTCCGTCCGTCTGGCTGGCTGGCTGGACCCCCATGTAAGCCTTGTAATCAAACTACAGGTCGAAATTCTAAAGATAATTTGATGAAATTTGGCACATATCATTTTTTTGATAATGGGACCATCGCTATTGAAATTCGTCAAAATCGGTCCATTATTTATGGTACCTCCCATATGTCCCACTTACCGGATTTGATATATTGGCCACAAATATCAATATTTTTTCCTGAAATTTAAATCAAATACTGCTTATATAAACTAAAATCACTGTACCAAATTTCGATTTCGGTCCACATTTGACCATAGCTTCCATACAAACTTTTATTTAAAAACGCACTAAATGAGACAAAAATCACTAAAACGCTCGTAAATCTAAAGATAATGAGAATTTTAAGTTTATTTTTTGCATACATAATTTTTGTAACAACTGTAATCAATTTGCAAAATTTCGAGATCGGTCCACATTTGAACCTAGCTCTCATTTAAGTCCAAATGACGGAAACAGCTTAAATATACAAGTTTTGAGAAAATGTTTGTATGGTGGAAAAATTTAGCAAATATTTGCCTTTATACGTGAAAAAGAACACCTTTGAGCATAATGGTAAAGTGTATTGTATGGTCGGTCTTGACCGACTATAGCACTTTCTTACTTGTTCAACTTGGAGCTGTTGGGTTTTTTTTTTATGAAAATACACTAGTTATTAATGAATGTACAACAACAATACTTCGTCAAAATATTACGAACTCAGCCACAATTTGTAACTTAGTACTTTATAGTACTCTAAAGTTAATTAAAAAATACTTTTGTGAGTGCTTAATTAAGTACAATATAATAAGGTGGGGTTTTTTTTCGAACTTTGCTTTAAAGCACTAAATCAAAGTTCCAACAAATTTTAGTGTGGAAGTGAAAGATATTTTTGGGCTTGGTGAATTGTGTCCTCCTTTTTGTCAAAAATATATTTATTATGACATATAATGGCATCAACTCTTAATAAATAAGCTTAAGCTTATGAAGTATATTGGATGTCAAATGATAAAATGTCAAGAATTGAGTTGTCATCCTTTGACATTTATTTAGAAAATAGTTGCGTCGCATTGATAAGATAAGCGGAAATTAGTTTCTTAGTGCGATTCAAAATTTCATGAAAATAGCGAACTTGCTAGAGGTGGATACTTGCCCAGCGCTTTAACGTTAAAAACGATTGTTCGATGTCTGACCTCACACCTTTTCGAGTGTCTGGAGTTATATTTCCGCAACGGCAACAAAACGTTCGCCTTTATATGCCCAATTGTCTATGATTTGCAGGCATAACAGTTTCTTTTATCTTTAACGAAGCTCCACAGAAAGTTGTCCAACGGTGCACAGTGGTTTGAAACAAAAGAAAAGTGGAAATAAATCTGTATATTCTAAAATGTAAGTCTAAGTGAAAATTGTTAAGGAGGGCCCAAGCTTTCTAAATTTTGGATTTATGGTTATCCTGAGTTTACACAGGGTGAACCACCTCAGAAGTAAAAAAAGCTTTTGGACCGTGTATCTCTTTTAATTATTGTTCAATATGGTTGATTTTGGAATAAGTTTGAAATGTTTAATGTTATTGTTTTCAAGTTACTTCATTTCAAAAATAAAAAACATGAATTTTCTCTTCGGCTATTTTTAGTTTTTGACACGTTGTGCATTCGTTATTAAACCCAAAATTTTAATTTTTGTTTTCCTTAATATTAACAATTCTTTCCAAAGTCAAATATTTCCACTGATCGAAAAAAAGTGCATTTTTTCTCAAAAAGATGGTATCAATTTTTACTTTTTAATGAAAAGTTTTTTATTAAGAGATAATGTTTTATTATATATTCGTGGAGAATTGGGTTTTAGAATGATTTGAAATCAAAATTTAAATCAGTGCAACATTCCTTTTACGTACAGTATTGAACGAAATTTGTCTAATTTTTAAGAAAATTTTTGTGTTTTCGAATGTATAACAAAAAATTCAAGCCGATTTTGCAACTTTCTGAAATAAAGTTATAAAGCCCAATATATTATTTTTTGATTTTAAAAATAAAAAGTAGTGCAAATTCATAAACAAATCCAGAAGATAGGGTTTTATAAAAAATGCCAAATTTCCATACTACCATAATTTTAATTGCAAAAAAATATCAGTTGGGTTTTATTTTTTGAAATTGTTTAAATTTTTTTACAAAAACAATTAAACAGGTTTTTTAGAAATTGAAAGTCAAATTTGAAAAATGATTTTATAAAACTACAGTTTAGAAGATACGGACTTATTACTACATCTTTCATTATTTCAAAACACTGTGCGGTATCAAACAGCAGCTTCTTTTCCAATTGTCATCACTATTTCGTCTTATTAAACGGACATCAAACGTTTGACGCAATAAATCGTTTGCTTATACGTAAGCCGATTTATTTCGTTCAGTGGAGATAATATTTATACTTAAGGTAGAAGGCCTATGCACGCGGCAAGCGGCTGCGGGCGGCAATCAGCTGTTTTTAGATTTGTCAAATTTGAAGTGGCAATGGAAAAAAGTAGAACTTTGTTCTACTTTTCCGCGCGGCAGAGTTGTTCAGTGCTGCCAGATTTAATTATATCCTACTCAAATATTTTTATATGAATATTTTTGTAAACAAACGCACATTTTATGTACTGGCAATACTACGACCGCCCGCAGCCGCATGCCGCGTGTATTGGCCTTGTACCTTTAATTTTGTGACAGACTAGAATGACATAAGTATTTTTAGAGTTAAAATACCCGTTTAAACTTATATATACCCCACCCCATATATGGATCAAAGAGTTCTTTTTAGAACATTTAGAATTTTAGTACAATTTTATGGTTTTAAGTTAATCAAAACAACAGAAATATCGTTCGTTCATCAATGCGAAAGAGACGTCAGTCAGGGGCAACCCCAGTACATAAGTTTAACTATTCGATAACACAATGTTTCATATAGAAACTATGACGTCATTCGTTCCACTCTAATTGTTTTTTAAGTATTGCCGGATACGAAATATGTAATCCGATAGATGGACCACCCAATATATGAATCATAGTTATTCTTTATGGAACATTTTTGAATTTAGTAAAATTGTATGGTTTTAAGAAACTCTAAACAACAGAAACAAAGTTTGTTCATTAATGCGAGACTACTCGTATATTTTACAGGCGCCAGTTGCCAACTCTAAGCATATAAGGCTACCCTACTACAAAAGTTTAAATATTTCGATAACGCGATGTCTCTTATAAAAAATATGACGTCATTCGTCCCACTTTAATTATATTATTTCATAATTTACAAAATTGTTCTGAATAAATCTATTTTTAGAGCTGACGTGTTCTTTATCCAGAAATCTATTTTTAGTTAATTATATAATAACATTCTTAATATGACATTTAAATAATAATTTAGGAATCTAAATTATAGAGACTTATACTGAATATCTTCACAATAATAATCGTATATGATCAGCCTAATTCTATATAATCAGGTCCTTTTGCAATGAAGTGATTCTTTGAATGTTTGGCTGTTACCCTCAAGTGCCTTTTGGCTGTTAGCGTTGAAAAAGCCCAGAGAGTACTTGCAAATGTGAATGTTTGAAGAGCGCATATATACATACATATAAATATTTGAGTGTATGGGTAAAGTAACTCCAAAAGGTGTCAGTCTATCTGAGCCTCTGACTTGGCCTTAAAGCAATTTTTTCGGTTAAGCAAAAAAAAAAAAACAATAATAATAACAACAAAAAGCTAAATAAATAAGACGAATTAAGTTAAAAGCAAAATACAAATACACATAACAAAACACAGATACTATCAAGACACGTAAATGTGTATGCATGTATGTTAAAGCAAAGAATACAAGCGTAAACGTAAGATGGACGGACGGATACAGCCAAGTAAATTATGTAGAGATATGGGTGCTCAGTCAGCCAGAGTCATCTTTTTAGGTTTAAAATTGTGTAGCAAAAGATAGAAATGAAATTTAACTTTTAAACTACGATCATTTCTTAACGAAACATCAAACAGAAACGGTCATTAGATAAAATCAGACGGATGTAAGAAAGTTAAACGAAACTAGAGAATATTTAAAGAAAATCTAAAACTTTGGGTTTTAGTAAAAAAAAACCTAACAATTTGAAAAAATATTTTATATGTAAGAAAAAAGAAAAATAAAAGAAATTATAAAAAATTGAATTCAAGTGAAACAGTTTGAAATAAAAAAAGGAATTATATAGTGAAAAAGTTAATAAAAAGAAGATCTTCGGCAGATTTTCACAAAGCAAATGAAAAGCCAAATACAAGTAATTTGAAATTATATTATTATTAAAAAAATATTTTAAACTTAAAATTATTATTTAAAGAAAAAAAAGTTAAGTAAAAAACATGTTTTTTATCAAAGAAAATTCTCCCAAGAAAAATAATTGCATTTTCTAAATTGTAACAGAGAAAAATAAAAAATCCTTTTAAATTTTGTTTTATTAAAAAAAGGATTAAAAACATTTTTTCTACTTAAAAAAATTTTAAAAGAAAAAATATTTAATTTGTGTTAATTTTTTTTTATAAAAATTCCCTAATTCCCCCCCTCTTCAGAGTTACTAAGTGTTAACAAAGTATTTCGAAAACCTAAAACATTAAAATCATGGGTCATTTATCAACCTCGGATCGTGTTAGCACTACAAGTGTCTCGGAAACAACAGAAACGCTAGAAGCTTGCAATACATCGTCAGCCTTGAAACAGCGCTTAACAAATGGCAAAGCATCAGCTGCAAATGGTTTTCCCAAAGCCAATGGTCAACCCTTGGTCTCGGCCGCCGACGGTGAAGTGAAAGTTATACAAAATAAATATCATGTCAATTTGGAGGAATACACACGTAAATTTAAGGGTGACAATGTCCTGGGTATACAATTTGAGGCTCCCCTTAAGTGGCATAATGTCATAATGATCTTTGCTGCCCATTTTCTGTGTTTGTATTGTCTGGCAATTTATCCCCTGGAAAAATTGAAAATACCAACTGTTATTTGGGGTAAGTTAAAATATATTTTGTCATCTTCTTATCTTTAGATTAGCCAAAATAGACAAAGTTCCGTCATTATCATTAGTTAAACCAAAAATATAAAAAACTTTCCTTAACAAAATTCATTAGAGTGGAACTATTATTTTTAAAATCATAGCAAAGATTTGTTTATTTTAAATTAAAAATCTTTATTTTGAGTCTAATTAAAGAATTTATTTTATTATGAGTTAATGACTTGCCTAACCAACCAACAACATCTTAAAAATTTCCGCATTTGCCAAAAATCCAAACAGAAAAACTGAACTTTTTTGTTTTGCACAAAAACTCCAAAATTTCTGATTAATAATATTTATGACCCTGATATTATACCATATAAGGTTTACATCAAGTTTCAAATGTAAATTAATAATATTTGGACTTGGCTAGAGACAATGAAATTTTGAAAGTGTGTTAAGAGCGAAAGATGAAAACAAATGACTGACCATTTATGTGAAATTTCAAGAATAGTTTTGAAATGTTGAACTTGATGTTATGTTTTTTTAATTTTGTTGTTTTGACTTTTTCTTAAGTTTATAGTGGAAATTTTTTCTATATATTCAAATTATTGAATGACACATGTTTAAATACTAAATAGGGCTGGAAATATTACGAAACATTTAAATATGCACTAAATGACCAAATATGCTTTATGCAAAACTGGCTTAAGAATTTATATCCAAATATGCAGTTTGTCTTTGAAGAAAGAGGAAATAAATTAACAATTTGGAGTAATCGTTTAGTGTAGTTATAAAACTCAAAGTCACACTTTTTCCATTAAATCAAGCATATCTGGCTTAAGGAAAAATTAAGGAAAAATTATCCCAAATTTACTTATAAAATTTAAACAATTACTCTACTACATATTTCTTATATTTTATATTTTGATTTGGCTGAGACTACAAGTTATACTTTCATTTTAGAGACGCAAAATATTTTTACAATCGATTTTTTATTAACACGTCGATCATTTCAAAATCTTAGTTTTTTTTTATTAAAAATTTAAAAAATTTACAAATACTTTTTATTATTGATTATTCCTGATTCTTTAACAAATTTGTAATATAATAAAAATATAGCCATATTGAGGATAAAGTTTATAGCTTATTAAACCATAAGATCTTAGCTTTCTAACAGTGTATACATTTTCTGCATATATTTGCATATTTTGAGGCAGCTTTAGTTTTTCCGAAAAAACAGACGACCATTTGCTCAATATACACAAGTTTATGTAGGATATAAATACTTTTAAAGAAAGAGTATTTGGCAGGGATTATGTCATATTAAAGCCCAAGATCTAAACTTTCTAACAGTGTAAACATTTTCTGCATATACTTGCATATTTTGAAACAAGTCCAGTTTTTCCAAAAAAAAAACAAGTAAATTTTTGATTTGATTGGATATAATTATTAAAAAGTATAAAGCTAGGTCTATCTCTGGTCAAAGCCTAAAGTCTCAGCAGTGTATACACATTTTGTATATATTAGCATATTTTACGACAGGGACAGTCTTTCCGAAAAAAAACAAGCAAAATAATTTTGTTGGATTTTGCTTGTCTTAAATGACTTATACAGATCATTTACTGCCTGCATAAATTTGCATATTTAGCTTAATAAAGCTAAATTTTTGAAATATGCCTTGAACTATCCCATTAAATTCGTCATATGTACGAAATTTTGTTCAATATTACGAAAAATATAAGTTATTTAATTATCACGTTTAAAAATATATTTTGAATTGTAAATTTGTATATAATATCTAAACTTTGAATTGGTCCGTTTTCAAAATCCAATATTACAATTTGTCTAACAAACTTGTTTCAATTACCCTCTCAAAGGTCTTAAATTCAAATTGTCGCTTATTAAAAATTTTACGATTATAAAAATTCCATTGAATATGGTTGTTTTTATTAAGGAAATATTTTTGTTTAGATCATTAATTTGGAATGTAATAACCGTGTTAATTGAACGGGTTATAAAATAAAATATTTCCAAAAAATATTAAAATTTTTAGTATTTTTAAGAACAAGAATTTGAATTCAAATTCTTTTTAATTTTCTAAATAAAAATATTTTTTTTGCAAAAAGTAGCACCCAAATAATCGGAATGTAGTGCTTTCGGCCGTCAGATCAGTTTTTCTAGCTTTTTTCTGCTAAAGAAATCATTAAAGCGATTCATAATTGGCAGAGATATGAACAATAAAGCAAAAAGCTTTATAATATGATCAGTTGTGTGTCTAGGATAACATGCCATTGCTTAGCCTAGACAATAACACTTTTGGGTTTTATAAAATCTTTGATAATATTATGCAGATAAATCATTTTATCAATATGTTGAAGAATCTGGTCCAAACAGCACTCGTAACCTTAAAATTTTGCTATTACGAGTCAAATTTTTTTCCAAAATTTTAATTTTTTTAATAAAAAAGTAGTTAGTCGAGCCAACATTTCATCCATTTACTTCAAGAAGTAAATGATATTGGTCTTATCAGTCCAAAATAATTAGCATATTTCTTCTAATTCGCATAATTAAATCGGAGTTAAGTCTAAACATATAAAGATGCTTTAAGACTTTTGGATCTAAAACTTGAACATATTCTTTACGAGAGGACACCACTAAAACTATAGTAATGTAAATTAAAAGAAAAATATTTAAAAACGTTTAAAAACTTCATAACATTTATAAATTGTAATATACAATTTATGAAAATTATTAAGTTTTTCAATTTTTGAGATGTTACGCAGATTTTTTCTATAAATAATTTTTTTCTATAAATAACTCTAAAAACGAAATGCATGTCAAATTATAGTCCAAAGTTATAGCTTTTTACCAGTATACAAATTAACTGCATATATTTGCATATTAAGTCCCTAATCAATAATGAGTTTTATGATTATATCAAATCAATAATGAGCGATTTTAGCTTTAGAAGTAGGACGTACAAAAAACGGTTCGGTTAATAATATTGTAGAATTAATTTTATCTAGATAAGAGCATTGAGGAGATATTTAACCGACTTTAAGACTAGATATGCAAATATATGCAGATGATTTATATTCTATTAAATAGCTAAGACTATGGACTTTAATAAGTTGTATATTTTGTTTTAAGAGTTATTTATTGAAAAAAGTTCTAGCATCTTCATTATGTTCCTAAAAAATGTTGTTTAATTAAGGAGATTGCAAGATGAAACCAAAAACTGGTATTAAGTAAACTTTCGAAGAAAAAAAAAATACTCAGAAACTTTTTAACTTTTCAAAAATTTTATTCATTTTTAAATTTTGGAGTGATTATACCGATTTATAAGATAAGATATGCAAATATATGCAGATAATTTATATTCTACTGAAAATCTGAGACTTTAGTCTTTAATTTGTGATATATATTGTTCTAAGAGGTTCTTAAAGAAAAAAGTTCTATCATTTCCATTATTCGATAACTTCAAAAAATGCTAAAACTAGTGCTTTAATTAAACTTTTGAAGTTGGACCTACAAATAAAGATTCTGTTAATAATATTTTACAGTTAAACTTATCTAGTAAAGGGTATTGCAGCAGATTTTTGTCATTTTGGAGTGATTAAACCAAATTTTAGACTAGATATGTATGCAAGTATATGCAGATGATTTATATTCTACTTAAAAGCTAAGACTTTAGTCTTTAATTTGCAATATATATTGTTCCAAGAGTTATTTAATGAAAAAAGTTCTATCATTTTCATTATAAAATATTTTCGAAAAATGCTAAAATCACCGCATTAATTTAACTTTTGAAGCTTACAAAAAAGGATTCTGTGAATAATATTATACTATACAAGTAATCTTATCTAGTTAAAGGTATTTTAAAGTGATTTTAGCGATTTTTAGATTAGATTTGCAAGAATATGCAGATGATTTATATTCTACTGAATAGCTGAGACTTTAGTCCTTAATTTGTGATGTATATTGTTCTAAGAGTTACTTAAAGAAAAAAGTTTATCATTTCCATTATTCGACAACTTCAGAAAATGGTAAAACTAGTGCGTTAATTAAACTTTTGAAGCTTTATTTACAAAAAACCGTTACTGATAATAATATTATACAAATAATCTTATTTAGTAAAGGGTATTGCAGCAGATTTTTGTCATTTTTGAGTGATTAAACAGAGTTTTAGACTAGTTATGCAAGTATTTTTAGTTTGTGATATATATTGTTTTAAGAGTTATTTATTAAAAAAAGTTCTATTATTTTCATTATTAAATATTTTCGAAAAATTCTAATATTACCGCATTAATTAAACATTTGAAGCTGGACTTACAAAAAAGATTCTGTTAATAATATTATACAATTAGTCTTATCTAGTTAAGGGTATTGAAGCAGTTTTTTGTCATTTTGGAGTGATTATACCGATTTTTAGATTAGATTTGCAAATATATGCTGATGATTTATATTTCACTGAGAAGCTAAGAGTTTTGTCTTTAATTTGCGATATATATTGTTCTAAGAGTTATTTATTGAAAAAAGTTCTATCAATTTCATTAAAAAATATTTTCGAGGAATGCTAAAATTACCGCATTAATTTGAAGCTGGACTTACAAAAAAAGAGTCTGTTAATAATTTTATACAATTAATATTATCTAGTTAAGGGTATTGAATCAGATTTTTGTCATTTTGGATAGTTAAGGGTATTGCAGCAGATTTTTGTCATTTTGGAGTGATTATACCAATTTTTAGATCAGATTTGCAAATATATGCAGATGATTTTTATTTTGCTGAAAAGCTTAGACTTTAGTCTTTAATCTGTGATATATTTTCTTTTAAGATTTATTAATTGGAAAAAGTTCTTCTAAGTCCAATATGAAATAACTTGGAAATATGCTAAAATTAGCTAAACAGCTAATTGCTAATACAATTAATTGCATATCAAAATTCACAAAAAAGCTTGTTTAGTTAAGGGGATTTGCGGTAGGAAAGCCAAAATTATATTAAACAGGTATTTAGTAAAAGTTCTTCTGATTTAGTTATTAGTTAATTATAGTATTTGATATTAAGAAAGAAGATTTTGGTTTCTTAAAAATTTTTAAAAGTATATTAAATATATATAAAAAAGCTTTTATATTAAATTTATTACTGTTCCATTATTTTGGCAAATCATGGTGATCACAATTTACCAAAAATAATTAACATAAAGTGGTAACAAAATTGTTGAAATTAAAAAATTATCGGTTAATTAAAAAAAGACATAATAAAGATGAAAATAATTTAATTTTATGATAATTACTGTGAAATATTTAACTCAAACAAAACAATTGCTTATTTGTTGTCAACAATTTAAAAAGGAAATTGTTAAAAGTTAAAAACTCATAAAAGCTTGAAACCTCAAAAGTTAAGTTAAATTTAGATTAAATCTTTTGACACTTGATGGGAGTAATTTTTTAAGCAAAAAAAATGAATAGCAAAATATTAAAAAAAATTAAGCAATTTTTTAAATTTAGATGTAGGTACTGTAGGTTAATTTTATTAATGTATGTCAATTGCCTTTAAAAACATTGTAAAACTATTGACTTTTCAACAAAGTCGTCTTTTTGCCATTTCGACTGTCGGCTGTTTTTTTATTTGTTTGTTTGAAGTTTCGTACTGTTAAGCAAATATTTTATTTAAGTACTGTACTCTAAACAATGACTTTAACAAAAAACAAAACTTTAACGAATTTGTGGGTCATAAAGGTGTAAAATTATTACAAAATATTATATTTTGTTGGGTTTCGCTCAAAAAGTAATAACCGTGTCGATTCATTTAAGACATTTACGTTTTAGCGTTTTGTTTTTTCTACTTCACATTCATTAAGTTTTGCATGACATGTTAAAAAATTTTTCAAACAAATTATGTATTTAGGTTTATCATATAATTTATCTGTATATTTACTGATCTTTGATTTTTTTTCTACTGATGCTGTGTGTGCCCTGTGAAATTATGCAATATTTTAAATATTTTGGATTGTCTTTTTTCAGGTTTCATTTATTTAAATTAGTTTTTATAACTTTAATATCGAGCCTTTCAAAATTTAAATAATAATAGTTTTAATGGGTTTGAATTAAATATCTAATTAATTTGATGTTACCAATTTTTAATTAATTTCATGTGTGCACAGTTTGAGCTTTTAAAAGGCAAGCTGGACTATGTTCAATCCTAAAATAGCTTGGGTTATGAATTTTAGAGCATAAAGATCCAAAATACTTGTTTGAAGAAATTTGGATATATATAACACTTTTTGACTTTTTTTGGGAAATCTATTAACAAGCTTTTTTCCGTTAGTATGACATATTTTATCTTAAATGAGTGATTTTATCTACAAAATAATAAAATTCCTTATTCTGGGGAGTTTTAGACTTTTAGACTTAAATTTAAGAATAAGTATGCAATTGTATGCAGATGACTTTAATAGTATTACAAGGCAAAGACCAAAGCTTTTAATTCGACATGAACTTAATTTGAAAAGTTCTTATATAAGAGCTCGATCTTAAATAGTTTTTGAAAAAATTACTTTTATATAAAATAAGATTTTTAATCAACAGAATTATTAAATATCTTATTCTGAGGACTTTTGGACTTATGATAGTTTTTATTGAGTTTAGACTAAATATGCAATTATATGCAAATTATTTTAATAGTAATACAAAGCTAACCCAATGCCTTTAATTCGAAATACGTTTAGTTTTTAAAGTTTTTATATTAAAGCTGGGTCTTAGTTTTAAAAGTGTTTATACATATTAAAGCTGTTAGTTTAAAAGCTTTTATATTAAAACTGGATCTTAAATAGTTTTTGAAAAATTTCTTTAATATCATATTTTGTCTTAAATAAGAGATTAAATCTACAAAATTATTAAATATCTTATACTGGGGAGTTTTGGACTAATGTCACTTTTAAATGATTTAAGACTAAATATGCAATTATATGCAGATTATTTTAATAGTGGTACAAAGCTAAGACCAAGGCCTTTCATTCGACATAAATTTAGTTTTAAAAGTTCTTATATTAAAGCTGAAGCTTTGAAATAATTTCTTTAATATCATATTTTATTTTAAACAAGAGATTTAATTTACAAAATTATTAAATATCTTATTTTGGTGAGTTTCGGACTTATGACAGTTTTTAATGTTTTAAGAATAAATATGCAATTATATGCAGATAACTTTAATAGTTTTAGAAAGCTAAGACCTAAGCCTTTAATTCGACATAAACTTAGTTTTAAAAGCTTTTATATTAAAACTGGATCTTAAATAGTTTTTGCAAAAATTTCTTTAATATCATATTTTATCTTAAATGAAAGATTTAATCTACAAAATTATTAAATATCTTATTCTGGGGAGTTTTGGACTAATGTCACTTTTAAATGATTTAAGAATAAATATGCAATTATATGCAGATAACTTTAATAGTTTTACAAAGCTAAGACCTCAGCGATTAATTCGACATGAACTTAGTTTTAAAAGTTTTGAATATTCTTGAAAAAATTTCCTTAATATCATATTTTATCTCAAATAAGAGATTTAGTCCACAAAATTATTAAATATCTTATTCTAAGAAGTTTTGGACTTATGACACTTTTTAATGACTTAAGACTAATTATGCAATTATATGCAGATAACTTTAATAGTTTTACAGAGCTAAGACCTAAACCTTTAATTCGACATGAACTTAGTTTTAAAAGTTTTGAATATTAAAGCTGGATCTTGAAATGGTTTTTGAAATAATTTTTTTAACATCATATTTTATTTAATATAAGAGATTTTATTTACAAAATTATTAAATATCTTATTCTACGGAGTTTTGGACTTATGACAGTATTTAAAGATTTAAGACTAAATATGCAATTATATGCAGATTATTTTAATAGGAATAAAAAGCTTAGACCAAGGCCTTTAATTCGACATAAATTTAACTTTAAAAGTTCTTATATTAAAGCTGTATCTATATAGTTTTTGAAAAATTTTCTTTAATATCATATTTTATTTTAAATGAGAGATTTAATCTACAAAATTATCAAATATCTTATTCTTGAGAGTTTTGGACTTATGTCAGTTTTTAATGATTTAAGACTAAATATGCAATTATATGCAGATTATTTTAATAGAAATTCAAAGCTAAGAGCAAGACCTTTAATTCGACATAAATTTAATTTTAAAAGTTCTTATATTAAAGCTGTATCTTTAATAGTTTTTGAAAAAATTTTCTTTAATATCATATTTTATCTTAAATAAAAAATTTATTCTACAAAATTATCAAATATCTTATTCTTAGGAGTTTTGGACTTATGACAGGTTTTAAAGATTTAAGACTAAATATGCAATTATATGCAGATTATTTTAGTAGTGATACAAAGCTAAGACCAATGCCTTTAAGTCGATATGAATTTAATTTTAAAAGTTTTTTATATTAAAACTGTATCTTTAATAGTTTTTGAAAAAATTTTCTTTAATATTATATTTTATCTAAAATAAGACATTTAATGTACAAAATTATTAAATATCTTTTTCTGGAGAGTTTTGGACTTATGACAGTTTTTATAGATTTAAAACTAAATATACAATTATATGCAGATTATTTTAATAGTAATACAAAGCTAAGACCAAGGCCTTTAATTCGATATGAACTTAGTTTCAAATGTTTTTATATTAAATATACATCTTAAATAGTTTTTAAAAAAAATTTCTTTAATATGATATTTTATCTAAAATGAAAAATTAAATCTAAAAAATTATTTCTTATTCTGGGAAGTTTTGAACTTATGTCAGTTTTTAATGATTTCAGACTAAATATCGTCGTTGAAAATCCAAAACTGCGTAACAACACTTTTTCAAATTTTACAGGAGAAGCAAAAATTCAAATATATATTTTTTTTAAAAATTCAAATATTTTATTTTCATATCTTACCCCAAGTTTGATGATACGCATATTTGAATTTTGAAAATAGTGCACATGTTGATACGCAATTTTTAATTATGGATATAAAACCGTTGTTTTTGGTCGCAATTATATGCAGATAACTTTAATAGTTTTACAGAGCTAAGACCTAAACCTTTAATTCGACATGAACTTAGTTTTAAAAGTTTTGAATATTAAAGCTGGATCTTGAAATGGTTTTTGAAATAATTTTTTTAACATCATATTTTATTTAATATAAGAGATTTTATTTACAAAATTATTAAATATCTTATTCTACGGAGTTTTGGACTTATGACAGTATTTAAAGATTTAAGACTAAATATGCAATTATATGCAGATTATTTTAATAGGAATAAAAAGCTTAGACCAAGGCCTTTAATTCGACATAAATTTAACTTTAAAAGTTCTTATATTAAAGCTGTATCTATATAGTTTTTGAAAAATTTTCTTTAATATCATATTTTATTTTAAATGAGAGATTTAATCTACAAAATTATCAAATATCTTATTCTGGAGAGTTTTGGACTTATGTCAGTTTTTAATGATTTAAGACTAAATATGCAATTATATGCAGATTATTTTAATAGAAATTCAAAGCTAAGAGCAAGACCTTTAATTCGACATAAATTTAATTTTAAAAGTTCTTATATTAAAGCTGTATCTTTAATAGTTTTTGAAAAAATTTTCTTTAATATCATATTTTATCTTAAATAAAAAATTTATTCTACAAAATTATCAAATATCTTATTCTTAGGAGTTTTGGACTTATGACAGGTTTTAAAGATTTAAGACTAAATATGCAATTATATGCAGATTATTTTAGTAGTGATACAAAGCTAAGACCAATGCCTTTAAGTCGATATGAATTTAATTTTAAAAGTTTTTTATATTAAAACTGTATCTTTAATAGTTTTTGAAAAAATTTTCTTTAATATTATATTTTATCTAAAATAAGACATTTAATGTACAAAATTATTAAATATCTTTTTCTGGAGAGTTTTGGACTTATGACAGTTTTTATAGATTTAAAACTAAATATACAATTATATGCAGATTATTTTAATAGTAATACAAAGCTAAGACCAAGGCCTTTAATTCGATATGAACTTAGTTTCAAATGTTTTTATATTAAATATACATCTTAAATAGTTTTTAAAAAAAATTTCTTTAATATGATATTTTATCTAAAATGAAAAATTAAATCTAAAAAATTATTTCTTATTCTGGGAAGTTTTGAACTTATGTCAGTTTTTAATGATTTCAGACTAAATATCGTCGTTGAAAATCCAAAACTGCGTAACAACACTTTTTCAAATTTTACAGGAGAAGCAAAAATTCAAATATATATTTTTTTTAAAAATTCAAATATTTTATTTTCATATCTTACCCCAAGTTTGATGATACGCATATTTGAATTTTGAAAATAGTGCACATGTTGATACGCAATTTTTAATTATGGATATAAAACCGTTGTTTTTGGTCGTAAAAATCTAAAAATTGGTAGAGACATGTAAGACAACTTTACGAATCATAATCAATCAAAAACTCGATTTTGATTTTTTGATGATACGCAGTTTTGGATTTTCAACGACGATATGCAACTGTATGCAGATGATTTTAAAAGTGTTACACATCAAATACTGAAACCATTAATTTAAGATAAATTTCATTTTGAAAGTTTTAATATTGAAACATATAACTTAAATAGCGAGACTTAATAATAATATTTAAACACATAACTTTAATAGCGAGACTTTATAATAATATTTAATAACGAGACTCTGTAATAATATTTATAAAAAAAATATTTAATTTTCCAAGTTTACGTAATAAATTAAAAGGTACTATTTGTTTTCATCGAACCCAATTATTACAATGAACAAATCACTTTATTCAGATATTTAAAGGCATGTGTGAACAATTTACTTGTATTCGATTACGTTAGTATTAATTGATTTTAGCCTAAATATGCAAATATATGTAGATTATTTTTATAATACAATAGTATGAGCCAATTAAATGTTAATAGGTTTTTGTTAACAGATTTTTTTTTGCTATAACAAAGTTAAGACAGAAACTTTTATAATAACAAAAATTTGTTTTAATAGTTTTTATATTAAAGTTATATCTTAATTGTAAATAGAAATCTTAGAAAAAATAACGTTGCTGTCTCATAGTTTTTATTAAATGAAAAAGTTTTCTTTCATTCTGAAGAATATAAAAAAATTTTATTATTTGGTCAAATCACTATTTAATAATTGTATGCTAAAAATGCAGATATATGCAGTTTAGGTTTATACTAGCATAAATCTAACACTTTAAACATTGATTGGAGAAACATTTCATTTTTAGAGACTTTCAATAAAGGCTATATCTTATAATAGCAACTAAACCTTATAATAATATTTATAAGAATATTTCCTTAATAAAGATATTCTATATTTTTGGTATTAAGTTAAAAGGTACTTTTCGTTTAGATCGAATTTAATTATTAGATGAATTACGCTTTCATTCCACAGATTTTAAAGCATTCATGAACAAGTTACTTATATTATATTATGTCAGTATTCATTGATTTTAGGCTAAATATGCAAATATATGCAAATGATTTTTATAACATTCTAAAGCTAAGACATGAGTCTTTAATTGGTTTATAAGCTTTTGTTAATAGAAATAGTACCACAGATTTGATACTGACCTAAATCTACTTTAATAACTACAACTGAATAATATTTATTAGCATTTGAGTGGTTTTCGTGATATTTAATGGTCCGGTTGTAGCAGTGGTAAGGGGCTATGGTTAAATGTGGGCCGGTTTTCACAAAATTTGCTATACTACTTTTTGTAATAATTTGGTCCATTTTATTTTTATTATAATTAAAACGTGTATCGTGGTATTTATCGTTAAAACGGGTTTGTTCAGGAGAGCCATTTTAAAGATTTAAATATTATTTTTTTTTACCTTATTTTACCTTTATTTATATACAACCGGAAAGTCTTTCATTTGTGATACATTTTTATTTTATAGAATTCTATTTAAAAGATTTATATCCCATATATGCAACCGGGAAGGTGAAACTTCTAGGTGTGATTCAAATTTTGAAACACTGATCATCACAGTTATAATTCAAAATTTTTCGCAATTTATTCTGTGGCTTTTCTAACACTGACTTCTATCGAATATGCAAGTATATGCAGACTTTTTATATATAACCGAAAAACTGAGACTTCTGTCTTTAATTTGTGATACATTTTTATTTAATATAATTCTATTTAAAAGAGTTATAACCCAACTTAACTTATGTAAATTTTTATATTTCACAAATAGTCTAAGAATTGGGAATATTTAACATATATATTCATAATCAAATTTTTTCCACTCAGAAAATGGATTTTGAATATCTGAATATTTAATGAATATAATACATATCTATTATAAAACGCGGCGGTATAGCGGGTTAGTCATCCGCCTAGCATGCAAGAGGTCCCAAGTTCGATCCCCGGCAAGACCCACTTGAAAAAAATAAATTTTCAAAAAAGTGGCGGTTCACCTTATAACTTAGCTAGCCACTGGTTATTGAGTATTAGGCTATGTAAAACTTCTCTAACTAATGCATTTGCTGTTTGGAGTCGGCGTTAAAACATAGGTCCCTTTCAATGAGTCTAAAAATATGATCGGATGCAGCTCATTGTCTGAGAGAAGTACCCCTAGTTCCAATAGGAATCTTACTGGGGTATAATAAAAGATGCATATCTATTAAATAAGATAATATCAGCTCAAAAAGTCATTGAGATCTGTGCACAGATTATTAAAATAGCATAAAAATTTTAATAAAAAAGCACTTCTTATTATCACAAAACTTGATTAGTTTTAACCCGATTTTAATGATTTCTTTGACAAATCTAAAGAAATTGTGCTGTCGATCTGCTTAGACATCAGATCGGTAAATCTTACAGCTAAAAACAGTTATTTGTTATACCTAATGTTATATTCCTTATTATTTATCTGTTCACTAGTACAACATCTATTAATTACGTTTCAGAAGAAACTTACCCTTTTAAACCAAGATTTCATTTATCTTACATGCATTGCCAGTATGGTTGTTGTCTTGGCTAAGTAACCGAGGATCAGTCAGAATTTTTGTAAAACTATTTGTGATTAAAACTTCATATCTCGCTATCTTTAATAAGTTCTCCTAGAGAAATCGTTTTATTAAAATCTCTCAATTACACCCTTGGGTTAAAGCACAGCTTAAAATTTATGTCCAAATTTAAAACTTAAGTTATTCCCTTAAGGTTAATCCCATAAATTTTAAAACTAAAATATTTTAAAATTTATTTCTTTATTTCCCTAAAAATTTCTCATAAATTTTAAAGAGCACTTTAAAAAAAGTACCATCAGAATCTTATTACAAAAAAAAACTTGTTAAATGTTTAATTTATAAATAAAAAAAATAGTTATGAAGACAAGGTTCACCCTGAAAAGGGGAATTTTTAAGTTAAAACATCACGACTACTATTTTTCCTAGAAAATCTTCAACTAAAAAAGTATTTTCTTTCGTGTTTCTGAGCCATAAAATTTAAGTACAATACGAGTACAATAAGACTAAAACAACTTTGCGGTTTAACTTAGCTGACAAAAACCACGAAAAAACCCAATGAACAGACAAACGTAATGATCATGATCAATATTTTAATTTATTTGTCTGTAAAGTTAAAAATTAAACAAAAGCAACAAGTGAAATCATTTTTGTATAAAAGCCAAATATTCAATTTTAAAGAAGATGAACGAATATGAAACGCCTAAGCATCTTGTAAATATTGCACAAGATCCAATGTTTCATTGATCAAAGGCGATCGCGATCGCAATCGTTCAGACGCCACACACACGTTTATACTTTAAAACCTGACATTGAATTGTAGACTTTATGTCGTCGCCGTTAATGAAACAAAAAAATGAAAACTGTGACGCTGTTGAGCGAAAAAAAGAAGTTTAAAGATGTTTCTTGGCAGAAATTCAATGAATTATTCATTGAAGTTGATTAAATTGAAGATGGGTAATTTCAAGTGATCTAAAAGTACCAAATTTCTGGGTATTTTTTAGTTCTAAGTGTAATTGTGCTAATTTGCTTTATTACGGCTTGTGAAATATTCAAAAAATAATAGTTTTAGAACATAATATTTCTTACTGGTTTTTTGTAAAGTATGCAAATATATGCAAACAATATATTTACTATTATAAACCTTAGCCTTCAGCTATTATGTTAGGGCAGTTTTTATTTTATAGTTTTCAATTAGAAAAGGTAAATCAAGAATTATTAACCTGCTCTAATACTAATAACATTTAAAATATGCATGAAAAAAATCCAGAATAAAGTACTAATAGTTTTTAAGTAACAAAATTCAGTACCAACTGGTAAGAACAATTCCTTAACTCTGTAATTGATAAACCTTTAAGGGGCTGTTAACATATTACGTAACGATCTTAGGGGGTTACGACTTTTGTTACGGTAGGGGTATTCTGTATGAGTATTTCTATTAAAATGTATTACACAGGGAGGAGGGGGTTAAAAATCTGTGAAAATAGCGTTGTGTAATATGTAAACAGCCCATAACTTAAAATTTGCAGCATATGTAAATTTTAGTTATGACATATCTTCTTTTTCACGAAAAGCCCATTAAGCAAAATTTGTCATATTAGAGCCCAAAGTCTGGGCTTTTAAACAGTATATAAACCAACTGCATATAATTGCAAATTTAGCCTAAAATCGATTATCGATGGAATTAAATAACATAAGTTAAATCATTAAAATATGCCTTAAACATTCTAAAATGAAACAAAACATTTTAGGGTACCAAAATTTAGTTCCATCTCAAAAGGCCAGCACTTTTTTCTTTGTTCCGCGAAAACGAATATGTTATTACGTAGACATTTATCTGCTACCACTACAAGCAGTGGTAAGGCAGTGCATTCAGTGGGTTCAACCTCCAAATTGCAGCGTTGATAATAAATATGATCAAGATGAAGTTACACATGTTATGGACAACAACAAAAATTGATTTATTTTTTGTGTTACGTCTTTAGTTTTTAACTTGATAGGAAAATACAAGTATTTAACGTTTTTGTTAAATAATAATGAAAAAAAATATTATATTTAAAACATATGAGAATTACTTGCAAAAACTAAAAAAAAATCTTATTTAAAAAATTACATATTTCCCAAATGGCTCATAAATATTTATTGCCTGTCCTTATTTGGCAGACAAATTATGTGTTTTAAGGATTTTTGTCGATTTTTTTATGAAATTTCAAAAATTCTGAAATTTAAGAAAACAAATTGCTTGGTTGAGTTGAAGTTATTCTTAAAATAAAATTAATTATAGAGCAATTTAGGTTTGAAGTTGTAAAAATAGTTTAAAGTGTGTTAAGTACTAAATCATTAAAAGTATAAATAAATCGAGTACTATAATTACTGAATTGAAAATAAGCTTATATTCTGGTTCCCTTTAGTGAAAAATGACACTATATAACTTTTTAAAAATTTTCAAAATATTTTTTAAAATCCTTTTTTTTAATGAAACTTATAACCTAAAATTTGAACTTGTTTTGAAATATAAACATCGGATTTCTTATGGGATCGATAGTTCAATTTGTCTAGACTAGTTTTGCTGAAGGAATCATATAAATCGGGTTATATCTTCCAGAGATATAAGCATTTGAATATGTAAAAATGTTTAAATAGAATTTCCGTATTATTGTCATTTGGATGTTGCCTTGGCTAACACTTTGTTTAATTATTTTAATCATGAAAATATAACCTTATGCGGTTACCACTATTTGATAAAAGACTAAAAAAAAGAAGACCCTTGTCTCCCAGCTTTACCCCAAGCCATGTGCTTTTTATGGGCCCCAAATCATTTTTGAAAAAAGCTATCATTTTTCCAGGCTTATATCTTGTTTACCGTTTGGAATTTTGATTTACTCTTTGAGGCAAAGTTGTAGCCCTTATCACGAACAACAAAAATTGCAAACATATCAAATCCAAGAAACATTATCTTCAATATCAAAATAGAAAAAAAATTTTGAAAAAATCGATTTTTTTATTTATTGGAATTATTTTTGTGACATTTCATAACACTCACTTTGTCGGAATATGCAAGAATATGCAGACTATTTATATGCAACCGGAAAGCTGGGACTCCTGCCTTTAATTTGTGATACATTTTTATTTTATAGAATTAAATTTAAAAGAGTTATATCACAACTTAACTTATGTAAATTTTTATTTTTCACAATATTCGGAGAATCATTTTTGCAAAGAAAAAGCAATCACTTTTCCAAGCTCATATCTTGGTAACCATTTAGAATATTGATTCACTCTCTGAGGCGATATTGTGGCTCTTATGATAAGGAACAAAAATTGTGAGCATAAAAAATCAAAAAAGCTTCATCTTCAAGATGAAAATCACAAAAAAATTAAAAAATATCCTTTTATTATTTATTGCAATTAACTCTCCGACGTTTCATAAATCTCACTTTATTAGAATATGCAAGTACATGCAGACTATTTATATACAACCGCAATATCGGGACTTCTGTCTTTAAAGTGTGATACTTTTTTATTTGTTAGAATTGAATTTCAAAGAGTTATATTCCAACTTCTTATAGAGAAAATTGCAAAAATCAAAGAAACTTTGTCTTCAAAAAACTAAAAAAAATCGATGTTTTTAATTATTTGTGTGTCATTTTATAATACTCACTTTACATAAATATGCAAGTATATGCAAACTTTTTATATACAACCGGAAAGCTGGGACTTTTGTCTTTAATTTGTGATACATTTTTATTTGAAAGAATACAATTTGAAAGAGTTATATTCCAAGTTAATTTATATACATTTTTATTTTTCACTATATTCTAAAAATCATTTTTGCAAAGAAAAAGCTATCACTTTTCCAAGCTCGTATCTTGGTAACCGTTTAGAATTTTGATTAACTATCTGAGGCAAAATTGTAGCTCTTTCCATAAGGAAGAAAATCAAAGAAACTTTATCTTCAAGAATAAAATCGCAAAAAACTTGAAAAAAATCGATTTTTAATTTATTTCAATTATTTGTGTGACGTTTCATAACTCTCACTTTATCAGAATATGCAAGTATATGCAGATTATTTATATACAACCGGAAAGCTGGAACTTCTATCTTCAAATTGTGACACATTCTTATATGATAGAATTAATTTTGAAATGGTAATATTCCAACTTAACTTATGTAAATTTTTATTTTTCACGATATTATGAAAATCGATCACTCTTCCAAGCTCATATCATGGTAACTGTTTGGAATTTTCATTTACTCTCTGAGGCAAAGTTGTAGCCCTTATCATAAAGAACAAAAACTGTGGACATATAATATCAAAGAAACTTCTTCAAGATCAAAATCGCAGAAAACTTAAAAAAATCGATTTTTTTATTTATAACAATTTATTCTGTAACATTTCATAACACTAACTTTATCAGTATAGGCAAGTATATCCAAACTATTTATAAACAACCGTAATGCTGAGACTTCTATCTTTAAATTGTGATATATTTTTATTTGATAGAACTAAATTTGAAAGATTTATATTCCAATTTGACTTATGTAAATTTGACTTAATGAAAATTTTTATTTTTCACAATATTCTGAGAATCGGGAATGTTTTACATTTATATTCATAATCAAAATGTTTTCAGCAAATTTGATTTACTTTCTTTAAAGAACAAAAATTTCGAACATATAAAATCAAAAAAACTTCAAGAACTTTCAATCGGAAAAAAGTAATAAAAATTGATTTATTATCTTTTTCTCATATTCAGGTCCATAGTCAGCAAATTATACATAAGAAAAGTTGAAAAATACAGGCAGCACCGGCTTAAAATATATAGTCCAGCTATAAAGCGTTCAAGGAATGAAGTACGAAAAGTATAGAGAACAATGGCTTCTTTTTTATGTAGAAAAAAATTTTGATATAGGTAATAACTAAGAAATTTCGAATAAGTGTTGAAATCACCTAAATACATTTGGGACGCTGAGGGAGCTTCCAAAAGAATCGGGAAACTAAGAAATATTTTTTCCCTTTCAAAACTTGATATTAATATGCAAAATATTAATTTGTGTTAGGTAACAAAATTAAACTTAAAGAAGAATAATTAATAAGTAGAAGAATATTAATAAGTAATTAATTAGTTAATTAATATTGAAAATAATATTCGGGGAATAACCCAAAGATGTTATTATGAAAGTGGTTAAGATATAATATTCTAAAAATTTCTTTATCAAGTAGAATTTATATATTTTAGCAAGATATTTTTTGCAATTTCTCTGTATAAACAAATTTTTTAATAGAGTCCAAAAAGCTGTCAAAGTCCGACATTATAACGATGCAATATTTATGAGCTTTCGTAAGCGATAAAAAGCTTTATTTATTTATAACTTTTTGCAAACCAGTTTCATTTGTTTATGCATAATTTTGAAATACCCCCCAAAAAAACAAACTTCAAAATCAATATTTTGCGTAATTAAAATGAAATATGATTTTGTATACAATTCGAAATTTGTAATGGAATCTAACAAAATTCGAGAGCAATAAACAAATGAAACCAGTTAAAATGAAATGTTGAATGCCGCCGCTAAAGCCACCACTCTTACGTATTGGGCTTTTGACCTTCACAGCTTTCGAATAACAATAAAATTGAAATACATAAATAAAATTTATTGATCGAAATTTCAATATTATATGCATTAGTATTTATAGATGGCGAAACAAATTGTTGCATAACTGAGCAGACATTTCTTTGAGAAATGTTGATGATGTTTATTATAAATTTACAATTTTTTTTTGTTACTTCATATCTTGTCGAAATTTAACTGCATTTTAATGAAAAAAAAAATCATTAATTTTTCTTAAAAAACATCCGAAATGCGTTACCTATTTTATGTTTCTTTAACATTTTGTTAACATTTCTCTTTTGTTAACACAACAAAAATTAAGAAAGAAACTTATAAATATATTAACAAATATAAACAACCGGTTTGTAACAAAAGATGTTCAGAAAACCGTAATATAACAAAATAATAATAAATAATAAATTATATTTCAAAGCTCTTGAGTTAACTTTTTCTGAAGGTTGGCTTCATTTCAATTTCATGTAAAATAATATTGTTAGAAAAATCATAGAAATAAATAACATTAAAGATATGAGTAAAATTTAATATCTTAATATCTATTTATAAAAATATCTTATTATAAAAATCGGAAAAATTGGAGGCGACAAATTTTCTATTAAAAAATCTTTTCCACAGCGAGACTTCTTTAAGCAGTTTCATAAATTTATATCGCCCTAATTTCTTAATTCAAAAATCTTTCTTTTAGTTTAAAATGTTTTATTTCTTAAAAAATTTTCTCTAGAAAAATTTTTTTTAGAAAAAATTTTTTTAAGATAAATTTTTTTAAGATAAATTTTTCTCAAGAAAAATTATTAAAGCAACAATTTTTCTATACAAAAATATAAAAGGCGTCAATTTTTCTTTGGAAAAATTTAAAAGGTGACAATTTTTCTATAGAAAAGTAAAATGACTAGAAATTTTTTATAGAAAAATCTAATAGACGACAAATATATGAGGCAAACACTCAATGATTTTTCTATGAAAAATTATCTCCATAATAAATTTTTTATAAATAATTTTTCTATAGAAAAGTTTTCGCCCTAATAATTTTTCTATAGAAAAATTGTCGCCTTAATAATTTTTCTATGGAAAAATTGTCGCCCTAATTATTTTTCTATAGAAAAAATTTCGCCCTAATAATTTTCTATAGAAAAATTTTCGCCCTAATAATTTTTCTATAGAAATTAATAATTTTTCCTTACAAACATTGTTGCCTTAAGAATTTTTCGATAGAAAAATTGCCGCCTTAATAATTTTTTTTTCTATAAAAGAATTGTCGCCTTAATAATTTTTCTATAGCAAAACTGTCGCCTTAAAAATTTTTCTGTGGAAAAATTATCGCCTTAATAATTTTTCTATAAAAGAATTATTGCCTTAACAACGTTTCTATAGAAAAATTGTCGCCTTAAGAATTTTTCTATAGAAAAATTGTCGCCTTAAGAATTTTTCTATAGAAAAATTGTCGCTTTAAGAATTTTTCTATAGAAAAATTGTCGCCTTAAGAATTTTTCTATAGAAAAATTGTCGCCTTAATAATTTTTCTATAGAAAAATTGTCGCCTTAAGAATTTTTCTATAGAAAAATTGTCGCCTTAAGAATTTTTCTATAGAAAAATTGTCGCCTTAAGAATTTTTCTATAGAAAAATTGTTGCCTTAAGAATTTTTCTATAGAAAAATTGTCGCCTTAAGAATTTTTCTATAGAAAAATTATCGCCATAAGAATTTTTCTATAGAAAATTTGTCGCCTTAAGAATTTTTCTATAGAAAAATTGTCGCCTTAAGAATTTTTCTATAGAAAAATTGTCGCCTTAAGAATTTCTTATAGAAAAATTGTCGCCTTAAGAATTTTTCTATAGAAAAATTATCGCCTTAAGAATTTTTCTATGGAGAAATTGTCGCCTTAAGAATTTTTCTATAGAAAAATTGTCGCCTTAATAATTTTTCTATAGAAAAATTGTCGCTTTAAGAATTTTTTTATAGAAAAATTGTCGCCTTAAAAATTGTTCTATAGCAAAATTGTCGCCTTTAGAATTTTTTTTGTAAAAAATTGTCGTCTTAATAACATTAATAACTACCGAAAATTTTTTTGATTTAATAATTTTTCCATAGAAAATTTATCGTCTTATAGATATTTCTATAAAAAAATTGTCACCTTAAAGAACTATAGAACTTCTCAAGCAAACTATAAAGTTCGATAAACTTTTATTACTCGAAATATTTTTAAATAAAATATTTTTGTTTAAAATAAATTTATGGTCTTAAACTTAAAAATCTGTGTGTTAAATGCCGCTCCCCTTAAAAGTTGTGGACAATTAAAAACAAATATTTTTTTTTTAACATGAAAACGATTTATGATCCACTACAAAATAAAAATATTTCCGTATTCGGTATTCAAAAATTAGGCAATAATTGGAAAATATTAACTAAAATTTCAAAGTAAGACACCTTGAAATTCATTAAACAAATTTAACACTCTTGTATTGTAAATACACAAATACATATATTTTTAATTACATAAGTTTTTTTTTATCTAATTTCTTAAAAGTCCCATAACATAAAAGGAAGCGTTAAAGTCGGATTAACACTTAAATTTAAAAATCTCTTCATATTTGGCTGCTAATTTGCGTAGACATAATATTTAATTTAAGTTTTGCACGTTCTCCATTCATTTAGCACTTTTTTTATCTAATTTTTCTTTATATAGTAATTCAATGCTCCCTTTAAATTGTTTAAATATAACTTAATAAATATTTATTAGCACTTTAGTTATTTATATTTATGAAGAAAAAACAAAAATTACTCAAAATTGATTTAACAAATTTCAATATAAATCTTCAAATAAATAGAATAGCAAATATGTGCTTTGGAAGTTCAACTAAATAAGCTGTAAAGCTTTATTTACATTTCTCAAAAAAAAGTTAACAAATATTCAAATATTTTTGAAATTTTAATATGAAAAAAACAAAAGACTTAGAACACAAGCACTAAAGCCCTGTTGCTAACAGAAATAGTCAATAGATTTTAAAATGGGTTTTTGAATGGATGTGCTAGTTTCGAAATAACTCAATTTCACCAAATATTTTGAATAAAAAACAAAAAATAACGGATTAAGTATAGAAAATATACCTTAGGTATAAAATTTATTGTAAATGTTCACAAAAAACTTTGTTCAAATGTATTTAAAATCATTAAATTCTGTTTAATTTAATATGCATTTAGTATTTATTTTAAATATCTTTAAAACTATGAAGTAGCTATAGATTGAAGTGGCAAGTGATTAATGATACTCGTATGGTTTTCTTTTGTTAAAATTTTAAAAACATAATTATAATTCAGACATATTTTTGTTGATTTTGAAATACTTCATAAGAAGATGATTGCTTTTTTATTAACGATTAATTTCATAAAATCAGTTTAAACTATAATTTATTTTTTTGTGGAAATTTTCTAAAAGTAAAAAGACATTTTTTCTTTAGAAAAATCCTAACGGCAATAATTTGTTTTCTACAGAAAAATATTATAATAGTTAGAAAAAATACAAAATTTTATGTAGACAAATTTTCAATAGAAAAATCTTAAAGCTACCCATTTTTAATAGAAACATCGACTATTCAAATTTTCCCACGAAAAGTATTTAAAGCCACAATGTTTCTAAGAATTAATCTTTTAGGCGACATTTTTTCTATAAAAAAGTCCGTAAAGCGAAATCTCTTCTATGGAAAAATTTTTTTGGTGACATCTTTTCTATAACTCGTTGGCGACAATTTTTCTATAGAAACATTTTTTTGCGACTATTTTTATAGCGAAAAATTTTTTGGCAACAATTTTTCTAAATAAAATTACTTTTGGCTACAATTTTTCTAAAGAAATATTTTTTGGCGAAAATTGTTGTACAGAAAATTTTTTTTGGGGACAATTTTCTATAGAATTTTTTTTGTTGGCAACAATTTTTTTTTATAGAAAACTTTTCTTGGCTTCAATTTTTCTATAGGAACATTTTTTTTGACAAAAATTTTTGTAAAGAAAAATTTTTTTTGGCGAAAATTTTTCTATATAGAAATTCTTCTGCTGACAATTTTTCTATAGAAAATCTTCATGACACAATTTTTATCTGAAAAAATCTTTATGGCGACAATTTTTCTATAGAATAATTATTATGACGAAAAGTTTTCTATAGAAATGTAATTATCGCAACAATTTTCAATACAAAAATCTTTATCGCGACAGTTTTTCTATAGAAAAATGTTTATAGTAACAAATTTTCTATAGAAAATTCTTAAAGGTAACCTTTTTTTATAGAAAAATAGATATTTCTACAATTCAATACAAAAAATATTTCAAGTGAAAAATTTTCTATAAAAAATTCTTTATGGGAAAAATTTTGTCTAGAAAAAATTTTTCTATAGAAATTTTTTTGTTGGTGACAATTTTTCTGTAGAAACATTTTTTTTTGGGAACAGTTTTTTAATAAAAAAATCTTCATGACACAATTTCTATATATACAAAAATCTTTATGGCGACAATTTTTGTATAGTTACTGCTGATTTTCTATAGAAAAATTGTTATGACGAAAGTATTCTATGAAAAAATGTTTGTCTCAACAATTTTTTCGATGAAACAAAATATTTATCGCAATAATTTTTCTATAGAAAAATTTTTATAGTGAAAAATTTTCTATAGGAAATTCTTAATGTCCAAATTTTTTATAGAAAATTTTTTTTTTTTGCAATTTTTCTACAAACAAATTGTTATTCGCTACAATTTTCCTACAGAAAATTTTTTATAGTGAAAAATTTCCTAAAGAAAATTCTTTATTGTAACAATTTTTTATGGAAAATTTTTTGGCTACAATTTTTGTATAGAAAAATTTTTTTGAATACAATTTTCATATAGAAAAATTTTTTGAGCGACAATTTTTCTATAGAAAAATGTTTTCGGTGACAATAGAAAATAGTAAATTTTCGAAAAATTTTCGAATAATAATAGTAAATTTTCGAAAAATTTCCTATAAATAGTCAATTTTCGAAAAATTTCCTATAAATAGACAATTTTCGAAAAATTTCCTATAAATAGTCAATTTTCGAAAATTTTCCTATGAATAGTCAATTTTCGAAAAATTTCCTATAAATAGTCAATTTTCGAAAAATTTCCCTTAAATAGTTAATTTTCGAAAAATTTCCTACGAATAGTCAATTTTCGAAAAATTTCCTATAAATAGTCAATTTTCGAAAAATTTCCTATAAATAGTCAATTTTCGAAAAATTTCCTATAAATAGTCAATTTTCGAAAAATTTCCTATAAATAGTCAATTTTCGAAAAATTTCCTATAAATAGTCAATTTTCGAAAAATTTCCTATAAATAGTCAATTTTCGAAAAATTTCCTATAAATAGTC
Source organism: Stomorhina lunata (assembly GCA_933228675.1). Lineage (NCBI taxonomy): Eukaryota > Metazoa > Arthropoda > Insecta > Diptera > Rhiniidae > Stomorhina > Stomorhina lunata. The sequence continues at coordinate 127,126,180 of OW121740.1, forward strand.
AATTTTCGAAAAATTTCCTATAAATAGTCAATTTTCGAAAAATTTCCTATAAATAGTCAATTTTCGAAAAATTTCCTATAAATAGTCAATTTTCGAAAAATTTCCTATAAATAGTCAATTTTCGAAAAATTTCCTATAAATAGTCAATTTTCGAAAAATTTCCTATAAATAGTCAATTTTCGAAAAATTTCCTATAAATAGTCAATTTTCGAAAAATTTCCTATAAATAGTCAATTTTCGAAAAATTTCCTATAAATAGTCAATTTTCGAAAAATTTCCTATAAATAGTCAATTTTCGAAAAATTTCCTATAAATAGTCAATTTTCGAAAAATTTCCTATAAATAGTCAATTTTCGAAAAATTTCCTATAAATAGTCAATTTTCGAAAAATTTCCTATAAATAGTCAATTTTCGAAAAATTTCCTATAAATAGTCAATTTCCGAAAAATTTCCTATAAATAGTCAATTTTCGAAAAATTTCCTATAAATAGTCAATTTTCGAAAAATTTCCTATAAATAGTCAATTTTCGAAAAATTTCCTATAAATAGTCAATTTTCGAAAAATTTCCTATAAATAGTCAATTTTCGAAAAATTTCCTATAAATAGTCAATTTTCGAAAAATTTCCTATAAATAGTCAATTTTCGAAAAATTTCCTATAAATAGTCAATTTTCGAAAAATTTCCTATAAATAGTCAATTTTCCTATAAATAGTCAATTTTCGAAAAATTTCCTATAAATAGTCAATTTTCGAAAAATTTCCTATAAATAGTCAATTTTCGAAAAATTTCCTATAAATAGTCAATTTTCGAAAAATTTCCTATAAATAGTCAATTTTCGAAAAATTTCCTATAAATAGTCAATTTTCGAAAAATTTCCTATAAATAGTCAATTTTCGAAAAATTTCCTATAAATAGTCAATTTTCGAAAAATTTCCTATAAATAGTCAATTTTCGAAAAATTTCCTATAAATAGTCAATTTTCGAAAAATTTCCTATAAATAGTCAATTTTCCTATAAATAGTCAATTTTCGAAAAATTTCCTATAAATAGTCAATTTTCGAAAAATTTCCTATAAATAGTCAATTTTCGAAAAATTTCCTATAAATAGTCAATTTTCGAAAAATTTCCTATAAATAGTCAATTTTCGAAAAATTTCCTATAAATAGTAAATTTTTGAAAAATTTCCTATAAATAGTCAATTTTTGAAAATTTTCCTATAAATAGTCAATTTTTGAAAAATTTCCTATAAATAATCAATTTTCGAAAAATTTCCTATAAATAGTTAATTTTCGAAAAATTTAAAGATTTCAAAAAAATTTAAAGTTTCTTTCCAAAATTTTCCATTACATCTTAAAATTATTGTTTATTTCAAAATTTTGAAGAACTTAATTTCTGAAAAAATTCCACAAATTTCATCCCGAAATACCAGTTGCAATTTCAAAACAAATATTTTAAAATAAAACATGTAATTTGAAGTTCAAATATTTTTTAAGAAACATTTGGAGAGAAATTGATGATTCATTTTTTTATGTGAGAGTATCTTTGATCTTAACTATAATGAACTGATCTTAACACATATTTATTTGTTTAACAAAAATTGTAAATTTCACAAAAAATTTTATAAAATTTCAAGAGAGTTTGTGGCTAAAAGATTTCAAGGTTAAGATTTCTACTAAAAATTTCCGATGTAAATATGAAAACAGAACAGAAGAGATCGTGATCATAGTAGGGAGAATAGGCTGTAGTTTTAAATATTTTTTTTTTCAATGGAATTTTAGTACAAATTAGAAATAATTTATTCAGTTTTAAGTACATAATTACTATGTGTGTACTCGTTTGCTTAAAATGTTATGTATATTTTTGATAAAATTTTCCACACCTTTCAAACGATCGGTATCACATAATAATTTGAAAAAAAAAGTAATTTGCCTAAGGGCTAAGTCAGTTTAAATGCTTTTATGATGTCTTTTGTATTGGATGATATTCATCTCTTACCTATTACTATCTATTTAAATACCTTAACCAAATTGCAGAAATCAAAAGATCGTTAAGCCACCCGCCATTTTTAAAATATAACATGATAGACATTTTGGTATAAACATTATCCATTCATTCAGTTTAAATTTATTTAAAATAAATTTTAATTTATTCATTATTTATTTATTATCTAAACAAAATATTATGGTAATTCACTTAAACAAATAATCATGTCTAATGGAAGTGACTTATTTGTTGACGTCTTTAAATAAGGAACTAGTAACAGATGATTTACCCAATTACAAGATAATTTTAGCTAAATCTTAGATAAATAAATTGTGACGGACAGACATCATAACAATTAACTCGAAGTTCAAAGACTTTATATATTATATTTAAAATTTAAAATTTGCTTTACAAAATATTTAAATATAAGAAGTAAAATTTGATGTTATTCGGCCAATGATTTAAGAATATTATTAGCAAAATACAAAAACTGAAAAAAATCATTGAAATATTATTAACAAAAAACTGCAGAAATACGTTGTAAATAATTTAAGTTTTATAAATACAATAATAACTGATTTTTTAATTGTTTTGATCAAAAATAAACATCTGAAGTCTAAAAATGCCAATGCAAACGATATTGTTTATTTTATAAAAATAATTGTTAATTTTGGCCTTAAACTCGTTTGAAAAAGCCAAATGTAAAGTCATTTTTAGGCTCTAGTTCAATTTTTTAATTTTATTTATTTATTGTATTTTTCAATTTTATTAAATTTTTATTAATATATGCTCTCTTATCTTCTATTTTAGCCTTTTTCATGGGCGGTGTTGCTGGTTTTGGTGTTACTGGCGGTGCTCATCGTTTCTGGACTCATCGATCCTTTAAAGCCAACTTACCTTTGCGCATTATATTGATGACCTGTTTTTCAGCAGCTGGTCAGGTAAGTTTTAAAACATTTCACATATTTAAAATACTTTGGCAGTAACTATGTAAATTAGTGTCACGTTAAGAGTATATTTAAGAATTCGACAATTAGGGGGTAATTTATAATAAAAACAACTATAGCAAGATTAAAATTCAAATTTTCCATACAAATTTCAAATTATAAGAACTTGATAATTTTAAAATTTGTTTATGAATGAGGGGGTTAGTCTGCAAGAAAATTTTGTCTTATATATATTTTAGAAAAACGAATTTTTTTCATTTAAGATTAACATTATGGCAATTTTTCTATTCTGGGCCCAAATCGCCGATATTCGATATCGATCGAAATGTAAAATATTTTAAAAAACATTTGAATAACATATTTTTAGGATGATGTAATTAATCTATAACATAGTACCTGGTAGACCGAGCCTTGCTCGGAGCTTTGTCCGACCAACACATAGTTTACATAGTTTACAGTTTAACTCATTTTGAATAATTTTGGAAATTATTCATATCAACAGAAACCTCTGTCGACTCATGCGCAACAACTTTGCTAAAGATTATAGTCTGATCAAATGCACAGTTTACGATTTAATTCATTTTGAGTAGTTTTCTGTGGCGCCACCTGTCGGACTTTGCTTGTTCCAATTCATAAAACTTCTTCGGCTTATCCGTAACAACTTTGCTGAAGATTATAGCATGATTAAATGTACAGCATACGATTAAATTGACTTTGAGTAAATTTCAGTAGCGCCACCTGTCGAAATTTCTTCATACCAACTAAGAAACCTTCGTCGGCTCATGTGCAACAACTTTGCTAAAGATTGTAGCATGATTAAATGTACAGATTACGATTAAATTGACTTTGAGTAAGTTTCTGTAGCGCCACCTGTCGGAAATTATTCATACCAACTAAAAAGCTTTCGTCGGCTCATGCGCTACAACTTTGCCAAAGATCATAGATCATTTTTAGTAATTTTCAGTGGCGCCATCTGTCGGAAATTAGACTTATCAACTTTAAAACCTTCGCCGGCTTATCCGCAACATCTTCGCTAAAGAGCATAACACAATCAAATTCACAGTTTACTATTCTATAAAGAACATACATACAGACAAACATTCATTTGTTTAAAATAATACTAATTTTTCCCCCTTTTTATTCCCTAATTTCTAAAAGTTCCATATGTATATTTGGTACTTTTTTGCTGCCAATTGAATTCGGTACATTTTTTTAAAACGCATTTAACATAATGTATAATGTTCCTATTCATATTACTTTGGAGATGTTAAGTTATCATTTTATCCCTTTTTTACCCATTTTGGCTCTAAAATCAGTACCAAATACGTGTTTCATGTTTTTTTTACATCTATTGATTGCAGTACCAAGTTTCTTTCTATATTCTTTAGTTTAAAATATAAGAGTGGGTTAAAAAGGTGGCAAAAAAACTATTTTCACCCTTTTTTTATCCCCTATCGGACATAGTTTCAAAAAAGTACCAAACACCTGTCCGCTTATTTTCAAAGTTGTTTAAAACGTAATTTTAATTTTGTTTCTATACCTATTACTTTAGGAGACATAGCGTTTTCGATTTTTTCCCCTTTTTACCCGTTTTTACCCTCTTAGAGGTTAAAGTTCCAAAAGTCCCTTCTTTTTCGACCTATACATCAAAAAAGATACCCACTGTCCAAATTTATCAAAATCGTTAGAGCCGTTTTCGAGATAGCCATTCTATATATATATATATATATATATATATATATATATATATATACAATTATTGCTCGTTTAAGAATATAAGATAAGATAAGGTTTACTAGATTGTTACTTATTTGTTTAAAGTTTTCTAATAGTAAAATAATTTCATTTATACTAAATGTTTTGACAAAATAGATATCAAATATTATTAAAATTTTTTTGCAAAATAAATTATTTTGAAAATTCCTAAGGTATGTTACATAATATTTGCTTAAAAGTCTAATTTTTCAATGATTATCGAATGCGGCGATTAGGTCCTTGATTTTAGATTCAAATTGAGAGTTACCAACTTTTTATAGACAAACTTTAAGAGTATCATTTACTTATAAAATTTTTTTTAAGACTTAACAATTTTCTATTAAAACAAAATTTTAGGCTCTTTTTATATGCGATATATCTTTAGGCAGATTAAAACTTATTTAAGGTAACAATTTTTCTAGAGCTTCAAAAGTTTTGTTCAAAAAAAAAAATATATTCATCTGTTATCCTTGACTCCCAGTGGAGCAAAGGGCAAAAAAATATATAGATAAACATTAATTGAGACAATTTTTAGTAGAATAATATAATACAATACGACAAAATCAAATATGGCGGTCGATACATTTACATTGCATTGAATTACATTACATTTCTTGGATATTTTTTAAGTTTACATGAAAATTAAAGCGTCCTCTAGCGGAAAAATAAAAACAAATCCAAATTTAATTCCCTTTTCAAAACTGGCTCAAGCACTTAAATCGGTTCACCCATTCATTCTATTTTTATAGATTTTTTTATAATAGTATTACGTTACAAGTAAACCTCCACGGTCCTTCAAATCTTTGAAATCGATTTTCTTAAAGTTCTGACGTGCTACAGCAAAACGCCGAGACACGTATTTCTTTATTTTAAGCCTATTTTCATATTCTGTTAACATTACTCAGGTGTACCAACCACTGTCGTACTGTGTAAAAAGTAAAAATCTTAAGGGCAATAAATATTGGCCAATGCTGCCATCCATCCACAAGCAGCACTAAATAGTAACTCGTAATGGCTGCATTTGCTTCGCTAAGACCTAGTGAGTGTTTCCTGAGTCCCAAATATGGCAATTTTGTTTATTAACGTACCCATCCGAATAGATATTTTTTTTTTCACAATTCGACACAATCTTAATTTGACATCTCGATGATCTATATAGAGAAGCAAAAACGAGGCGTATGGTCATATAGCTTTTACTCTTGACCCAATTGAACTTTCAATTCAAATAATTTTTTTAACGATGTTGATGTTCGTAAGTTCTTATGTACACTCTCAATACAGCTACGATATTTTTGCGAGTACGCTCGGTAAGAGCACATTCACTCTTGGTGCATTAACAATGGAACCAGTTTCACGAACTTTAGCAATAAACGTTTGTTTACCGGGCACTGATTACTGTTCTCTTCGTCAAAATTTTATACGAGACTTTCGTTCTATTTCCGACCAATTATCTTTGGCATTAGCATTGCCAGATTCGAAATAATCGCTGGTTCAAATTGATGCCACCACACCACGCTTTTAAAAAAAAAATCGCACAAAAAGTCGCGCTCAACAAAAAAAAGTCGCAAATTATTTTTTATAACATTTTTTCTTAAACAATGAACAAAAAACCATAAAACAATTCGTATTTGAAAAGATATTATATATAGGCAGAAATCAAACAGTTTTAATTCCTAAGAAACCGACTTTCAACTCGAATAATTTTTGTACTCTTAGGTGTACGAAAAATCTAATTACAGATTTGAACTCCTAAGACTTCAGGTAAATTTAACACAAAATTTTAGTAGCGCAAGTTTGCACTTCTTAGGTGTAAATGACGAAACGAAAATTTAAATTTCTTAAAATTTAACACCTAAAACCAAAAGCGACAGAAAAATAATTTTTTGCTAAAATTTTATGAAGATTTTAAAAATCGTGCAAAAAAGTATATATTGCTTTTAATGGTTTTAGATAACAAACTGGGACCAAATCATATAAAAGGTATGAAAAAGATGTCATTTGTAACCGATTTGCATTAAAAGTTTGCCAAAAATACCTTTATAAGCTGAGACCGCAAAGGCTTTATCTAAGAACATTTTACTGAAGCACATCGCGAATTGAGCACAAAATTGGTCAGGAATGGTGTTAAAAACTTTCTGCATCTTCGAAGAGCATGAGGGTTGTTGGGAAACTTCATCATCTTCTGACTCTGAACTTGATTGTATTTTAAGTGGTGTTTCACCTGCTTAGTTTTATTTATACTCTTTCTTTTTGCTCGAACTATAAATGTAAAATATTAATCAAATAATGACAAACGAACAAAACCAATATTTTTGTACGTAACTATGCGGGAGTTGTCGAGATATCGGCTCTGCCGCCAAAATTTATTTGTTTTAGTTTTTTATTGTACAAAAAGATTTTTCAAAGTGATGGTGTTTATACTTAAGTTAAAATCATTTAAGGTAATTTTAGTTGAGATATTGAATATGGGCTAAAAATAAAAATTTTAAATAATTTTGTAAAAAGGTGTCAAAAGTCGCACACAATTCAAAAAAGTAGCAAAAAAGGGCCATGGAAGAAAAGTCGCAGGTTGCGTCGCAGGCCACCTGAAAAAGTCGCAAATTGCGACTTTAGTCGCATAACGGTAACGCTGCACCACACACCCGATACACGAAACTTCTGCAGACTAAAGCTTTTTTCAGCGTGACAACTGATTGCACTCTGATGCACAAAAAATAACTCGGGAAACCTAATGTGGGTTATAGACCTTATTGATTGCATGACAAATCGTGAAAAAAAAACATGATTTAAACGTGGTTCGTCAACTTCTTGTCTTGTAGCTCAGCCACTTTGAATCCGATTTTATTTTGTTTAACAGCAAATAAAAGAAAAGAAATTGCGCCTTAGAATGGCATATCATTTTTTTATACATTTTTAAATCAAGTACTTTTTTGTTAAGAATATCTAAATACAAAAAAAAAAAATTGTGCACTTTTTTGACTTTGTAGCTTTTTATTGCTTATTCTTATATGAAAGCTCATAAAAGTTCATATTAATGGAAGAAGACAATTTAGTTTAAAAACAAAACGTGCTTTAATTTTTATCAGAAATTCATTGTAACAGGTATATTTTTTGCAATCGAAAAATTGTAACTTAGGAAAAGTTAAATAACTTTTGTGAATGTAAATCGATATCAAGAAATAATGTCTTCTTTTTTTTATATAGAACTAGCTTTAAAAGACTGTATAAAACCAAAAAGGGTTTTCTTGAAAAATTTGAAATAATTGGTTTTGAATTTTAAACCTTACAAAAAAAAAATAAAAAAGCCAAACTTTTGATAATAACTTGCGTAATTTAATATTTAATATTTTAATAGAATATAAGCCCCATGCATGCAGCTTGTAAAAGCTTGATCTCTTGACTTTTCAAAACTGTTTAAAATTTTAAAATCGCTCTGCAAATATGATAGTTGGTGGTGCTAAAGTACTACGAACTTCCCGAAAACGTATTTCGAAATGATTGAAAATGGTTTTTGTATGTCCTTATCTAGACCTATAACCCACACTAGGTCGCTTTCCAAGTTTTAACAAAAGTTCCTTATTTGTGGCACCGCTTTATTAAATTTTTCTTATTTGCGACAAAGTTTTTATTAGAAGATTTTAATAACAAAGTTTTAAGCCGACCAAGGTTAAGTACTTATACGAAAATGCTTAAATAAGGCTGTCATTTTTCTAACTATGGAAAAACTTAAAATACATATCCCAAAATACAGTTTCCGTTGTTATCTTAGCTAATCTCTCAGTTATCTTATAAAGATTTTGAATTGGCCAATATTTGAATTTACTAGTTTCAGTACCAAATATTTCCCTCAACACTTTAGAACTCCGTGGTAGCTTCATCACAGAGACTAACATCACTAGATCTTTTAAGTGATTTATATGCAACATATTCTGAATAAAATCTCTGAAGACTTTGGCGATTATGAATAACATATAATTCTGTGTTCCAAAACAGAGTCACAATCTTCCAAGACTCTGAAAATATCACTTTTCTTTTTATAATAATCAGTATAAACATAAATGATTTTATCAAAAACAATTTTTATATAATTTTGCGAAAGTTGGCAAAAAATTTCAGTAAAATATTTTTAAATGACTATTACTCAAAAAAGTTTCATGTTAAACAAACATTGAACTGTTTTAATTAATTTATTATAAACAAAACAATCTACTAAATATATGCATGCATACATAGATAGTACCCATTTCCATTAACAATTTGCACCCTAATTTATTTCGGTAAAACCAAAAATTAAAATAAAAGAAATTTTTTGTCCGAAGTAAATGAAGATGGACTTTAACAAATGATCGACTGAAACCGGTAGGAAGGTTAATTAATACTTTTTTTTAATTTTAATTTTATCATTAGTAAATTCGAAGAGAGATATGACAATTTTTTTACGAAATGAAATCTGGCGTTTCAAAGCAAATAAAAGTTATATGAATGAGTTATTATTTATATAAGAAATAATAGATAAAAAATAAAACTTGCATCATAATTTATTATGGTGGTCAATGAATTGAATAAATAATTAAGTTTTTTTATTTTATTTACATTTTTGTTTTTTTTTTTTGCTTTTTTTTGTTTAATTTAAATATTTATTTTAACACATAACTTTAGGTATATAAAGATTTCCAAACATAAAATATTTTTTTAATTTCTATAATAATTTCCTTAATTTATGAATTTTTTTCTTAATTTATTTACTTTTAGAATTCTTTGTACGATTGGGTACGCGATCATCGTGTCCATCATAAATATTCGGAAACCGATGCTGATCCTCACAACTCAAATCGTGGTTTCTTTTTCTCTCATGTCGGCTGGTTGATGATGCACAAACATCCCGAGGTCTTGCGTCGTGGTCGTCAAATTGATATGGGTGATATTTTGGCCGATCCCGTGATTCGTTTCCATGAGAAATATTTCATTCCCTTGAAAATGATGTTCTGCTTTATTTTGCCCACTGCTATTCCCTGCTATTTCTGGGGTGAAGATTTTTGGCTGGCCTTTATGACTCAGTGTGTGTTCCGTTATATTTCATCTTTAAACTTTACCTGGTCTGTCAATAGTGCTGCTCACATGTGGGGTACCCGTCCCTTTGATAAGTAAGTTCTTCATACTTAAATAAAAATTCCCTAGCACATTTACTTATATAACTAACTCTCTTTTCAGGCGCATTAACCCTAGCGAAAATGTCTATGTCTCAGTGATTGCCATGGGTGAGGGTTGGCACAACTATCACCATGTCTTCCCCTGGGATTACAAAGCAGCTGAATTGGGCAAATATTTGTTCAACTTCACCACTATGGTTCTTGATGGCTTCGCTAAGATCGGCTGGTGCTGGGACATGAAACAACCCTCTAAGGAATTGGTCAAACGTACTTTGGAGAAATATGGAGATGGTACTCATCCCTCTATGCAAGTGGAAGACGGTCACATGAACTGTCATATTCCCGAAGTACCCGATCCAGAACTCGAATCCCTGCATAATAGTGATGAAGATGATGCTGAATCCTCCTCGACAGAAAGCACAAAACTGGATGAAAATGAAAATTTATCTAAAAAATCATTGTTAGCTTAAGGGTTCGTAGTTCACAAACCGGAAAATTTCATTTTTTTCGGGGAGTAATTTACAAAACAAATTGTCATGGGAGGTTGTTCATTTACTTTTTTTTTATACAAAAGTCATAACTTTTTACAAAAACTATTTAAAAGAAAATCAGGGGGTTTATACTTTATTTTTAATAATTTAATTTAGTTTCTAAGGCCAAGTTTATTATATTTTGTTTTACAAAAAAAAAAAATGTTTAAAAATATATCATTTCTTATGTTTGTCAGTACTAAAAGCATTGTAAACTGTAATAATTATAACAAATTTTATTATAGTTTTCTTGTATTTTATTTAGTTTATAAACAAAAATTTTAAGTTTAAAAAAAAACAAAAAATCTTTTTTATATTTGAAATTTTTAAATACAAAACGAATCACTGGGATTATGTTGTTTTTAATATAAATTTTAAGCACAAGAACGTACACACGCACTGATTGTCATTTTTATCTTTGTTGATCTAAATGTTTGTATTACAGCAACAAGAAATATGAAAATAAAACCAAAAAAAAAACATAAAAATAAATAAAAATTTAAAAAATAAAAAAATATTGTGTAATTGTTAATAAAAATCTTGATGGGGGAGGCTTTAATAAAATAAATAGAGGAGGTGCGGTCAATGTGGAATACCTATTTGTTGTTTTGAATGTCAAATGTTATGCATTAAACACATAGACAACAGCAGGCTACGGGCTACAACCTGTCAAAATTAGAATACATGCATTCAAATAGAAATAAATTTTTTAGAGTCGACACGGCTACACGACTACCGACCACCGTTGTAGCTGTAGCCAAAATTAAACTATTTTTTATTTTTGTTGGCGACAATAAAAGATTTAGTGCTGTCAACACCATATAATATTGAAATAAATGAGCGATTTAAACCACTTGACTTTATTTACCATAAATACTATGGGGAGAATTTATGTAAACAATTTACATACTTATAAAATATTTATATATTTAATGTATATAATAATATCTAATAAAATATTATGTAAAAATTTATATTTATATAACTCTAACTCAATAGAAGTAAAATTTTAAAAAGTTATTTTTTAAACTGTCTAACTCATACGCTACGTGTGCTAGAGCTACGTAGTTCATGTTATATAAAAGCCCAGTATGTCCTTTATAAAATTCATTATATAAAAGAGCATACTTATATCTATATTGTTTTAAGATATACGAATTTTTATAAAAAAAAGTCGGTTGCAGAAATAAGTTTTTAGTATATTAGCTCTTAATCCATTATAAAGAATATTATATAGAATATTATATAGAATATATAAAAGATATTTTCAGTAGCTTTTGTTTGATACCAAAAAAGTTAATATCGGATATAAACTTCTAAAGTTATACCGTATTATTATTGAAATTTAAAAAGCCCATAACTCTTAAACTATTAGAGATCACACCAAAATCTTTCTATAAATTTTTTTATATAGACATACCATCAGGTACAGGAAAACCGTTGATTTCGGAGGTTAATTAATAAAATGAATTTATGTCGTTTTTATCAAAATTTAAATTGTTATTTTGTCCATCTTATAAACGCGATATTGGCACCACTCATAAACAGGTGTTTCGAAATGTAGCTGCCATCTTAAATGTAGCTGCCGTACCCAAAATAATTAAGTAGCTGACTACGAGGCGACGATTGCAGCCAACGACTTTTGTAGTCGGTGTTCGTGTAGCCTGCTGTTGTCTATGTGTTTAATGCATTAATCATTCACACGCTATACATGTTATTTGTACATTCACAAACCTACTTGAACAAAAAAAAAAAAAAATAAGTAAGAAAGTGCTATAGTCGGTCAAGCCCGACCATACGATACCATTCACCACTAAGGTCACAGATGTTCTTTTTCCTGTATAAAGACAAATATTTGATAAATTTTGCTATCATACAAACATTTTCTAAAAACTTATATAATTTAAGCTATTTCCGTCATTTTGACTTATATGAGGGCTAGGGTCAAATGTAGACCAATGATCTTGAAAATTAGCCAGTTGATTAAGGTTTTTGCAAAAATATGTATGCAAAAAATAAACGTTAAATTGTCATTATCTTCAGATTTACGAGCCTTTTATTTTTTCTCATTTAGTGGGTTTTGATAGAAGAGTTTGTTTGGGAGCAATGGTCAAATGTGGGCCGATTTCAACGAAATTTGGTACAGTGACTTATATATTGATATTTGTGGCCAATATATCAATTCCGGGAAGTGGGACCTATGGGATGGTTCCTTTATAAAAATTATTATCCGTGCCAAATTTCATCAAATTATCTTTAGAATTGCGACCTGTACTTTGATTGCATGGTTTACATGGGGTCCATCCGGCCATCCAGCCGCCCAGACGGACGGACGGACTGACATCGCTAAATCGACTCAGAAAGTGATTCTAAGCCTATTGGCATACTAAAAGGTGGATCTAGGAAAAATATTTCTATGCGTTACATACATCAGCACAAACGAATATTACCTTTTCCACCTTTGGTAGTGAAGGATATAATAATGTGCACTTGTCTAACTCATATCAGCTTCCATAATTTCAATGAAACTAAAATTAACCTTTAAAAAAAAAATCTATGAATTGCATATAAAATCAATTTTTTTACTGAAGACAAAACACAACTATTATTCGTGCTTTCGTTATTGATATATACCCATTTTAAGAAAAAAAAAAGTTTCTATACCACATTACCATCCTATATCACATTGACCGCACTAAATCTACACAATAATGTGTAGAAGATTTTACAAAAGTTTTGTCTATTAAGCATATGGTTATTTTCGCAGAAATAACGAAATACTAAATAGCATAAATGATGAATTTAGGAGGTGTTTCTGATTCAATCAAACCAATATTTAATATGCGCTACATACTCGTACACCCAAATATATAGTGGAATAAAGTAAAGTTACAGGTCTCGATATTTCTCTATCTCACGGTTTAAATCGATCTTCCTCAGAGATCGCACTATAAGAGCTGCTATAGATAGGACATCATCCAACAAGTTCAAGGTTAATTCATGGGTACCGCAACGTTCTTTCCCCTACACTTATTCTTAAACAAATTTCTAAATTACCCTTTAAAACAAAATTAGAGATATTGTTCCTTAATCACGTACATTCCATCATAGAATATGCAATTCCCAATAAGAGAAAAAAAATGCAAATGTTTGTGACTCCTGCCTTAATTTGAACAAGCTTCGTCATTTAGTTAGTTGTTGGAAGACGTTTACAAACATCGATTTTTGAAACGAAAATGTATTCAACCCGAGAAACCCACATTTTTCACTGCCGTTTGGTCTCCATTGTTTTTTTGGTGGATCATGTTTTGTCCACGGATACCAAACGGCGCAAAAGCTCGTCCATTTTTCAGTTGAACAACTTACTTTCTTACTTAAATGACCTATATTACAACCTGTATAGGTCAAAGGCCGAGTATATCTTAGAATTTCATGTACTTTGATCTTCTCCAATTTATAGGCCAAGCTTTAATAGATTTTCTTCTACTTGGTGATTTCTTCGAAAAAAAAATCTTCCTATCAAAAATTCCAAGAATAGCTTCATCTGCTTGTGCAAGTGCTCATGATTAAGCATCATATAATAAAACTGGTAGTACAAGCATTTTGTAGAGTGTAATTTTAGTTCTTATAGAGATTATTCCTAAGCTGTCAGTTTAGGTCGAAATAGTATCGGTTGGCAAGCAGACAGTGCACCTGTCTACTTGTGGAAACCATCAGTTTTGTTTTTGATTCATTGAAAAGTAGACTCATTTTATTAGATTCCTTCTTGATACTTCAAAAGGATTTCAATACCATCGGCAAACGCGAGTAGCATACATATCACACTTGATCAACAAGAGGGTATTAACTCAAAATTTTAAAATTTTCAGTAGAGTTAAAAAACTATTTTATTTTACTACTACTTTCATATAAAGAAAACAGGTAAAACTGTAGTTTTTTGGCGAAATTATAGTGAAAATGATGTCAGATTTTTACAATGGGTAGATAAGACCACTACACATCAATTTCTTCTAAAAAGTGAAAATTTAAAAATTTTGAGTTAATACCCTCTTGTTGAACAAGTGCGATATATGTATTTTCTGTTAAAAATTGTTCCAGTTGTATTAACTGCAGTTTCTCTCAAGATTTTCTCTAACACAATGTTGAAAAGATTATATAATAAGCTACCTCCTTGCATGAATCACCGTTTAGTTTTGAAGGTCTACAATAGGTTCTTACCTATTTTAACTGATGAGGTTCTGTCAGAATATGTCATTCTGTACAACCTCATTATCTTCGTATTGATGCCAAACTCTGATATTGACTTAAACACTTTCGTTAGTATCGGTCTTTTAAATAACTTTGTAGTTAACGAATAGATTATATGTGTCTATTTGTTTCTCTGGGGTCTTCTCCAGTATTCGACGTAGCGTGAAGGTTTGGTCGATTTAGACTTGGTCACTTTCATTTAATAGCAACAATTTTCAAAAGTGGTTCTTCCATAATTTCAGTTCGAGAGTAGTTCTTGCGTTAGAGATAAGTCTAATAAAGACCGAAAAATATACTGAAATATGTGGCCTTGAGTGGCATAAATCTCATTTCCAGAACGCATCTTCCAAATCTGAACATAATTCAAACTGAACATAATAAACAAACTTGTATATATCTATGATAGTTGCAAAGTGGCCCAACAATGGTTACGGGTACAGTGTAATTACATGGTGACTAACATTCGACAAACTGGACTCTGACAGTATTTTTGTTTGACAAGAAGTATCATACACTTACCAAATAGGAATGCTTGGCTATCCAGAGCTCCCATTATAAAATGTCATATTGACTATACTGACTACTCTATACGTAATCATTAAGTTAGGCTCGGAGCTACTTCAAAGTATTGTAGCACGAAAGCTACATGCAATTCTGTTCATTAAGGAATTAGCTGTATGGCTGATATGTCATGTCCTTACAACAGCGGAGATGAATAAATTATTAGATATTTAAGCTGTGATTCAGTCTCATAATTCATTTCTTCTGAATTCAACATCAGATCTAGATTGTCGCAGATGATCCATCAGATCAATTCTGAGATACAGTGAAATATCAGGGAACTGTAAAGCAGTCGTAAGCAAGACTTGGGGCCAGCTTAAATCTTAAAGTTTACTGTCCGGTATCACACATTACTGTCACGATCAAGACTGAATATAATCTAACTGATGTGCCTCAATACGGTGCTAATTTGATGGTTGTAGAATACAGCAAGTGACTTTTGCAGAAGCTTTGGGACTGGGAGGAGGAGTTCATAACAGTTTTTATCTGCATTTACCCTGCCCTAGTGTAAACCTGGTCTCTTATTTTTTTTTTTTTTTTTTTTGAAGACCTAGAAGATCTTGCTCACATGGATATTGAAAAAATAAATTTTTAAAGTGATCTGAAAGGTCCAATAGGTATATCAAGCAATATGTTTTTTTACTAGCATCCATGCTATCACAAAGGAACATAATCTGAATGAGCCTAAGCAAGGTTCTATACTTCAAGTGTCGAAGAAGTTTTCAAGTGACTACATTTTTTGAAGTGGTATAAAAAATATTTTACCCCATCTGATTACTATTTAAATGACCTGGAATACAATACATTACAGAGAAAATTTCTTCTTTTGTCGATCTCAGATTTTCTAGATCAGAACAAATAAAAATTGCATTTGAATTTTTAAGGAGCATTTTAAGGCAATATATGATTAAAAACTAACGTTTAGGATAAATTGCTTAATTTGAAAAAAAACAAGTAAGAAAGCGCTATAGTCGGTCAAGCCGACCATACGATACCCTTCACCACTAAGGTCAAAGGTGTTATTTTTCCTGTGTAAGGACAAATATTTGCTAAATTTTGCCATCATACAAACATTTTCGCAAAACTTATATATTCAACCTGTTTCCGTCGTTTGGACTTATATGAGAGCTAGGGTCAAATGTGGACCGATTATCTCGAAATTTGGCAGATTGATTACAGTTGTTACAAAAATTATGTATGCAAAAAATAGACTCAAAATTTCCATTATCTTTAGATTTACGAGCGTTTTAGTGATTTTTTGTCTCATTTCAACGAAATTTGGTACAGTGATTTAGGTTTACATAAGCAGTATTTGTTTTAAATCATGAAAAAATATTGATATTTGTGGCCAATATAGCAATTCCGGGAAGTGGGACCTATGGGAGGTACCATAAATAATGGACCGATTTTGACCAATTTTAATAGCCATGGTCCCATTATCAAAAAAATGATCTCTGCCAAATTTCATCAAATTATCTTTAGAATTGCGACCTGTAGTTTGATTACAAGGTTTACATGGGGGTCCATCCAGCCAGCCAGCCAGACGGACGGACGGACGGACATCGCTAAATCGACTCAGAAAGTGATTCTAAGCATATTGGTATACTAAAAGGTGGGTCTAAGACAAATATTTCTATGCGTTACAAACATCAGCACAAACTTATAATACCCTTTCCACCTATGGTGGTGAAGGGTATAAAAATAAGAAAAAGTCATTCATTGTGTCTTATATAGGAAACTTAACAATTACAATGCTTCAATTATATTTTTTTTTTATTTTTTATACATTTTGTAAATATCCATAGGAAGACCAATAAAACTGAAAATAAATAATGTATGACGACAAAGAAAAAGGTCCCCAGCACCATCTAGAATTCATCATTATTTGCAAAGTACCATGAGGATGTACATTGAATGCGGCACGTAGTCATAACCCCACATCTACATAAGATATGAAATGCAGACTTAACATTATTTTGAAATTTTCAGTAAAAAGTTGTTATTTAATGTCTTAATACTATTTTACTATTTTTATTGACATTTTTAAAAGATAAAATTATAACATGGGTCTCATACATGTAAAACTAACATAATGTTAACATTAATCCTAGTGAATTTCATGTCTGGTGGAAACAGCAAGTAACCAGGAATTTAAAAATTAAATACTTAAGGTTCTTAAACTATCTCTGGCAATGCTTGAACAAAATTTTCAAGGTTTTCTTTTTTATTCCTGGACAAGAACAATAAACTCTATGTTTGTACTTCCTAGTCTTTGGTATGAATTATAATTGATATGTTTAGAACAAGTAAATTGTGACGCCATCGATGTAAGTACTTACAACTGAAGATTCTGGTTTCTGACAAATAGAACTAGAAAAGTCGATGATGCTGAAGTTTGGCGTACGTGAATATTGCACGTAGACCAACATCAAAGAATTTCTCACAGACTCTAATACCTTGTTTTTTTTTTTTTTTTTTTTTGAACACAGTTTAGAGTTTAAAATTAAGATATTGGTACTTTTGCAAGTTTTTCATTATATTCAAAAGCTATCATATGCAATGTTTATTATGTGTAGGTATATAGGGTGTAATCAAAATTTTTTGAAAGGAAAATATGAATTTTGATCCTCACCATCATTTTGATGAAATTTTGTATATACACTCAGGAAATTATTACAGTAACTGATTGTATGTTGTTTAGGAAATTTTCGGTTATGTTGTTTTCGAATGAATATTCATTTAAATTTACATGAAAATTGATTTTTAACATATTTATACATTTGTTTAAAAAACAACCTACAAAAAAATACTGAAAATCCGTAACATTTGAAAATATCAGTTGTTTAGTTTTTATATATTTTTTCAATTATTGTATCAAATATAATTCGTATTTGTTTAATTATTGTTTTTCCTTAAGTATCTTAGGTTTGCTTACTGAAGAAACTTTTTATAATACTGGCCGCCTATCACGGGGTATGGCCTAAGCAAACAACAAACTTTATTTTGTTTGTTTGGTTTTTTGATGCCTTAAAGGATAAAACCTTTTTATGGTTTCGTCTTTTATATTACGTTAATTACAAAAACAAATGAAAATTGTCCGTTTTATGGAAATTTTACGTAGTTTTTTACCATTTAATTTTTTAAAAATAAATGAAAATTTCCGTTTTTTATACTAAAAATGTAGTTTAAATTTTTGTCAGTAATTTTTTTAAAAACAACTGAATATTCCGTTTTTAAAAGTGAAAATGTAGTTTAAATATTTGTCAGTTAAATTTAAATGAAATATTTATTGAATTTGAAAGAAAAATCAGTTGACCGGTTTTTAAATTAATATTCATTCATTTCAAATTACATTTTAAGTTAATTTTACTTACATAATATTCTGAGTGTACATTCTCTAACCTTTTTCAATTTTTGAAGTTCTTTAACATTTTTAATTTCGTTTTGGTTCAGATTTCATGGTGGTTCAAAATTCGTTTTTTTTCAAGTTATTTTTCAAAACATATCCATTTACAAAATATGCCTATAAATTTTGATACTTTTATTAGATTTTAATCAAACTAAGCTCATGTTCTTTCCGGTCCAGATTTTATAAAGGCCCAAAGTTAGGTTTTTTCAAGATTTTTTTCAACACACACCCATTTAATATGCATTTAACTTTTGATACGGTTATTAAATTTTGTATTAAACTAGACTCAAACTTCTGGATGATGTATGGAATGTTGGATACATAGCAACAGTTCTAATTGGTCTTAACTTGCTAAGTCCAGACTTATATTGGTTATGCTTCAGCTCAACTGTGGACACTGACCTCCTCATGGTATTACCCGGGGACCTACGTTAACACCCGTTAATATAGTGAGCTAAGATGTGCTGCGAGTTCTCTTATAAGAACAATAAAAATATGGGTTAGGGCGTCGGGCTAGTAACCCACACCTTAAAAAAACAATAACTATAAAAAATCTAAAATTATAATAAAAACGACCGAAACTTTGGTTGCAAGACAATGTAGAGGAAAATCTTTTAAAGATTGGCGTACGCAATTGGAGAATATGAGCACAAGATCGAAGCTCATGGGTTTTTAAAATGCTCGACATTTGACCTCAGCAGGTTGTACATATGGGGCATATAAGTAATTAAGTAGGCTCATATTTCAGCGTATGTAATTCAATTTGATGTTCTTTAAAAAAAAAACAAAAACAAGTAAGAAAGTGCTATAGTCAAGCCGACCATACGATACCCTTCACCATTAAGATCAAAGGTGTTCATTTTCCTGTATAAAAACAAATATTTCAAAACTTATATATTTAAGCTGTTTCCGTCATTTGGACTTATATGAGAGTTAGGGTCAAATGTGGACCGATTATCTTCAGATTTACGAGAGTTTTAGCGATTTTTTTGTCTCTTTTAGTGCGTTTTGACAAAAGAGTTTGGTCATATGTAAACCGATTTGAACGAAATGAAAAAATATTGATATTTGTGGAAAATATATCAATTCCGGGAGGTGGGACCTATAAATAATGGACCGTAAATGGACCATAAATAATGGACCGATTTTGTCGAATTTTAATAGCCATGGTCCCACTATCAAAAAAATTATCACTGCCGAATTTCATCATATTATCTCTAGAATTACGACCTGTACTTTGATTACATCGTTTACATAGGGGTCCAGCCAGCCGTCCAGCCAGATGGACGGACGGACTGGCATCGCTAAATCGACTCAGAAAGTGATTCTAAGCCTATTGGTATACTAAAACAAATATTTCTTTGCGTTACATATATCAGCACAAACTTATATTACCTTTTCCACCTATAGTGGTGAAGGGTATAATGAATCATGAATGAATGAATCATATTGGAGAACAAGAAAGATCAATTATGTCCTAAACTCAAAGATATCTTAAAAAGCATATCTTCCATTTTCTTTATACTTCTCTCAAATATGAATTTTAGTATTGATACAAAAAATTAAAACCAAACAAGTAAGAAAGTGCTATAGTCGGTCAAGCCCGACCATACGATACCCTTCACCATTTAGGTCAAAGGTGTTCTTTTTCCTGTATTTATAAAGACGAATATTTGATAAATTTTGCCATCATATAAACATATTCTCAAAACTTATACTTATTTAAGCTGTTTCCGCCATTTTGGACTTATATGAGAGCTAGGGTCAAATGTGGGCAAAAAAATAAACTTAAAATTCTCATTATCTTTGGATTTACGAGCGTTTTAGTCAATTTTGTCTCATTTAGTGCGTTTTGAGAAAAGAGTTTGTATGGGAGCTATAGTCAAATTTGGACCGATTTTGGTACTGAGATTTTGGTTTACATAAGCAGTGTTTGTTTTAAATTTCATGAAAAAATATTGATTTTTGTGGCCAATATATCAATTCCGGAAAGTAGGACCTATGGGAGGTACTATAAATAATGGACCGATTTTGTCGAATTTCAATAGCGAATTTCAATTATCAAAAAAATGATCTGTGCCAAATTTTATCACATTATCTTTAGAATTGCGACCTGTAGTTTGATTACAAGGTTTACATGGGGGTCCAGCCAGCCAGTCAGACGGACGGACGGACATCGCTAAATTGACTCAGAAAGTGATTTTAAGCCTATTGGTATACTAAAAGATGGGTCTAAGACAAATATTTCTATGCGTTACATACATCAGCACAAACTTATAATACCCTTTCCACCTATGGTGGTGAAGGGTATAAAAAGTGGGCCCATGTTGTACAACAACTCATATTATTTCAGAACAAATTTGGAATTTTGAAAATTTTTTCATAAATGATTTTAAATTCTAAAGAAAAAAAAAATATAAAAATTTCTAAGGGTTCATGAAGAAATATTAAAACATAAACCAGAACTAGACTGAGGACGAAACTGTCAAGTACATTTAAGAGACGTCAAAAGTACATTTAAAAGACGTCATCTTTATATAAAAAATGTCATTATACATTTTTTTCTATTTTTTCTATTTTTTTTTGTGCTTAGTAAAACATATGATCGCACTCTATGCGATACTCTATGTATTAAAATTTCCAAATTTGTATTGAAATAATAAGAGTTTTTGGTACCAGTTGTAGGATAATTATTATTGAAATGTAAACTAAATGAGAATTATGTGGGTAAAAGAAAAGTGTGGGTGATAGTAAAAATGAAAGTAGAAATGTTGATAAAAATCATGAATTTTGCATTATAGGTACAATTTGAAAAGGAACGTTACCAAATTTTAAGAAGGTCGTTACGACAGCATAAAAAACTGTCTTTCTTGCTGAACTTGGATAGAAAAATGTGGTCCATAGGCGCAATATAAACTAGATATTATATTCCATCAATTCTTCATATTTAGTAAACGAATATGTTAATCATAAAATCGTTATCTGCATCGCGATGCATTGGATAAAAATGCAGAAGCCAAAATGTTCAAAATGTTTCTAAAAGTTCAAAACAACTGCAGTATCAATAGTCATTTAGACTTGATCGCCGTCTTTCGAGAAACATATGGGCGTGTGTATGAACTACTCGCATTTTTTAAATTTTAGTTCATATGTATCTGGTTTTTTTATGTTTTATTTAAACAAATTAAATTTGTTTTAAAATTGATACACGTGATATTTATATTCAACATATTGAGCTTAAAATATTTTTTGTTTACTGGCCTAGTTTTAAAATGATCAACTGGATATTGTTGCTAGATGAATTTGAAATCAAGTTTTTTTTATTTTTGGAAATATCAATCGATAATTTAATTTTTATGTTTTACTGGATTCTTGGATTTAAATTTTTATTAATTAATTAAGAAATTAAGCAACCACTTAAGATTTTCAAGGTCAGTTAAATATTTTTTTTTTAATTGTTACGTCTTTATGCATTCAGTTGACAATTTGTAGCAAGGTCAACACCAAAAAAGGGCTAAGATAACGTACATTATAAATATTTATGAATAAGACCTTAATTAGTTAATTTATTTAGAAAATCTTATTTTATTTAAATTAGAAAACGAAACTGGGTCTTGGGCCCATTTCCATAGTTTAAGAAAACATTTTATATTATAATTTTAAATGGTTGACAATTTCAGATGTAACCTTGTATAATTGAGGGAATTTTGATGTTATGAAATGGTAGATAAATTAAGTATTAAAATATTTTAATTAAAACTTGATATGTACTCGTACTCGTTTTATGTAAGTAGACAAATATTTTATTTCGATGAATTTTCTAGATCTTTGCCAAAAAAGAACGTAGTAAATAGTTCTTTTTCGGCGAAATCGTTTTTGTATCTAGTAGGATAACACGGTGCAACATGAAAAAAAATAACCACATATGGACACCACCACGAGATAGAGGATCAAAAAAAGAAGACACGTGTCTTTCAGTTTTGTCAAATGCCCTCCCCTTTTTGTGGGCGGGGCCTTTAAAATTTGGGCCTCTTTGTCATTTTTGCAATAAAGTGGTCATCTTCTCAGGCTCATATCTTCCAAACCGTTAGGAATTTTGATTTACTTTTTGAAACAAAGTTGAAGCTACTGTCATGAGGAATAAAAATAGTGCCCACAGAAAATCAAAAAAACGCCATCTTGAATATCAAAATCGCAAAAAACTAAAAAAAAATCGATTTTTTTTAGGCTTTTTTCACATGTTCAGGTTCCTACGTAGCAAATCGTTCAAAATTTAAGAAAACCATATACTACAAAAATGTAGCTAAGACCTCACTTAACAACTTTGTAGAACATACAAACATCCTAGGAATGATCCTTAACACAGTAAAGGTAGCGCTTAGGTAACCATAAAAATTAAAAATTTCCCGAAAAAATGTTATTTTTAATGTTTTTTTTTTTACTTCAACAAGAAAAAATATAACCATATATAGTACAAATACCGCTACGTGATGAAAGACAAGAAAGCCCATATTTGCCCAATTCACCACCATTTAACAGCATTTAGGTAGCGCTTAAGTAACGACAAAAGTGAAAAATTCAAAAATTAGCTCTTGTCGTAAAAAAGAAAAATTCTCAACATATAAAAAATTAATCTTCAAAATCAAGATCAGAAAATTTTTTTACTGAATCCGATGAGCAAGGAGAACGGTTTCATCAAACCACAATGCCCATGGAAAAACGGTACAAAGGCAAAAAACTAGACGCATTGCTTGCAGAGGTAATATCAAATATATTGATGCATTGCTTTGTATTCCTTTTTTGATTTTTGTTTTTATTTCAGGTATGTTGGTGGAGCCACAAGATTACCCTGTATGATGTCAATGAAGTATTTCAAGAAGAAAAAGCTTATGATGGAGGGAAGTCTGGAAGCAACGTACCCGTGCGCACCCTAAGTTCTGAATCAGAGTCAGATTCGGATGATTCGGACGACAAATTGGATCCACAACTTAAGAGAGTGCTATTTACAAGTCCAGGGCCATCAACTTTATAAACATGATACAAATATTTATTTATTTTATTTATTTCCATATTTATTTATCTTATTTTTTGATATATGCCATTGTATATTAATGTTGAAATAACAACAAAAAAATTAAAATAAAAAAATTTTACATATACGAAATGAAATTAAATCAAATGAAATTAAATTAAATAATTTTTGTATTAAAAATTGAATGTTCTATAAAGTTGTTTAATTAGATCTTATGTACATTTTTGTAGCTTATTGTTTTCTTGAATTTCGAACGGTTTGCTACGTATGGACTTAAACATGGGAAAAAAGGTAAAAAATTGATTTTTTTAAATGACGTTTTTATCATTTTATGTGTTCACAATTTTTGTTCTTTACAAGGGTTATACAATATCATTGCCTTAAAGAGAAAATGAAAATTCCACTCGGTTTGCAAAATATGCGCCTGAGAAAATGATTACTTTTTTAATGACACCAAGACCTCAAATCTTTGGGGGCCTCTGAAAAAACTCCATGACTTGGGGCAAAACTAGAATATATGGGCTTTTTTGTCTTTTATCACGTAGTGGTATTTGTATATGGTTATATTTTTTATTGTTGAATTAAAAAAAAAAAAACCATTGAAAATATAATTTTTTTGGGAAATTTTTAATTTTTATGGTTACCTTAGCGCTACCCTTACTGTGTTAAGGATCATTCCTAGGATGTTTGTATGTTCTACAAAGTTGTTAAGTGAGGTCTTAGCTACATTTTTGTAGTATATTGTTTTCTTAAATTTTGAACGGTTTGCTACGTATGAACCTGAACATGTAAAAAAAGCCTAAAAAAATCGTTTTTTTAAGCTTTTTGCGATTTTGATATTCAAGATGGCGTTTTTTTGATTTAATGCGTTCAGAATTTTTATTCCTCATGACAATGGCTACAACTTTGCCTCAAACAGTAAATCGAAATTCCTAACGGTTTGGAAGATATAAGCCTGAGAAGATGACCACTTTTTTGCAAAAAAGGCAAAGAGGCCCAAAATCTTTAGGGCCACGCCCACAAAAAAGGGGAAGACATTTCACAAAACTGAAAGACACGTGTCTTCTTTTTTTTGATCCTCTATCTCGTGGTGGTGTCCGTATGTGGTTATTTTTCCATGACCTAAAAAATTACACACAGTGTAATTAACTACTACAACTTTAACTTAGAAAGTCGGAGTATTTGTATCTATACAAATTTGGTTACCTTATTTAGAAAGGGGTTAGCATAAAGATGGTAATTGCACATCATGTAATTGCACATCATGGAACAGTGAAGTTGTGACATTTGTTTTTGTTCTACAGCCAATTTTATTTCTTTTATATCGACGGCGTGTTGTTGCTCGCTGGTTCATATTTAACCTTTTTGTACTTATTTTTGATGTTGTAGCTATTGTAATTAACAACTTGGTAAGTTTTCGGGAGCAAGGTTTATGGAAACTATGGTCAAAAATAGACCAATCTTATTTATCAATAAATGAGAAATAGTTTCACAAAATCGGCAGAATTTTAACAGCACCCTGACTATATACTTAATGATGTCTCTTGAATCAATAATTTCGGAATTACAAACGAAATTACTGTCTTAATATGTCCGACATTATTTCCATTAGTAGCAGTAATAAAGACATATCTACAGAAAATATAAAGTTAAGTTTTTAATATATAAAAATGAAATAGGGAAACATAAAACTTTTTACTACTGGGGTCAAAGGTGAAAATACAAATATTAATTAAATTTTATCTAGAGCTTATCGAATTTATAAATTTTAATAAGCAACTGTAAATTATGAACGAAAAGTATAAATAAATAAATAAACTGAATATTTTATGTTATGCATAATAACATTTACCAAATAACTTAGTATGGAAATTTGTTTTATAAGACTTTTATTAGTTTTATTTTGTTAATTTATATTTTGTTTATCAAAAAATTTTATTTATACAGGCAAACTGTTACGTAAAAGAGGGCAAAACAAAATTAATTAATTTTTTTAAAAAATATCAAAATTGTATTGAACGAAAGGTGCAATAATCTATATTTCTACCTTGTAAGCGCATTTATATGTTATGACTCAAATTACACTGGTCAACAGCACAAATTACACCAAAGTTAAAATATTTTTTTTGTGAAATTTTTCGAAAACTTACTATTTATTTATTTACTTATTATATTTTTCGAAAATTGACTATTTATAGAAAATTTTTCGAAAATTGACTATTTATAGGAAATTTTTCGAAAATTGACTATTTATAGGAAATTTTTCGAAAATTTACTAGTTTTCGGAATATTTTCAAAAATTAATTATTTATAAGAAAATTTTTTGAAAATTTATTATTTATAGGAAATTTTTGTAAGCTCATTTATAAATATTATGTTATGACTCAAA
Organism: Stomorhina lunata; assembly: GCA_933228675.1. Lineage (NCBI taxonomy): Eukaryota > Metazoa > Arthropoda > Insecta > Diptera > Rhiniidae > Stomorhina > Stomorhina lunata. The sequence goes on from OW121740.1 coordinate 127,152,185, forward strand.
TTACACTGGTCAACAGCTAAAATTACATCAAAGTTAAAATATTTTTTTTTGTGAAATTTTTCGAAAATTTACTATTTATAGAAAATTTTTCGGAAATTGACAATTTATAGGAAATTTTTCATAAATTTACTACCTATACAAATTTTTCGAAAAATTTTAAAAAATTTCCTATTCATAGCAAATTTTTAAAAACTTTGCTATACCTATATAGGAAATTTTTCGAAAATTGACTGTTTATAGGAAAATTTTCGAAAATTTACTTTTTATAGGAAATTTTTCGAAAATTTACTATTTATAGGAAATTTTTCGAAAATTGACTATTTAGAGCAAATTTTTCGAAAATTTACCATTTATAGGAAATTTTTCAAAAATTTACTATTTACAGAAAATTTTTCGAAAATTGACTATTTCTAAGAAATTTATCAAAAATTTACTATTTATAGGAAATTTTTCGAAAATTGACTATTTATAGGAAATTTTTCAAAAATTTACTATTTATAAGAAATTTTTCGAAAATTTACTATTTATAGGAAATTTTTCGTAAATTTACTTTTCAAAGGAAATTTTTCAAAAATTTACTAATTATAGGAAAAATTTCGAAAACTGATTATTATCAGGAAATTTTTCGAAAATTGACTATTTATAGAAAATTATTCGAAAATTGACTCTTTATAGGAAATTTTTCGAAAATTGACTATTTATAGGAAATTTTTCGAAAATTGACTATTTATAGGAAATTTTTCGAAAATTGACTATTTATAGGAAATTTTTCGAAAATTGACTATTTATAGGAAATTTTTCGAAAATTGACTATTTATAGAAAATTATTCGAAAATTGACTCTTTATAGGAAATTTTTCGAAAATTGACTATTTATAGGAAATTTTTCGAAAATTGACTATTTATAGGAAATTTTTCGAAAATTAACTATTAACAGGAAATTTTTCAAAAATTGACTATTTATCGAAAATTTATCAAAAATTGACTATTAAAAGAAAATTTTTCGAAAATTTACTCTTTATAGGAAATTTTTCTGTCTATTTATAAGAAATTTTTCAAAAATTGACTATTTACAGGAAATTTTTTAAAAATGGACAATTAACATGAAATTTTTGTAGGAAATTTTTCGAAAATTGACTTTTATAGGAAATTTTTGGAAAATTGACTATTTATATCAAATTTAAAAAACAACTGAATTTTTAAAGGAAATTTTCGAAAATTTATTTATTATAAGAAATCTTTCAAAAATTTACTATTTATAGAAAATTTTTCAAAAATTTACTATTTATAGGAAATTTTTCAAAAATTTATTATTTATAGGAAATTTTCAAAAATTGACTATTTATAGGAATTTTTTCAAAAACTGTCAATTTATACAAAATTTTTCAAAAATTTACTATTTATAGGAAAATTTTCGAAAATTTACAATTTACAGGAAATTTTTTTTAAAAATTGACAATATAAAATTTTTTTCGAAAATTAGCTATTAATGGAAAGATTTCGAAATTTTTATTTTTATACAAATTTTTTTTCGAAAATTTATTAATTTTTTTAAAAATTGACATATTTATAAAAAATTTCAGAAATTGACCTTTTTATAGTTTTTTTTTCAAAAATTGACTTTGTTAAAGGAAATTTTTCAAAATATTTATAGACTAGTGTCAGTTAAAATAATGTCAAATAGCAAATCTAAAAATAAATTAAAAAAAAATATTTGTTATGATTAAAATATTAAAGCTCATCTCCATAAATGCACTTTTTTATGTCAAAAATAAGTAATATTTTGTTAACCTTGTACATATCTTAAAGGCCTTTTTTAAGTAAACTCTAAACATATAATTAACTAAAAATGTTTAGTTTAATTAATTAACCCACGCATATTTATTGATTAATACACAGTGGTGTATTTTATTAAAATTCACGATACATAATAAAACAGTAACTTCAAAACTTTCGTCCAATTTTATCATTTACTTTTTGAAAATAAAAATTTAAAACTAGTTTCTATATATCTGTGGCAATATGAAAGAATAGCTTAAATCTAAAATTGAAGTTTTGAGATATCAATAATTTTGTGTAATTTTTCTTCTGCTTAAAGTTAAGCTAAATCATTATATGATGAAAGAAAAATATGAATATATACCTACACAAAAATATGTGTACATAAGTTGTTTTGATCAATGTAATATTGATTAAAAAAACTTAAGCTAAAACGTAAACGTACATAACAAAACCCGAATTTTTAAAATGGACTAAACACATTTAAGCGCCTTGGCTTCGGTAATGCAATTAACTCCTTAACTCAATTCTCTTTTATGTCGACTTAAGCTACTCTTTTGAAACTTGGTATACGAAATTGGAGAATATGTGCACAAGATAGAGGTGCTTGGAATTCTAAAATATGCTCGGCCTTTGACCTAAACAGGTTGTAATTACAGGCCATTTAATTAAGTAAGTAAGTAAGCTACTCTTGCATATTGACACAGATATAATTGATTTATTGTACAATATATCTAAAAATAAATTGTTCCGATATCAAAATTACTTCGTCTGTGTCACAATTACTGCTGAGAATGACGAGAGAATGAGTCCACAATTTAAAGTCAATCTTACAAAATATGTTTGTTAGTACATTACAAAACGTTATATAAATTTATATTCCAGTCTTCATAAAATTATCCATCTCCTTTAATATACATAATTTGTACTAATATTTCTATGTTATATACTGCTTCTGTTTCAGATATTAACCTTATTAAATGACAATAGTGTTTAACATTATTGTCATTTCAAACATTATTTTGAAATTTTGTTTGTAGTTCAAACAATAAAATCCAAAAAACAAAAATATTAAATACACCTGATGCTTAAACTTCTTTATTTCAGGTTTCACTTTTATATTGATGATGAGATGTTTGCTGGGCCAATTTGCAGCGGCTGTTTCAAAAATCGTTTTTTTTTCATCTTAATATAAATCGTCAAAATTTATTTTTGATCGATCACCTAATTATTTGTTTAATGATAATTATAGTGCAGATAAAAATCTAGTCAGAGAGTATTGTAGTCGGTTCTGACCGACCATTCGATACTTTCAACAACTGACTATTTATTAAAATTACCGCACAAATTAATTTATATTTTAATTATTGACGGTATGACGAATTCCATCGCTTTTTATCTTTGCTGGGAACCATAACATTGACCCCCGCATAAACCATGTACCACACTAAAAAAAGCTTCGGATTATCTTCCTATAGCGAGTTCCATTGACCGTAATTTCATTTCCATTTTCATTTTCAAAATATATGGTCCGATGGTTTTCCGCACCACAAATTATGTAATTATGGTGTAGGGCATTTGCCTGAAGAGTATTATAAGTTTGTGTAACTTATAGAAATATTGGTCAAGCAGCCTTTCTGTCCATGAAAAGGGTTTACCAATGTACAGGACGGAATTCTAAAGAACTATTTAAGTATCTTAATAGGGTAGAATATTTTTGACATTTTGGCCACTCAGAGTCAAAATATTTAAATTAGCAGAAGTATTTTCTATACAAACAAAACCAATGTAGCAAATTTCGTTGGAATCGTTCCATTTTTAACCATAGCTCTCTTATAAGACCCACTGCCCAAAATAAATTTAATATATATAAAACTATATACAATGTTTTTATGGTGACAAAATTATAAAAACAAGTATGAAAAGCTATAGTCGGTCAAGCCCGACTATATAATACCCTTCACTACTAAGGTCAAATATGGACCAACAATTAAACAAGTTTTCCTTAAGTCTTAGAGACATACATACATATACTATGTGCTATTTTTTCAAAATTTCGAGATTTATATCGTTTCCGGCTAAGGGCCTAATATGGGAGCTAGGGTCAATTGTGGACCGATAGTTACCAAATTTTGGTTATTGGTTCATATTTATAAAATATTTATCTGTGCAAAGTTTAAGTAATCAAGTGCATTTATCTTTAGAGTTATTAACGTTTTTGTACTTTTATATGAGAATGTGTCTTGTATGGGAGGTATGGTCAAATATGGGCCGATTTCTACAAAATTAGAAATACTGATTAAGGTTATGGTAAGCAATATTTGTGCTGAATATTATTAAAATACAACTAAATTTGTGGCTGTAAATAACCAAAAACTCTATTCCGGGAAGGCATCCCTATGGGAGGTACCCGAAATAGTAATCCGATTTCACCTAAGAAGAATAAGAATCATCCTTGAACCAAAATATGAGCCAAATTTCATCAAATTATCTTAAAAGTTACGACCTGCAGAACGATAACAAGCTTACATGGATAACCGGCCAGCCAACCAGCCGGACGGACATCGTTAAAACAACGCAGGGAGTGATTCTAAGTCGATTGGTATTCTAAAAGGTGTGTCTCAGACCAATATTTCTATGCGTTACAAACATCAGCACAAACCCAATATACCCTTTCCACCTATGGTGGTGAAGGGTATAAAAAATGTAAAACAAACTTAATTCTTGAAAACCAGATCACATTTGACCATAGTAGTATAGAGTATCATAGTGTCTTGCTTAACCGACAATAGTACTTTCTTACTACTTTTATTGATTAAAAAAATTATAAATTTTAATAATTGTAATATTCAAATAAATCTGCATATAAATGCGTGTACATTTAATACATTTTCAATGTCGCATTTCATTTCGTTTTAGATTTTTGTGAACTTTTGAAATGCTTAAATGAAATTTCTATTTTGTTACTAAATAAATAAATAAATTTATTATTTTTCACGTTTTAATATGTGATAATTGTAGTTTTTATTATAACCAAAAACTTGTATTGAATATTAGCAGAAATGTTGACAAGTTTACTTGAGCTTACATTTGGAACTATCTCTTTCTATTTTTTTACCATCCCACTGTTCATAGAAGAGAAATGTGACAATGGTTAAACAATAGGCAACTAATTACCGGTACCTCATTTTGATACAACCGCACCATATCAAGGCTAAATAGCATACCAGTAAGCGCCTGCTTTAAGACCAATTTATTTATGCAATGCGGCCCAAAAAACTTGTCCATGCTAGGAATATCTGAAAGTCTATATAGTGACCAGAGTTGGCAAAATGTTCGTTCGATTGATGATTCAAAACTAACAATTAAAAAATTTATTGTTATTAACAACTAAAACAGTTGTAATCATAAAGATTTATTTCGATTAATTAGTCGTAATCATTAATCGTTAGTCAAAACTACAAAATAAGGTACACTTTTGGCTTCATTTGAAGGTGGAGTTCGCGGATAAGTTAATTCATTGATTGAAGTCATAATAAGTACAGGGAAGAAAGTAAACCAGAAAGCCAACGAAAAAATATAATAGTTTTTAGCATGGCAAAAAAATTGTAAGGTATAACCGTTCTCTCTTACAAAAAAAATTTTTGAAGTAAATGCGAAATATTTGAAATTTATTTTTTGTAAACAATTATAAAAGTCGTTGCCACATGTGGGAGAAATGGGAATATTATTATCAGGAAATTTTGAATGTATAATGTGTAATGTGTTGTAAACATTTCGTTAAAACTTATTTTATAAAGTTTAGCGGATTCTGCACAAGGAAAAAAAAGACTTGAGATAATTCAATTTTGTCATAATATATTTAAAGTATTTTTGTGTAACATATTTTTTTTATAATTTATGTTACAGTTTCTTCAGCTTCTTTTTGGGATTGAAAATTTTATTTTTACCAAAATTTTATTTAAAAAACGTATCTTCAAATATGTTCTTATAGATAGATTTTGGTGTGATCTTTTATAGTATGAAATTTATGGGCTTTTTAAATTTCAAAAATTATATGGCATAACTTTAGAAGTTTATATCCGATAAAAACTGGTATATCAAACAAAAGCTACTGAAAGTATCATTGAAATGATATATTATACATTATTCCGATTTATAAAGATTAAGAGCTCATATACTCAAAACTTATTTTTACAACCGACTTTGTTTATAAAAATGTAGCGAGTTAGTTATGACAGCGTAAAATTTTACTTCTATTGAGTTAGAGTTATATAAATAATATTTATATAACTCTAACTCAATAGAAATAAAATTTTACTTATTAAACATACATTTTTATATTACATATAAAATGTATATATTTTTTTGTCTATATCTGCAACGGTAGTCGGTAGTCGTGTGGCTATGTCGACGCTTAAAAAAATATTTCTATTTGAATGAATGTATTCTAATTTTAACAGGTTGTAGTCCGCAGCCTGCAGTCGTGATTGTGTTTATAGTATAATAGCAAACCGAAACTGGGATTTTTAAAAGTAGTATGGTAGCATAATTTGAGAAAAAAAAATAATAATTCGATCAAATGTCAGAAAGTTAATATGGCTGACAAAAGAGAGAACGGTTATACCTTACTAATTTCTTTTATCATGGTTTTTAGTTTCTGTTTTTTTAACTTTCAAAAATCAAAAAATGAAAACTGATTTTATAATTTTCAAATATGAAAATTATTCTGCACAATGAAACTTATGACATACGATTAATTTTAATTTTTTTAATCACGACTTAATTATTATTTATTAATGAAACTTATTTAATCATGAATAATATAATCATGATTAATTTAGTAAGGATTAATTTAATCAAAATTGACAAATCGATTAAAAAATTAATCGATTAATGCCAACTCTGATAGTGACTAATGATGTTAAAGGGTCATTTGAATCGAAAAATTAAAACAATTTTCTCATTTTAGGGTAACTAACTTTAAGTGTACCTTTATAAAACTTGAAGACCGACATAAACTTAGTAAATTTTCTTTAGTTATAATCTAAAATTCTATAACCTTAAATTACTGTTATCTTATTACTATTTTGGAGAAGGTGGACATCTGTGGTATGATCTAACTGGATATTAAAAAACATTTTTTTTAACGTATGACCTAATAAAGTAACATTTTAAAATCTCTTTCGCCAAAAAAAAGTTTGCTGATATATTTAAAAAGCTTCTGTTGCTAAGAGGTTATTTACACTTTAAACATTTGGCGAAGCAAGTTCTTTTCATAATCATCTTACAATAATTTGCCTAATAGTCCATAAATTATGTTTATTTTATAATAGTTATACATATGTTATCACTATCTTTTAAATTGCGCATTTAAGCTTTTTTTTGTTTTGAATCTAAATTAATTTATATGTATAATTTTGGCCCAAAATTAGCATAACTAATAATGTCAATCCACAAGCATTTAAATATATGGACCTATTTTTCAGATTTCTTTGTTGTAAAGGGACTTTAAATATCAGATATTACAACAAATTTACAAAAAAAAAGAACATTTTAATAATAAATTCAGATTAAAAGACGAAACAATTAGTTAAATTTAAATCTATATTTTATGTAAATTAAATAAATTTTAATAAATTTGGGTTGCACGCGCAATTTTTTTTATAATGGCAAAGAGATACTTATGTTATCATTTTGTCGGTTTTTTAAATGAGTATAATCTCATTATCATTTTTTTGCCGGTTTTATTTAGTTTGCGGCTTTTCTAATTATTGGGTGGTGGCACCTGTTCCTTCTAAATCTGGTGCTTGGACCATTTAAAAATTTCAAACATTTATTGTCTTTATTATCCCGTTTTTCTTGATTTCAGATAATAATTTATCTGATATCAAGAAAAACGGTATAATAAAGACAATAAATGGTTGAAATTTTGAAATGGTCCTAAGCAGCGGATTTAGAAGACACAGGTGCTAGCATAAAGCTTTATATTTCTGAAAGCTATTTTTAGAAAAAGTGAAATACAGATAATTTTTAAACATCTCTCATGAAATAAATTTTTCTCCTTCAAATATTTTCTTAATTATGTTAATTTTACTATTTTTAAACATTTATGTTAATATATAAAATCGTATGTATTGTACATATGTATGTCTGTACATTTATGAACCAATAGAATAAAAGAATTTTTTGAATATTTTTTTAAAATATTTACTTTTATTTTATGCAAATATCTATTGAAATGGCAAAAAATTGAATAAAAATTTGTCTCTTAATTTAAGCATTAATTAAATAAACTCATAATTTATTAAACTTTCTTATAAAGGCGATATCTAGTTTTAAGGACAAATTAAAAATACGAAGCATGTGAAACTCATTTAGAAAAATTAAAAAAATTTAAATTTAAGAATCAGAAGTTAATTTGCATTGACATTATAAAGGGTCTTTCATTAGGCGCTTCTTCTTTTTGGATTTAAAAAAAACAAAGCGTGAGATATTTCCTACCTATTTGTTCGTTTGAAAGATTAATTATTTGCTTATCATCTAAATCTAAAATTGTTAAAAGAAAGGCTCAAATCGCAAAAATTTGACAGAAATTTGTAAATAGAAAATTTTCAATGAAAAAATTTTTCTATAGAAAATTTTTGATATAAAATAAAAAAAAATTGTGTATAAAAAACTATACAAAGTTTTTGATACACAAATTTTTGAATAGAAAATTTTCGATAATTCAATTTTTCTATAGAAAATTTTCGATATAAAAATTTTTCTAAAAAAATTTCAATATAAAAATGATTCTATAGAAATAAAAATGTTTTTATAGAAAATTTTCGAAATAAATATTTTTCTATAGAAAATTTTCGAAATAAAAATTTTTCTATAGAAAATTTTCGATATAAAACTTTTTCTATAGGAAATTTTCGATATAAAACTTTATCTATACAAAATTAAAAAAAAAATTATTTAGAAAATTTTCAAAATAAAAATTTTTCTAGAAAATGTTCGACAAAAAATTTTTCTATATAAAATTTTCGATAAAACAAAAATTTTTTATAAAAAACGTACGACAAAAAATTTTTTCTACGGAAAATTTTCTATAGAAGATTTTCGATTTAAAAATTTTTCTATAAAAAGTTTTCGATATAAAAATTTTTCTATAGAAAATTGTCAATAAAAAATGTTCTGTAGAAATTTTTAGATAAAAAATTTTTCTGTAGAAATTTTTCGATAAAAAAAATTTTCTTTAGAAAATTTTCGATATAAAAACTTTTCTATAGAAAATTTTCAATACAAGAATTTTTTAAAGAAAATTTTCGATATAAAACATTTTCTGTAGAAAATTTTCAAAAAAAAAAAATTATTTAAAAAATTTTCAATATAAAAATTTTTCTACGAAATTTAAAAAAAAACTAAAAAAATTTGATATCAAAAATTTTTCTGTAGAAAAAAAAATTTATTTATATCGAAAAATTTTCTATAGAAAATTTTCGATATAGCTATAGTTTTCGATATCAAAATTTTTATAAAATAAAAAATATAAAAATATTTTTCTCTCACAAATTTTCTCTCTAGAAAATTTTCTATTAAAAATTTTTCTGAACAAAATTTTTAATAAAAAAAAAAAAAAATTGTAGAAAATTTGCAATAAAACAAATCTATACAAAATTTTCGAATAAAAAATTGTTCCTATTTTTGATAAAAAAAAATTTCAATAGAAAATTTTCGATAAAAAATTGTTTCTATAAAAAATTTTCAATAAAAAATTGTTCTATAGAAAATTTTCGATAAAAAATTTTTTTATAGAAAATTTTTGATAAAAAAATTAGTTTATAGAAAATTTTTTGATAAATTTTCTCTATAGAATATTTTCAATAAAAAAATTGTTTATAGAAAATTTTCAATATAAAAATTTTCATTAAAAAAAATTTCGATATAAAAATTTTCATTAAAAAAAATTTCGATATAAAAATTTTCTACAGACAATTTTTAATAAAAATATGTTTCTACAGAAAATTTTTGGTATAACAATTTTTCTATAGAAAATGTTCAATATAAAAATATTTTTATAGAAAATTTTCAATATCAAAATTTTTCTATAGAAAGTTTTCGATTACAAATTTCTCTATGGAAAATTTTCGATATAAAAATTCTTATATAGAAAATTTTCGATAAAAAAATGCTTCTATAGAAAATTGTTGATATAAACATTTTACTATAGAATATTTTCGAAATAAAAATGTTTCTATGGAAAATTTTTAATACAAAAATTTCTCTATAGAAAATTTTCAATTAAAAATTTTCTATAGAAAATTTACAATTAAAAATTTTCTATAGAAAATTTTCAATTAAAAATTTTTCTATAGAAAATTTTCGTTAAAAAATTTTTTTATAGAAAATTTTTCATTAAAAATTTTTTTATAGAAAATTTTCCACTAAAAATTTTTTTAAAGAAAATTTTCCATTAAAATTTTTTTTAAAGAAAATTTTCCATTAAAAATTTGTTTATAGGCATTTTTTATAAGATTCATCATAGACGAATGTTAGTTCATACTTGTTTCTCGGCAAATGTATAAATATGGTAATTTCCCGAACCCTGTTGTCTTTCTTAAAAAATTATTTGTTTGGCATAAATTTCTAAATTTCCAAATGTAAAAAATGCTATCACTAACTGTTCGCTACCTTTTTAAAACTTCAAAATGTTTAATTCAACCCTTGAGGAATATACTACTGGACATATCGGTTTTGATTTTAGCAGAAATTTTTAAGTTTTGTGTGATCTTAACATTACTATACGGATTCGGATCTTTAATTTTCTATTTAGTAAGTTTTAAAAGGTGATAAATTCAAAATGATTATATTTAAAATTATTTTACATAAATTTAGGGCCGTTTTTATAATGTACAGCAGCCTCTAGAAAATGGTGTCAACTTAGAACGTCTTAGTTCTAGGCTAATAGAAAGTTTTAGTAAATATCCCTTTATTGTAGAGGTGCCATCGAAAATTTCTGTGCATTCCCTTAAAACGAACAAAAAACTTAAATCAGTTGAGAAATAAAGGGGTCCAGTGCCTATTAACGAAACGAGAGATAAAGTCATGAAACTCAAACGGCATAAGTGGGTACACTTAGAGGAAAATTTGCTCAAGTAAACTAGATTGCTTTGTAATAAGGAAAACAATAGAAGAATATAATTGTTCTACATTGATTTCAATATTGAACTAAAATTCTAGTCAACAAATTTTCCAAACAAAATAAAATATATTTATACATTAACTATAAATTTCCCTTTATCTGTACCAAAAGCTTTTTAACATCTTGTCAAATTAAGAAAGCCTTAAAAAATGTTTAATTTAAGCTTTGAATTTAACTTTTTATCATTTTTTTTCTATTATTTTTTTTATTAAATCTTTTTTACAAAAACTTAAGCTCTATGAAAGCTTGCATGATCATATTCATCATCGAAAGGTTGCCATCCATCTTCAACTGTTAAAGCTGTTGGGGATATGGATTCGATCGATGTCTCTTTATCTTTATTTGTTGTAATTATATCTGTTGAGGATATGTATGAAGCAGGCGTTAAATAATCTTGAGATAAAGATTTTTTATTAATCTTGCCAGCATAATTTAGTTCAAGCTTTTCAACAAGTTTTTTTATATCTTGATCAAGATCATTTTCAGATTCATGATCATATTCGTTTCTTAATTTCGATTTTTTAGCCAAACTAGATTTTACTGTCTGTGTGGAACGACTTGCATTATAGACATCTTGTTTAGATAAGGAAATTAATTCGTATGGTTTAATCGGTGTATTGATAGATTCATGTTTAATCGGCGGAGTGTGAATTTCTTTTTTTATAAAATTTTCTAATTCGGCCTCTGATTTTACCATAACCTTTTTTGTATTCTCTTCAAATTCTGCTTCAATTTCAAGATAATCCATAAAGCTGTGGATTTGGGATAGCTTTTCCTCGGCTGGGCCAGTTCTCAGGCAAACTGGAATGCCAACTTTGGCATTAACCTGTGGATTGGTAAGTTCAGTTAATGAAGCAGGTTCAATTATCAAATAGGGTTCAATTTTCGAAGAAGGTTCGGTTAGTTCAAGAATCTGCAAGTAGAAAAGAATAATTGATAACGAGACATTTTGTTAAAAAAAAAACTTCTTGATATCGGTCAGAAATAATTTATTTTTATTAACACAGCCCGTTAAAATAAAAATATTTGTTGATACCTTATTCAGTTTGTATGCATCTAGTATTGGGAGTCAATGTCTTTTATTCAATTTTTTTTAGTTTTCGAGATATTATTTTTTTAGAAAAACTACGTCGTTATGCGATTTATAGTAACCTAACTAATAAGTTGTTCGTTCCATTCAGTAAAAATAAATAATTGAAATTCGGCTACAATATTATCTTAGTGCTGCATTAACATTTTTTTGGTTCCATGGAGTAGTTACAGAGATATAGCTCAATTTTGAATGGACAAAAAATTTATTTTTTTGAAAATTCATAAAAAAAACAAGTAAGTGCTATAGTCGGTCAAACCCAACCATACGATACCCTTCACCACTAATATCAAAAGTGTTCTTTTTCCTGTATAAAGACAAATATTTGTTTAATTTTGCCACCATAGAAACATTTTCTCAAAACTTTTATATTTAAGCTGTTTCCGTCATTTGGACTTATATAAAAGCTAGGGTCAAATGTGGACCGATTATCTCGAAAGTTGGCAAATTCATTACAGTTTTCACAAAAATAATGTTTGCAAAAAATAAACCCAAAATTCTCATTATCTTCTTATGAGCATTTTAGTGATTTTTGTCTCATTTAGTGCGTTTTGACAGAATAGTTTGTATGGGAGCTAGGTCAAATTAATTAATTCCGGGAAGTGGGACCTATGGCAGGTATCATAAATAATGGACCGATTTTGACGAATTTCAATAGCCATGGTCCCAAATAGCCATGGTCCCACTATCAAAAAATGATCTGTACCAAATTTCATCAAATTATCTTTAGAATTGCGACCTGTACTTTGATTACATGGTTTACATGGGGGTCCAGCCAGCCAGCCGTCCAGACGGACGGACGGAGAGACTGACCTCGCTAAATCGACTCAGAAAGTGATTCTAAGCTTATGGTGGTGAATAGTATTAAAATATTTAAAAAGAATGACAAAAAAAATTAATAGAGAAAAATTTTTATCAAAAAATGTTCCACAAAAAATGGGCCTTTACATAATTTCTGTATTTATTAATTTCTATTAAAACTATTTATTACCACAACATCATACATGGGCGGTAAGTCTGCAGAAATAACACGCCGTCGATGTAAAAGCTTAAAATTGGCTGTAGAACAAAAAGCTCTTAAAAGCGTCAGTGTTGAATAATATTGGTAACCCAATTCATATGTAAACTATATAAAATTGTATAGGCCGTATTAGACCGAGTGTTACTCTATTAAAAAAAAAACAGTTATTTTTATCACTTTTTTTATTATTTATTATAGGTATTCATAACCCACAGTACCTTGCCTAGTAAAAGAGTAAACAAGTAATGCAGTAAAAGATATTGCAATCCATACTTTTGTTTTCTGTCAAAAGTCAAATTAAAGTGGATAAAGAACAATGAAAAATACATAAACTCACAAACAAGCATATCTACATTTCATGAGCACGTGTGTGTGTCTTAGCTTTCTCTCATTAACTAATCGTCTCCATCAGTTGTTTCCGAATTAGAGTAAAAGCAGTATACTTTTTTTAATGTGACTTTTCAAAAAGACCATACGGCAAATCAATGTATGGAAGTGCAAGATCTTTATTTTTAAGAGTCTTTGCTTCTACCTTACTTTTGAAAAATTTACAAGAGCGCTGTAACTAGTGCATCGGCTGTTTATTTTTTTGATGACTTATGTCTTTCCTAGTCTTGTTTCTTTATTTCGTGTTTAAAAATATTATTTGTGTCTTCAAATGAAAATAACTTAAATGATTTTTGAATAAAAGTACTACATTACTTCTTTACTCTTTCACTACACAAGATGCTCTGGATTATGAATACCTTTATTATTTTTTACAAAATCTTAGACTTTTATTGAAAGCTTTCATAATCGTATTGATCATCGTAGGATATATCTTCATCTTGTTTTTCAGCTGATGTGGAAGTTATAGCCTTAAAACCATTAATTGACTGCTTCAAGCTTGATCAAAATCAGTACAAATTCCATTATAAGGTTTAATATAAGGATCTTTTCTTAATTTCGATTTTTTCCCCAAAGTAGTTTTTACAGTCTGACAGCCACGACTCATCTCATTCAGACCTCGTTTAGCTAAAGAAATAAATCCTGGTGGCAAGAGTCTTGCATTATCTGCAACGTTATCTTCAAATTCAGTTTCAATTTCAAGATTTCTCACGAAACTGTTGAGTTTGGTTTGGTCGAATGAACGAAATCTTACAGAAATAGTTTTATGTAAATCTGGGTCCTCAGTTATCGGAGAAGTCTCGGCTTTAATTTCTAGATTGGGCCCAAAGCTGTTTAGTTCGGTAATGGAAGAACCAAATCTCAGATCCACATCTTTATGTGGAAAACTATCTTTTTGGAATATAATAATCGGACAAGATTCAGCTTCAATTTTTAGACTATGCAAAAAGCTATTGAGTTTAGCAATGTGCCCTGTTTCGGAGAGACGAAATTTAATAGTCACAACTTTATGTAAATCATTATTATTTAGGTATTCAAATGTCCTAAAAGGTTCACTTTCACGATAGTAAGAAGAAAATTTAGTTTGACCGGTATTCGGAAAAGTTTGACCAAAAAACTAGAGAAAAAAATATAAATAACGAAATATTTTATTAAAAAAAATTCTTGATATGTTCACGATTATTTTTGAAACTCAGTAAAAATTTTATATTTTCACTTTATTTTAAAAGAATTTTACTATTTTCGATTTTTTAAGAATTTTTGAATACAAAAAATTTGGCAAAAAAAAAATTTTTTTATTAAATTGCGATGTTAATAACTCTAAAATAATTGATTACACAGAAAACTTATGCTTACACGACTTAAGGGCAATTTTCTACTTTAACAATTAATGTATTTTTTTAATAAAATTGGAGAAGTCGTTTTTAATATATGGCAATATAACTAAGACAACCTCTTCAAAAATCCGAAATTTTAGAAAAAAATTAAACACAAAAATCGATTAAAAACAAGTAAAACAGTATTATAATCGGTCAAGCCCGACCATACGATACCATTCACTACTAAGGTCAAATGTGTTCTTTTTCCTGTTTAAAGACAAATATTTGCTAAAATTTGCCGCCATACAAACATTTTCTCAAACTTTATATATTTAAGCTGTTTCCGTCATTTATACTTATATCGGAGCAAGGGTGAAATGTGGACCGATAATATCGAAATCTTCAAATTTACGAGCGTTTTAGTGATTTTTGTCTCATTTAGTGCGTTTTAACAGAAGAGTTTGCATGGGAGCTATGGTCAAATGTAGACCGATTTCAACGAAATTTGGTGCAGTGATTTAGGTTTACATGAGCAGTATTTTTTTTTAATTTCATGAAAAAATATTGATATTTGTAGCCAATATATCAATTCCGAAAAGTGGGACCTATGGGAGGTACCATAAATAATGGACCGATTTTGACAAATTTCAATAGCCATGGTCCCATTATCAAAAAATGATCTGTAGTTTGATTACAAGGTTTACATTGGGATCCAGCCAGCCAGACGGACGGACATCGCTAAATCGACTCTGAAAGTGATTCCAAGCATATTGGTATACTAAAAGGTGGGTCTAAGAAAAAATATTTCTATCCGTTACATACATAAGCACAAACTTATAATACCCTTTCCGCCTATGGTGGTGAAGGGTATAAATAGTTTAACTAAAATGTAATTTCAGCTGTTGACCAGTGCAATAAGACATTTTGACTTACAAATTGTCTTAACGATGTCGTCATACTTACATAATAGAAAGTTTGTATTGCCAAAAAATAGGCGAATAAAAGGATTAGGATAAACTTAAAAATCTCTTTACACACATTCGCGAATCCTCCAACAATAACACCAACGGCATCGGCTACCAATTTTTGAAGGAAGTCTGTAGTTTGGCTGAGTATCATCATTTTCATACAAAAATCATTTTAAACAACAGAGAATTTTAAGAAATCCCAACAAACCAAGAAACGATACCGTATCATTTATGATATAATATTTTTATTATTTTTTAAATCATGAATGATAAGAGAATATGATATCGTTATTGTATTATATTTTTTTAAAATTATAATAAAATAATTATTAAGAAAAATTTTAACATAGAAATAAAAATCAAAAATTTGAGAAATATAAAAATATTACAAACATTTACCGAAAGCGATTTAAAAACCAATAAATCTTTTTTATTTCGAGGGCAAAAAGGAATAAAAAATATTAAAAATTGGTGAGTTTTTAATTTGCAACAGAAACTATTTTATATTACATAAAATTTAATGAAATTATAGTTAATTTAGACATATTTCTTCTTTTCTGTGTTTTGTGTTATGGGGTCTTCATCCTTGAATCCCAGTGGAGCATAGGGCCTGATTATGAGGTCAAGTAAGTATAATTCATTTCTACTGAAAATTTCAAGAATAATGATTCTTCAGTTTTCTAGATTTCCCTGAACAGTCTTGCTTTTAAAAAAAATGCAATGCATTTGAACTTCATCCAGTTTTTAAAATTCTTTTAGGAAATCATACAACTTAAAAGGTAATGGAACACTAATTGTTATAAATACTATAATATTCATTATCCTGGCTGACTTGCATCAAGTTTACTCTTGCAATAATGAAAATTATTGCATTTTATATTATTAACTTCTACAATTTTACTATACACCATTATAAAAGTATTGAATATAGAAGAAGTTATGATTTACAAATTTTTTGATATTATTTTCATGTTTTTCAGATTTTACTTTTCTCAAAAAATGGATGCTGCTTATATTGATAATAAATATAATGAACTCCTTAAGTCACTTTCATTGCTTATAAAATTGTGTTTATATATAATATGTATTTTATTGAATTATTGAATTTGTAAAATAAATCATTTTAATGGTCGTCTAAAAAATGGGTTTCAATTAAAAAGCATTTGAAAAAGAAACTATCGCGAAATTTGTTGTTATTAGTACTATTGACGATATCATTGTAATATTATAAACTCTGAAATTATCGAGCAAAAAGTAAAATCTATCAAGAATATATCGCGCTGCTTTGTGTTTTCGATATTGCCAATGATATCATTATTTTCAAAAATTATGATATCATAATCGAGTGTACCTTTTTGTAGGAGACTACTATTACTTTAGAGTCTATAATGATATCATTCTCGAAACTGCTTGTCGAGAAAATGATATCGTTATGATATCATTATGATATCGTTTGGTTTGTTGGGATATTACAAATATCACAAATTTACATATAAAATTTACAGCTAAAAAGAACTAAAGTACAAAATGTCAAATTGAATTTCTGATTGATATGGGGTATCAATAGTTATTTTTAGCTTAGACACAAACCTTGACATTACGATTTAAACTAATGAGGGGCATCATGAAATAAATATTCCCAACAAACCAAACGATATCATAATGATATCATAACGATATCATTTTCTCGACAAGCAGTTTCGAGAATGATATCATTATAGACTCTAAAGTAATAGTAGTCTCCTACAAAAAGGTACACTCGATTATGATATCATAATTTTTGAAAATAATGATATCATTGGCAATATCGAAAACACAAAGCAGCGCGATATATTCTTGATAGATTTTACTTTTTGCTCGATAATTTCAGAGTTTATAATATTACAATGATATCGTCAATAGTACTAATAACAACAAATTTCGCGATAGTTTCTTTTTCAAATGCTTTTTAATTGAAACCCATTTTTTAGACGACCATTAAAATGATTTATTTTACAAATTCAATAATTCAATAAAATACATATTATATATAAACACAATTTTATAAGCAATGAAAGTGACTTAAGGAGTTCATTATATTTATTATCAATATAAGCAGCATCCATTTTTTGAGAAAAGTAAAATCTGAAAAACATGAAAATAATATCAAAAAATTTGTAAATCATAACTTCTTCTATATTCAATACTTTTATAATGGTGTATAGTAAAATTGTAGAAGTTAATAATATAAAATGCAATAATTTTCATTATTGCAAGAGTAAACTTGATGCAAGTCAGCCAGGATAATGAATATTATAGTATTTATAACAATTAGTGTTCCATTACCTTTTAAGTTGTATGATTTCCTAAAAGAATTTTAAAAACTGGATGAAGTTCAAATGCATTGCATTTTTTTTAAAAGCAAGACTGTTCAGGGAAATCTAGAAAACTGAAGAATCATTATTCTTGAAATTTTCAGTAGAAATGAATTATACTTACTTGACCTCATAATCAGGCCCTATGCTCCACTGGGATTCAAGGATGAAGACCCCATAACACAAAACACAGAAAAGAAGAAATATGTCTAAATTAACTATAATTTCATTAAATTTTATGTAATATAAAATAGTTTCTGTTGCAAATTAAAAACTCACCAATTTTTAATATTTTTTATTCCTTTTTGCCCTCGAAATAAAAAAGATTTATTGGTTTTTAAATCGCTTTCGGTAAATGTTTGTAATATTTTTATATTTCTCAAATTTTTGATTTTTATTTCTATGTTAAAATTTTTCTTAATAATTATTTTATTATAATTTTAAAAAAATATAATACAATAACGATATCATATTCTCTTATCATTCATGATTTAAAAAATAATAAAAATATTATATCATAAATGATACGGTATCGTTTCTTGGTTTGTTGGGTTATTATTAATATTTATTTCATGGAAACAAGATTGATTAAAATTGTCAAAGGTGACATCTAGAGGTGAGTAGACATTTAAATTATTTTTAGCACAGGCACAAACCGACACAACCCTTTAAAATGGAATGAGGTGGTATCATGGTGTAATTTCTACGCACACTTGATTATTTTAGTTTTATATTTTCTTTATTCTATTACAATTATTATCAGCTGTTTTTTGTTTTTATTTTTTTATCGCTTAATTGATTAAAGTCTTATCTTTTTCTTATAAAAACTATATAATTTAACTCTATTTGCATCTAAGGGAAATCTCCTTTAGTTATTTTTTTTTAACAGTTTAATGATAAAAAGAATCATGTCGGATGTGGATGTAAAAGCTGGTATACGAAGTATTCTGAAAAGAATTGATGTTGCCTATGAACAGCGATCCAAGGTAGGATTTAAATTATTTATAATATGATCTACATATGTATGTAAGCACGTTCTTTCTTGCAGGACCTGAAAGGTGACAAACCTCTTCTGGTGGCAGTTAGTAAAACAAAGCCTGTTGAACTAATCATTGATGCCTACTCAGCCGGTCAACGTCATTTTGGTGAAAATTATATACAGGAACTGGTGGAGAAGGGTAATCATCCAGATATTTTGTCTCAATGTCCCGATATCAAGTGGCATTTTATAGGGCATTTGCAAAGTAATAAAATCAACAAGGTAAAGTGAACAAGAATGTATAATAGTCGGTAAATACCGATCATTTAATACCTTTCGCTGTGAAATGTAGACCGTTTACACTGGTCAACAGACAAAAGTACAATTTATACTTTTTATAACTATGGTTAGAAACGAGTAGTATAAGTATGTGCATCTTTAAGTATACAAATCGTCCTAGAATCACTTCCATATTCTATTTAATAATCACCACCCGTCTGGCGGGCCGTCCATGGCAAATTGTTCCATGCAAATGTACAGGTAGCTATTTTTAAGATAATTTGTTAAAAATGGCTAAAATCGGTCCACTAGTTAATAGTAGATGATAAGATCATTTATCACTTGCAGTAGCTATAGATAAAATATAATAAATTGGATTAGGGACATCTTCATAATAACTGATAAGACCAGTCTGTGCACTATTTATATTTACTCTTTCATCATAATTTTACAGATCATAAAACTTCCCAACTTGCACATGATCGAAACTGTAGATAGTCAAAAACTTGCAAATCATTTGAATACAGCCTGGGAAAAGTTGGAAATTGAGAATAAACAGCCTCTACAAGTGCTCATACAAGTTAATGCTAGCGGAGAAGAAGGTATTTTAATATATTATAATTCCTTATCTCACTTAATTTTTTTATAGCTAAAAATGGTGTTACGCCCGCTGAAGCTGCCCCATTGTATAAATTTATTAAAGAAAATCTAAAACAGCTGGATGTTAAGGGTGTTATGACCATAGGTGCATTTGGTTTCGATTATAGTCAAGGACCAAATCCTGATTTTGTAAAACTAATGGAAGTGCATAAGCAAATTTGCCAGGAGCATCAATTGAATGAGGCTGATTTGCAGGTGTCGATGGGCATGTCGGATGATTTTGAAAGGGCGGTAAGTGCAGAAATGTGAATATTATTATACGTTTGTGTTCTCCATCTTTCTATGGTTTTATGTTAAGTTACAAACATTTTTTAAATTAATTTTATTGAAAAAGTTTTGGAAGAAATCATAAAAAGATTAACATTGAGGATTTACGCCGTTCTTAGAATAGAAAAGATTAACATTGAGGATTTACACCGTTCTTAGAATAGAAAAGTGTCATATGTAAAAGTAAAAGTCTTTTAACGCCAAGGTAATGCTTTGTATTTGGTGGGATATAAAGGGTTCTTTGTATTTTGAGCTGTTGCAATACGATCTGACAACCATGGGGGACCTGTACCGAAAATGATTCATTTGAAGAGAGCAATCAACGAAAAAAATATCAGAATATTCGACCTGACACTAGTCCATATATTCTTCAACAGGTCTCGGCCACATGTTGCAAGAACCGGCAAAAACTTTTAGGAAAACAGTAAATGGGAAGATTAGGCTAACCCGTCTTGTAGCCCATATGTTGCCCCTTCTGACTACCATTGTTTTCGATCGACGCAGAATTTACCATCAGAACAGGGTATTAGAAATTGGCTTGATCCACTCTTTACCTATAAACAGGAGCAGTTCTTTCGGCGCGGAATCCATATGTCACCAGAAAGACGGGAAAAAGCGTCTAACGATGGACTTTGAATATTGTTATTATAATAATGCATTTTTTAACAAAAAATTTAAATAAACTAAATATAAAAGTTATAATAATCTTAAAAGTAAGGATTATGATTGTCAATGTAATGCTTCTTCTTCTCATATTATCCTTGACTCCCAGTGGAGGATAGGGCCTCAACTTTGGATAGAATTTTTTTTTATTCATCAGGATGTTCTTGCATAGATTAGGCACCTCCAAAATCCTTGTGCCAGCTGCCGTAGCTGGGGGGTTTCTCGCTTGTTTCTTTCCATTCTTAAAACATCGTAAGCGCAAAGTAGATGGATGACGAGTCCAAAGACAAGAACCACGTTGGTAAAGCGAGCCGCTCGATCCGAGACAGACGCCCGCTTGCAGCCGCAACTAACATGTTGAACAGACGCTACAGTTTCGTACTTTACCTAGTACAATTATCTTAGACCCTTACACCAAATACGTCGGAATGGCTCTAAGATGACTCCCATGGCTCTAAGATGACTCCCATTTGCATCCCAAATGTAATGTAATGCTAGTTCCTCAATTCTTGCTCTTTTAAAGAATAATCAATCCGAACTTACAAGACTATCTGTAACTATGGCCAAAATATTCATTTCAAGTCATACAATGAACAGAGTTTTTCAAATCTCAACATAAAGAAGTCTCTTGGGACGGCATACCAATAGCAATTTGTTCTGCACTTTACAAATTAATAAAAATTATGATAAACTAAAAAAAAATCGTTAGTTTGTAATAATACTTAACAAACAAGCTTAAAAAAGTATCATAATCATGAATTAAGTTTACTCTTAGATTTCTGCTTCTAAAAGAAAGTATTCATGAAAGTTTAGAAAAGTTATTAGTTATTTCCTTCATTCTATCGACTTGGAAATTTTAAATTCTTTTAATGATTCGTTCCTGTTCGTAAAAATTACTGTTGAAGCTCGGATGCAAATATTATTCAAGCTAAAGGGGCTCTGCTAAAAGAAATAAGATTTACTAAACGCGACAAACCAAATCCCTGCTTCTATAGAGGTATGTCATCGGAAATGGCGGTGGATAGGCCACACACTTTGAAGACCAAATACCAACATTGCTTGACATGCGCTTCGTTGGAATCCACGGGAAAGCGGCCGTTGTGCTGCTGCACCTGCTAGAAAGTGGAGAAGGTCAATTGATGCGAAGTTGCGAGCAAAAACTATTCATGGAATGACGTATGCCTAACATCTCAAAATAGAGTTTGATATAAAAGGTTGGTTGAGTCCATATGCTCAAATAGCCAACCTTTAAGGACCATAACTTTAAAATTCGAGCTAAATTTTCAAAACCCTTTGGGGGTTTTTGTCTACTGATGGTCTACATTCACTTCCATTTGTTTTCGTTAGGAAAAAAATTCCAGTGTAATAATAAAATGTTTAAACCAATTTGAATTTACACAAAATTTTTAAAATCTTAAACTTAAAAAATATTTAATTTTTTCTTTCAATATCAAAGTATTTAGCATAGTACAATAAATACTAGGTAAAATCACTACACACTTCGTTCTCAATTTCAAATCCCTGAAAAGTCAAGCAAAAGAAATTGAAAAAAAAAATATTTTTTTTCATTGTATTTTATTTTTGTTTGTCAAAAATAAATATATTAAAATATTTTTTAAAAGTTCATTAAGAGAAGCATTTGTAACGCATTTTATCATAAAAAACTCGTGAAGTTTATAAAAGGTCCAAAAAGTAAGATTAAACTATTGAGTGATGTGTGCGGTGCAAATTTCAAATTCAAGTTATTCAATATTTTCTTTTACTTCGACTTTCATTCTGCTTTCTTGACATTACAGGGTGTAAGAAATTGACAACTCTCCCTAGTGATTTTACCTAGTGTAGTTCTGCCATGGTATTTAGTAATGTAAACAAAATTTTGAAACTCATATGATTGAAATGTTCATATTATTATTTTTTGTTTTTATTCCAGATCGCTATGGGTAGTACTATTGTGCGTGTGGGTAGTTCTATTTTTGGTCATCGGGCTACAAAGACTACTAATGCCTAAATGGTTCGTTCCTACACTGGTGAGTAAATCGTATACTAAAATTCTGAAATTCAAAATTTATTTTCTATGGGGAAATGAGTAAGCAATATAATACTTTTTATTGTTGTTTGTTTAGTTATATACAAAAGAAATATATATTTAAGTTTTGGGTAAATGAAAAAAAAAATCTCATACGAGAACTTATATTCAAAATCTGCTAACTCAATAATAATAATAATATGTAGTGCTTTAGCATTTTTATTCGTTTCTTATATGTAAGCATATGTATTTAAAAAAAAAAAATATTTTATTTTGTTTTTAGAATTTAGGACAATACAACAAACTGATTGTTTTCCTCTTGCCTAGCAGATGACGCAGTTTGGGCCTTTAGAACATTTATTTGTTAATATCTCTACATAAGTAATTTTTTTTATATGAATAAGTACATACACACAAATTTATGTATTAAGTAAAGAAAAATGTTAAATGCTTTTTAACTTAGAACATTTAACAGAAATGTTGTTTGTATAAATAAAATTAAAATAAATAGTACATCCATATGTATGTATTTACTAAATTGGAAGAAAAACAAAATGGTATTTTTAAACTTAAAAAAAAAATAGAAACACGTAATATAAAATGCATTTTGGTTATAAATATACATAGAAACGGAAAATACCATGACACAAATTTAGTGAACTATTGAAAAAGTTTATTTAGAAATTTTATTTAAAAAAATATTTTATATATAACAATACGCAGGAAAAAAATTTTATATAATTTAACTATGTATTTTATTATTCTTAAAAATGTACATTTTCTAAAATTCAAAGTTGCTGCAGAAAAATAATCAAATTTAGTACCAATTCTTTAAATTTGAAACTATTAAGTTAGAACGTAAACTAAACAATTTAACAAACAATTTTTTTAAAAGTTTTAATATTTTTTAGAACTTTGACACCTTTTTTAATTTAAAGTTTTGCAAATTTGATTTTTTAAATTTTTGGTTTTTAACAAAAATTGTTTCAAGAGCGTAATAAAACCTTTAAAAAAAAGTATACAAAATTATGAAAAAATCATGTTCATCCCAATTATAACATTCTCTCATAATAATTCAGTACCTGGTTGACCGAGCCTTGCTCGGAGCTTTAGGATAAGCATTTCAAGGCAATATTGTTATTTGTATTAGCCAAATAAATTAATTTATAGGAAAGACATCGTACACAAATATCCAATTAATTTTAAATCATGTTATTCATTTTGTAAGATCAACACATAATCAAATGCATAGTTTACATTCAATTAATTTTTAATAATTTTTGGAAATTGGTCATACCAACAAAGAAAAGTATGACCAAATGCACGGTTTACGATTTAATTACCTTTGAGTAATTTTAAGCGGCACCACCTGTCGGAAATCGTTCATACCAACTAAGAAACCTTCGTCGGCTCATCCGCAACAACTTTGTTAAAAATCACAGCGTGATGAAATGTGCAGAATACGATTTAACTCATTTTGAGTAATTTTCAGTGGCGCCACCTGTCGGTAATTGGTCATACCATCTAAGAAACCTTCGTCGGCTCATACGCTACAACTTTGCTGAAGAGCATAACATGATCAAATGCATAGTTTACTATTCTATAAAGTACATACAGAAAGACAAACATTCATTTGTTTAAAAATTATAACATTAGCAATTTGTTCCCCTTTTTATAACCTAATCTTGAAAAAGTTCAATCTTCTACTTCTTTGGTACCAATTGAATTCAGTACATTAAATGTACTACATTTTATAAAAACGCTGTTAATATATTGTTTCTATTCATATAACTTTATGAGATTTTAAGTTATCATTTTATCACTTTTTTTATCCATTTTGGCCCTCGAAAAAAGTACCAAAAACGTGTTTAATATTTGTTTACAAAGTTTATTTCTGTATTCTTTGGTTCAAAAGATAAGTGTAGGTTAAAAATAGTACAAAAAAACTACTTTTACCACTTTTTACGCCCTATCGGGCATAGTTTCAAAAAAGTACCAAACACCTGTCCACTAATTTTTATAGTTATTTAAAACTTAATATTAATTTTGTTTCTATGCCTATTACTTTAGGAGATCTAACGTTTTCGATTTTTCCCCTTTTTACCCGTCAAAAAATATATAATAGCGAATTTTTATTCCTATTGCAATTGAGCGACACGAACTTTTGGGATAACTCATAAATAATTTTTGTCTGCTGAATTCGAAAATGATTTAGATTTTTTAGTTGGCTCTAGTTTTCGAGACATATTTTTTTCGAAAAATATATATCTCGAAAACTAGAGAGAACTTGGAAAAACCAATGCCATTTTCGGAATTAGCAGATCAAAACCATCTAGATTTTGTTATCAAATCTCGTGCCGCAAAATCTTGTTGACCTGTGTTATCTTTAAGTCGCTTCAAAATATTTTTTTTTTATAAGTTTTACTGAAAGTAAAAATAAAAAATCAAAGATGGGACTTTATTAAAAAAAATATAAAGGAAGATAAAATACCCAATTTTATATTATAGCCAATTCCGTCATTATGTCTTATATGGGAGCTAGGGTCAAATGTGGATTTTCTCGAAATTTAGGAAATAAATTACAGTCCATACAAAAATCATGTGTGCTACAAAAACATAATTTATATTTAGATTTGTGAAGGTCTTGTATGGGAGCTATCGTCAAATATGGACCAGTTTCAACAAAATTTCTTCAAAATTTATCAAATTCCGGGAGGTACCCGATATAATGCGCCGATTTGGCCTAGCAGGATTTGTCTTTGTAATTTTTAAAAACTACAAGTTTTTCGATTTTTTGCAAAAAAAATATAATTAGATTCCAATGTAAACAACTCCAAAACCTTTGATCTCACAAAAAACGTATGCTACCAAAACTTAAGTTTAGTTTTGGTCTTAATCCATAAATGTTCTTTTCAAAAAAATTGAATAAGTAGTTTTCAATATATGGTAACATAACTAGGACAACCTCTTCAAAAATCCCAAGTTTTAGAAAATTTACCATAACAAAAAATATTTTAAATCAAATATAACACAGTACAACACATGATTTCAGGACTCAATTCTGATAATTGTTTATGAAAGTAGCCCCAAAAATAAGAACTTCTGCATCATTCGTTTGGTCATGGTACATCCAATAATAATTGTTAATTAATTTGAAGTTAGTAAGTATCTTATAGGGGAATTTGTCACGTTTTGGGCTTACGTTACGTACAATTGATATTTTGTAAACATTATGTATTAAGTATACGCAGCCTAAAACGTGACAAATTCCCCTATTATTGGATGTACCATGACCATACGAATGTTGCAGAAGTTCTTCTTTTTGGGGCTACTTTCATAAACAATTGTCAGAATTAAGTCCCGAATCAATTATCAGTTGTACTGTGTAATTTTTGCTGTTGACCAGTGTTATGTCGATTCGAAATAATTTTTAATATTATTTCAAAGCACAAGGCTTTAATTCAAATCGAAAATTTGTTTATGAATCGTGTCACGTGGTCATTCCTTAGTAATCAGTATCATTATCTTTCTAGTCTATCCCTTGAAGGGACCTCTTTGACCCAAATGACGCTGACTTAGTCATCAGTCACTTGCCTAACCTTACCTAACCGTTGCTGAGTTATCCCCCAAAACTCTTAAATAAATTTATAAAGAAAATTCTATGAAACTGTTTTAATGAAATTTAATTGGTATAAATTTTTTTTAGAAAAGAAAATTTCCAGAGCTTGTAAAAAAATTATAAAGAATACTCGAAAAAAAACTTTCATTGATTAACACGTTCACGCCGGCACTGCAATTCATGTTTCGCGCCCATAGGCGGTTGCGCTGAAAGCTTTTTGTTCCATCGGACGGGGCCGAACTAAATGTTTCAACGAAAGATTATCGCACGGGAAAACGGTCTCCATGGGTCTGCATTTTTCTTTCGATGCTATTGTGGTTATGTTATTGGTTTTGTTATTTGGTGATGCACACTGATTGGTAGTACAATCATATGCGAGCCACCGGTGGTACGCGCCGCCCGATGAGACAATTCTGTGCGAGCCACCGGTGGTACACGCCGGCGTGAACGTGTTAAAATTAAAATTCTTAATATAAATTCTAATTATTCGTTCGAACTTTCGGTTAAAATGTGTTTGTTTAAAAATTTTATAATTTGAATTTAAACATTTTCGAAATATAAATTCATTTCGAATCGCGTAACGGAAAAATAATAAAAACTTAGTGAAAATTTCGGAATAATCTGAATATTTGCTACAAAGTAAACTTTTGTTTGACAAACGTCGAATTTATGGTTAAAAACATTAACATTTAATTGAAATTCTGAATAAATTAAAATTTATTCAGAAAAGTTCAAACTTTATGAAATGTTAAGCAAAAATAGTAATTTCTTATTTAGCTTATGTTCTGAAGAAGCCAATTTATTTGTAAAATTAAAAATTTTTGCTAAAAATTAAATTCTGATGATATTTTTTTTTCTTTTGCTCTAAAATGTTTTTTAACAAATATCATTAAACAATTAAATATAACGAATAATCGAAATTTTATAAAACAATTTTTTGTTTGTTTTTGATGCGTTTTTCAATTGAATTTTAAATTAGGAAGATTTTCTGGTTTAATTTTATATGAAGTCTCTGCACGGCAACGGTTCAAATACGATAAAATATTTTTTTTTTTAAATTAGAATATTTTAGAAAATGAACCTGATTTTAAAATTATATGAAACTAAAGCAAACAGCGGATGAAATTTATTGAAAAAATAATCTGAATTCAAACCGATATTTTAATTTTAATATTTAAATTGTATTTAATATGAATATTTTTAGGAATTAAACAAAAACGCAACCAGAACAAGTATGGGGTCAATTTCAATTAAAAACAATTTATTTTATTTTGTTTTTTCATTTATTATTTTTAGAATTTTAAACAAAAATTTAAAACACACAAAAAATTCATTTTAGACGAGGTCATTTTAGCCAAATGAAAATAAAAGAGAAAAATTAAAAATGGCATTAAGCCAAGTACCTTTGAAATTATTTCAAATAATTTGGGATTTTTTTCGGTTTTTGATTTTCATCTCAACATTTTTTTCTTCAATGGTGGCAAATACCACAAAAAGTATTTTGAGTTTTTAGCCCCACTTACTACAAAAAAAAAAAAAGAAAATCTACACAAAATGGAAAGAAAAATATGTATAAACGTCTTTATATCGAGAGGTTATATTCAATACCGTCTATAAACCAATTCTTTTCAAAATAATTGTTTTTTTTTGGGAAACTGTTTTTTTAATAACAAATTAGAGAGAAGAAATTTATTTCAGAACTTTTTCTTAAATATATTTGAATATTTCGGGTTTTTTCCCTCTCCTATTCTACTTTCTTCATAGTCGGTATTGAATATAGACTCTCGATATGTAGTAAAGAGTGTTCTAAAAAAAATATGCATTTACTATTTTAGACAAAATTTATCCATAGTGCAAGAAATAATTTATTTTTTGATCAAGTTAGTTTCTATAGATATGTCAGATATTATTATTTTAGAAATTATTAATTTTCAATAGTTATTTCAATCAAAATGGACTGCGAAAAAAAAGTTCGTGAAAATATAATTAAAACTTTTCAAAAAAATCCGTCATGGACTTTTAAAAAAATAGCTAAAAATTTGAAAGTTGACCCTCGAACGGTTTCTAATGCCATCAGACGGTATAAGGAAAACCTGAGCATTGAAAAAAAACCTGGATCAGGAAGGAAAAAAGGTCCTACAGATATTGGTAAGGCAAAAGAAGTCGATCGACTCTTTCGAAGAGCGCCTAACACTTCTTTAAGAAAAGCAGCTCGTATGGTGAAATGTTCTACGAATTTTGCACATAGAGTCAAAGCTTATGCTGGACTGAAGACATACAAAGTCCAAAAGGTTCCAGATCGCAATGCTATAAAGAATTTAGAAGCAAAAAAACGAGCGAAAAAATTGAAGTCTGATTTTATAAAAAAATACACCTGTTGTGTGATGGATGATGAAACACGGTACTGGCAGACTTTTCTCAACTTCCTGGTCAAGATTTTTATGTTGCTGATAAACGGGGCAATGTTCGGCAAGAGTTTCGCACAAAAAAACAAACAAAATTCCCTAAGAAGTTTCTCGTGTGGCAAGCTATTTTCAGTTGTGGCAAAAGAAGTAAAGTATTTGTGGCATCTGGCACAATAAACACAGAAATTTATATAAAGGAGTGCCTACAAAAACGGTTGTTACCCTTTTTAAGAGAGCACAGAGTGACTACTTTTTTTTGGCCCGATTTGGCATCATGCCATTATGGAAAAAAGGCACTTGAGTGGTACTTAAAGAATAATGTCATTTTTGTACCACGAGAGGCAAATCCACCTAACTGTCCAGAACTTCGGCCTGTGGAAAGGTATTGGGCTCTGGTAAAAAAGGAATTGAAGAACACAGGAAAGATTTCCAAGAACATGTCCGATTTTAGGCGCAGATGGAACACATGATCCAAAAAGGTATCAGAAGCAACTGTAAAATCTTTAATGGGAGGGTTTCCGAAAAAAGTCGATAATTTTGCAAAACCCGAGTACTAAGTAAACATTTTAATGCTAAATGATTTTGTATAATATGTCATTATATTTGCGTATTTTGTAGAGTTTTTATATTAAAAGGTTTAATTGTTATTTAAGAAAATCCAACTACAAATTTTATTTAGAGCACTCTTTATTTATGTATAAAATTTTGCATAGATCTAAAACCAACGAAATATTTCATAAAAATAATAAACAACATTAAAATATACATAATTCGTGTATACATAATAAATAAACATTAAACTTACATACTTTTTCCTTGTTAGACATTTTTGTACAAATACATACAGTGAGTGATAATATCGGAAGATTTTTTAAAAGTTTTCCAATTTGATTTGAAAAAATAATTGAGAAATGTATGAAATCATTATTTGAGTGGATAAATCGATCTGTAAAATTTAAAGTTTAAACATAGTTTTATGTAAATACTGACTCCAAGTTATAGGCTGGATTCTCACAAATAAATTTTTTGATATGGGTCTCCAGTGCTCTATCATAGCCTTTATAATGGTTAAATTATAGATAAAACTAAACAATTAGAAAGTTGTTAAAAAATCAACTAATATTTAAGAAATAAAAAAAAATGAAAATTTTAACCAGGTTTATCAAAAAAAAAGAAAAAATTTTGGGACTTCAAACATTTAATTAAAAAGTTTTACTGTAGTGTATTGCACTAAGATCCCAATTAATTACAAATATTTATTATTGTAATAAATAGTTTTTTGATAAAACCAAAAAATGTTGGTGGGGAAACCTTTCCTCGACGCGTTTCGATGGTTGGTTAGGCCATCTCATCATATTAGACGAACAATTGCAAAATGGTTAAAATTTAGCCTAATAGGGTAACCAAATCTTATATGGGGGGAAAACTTTTCGGAATCTTGTAAATTTATCACCTACTCGTAATAACAAAATATGCAAAGTGAGCTTCTAGTTGTAGCATGTCACGTTTTTTTTTCGCAATGGCCGTTGTAACTCTGTTTTGCGTAAACTAACAACAATTATGTATATAATAAAAATATAATTATGTATATAATAAAAAGTACCTGGTTGACCGAGCCTTGCTCGGTAGTAAGTTAAATTTAGAGGAAACACTTTGTACAAATATTCAGTTAATTTTGAATTATTTTATTTATTTTATCCGATCAACACTTAGTTTACAGTTTAACTCATTTTGAAAAATTTTGGAAATTGGTCATACCAACACTCAGAATATTATGTAAGTAAAATTAACTTAAAATGTAATTTGAAATGAATGAATATTCATTTAAAAACCGGTCAACTGATTTTTCATTCAAATTCAATAAATATTTCATTTAAATTTAACTGACAAATATTTAAACTACGTTTTCAGTTTTAAAAGCGGAATACTCAGATGTTTTCAAAAAAATTACTGACAAAAATTTAAACTACATTTTAAGTATAAAAAACGGAAATTTTCATTTATTTTTAAAAAATTGAATGGTAAAAAACTACGTAAAATTTCCGTAAAACGGACAATTTTCATTTGTTTTTGTAATTAACGTAACATAAAAGACGAAACCATACAAAGGTTATATCCTTTCAGGCATCAAAAAATCAAACAGACAAAACAAAGTTTGTTGTTCGCTTAGGCCATATCCTGTGATAGGCGGCCAGTATTATAAAAAGTTTCTTCAGTAAGCAAACCTAAGATACTTAAGGAAAACCAACAATTAAACAAATACGAATTATATTTGATACAATATTTGAAAAAATTTATAAAAACTAAACAACTGATATTTTCAAATGTTACGGATTTTCAGTATTTTTTTGTAGGTTGTTTTTTAAACAAATGTATAAATATGTTAAAAATCAATTTTCATATAAATTTAAATGAATATTCATTTGAAAACAATATAATCGAAAATTTCCTAAACAACATACAATCAGTTACTGTAATAATTTCCTGAGTGAACAAAAACCTCCGTCGACTCATGCGCAACAACTTTGCTAAAGATTATAGCCTGATCAAATGCACAGTTTACGATTTAATTTATTTTGAGTAGTTTTCAGTGGCGCCACCTGAAGTTGTTCATGCCAACTAAGAAACCTTCGTCTGCTTATGCGTAACAACTTTGCTTATAATTATAATATGATCAAATGCACAGTTTTCGATTTAATTAATTTTGAGTAATTTTCAGTGGCGCCACCTATCGGACTTTGAAAATTTCCATAAATAAACCTTCGTCGGCTTATCCGTAACAACTTTGCTAAAGATTATAGCATGATTTAATGTACAGCTTACGATTAAAATGACTTTGAGTAATTTTCAATAGCGCCACCTGTCGGAAATTATTCACACCAAATAAAAAGCCTTCGTCGGCTTACGCACTACAACTTTGCAAAAGATCATAACCAGATCAAATTCACAGTTTACTATTCTATAAAGAACATACATACAAACATTCATTTGTTTAATAGTTATAACATTACTCATTTTTTCCCCTTTTTATCCCCTACTTTCAAAAAGTTCCATATGCATATTTGGTACTTCTTTGGTACCAATTGAATTCGGTACATGTTATTAAAACGCAGTTAACATAATTCTTAGTCATATTACTTTTTGAGATGTTAAGTTATCATGTTATCCCTTTTGTTTACCCATTTTGGCCCCAAAATAAAAAAGTACCAAATACGTGTTCAATATTTCTTTCACATCTATTGACTGCAGTACCAAGTTAAAAAAGTACCAAAAAAACTATTTTCACCTTTTTTTACCCCCTATCGGACATAGTTTCAAAAAAGTACCAAGCACCTGTCCGCTTATTTGCATAGCTGTTTAAAACGTTTCTATACCTATTACTTTAGGAGTTATAACGTTTTCGATTTTTTCCCCTTTTTACCCGTTTTTACTCTTTTAGAGGCAAAGGCTCCAAAAGTCCCTTCTTCTTCGACCTATGCATCAAAAAAGGTGCCCACTGTCAAAATTTTATCAAAATCGTTAGAGCCGTTTTCGAGATAGCCATTCTATATATATATATATATATATATATATATATATATATATATATATATATATATATATATATATATATATATATATATATATATATATATATATATATATATATATGTATATATATATACATACAATTATTGCTCGTTTAAGAATATAAGATATATAATATAAGCTTTCTTTAGAGATTATGAGTGTTCTTATTATTTACCGTTCTGGAATTATGGCTCCATATGTTAGCTTTTTGACCAAAAATTGGAATTTTTTGCAAACTTTGATCGACGAGATTAACATTTAATTGAACTCAAATTTTGGTTATCTCAATATCTAGAAAAGGAAATTGTTTTGTGGTGTCCAGATGAACAAAATTCCGACATCGGATTTTTTGGTCAACCTAAAGTTTACACAAAACTTATGCAAAGTCCTAGCACAGAAAAGTAGGAAAGTGCTATTGTCGGTTAAACCCGATTTCTTAGGTCAAATATCTTTTCTTTTTCTTGCATAATTAAAGATAATTAAAGATAAGATAAGAAGTATTTGTCTTAAATTTCTGAAAAATATATTGAAGTGAGACCTACGTGAGGTACCAGAAATAATGGACCAATAATTTTCACCAATTTTACTATGTACCAAATTTCATTAAAATTGAATTACGACCTGTACTTTAATTACAAGCCAGGGACGCAAACAATGGTACAATTGTACTTTTTTGATACATTTTTAACCTGATTGGTACCGTGGTAGTAACGCGTTCTATTTGATATAATTTTCAATTTTTTACTGTTTAATTATGAAGTTGTCGGAAGACAAAAACTGTAAACTGATTTTCATATGAGCTACATAATACAATTAACTTTCTATCTCATTGGTCTGTAATAAATCTGAAACCAACTTGTAGTATTCTCTTTGAGTCTGCACTATTTCTGAGTTGATTTTAAGTTCAAATAAATTTAAGACAATCCAATTAAAATTGGGTTAAATAGGTCGTTTATTTCGGATACTTACTACAGGATCGCAATCCCGGAGTTGAAATGTGTGCTCATGTCTGCCAAAATATTTTGAAATTTCAAATGTAAATGACTGTATCATATTTTGTTTAAAATAGTTCGTATTTGACTAATTTCAAAATCATCATTAAAATTCACTTTTATTCCCCGTGACAAGCTTGACCATAGCTCTCTACTGTCAGATATTTTTCTAAGCATTACAAAATCTTCTACATTCGTTGACAATCGTTCATCGGACCTTAGTAGTTTAGGTACCACAGATTAGGTCGAGCCTTTCTGTATTACTTTCTTACATGTATGTATATAAAATTTTATAATTTAAAAACGCACTAAATGAGACAAAAAAAAGAGTTTATTTTTTGCATATATAATTTTGGTAACACCTGTAATCAATTTGCCAAATTCCGAGATAATCGGTCCACATTTATAAGTCCAAATGAAGGAAACAGCTTAAATGTGTAAGTTTTGAGAAAATGTGTTTATGATGGCAAAATTTTGCAAATATTTGTCTTTATACAGAAAAGATAACACCTTTGACATTAGTGGTGAAGGGTATCGTATAGTCGGGCGTGACCGAATATAGCGCTTTCTTACTTGTTTTCAATTCGAAGATATATTTATGTAAGTACCTACTCGATTATAAAAGATTTCTATCCATGTTTAACGGAAAATTATTTAATAGGATTTTTTTTATGTTGAAGTTGATCAAAAGATATCAAATAAGATCCATTCTATAGTTTTGAATTTAATACCCGTCAATTGAGTCATTTTTTGAAGCCGACATATCCAATTTTTAATACAATATATTATTTTGTAAAATATGTTACTATCATGAACTAAAAAGTTCATTTGTTTTTATATTTGGTACAAAATCAAGAAAGCCATTTTCCATTCTTGGAGTTAACTTGAGCCTTAAGACTTAAAATCACTTCCTGAGTCGATTAACCGATGTTAGTCCTACCGTCTGGCTGGCTGAAGTTAACTCCAAGAATGGAAAATGGCTTTCTTGATTTTGTACCAAATATAAAAACAAATGAACTTTTTAGATCATGATAGTAACATATTTTATAAAGAATATATTGTATTACAAATTGGATATGTCGGCTTCAAAAAATGACTCAATTGACGGGTATTAAATTCAAAACTATAGAATGGATCTTATTTGATCTCTTTTGATCAACTTCAACATAAAAAAATCCTATTAAATAATTTTCCGTTAAACATGGATCTAACATAAATATATCTTCGAATTGAAAACAAGTAAGAAAGCGCTATATTCGTCACGCCCGACTATACGATACCCTTCACCACTAATGTCAAAGGTGTTATCTTTTCTGTATAAAGACAAATATTTGCAAAATTTTGCCATCATACAAACATTTTCTCAAAACATACACATTTAAGCTGTTTCCGTCATTTGGACTTATATGAGAGCTAGGGTCAAATATGGACCGATTATCTCGGAATTTGGCAAATTGATTACAGGTGTTACAAAAATTATATATGCAAAAAATAAACTCTTGTTTTGTCTCATTTAGTGCGTTTTTAAATTATAAAATTTTATATACATACATGTAAGAAAGTAATACAGAAAGGCTCGACCTAATCCTAAACTACTAAGGTCTGATGAACGATTGTCAACGAATGTAGAAGATTTTGTAATGCTTAGAAAAATATCTGACAGTAGAGAGCTATGGTCAAGCTTGTCACGGGGAATAAAAGTGAATTTTAATGATGATTTTGAAATTAGTCAAATACGAACTATTTTAAACAAAATATGATACAGTCATTTACATTTGAAATTTCAAAATATTTTGGCAGACATGAGCACACATTTCAACTCCGGTATTGCGATCCTGTAGTAAGTATCCGAAATAAACGACCTATTTAACCCAATTTTAATTGGAATGTCTTAAATTTATTTGAACTTAAAATCAACTCAGAAATAGCGCAGACTCAAACAGAATACTACAAGTTGGTTTCAGATT
Organism: Stomorhina lunata; assembly: GCA_933228675.1. Classification (NCBI taxonomy): domain Eukaryota; kingdom Metazoa; phylum Arthropoda; class Insecta; order Diptera; family Rhiniidae; genus Stomorhina; species Stomorhina lunata. The sequence goes on from OW121740.1 coordinate 127,187,719, forward strand.
TATTACAGACCAATGAGATAGAAAGTTAATTGTGTTATGTAGATCATATGAAAATCAGTTTACAGTTTTTGTCTTCCGACAACTTCATAATTAAACAGTAAAAAATTGAAAATTATATCAAATAGAACGCGTTACTACCACGGTACCAATCAGGTTAAAAATGTATCAAAAAAGTACTATTGTACCATGTTTGCGTCCCTGGCTTGTAATCAAAGTACAGGTCGTAATTCAATTTTAATGAAATTTGGTACATTGTAAAATTGGTAAAAATTATTGGTCCATTATTTCTGGTACCTCAAGTAGGTCTCACTTCAATATATTTTTCAGAAATTTAAGACAAATACTTCTTAAGTGTTTTGAAAAATATGTATCTTTAATTATGCAAGAAAAAGAAAAGATATTTGACCTAAGAAATCGGGTTTAACCGACAATAGCACTTTCCTACTTTTCTGTGCTAGGACTTTGCATAAGTTTTGTGTAAACATTAGGTTGACCAAAAAATCCGATGTCGGAATTTTGTTCATCTGGACCCCACAAAACAATTTCGTTTTCCAGATATTGAGATAACCAAAATTTGAGTTCAATTAGACGTTAATCTCGTCGATCAAAGTTTGCAAAAAATTCAAATTTTTGGTCAAAAAGCTAACATATGGAGCCATAATTCCAGAACGGTAGATAATAAGAACACTCATATTCTCTAAAGAAAGCTTATATTATATTTTTATTATATACATAATTATATTTTTATTATATACATAATTGTTGTTAGTTTACGCAAAACAGAGTTACAACGGCCATTGCGAAAAAAACGTGACCTGCTACAACTAGAAGCTCACTTTGTATATTTTGTTATTACGAGTAGGTGATAAATTTACAAGATTCCGAAAAGTTTTCCCCCCATATAAGATTTGGACATAAGACAACTTTACGAATCATAATCAATTAAAAACTCGATTTTGATTTTTTTGATGATACGCAGTTTTGGATTTTCAACGACGATATGTAACTGTGTAAGAAGTGGCAACATCTTGTTGAGACAACAAATTTTCTATGTCTAAAATTTAGGATAAGACTCCGAATTGTCTATCATTCTTCGGATCACTTGCCTGTAACCTTTTCTATTGACCGTAATCGCACGTCCATTTCCGTCCGACTATTCTTCCGGACCATAAACTACTCCAAACCTTAACTTTTTGTGGATGTAAGGATGCTCTAAGATAACTCTGGGATTCTTTTTATCCCAAATGCGGCAACTAAATATGTTGGTTCAGTGAAGACGAAACCTATTGAAAAAGGTGTTTAAAAATTTTAAGTAAAGATTGAAAGCCTGCCGAACCAGTAGAGGGTCATTTTACTTAAATTTTTATACCCTTCACTACTAAAGTCAAATATCTGAGTCGAACCACAGCATCTCAGATTTCGATGAAATTTTGTATATACATTCTCCTATCTCATACTAGTACAATTTTTAGAGTTCTTTAAAGTTTTGAAATTCGCTTTGATTCAAATTTTATGGCGGTTCAAAGTTCGGTTTTTCAATTTTTTTTAAACACCCAATTTAATTATGTATTGGAGAACAAGGAAGATTAATTATGTCATTGACTCAAGAATATCTTAAAATGCATATCTTCCATTTTTTTATAATTATCTCAAATATTCAAATACTCAAAATAAAAAAATGGGCCCTTCAGGAATAGGAAGTAATAGAATTTTGTAAAACAACTTATGTTATTTCACTACAAATTTTTAAATTATATATTCAAAATATTATCGAAATCGGGAATGGTAAAGTTCAAAATTCATGTTTTTCTGTTCTGGATTTATCTGTGCAATGTTTTGGATAAAATTTAATTATCTTAAGATTTATAAGTTATCTTGAAGGTTGTGACCTGTACGTTGATAACGAGCTTACATCGACTCAGAAAATTGTTCTGAAGCTATTGGTTTACTTACACATACCCAATATAACCTTTCACCTGAATGCTGATGAAGGATATAAATGTTTCTTATACTTGTATCTGAAAAAAGTCTTAATTTTTAGAGTTATATTTTTTTTGAACATATTCGAAAATGTAAAACAATATTTTATTTTTTTATTTTATCTCTATTACCCACTGTAATTTTTTGTATATAAATCTGCTATTCGTAAATATATACCTACTATATAGTATTATACATACATATGTATATCACAGTTATATCGAAAATACTGACTCACTATCTCAGGTCTGCGTATAAACGAATATGCACACAAAATACGAAAATAAAAACAAAATAATTTCAAAAACATCTCCCACTATTTGAAATATTCTTAATTTTTACACATAATTCTCAAAATCTAATAATAATCTTTGTCATTACAACGATATACAATATTTTTTCTTTTTATTTTAATAAAATAATCTTATATCTATCACCTTCATTCGTGTCTAAGATGTAACGCAACGCATCATAAATTTCAATACAAGAACTTAAAATTTAATTATTTCATTTTTGCTGCTATCATTTAAAAATTGGATGTTTAATTTATTTTGAATTTCTCACATTTAATAGTTTTAAAAATGCTAAAAAAACTCACAAAAATATACTTATAGCTAATTTGGCCTAAAGCCAAATCTGATTAATAATTTTGGCACATATTAGCAAAATAAATACATATTTTTGATTTGATTTGAAATGTTGTAAATCTCTATTATGTCTCATCGATTAGTTGTTATAAATAAAAGAAATTTTGAAAAATGAAAAAAAGATACATAAATAGAATTTTTATGCATTTTTGCATTAAAATATTTTGTTAGGAAATGTCTGTGTCTTTTTAAATTTATTTCGTCTGTCGATTAATTAAATGGAAATTATGATGATATTATATCGATTTTTTTCTAGGATTTTTGTGTTGACCTTAAATGTATAAAAGATATTTTGCAATTAATACATAATAACAAATTTTAAAATGTCATTGATTAACAAAAAAATAAATGCACAGTTGCAGACGTTCGCACCAAAACGTAACAATTCCATCATAAATAATTTAGAGTAAATTGAGAAAACATTTTTTTAACTATAATTTTTCAAAAAGTCATATAATTAGTGCTTGAAGTCATAAAGCGGACTAAATTATATGTTTAATTAATTCGCGTTTTTAACTGTTTTAATAAATTAAATAAAAGGTTACGTTTTTGTGTGATCGATTTGAAAAGTTACGTTTTGAAACGGTCGAAATAAAAATTGTTTCATTTTTTAGTACAAAAACCATATGAGAAAATATGCGTATCATCAAATGAACATAACAGATTTTATTATCAGAGTTTCGAAGCATTTAAGTGACTTTTGTCAGAAGGTCTTGTATGGGAGCTTTGATCAAATATGGACCGATTTCAATAAAATTGTGAACAGTGGTTTTTGTTTATATAAACAATATTTCTACGAAGTTTCATAAAAATATGCTAAAAGCTTAATTGTGGAAGTTACCCCAAAAAATAGACTAATTTTGGCCAAATTCAAAACTGCAAAATAAAAATGTCTTCGTCTTAAATAGGTAATGGTCACATATAAACCGGCTCAAAAAAAAAATTGTTACATTGATTTTCATTTGTATTAATTTCCAAAAATCCAAATCTGAATTTCGGTAAATCAGAGCTATGAAAGGTACCCGAAATAATGGACCGATTTCAATTAAATACAATCCCACCAAAAAAGTTGCACAATCCCAATAAAAGAAACTGCTTTTGTGATTAAATCGCGGTATAAGTCCAAAAAACGGCAACTTTTAAATTTTTTTGTCATATACGCCGGACATTAATGTAATATTTCTGGTGGATGTTCAGAAAATTTTATGAGTCTGAAAAACAGTTTTCAACTTATGCCAAACTTATTGAGGCCATTCAACGACCGTGGACTTACAGCCTGTTCACAAAACTGTCAATCGTTAGAAGGCAATCGAATACTAGCCTAACGATAAAGCTCTAAATTGAGTTCATTTTCTTTTTTCGTTTGGAAGTAAAAGCTTCGTAATGAAATATCAAATAATAGTATTGCCATGACATATTTTATTACTTTTCTGAAAGCTTTTCTTGTAAAACTTAAGACTTTTGTAAAATGATGTTAACCCTAAAACTAAATGAAATCAAAAATAAATAAAACAAAAAATAAAAAATGTAACATTTTTTTTTTTTTTCAAAATTAAATTAAACATTTTTTCAATGATGTTCTGGGTATGAGAAGGATAAGTATTAAGTAAAAAAGTTCGGGTTTTAGGAACAAGTTCCCTGATTTCGATATACCGGATTCCAAAGTAACTAGAAACGATAGAACATTATTACAATCCAGTGGCCCAATAGAGTTGCATACCGACTAGCACGTTCACCCTTTTCTACACTCGGTCGAGTAGCTCTTACAAAGACCCTATTCTGAGACATGTATTGCGTAAAAAGATTTGAGTTTGGGAACCATTAGGGAACTTGTTTCGTTAGGGCACATTCCAAAGTAAAAACGATAGAAAAGTATGACACTCCAGTGGTTCAATAGAGTTGGATCAATGAGCACTGTCGCCCTCTCTTGCACTTTTACATAGACCCTATTCCGAAACATATATTGCGTACCGGTGAAATACAACTCTCATGTATGGGCCGGTGCTTCAAACTTTATTTTGGAAGTTCTTGACCGAGTACAGTAGAGAGCAAAAGTGCTCATCTGTAACAGTAGGGTATCCAACTCTATTGTTCTATTGGAATGTGCTCTAATGTGCTCTTGTGTAAAAAAGTTCTCGATACATGAACTTTCTTACACAATACACGTCTATCTGTTAGAGCTCATTCTTTCGTAGTCGATTGACCAGTAGACAGACGATACTCTACAGATAGACGATACGATAGCCGTACAGTTCGTATGTAGAATTTGCTTCCCGCAGAAGTTTTTCCAACCAGTTGCACTATAGTTTAAATCAAATGTCCAGAAGCACTACCTATTCCCCCTCTTACAACCTTTTCCTAGTTTCAACACAATGCATTGTGTTGTGTTCAGGTCTTAAACAAAAAAAAAATAAATAACCGTTTTTTTGTTTCCCAGGCGATTATCATTTTTTAATTGCCTGATTTCACATTTACTTTCGTCTATACATCTCATTTATGAACCAAAATTTTAAAAGCTTTTTCTATTAGTACCCGATTCTCTCTTGGTTAATTATTTTTCAAATTAATAACTAAAAATAAATTACATAAACTTTATAAAAAAGTAATTTTAGTTTCTTAATGTAGCAAAAATCATCAGTTACCCTGTACTATGATGGGAGTCAAAAAATATAATATCAAATTATATATGTGATAACTTCAAATATTGTTTCAAAATATCATATTTTGCTGACATAAATTCTTTAAAATGATAAAATCTTATAAATGATTTTTGCACAATTTTAAATTAAATAAAAATTTTGTAGGCCTGTGTTAATGTCTTGTGAATGCAATAATGGTAAATAAATAATCATATATTATAATGAATATATTATCAATTTTATTCATATTTCTTATGGTCAGGTATTTGACAGTTTTAAAGGCGTGATTCAGAATATGACAAAGATATAACCTTTACCTATATATTTTGATATTTTTAACCCTTTTAGGACCGTGACATTATTATTTCAAAGTAATCCCTAGTCATAATGGCGCTTATTTAACATAAATATATAATACCAGAACATTATTATGTACTGACAAGTAATTATTTCATAACGATTAAATTTATTTATGAAATTTTTAAATTTTCCAAAATTTTCCTCTGGATTTCCCTAGCAAAAACAATATTCAATGTTACATAAGTCATATACATATAAAATATTTATCCTAAAACAAAATTCATTATTCTATAATACAGATTCAAATTTTAAGATAAAAATAAAATTTTTCTTGAACAATTTTTTTAATAACAAATGAATATGAAAATCTATAGTTTCATGCGTTAAAGAACAAAAACAAATGAATTTTCATATTGCACAATACGAAATATTTATAATAAACTTCGGAAAGAAAAAATTTAACGAACTTAGGAAAAAACGAACGAATTATAAAGGCCCACACAAACAATTTTAAAGAAAATAAAAAAAAAAATAAGAAAAATTCGAATAAATTTTGAAATTACACAAGGTGAGAATTGAAAAGAAAACAACAATAATATTTCAATATTATTATTAACAAAAGGCTAAGAAACGCATACATAGAAATAAAAATAGATTTTTCAACACACATTGAAATAGAAGAAGAAATTTTCAAAATTAATTGAGAAAATAAGTTTTGAAATTAAACAAAATGTGAGGGCAGGAGATGAAGAGGGAATGTTAAAGATTTGGACTAAATGAAACTAAAATGTAGGTGATTATAAAGAAAAAGCTATACAGAGATTTATGCGTAAATTAATAAGATATCTAAAGATATATGTAGAGGCGATCTTACGTACACCCAGCCAGACAGACGAAGGAGAGTGAGAAATTTTAAGATATCACTTATACACTCACATCTAATGTTGGCGAAGAAGACGAGGAAAATATTAATGTTATTATTAGATTTGTTTGTAGAACCGATAAATGGACGAATACTATGAGTAGTAAAGAGATTGTAGGGAAAACATAGAATGGGGAAAGTGGGGCATGGTGTTCGTTTTTTCATATTACCCTCCACACCTTATGTATAGTGATCCACACACCACACCCTGTGTACACAGACTAAAAAAGGCATCTCGAGTATTATACCAACGAATAGATACCAAAAACATGCTGACTTTCTGCTGATTCTTTGTGAGTATGTGTGAGCCATTCATGTTGTTGACTAATATTTTATGGGACCTATACGTTTTAGGTATATGTTTTTCTATGTATTAGTGCCGTCTCCCAGATGTATGGGTCTATTGCCTACTTTGCTATTGAAAAACGTGTGAAAGTATTAGTAAGAAATTTGGAAAATCGTGGACGAAAATTTTTCTTAAAATATCATTGACTTTCGGATAAAATCAGCCAGAACACTCATTGTGCTCTGACCGCTCGATCCGTTTAGACAACAAGACACAACCTAGCACCATGGTAAGGAACTATGGGTCTTAATAATACAAAATGGACTTGTATAAAATATATAAAAAATAAATAATACAACACAACAAGCAAAAAGGATTATTTTAAAGGATTTTAATATGAAAGTATCAAATAAAAGAATAATTTAAAAGTGTTTTACAAAAATTACAAAAAAAGTGAAGTTTAAAAAAGTTTTTTAAAAATACTCAAAAAATTTGTTAATTATAAAAATATTAAAAAAATTTAAATATGAACAATTTTGAATATATAACAAAGAAAAACTTGAAAAAAATTTATTCAAAAAAATGTAAAAGAAAATTTGTGAACTTTTCTACAAACTTTAAAAACTTAATAGCACAAGCTTTCCTTTTGGGTATAAAATTATACATACATCATGTAACTTGATACCCTCCATTGTGAGTGAAAGAGACAACTATATGCAACTAGTTCTGAACTCTTGAACCGATTTTTATAAATCAGTGGAATTTGTGTGTGCTACAAAATCTTAAAAAAATCTTGCGTAATATATGAAATATCAAATAATATGACGAAGAAAAAAAATTGAAAATTGAAAGAAAATTTTAAAGAATTATGAAAAATCAAAGTGAAGCAAAATCAAAATAAAATTTTTGAATTATTTAAAATATTTCAAACTTAACTGGATTTTAATGAAATGAACTTTAATTTTTAACTTTTAAAAAATTTACGAAAAATTAAATCAAATTTGAATAAAAAAACACAAAAAATTATTTAAAAGTTTTCCGATCTCTAAACTTCAACTTTAAAATCCCAGTGAAAAACTTTTTCAAGGATTTCAAAATTTCATAGTTTTAAAATTTTTTAAATTTAGAAATTATTCTAAATATTTCAAATTCTTGAAACAAACTAATTTTGAATGGGTATTTAAAAGAAACCAAATCTGTTTTTTCTAAATTTTAGAATTGTTTCTTAAAAGTTACTCAATTCGAAAATTATTTGATATTCAGTTTTATCTTCGTTGCAATAAAAATTATATTTATAAATTCAAAAAAGTTGAATTAACATTGAAAATTGTTAAATTAACATTGCACAGTTTGATTAACATTCAAATTGATTGACTCGATATTGAGAAAAAAAATAATATGATATTAAATAATTTCCACAATTTTTCAAAATTTTATAATATTAATCATCTGATAGAGATAATTTTATTGAAATAACATAACATAACCTCAATTTTAAAAATCAACTAAATATTTTAATTATGATCTAAAATCTTTTAATTGTGTGAAATTTCAAAATATTTGCATATAAAATTTTGATAATTTCGAATCCCTTTATTCAAAAAATTTAAAGTGTTAAGTTGAAAAAACTAATTATGAGTTTTCAATTTCATGTACAAATTTCGAATTACTTGAAATTTAATGTACAAATTTTTAATTACTTTAAATTTTATGTACAAATTTCGAATAACTTGAAACTTCAAATTTTCAAAGCTAACCTCAAAATTTAGTAAAAAATTTTCAAATTTTTTTAATATCAAAAATTTTCACAGATTTTTCAAATGCTTATGAAATCTTAACCTAAAACTTACAAAAATTGAAAATTAAAAAAATTAAACATTCTAAATTCTTTCAATATCAAAATTTGTAATAAAAACCGGAAATAAAACTCAAATCAAATTAAAAATCCTTTAAATTTCTTCTTCAATACAAAGACATAACCTTTTTAAAAATAAAGACTAATTTCATAACTTATATTTATTTTACCCAACCATAGGCCGATGAGAAGAAGAAGGTTAAGAAGAAGAAGACCAAGGAAGAGGGTGGTACTTCTGAAACCGCTTCCGAGACTGTCTCTGAGGCAGCAACCCCCGCACCAGCTGCTACCCCAGCTCCTGCCTCCACCACTGGCTCTAAGAGAGCTTCCGGTGGTAGCCGTGGCTCCCGTAAATCCAAGCGTGCTGGTTCCTCCGTCTTCTCTGTTTTCTCCCAAAAACAAATTGCTGAATTCAAGGAAGTAAGTATTTGCAAAAAAATCTAAAAACTCAGAAAATATATGAAAAAAGAGCCATTTATTTAAGGGACCTGACATGACTAACATGATAATTTAAAGTAATGTTGGGCAAAGTCTTTATAATTCTCCCTAACCCTAGAGTTAGCAAAATACAAAATTTCGAAAGCTTTTGCCCAACATTGATTTAAAGCGGAGCCATCCAGCTCTATAGCACAATGTGCCAACTTTTACAAAAGAGCTTTTGAGCTTTCACACCGACATACTATGTATGAGCGAGACGTAACTATGTCTGTCCCCCTCACACTTACGTAAACTTGTTTTTGCAAAGTTGGTGTGGTCTTTTCAAAGTCAATGCTGCCAGATTATAATTGTTTGCTCGATTGTATGAAAAATGCTTGAATTTATGAAAAAATTGTAGATCTTGCAACACATACCTTAAAAACTTTCAAACTGTTAACCACAAATGCAAAAATTAATGTATGTGTTTTTGGACAGCTCTGATTTTAAATAATGTTAAAGTTTTATACAAAAAATGATCAATAATGCTAAAGTTTTATAAAAAATGTTAAGCTTAGTTCAGACAAGACAAATATTTGGTTAGATAAACGTAACCACTATAAATTTCATATATATATATATATATATATATATATATATATATATATATATATATATATGTCTATTTCAAATCTTAAATGTTAACGATTTTTGGTCTAATATTTGATAAAATGTAAACACTGAATAATTTTTAAAAAATCTTAAGCAATAGCATAAATATTAAAAACACTTTTAGTTAATTTCTTTTTGACGAATACACAAACAAATATAAGGCTTATTAATGATAAATGATAGAATTAAAAATTAATTCCTACCTAATTCCCTACTCCTTCTTCTCTTTCACTTTCTCCTCCACAAAAAATCAATCAATCAATTATGGAAAAATTAAAAAAACATAGGCCTTCCAACTTATGGATGCTGACAAGGATGGTATCATTGGCAAGAACGATTTGCGTGCCGCTTTCGATTCCGTTGGTAAAATCGCTGCCGACAAGGAATTGGACTCTATGTTGAGCGAAGCCTCTGGCCCCATTAACTTCACCCAATTGTTGACCTTGTTCGCCAACCGTATGGCTAGCTCCGGTGCTAACGATGAAGATGAAGTTGTCATTGCTGCTTTCAAAACATTCGACAATGATGGTCTCATCGATGGTGACAAATTCCGTGAAATGCTCATGAACTTCGGCGACAAATTCACCATGAAGGAGGTCGATGATGCTTTCGATCAAATGGTTATTGATGATAAGAACCAAATTGATACCGCTGCCTTGATCTCCATGCTCACCGGCAAGGAGGAAGAAGAAGAGGAAGAAGCCGCCTAAGATGTATACCTTTTTTTTATTAAATGTATGGAATATTAACATTTTTTTTTGTACACTCACCATCACCAAAGAAAAAAAATTAAAAATTAAATTAAATTAATTCACATCTATTAAGCACTTCTTACTTTTAAACTTTTAACTCCATAAGAAAAACAAATTTTGAAAAAAATTAAAAAAAACCAACAAAAAAATATTAAAAAAATTTAATAAAAAAGTAAAGATTTGTTTTAATAATTTGAAATCAAAAAAAAAAAAAAACAAAAAAAAAAGAATTTTAACAACAAACAAATATTTTCAAAATCTATAAACGATTATGTTAAAGAAAGAAAGAGGTAGAAAGGAAAAGATTTAAGATCCAAGATCTTCCTAACTCCTTCTGGTAACAAACAACCAACCAACCAATCATCAACAACAGAGAGAGGGAAATTCTGTATATGACAGTTATACAAAAAAAAAAAATCGAATCAAGAAAAAATATTTTCAAATATTTTTCTTTTATTACTATTTACTAGAATAGAAACATGTTTTGGCATGCTTTGAAAGGTTAGATGATAACCAAAAAAAAAAAAATTGTTAAAAAAAGTTCGTTGTTTTTGCTTAGTTATTAGTTCAAAGAAATATTTATTCTTGCTTATTTTATTCACAACACTTATATAATCATTATTATTCAAATACTAGTTCTTGCGTTATTTCGTTATATTTTCACTTTGTCGTTCAATTTTAATACAATTCCAAAAATAATAACATATTTATTCATGGAAAATGTTTACAGAACTATAGCAAATACCGATTTAAAGGCACAATTTATGTTAATTTATGTTCAAATTAACTAATTTTACTAAAAAAAAAAACAAACTCATCAACATCAAATCATTCATTTCAAAAACAATTTAATTTAATTAAATTAAAACGTTAAAAACTTTATCATCCTTAGCTTTGAGTTAAATGAACAAAGCTTTTGTTTAATAACCGGAAATCTCTTAACAGAATCCTCACACATTCTCACGCTCTTAAGCTACAAAACAGTTTTTAAGAGTTTTGAAAGAAAAGAGCACAAAAGAAACTGATATCACAGGTTTTGTTAAGAGTGCAAAAGAGAAAAGGAAAAGAAATGAATTCTTATATAAAAATATGAAATAAAATAAGAGAATCAATTGAACTTTTTATAATATAAACTAAAAATTTATATTTTTAAAGAGAGACAGACACTAACTAAAATACACTGGGAAAAATCTATGTTAAATTATATTAAAGTTCATATAATTTAACATAAATGAATACAACATAACTTTTTATAAAAACAGCTTTTTTTATATAAAATCAATTAATTATTTAATTAACACACACACGCATAATTTAATCGTGTTAAATTTTGTTCTTATTTTTAAACCCAAGAAAAGAAACTTTTTAAAACTTTAGTTATATAAGTAACAACAAAATTAAAGGTAGTAAAAATAATTTGTTCTTTATAAATACAAAATTTTACGAAAACTAAAAACCAAATACATAATAACATTTGTTATTTTCAATTTTTTTTCCTAATATTAACAAAAACTTTATTTTGAAAATCTTAGCAGTTTAAGAAAAATAAATTGATTTTAAAACCACAAAAAAAATCATAAGCGAAATATCTTACATATCCTTGAAAGGAGAGAAACTCAAGTTTTCAAACTAAAAAACTTATTAATTCAATTATTTACATATTTTTATCTATAAAACATATATCAAAATGTGACTAATATTTAAGTTTATCAATATTTAATCATTTCAAACAATTTTTTAACTTAGTACTTTAATCATTTTACTAATTTAATCATATTATTATCAAATCAATCATATATGTATATTTATAAAACAACAACATGAAATATTTACAAAACACAACAAACATATCTATTATTCTTTATTAATGTTTAAAGAAATTACTCTAGCAACTTTTTAAAAAAAAATTTGTTAATTTTTTTCGTTTGCTATTTTAGTCTGTAAGTTTTATTAATCATTTTATTCTCATTATACCTCTTCAATTAATGGTTTAATTAATTTAATTAAACAAATTAAATTAAATATTTAATTGAACCTAAAAGCAAAAAACAACAACAATAATTGCTTTTTTAAAAAATGGCTTTTAGCCAAAAATTATTTAAATTTTCTTTAAATTTATATCTTTGTTCTATTTTAAAATTTTAAAACAAAAACGAAACGAAAAATCATAAAAAACTAAAAGAAAACACATATCTGAAACTTATTTTATATTTAAACTTATTTATCAAACTATTTATACAATTGTTTCAAATCTCGCAAAGAAAAAATCAAAAAAAAAAAAGTACGATGACTTTTTGTTATAGAAAATTCTAAAAATCTAAAAGAAGGCTTTCAATAAAATCTAAAAAAAAAAACATTAAGTCGTCAGAAGAAAAGAACAAGCAATTTAACATTTGTTTTATTTCTTAACAATTTTTGAATGATAAATAATTTAAATACGTAAGCCAGTGGCAATTGAGGTTTCTTTCTCTTTCCAAATGTCCTTTTCGCTAATCTGTCCTTTGTTTCCTCAATCATTCTAACACATTCCCATTTAACAGGACCTATTAATATTGAATGCGCCTTGAATATTTTTCGCTTTTAACCCCTCTACACTTGGTCAATTTCACCCATTTTTGGGTTTCAAATGCAAATTTTTTTTTAATTATAAAATATGAACGTTAAATTTACAGGGACGAAAGTTAAACTTTAACAAATTGTGTTAAATTTAAAAACATATCTCATATATCTACAAATTCAAAACATGGACCAAATTGGAAAAATGTTCTTACGCTAGTTTTTATTGTTGGTGAAATATTTGGAATAACTTCATTTAAAAGTATATAAATGGTTTCCCTAGTATTTATATACTTTAAATGAGGGGCTTGGAGCACAAGGGATCTAAGTGACTTTTTTCTAATAATGTGAAATGAAAGGTTAAAGTTAAATTGCAATAAAAAATGTTGGATGCTGTGTGGATTATTATTTTTTAATGAGTAGAGATCTTGAGATATATTTTTAACTGATTATTTAAAAAAATACCATATTCTGCATTTGCAAATATCCAAAAATTACTCTTGAAGTAAGCACCTAGCACTTATTCCCCTTGTGCTCCAACTTTTTTTTAATTTTTAAATAATTTTACTTGTACCCCAAAATAATGTTATATGTTATATGTAACGTCTTAAAAGAAAACAACAAGGATTTAATTTTTAAAACAATATTTTATTAAGAAACGTATTTAAGGTTGCTTTGTTAGATTTTTTAGTCATCATAGTCAGATTCCATAACATCATCCGGCTCATCTTCATCCTCACTTATGCTTTCGATGCTTTCCGGATTTACATCCATTCCATCATGAGGAAGTGCTTTGAACCATTCGTGGTAAACTGGTGGTATATAGCAAAGAAGATCTTGAAGGTTCTTGAACTTATTAAATTTGATAGGTTTAACACTTTGTTTTGCAGGAAGTTGTGGGAGTAACTGCATGTCTTTTGATGCTGTGTGGATTATTATTTTTTAATGAGTAGAGATCCTGAGATATATTTTTAATTGATTAATTAACAAAATACTACATTCTGCATTTGCAAATACCCAAAAATTACTCTTGAAGTAAGCAACTAGCACTTATTCCCCTTGTGCTCCAACTTTTTTTTAATTTCTAAATAATCTTACTTGTACCACAAACGAATGTAATATCCTGTAAGTAACTTCTTTCATGAAAACAGGAAGGATAAAATTTTTAAAACAACATTTTATTAAGAAAAGCTTTAAGGCTGCTTTGTTAAATTTTTTAGTCGTTATAATCAGATTCCATTACATCATCGGGCTCAGCTTCATCCTCACTTTGGAATAAAATGAATAAATTTTCAACATGTTTAAAATTTCCATGAATAGTTATGTCTACACTAAAGCTCACTGAAAGATCTATACCACGTTTAAATATTATGACGATCGGCTCAGCAGTTACCGCTCAATTGACCAATATGTAGAACTTTGGCGCCATCTATCGAACGAAATTAGAACTCCACACAAACGCTGCTCACGTCATATATAATACACAGGTTAATTTTGGTCCAATTCGGTGCATTAGTTTTTGAGTTTACTTATTAGAAATAAACATGATTAATTTGTTAATGTAAGTAGATTTAATAATAATTAATTTACAAATTATCTTATACAGAGTCCAGGTAAATTTTAGCTCAAAACTTTTCTTTGACCCAAGTACATAGTCCATGTGAAACATTAATTTTAAAATTTTGTTGGAGCACAAGGGGTTCAAGTGCACATATACCCCTTGTGCTCCAACCAAAACAGGTATTTTAGTTGGCAAGTTTAGATATGGTTGCCATATCTCACTATTGGATGGCAATCTCACACCTGTACTTCACGAAGTAATTCCACATGCTAACTCAATTTTTTTAAATAAGGCACTTAGACCCCTTGTGCTCCAAGCAAAAAAAAAAAATCGTTATCGCAACCGGGTATGGTTTTACAATAATAAGTTATTAAATACTTTTCGTTTAGCTTAATAATTAGTTAGGATAAAGATGTTGATAGTAATACGACTGGTCCATATATTTTGTTAGGAGTTCCTAATGCATCTACCATATATAAAGTCTGGCCATTGGTGCAATCTTAATATGCTGCCGAATCTTTTTGATTGTAGATATGAAAAGGGGATATAATATATATATATATATAAGAATTATTGCCAAATGTTGACCGATTGTAACAAAATTTTATAGTTTCTAACTTAATAGCTTTTAATTGGCTTTTGCTATATTTTTTTGGTTTCCGGGAGAGTTTTTTATATGAAAGCTATAGTCAAATATAGACCGATTCCTATAAAATTTGATATACTGACAATTACTTGCATAAAACTTCTCTATTCTAAATTTAGTCGTCATAGCTATTACAATTGTATTCAATGTATCAGCATTCATGTCTTTCCCCGGGCGGGGTTATATGGGAGCTCTAACTAAATGTGAACAAATTTTGCCCATTTTCCGTACACAGCTGCAACACATATGCAACAGAATATCAAAAATACTTTTGTAAATTTGTCTCTCTAGCTCTTGTAGTTAAGGAGCTATCGCGCTTTTGACGGACAGACGGACATAAACCCCTTTTCTTTTAGTATTTTTGTGTTTCCGTAGGTGTTTTGTATGGGAGCTATGGTAAAATGTGAACCGATTTCGATGAAATTTTATATGCTGCCTAGCGCTTATGTAAAACTTCTAGATACCAAATTTTTATTATAGCTGTTGTAATTTGCCATTTATTAGCAAATAAGCGATTAGCCTAGACGAGGTTATACGAGAGCTATGGTCAAATGTGAACCGATTTTGCCCGATTTCAATACCAAAATTTTTCAAGAAATAAAGAATATTAATCCCTTCGTGCCGGCAACGGAATGACAATCTCAATATACCCCCCATTCTTTTTGATGGTGTGTATAAAAAGAAAATAATAAAATTTTCATCCCCCCTCCACATTTCAAAACATGATTTACACGCATTTAATAAGCGATGTTGCAAGATTACTACCTATGGTGAAGGTGGAAAGGGTATTATATTCTATTTATAGACTCATTGAAAGGTACCTACGTTTTAACGCCGGCTCCGAAAGGCAATTGCATTAGATAAAAAAGTTTTACATATCCTAATACTCAATAATCAGTGACTAGATGAGTAATGAGATAAAAAGCTTTTTTTGAAAATTTAATTTGTTTAAAGTGGATCAAACTTGGGATGACTAATTTGCTATACCACTCCAGTTCATAATTAAAAGTATTACTAGGCTTAATTTCAAGCTAAACTTCATAAACAGTACTAAAAAGGCCATATTTTCGCCGTACGTGTGCAAAAGGTCAATTAGGAAATAATGTTGATTAAAACTGTTTAAACAGTGGTATACAGTTGTTGGTGTAACAGCTCTAACTTTTACTATATTACGAGTATCAATTTGTTGTTTACGAGGGATCTTTTTGGAGTTCAAGACTAAGAAAATTGTGCTACTTTAGCTGGATAAGTCCATAAATCTTCAGAACTAAGTTAAGTAGGGTTGTTGGTACAGTTGAAAATGTGAAAGGTATCATGAAGACGCTGACCAAAAGATCTGTTACTCCATTCCGTTCTCGCTTGAGCCAGAACGACTCTTGTTTTCAGCCGCAAGTTCTTTTATTTTTCTGCTATGGGCGACCGCCTAATATAACCTTCATGCGATAACCTGAAATAGCGGAGTTGGTGGCGTCCCAATGAATGTAGATCTAACATATCAAGAACATATGTTCGTATTCCCTATGTGATGTTTTCTCCGATGACATTCCAAAATAAACTGCTAAGTAAGCATGATGTTGTGTTCCTTTACTGGAAGGATTTTTGTTTCTTTATGAAGATGATGTGGTGATTGTTCTTAGGGCAGAATATTGGCAGAATTGAATATTTCTAAACTGAGTATCGCTCAAGTACATATGCTATCCTCATACATGCTAAGATATTTTCTGACATGCTTTGGAGGAGATTCCAATTGTGTGATGTTAAAGTTTGTATAATTTCTCCGATGACATGTCAAAAGGAACTGCTGTTTCTTTACTGGATCTTTGTTTCCTCATGAAGATAATGTAGTAAGCTCATTTTTAGGCAGCCTGTGATTGTTCTTAGGACTGCATTTTGGTAGAATTAAATATTTCTCTACTAAATATCGCTTAGCGACACTGAACACACTGGAGCATAATAATTTGCCACTGACCGGTAAGTCGCTCCATAGGTAGACATCAAGAATTCTTTGTCCATTCCCCAGGTACTGCCCGGCATTCCGGAAAGTGCTTTACTGACCTTGTTCCTACATCGCAATTTATGCGTTTGGCACGTGATGACGAAGTAAAAAGGCTGACGAGTGGGACTCCAAACACTTTCGGGTGGTTTACGGTCTCAATTTGTTCACTATCGATCTCGACGCCAAGCTGTAAACTTACTTCTTATGTCCAGGTGGTAAATAGGGTGGCTGAGGATTATCTTCAGGTCACATTCAGTGAAGAAATTGTTGATGATATTGAGGTAACGATTTAACGTGCAGTAATCCGAATGTGATATCATTTTAACGCCTTGCAGTGAAGCTGGGAGTTTAGAAAGGTAGGAGTGAATTAGGAATGGAGACAGGACTCCGTCTTGAGCAACTCTACGGTGTATTTAGCATTGGTCTTTAAGTCTACTACCGATTGACGACCACTTAGATAATTTACTTCAATTTTGTTGGCATTGTAGATTGAAAGATGTCGCGATGACTTTTTATAACATGTTATACGGTGTTATCGTCTGGTCGAGTGCTCTTCAAAAACCCACATGCTGAAATGTACTTAAAAGGGTCTAGCAAATGGTAATTGTGTATGTCACTGATGGGCTTCGTACCACATCTTCAGATGATTTAAATGCGATTCTATATTTGCTATTTCTGGCCATAATTGGCTTACAAACTTTTTCTTCTGCTGCCGTCAGATTATGATTCCTATCTCATTGATCGAAATATTTATATCGCATTTGGTCCACACTTTTAATTAGCTGCTTCTTATATATGAGAAGAGATATGTTTAAAAATTTAACAAAACTTTTGCTGGGTACCTACTCGTAAGATTCGGTACAGCCGAATATAGAATTGGTCATGTGTGGGAAGAATTTGATGCTGGGTACGTACTCGAATGCATGTTTAAATATGGGTCGATTCCAATAAATATTCTCCAAAGGGGAAAATCCTTGCATCAAATAAGATGTCTCTGATAAATTTCATTTCAATTATCTTCAAAATTACGAACTGTTCTTTGATCACAAGCTTATATAGAAAGCCAGCCGAATGGACAACAAACGATTCTGAGTCGATTGGCATAAATAGGTAAGTATGGTGTTAGACTTATATTTGTATGCTTTAGTGCTGAAGGGTATCAGAAGCAAGTAAGGGCAGGTCAATAATTTTGTGTCATTTCGAATTTCCCGCCTACTTATTAAAATGACAATACTCTTGCTGATAATACAGATACAATAGTCAATTAACACCCGTTTCAATTTAAATAAGCCGCATCATTTATTTTGGGCTTAGGTGCCGTTTGTTACAACATCAATATGCACGAGTTTTAGCACAATTTCGTAATCGTGGACGAAAAATTTACGCATATGGCAAATGTCCATGAATTGCCCACCAGATTCTCCACATTTTGCCCCGAGTGTCTATTTCTTGTTCAGTGCACTGTGTTGTGTTTATATACAAAATGTTTACAAATAATTTTAAGACTTATTACACAGCACGACAGTGGTTGGTACACATGAGAAATGTTAACAGAATATGAAAATAGGCTCGGCATTTTGCTGTAGCACGTCAGAATTTTAAGAAAATCGATTTTAAAGATTTGAAGGACCGTGGAGGTTCACTTGTAACGTAATACTATTATAAAAAGTACTATAAAAATAGAATGGGTGAACCGATTTAAACGCCAGTTTTGAAAAGGGAATTACTAGATGGCGCTTTTAATTTTCATGACTGGCTCAAGCGTTTAAATCGGTTCACCCATTCTATTTTTATAGAACTTTTTTTTTTGAGGCCCTATGCTCCACTGGGAGTCAAGGATAACAGAAGAAGAACTTTTTTTAATTGTATTACGTTGCAAGTGAACCTCCACGGTCCTTCGCCTATTTTCATAATCTGTTAACGTTACTCATGTGTACTCAAAAAAAAATTGATTTTGTCGTACGATGTTATCATACAAGTGGTTTTTGTTGAATTTAATTTAATTAGTTTCCAGGCAAATGGATGGTCAAAATTTTGTATGGCATCATTTGTGCATTTAATAGACAAGCGGACATCACTTTACAAATTTTAAAATTTCTTTATATTTATACCCTTCACCACCATAGGTGGAAAGGGTATTATAAGTTTGTGCTGATGTTTGTAACGCATAGAAATATTTGTCTTAGACCCACCTTTTAGTATACCAATAGGCTTAGAATCACTTTCTGAGTCGATTTAGCGATGTCCGTCCGTCCGTCCGTGCGTCCGTCCGTCTGGCTGGCTGGACGGCTGGCTGGCCGGCTGGCTGGCTGGACCCCCATGTAAACCTTGTAATCAAACTACAGGTCGCAATTCTAAAGATAATTTGATGAAATTTGGCACAGATCATTTTTTTGATAATGGGACCATGGCTATTGAAATTGGTCAAAATCGGTCCATTATTTATGGTACCTCCCATAGGTCCCACTTCCCGGAATTGCTATATTGGCCACAAATATCAATATTTTTTCATGAAATTTAAAACAAATACTGCTTATGTAAACTTAAATCACTGTACAAAATTTCGTTGAAATCGGTCCACATTTGACCATAGCTCCCATACAAATTCTTCTTTAAAAACGCACTAAATAAGACAAAAAATCACTAAAACGCTCGTAAATCTAAAGATAATGGAAATTTTGAGTCTATTTTTTGCATACATAATTTTTGCAACAGCTGTAATCAATCTGCCAAATTTCGAGATAATCGGTCCACATTTGACCCTAGCTCTCATATAAGTCCAAATGACGGAAACAGGTTGAATATATAAGTTTTGAGAAAATGTTTGTATGATGGCAAAATTTAGCAAATATTTGTCTTTACACAGGAAAAATAATACCTTTGACCTTAGTGGTGAAGGGTCGGCTTGACCGACTATAGCGCTTTCTTACTTGTTTTTAATTTAAATGTATGTACGTTAAAAAAATGTATAAGCTTTCCCTGAATCACCCTGTATCCAACTAATTTAAATAACAGTTAATAAAGAATTCTTAACAGCTGTTTCAACTTAAAGCCAAACATTTAAAACAGGTTTTAACGTACAATACGATCAAAACAAAAACCCAAATAAACCTAATTTCTAAGAATACGTAAGAAAATTACGCATGCGCAACGAGTCACCTTAACATGATAAACAAAGAAAAAACTACTCATGCTAAGCTCTTGCAATTTCCTATCTCATGTTTTTTAATATACATAAACATTGGATCTAGTAGCCAACTACAAACTACTAGCTAGTGGTAGACCTTCAGGAGAACGACTTGCTAAGAGAAAGAAAAAAAAAAAACAAGTAAGAAACGATTGTAGTCGATGAAGTATGACTTTTTTATACCCTATGTCAGTGAGTTTTGCAATCTTGTCTGAGCATTTCAGTTATATGTATTGAGAATCGGTCTGTGAGCATAGTTCAAAAGTTACTAAGTTATCCCTTTAATGGCTAAAAATTATATTTTAAAATTATAGGTTTTAACAAAATCTGTGCTTTTGCAGAATTTAAGCTCATCTACCAAATTTAATAATTTTATCGGATAGGAAAGGGTATACATTTTTCCAGGTACTGAGAAGTACCATTGGAAAAATAGATCATTATTTTGCAAATTGTTTCTTAAAATCAATATTGTACATGCGAAAAAAAAACAGTAATTAATTTACATATAGAATCATTCTGAAAATGTTCGTCCTAAAAATAGAAATTTATAATTTGAATCTCTTCGATTATATATTTATATAAATTCTCCTTTTGTCTCCAGATATTATGGTATAAAAACCAACCTCATATCATATATCGTTTAGATTACATAGGCTCCCAAAATTGGACGTCTCGGGTATTTTTGTGAAAAATTGGCAATGTTTATGACTTAATAACTTTTGATCGCATAGTCACATTTTAATAAATTTAACGTCATTGGAATGGATTTTAATTCTTCTTTAAGATACAATTTATCTTTATCCTTAAACCTTTCCATTTAAAATGTCCTTTATCCATGAATATGCCGAAAACGGTATTTCAATTTAATCTAAAATAAAAAATAAAATCCTTTCCAACGCCGTCAAATTTATTAATATCTGACAAAAGCGTTCAGAAGTTATTAAGTTGTAAACATTGCCAATTTTTCATAAAAATACCCGAGACGTATTACTTTGGGAGACTGTATAATATAAATTGTATAAGGTAGAAAGCTAATTTTAACTCCATATATTCCGCTACTAAGAGTAGTATATACGACAAAAATCTTTGTATTATCTAATAATTACTCTATATCTAAAATGTTAAAGCTATAGTAAATTTGAGTTCATGTAAAATGAATACCTTGGTAATCGGGGATCGTCATATCTCCGAAGCTAATAGAAATATAAACATTAGAGTTAATCAAAACGGTTGTCAAAATCGTATATAGAACGAATTCTGAAAAGTTGAGTCCAAGAAACCTCTGAACCTAATATTTAATAGACCCATCTATGCTTGTGTAGGGTACCAAACATAAACATAGCTAAAGTGAAGTATGAGCAAGTAACTGAATATTTTTGTGGCTCTTTTCTTTAATTTCTAAACCAGGTTTTCAGTTGAGTTTAAGACATCAAGCAGTGATTTTGTTTATACCGGCCCAAGATAAAGATACACACAGACCAAGTTAAGACGTTGCTGACGTTATATAAAAAAACTGTTAAAGCAAAAACAACAATAAATAAAAACAGTTTAAAAAAATGTGAAAGTAAAATGAAATTTTAAAGTAAAACCAAAAAAATAGTTTTTAATTATTAAAAAAACGTAATTGTAAATACATTCATATAGAAATAGAAAAAACTAGTTAAGTTTTCAAGTAAAATTAAAGAAAAATCCATGATTAAAACAATGGATAAACAAAATTATTCAAAATTAATATATTTATTGTTGGTTGTATTATTCAATATTGCATCACAAGCTGCGGGTAAGTCTTATTATAAAAGAAATACCCAAAAATGTGTGAATCATTTTTCGCACAAAGTTTTAAGGTTTTTTATTTTTTAGTATTTTTATTAATATTATTTCATTACCTTCAGGCCAACAATTAATTGCCTATATCTCACAACATGGTCTCCATGGCGAAATAACTTTTCGCCAGAGCAACTCTAGTCATGTTCAAATCAAATCCGATCTTGAAACTACTCTCCAATATCCCGATCAGTTATGGAGTTGGTCGGTTCGTAAATTTCCTGTTGACTATACAAATACCGATACCAATGAACGTTGTGAACTTGAACGTTTGGGTAATGTTGTTGTTAGGTTCGATGACGATTTGGAGTATTTAGTATTACCCGGAAATGAGACATCTTCGTGGTGGCGTGAAATGGTATTGATAGGTAAGTTAAAATGTTTAATTAATTGGATTATTTTTCATGGAGTTTTGAATTAAGTTAGTTGTTATATAGAGTTGTAAAAATACAAGTGTGGGACTGTTTAATATTAGTCGCATAAATGGGTTCTTAATTTCTAGTAAAATCAATTCAATATTTGATAACCCCTAACACTAACATCAAAAATGGAGAAAATCTCAAAATATTTTAAAATTTAGGTTAATACTTCGTACCCAACTTTTTATTGGGCTATAATTTTTCGATATTTAAACCATTTCTGACAATAGATCTTATAGAGGAGATAGGGTCAACTGTCCTAGTAGTTTAAGAAAGTTTAATAAAAATATTTCCATAGAAAAAATTTAATATTGAAAATTTTCCTATAGAAAAAATTTCATATTGAAAATTTTTCCATAGAAAAAAATTTATATTAAAAAGGTTTCTATTGAAAAAATTTCGTATTGAAATTTTTCTATAGAAAAAACCTTATATTGAAAATTTTTCTATAGAAAAAAATTTATATTGAAAGTTTTTCTACAGAAAAAGTTTTTCTATGGAAAAAATTTTTTATTGAAAATTTTTCTATGGAAAAAATTTTTTATTGAAAATTTTTCTATAGAAAAAATTTTTTATTGAAAATTTTTCTATAGAAAAAATTTTTTATTGAAAATTTTTCTATAGAAAAAATTTTTTATTGATAATTTTTTTATGGAAAAAATTTTATCTTGAAAATTTTTCTATAGCAAAAATTTTATATTGAAAACTTTTCTATAGGAAGAATTTTATACTGAAAATTGTTCTATAGAAAAAATTTTATATTGAACATTTTTGTATAATAAAAATTTTATATTGAAAATTTTTCTATAGAAAATATTTTGTATTGCAAACTTTTCTGTAGAAAAAATTTTGTATTGCAAATTTTTCTATAAAAAAAAATTTTGTATTGAAAATTTGTCTATAGAAAAAATTTTATATCGAACATTTTTCTATAGAAAAAAATTTATATTGAAATTTTTTTTAAAGAAAACAATTTATATTGAAAATTTTTCTACAGAAAAAATTTTATATTGAAAATTTTTCTATAGAAAAAATTTTATATTGAAAATTTTTCTATAGAAACAATTTTATATTGAAAAATTTTCTATAAAAAAATTTTGTATTGAAAATTAATATAAAAAAAATCATATTGAATATTTGTTTATTGTACAAATTTTATATTGAAAATTTTTTAAAGAAAAAATTTTATAATGAAAATTTTTCTATAGAAAGAATTTATATTTAAATTTTTCAATAGAAAATATTTTACATTAAAAATTTTCTATAGAAAACATTTTATATTGAAAATTTTTCCATAGAAAAAATTTTATATTGAAAAATTTTCTATAGGAAAAAGTTTATATTGAAAATTTATCTATAGAAAAAGTTTTATATTGAAAATTTTTCTATAGAAAAAAATTTATATTGAAAATGTTTCTATAGAAAAAATTTTATATTGAAAATTTTTCTGTAGAAAAAATTGTATATTGAAAATTTTTCTATGGAAAAAATTTATATTGAAAATTTTTATATAAAAAATATTTTATATTGAAAATCTGTCTATAAAAAAATTTGTATATTAAAAATTTTTCTATAGAAACAATTTATATTGAAAATTTTTCTATAGAAAAAAGTTTATATTGAAAATTTTTCTATAGTGACATTAATTTGAGATATCAGTTAATTTTATATAGAAACTTCGGTCCATTGTTTAGGTACAGAGACATCGGTCGATTAGTTTAGTAAATCAGTTTAAAATAAATCAAAACTCGATTGTTTTATCCACATCGATCGTTGTCGATTCTACATCATTCTAAATTCACTAATCTTGTGATAAATCTTACAAAATTCTCCAACTCCAGGCGATAAGGGTATCTGGGGCAAATCACTCGTACTGACCGAAATCACACGCAATGTTCGGGTGTGTGCTACAATAACCACAATACAAATGAATGTGGAACACATGGCTGAAGCTCGTTTTAATACTCCAGTAGCTGGATCAGTCTACTTTCGCTGGTTGGCCCCTACAGATGGCACGCCAGGTGATACTCTCATATACTCGGATCTATATCACATACAATCCCAGCCGGCTAATCAAGACGAAAAAAAGCCCATGACTACACATCATTGGAAAATCTATGTAACCGATATCTTTAAATATGATCATCATCGTACCGAGGACAACTGTAATTTCCTACAATTAGTTTTCGATCCATCGGGTGAGGGTGCTGGCCGCAGTATAGGTGATTTAGATAGTCGTTTGGGTAAGATACGTGTGGCTAAGAATGCTTTACGTGTTCCACAGCGGGCACTGTTTCGTGATGAGAAGTTGGCTTTGCTGCCTTCAGATTTGACCATACCCCATCGTACATTGTATTTGGTTTTGTTCGATGATCAGCATCCGGAAGATTATTTATCTTGTACCAAGATCAGAGATGTCAAGCAATTGAACTATAAGTGAGTTATTTTGGTTTACAAAACAAAATGTTGGAAATTTTTTTAAAATTTTTTGTTTTCTTTTTAAGATCTTTTGTCAATCACGAAGGCATTAAGGGCGAGATAACCTTGACTCAACGTTCTAAATTCGATCCCACATTCCTCAATTTCTCCATAAGCGCAGCTGGTGAAAATGCCGAGCCTGTTTCTCGTAAATTTGCTGAAGATGTAGCCGCTTTTCGTATCCACAATCTTCCCCCAGTACCCCTCAAAATGGGTAAACCTGATTATTGTGATTCTACTGGAGCTCTCTATAATCCCAGAGAAATTGAAAAATCTTTAATACCACCAGCTGGTTTTGGTACACAAGATCAATATCCCGTAGGCGAAATAAGTGGAAAGCTACAGAGCCGCAATAAAAAATACTATCATCATTCCTTTCTACCGGGAACTAGTTCCGAACTAAATGGTTTATATTGGGATGTTTTCTTACCCCTACAAGGCCTGGATAGTATAGCATACCGAAGTTTGGTGATCTATCAGTATAATCGCACAAATTTGGAAAATATAACCGAAGAAATATGGAGTTGTAGTACAGTAAATCAATATCAGAAGAATGGCTACCAGAAGCAAATGTTTACGGCTCAAGTCTTATTTAGATACCCCATAGTGGGTCGAGTGCTATTTCGCCAACCTGCCGAGGAACCCTGGCAAGATACTACAGTTATATTTGAGTATATGATCCATGCCGATGGCTCGACCCAAAATAATACCTTCTCACATCGTTGGGCTATTCATAGTAGTGCCCCGGGTAAAGATTTTTATGATTGGCAAAATCGCTGTCTTTCAGCTGGCAATGTTTTTAATCCCTATAGAGTTGATTGGGGTAATAGATCGGTAGATGATTATTGTAGCCCTCGCTTACCAGCCATGTGTCGTGTAGGAGCTTTGGATACTCGGATTGGAGCTTTAAGTATAGCGGGTAGTAAGCGTAATGCTCAGGAAATAAGTCGTTTGATATTTACTGATACTAATCTACCGTTGTCGGGAAGACATAATATTTTGGGAAAATCTCTGGTGATCTATGATGATCTTGGGCCTAAGGCGAGAGGAGAAAGATTAGCGTGTTCAATGTAAATAATAAGAGTTTCCTTAAACCAGTTAACCGCACACAACGAAATCGGCTAATAAAACTTCGTCTCCGAATTCGTTGTATGTGGAATTCCAAATTTAGGCTATTTTTTATGTGTACCATATTTTCAGCATAATTGGCCATTACCGACGTAAAGTCGTCGCTAAAGATTGGTATGCTAATGGTGATGAATTGAAGGTTACTGGCAAAGTGGAAATTACTCAACAATCTGAATATGATGTCAGTAATATCGAGGTACAATTTAAGGGCCTGGAGCAAAACAGTGGTTATCATATACACATGGTAAGTTTATTGAACTTGACATAAGAATCTTCTCTAATTTCATAAACTCATTTTAGACTCCCGTTGAAGCCAATTTGGCCTTTCCCTGTGAAGACTCCACTTTATATGGCCATTTCAATCCCTACGGAGTCAATCCCAAACAATCTCCGGCACCTGGCCAAGGCAGTACGGAACAATATGAAATGGGTGATTTGAGTGGTAAATTTGGTACCCTTGATTCTCTGACCCAATACGAGGGAGCTTTTAACGATACCAATCTGCCTTTGTTTGGCATTAATAGTGTGATTGGTCGTTCGGTGGTGATCCACAAGAAGAAGCGCAATGCCCGTTGGGTCTGCAGTACCCTTGAACGTGGTTATTCTCCTAGCGAGGCTCGAGAGCTTCGGGGTATTGCATCTTTCCATCATCCCACCGGTTATGCTTATGGCTATATCAAAATGACACAATTGATTCATAGTGATGGTAGTCAATCGGACACTGTGATAGAGGTTAAGTTAAGGCATCCGGGTAAAAATGATAGAAATATGGTGGGTTTCAGCAAAGACTCTGTAATATAAAGATGTTGCACTTCCATACATTGATTTGTCGTATGGTCTTTCAGAAAAGTCCCAAAAACAATAAATTATAACGCTTGTACTCAAATTCGAAAACAACTAATGGAGACGAGTTTCCAATGAGAGAAAGCTAAGGTACACACACGTGCTCATGAAATGTATGTTTTTTTGTGCGTTTCTGTATTTCTTCATCAATTTGGACAGAAAACAAATGTTTGAAGTGCAATATCTTTTTATTATAGACTTCGGTTTAAGTAAATTTTTGGTTAAAAATTGTTTCTAAATATTAGTTGGTATATTCCAGACAAATAACCATAATTGGCAGATCTTTGTGAATCCAGTGGGTGTTGATGCCGCTGTAAAGCCTACAATAACTCGTTGTGTGGCCGGTGGTTATGTTTGGAATCCATTTTTCACTCAACTGGCGGATCCATTAAATGTAAGTTGAGTTTTATATAACACTTTAATTCTATGGATAAAAATATCTTCTAAAAAATTGTCAGCGTGACTTGTATGAACGAGAATGTGGACCTGATAATCCATTGCGTTGCTATGTGGGAGATGTTGGGGCACGATTGGGAACAATTAGTAAATATTGACGAATATATTTAACTTTCACATTCGTTTCATAATTATAAAAATGATTTTTCTTTTAAATGTTAATAGATCTTGGCGGCGAACGTAGTGTTTTTACCGACTCTAATTTCCCTCTTGAAAGTCCCGTTGGAGCCATAGGACGTTCTATAGTTATTTTTGGTCCCGATCATTCAGGCGAGAGATTTGCTTGTGCCAATATTGAACCAGATCATAATGTTATCAAATATATTAATTTGCAAAAGCCTCCCAGATTTGTGGTGTAAGTTGTAATTTTACAAGTATTTCATATTCATATGTTAAAGTGTTCTATTAATTCTGTTTAAAGGGCCCAATTTTTGGAAGAACTTCGTTCTGTTATGGGTATACCCGAGTGGATGTTAGATGTGGATGCTCGTAAAACCAAGGAACTGCATGGTGGCAGTTGTATACAAATGATTATACATTTTAAGGGTCCCATAGCTCATCGCTTGGAATTGGATATGTCACGTTTAATAGCGGCGGGACGCTTGGATGCTCCCAGTCTTTATATACCCGGTTATGTGAATCAAAAGCGCAAAGCCACTATTTCGTATAGAACTTGTGGTGTAAGAGATAGAAATGAAAAACGTAAGTCGATGCATAAATACAAATTTGTAACATAAGATTTTCTATATAAAAAATTGATATCGGAAATCTTTCACATAAAAAAATTATCATAAAAAAAACTTTGTATCAAAAAATTTTCTATAAAAGAATTTTAAAACGAAAAATTGACTATACATTTTTTTAACGAAAAATTTTCTATAGGAAAATTTTTTATAATGAAAAATTTTCTATAGAAAATTCACTATAACGAAAAATTTTCTATAGAAAATTTTTTATAACGAAAAATTTTTTATATATAAAAAATTTTCTATAAAAAATTTTTTTTAACGAAAAATTTTCTATAGAAAAATTTTTTTTAACGAAAAATTTTCTATAGAAAAATTTTTTTAACGAAAAATTTTCTATAGAAAAATTTTTTTAACGAAAAATTTTCTATAGAAAAATTTTTTTAACGAAAAATTTTCTATAGAAAAATTTTTTTAACGAAAAATTTTCTATAGAAAAATTTTTCTAATGAAAAATTTTCTATAGAAAAATTTTTCTAACGAAAAATTTTCTATAGAAAAATTTTTTTAACGAAAAATTTTCTATAGAAAATTTTTTTTTTTTTTAATAGAAAATTTTTTTTACCGAAAAATTTTCTATAGAAAATTTTTTTTTACCGAAAAATTTTCTATAGAAAATTTTTTTACCGAAAAATTTTCTATGGAAAATTTTTTTTACCGAAAAATTTTTCATAGAAAATTTTTTTACCGAAAAATTTTATATCGAAAATTTTGATATAAAATTGTTTTTCAAAAATTTGTCTATTTTTGTATCGAAAAATTTGTCTATAACAAAATTTTTGTATCAAAAAATGTTAATAATGAAAAATTTTTTATAAAATTTTTTTTTTTATCAAAATTTTAATACCAAAACAAATTATATAGTAATAATAATTATCGCTTATATCTTTAATGGTTTTCAAAACATTACAATTCGTATTTATTCTGTGTTAGAGAAATTTTCACAAGGAGATTTTTATTCAGAAAAATTTTTAATCAAAAAAAAATGTTTTAAAAAATTTTTAATTTTGTATTCAAGAAATATTATATCGCTGGCTTAACATGCAAAGGCACTAAGTCCATATATTAAAAATTTTCAGGAAAGGCAAAAACCAATTAAACTTTTTTGTGTAAAAATTTTTTTATTGTTTTTTTTTAATACACTTTTTTATCTGGACTTAAGTCTTTTTCTTGTGAAATATTGGACTTAGTGCTTTTGCTAATCACTTCAAAACAACATCATCAAAAACGAGATACTCTAATTTTACCATTGTAAAATATGTATTTTTGCTTATTTTACACATCTGCATCAAAATGTACATCTCTGCATGTTAAGCCAGCGATATTATGTTAATAACCAATTTTATTTTTTAATTTCAGGTAACAAATCCTCTAAAGACGGTGGTTTTTCATCTGATGCTTACAGGCAGTCACCAAAATTGTCAATACTCATCATTCTTATTTGTCTAAGTGTATCTTTTAGAAAACTGTTATAATTTTTGTAGTCATAAAAATATACTTTAAGTATGTAATAAAATATATAAATAAATTAAAATATACTAAACACAAACATTCAAATACGTCAAACAATCAACCGATTCGGCTATTTATGGTTTTTGAGGGTTGTTTCCAACAGCTGTATTTTTCCAAAACCAATCAGCTGTCTCCGAGAAGCCTGCGCCCTTTAACCACCTTGGCACTATTGATTTTATTTTGACGATACTGTTATACATTTAACTTTTATCCTGGCTGCCGTAACATCATAATCACTTCGTGTTTTCTTCGCATAAATCGCATTTAAAATATTTTCAGTTAAATTAAAATTAAAAGAAATTGGTGAAAATTGAAACAAATAATGAAATTAATTTATATCATTCCTATACTATGTTTAGTATCATTGGCTGCAGCTAATATTAGTGGGCCATATTTATTTTGGGGTCATGAAAAAGTCATAACACTTCAGCCCCGTGCATTAGTAGAGGCATCAGAAAATGATTTTACAAATTTATTTCGTGACGTTAAGGCTATAGTGATATTTGTGCGTAATAATACAAAACGTTTAGATGGTACTCAGTATCCGAAATTTGAGAAATTGGTTAAAGACAATGCCTGGACCTATTTGCCTCAACATTCATTAGCAGCAGATCCTTTTAACTATAATGCCAATATAGAGGTTGGTCGAAAGTTAAACGAAAAAATGTGTATAACATTATAAAGTCATTACTGAATTTTCTAGGTTATTAACTTAAGTGGTTTACCCGAAGAAAGTGATTCCGAAATTGTTTCTGGTTATGCCGATGCCTTGTCGATATATGGAGAAGGTGAAGTTTTGGGTATCTTAGCCAGTCGTGAAGAAGAATCTCATTATATTGCCAAACGTGAGGCTAAAGAAGCTGAAGCAGAGGAAGGCAAATTAGGCACCACCTCTTCACCACCCGCAAATGAGGAGACTGAGGAGAGTTTTATTTATGTAGCTAATGGTAATTTTTAATATTAATTATTTTTTATGTAAAATTCCTTTATACATTTTTTAATTCTAGGCAAAAAAGCCATACTCTATGTTACTTCTGCTCCCGAGCTGAATCTTACCTCCATTAACACTAGCTTCGTTTTGAAGGAACACAATAAGGAAATTACATTTGATGATCAAAGTCCCAAGGGCTATGGACGTTTGAATATTATTTTCAAAGTTGGCGAAGAGAAATTGTTTATGCGCTTTAATTTCACCCTGAGACGCGGTACCTGGTCTATGAAAGCTGTCGAGGTTGAGTATAGCTCTTATAAGAATATATTAGCCGTTGTGGGAAATATGTACGATGTACCCTCGGCACCGGTAAAATTCTCTTATCGTTGCTCATCCCGAGACTTGTGGTTTACGAACGGTACCGATGTTTTAAAGATCAGTGATTATCAGGTATGTAATTGATAATTTTGTATTGAAAATTGTCTATAGAAAAGAAAACATTTCATAAAACGTTTTATCAAACACCGTAGAAACGGAAATTTGACACGGAATATAAAAATAAAAAATAAATCTATAGAAAAACTTTTAATTTAAGATTTTTTCTATAAACAAATTTTAAATATAATTTTTTTTTTCTTCTAATATGTTGCAAATTTTTCTATAGAAAAAATTTCATATTAAAAATTTTTCTGTAGAAAAAATTTCATATTAAAAATTTTTCTATAGAAAAAATTTCATATTGAAAATTTTTCTATAGAAAAAAGTTCATATTGAAAATTTTTCTATAGAAAAAAGTTCATATTGAAAATTTTTCTATAGAAAAAATTTCATATTGAAAATTTTTCTATAGAAAAAATTTCATATTGAAAATTTTTCTATAGAAAAAATTTCATATTAAAAATTTTTCTATAGAAAAAATTTCATATTGAAAATTTTTCTATAGAAAAAATTTCATATTGAAAATTTTTCTATAGAAAAAATTTCATATTGAAAATTTTTCTATAGAAAAAATTTCATATTGAAAATTTTTCTATAGAAAAAATTTCATATTGAAAATTTTTCTATAGAAAAAATTTCATATTGAAAATTTTTCTATAGAAAAAATTTCATATTGAAAATTTTTCTATAGAAAAAATTTCATATTGAAAATTTTTCATACAAAAAATTTCATATTGAAAATTTTATATTGAAAATTTTTCTATTTACATTTTTTCTATAGAAAAAATTTGAATTTTTTTTTTTTTATAAAAAAAATTAATATTGAAATTTTTTCTATAGAAAATATTTTCTATTGACATTTTTTTGTAGAAAAAATTTCATATTGAAAATTTTTCTATAGAAAAAATTTCATATTGAAAATTTTTCTATAGAAAAAATTTCATATTGAAAATTTTTCTATAGAAAAAATTTCATATTGAAAATTTTTCTATAGAAAAAATTTCATATTGAAAATTTTTCTATAGAAAAAATTTCATATTGAAAATTTTTCTGTAGAAAAAATTTCGTATTGAAAATTTTCTATTGAAAAAATTTCATATTGAAAATTTTTCTATAGAAAAAATTTCATATTGAAAATTTTTCTATAGAAAAAATTTCATATTGAAAATTTTTCTATAGAAAAAATTTCATATTGAAAATTTTTCTATAGAAAAAATTTCATATTGAAAATTTTTCTATAGAAAAAATTTCATATTGAAAATTTTTCTATAGAAAAAATTTCATATTGAAAATTTTTCTATAGAAAAAATTTCATATTGAAAATTTTTCTATAGAAAAAATTTCATATTGAAAATTTTTCTATAGAAAAAATTTCATATTGAAAATTTTTCTATAGAAAAAATTTCATATTGAAAATTTTTCTATAGAAAAAATTTCATATTGAAAATTTTTCTATAGAAAAAATTTCATATTGAAAATTTTTCTATAGAAAAAATTTCATATTGAAAATTTTTCTATAGAAAAAATTTCATATTGAAAATTTTTCTATAGAAAAAATTTCATATTGAAAATGCTTCTATAGAAAAAATTTCATATTGAAAATTTTTCTATAGAAAAAATTTCATATTGAAAATTTTTCTATAGAAAAAATTTCATATTGAAAATTTTTCTATAGAAAAAATTTCATATTGAAAATTTTTCTATAGAAAAAATTTCATATTGAAAATTTTTCTATAGAAAAAATTTCATATTGAAAATTTTTCTATAGAAAAAATTTCATATTGAAAATTTTTCTATAGAAAAAATTTCATATTGAAAATTTTTCTGTAGAAAAAATTTCGTATTGAAAATTTTCTATTGAAAAAATTTCATATTGAAAATTTTTCTATAGAAAAAATTTCATATTGAAAATTTTTCTATAGAAAAAATTTCATATTGAAAATTTTTCTATAGAAAAAATTTCATATTGAAAATTTTTCTATAGAAAAAATTTCATATTGAAAATTTTTCTATAGAAAAAATTTCATATTGAAAATTTTTCTATAGAAAAAATTTCATATTGAAAATTTTTCTATAGAAAAAATTTCATATTGAAAATTTTTCTATAGAAAAAATTTCATATTGAAAATTTTTCTATAGAAAAAATTTCATATTGAAAATTTTTCTATAGAAAAAATTTCATATTGAAAATTTTTCTATAGAAAAAATTTCATATTCAAAATTTTTCTATAGAAAAAATTTCATATTGAAAATTTTTCTATAGAAAAAATTTCATATTGAAAATTTTATATTGAAAATTTTTCTATTTACATTTTTTCTATAGAAAAAATTTGAATTTTTTTTTTTTTATAAAAAAAATTAATATTGAAATTTTTTCTATAGAAAATATTTTCTATTGACATTTTTTTGTAGAAAAAATTTCATATTGAAAATTTTTCTATAGAAAAAATTTCATATTGAAAATTTTTCTATAGAAAAAATTTCATATTGAAAATTTTTCTATACAAAAAATTTCATATTGAAAATTTTTCTATAGAAAAAATTTCATATTGAAAATTTTTCTATAGAAAAAATTTCATATTGAAAATTTTTCTGTAGAAAAAATTTCGTATTGAAAATTTTCTATTGAAAAAATTTCATATTGAAAATTTTTCTATAGAAAAAATTTCATATTGAAAATTTTTCTATAGAAAAAATTTCATATTGAAAATTTTTCTATAGAAAAAAATTCATATTGAAAATTTTTCTATAGAAAAAATTTCATATTGAAAATTTTTCTATAGAAAAAATTTCATATTGAAAATTTTTCTATAGAAAAAATTTCATATTGAAAATTTTTCTATAGAAAAAATTTCATATTGAAAATTTTTCTATAGAAAAAATTTCATATTGAAAATTTTTCTATAGAAAAAATTTCATATTGAAAATTTTTCTATAGAAAAAATTTCATATTGAAAATTTTTCTATAGAAAAAATTTCATATTGAAAATTTTTCTATAGAAAAAATTTCATATTGAAAATTTTTCTATAGAAAAAATTTCATATTGAAAATTTTTCTATAGAAAAAATTTCATATTGAAAATTTTTCTATAGAAAAAATTTCATATTGAAAATTTTTCTATAGAAAAAATTTCATATTGAAAATTTTTCTATAGAAAAAATTTCATATTGAAAATTTTTCTATAGAAAAAATTTCATATTGAAAATTTTTCTATAGAAAAAATTTCATATTGAAAATTTTTCTATAGAAAAAATTTCATATTGAAAATTTTTCTATAGAAAAAAATTCATATTGAAAATTTTTCTATAGAAAAAATTTCATATTGAAAATTTTTCTATAGAAAAAATTTCATATTGAAAATTTTTCTATAGAAAAAATTTCATATTGAAAATTTTTCTATAGAAAAAATTTCATATTGAAAATTTTTCTATAGAAAAAATTTCATATTGAAAATTTTTCTATAGAAAAAATTTCATATTGAAAATTTTTCTATAGAAAAAATTTCATATTGAAAATTTTTCTATAGAAAAAATTTCATATTGAAAATTTTTCTATAGAAAAAATTTCATATTGAAAATTTTTCTGTAGAAAAAATTTCGTATTGAAAATTTTCTATTGAAAAAATTTCATATTGAAAATTTTTCTATAGAAAAAATTTCATATTGAAAATTTTTCTATAGAAAAAATTTCATATTGAAAATTTTTCTATAGAAAAAATTTCATATTAAAATTTTTCTATAGAAAAAATTTCATATTGAAAATTTTTCTATAGAAAAAATTTCATATTGAAAATTTTTCTATAGAAAAAATTTCATATTGAAAATTTTTCTATAGAAAAAATTTCATATTGAAAATTTTTCTATAGAAAAAATTTCATATTGAAAATTTTTCTATAGAAAAAATTTCATATTGAAAATTTTTCTATAGAAAAAATTTCATATTGAAAATTTTTTCTATAGAAAAATTTTCAATATGAAATTTTTTCAATAGAAAATTTTCAATATGAAATTTTTTCTACTGAAAAATTTTCAATATGAAATTTTTTCTACAAAAAAAATGTCAATAGAAAATATTTTCTATAGAAAAAATTTCAATATTAATTTTTTTTATAAAAAAAAAAAATCAAATTTTTTCCATAGAAAAAACGTAAAGAGAAAATTTTTTCTATAGAAAAAATGTAAATAGAAAAATTTTCAATATGAAATTTTTTCTATAGAAAAATTTTCAATATGAAATTTTTTCTATTGAAAATTTTTCTGTAGCAAAAATTTCATATTGAAAATTTTTCTATAGAAAACATTTTTAATTTAAAATTTTTAAATAGAAAAAATTTCGTACTAAAAATTTTTCTATAGAAAAAATTTTAAATTGAAAATTTTTATATAGAAAAAATTTCATACTAAAAATGTTTCTATAGAAAAAGTTTTATTTTTCTATAGAAAAAATTTGATATTGAAACTTTTTCTTTAGAAAAAATTTTATATTGAATATTTTTCTTTAGAAAAAATATTATAATGAAATTTTTTCTTTAAAAAAAATTTTATATTGAAATTTTCTCTTTAGAAAAAATTTTATATTGAAAATTTTTCTTTAGAAAAAATATAATGAAATTTTTTCTTTAGAAAAAATTTTATATTGAAATTTTTTCTTTAGAAAAAATTTTATATTGAAATTTTTTCTTTAGAAAAAATTTTATATTGCAATTTTTTCTTTAGAAAAAATTTTATGTTGAAATTTTTCTTTTAGAAAAAATTTTATATTGAAATGTTTTCTTTAGAAAAAATTTTGTATTGAAAATTTTTCTTTAGAAAAAATTTTATATTGAATATTTTCTTTATGAAAAATTTTATAAAACATTTCAATTTTCTTTAGAAAAAATTTTATATTGAAATTTTTTCTTTAGAAAAATTTTATATTGAAATTTTTTTATAGAAAAAGTTTTATATTGAAATTTTTTCTTTAGAAATATTTTATATTGAAATTTTTTCTTTACAAAAAATTTTATATATATTGTTTTTCGATTAAAAAAATTGTTTCTATAGAAAATATTTCTGTTTTATATAAAAAATTATAGTATACAATTTTTTCTATAGTCCATTCTTTTATTTGTTTTGATATCATTTATCATTTATTCTTTTTAACTTCAGGTACAACCTTGGCTGAATGGTTCCTCTAAGTTCGGTGATGTCTACGATTGTGTTGGCTTTACCACAGCACCCATATGGTCTGGCATCCTAGTAAGTCTATTCCTGTGTGGAATCTTATCTATAGGCATTTTGGCTTTGATGGACATCAAGACACCAAATCGTTTTGAAAGTTCACGTAACAAACAATTGACATTTACTGTCCAGGAATAAATGTGAAAAAAATGGATATTCAAAATAACTAAAAAGTACTTTTATAATAACAAACAAACAAATTAAACAAAAGCATACAAAAAACTTAATTTAAAGGGCCCATCATCGTTAAAATGTTTGTCCATCTGGTGGTGGGCATTATAAAACCCCTGTTACTGTTGGCTTTGGCCGTGCAAATATTTTTAATACAATCCTTATTTATTTGCATTGTGTTGTATATTTATTTATGTTTATTTTATAATAATTAATTTATTAATTTTATTTTAATTTAAAAATATATAAAATTTAGTTTTATTTAAGTTTAAAGTAAAAACATCAAGAAATTGTTGCTATGTATAAATAATAAAATACAAGCTAATAAAAAATTTAAAATTTAACAAATAAATCTTAATCTTATAGGAACAAAATAACATCAAAATACTCAAATATAATAACAATATAATTCTCGTACTTATGAACGATAACCAAAACTTTTAAATTGTAGTTTTATTTCTATTAGTTTATTTTTATATGAAGTTAAAGACTTTTTCTGTAAAATTTTACTTTCTAATTTGTTGACCAAATAAGTACAACAACTGCATAAAAAATAAAGATTAAGTTGAAAAAACCAAAATATTTTTTTTTTTTTTGTACAAAAAAAATCTACTTTTTTACACGCCTTTAGCAGTTGGTGGTACTTACATACGAGTATATTCATTTAAGATATGGGTATTTCCATATGTGTATAAATTTGTGGAAAGGGTAGTAGAAGTTTGTGCTGATGTATGTAACGCATAGAAATATTTATCTTAGACCCACCTTTTAGTATACCAATAGGCTTAAAATCACTGAGTCGATATAGCGATGTCTGTCCGTCCGTCCGTTTGGACGGCTGGCTGGCTGCCTGTACCCCCATGTAAACCATGTAATCAAAGTACAGGTCGCAATTCTAAAGATAATTTGATAAAATTTGGCATAGATAATTTTTTTGATAGTGGGACCATGGCTATTGAAATTCGTCAAAATAGGTAAATTATTTATGGTACCTCCCATAGGTCCCACTTCCCGGAATTGATATATTGGCCACAAATATCAATATTTTTTCATGAAATTTAAAAGAAATACTGCTTATGTAAACCTAAATCACTGTACCAAATTTCGTTGAAATCGATCCATATTTGACTATAGCTCCCATACAAACTCTTCTGTCAAAACGCACTAAATGAGACAAAAATCACTTAAACGGTCGTAAATCTGAAGTAAATTTGAATTTTAAGTTAATTTTTTGCATATATAATTTTTGTAATAACTGCTATTAATTTATCAAATTTCGAGATAATCGGTTAACATTTGACCCTAGCTCTCATATAAGTCCAAATGACGGAAATAGCTTAAATAGATATGTTTTTAGAAAGTGTTTGAATGATGGCAAAATTAAGCAAATATTTGTCTTTATACAGGAAAAAGAACACCTTTGACCTTAGTGGTGAAGGATATCGTACTAAATATAAACCAATTTCGCCCATTTTTAATACACAACTTTTTCAATATATCGGAAATACTTTTGTAAATTTTTGTTTTCATTGACGGACACAAAATCCCTATCTTTTTGGTATTTTTGTGTTTCCGTAAGTTTTTATATGGGAGCTATGGTGAAATGGTGACCGATTGTGACGAAATTTTGCACACTATCTAGCAATAACATAAGACTTCCTTGTACTAAATTAAATGGCCATAACTTACATAGTTTATGATTTATTCGCATTTAAGTGTACTTTATGTAGAATTTTGGCTGTTTTCATAAGTGAACCGTTTTCGATAAGATGATCGTGTAAAACTTCTGTGCTAAATTTTATCATCATATCTGTTATAATTTGGCATTTATTAGCAAATAAGCGATTTGCATAGGCGAGGTAATACGTGTCAAATGTAAACCAATTTCAATACCAAAATGTTCCAAAAAGTGAAGAATATTTTTGCCAAATTTCAGTGACCTACCTCCTTTCGTTCAGGCCTATAGACAAACAGACAGACAGACGGACATCGCTCAATCGTTAGAATTTGATAAGGATTCAGAATATACCTCAATTGTGGTTTTTGTGCCAATATTAAGGAAATTACAAATAGAATGACTATCCCAATATACCCCCATTATTTTTAATGTTGAGTACACAAATCTCTTGGACCGCGTAGCTATAGGATTTTTAGTTTTTTATAGGAAGTTTTTCAAAAATTTACTATTTATAGGAAATATACCCCCCTTAATTTTAATGGTGGGCATAAAAATCTTTTGGACCATATAGCTACTTATTAGAAGTTTTTTATAGGAAGTTTTTCGAAAGTTGACTATTTATAGGAAATTTTTGAAACTTGACTATTTAAAGAAATTTTTTTCGAAAATTGAATATTAAAAGAAAATTTTTCGAAAATTGACTATTTAAAGGAATTTTTTCGAAAATTGACTATTTATAGGTAATTTTTTGAAAATTGACTATTTATAGGAAGTTTTTCGAAAATTGAATATTTATAGGAAAACATGACAAAAGGTTACCCGATCAAACCAGAAGATATGGTATTTTGTTTGAAAAAGCTTGTTTCAATATGTTTTTAATTTTTTTTAATTATTGTCCAATATGGTTGATTTTTTACATTTTGGAATGAGATTAAAAAAAACTAAGAAAAAATATGATTACTTCGCTATTAATAACTGTTATGGGTTTTTACTATTTCATTTCAAAAATAAAAAAAATTATTTTTCTCTTTGACTTGTTTTTAGAAAATAAAATGTGAAACCCGTTTTCAAATATCTTGAACCGTTTTATGTTGAAAAATTTCCAAAGTCAAATATTTTTCTTCTCAAAAAGATGGTATCAAATTGTACATCAAGAAAGTTCATTATGGACATTATTCAAGATGCTACCGACTAGCCTCTAAACTCATACAATAACAAATGTGTAGTTCCTTGATTCCCCTTAATATATGGAAACCCCTATATAAATATAAACTTCCTACCAACAAAAGTGAAATGGCTAACTAGTTAACTACTTGCAAATACTTATTCGTATTAAGAATAAATAAATAATAAAATAAAACGTAAAAAAACTTATCATTTACAAAGAAGAAAAAAAAAACGCTCATCAGCATGTGATAAAAAATCATTTACCAAAAATAACACAAAAAACGGGGGAAAAATATGTTAAAGAAAAAGCAGCTACAACAACTCAGCCTCTGGCTTTATAGATCAACTTTTCATTTTGTTTGATACTGCTCGTATAAGTAAATAAAAATAAACCAAACTTTAAAAAGGTAATTTAAATTTTTGTCTTCTTTCCAAAAATGAAAAATCCCCTAGAGCCCAGCCGGTAATGCAGATTCTCCTTTCTCCTATGGGTGTCCTCACATCATAAACATCAGAAAGTTCCACTTGCATGTTGGCTTTTAGCTGCACACATGCCAGTTTAGACAAACTGGCCAAATTACTTTCGTTGTCGTTTCAATAAAAAACGAAATTTCTTGTGCTACTTTTCTGGACGATTATGTTTTTTTTGCGTTACATACTTTTGAAATTTATACTCAGGTACTCGTACTATGTGCAAAGATCCAACCAAGATCGGAGCGACGAAGCAACAAGCTCAATTAAAACATAACTATCAAGTGGCTGGACCAGTCACTGTATGTTCGATTCTCTGTCTGTCTGACTATCTGGCACTTAATATGTATGTATTTGAAGCCGGCTATTTATGTTGTTGGCAGTTGGCAGCCAGTCAGGCGAGCTTAGCGGGTTTTCTAAGACTCTAGTCAGTCTACGACAATCTTTTGTTTATTGACAGTGATAGTGAATAGTTTGGCATTCAAAATATTAGATGAATGACTATTTACAGGAAATTTTTCGAAAATCTACTATTTATAGGATATTTTTCGAAAATTGACGATTTAAAGGAAGTTTTTAAATAAATGACTATTTATAGGAAATTTAAAAAAAATTGACTATTTATAGGAAATTTTTCGAAAATTGACGATTTAAAGGAAATTTTTAAAAAAATGACTATTTATAGGAAATTTAAAAAAAATTGACTATTTATAGGAAATTTTTTGCACATAGAATATTTATAGGAAACTTTTCGAAAATTTACTATTTATAGGAAATTTTTCGAAAATTTACTATTTGTTGGAAATTTTTCGAAAATTGACTATTTATAGGAAATTTTTCGAAAATTGATTATTTATAGGAAATTTTTTAAAAATTGACTATTTACAGAAAATTTTTCGAAAATTGACTATTTATAGGAAATTTTTCGAAAATTGACTATTTATAGGAAATTTTTCGAAAATTGACTATTTATAGGAAATTTTTCGAAAATTGACGATTTAAAGGAAATTTTTAAAAAATTGACTATTCATAGGAAATTTAAAAAAAATTGACTATTTATAGGAAATTTTTTGCACATAGAATATATATAGGAAACTTTTCGAAAATTTACTATTTATAGGAAATTTTTCGAAAATTTACTATTTGTTGGAAATTTTTCGAAAATTGACTATTTATAGGAAATTTTTCGAAAATTGATTATTTATAGGAAATTTTTTAAAAATTGACTATTTACAGAAAATTTTTCGAAAATTGACTATTTATAGGAAATTTTTCGAAAATTGACTATTTATAGGAAATTTTTCGAAAATTGACTATTTATAGGAAATTTTTCGAAAATTGACGATTTAAAGGAAATTTTTAAAAAATTGACTATTTATAGGAAATTAAAAAAAAAAATGGCTATTTATAGGAAATTTTTTGCACATAGAATATTTATAGGAAACTTTTCGAAAATTTACTATTTATAGGAAATTTTTCGAAAATATACTATTTGTTGGAAATTTTTCGAAAATTGACTATTTATTAGAAATTTTTCGAAAATTGACTATTTATAGGAAATTTTTCGAAAATTTACTATTTATAGGTCATTTTTTGAAAATTGAATATTTACAGAAAATTTTTTGAAAATTGACTATTTACAGAAAATTTTTCGAAAATTGATTATTTATAGGAAATTTTTCGAAAATTGACTATTTATAGGAAATTTTTCGAAAATTGACTATTTATAGGAAATTTTTCGAAAATTGACTATTTATAGGAAATTTTTCGAAAATTTACCATTTATAGGAAATTTTTGGAAAATTGACTATTTAAAGGAAATTTTTTCGAAAATTTTCCATTTATAGGAAATTTTTTTGAAAATTTACTATTTATAGGAAATTTTTAGAAAATTGATTTTTCATAGGAAATTTTTCGAAAATTGACTATTTATAGGAAATTTTTCGAAAATTGACTATTTATAGGAAATTTTTCGAAAATTGACTATTAATAGGAAATTTTTCGAAAATTGGCTATTTATAGGAAATTTTTTCGAAAATTTTAAAATTATACGAAATTTTTCGAAAAAATACTATTTATAGGAAATTTTTAAAAAATGAACTACTTATAGGAAGTTTTTCGAAAATTTACTATTTATAGGAAATTTTTCGAAAATTGACTACTTAAAAGAAAGTTTTCGAAAATTTACTATTTATAGAAAATTTTTCGAAAATTGACTAATTTTAGGAAATTTTTCGAAAATTGACTATTTATAGGAAATTTTTCGAAAATTGACTATTTATAGGAAATTTTTCGAAACTTGAGTATTTAAAGGAAATGTTTTTTTAAATTTACTATTTAAAGGAAATTTTTCGAAAATTTACTATTTATAGGAAATTTTTCGAAAATTGACTATTTATAGAAAATTTTTTTGAAAATTTACTTTTTATTAGAAATTTTTCGAAAATTGACTGTTTATAGGAAATTTTTTCAAAAATAAACTACTTATAAGAAATTTTTCGAAAATTGGCTATTCATAGGAAATTTTTCGAATATTGAATATTAATAGGAAAACATAACAAAAGGTTACCGATCAAACCAGAAGATATGATATTTTGTTTAATAAACCTCGTTTCAAATATGAATAAGAAAATTGATAACCAAACTTTTTCGAACATCCAATATATTTTGGAGCTGAAGTCACAAATAATTTTTATGCGGTGAAATTATGATTCTCTACGCAATGTAAATCTTAAAATTTCTTTCCAATAGATTATCAATAAAATTGTTTTGGAATCATCAACACCAACCTTGTTCTACAAGTAATTTTGCAACAAACTTTCACAAAAGTCTGACAGACAAACAGACAGAGTGAACGGCGGACATCATAACAAATGTGTTAACAAAAAATATTTACAACAGAAACTGAAAACCAAAAGAGACAC
Source organism: Stomorhina lunata (assembly GCA_933228675.1). Lineage (NCBI taxonomy): Eukaryota > Metazoa > Arthropoda > Insecta > Diptera > Rhiniidae > Stomorhina > Stomorhina lunata. Next base: position 127,230,538 of record OW121740.1, read on the forward strand.
TTCTGTCTAAAATCGTTAACGGTATCACGGAAAGTATTTACGCACCACAAACATCATCATCATCATCATCATCTTCTTGTTCGACTTCATTATTATGTTATTATTCTTATTACAGAATCAGGTGTAGCAATTTTCTTTTAGATGTTTTATTATGGCTCTTATGAAGATTTATAAAAAAATGTTAACAAGATGATGATGCCACAAGACATAACTAATGGAGGGAAATGTCAGTGAACTATAATGGAGTTATGAATCTTTGGGAGTGGCTGAATGTTGCATGTGTGCTAATGGTTATTGTATAGAAGACAAGAATGAAGAACCTGCGGAACAAAGTTATGGCATGAAAAAGAAGTAGATAGAAAACAGAGACCTACTTTTTAAATGCGGTTTAAAAAGCCAAATGCTAAGTGAACTTGTAGGAACTACGATGTGAAGTTAGGCTAAACTTTTTAATCGATTCGAAAAAATTTTCCCTCAAAAACTAATCCCACCTAAATTTTTTTTCTACAAACTTAAAATTTTAGCAGTTTTCATAAAAAAGCTGACAGTGGGACAAGTTTTATATAGAAAAGTTGACAGTGGGACAAGTTTTATATAGAAAAGTTGACAGTGGGACAAGTTTTCTAAAGAAAAGATGACAATGGGACAAGTTTTCAATAGAAAAGTTGACAGTGGGACAAGTTTTCTATAGAAAAGTTGACAGTGGGACAAGCTTTCTATAGAAAAGTTGACAGTGGGACAAGTTTTCTATAAAAAAGTTGACAGTGGGACAAGTTTTCTATAGAAAAGTTGACAGTGGGACAAGTTTTCTATAGAAAAGTTGACAGTGGGACAAGTTTTCTATAGAAAAGTTGACAGTGGGACAAGTTTTCTATAGAAAAGTTGACAGTGGGACAAGTTTTTTATAGAAAAGTTGACAGTGGGACAAGTTTTCTATAGAAAAGTTGACAGTGGGACAAGTTTTCTACAGAAAAGTTGACAGTGGGACAAGTTTTCTATAGAAAAGTTGACAGTGGGACAAGTTTTCTATAGAAAAGTTGACAGTGGGACAAGTTTTCTATAGAAAAGTTGACAATGGGACAAGTTTTCTATAGAAAAGTTGACAGTGGGACAAGTTTTCTATAGAAAAGTTGACAGTGGGACAAATTTTCTATTTAAAAGTTGACAGTGGGACAAGTTTTCTATAGAAAAGTTGACAGTGGGACAAGTTTTCTATAGAAAAGTTGACAGTGGGACAAGTTTTCTATAGAAACGTTGTCAGTGTGACCCAAATAACAATAAGGCAAAAGCTATAGTTAATCTCCTCTAACTATTTTATAACTTTCGTTATAGATTTTAAAAAGGTGTTATGTATTTATAAGATAAAGTGTAATAGAAAAACGCAATTTCATTAACATAAAAGATTTGTGAGTGATTTATGTACATTTTTCTTTTGATCCAGGAAATTCATTATTATTCACTCAATCTTTGCTTGATAAATTTCATCATTTACATTAAAATGCAATTCCTAATAACCTCTTAATATTTTTACTTGTTTATACCGATTGAATTTTGCTTTCAGCGTACCAATATTTCATAAAGACCATGCAAAAATAGCAGTAAAAGAGTACATACATACATATTTTAATAGGTTAGAGTTACGACTATGCCTTGGCTTATAGTCAAAGTGCACGCAATGATAACATATACCAGTACTTCTGCAGTACTAGCAGTTGTGATAGTCTGTCTGTCGTCACAGCTGTAAAAAGATTTTTAACAGTAGATTTAACAGGTTCACCTAAAAGCAAAAACTGTTGGATTAAAAGAGAAAAAATTGCAACAATCTATTATGACCGAAGTTATGTTGAGTCAAATGCATTTAAACAGAGTTTCAAAAGAATCAAGTTAACATATTGAAACAAATTTTAGGATAAAAGTATAAAAAGAAGTATTTCCACAACAACTAGTCGCACTGTCAACTTTTCTATGCAAAACTTGTCCCACTGTCAAATTTTATATGGAAAACTTTTCCCACTGTCAACTTTTCTATCGAAAACTTGACCCACTGTCAACTTTTCTATAGAAAGCTTGTTCCATTTTCAACTTTTCTATATAAAATTTGTCCCACTGTCAACTTTCCCATAGAAAACTTGTCCCACTGTCAACTTTTCTATAGAAAACTTGTCCCACTGTCAACTTTTCTATAGAAAACTTGTCCCACTGTCAACTTTTCTATAGAAAACTAGTCCCACTGTCAACTTTTCTATAGAAAACTTGTCCCACTGTCAACTTTTCTATAGAAAACTTGTCCCACTGTCAACTTTTCTATAGAAAATTTTTCCCATTGTCAACTTTTCTTTAGAAAACCTGTCCCATTGACTACTTTTTTATAGAGAACTTGTTCGACTGGCAACTTTTCTTTTTAATACTTGTCCCTTTGTTGACAGATAACTTTTTTTTTAAACTTTAGTTGTATGAGTAAATTCCTTTATAGTCCTGCCTTACACTACACCAACTAATAACTGGAAAATTAATAATATTAAAGAATTCCAAAAGGAAAATGCGTTTGAATTTAAACAAAACTTTCTTTAATGTCACTACACTGTAAATTTGTAGTCGTTTACTAGTTTTTGCTAAGGTGAGTAGTTAAGTAGCAGCTGTAGCAAAAGTCAAAATGATATGAAAGTATTTTTTTGCAATGCGAATAACAAATGAATGAATGAATTGTTTTCATCTTTCGTTTTTTCTATTCATTCAAGCTTCCTATGTCAAAAATCTAGCAAAAAGCTTAGAAATATTTTAATTGTTATTTAGATGTTATTTTCTTTGAAAATTTATGATGAAAGTTAAATATAACGTATGTCTGTACATCTTTAAAATTCACTTTCCTAAAAGATATTTGTGGCAAAGCTTATGTTCTAGAAATATAATAAAAAAATGATTAATAACTAATAAAGAAACCAGAAAAAATCATTATGTTTAAAATTGTCTTAAAATTCTGAACTTTGGTACTAATGTATGCGATTGTTGGGGTTAAATGGTCAAAATATAAAAATATATTCATTCATTAATGTATTGTTTGAGATGACCCACTGCTGAAGGCTTTGTTTGCTGAAATTTATGTTCGATAGAAAAGCGATAAAGTGGTAAGAAATATATATTTTGCATACGACTGCTGGAAACACGCCATGTGGCTTAAAGTATATAGAAAACAGTGTTTAAAAAACTATTCTCACTATCTAGTTTGTAGTAATAGTCATAAAAATAGCAATAATAATAGCTATAGTAGTGATAATAGTAATAGTTACTAGAAGTAATAGCAGCAAGAGTAACAGCAATGCAACAATAGTTAAAGCAGGAGTAATTTCCGGAACGACAGTTGTAGTTATAGTAATAATAGCAAAAATGATAACAATATCAGAGTGTAATAGTTACAAGTATTAATATGTAGTAGTACAAGTAATAGTTACAGCAGAAATAGTAAAAAAAAACAAGTAAGAAAGTGCTATAGTCGGTCAAGCCCGACCACTAAGGTCAAAGGTGTTCTTTTTTCTGTATAAAGACATATATTTGCTAAATTTTGCCATTTTCTCAAAACTTACATATTTAAGCTGTTTCCGTCATTTGGACTTATATGAGAGCTAGGGTCAAATGTAGACCGAATATCTCGAAATTTGGCAAAAATTATGTTTGCAAAAAATAAACTCAAAATACTCATTATCTTCAGATTTATGAGCGTTTTAAAGATTTTTGTCTCATTAAGTTCGTTTTGACAGAAGATTTTGTATGGGAGCTATGGTGAAAAATATTGATATTTGTGGCAAAACATCAATTCCGGGAAGTGGGACCTATGGGAGGTACCATAAATAACCGACCGATTTTGACGAATTTCCATAGCCGTGGTCCCACTAAAAATTACCTGTGCCAAATTTCATTAAATTATCTTTACAATTGCGACCTGTACTTTGATTACATGATTTACATGCGGGTCCAGCCAGCCAGCCGTCCAGTCAGACGGACGAACTGACATCGCTAAATCGACTCAGAAAGTGATTCTAAACCTATTGGTATACTAAAAGGTATATCTAAGACAAATATTTCTATGCGTTACATACATCAGCACAAACTTATAATACCCTTTCCACCTATGGTGGTGAAGGGTATAACAAACGCGTGTTTTCGGTATTAGATCATATAATTTAAACCAAAAACAGTTGGTAATGGATAGCAGTGGTGACCCGGCTTTCGTTGTTGCATATTTTTATTTATTATTTATTTGTAGGTATATCAATAAAGAAAGGAATTTATTTTATAAGGATAAAAATAAGAAAAGCTCGAAAACTGAGTATGTATTTACTAAAGTAGTTTTTTGTTAAAATTATTTATTAAAAGAAAAAAAAAGTTTGAAAGTATTACAGTCGGTCAAGACCATATGGGGTAGGGTGAATCATATGTGATGCACATAATTTTAATTACCATTATTTTTAACCATTCTTTCTGTGCATCACATATGATTCGCATTTTTATTACCTGTTTATAACCTTAATAATGAGTCGGAGAGCCTTTTAAAAATGATTGAGAAGCGATGAATATAAAGAAGACCTCTTTCGATATAGTGGTAATGAATACATTGCTTCTGATTTAAGTTTTTCATAATTTTCAAAATCTGACAAAGGGAAAGAAATTGTACATCTGAAGGCGAAGGATTGAAGCAAAATTCAACTCGATCGGCTGCATCCAGAATTAAAGTATCAAAATTTTGTTAATCTATCTAATAATATTGATTACTTAAATGTAAATTCATAATTTTCTTTCGTAAGTAAAAGAACACCCTCTTTATCTCTAAATTTCACCACCTTTCAGCTCCTCCTTTCCCTTTTTAGATGAAGGTAACCCAATTCATATATACACTAGAGTAAGTGGTGGTTATGTGGTATAGTAACTTTTTTCTTAAGTTGACAAAATAAGTATAGCGGAAACACGTTCAGATTATATTTGGGCATTTCCATGAAATGGTCCACCGTTAGTTAAAAAATCAAAACGCTCGCATAATATTTTTAAGAACAGAAAATTGAAAAGAAACTATTAAGATTTTACTATGTAAACAAATTTTCAGCCTATCATAATCTTAAATGCAAAAGAAATGGTATGTAAAACGAAAGGCTCTTTAATTCAATTTAAAAGCTTTAACATCCATTATTTGTCATTGCTGCTGACGAAAATAATATATATGTAATATTTCAGTTTGGTATGTAAGTAACTGATACAACAACAAATGAATATAAAAATGTGAGATGAGAGCAAACTGTGCATCAATAACGGAATATTTAAATGTTTTTTTCGACAACATTCCTTTGTCACATGCGTAAGGCAAAAGAACCACATAATGCCACTAGTTGCTCATTATCAGTTGAAGTGTCTTGTTGTTTAGTTTCTAAAGCAAGTTTTTTGTTTGCTTAAATAAATTATTGAAATTAATAGCCTTCTACAAAAAGTAATTTTTTTTTGGATTATTGAACTTTGTCACTTGCGTAATAGTAAGTACGAAAAATTCAATGCTGTTCATTTATGTCCATTTGATAAATTTTATTTTAATTTAAGACAAGTAAGAAAGTGCTATAGTCGGTCAAGTCCGACCATACGATACCCTTCACCACTAAGGTCAAAGGTGTTCTTCTTCCTGTATAAAGGCTAATATTTGCTAAATTTTGCCATCATAGAAACATTTTCTCAAAACTTATATATTTAAGCTGTTTTTGTCAGTTTGGCTTACATGGGGCCTAGGGTCAAATATGGACCGATTACCTTGAAATTTAGAAAATTGATTACGGCTTTTACAAAAATTATGTATGCAAAAAATGAACTCAGAATTCTCATTATCTTTAGATTTACGAGTGTTTTAGTGATTTTTGCTTCATTTAGTGCGTTTTGACAGAAGAGTTTGTATGGGAGCTATGGTCAAATGTGGACCGATTTCAACGAAATTTTGTACAGTGATTCAGTTTTACATAAGGAGTATTTGCTTCAAAATTCATGGAAAAATATTGATTTTTGTGGCCAAAATATCAATTCTGGGAAGTGGGACCTATGGGAGGTACCATAAATAATGGACCGATTTCAATAGCCATGGTCCCAATATCAAAACAATGATCTGTGCCAAATTTTTTCTTAAAAACTTCTGAAAATATATGTTAAATTACTAAAATATGTATGAAGGTAAAAAGTGTCACGTGGGTAATGTAACGTGCGTAATGAACAAATTTGTTTTTTCTTAGCCAACCAATGCATACTTGTTTTTGAACAAAACATGATTATAAAGGTCCATTAATAGCCTTTATAAAAACATTTTTTCCGAAAAAAAAATCTCCTATAATTCGCTTACTTTTACAATATTCCTTACGGCTCTAAAAGGCACTTACTTTTTTTGTCACGTGCGTAAGTCAACTTTGAATGCATGGAACTTGGGTACTCAGTGCTCAATTTTTTAATATATATACTTTTTAGAAAGAACTCATCACATATAATGTACGATTCTAAAATTCATTCAAAAATTCCAATCCATTTTTATTTCCACAATATTCAAAGACAATAAAACGTGTACAAATGTCACGTACATAACCATGGAAGTACCCATTTATAATATACAAAATGGAAATTTCTTTACACTAAGTATGAAAAATAATGTCACCGTTTTTCGCACTAATGGGCTTATTTTAGGGCATTTTCCATAACATCTTATTAAATTTTTGGCCTAAGCGTACGAATTTTTGCAACAATGTTTGAGAATTGTCTCTGGCTTGTTCACATACACATTCAAATAATCCCAAAGAAAATTGTCGGGTGCAAATAATTTTCTAGTTTCTTGAAATAATTCACTTTCCAAAAATTTTACTTAAAAGTGCAATTGTGTCTCTGGCAGTGGCTCCGTCCTGCTAAAACCACATACCAGGTCTGTTTTCAAGTGCAGGACATAAAAAATTGTCTATCATAAATAGATACCGCTCTCCATTTACAGTTGCCGCACATCCTTCTTCATTCTCAAAGAAGTAAAGCTCAATGATATTTTCAGATGTGGGATCACATATTTTACACTTATATATTTAGTCCTTTAATTCCTTGTGGAACATAGGGCCTTAACAAATGTTTTCCATGTGTGTTTATTGGTAGTCAAGACTTTCATCTCATTCCACGATACCCCGAACTCTCGTAACTCATTCTCGCTTTGCCGCCTCCACGTGCTTGCAGGTCTACCAGACCTCCTGGAACCTTGAGGATTATATTCGATGGCTTGACGAGTGTATGTCCTAGCCAACCATATTTCCGAGTACGAATAGTAGTTTGTAATTTTTCTTGATTTGAAATTGTAACGGGCCAGAAAATTCTTAGAATGCGTCTAGGCATCGATTGATAAATGCTTGTAGTCCGCTTATTTCTCGACTCGAAATATTCCATGTCTCACAGCCATATAATAGTCGAGATATTTTGAGATCTCCAGAACTTATTGAGAATACCAAAAGCTTGCTTTTCTATATACAATTGTATGTAAAGCCGTTTCCATCATTGGGTTTTATATGGGAGCTAGAATCAAATTAGCGAAGTCAATTAATATACTTATAGGTAGGTCTCAGGCCAATACATATTTCTATGCTTTACATACATCGGGATAAATTTATTATACCCTTTCACTTATAATAGCACAAGTAATCCATTCTCAAAGTGCAAGACATTGTCGAGGTGCTCCTTATCCTTGAAAAAACTAACCAAATTAACAAAATCAAGTTGGTTAACATTTCTCGTTAGTGGAACTGGGTATTATATATGTTGTTAGGAAACTACTCTTTTTTAAATTTAATGAATTATAGCATATTTAGAAATAAAAGTAGGTCCATATAGATTAAGGATATCGCAACCGTAAGTGCCAGTCTCTTTTTCACTGTGTATGGAGTAGTAGCGATTTCTGCAGAAAATATCGACATGATACACTCACAAAGACAATTTTTGTATAGCAAGTTTTTTTTTTTTTAATTCGGAAATTGACGCACGAATTTTATTGCAGTTCGTGTTGTGTACTCGTATATGAATATATGTTAAAAAGATTGGTACTCGGCTTCTGAGTGCTTAGCCTGGAGAGCCTTGTTTTGGAGCGATTTTAATGTAATACAAAATTGTTACACAGAGAGACGGTCATGGCTAATTCGAGCCTCCTGTATATTCCTAGTCGATCAGTTTGTCTTTTATGGGATCTGAATGAATAATAAAAAAAAAACTCGATTACAGTTTTTAATAACTAACAATAGTTAAGGAACTATTGATTGCTTTAAAGGATATAGGTTTTTTAATTTAAACTTGTAATAAATCAATTTTATACAAAAATCACACTTTAGGTGACCCATATAAACGAAAGCTTTTCCATAATACAACCAAGAGAAACTTGTGCAAATATTTTCTACCGCTAATCTCAAAAAACTCAATATTTTTCGACTTGATAATCAATCTTCATAAAATAACTGCAACAATTGTTCGCAAAAAAATTAATATTCAATTACTTTTCACTTTAATTTTAATGATTTTTTTTCTGTGAAAAAAATAGAAAAAAACCAATTGTTATTTCCAATGAAAAATGCATTTAAAATGACAACGGCGAAAAAAAGTAAAACTTAAATTCACTTTTTTCGCTTCAATAAAACAAATATCAATCATTTAATTTATTTTCAGTTAAAGAAAACTATTACTAACATATGAGGACCTCGAGCAATAAAACTATAGATCAAACAAACAAAAAAACAATAACAACTTGCTCAAGATATTCACTTCAGAGTCACATTCAAGTGTTCAAAACCATTTATCGTTATAACTTGTTAAATCGTTACTAAATCAAATAATTAACTGCTTTGATTTAAAAAACGCATAAAAATGTCAAGTGACAAAAAACAACAACGACTTCAGAAAAAAACAGTTGAAATGAAAATGAAAATTTTCACAAAGTGGAAAAAAGAGGAAAAACAAATAAACTTACAACCAGCTACAGTTAGAGAGGCGAGTCTCGTAGTGTTGGAACATTTCAACAAAATGAACATCCACTTACATATTATATTGTTCGTTTACCAAAATAATGATATATCTCAATATAATTGGGAAAAATATAAGAGTTTTCAAGGATGGCAACCGTTACCGCTAACCCTTATCGTTACATACTTTATTGCAACTGATATCATTTAGTCTTGTACTTATTTCCAAACAATAATATCTAAATTTTTCTGAACGGAGTGATGAAAACCATATACTCGGTGTAATGTATAGATTCAGGTGGGAGTCGAACCCCAACTCACGGGAATTACACTCACAACCACCGCATAGTCTATAAACAGCCATGGATTGTAACAGATCTCAATGCGAGATGGCCATGTAATCCACTGATTGCTGAGTCAAAAAAATCTAGAGCTGCCAAGACTCTGGTCTATGTTACAACTTCTTTATGAAGAAAAATTTGTCTATTGGTATGACCTTAGTCACAAGTTTGCCCCAGATCTCTCAATGAAATGTTTCAGATATTCGGTGTTCACATTATCACTTGCAAACTCGTAGATAGCCTCTTTCGTCTCACCACATCAGTAATACCCATGTCACAATCCAACTGGATGCATGTATGCGAATATATTAAAAAGGTTCTATTAGAACTCCGAAAGAAAGATTCGATTTGCAGAAGTAATCCTTCTATTAAATACTTATTCTGTGGTTCCGCAGAGATTCGAGACATGTGAAACTAGGTTGTTTTAGCGTGTTAAAGTCTACCACTCCCAACACACCTGATTGGGGTCTTTCGACAAATTTTGCCTCGTGGCTTGAATCGATTGACATAAAACTAACAAGGACCCTCCTGTGAGGACTTCAGATATCAGTGAGAGCCTCGAGGGTACATCACTTGACTAGAACCTACAAGGGAGCTGATGAAGTAAAATCTGTCTGTTAGCATGCCCTTGGTCACTAAATTGTCACAGATCTTGTAATGCAGTTTTATTTTCCAGCTGAGGTATACCTGGTCTGTCCAGGTTCATCAAACACAGGGCGGCTTGGTATCTTCGTTGGAAAGGAGCTATGCTTATCGTGTTTAATGCAATAAGAAACTTCTTAGTTTGTACAACGCGAGTTTTGATCTTGCGATTCCCATTACTCAATGGTAAATTTACCTTCGGCCCGATTTGAAGTACAAACGTTTCTTAATGACTAAATACGGGATACTTCATACTATTGATCCAGGTCTCGGCTAACTACGAGATATCATGAAATAATGATTTGAGTGGCTAGCTACAATCCAATGAGATGAACGCTTTAGCTCTCGGTTGGCTAAGAACGATTAAATATTCGACTAATAATGATTCATCCGATTGGCTACCTACGGCAATCAATCCGACGACATAAAGACTTCGGCTCTCAGTTGGCAAACTACAAGCGAAATAATACTCCGATGAGATAAAAATTCAATCCGAAGAGATAAATATTCTGGTCTCAGACGAAATATTACTCCGATGAGACAACAACTTCAGCTTTCGATACTTCGAATCCCCGTCGGCTAAATAAAGGGCAAAATAATACTCCGATGAGAAAAAAATATTCGACTCCCGATCGGTTATTTACGAAATTTAATCCGAACCGACGTGGTATAGCAGGTTAGTCATCCGCCTAGCATACCAGAAGCCCAAGTTCGATCCCTGGTCATACTCACTTGAAAAAATAAATTTTCAAAAGATGCGACGGTTCACCTCATAACTCAGCTAGCGACTGGTTATTGAGTATAAGGCTATGTAAAACTTCTCTAACTAATACATTTGCCGTTCGGAGCCGGCGTTAAAACGTAGGTCCCTTTCAATGAGTCTAAAAATTGAATCGGATGCAGCTCATTGTCTGAGAGAAGTACCCCTTGTTCCAAATTTTTGTATATTTTATATTATAAAGTGCTAAAATAAATTTAGAGGAAAGACATTGTAGAAATATTCAGTTAAATTTGAATTTTTGATTTATTTTGTCCGACCAACACATTGTTTGCATAGTTTACAGTTTAACTCATTTTGAATAATTTTGGAAATTATTCATATCAACAGAAACCTCTGTCGACATGCGCAACAACTTTGCTAAAGATTATAGTCTGATCAAATGCACAGTTTACGATTTAATTCATTTTGAGTAGTTTTCTGTGGCGCCACCTGTCGGACTTTGCTTATTCCAATTCATAAACCTTCTTCGGCTTATCCGTAACAACTTTGCTGAAGATTATAGCATGATTAAATGTACAGCATACGATTAAATTGACTTTGAGTAAATTTCAGTAGGGCCACCTGTCAAAATTTCTTCATACCAACTAAGAAACCTTCGTCGGCTCATGTGCAACAACTTTGCTAAAGATTGTAGCATGATTAAATGTACAGATAACGATAAAATTGACTTTGAGTAAGTTTCTGTAGCGCCACCTGTCGGAAATTATTCATACCATCTAAAAAGCCTTCGTCGGCTCATGCGCTACAACTTTGCTAAAGATCATAGCATGATCAAATGTACAGTTTACGATTTAATTAATTTTTAGTAATTTTCAGTGGCGCCATCTGTCGGAAATTAGTCTTATCAACTTTAAAACCTTCGCCGGCTTATCCGCAACATCTTCGCTAAAGAGCATAACACAATCAAATTCACAGTTTACTATTCTATAAAGAACATACATACAGACAAACATTCATTTGTTTAAAATAATACTAATTTTTCCCCTTTTTATTCCCTAATTTCTAAAAGTTCCATATGTATATTTGGTACTTTTTTGGTGCCAATTGAATTCGGTACCTACGGCAATCAATCCGACGACATAAAGACTTCGGCTCTCAGTTGGCAAACTACAAGCGAAATAATACTCCGATGAGATAAAAATTCAATCCGAAGAGATAAATATTCTGGTCTCAGACGAAATATTACTCCGATGAGACAACAACTTCAGCTTTCGATACTTCGAATCCCCGTCGGCTAAATAAAGGGCAAAATAATACTCCGATGAGAAAAAAATATTCGACTCCCGATCGGTTATTTACGAAATTTAATCCGAACCGACGTGGTATAGCAGGTTAGTCATCCGCCTAGCATACCAGAAGCCCAAGTTCGATCCCTGGTCATACTCACTTGAAAAAATAAATTTTCAAAAGATGCGACGGTTCACCTCATAACTCAGCTAGCGACTGGTTATTGAGTATAAGGCTATGTAAAACTTCTCTAACTAATACATTTGCCGTTCGGAGCCGGCGTTAAAACGTAGGTCCCTTTCAATGAGTCTAAAAATTGAATCGGATGCAGCTCATTGTCTGAGAGAAGTACCCCTTGTTCCAATTGGAATGTTGTTGGGGAATTATATATATATTAATCCGAAGAGATAAATACTTTGAATCTCGGTTGGCTAACTAAAGGGCAAAATAGTACTCCGATTAGAAAAAACCTTAGACTCTCAATCAGCTAACTACTGTATTATATTCGACGAGATAAATACTTCTGCTCTAGGTCGGCTATATAAAGGGCAAAGTAATACTCCGATGAGATAAAAACTTCCACTCTCGATACGCTAACTACGATAGTATAACAATCAAATCAACTTACTACTGTGTTAACTTCTAGGAACAACTCGGGGTTCTGCCTTCTTCAGTATTGACAATTAGAATGCTTATGCTGGTACAGATATAGACCAAATAAGAATTATATTCATATTGTATGGAAATATTAGGAGGGTAGCGAAAATGAAAAAATAGGGTGTTCATAGGGTGTTTTGGATATTTAGTACTCGTATAATGTGGGTAATGGACCAATAGGACATACTAAGAAACTGTAGAGCAGGCGTGGAAACAAGACATTAGACAATTTTAAGTAAACCTAAATTTGTTAGTACGCCTATAATCACTTGCAAGCTCGTTGGTAGCATCTTTCGGTACACGACATAAGTGATACCCTAAAAAAAACCTGATCTTTATGATCTAGGAACTATAAACCGAGATCATATACAGACGGAAACAGATACAAATTATATGATAAATGCATGACATCCGTCCAACCGAAATTTTATTATATTATAATATTACTAACTATAAGTAAACCTAATTCGTACGATCTAAACACTATAGCAATCGATTTGCACAAAGCTATTTAATTTTTTTTACGGACATAAATACGCAGTAACCACTAGGGTTATGTCCGGTCAATATGATGGATGTATGAGAACCTTCAAAACGAACTCCCGAAAATTCTGACGATTAACTAAAGAAGTGTGTATCTCAGCCTTATCCTGATGAAAATCCATTTTTATACCCTTCACCACAATAGGTGGAAAGGGTACATTGGGTTTGTGCTGATGTTTGTAACGCATAAAAATATTGGTCTGAGACCACCCTTTTAGTGTACCAATCGACTTAGAATCACTCCTTGAGTTGTTTTAACAATGTCCGTCCGGCTGGCTGGCTGGTTATCATTCTACAGGTCGTAACTTTAAAGATAATTTGATGAAATTTGGATAATTTTTGGCTGAAATCGGATTACTATTTCGGGTACCTCCAATAGGGATGCCTTCCCGGAATAGAGTTTTTGGTCCTTTACAGCCACAAATTTAGTTGTATTTTAACAATATTTAGCACAAATATTGCTTATCATAACCTTAATCACTGTTCCTAATGTTGTAGAAATCGGCCTATATTTGACCATATCTCATATACAAGACACATTCTCAAAAGACCAATAACCAAAATTAGGCAACAATCGGTCCACAATTGACCCTAGCTCCCATATTAGGCTCTTAGCCGGAAATGATATAAATCTCGAAATTTTGAAAAAATAGCACATAGTATATGTATGTATGTATATATGTATGTATGTCTCTAAAACTTAACAAAAACTTGTTTAATTGTTGGTCCATATTTGACCTTAGTAGTTAGGGGTATTATATAGTTGGGCTTGACCGACAATAGCTTTTCTTACTTGTTTTCTATACATACAGTGATAATGCTTTATATTATTCAACACAGCAAGTGCACATCATATCTATGTTAAGAATATTGAAGTTGCGCCATCTGTTGTTAGCTTGACGCAATAGTTTAGAATTTGGTTCTATAGCCAAGCTTATTTCGTTTATATCGACGGCGTGTTAATGCTGCAAGGCTTACCGCCGATGGAGGATGCTGTGGTAATTAATAATTTTAATAGAAATAAATAATTAAGGAATTTTATGTTGATGTGACGGGGGCTCTAATCCAAGCATTTTATATAATTGAACAGTTAAGCTTTAAAATCGCAATGTGTACTTTGATTAGAAGCTTAACATTTGACAGCCTGAGGCAATCAAAATTCATAAGTGTCATATGGGGTACACAAATAATTTCTATTTCAAAGAGGCTTATTTTGAGTTGTAACACTCTTCTAGTAAATACAGCTTACGAGTATGTTACACATTTGTTAGCTAGAAATTACAATTATTTATTTATTTGCACATGGGCAATCTGAAACTCTACCTACACTTGTTGCAACTTGCAACTTGAGGCATTGAAAAACAAACTAACCTGTTGCAAAATATTTATTTTTCCATTTATCTTTTACTTTGTATGTTTACATTTTCATAAGTTTTTCTTTCAAATATCCAACAAGTGTGTAAATATTTGATTTAGTTTTATTTTTTCATCCCGTCATCTCTTTATAGACATTTTATTTCATTTTATTTTCCTTGAATTTAGTTTTAAATTACAAATTTTATTGATTTTTTTTACAGTAAATTGAAATTAAAAGAGAAATTTTCGTATGAAATTATTATGTTTTAGTACGAAAATAAATAATTACTAAATCATGTTTGGGCATTAAAATTATGGCATTTTTTTATAAAAAGGGAAAATTATTAGATTTGTAGTTTTGAGTAAAAATTACTGAAAAATTTGATTGACTTTAAATTGTGATACCTGGGGATAGGAAAATTAAAGGCAATTTGTTAATATAAATGTTTTAATATGAAAAAAAACGCTTGGAGATAAAGGTGTGGGCTTACAGGAACTTTGAATTACAATAATTTCTTAACTGAAATGTAAAAGTTTTCATTTGCTTTATAACAATTTTGATATAATGCATATGAAAATCTTTGAATTAAACAAGTAGTTATAAAACTGTCCAATAATATTTCTGTAAAGTGTTTTTTTTACAATTTATTTAGTGAAAAACACAGATTATTTTTTTCTTCTCCAAAGATTGCACAATGGGATGTCAAAAAAGTTAGATACATATTTGTATGTATGTCAATAATTCCTTTATTTCTAGACAAATGGTCTTATTTCTGGTCTATTATTTATAATTGATTACGATTACTAATAATGGAAAAGTAATCTGGATTACTTTACGATTACACAAAATAATCAAGAAGGATCAAAAATATTTCGATTACTTCTGAGCATTACTTTTGTTTCTTTTTCAATATTACGAAATAATGCAAAAGTACCTGGTAGACCGAGCCTTGCTCGGAGGAAAATTTTAAAGTTTTTGTATATTTTATATTATAAAGTGCTAAAATAAATTTAGAGGAAAGACATTGTAGAAATATTCAGTTAAATTTGAATTTTTGATTTATTTTGTCCGACCAACACATTGTTTGCATAGTTTACAGTTTAACTCATTTTGAATAATTTTGGAAATTATTCATATCAACAGAAACCTCTGTCGACATGCGCAACAACTTTGCTAAAGATTATAGTCTGATCAAATGCACAGTTTACGATTTAATTCATTTTGAGTAGTTTTCTGTGGCGCCACCTGTCGGACTTTGCTTATTCCAATTCATAAACCTTCTTCGGCTTATCCGTAACAACTTTGCTGAAGATTATAGCATGATTAAATGTACAGCATACGATTAAATTGACTTTGAGTAAATTTCAGTAGGGCCACCTGTCAAAATTTCTTCATACCAACTAAGAAACCTTCGTCGGCTCATGTGCAACAACTTTGCTAAAGATTGTAGCATGATTAAATGTACAGATAACGATAAAATTGACTTTGAGTAAGTTTCTGTAGCGCCACCTGTCGGAAATTATTCATACCATCTAAAAAGCCTTCGTCGGCTCATGCGCTACAACTTTGCTAAAGATCATAGCATGATCAAATGTACAGTTTACGATTTAATTAATTTTTAGTAATTTTCAGTGGCGCCATCTGTCGGAAATTAGTCTTATCAACTTTAAAACCTTCGCCGGCTTATCCGCAACATCTTCGCTAAAGAGCATAACACAATCAAATTCACAGTTTACTATTCTATAAAGAACATACATACAGACAAACATTCATTTGTTTAAAATAATACTAATTTTTCCCCTTTTTATTCCCTAATTTCTAAAAGTTCCATATGTATATTTGGTACTTTTTTGGTGCCAATTGAATTCGGTACATTTTTTTAAAACGCATTTAACATAATGTATAATGTTCCTATTCATATTACTTTGGAGATGTTAAGTTATCATTTTATCCCTTTTTTACCCATTTTGGCTCCAAAATCAAAAAAGTACCAAATACGTGTTTCATGTTTTTTTTACATCTATTGACTGCAGTATCAAGTTTCTTTCTATATTCTTTAGTTTAAAATATAAGAGTGGGTTAAAAAGGTGCCAAAAAAACTATTTTCACCCTTTTTTACCCCCTATCGGACATAGTTTCAAAAAAGTACCAAACACCTGTCCGCTTATTTTCAAAGCTGTTTAAAACGTAATTTTAATTTTGTTTCTATACCTATTACTTTAGGAGACACAGCGTTTTCGATTTATATATATATATATATATATATATATATATATATATATATATATATATACAATTATTGCTCGTTTAAGAATATATATAATAATCAAAGTTGTCCGATTATTATACCCCTTCACCACCATAGGTGGAAAGGGTATTATAAGTTTGTGCTGATGTATGTAACGCATATAAATATTTGCCTTAGGCCCACCTTTTAGTATACCAATAGACTTAGTATCAGTCTCAGAGTCGATTTAGCGATGTCAGTCCATCCGTCCGTCTGGATGGCTGGTTGGACCCATATATAAACCATGTAATCAAAGTACAGGTCGCAGTTCTAACTGAAATTTAATGAAACTAGGCACAGATGATTTTTTTTGATAGTGGGACTATGGCTATTGAAATTCGTCAAATCGACCCATAGGTCCCGATTCTCGGAATTGATATTTTGGCCACAAATATAAATTTTTCGATAAGATTTAAAATATGTTCTGCTTATGTTAGCCAAAATCACTGTACCAAATTTTGTTGAAATCGGTAACATTTGACCATAGGTCCCATACAAACTTTTCTATCAAAACGAATTAAATGAGACAAAAATCACTAAAAAGCACGTAAGTCTGAAGATAATGACAATTTTAACATTTTCCGTATTCAGAAGCTCCTTGTATCATTGTATATTATTGTATAATTGTATTTAAATACACACTCAGAATATTATGTAAGTAAAATTAACTTAAAATGTAATTTGAAATGAATGAATATTCATTTAAAAACCGGTCAACTGATTTTTCATTTAAATTCAATAAATATTTCATTTAAATTTAACTGACAAATATTTAAACTACATTTTCAGTTTTAAAAACGGAATATTCAGTTGTTTTCAAAAAAATTACTGACAAAAATTTAAACTACATTTTTAGTATAAAAAACGGAAATTTTCATTTATTTTTAAAAAATTGAATGGTAAAAAACTACGTAAAATTTCCGTAAAACGGACAATTTTCATTTGTTTTTGTAATTAACGTAACATAAAAGACGAAACCATAAAAAGGTTATATCCTTTAAGGCATCAAAAAATCAAACAGACAAAACAAAGTTTGTTGTTTGCTTAGGACATACCCTGTGATAGGCGGCCAGTATTATAAAAAGTTTCTTCAGTAAGCAAACCTAAGATACTTAAGGAAAACCAATAATTAAACAAATACGAATTATATTTGATACAATAATTGAAAAAATTTATAAAAACTAAACAACTGATATTTTCAAATGTTACGGATTTTCAGTATTTTTTTGTAGGTTGTTTTTTAAACAAATGTATAAATATGTTAAAAATCAATTTTCATATAAATTTAAATGAATATTCATTTGAAAATAACATAACCGAAAATTTTCTAAACAACATAAAATCAGTTACTGTAATAATTTCCTGAGTGCACCATTGTATCTTTGTTGTTAGTAATTTGCATGAAAAATTCCGGTACAATCTATACAATTTTCACCCATATGTTTTATGAATGTTGTATGCGATTGAAGCATATCATTCACATGTGAATAGCAGTTTTGGAAGAAAGAAGAAGAAGAAAACCATAAAAAAAATATGATTAATAAAAATTATTGCAAATAGAGAAGAAATGGAATTATTAAAAGAAAACTTGGTGCGTATATACAATTTAAAGATTTATTTTTGAATGTAAATTAAACACCACCAACTGTAAATATATTTGTTCTTCTTCTTTTTTATTATTGCTTGACAGCTGATAAGATACAACAATACAAATATACAACTTTACAACAGTGTGTTCACAACTAAAATGTGTATGTAGTATTTTTTTACACGATACATGATACAAAAACGCTTCTGAATACCGTAATTATTTTTTGCATACATAATTTTTGTAAAAACTGTAATCCATTTGCTAAATTTCGAGATAATCGGTCCCTATTTGACCCTAGCTCTCATATAAGTGGCAGTGATGAAAAAAGCTTAAATATAAAAGTCTTGAGAAAATGTTTGTATAATGACAAAATTTAGCAAACATTTGTCTTGTAAAAATACAAAAACTGATATGTGACCTCAATGATGAAGGGTATTTCATATGGTCGGGCTTGACCGACTAGTGCACTTTCTTAATTGTTTGTATTTGTATTCTTGCAAATCAAGTACAGGCCGCTTTTTTAAGGGAATTTTAACTAATTTTGAAACATCAAAAGTTTTAATAAAACGACTTAACTCTTTAATTTTTATTGAAATCTGACCACACCCTTTATAAATTACTTTTTTGCCATCCCACTGTGTCTAGTTATAGATTTTAGCAAAATTATATAAATTTTAACTTGTCTTTTTCTTTTGTGACTATAAAAGTAAGAAAGTTCTTTATCTCAATAGGTTAATATGAATGAAATTTTGAAAATAAGAGTAAAGAAAAAAAGCAAAAGTTTAAAACGTATTAACATCTGATAGATGTAAACAATTTCACTTATGAACTTTTAATCTCAAAAGTGATAAACCATGACAACATTAATGGAGTTTTTAAGTCCCAAGATTAAAAATAACCTGTGCTAGTTGAAAAACCGACAAAAGGGAGAACTAGTGGGTAACGATAATTCGAGTTTTCTGCAGGGACCGTAAATAACAGTTATTTTTGAAAATGTGACCCCAAAAGATCTTCATGTAAGAGGCATGGAAAACCTAAAGTGTCATATACCAATAGAATCGTAATAACGAGCTTATGAAGAATATTGAGTGATCTTCGAAAAATGATGTCAATTCAACAGTTAACGGTAATTTTTCAACGGAAAAATTAAAGTTGATTTTAAACTGTTAAAAGGGAGTTTTATTTTTCCGGCCAAAAATAAAACTCATTTTAGGAGTTTCATTCTACCGTCAGAAAATAAGACTCGGCTTAGGAGTTTTATTTTTCCGTCAAAAAATAAAACTCATTTTAGGAGTTTAATTTTTTCCGTCAGAAAATAAAACTCGTTTAAGGAGTTTTATTTTTTCCGTCACAAAATAAAACTCATTGAAAAAGTTTTATTTTTTCTGTCACTCATATTTTTATTTTTTTAATAATATTTTGTTTATTCATAAAATGATAGTAAAACATATAAAAAGCAAATTTAATGTCCCAATTTTACTTGTTAAATGGTTATTTACATAAAATGAGTTGTATTTTCTGACGGAAAAATATAACTAATTCAATAAGTTTTATTTGTTGACGGAAAAATAAAACTCCTTAAATGAGTTTTATTTTTCGACGGAAAAATAAAACTCTTCAAACAAGTTTTATTTTTTGGCGGAAAAATAAAACTCCTTTTTTAGCAGTTTCATCCGAACTTTTATTTTTAGGTTCAAAAATAACTTTTTAAGATGGAGTTTTTTCATTTAACTCACAAAATAACTGTTATTTAAGAACTTATTTGATAAAACTTATAACCGTTACGGTCCCTGGTTTTCTGAATTATGCTAACCATTTCTTTAGGTTAGCTCTAGTTTTCGAGATATAGCGTTATATAAAAAATGAAGGTGGTTGCTCAATAAGTGCTCACGTAACTCAAAAACGATGTCTTTTATTGAACTAAGTAAAACAACGAAATTTAGCAACAAAATTATCTTTCAGGAACACTTACAACTTTTTTAATTCGAGCAGTCGTTTTGGAAATAAATTTTTTTGTTTGCAAAAAAATTTTTTTTTGAAAATGGAAATTTTTTGAAAACAAAAAAATGTATTTCCAAAACGACTGCTGGGATTAAAAAAATAATTAGTGTTCCTAAAAGATAATTTTGTTGCCGAATTTCGATTTTTAAACTTAGCTTAAGGAGATAAATAGTTTTCGAGTTACGCGAATATTTATTGCGCAACCTCCTCCATTTTTTATAACGCTATATCTCGAAAACTAGAGCTAACCTAAAAAATGGTTATCACCACTGAATTCATCTTACTCAATTTATCTTTTGATCTTTACCCACTATGTCTCTCTTTTGTTGGTAAAAAAAAAGTTGTTAAAATCGAGTACAGTGTAATTATACTTTTGTGACTTCAGCTTAAATATTTTTATAAGATAAATAGTAGAATAGTAATTTCGATTTGCTATTTAGATGAATTTCATAAATTTTTCCTAAAATATTTTTCCAAATTCGCACATTTTGCCCTAATTTTAACACCTTATTGTCTAATTATGGTTAAAATATGAATCAACATAAATCATTACCTTAAAAACAAACTATAATTATTTCATCAAAATATACTTCAGTATTACAATAAATTAGACTGCGTAAAATTAATATTATCT
Source organism: Stomorhina lunata (assembly GCA_933228675.1). Classification (NCBI taxonomy): domain Eukaryota; kingdom Metazoa; phylum Arthropoda; class Insecta; order Diptera; family Rhiniidae; genus Stomorhina; species Stomorhina lunata. Next base: position 127,251,586 of record OW121740.1, read on the forward strand.
ACTTATTATCGCTTAATGGCTAAAAAACAATTGAAATGATAAATGCGAAACAAACTAATAAATACCTAAGATGAAAAACTTATTAAGTTATTATTCAGAGCAAAGCGTATCGCAAAATAATGCAATTAGATTCACATGAAAATAAATAGGTAAACAAATATATAAACAATTGATACTATTAATACACTATTCGACGATTTCAGATTTTTGTATTAAACACATATTTTTTGAATTGATCATACACTTAAGATCCATTTCACGACAGCCATTAATACATATCAATATAATATTGACAATACATTCTTCAGATAAATTAAACCATATTTTCCAAATCTTGGAAATAAGACCTATCCTATGAAGCAAAATTGTTCATGTCGATTAGTGTATTCAAATTAAAAATTATATTATTATATGTAATTAAATTTTTTAAATAAAAAATTGGAACAAATAGAGATTGCAATATCTATTAATATATCAATAAAAGTCACTTATTTGCAAATATTTTTGAATACACTCAACAAATATTTATATAAAAATCCAATTTTTCATTTGTATTAAATTTTTCATTGAAGCTAGGAAATCATTATACATACAATTTCATTCAAAACTTTAAAGTTTGAAGGCAAATAAATAATGGTTTATCTCCAAAGCTTGAATTTTTATGTTTAAATGTTACATAATTTAAATAAATTCATACCAATGAAAGAAATGTTTAAATAAACATTGCACTTAAATGTTAAAAAACAGACAATTGTTTATCAAACCAAGGTAATTATTTTCATTTAGACAAAATAATCTGTTTTGTGGGTGTTAGATCTGTAAAGCATTAACGAATTTCAAGGTACCCTATTATAAAACAAGTAAGAAAGTGCTATAGTCGGTCAAGCCCGACCATACGATACCCTTCACCACTAAGGTCAAAGGTGATCTTTTTCCTGTATAAAGACAAATATTTCTCATATAAGTCCAAATACATTTGGACTTATATGAGAGCTAGGGTCAAATATGGACCGATTATCTCGAAATTTGGCAAATTGATTACAGTTGTTACAAAAATTATGTACGCAAAAAGTAAACTTAAAATTCTTATTATCTTCGGATTTACGAGCCTTTTAGTGAATTTTGTCTCAATAGGTTTTGAGAAAAGAGTTTGTATGGAAGCTATGGTCAAATGTGGACCGATTTCAATGAAATTTGGTTAAGTTTACATGAGCGTGAAAAAAATATTGATTTTTGTGGCCAATTCCGGGAAGTGGGACCTATAGGAGGTACCATAAATAATGGACCGTAGGAATTACACTAGACGCTTATGAGATAGTGTATAGGATATGCTTTCAGGTGTGTGATGGAAAACAATCGTTTTCAAATCGATCAATTTTAGATATATTCTTCATCACCATAGGTGGAAAGGGTGTTATAAGTTTGTGCTGATGTATGTAACGCATAGAAATATTTGTTTTAGACCCACCTTTTAGTATACCAAAAGGTATAATATCACTTTCAAATTCGACTTAGCGATGTCAGTCCGTCCGTCTGGCTGGACGGCTGGCTGGGACCATGGCTATTGAAATTTGTCAAAATCGGTCCATTATTTGTTGTACCTCCATAGATCCCACTTCCAGAAATTGATATTTTGGCTACAAATATCAATATGTTTTAATGAAATTTGAAACAAATACTGCTTATGTAAACCAAAATCAATGTACCAAATTTGACCATAGCTCCCATACAAACTCTTCTATCAAAACGCACCAAATGAGACAAAAATCACTAAAACGCTTGTAAATCTAAAGATAACGAGAATTTTAAGTTTATTATTTGCATACGTAATTTTTGTAACAACTGTAATCAATCTGCCAAATTTCAATAATCGGTCCACATTTGACCCTAGCTCTCATATAAGTTTTAATGACGGAAACAGCTCAAATATATAAAATTTTTAAAAAATATTTGTATGATGGCAAAATTTAGCAAATATACAGGAAAAAGAACACCTATGACCTTAGTGGTGAAGTGTATAGTATAGTCTTGTTTTATATTACAGATTGTCTGAAATTGAGCAAGAAAGTACTAAAAGAATATGAAACAAAGTTGGTACTGGATGGGTTATATGGTTAACCTTCAGATTCAGATTCGAAGACTACGAGGATAATATTTTACCTTCATAAGATCTCAGGCATATATACTTAATAGCTTTACCCGCTGGAGGCAGAGGAAATATTTTTACCACCAATCAAAAACCTATTCCGATGTTTGTGTCCGTTAAACGGAAATTCCCGGGTAATAAAAAAATATTTCCTGCTTTTTCGGGAAGTGTAAAAGTCCAAGAAGAGAAAAACTCTAGTTCAACATAAAGTGCTGTAATACCATCTAATTTAACCCTTCGACTGACTTGAACATTTTTTACTATTATATTAATGTGGTAGACTTCGATTTGTAAAACAAATAAAACCCTTTTTGTTCATGATTATAAATGATTATTTGTATTGTTTTTACAGTTATTACAAAGCTTAAAGTAGCGTTATGTGTCGATTTATCGGCATGATTTTTCAAGAAAATTTCATATAGTTAGAGCAAAATTTAGATAAACTTGGAGTCTGCTAGACTACCACGTTAGTCGCAAAGGGTTAAAGAACTTTTAACAGATTTTGTAATAAAATTATTCCAACAGTTTAAGAGATATTTTTAATCGGTTCTATTATTTGTAAAGCAGCTGTATATACGACTTATATCGGACCAAAAATGGAATAAAATATATATGTATAAACCAGTGCTTAAATCTCTATTTTAGAAAGATATCTACGTCTAAAGACACACTAGAGCATTGTAGCAATGTGTATTTCCATCACAAGGCTTTACATGTGTCAACCGAGTGCTGGCGCGAGAGTCGTTCCAATAAACAATACTGCACGATGTTAATATGATATATCGAGTCATATTTTTAGAGCCTTTGTATTTAGTTTAAAAAATAGATCTTATCTAAAAAAAGAAGTGATATTTTTATTTGAGTCGACAGAACATTCTAAATATATAATTCAATGTTTAAAGATAATTTTATAAAAATGTTGACCGCATACACATATTGGCCAGTGTATCACGAATAAACTCTTTAATATTGTCTTCAGCCGACGCAGGCTTGGCACTTTAGATATGAGCCATAGGTACACAATTGACCGATTCCAAAGATGAAATAAACATTCAAGCATAAACGAGCTTCGTCGTTAAACTTTCTTAAAATTTCTGAACCAAAAAAGAATTTTGATGGGAAAAAATCTTACTATATATAATCTCGTTAATCCGGACAATTAAAAACATTGGGGTGTCCGAAATATCGAAATGTCCGAATTACCGAGACAAGAGGAATAATAATGTAAAAACGTTTGAAAAACAAAAAATAAGATATTTATTTAAAGAAATTCACTTCAAAATTAAATATTTGTACACATTGATGTTAATAAACATAAAAACTATTTCAATATTATTCAATTTATCAATTATTGCAAAAATAGTTGGATATTTTCGTCTGATGAAGTTTAGTTTCATTTTGCTTTTTATATGCAATATCTCTGATGCTTATAAGCTTTAAAATATCCCCAGCTGGAAACTCCTGCTCCTCGCAATATTTTATACAAGTATTAAGGGCAGATATGGCTTGAGAGTGCTGTGTTTTTGGAACATTAGTGGCATGTTCTTCACTAAATGATTTAGCTTCATCACCTTTTTCTACATCATCGTCTGTGATATCAACTTCGTCATTAAGCCAATTGTTAATTTCAACAGAATTATAGACATCAGGGGCTAGATCAACCAGTAAATCAATCACTTCATCGCAATCGCTTCGTCTCAGCCTTGCTAGGGTACTTCATCATCTGAGTCCCATTCTTCATCATAAAGAATTTTATTAAAACATTTTCATTTGTTTTATCCCAAGCATTGCAAATCAAAAAGACGACATCTTTTAATGAAAAAGTTTTAAGGGCCTCCATTAAATTTTCTGAGCTCGACAAAATTGTAGATAAGAAGCTTTTACGATAGTTCATTTTTAAAATTCGAATGGCATTCTGATCCATATTACGTAGTTTAAGTTTCTTTGCAAAAACAATATAAACAAATGTAGTCCGGATTATAGAGGTAGAAAAATCGATGGTGTCCGGATTACAAAGTGTGGTATGGTTCGCAGTTGAATTTTTTATGCAAAAGCAATAGAAATTTAAACTGTCCGGATTATTGAGGTAGGAAAAAATGATGGTGTCCGGATTACAGTCTGCTATGGTAAAAAATTAAGTGTCCGGATTACCGCGTTGTCCGGATTAGCAGGTGTCCGGATTAACGAGATTATAATGTATATGTGTTCTTGTATCAGCAAATAAGTTTCTATTTCTTTTATTTCTAAATTAACTTCGAAATGGAAGTCAAACTTCCGATATTTCGAGTCTTTTTGAGTAAATATCAAATTATGTTGGATCCATCGCGAACTTATCTTTTTGAAAGCTAAAATGTTTATCCAATATATTGAAGTAAGCTAGTCCCACTAATATTTAAGGTTACTACAATTAAGCTAAATAATTCTAGAACGGTATCAATATTTTTCGGAGCAACAAACAAATTTAGACAATCTCCACGAATTAAGTAAAGAGTACATGGAAATGCTTTTAAAATCGTTTTTTTTTTCGCAAAATATGAAATTTTATATTATAAAGGGACGACCATTTTTAATCGATCACGTGAATCGCACGACACCCATAACAATTGTTATAGAATTAGAAGCACACATCTTCTGGAAATACCTTGTGGGATACTCGTTCAATAAAAAGCCATAGATTATTGGATGTGAGATCCGTGGGATCACTGTACTTAGAAATTTAATTCAAACTAAAAAATTTTGTGTACCGCCGTGGTATAGCAGGTAAGTCATCCGCCTAGCATACCAGAGGCCCAAGTTCGATCCCTGGCCAGAGTCACTTGAAAAAATAAACATTTTCAAAAAAAGCGGCGGTTCACCTCATAACTCAGCTAGCCACTGGTTATTGAGTATTAGGCTATGTAAAACTTCTTTAAATAATGCATTTGCCGTTCGGAGCCGGCGTTAAAACGTAGGTCTCTTTCAATGAGTCTAAAAATTGAATCGGATGCAGCTCATTGTCTGAGAGAAGTACTTGTTCCAATTGGAATGTTGTCGGGGAATTATATATATATATATATATATATAAAAAATTTTGGAATGTCACTACTGTGATTTAACAAAAATTCTAACCTATAAATTAAATGAATTGCCTTCATAACATGTGTAGCTCAACAAAACAATTGTCTTGATTTTTTTAAGGAAGATCTTACTTTGTGTAACGATCGTTACATTTGGTGTAAGTACTCGTAGTTAAATTTTTATTTAATATTCATTTATTGAACTTAACGGTGTGTTAATTTTCCACCTTAAGAGGTGGTAATTTTTCAAGCACTTAATGAAAAAAAAAACATGAATTTGATTTTTCCTACTTTACCTACTTAGTATGTAATTGAAGTTGTATGTAAAGTAGTCAAGGTTAGAGATAATTGGGCTTAAGATCGTTATGGATATTAGTTAAATGGAACCTATAAAAATTAACCTTGCACGGGTTAAGAGGAAACCCTGAAAAAATTAACAGAGCTAAAATATTGAAAACATAATTTAGAGAATTCGTAATTTCTAATGATGTTAAAAAAATTCAAAGAATTTGAATGTTATTGAACCAGATTTAAGTTTGAAATGATTTTAAAAACTTTTTTTTCAATTCTAATATTTCTTTTGAAATTTTGAATTAAGTTTCAATAAATGTTATAATTTTGGATAAAATGCACGCTTTTAAATTTCAAATGTGTTTTCATTTAACAGATGACATATTTTTATATATTTATTTGGAGAAAAATATATAAAAGTTTTACTAAAGAATTGAAACAAAAAATCTTTCAAAAGAAATCATCATTACAATGAATGGATTATCAATAAAATAGCACAATAACTAACAATTTATTACTCATGTTTCTTTATACACAAAATTTCAAAAAGAACGTAAATATCTGCAGAATAGAAGTCAAAGTTGTAAACAACTTAAAGAAATGATCAACGACCGATCAAGAGGAGAAAGAAAATACTCTCGACATTTCTACAGAAATTCTTACTAATGCTAATTTCATTGACAGTAAATCAACTAATTTGCCAAAAACAATAAAGAAAATTTTTAAATTCTCTTTAGTTAAAATACAAACAAAAAAACATTCAAAAGATTCGAGATCTAAAAAGATATTGCATTTTATTATTTTCTCGTTACCCCGATGATATTGTGAGTTTTACAGGTTGTTTAGGTTATTTGGTGGTAGTTTGGTACTACATTTCATACATTTGTTACACCAATACTAAGAAGAGTGACTAAATATAGAGGGCAGTTAATAAAGTCTTTTAATAGTAACAATTAGAAAAGTTCAACGCAAAAATCACCGTCCATTAATAACAGTTTTATTTTATTAAAACTCAAATCTTAATGGGATGCAGTTGTTGCCTGGCGTCGCCAGCTACCTGATAAGAATGGTATCCAATTCCTCCTCTAAACTCCATGTGGTACATCCTGGTAACCGCTCAGTAGTGCGATTCACTAACTTTTAAAACTTTCAAAAGGTTCTACCATTAACAACACATTTTGATGTTTGCACTAACTACTATGTTATTCACTAACTTAGTTTAAGCCACGGTAAAGTTATGTGGCAACTTTGTCAAAATAAGAGAAAAACACAAAGAAGAATAGAAAAAAACAAGCCAAAAACTATTTTTGTTGTAAATATTAAGAACAACTTGAGTAAAATATTAAAAATAATTATTATTTTAAATACATTTTTATTTATTTTGATGATATATGAACACTACTGAATGAATACATACTACTATCAAAAGAAGCCGGTCGTCTGCTGAGCAGCCAAGTCATATAGTTGAATTATATTTGTTGTTATATTCTTATATTATATTTTCTTTAATTATAATTTTCGATTTATATAAAGAAACAATTTTTTAATACACTTTTCTAAATCACTTTTCTTAACCATTTTTCTTTAACATTAAACAGCATCAAAAATGTTGGCGTTAATAAACAATAATTTATTTGTTTATTAATAACAGCTGATTGAAACAGCTGACTTTAAACGTCAACAGAAATCGTTAAAGTGTTAGTGAATAGCAGTGTGGTTAATTTAGTTGTTTAATAATTTTGAAGAAACAATTGTGGTTAAAAAAGCGTAGTGAATCGCACTACAGGTTTAAGACGCGGTAAACAACCAGTGTGGGATTCTAGGTCGGGGCTAATATAAGAGGAGTTATCTTGGAGGCATTCCAATGTATTTGGTCTAAGGGTCTAAGTTTATTGTATTAGCTAAAGTACAAAACTGCAATGTTTGTTCAAACTGCTTCTGTCTCGGATCGAACTGCTTATGTCTCGGATAGAACTGCTTCTGTCTCGGATCGAACGGTTTGCTATACAAACGTGGTGCGTGTCTTTAGACTCATCGACTAACGATGTTTTACGGAAAGAGCAGCGAGAGGATAATGACAATCAAACTTAAGACAAACTCCAACTGAAGTTCAGTCTGAAAACGATAAAGATGAATTTTACGATACACTCAGCAGTTAGATGAACCACAATATACGCAACTGTGATATTATAATGGTACTTGGCGACTGCAAGATAGGTTCAAACAATACCGGTTTGGAGAATTATATTGGTAAGCACGATGTCGGAGTAAGAAACGATAACGTAGTAAGATTGATCGAGCTTTTCAGTGAAAGGAAGCATGTAGCAGGTGGCATTATTTTACCTCATAAACTTCACCATAAAATAACCAAATTGATCGTATTTTAATCAATTCTAAGTGCAGATCATCTTTACTTGATATACACTCGAGGCGTGGTGCAGATATAAATAGCGACCATCATTAAGTTACATATAAATTTCGATTAAAAGTACTGGCTCTTAGGTCTGATACGGCAAAATTCGATCGGAAAATTGATGTAGGAAAATTGGAATCAGAATCAGACAACGAAATGCCTTTATTACTTCCATAAGGAATCGACTTCCAGGTGTTATTTACAAGAACGATGCTAGTAATAACGAAGTGTCATTCATGCGTACAAAGGTTGGTCAACAAACATTTAAAGATCATAAAAGGAAAATTTGTCTCACCCATACAACATGGGACCGGATTAAACAATGTAAAATTTTAAAAAATACAATTTTAAATGAAAACGGAGATATTGACGTAATGTGGGTTGCGTTTCACTGTTCTATCGCTACTACAAAGGCATGTGCTCTAACGAAATTAGGGATTACATTTCTTCATAGTACACGCAACTCGACAAGAGCTTATCCCTTTGAAGTCGATTTTCCAGTGGATCACACGACGCACTATAGAGAAACTCGTTTTTTTATCCGTACAGGACGAATGTGGAATAAACTTCCTGCATCAGTCTTCCCCTCTAATTATGATATCGAAAGGTTCAAATCGAATATCCAAAAACACTACTCCCTCTATCCTCCTTCCCACAACCTTTTTTCCTAGTTCCATCACAATGCATATGCATACGTAGGGGTCATCCAATGAGTGTTGGTCCTTTAAAAAAAAATGAAACCAACCATGACGTTTATTCATTGGCATTTCAGACAATCAATCATCCAACAATATAATAAGTAAAGAACGACATTAAAAACACTAAACGCAACAAGGTCCCGGGTCATAACAATATTTCAGAGGAGATGCTTTTTTGTGATGTTGAAGGATTAGCGAGACTGTGGCACCCATTTGTAAGTAAAATATGGGAAGAAGAAACTCTGCCAACCTCCCGGAATGGGTGACTCTAAAGACTGCCATAATTACAGGGCATAACACATAGAATATAAGACGCAGTTTCCTTCACACTCCACGATAATTAGTTTGGGTTTTAATCAGCACAGTAAGAATAGTACTAGGGTACTAGAGCAATGTTATGAATTCCACATAACCTAGCGATTATAGACTTTATGAAGGCATTCGAAAGTGTCAGCAGTAGCTTTCTATGAAGAAGTTTAGAAAATCTTAAGATGCCAACGAAATTTTGAACTTAATTCGGGCAATGTACGTGGTTTTAAATGTCGAATCCTATACAAGGGTAAATTGTCCAATCCCGTTCGAAGTCACTACTGGAGTAAGGCAAGGATGTATGTTGTCATCTATATGCGATATCCAATGGACACCCTTTAGACAACCCAAGGACTTGGAATATGCTGATGACGTATGTCTTCTAAGCTTAAGCTCAGGAAACCTTCAAGAGAATACTAACGCTATTACTGTTGAATTTTGGTCAGATGGGCTGACAAACAATATTTCCAAGACAAAGACCCTGCTTCTATAGAAGTACTTCAATGGAAATGACGATGGATAGCCCACATACTTCGAAGGCCAAATACCAACATTATTCGACAAGCACTTCGTTGGAATCCACAGGGAAGCGGCCGCCGTGTTGGTGCAACTGCTAGAACGTGGAGAAGGTCAGTTGATGCGGAGTTGCAGGCAGCAAACTATTCATGAAATGGCGTATGCCTAATATCTCGCAATAAAGTTCGATATAAAAGTGTGGTTCAGGCCCTTTGCTTCACTGAAAGTATAGGATAACAGAAGAAGAATCGCATACGAAATGAAGAAATACTAAACGCGACAAACTTCAACAGAAATGGCGATGAAGAAGCCAGATTTTTCGAAGGAAAAACTCCAACATTGCTCGTCAAGCGCTTCGCTGGAATCCACAGGGAAGAGGCCTTCGTTTTGATGCTAGAACGTGGAAAAGGTCAACTGATGCGGAGTTTTAAGTAGCAAACTATTCATGGAATGACGTATGTATGCCTAACATCTCGCAAGAGTCCGATATAAAAGGATGAACAATAGAGGAAGAATAGAAAGTTTACAATTACTGGTCAACTTATGACGCTAAAATAGTGCGAGGTGATTTTAACGCAAAGATTGGGGGTAAAGTTGCTTTGAGCCTATTATTGGTAAGTTCAGTCTACATAAATAGTTAAACGACTTTGCAACAAAATCGTAGTGAGCAGCACCACACCATTGAATCTACAAATTGACATGGGTATCGCCCGATCAAATGACAAAAAATCGGATTGATCATTATGTAGTTGACGAAGGACATTTATTAAGAGTATTGAATGTGCATTAGAGTGCCTCGACTTATATGGGGAAAAAATAAAGTTCGCCGTACACCATCGAATATAAAGCATTGCTATGAGGTTTCGAAAATTTTTTTTTTATTTTTTTTCATCGCGCATTGGGGTCGCCAAAATACATTTTTATACCCTTCACCACCATAGGTGGAAAGGGTATTATAAGTTTGTGCTGATGTATGTAACGCATAGAAATATTTGTCTTAGACCCATCTTTTAGTATACCAATAGGCTTAGAATCACTTTCTGAGTCGATTTAGCGATGTCCGTCCGTCCGTCTGGCTGGCTGGACGGCTGGCTGGAAACCCATGTAAACCTTGTAATCAAATTACAGGTCGCAATTCTAAAGATAATTTGATGATCAGATCATTTTTTTAATGGGACCATGGCTATTGAAATTCGTCAAAATCGGTCCATTATTTATGGTACCTCTCAAAGATCCCACTTCCCGGAATTGATATATTGGCCACAAAAATCAATATTTTTTCATGAAATTTTAAACAAATACTGCTTATGTAAACTTAAATTACTGTACCGAATTTCGGTTCACATTTGACCATAGCTCCCATACCAACTCTTTTCTCAAAACGCGCTAAATGAGACAAAATTCACTAAAACGCTCCTAAATCCGAAGACAATGAGAATTTTAAGTTTATTTTTTGTATACATAATTTTTGTAATAACTGTAATCAATTTACCAGATTTCAGGATAATCGGTCCACATTTGACCCTAGCTCTCATATAAGTCCAAATGACGGAAACAGCTTAAATGTGTAAGTTTTGAGAATATGTTTGTATGATGGCAAAATTTAGCAAATATTTGTCTTTAAACACGAAAAAGAACACCTTTGACATTAGTGGTGAAGGGTATGGTCGGGCTTGACCGACTATAGTACTTTCTTACTTGTTCGTTATATCTTCGACATTTACAGTTTAATCTGGACGTGTGATATATCGATGTTTTTGTCTCGAGGAGGCCAACATTTTTCTTTAATAGTCATTATTCTCAGGTATCCGATTCTAGTATTTATCTATCAGATCTCTGTTCCTACCACCCTAATGCACATTAGGGCACTGTCTCCGATCACTGCCTTGTTTAAGCCAAGAACATACAGACTAAAGCGCAAAGGAAGTTGGGTATCACAAAGCTACATTCTCAACAAAAAATACTGTATTAGTAAAAGTTAAATCCTTTCTAGTTCACCCTCGTATCTGCTATAAACTAAACAGCAAATTGTTAAGCATTTGTGCGATCTCAACATTTGCCACTTGTTATTTCTTTTATTTTTTTATATTTTGTCGACAACGGGGTGATCATTTGACTCGTTTTAGAGTTTATTGCTGCTGCTTATAATTTCTGAGTTTACAAGTAAAATACTCGTAACTACGTAGAAATACTTAAGTTGAAACATACAAACGAGCAGCAGATTGAATTAATGTTTTTTTTTTTTTTTTGTATTGGCTTATTTTATTTTTTTGGCTGTAAAGCTGAAAGAAAGCTACAGCAATACAACAATTCTTCTCTTGTTTTATGATCATGACATTCAGTCTTTGTTGGACTTTTATCATTGACGGTTGTTTTGAGCGGATAGAGACAAAACTTACGCGATTAGAAAACCTAAACTTCAGCATTTGGCATCAAAAGTTAAAGCTCGAGTTAACTGTGTTATTGTATTATCTATTGGATTTACCTTTGGCAATTGTTGCATGCAATGAATTGTTTAATAAACATTGTTGCAAGTTTAACCACTGAACGAGTGTTTGAATATGTTGTAAAGAAATAACAATTGTTATCTGTTAATTTCGTTTACTCTTTCTTTGAATTCGAATCGGAATTTGAATTGGTGGTCGGATTGTGTGTTAAAAGGTTAAAAGAATTTGAAATGTTTTAATACTGTTTGTTAATTCTAAAATCGTGATTTAAAACTAAAAGAAATTTATAATAAAAAAAGAAAATACTTGCATTTTAAAGCAAAAACAACAATAACTACTACAATTTACAAAAAAAAATTATAAAAAGGAATGTTGAAAAAAATCATTCGATTAAAAATGTTGAAAGTTTGTGTCATGTAGAAAATTGCTCCAATTTTCATGTTGTATTGGAATTTTTTAAAAAGTAATTATCAACTTCAAATCACGAAAACGAAACAAAATATTGTGGAAATTTCAAGGAATTTAGACAGAAGTTTTTGGCGGTGTTTTCAAATAATTTGAAAATTTTTAACAACTTTTGGATATTTATTTACAATATTTATGGGATTAAATTAGTAAGCGGAAATAGGTGAGTTTTTTTTATCGTTATTAAGTATTGAAAATTAAAATTGGGGTCTTTACATTATTAGAAAAACTGAAACATTTTATATTATATTTTGGTGTTTTAAGTTCTCAAGTTTTAAATTATGATCAATATTTTTCGTCAGATACATTTTTTATAATATGAATCAACACTTTAAAATAATGAATAATTCAGGTATTTATACGCATGGGCGTAGCAATTCAATTTTTCGGTTTAATATGAATCAGTTATAATTTTTCAACGATGTAATTTTAAATTAGTTCATCAAAAGAATTTCACAGAAAAATATACTCTTACCTGAAACTTTTAATAAAATTGTATCGCCCACCTGCATTGCTGAACGAAACAAATAGATTTTTAATTTTGTACGAAAGTAACTAAATGTACCATTTGAAATAAGTACTTTCTATGAACAAAAGTGTGAAGTGACCGAATTTACTTGAAAACTACATACAACATTACATAAAAAGTATGTATATAACAGTACCAAAATAAAAATTAACTTCCAATGGATCTGGCTTAGAAAAAGTACCAACTTAATTTTTTACCCCTTTTTATTTAAAACTTCTTAAAATAAAAAAATTTTCAAAAATTTATATTTTTTTTTATTAAGTCCCGTTTCACACGAATCAGGTTTACTTGATCAGTTTTTCTTTAAGTTTCTTTTGAACCTGCATTTAAATTCACACACAAACATTTTCTTCGTCAGTTTTCATTTTGTTTTTCGTAAATTTTATACAAATTTTGAAAATTTTCGTAAACTTGATAGTACGGTCCGGTTTGCTCAATTTTAATTCTGTCAGTTTTTTCTCATACAAATTCAAGGCTTGATAAGCCAAAACTGACTAATGTAAAAGTAGACTAAGTTTTCAAAAATTTCGTATTTTTATAGGAAATTTTTCAAAATTTTTTTTTATAAGAAATTAAAAAAAAATTCTTATGTTGACAGGAAATTTTTCTTATGTTTCGTATTCTCAGGAAAAACATTTTAATATTCAAACATTTTTTTTAGGAAATTTTTAAAAAAATTTCTTATTTTTTATTTTTTTTTTTAATTTTTTATATTTATAACGGAAATTTTTTAAAATTCAAAAAATTTTTTAATAAATTTCTTATTTTTATGGGAATTTTTTTTTAACAATTTCTTATTTTTATAGGAAGTTTTTCAAACAATTTTTAAAAATTGTATATCTTAAAGGAAATTTTTTTTTTTAATGTCTTTTTTTATAGGAATATAATTTTTGAAAAATTTCCTATAAAAATAAGAAATTTTTGAAAAATTTCCTATAAAAATAAGAAATTTTTGAAAAATTTCCTATAAAAATAAGAAATTTTTGAAAAATTTCCTATAAAAATAAGAAATTTTTGAAAAATTTCCTATAAAAATAAGAAATTTTTGAAAAATTTCCTATAAAAATAAGAAATTTTTGAAAAATTTCCTATAAAAATAAGAAATTTTTGAAAAATTTCCTATAAAAATAAGAAATTTTTGAAAAATTTCCTATAAAAATAAGAAATTTTTGAAAAATTTCCTATAAAAATAAGAAATTTTTGAAGAATTTCCTATAAAAATAAGAAATTTTTGAAAAATTTCCTATAAAAATAAGAAATTTTTGAAAAATTTCCTATAAAAATAAGAAATTTTTGAAAAATTTCCTATAAAAATAAGAAATTTTTGAAAAATTTCCTATAAAAATAAGAAATTTTTGAAAAATTTCCTATAAAAATAAGAAATTTTTGAAAAATTTCCTATAAAAATAAGAAATTTTTGAAAAATTTCCTATAAAAATAAGAAATTTTTGAAAAATTTCCTATAAAAATAAGAAATTTTTGAAAACTTTCCTATAAAAATAAGAAGTTTTTGAAAAATTTCCTATAAAAATAAGAAATTTTTGAAAAATTTCCAATAAAAATAAGAAATTTTTGAAAAATTTATAAAGTCATTCCAAATCGTATTACAAATGTTTTTGTCATAACTACTCTAAAATTTTTTCGTTGATCTGTGTAATCATCTCATCTGACTTTTAATTATTTTAAAAGCTTTTAACTTAAGAATAAGAAAAATATGTGAAAACTGTTCTTATATGACCAAAATATGTAAAAAAAAATAAGTTATGACTTCATAAACTTTTATTCATAAAAACTACCTACATACTCTTTAATGATAAAGTTTAAAGTTTAATTTACATTTTTAAGATGGGTTTTATTAGTTCATATTTAACACTTAAAAAGCCAAAAGTTTTGTATTTTGTCATCTATTGATTTGTCAGGTTTGTTAGCAAAAATGTTCTACAAATATTTATAAACTCAAATTCAGTGAGACTTAATCGTTATTAAAGATATTAGCATACAAATGAAACAAAAAACAACGGAACTCTTAGGAAACAATAAAATTTAACAATGATATATAAATAAGAATATACAAAATAAGAATATACAACCATAAGCTCCATCAATAGATAGATCTTTAGAAAAATTCGCATATAAATTAAATAACAGTAAAAGTATAAATTGTAATAAGTTAACACGTTAAAATTCTAAATTATTCATAGCCACTTAATCAACATACATTTATAGATACATAGTAGTTTCTAAGTGGATCCGAATACAAATTAAGGGTTATTCTTATAAATTTCCGAATCTTTAAAGATACAAAAAATTATTAAAATTAAAACTTTTGTGTGTTGATTAGAATATTAATATCGTTTTTTACTTATTTGAGATCGCTGATTTCAAATCTGATTATTCTCGATTGGATTTAGTTTTTGAGATTAAGTACTAGTCGATTTTTATACTTTTTGACCAAAAGTTATGATTTTGTTTTTCTGAAGTGATTTTTAAAATTAATCATTCTTTTTAATGATGTGACTATATCAAAATCGCAAACTGCGTAATAGTTGTTTGAAAAAAACACCAAAAAAAATTTTGTTAAAAATTTAATTTTTTTGCTTAATTTGTTTTCGTTTAAACTTTAACGATATCTCATTAACAACTTTGCAGATTTAAAAATTTGTAAGCACATCTTAAAGATAATTTTGTTGACGAATTTTGAACTGTTTTTAGGTTATTCCAATATATGTAGCGGAAGTAACGTAAATTTAAAAATTATCTCGAAAACTAGAGCCAATCCAAAAAACTAAGTGCAGATTTGTAATCAGCTACCATTATAATCAACAATCAGTTCTTAATCGACAGATACCTTGTTGCGCCCTGTTATCTTTAGACTCTAATTGAAATTTTCTACATCTCAAGTGGTACTTTTTATATAAGTACATACATATTTTATATGTGAATTGTAGGCAGTTTGTTTTTACGCATTTTTATATTGGGTGAACCTTTTTTATAGAAATTTTGAATATGGAAAGATTATTTCCAGAAATACCCAGTGTTCTTTATAATAACTCTAGTTAACAAAAATAAACTTTTTGCTTTACATTTGTAAATTATAACAAATAAGAGTGGTATATTCGGCTTTGCCGAATCTTGGATACCCTTCACCAAAGTTCCAAAAGTAAAGTACAAAATCGTTAGAATATATTGATAATTATATAGTTTCTGATTACTGACTTAGTTGAGCCCCACACAAATGCTTGATATGTATATTAATTTTCTTTTGTTCATACTAAATGTAATTCCTAGCAATATTTAGCTATGTCGGAAAACGAACAGCTTTTCGGTGGCGTCATCATCTGGAATAGTTATGGACACAAAGGTTAGGTTTTCAGGTAGAGAATGCTTATTTAAGTCAGCCAGTAGCTTCGATATATGTGTCTATTTTTATTTCTATTATAAAAGATGCTTCAAAATGTAGATGCCCTTAGATTTGCAAAAGCACATCAATTTGATGAAGATTAAGTATTCTGGCATGCAACCAAAAAACACAGTGCCCAGTGAGGATTGTGTACTTTAATTCGTACGAATTATCCAACTAGTAAAAGTTCTTGATTATTTATGTAAAACTTTGAAGTTAGCGGACTGATTTAGGTCAAAGCTTTAACAATGATTGCCTTAGAATTATAGGGTGTATCTTAGTTTTAGATACATACGTGAAATATATAGCTTTTTAATGGATGGATATCAGCTTTGTCGGAAAAGTTATTGAAGATTTACTTATATTCTGAAGTTAGTTAACTAAATAATTAAGATGAATACTTCATTAATAATATTTGGGATGTATTGTTCTTTCGATCTGTCCGATGGATGTGTGGAAAGTTTTGCTCTAGTTCTTTGTGCAATTATAACGTGATTTAAATTATCAGCATTAAAGTGATTCCCGGTCGGGGTTATATGGGAGATTTCACTAAATGTGAACCGAGCTCGACCATTTTCAATACCGAACTTTTCAAGAGATCAGAAATACTTTTGTCAAATGTTGTTAGGCGCTATATGTCTTTATACTAAATGTCATCATCGTATCTATTATAATTTGTCATTTAGTAGCTACTAAGAGATTGCCTCAGGCGAAGTTATACGGAAGCAATTGTCAAACGTGAACGGATTTCTCCCAATTGCAATTTAAACATTTAAATTTTCGTTGATATGTGAGATACATACTTACATACATATATAGGTTTTTGAACTGATATCATGTACTCAGTTGCATTTTTGTACTTCCTAGGAAGATTACCTACAATTTGATATATAATACATTCTCAAATGTTATAATGTTCAAAAGTCAGACACAAAATTAAGATAAATGCAGTGTGTCTGTCTGCTAAAATCAGATTTGTGGAGCTCCTGGAAAGTATAAACATATGCATTTTACACAAAATTTTAGGATATCGTCTCACCCTAAATTTCATCATTGTCGATCAAAACACCTGAAATATCGCTTAAACACTAAATTATATCTACCACAAATTACCGAATGCATCAGAGTTTAGGTAATCCCCTGCGAAGTACGCTATTAAATTTCATCAAAATAAACATCTGATATATCGACAAAACAGGAGCTCCAAAAACTTGACTACAACAGAAAAAAGGACAGACATGTAGACGGACGGACAGACAGGTAGACGGACGGACGGACGGACAGACAAACAGACGGACGGACAGATAAACAGACTGACGGACAGACAGACGGACAGACGTCGCGAAATCGGTTCTCCTGCCGATTCTGAGTCGATCGGTACAATTTGAATGGTATTCATAATCAGATTTGTAGAGCTTATACATCAGATTTTAGGAAATCCTCCCACAAAGACCGCTGTCAAATTTCATCACAATCGGTCCATAGACACCTGAGATATCGCTGAAACAATACTTACAAAATGTCAACAAAATTTCTTAGACACGTACTTTGGGGAATTTGCTGCACATCACAAGTAGTGTTTTGGCGATATCTCAGTTGTTTATGGACCGCTTTTGATAAAATTTAATAACGTGCTTGGCGGGAGAATTTTCTAAAATCTGATATAAAATTTATGTATGTCCGTGCTAAAGGAGGGTGGTTTTTCCTATCTCTGCATTTCATTTTTTCAACAAACATTCCCTAATGCGTAATTTGAGCAATTTGCGAAACATCAAATTTAGTGTTTTGGCGATATCTCAGTTGTTTATGGACCGATTTTGATAAAATTGTACAGAGTGCTTTGGGGAACCATTTCCTACAATCTGATATATAACATATTATCACATATACAAAAGGAGTATCTTTTTTCTCTTGTTATTTAAAAGTGTGTTTCAATCAAAAATTTTAAAATTTTCGTCTAATTTTTGGTATTTTTTCGATATTTTCGGTGTTTATAAACCGATTTTAATGAAATTTAATAGCGTTCATTGCGGGAGAATTTAATCGATTCTCCTCCCGATTCTGAGACGATCGGTATAATTTTTATGGGGTCTACGATCACTAATAAAAAAATTACAAACGGAATCACAAACTTATAATACCCTTTCACCTATTGGTGAAGGGTATAAAAACGGTCGAAAGTGTAAGTAAGAGTGCTATGTTCGGCTATGCCG
Source organism: Stomorhina lunata (assembly GCA_933228675.1). Classification (NCBI taxonomy): domain Eukaryota; kingdom Metazoa; phylum Arthropoda; class Insecta; order Diptera; family Rhiniidae; genus Stomorhina; species Stomorhina lunata. The sequence continues at coordinate 127,270,069 of OW121740.1, forward strand.
AACCTAAAATACCCTTCACCAATGGTGTTACAAAAGTAAAGTGCAGAGTGGAAAGAGTTTTTGGTCAATTACAAGTATGTATGTTTCTGAAGACTGATTTAGGTGAATCCCACAAAAATACTAATATATGTATATTGATTTTCGAATCTAAAAAAGTTTCAAATCTTGATAATTAACACACATTTAATTTTAAGGCGATATATGAATAATACTTTAATTAGTAAATAACCTTGTTTTATATTGGGTCTACATTTTGGAGGTAGATTGAAATACAAACAATTTCAGAGATTACACAACATTGTAACATTTCGCACCTTGAGAGAGGTCGTATTTAAATGCATATATCTTTAAAATTAGAGGATCGATTAAATGGTTGCTTTTATGAGAATATTTAGCGGACCTATTTAGATTAGACTTTTGGCAACAACAGTTACGTAAGATATGTTATTTCGGTATGCTGAAATCAATTTTGATGAGCTTTTAGATGGCATACCGACATAACTTATATGTATAGGTATAAGATGTTAATAGTGTTCTACGAAGTACACTATTAAATTGCAACATATAGTTCTACTTACAACTAAGATATAGCCAAGACTCGAAATTCGATGCTTAATTAAAATTTTTTTTATTTTCTATAAACACCAGGGATATCGCCAAATTCAAAACAATAAAACATAATATTTAAAAAAAATTCGAATTATATATCAGATTTTAGAAAATACTCCATTGCAGCATGCTATTAAATTTCATCAAAATCGCCAGATTAATAACCGAGATATCGTCAAAGCAAAAGTTATCGATGTACGCAAATTGACAAATTTAAAAATTTTTTTATAAAAAACAGTATTTAAAAAAAATATTGAATTAAATATCAGAATTTAGAAAATACTCCAACGCAACATGCTTTGAAATTTTATCAAAATCGGTCTATAAACATCAAAAATATCACCAAAATTCAAAATTCGATGAGATTTTAAACAAATTTTTTTTTAAACCTGTGTTTTTCAAAAAAAAAGTTTTGAATTTCGTCAAAAAACTGTGTTTTTTAAAAAAAGTTTTTTGATCTGTATATCAAATTTTAGGAAATCATTCAACGCAGCAAACAATTGAATTTCATCAAAATCGGTTGATCAATAACAGAGATATCGCCAAAACAAAAGTTATCGATGTACGCAAATTGATAAACTTTAAAATTAAAAAAAAAACAGTATTAAACAAAAATTGACTTAGATATCAGATTTTAGAAAATACTCCAATGCAATATGTTATTAAATTTTATCAAAATCGGTCTATAAACACCAGAGATATCAAAATTCGATGAGAATTAATTTTTTTTTTTTTAAACTGTATTTTAAAAAAAAATTTAATATTCGTCATCGAAGTTTAGTATTTTAGCGATATCTCGGGTGTTTATGGACCGATTTTAATGAAATTAAATAGCGTGCTGCTTAGGGAAATTTCTGGTGTATAATTCGTCTGGGTACAGACAGACGGACAGACATGGCTAAATACAAATGTGATTGTAAGCGGTCTAAAACTCTATTCCGGCGAAAAGACAGCCCTATACGATGTACCCAAAATAATAATTCGATTTTGTCATTCTTGGACCAAAAAAAAGATCTATTCCAAATGAAAGAAAATTATGTTTAAAGTTACGACCTGTACGTGGTTCACGAACTTACAGCTATCCTGACAGACATCGTTAAATCGATTTAGAAAGTGAATCTGAGTCGATCAGTATCAGTGTTGCCACTTTAGGTGTAATTACACATATCATGTGTAATTTTTATTTTCATGTGTAGACGATGTGTAACTGGCTGCATGTGTAACTCATGTGTAATTTATATTTTTGTCGTTTTATTTTTTTAACAGTTTTCAACAAAAAGTAAATGTTTGTACGTCCCTTTCGAAATCGAAAAAAATTAATATAATGCAAATTTTTTAATGTCAAATTAAAAAAACATTTAATTTTAATGGCGATATTTGTACAATTTTGGATATTGTGATCCCAAAATTGCAACTGCACTCTTAGATTTTTAAATTTTGGGTTTCACAGCAATTTGGAGCTAGAAGATTATTGGATAAAGGTTTCCGATTTAAAGAATACCTTGGAAGACAGATTTTTTCCTACTTTGCAAAAAGTTATTAACTATATTTTTATTTCGCCGTATTTGAACGCTGCTGCCAGGGAACTACTTTAACACTGAGCTATCATCTGCCGTGAGTTCTCCTATAAGAACTATAAAGAGCTAGAAAAAACAGAACAAAAATGGCCTCCATATGTTAGAAGAGGACTTCCGAAACTTTGATGAAATTTTTTTAAAACTTGGGCTACGAGGTTGGAGAATATGTGCATAAGATCGAAACGCATAGAATTTTGAAATTTGCTCTGCCTTAATAGGTTGTAAATATAGGCCAAGTAAGTACGTTATTTTGCCAAAAAAAATCATGTGTAATTCCTAATTTCATGTGTAATTTTGGTATGATCCATGTGTAATTTACCATTTGGTTGGTGGCAACACTGATCAGTATACTAAAAGGCAAGGCGAATTCATTACAGGTGGTGGCAAGAATACAACAAATACAACATGACAAAATGAAACCCCATGTTGTTTTTGTAGGTTTGCTTACATTTTGTCAAATTTTTGCTTGATAAGTTTCCAGGCGAATTTATCAGCTGGGCTCTTGATATCACTTGTATTATTACACTATGACTAAAAGGTAGGTCTTAGACCAATATTTCTAGCTGTTACAAACAAAACAAACCTTTAGTGCTAAAGAGTATAAAAGTCGTTTCGGATCCAATCATTCTTAAATAAAAAACAATTTATGATGTGAAATAAATAAGAAAGTTTGTTACTTGATCCAACCCATACCACTAAGGTCAAATGGTCCAAGCAGTAGTTTAGACGGATGGACATCGTTAAATTGACTTAGGAAGCGATTATTATTAGCGATCGGTATATTTCTATGCGTTACATGCTTATGATGCATATATCTAATGTTTATATAGATCTCGATTCAATCGATTGGCGAAGATTCAAGCAAAACCCTAGATAATTAATAAATTTTTGTCATTACAAAAAAAATTTCTAAAACCGCAAATTTACCATTTAAAGCTAATTAGGGGTAAATGCTGACATTGAATAATAGGTCAATGGGCAAATATTTTCACAATTTTCAAAGTATTTTTAAAAATTAATGAATTTTTAAGAAAAAACCAAAAGTTAAATGCTGTTGTTAATTGACATGAAACCATAATTAATCTTAATAAGTGGATAAATTTTCAATGTTGGTTTTATTTAATTACAAATCTTAGAAATATTAAAATTGTACCACCTGTTTTTTATTCTCCAAAGAATCTTTTTAAGTGGTTAAATATGAAAAATTATATTTCGTCTAATTTTCTCCAAGAAATTAACATAATTAACTTAAAGATGCAGAATGATTAAAGTCAGCCAAAAATTATTATTTATGATATGATAATTACGAACAACAAATATTTAACAATGACCGAGATCATAATAATGATGAGAAAACTACTGATCTATAACTATCTCTGACTGAATGACTGACTGGCTGACTGAATGGGTGAGTGACTGTTGATCTTTCTAAAAAAATATGAATGAATACTCGTAAATATTAACGAAATAATCTGAAATGACTCAACGAAAGATAGAGATAGAGAAATGAAAGACAAGTTATTAACAATTTGTTTTCTATTTTTTGTGAATGTTTTAAGTCTTTCCGTTTGAGGAAATGTCTTAGACCTACTTTTTTTCTTAATTCTTTTTTTACTTTTTTTTTTGTAAATATTCAGTAGGAAATTCTAATTAAGTCTTTGACTTATAAATTAAGTTTTTGTCTTAGGTTTTTTATTGAATTCGGTAAACATCTCTAGACGTTATTATACTGTAGGAAAAATATCATTAAAGAAATTCTTAAATTTCTTTCCAATACTTAAGGAAAGAGTTTGAGATTTATTTGTTCAGTCTAATTGATTATCTATGGAATATAAGTAATGACGATCGAATGTCTTAAAGAGATTAAGGTCAAGCGGAGACGACATGCAGATTTCTTAGGAAGTATTTAAATTTTAAGCATTTCCAATAGAAATTGTGCTATTCACGTTAATTAGTTAGTCATCGTTTTAATTATGAAAACGCATCAATATTTAGTGCAGAAAGTGGAAGATTTTAAGTTTAAAATATTCATTCGATTAGCAGTAATAATTACACAAATTTATATCTTTATTAAGGTAAAGGTTTATTAACCCGGGACCCATATAACCAGGGAGCTCTAACTAAATGTTAACCGATTTCTGCCATTTTCAATACACAACTTTCTCAACATATTCCAAATACTTTTGTAAAATTGTATCTCTCTAGCTCTTTTAGTTAATTCGATATCGCGCATTCATTAATAGTAAATTTAAAAAAAATTTCCATTAAAAACTCAATTTTCGAAAAATTTTCTATAAATAGTAAATTTTTGAAAAATTTCCTGTAAATAGTCAATTTTCGAAAAATTTGCTATAAATAGTCAATTTTCGAAAACTTTCCTATAAATAGTCAATTTTCGAAAACTTTCCTATGAATAGCCAATTTTCGAAAAATTTTCTATAAATAGTTAATTTTCGAAAAATTTCCTGAAATAGTAAATTTTCGAAAAATTTCCTGAAATAGTAAAATTTCGAAAAATTTCCTATTAATAGTCAATTTTCGAAAAATTCCTATAAAAAGTCAATTTTCGAAAAATTTCTTATAAAAAGTAAATTTTCGAAATATTTCCTATAAAAAGTTAATTTTTGAAAAATTTCCTATAAATAGTCAATTTTCGAAAAATTTCTTATAAACAGTCAATTTTCCAAAAAAAAATTCCTATAAATAGTAAATTTTCGAAAATTTCCTATATAGTCAATTTTCAAAAAAATTTCCTATAATTATAAATTCTCGAAAAATTTCCTAAGTTTTCAAAATATTTCCCAAACAATAGTAAGTTTTCGAAAAATTTTCTATAAATAGTCAATTTTTGAAAAACTTCCTATAAATAGTCAATTTTTGAAAAACTTCCTGTAAATAGTCAATTTTCGAAAAATTTTCAAAAAATTTCCTATAAATAGTCAATTTTTAAAAAATTTTCTATAAATAGTCAATATTCGAAAAATTTCCTATAAATAGGCAATTTTCGAAAAATTTCCTATAAATAGTCAATTTTCGAAAAATTTCCTATAAATAGTCAATTTTCGAAAAATTTCCTATAAATAGTCAATTTTCGAAAAATTTCCTATAAATAGTCAATTTTCGAAAATTTTTCTATAAATAGTCAATTTTCGAAAAATTTCCTATAAATAGGCAATTTTCGAAAAATTTCCTATAAATAGTCAATTTTCGAAAAATTTCCTATAAATAGTAAATTTTCGAAAAATTTCCTATAAATAGTCAATTTTCGAAAAATTTCCTATAAATAGTCAATTTTCGAAAAATTTCCTATAAATAGTCAATTTTCGAAAAATTTCCTATAAATACTTTTCTGTCAAGTCTTTAACTTTCTTATTATTTTTCTCTAGTAACATTATTTACCGAGATTTCCAGGTAAAAATTTTGATTTTAACTAATTAGCATTTTAAACGACATACCAAAATAAATAAATAAGATATCTAAATTTAATTTTGATAGAGTTCATTTCATACATTTTTGTTCTCAAAATTCCCTTAAGCATAAAAACTATTAATGAAATTATCGTACTGCCTCCCCTAAGTTAATGCATGTTGTACATGCAACAATTTTGTTAAACAATTTATACTATGGGATACTTCAATTAAATATCTTTGTCTAAAAAGCAAAAACAGTTAGTCAGTGGGTGTAAAGTTATAACCAGAAATAAACAATAAAAAAATTGAAATGGTGGGAAAATTGTAAAAATATTTTATTAAAGCTAAATATAAATAAATTTAAATATTTGCTAAATTATATTAAATTAATGTAAATTGTTTAAAACAATTTGCAGATATTGAATAAACCTTTAGATAAATTTTTCTAATATCTTTCAACTGACAATAAGAGGAAAAAGGAAGTTTTCACACGCAGGTGTTTAAATTATTTTATTTGTGATATTTATTGTCATTTTATGAAATTTTTTAAACATAAGGTACAATATTTGGTTTGTGAACATACAAAACGATCCCATGGAAAATATGAAAATTGTGCTTAATTATTTTAAAATTACTTTTTCTTGGTAAAAACTTATCCAAGTACTTTTTTGTATAGCATTTTATGAGCATGTCAAATAATTACAAAATTTTTTATCTAAGAAATTTTGTTTTAGGTTAATAAAAATTATAGGAAAAACTAGTCAACATTAAAACATGTGATAAAATCACAAACGACACATTTGTGTAACTATGAGACACAATTCGTATCTAGATTTTATTCTATTTAGATTTCATATGCATTTTATGTGAAGTATTTTAATATCTAGTAGATAGTATCTAGTAATTTTGGAAAGAACTTGTATGATTTAATTGCCAAAAGGGTGTAGCCGAGTGAAGTGTTATTTGGAAGAAAATGGAAATATATTCTGGAAATTTTAGAAAATTTACAATAGAACGACAATACCATATTATAGCCGACAAAACTATATTGTAGCCTATAATAGTATGGTTTAGTCGACAAATTTTTATATTAGACGTCAAGACTACATTAAAGTCAACAAGACTATATTATAGTCTACAAGGCCATATTATAGTCGACAAGACTATATTATAGTCGACTGGACTATATAGTCGAAAGGACTATAGTTGATGGAAATAAAGTAGATTGAACTATTGTCGATGGGACTATCGTCGTTGGAATTATATTCGACAGAATTATAGTCGAAGGGCTATAGTCAACCGAACTATAGTCGACGGGACTATAGTCGATGGGACTACAGACGATGGGACTGTTGTCGACGGGACTATATGGTACATAGTCAATAGGGACTATAGTCGATGGGACTATAGTCGATAGGACTATAGTCGATGGGACTATAGTCGATGGGACTATAGTCGATGGGACTATAGTCGATGGGACTATAGTGATGGAACTATAGTCGATGGGACTATGATCGATGGGATAATGGGATGGGACTATATTTGATAGGACTATAGTCGATGGGACTATAGTCGATGCGACTTTAGTCGAATGGGACAATAGTCGATAGGACTATACTCGATTGGACTACAATCAATGGGACTTAAGTCGATGCGACTATAGTCGCTGGGACTATAGTGGAACTAGTAGTCCCATCGACTATAGTCCCATCGAGTATTGTCCCATCGACTAACGTCCCATTGTCTATAGTCCCATCGACTATAGTTCCATCGACTATAGTCCCATCGACTATAGTTCGATCGACTATAGACCCATCGACTATAATCCCATCGATTACAGTCCTATCGACTAAAGTCCCATCGACTATAGTCCCATCGACTATAGTCCCATCGACTATAGTCCCATCGACTATAGTCCCATCGACTATATTCCGATCGACTATAGTCCCATCGACTATATTCCGATCGACTATAGTCCCATCGACTATAGTCGATAGGACTATACTCGATGGGACTATAATCAATGGGACTATAGTCGATGGGACTATAGTCGATGGGTCTATAGTCGATGGGACTATAGTCGATGGGACTATAGTCGATGGGACTATAGTCGATGGGACTATAGTCGATGGGACTATAGTCGATGGGACTATAGTCGATGGGACTATAGTCGATGGGACTACTAGTTCCACTATAGTCGATGCGACTATAGTCGCATCGACTTAAGTCGCATTGATTATAGTCCCATCGAGTACAGTCCTATCGACTATAGTCCCATCGACTATAATCCCATCGATTACAGTCCTATCGACTAAAGTCCCATCGACTATAGTCCCATCGACTATAGTCCCATCGATTATATTCCAACCGACTATAGTCCCATCGACTATATTCCGATCGATAGGAATATAGTCGATGGGACTATAGTCGATAGGACTATAGTCGATGGGACTATAATCAATGGGACTATAGTCGATGGGACTATAGTCGTTGGGTCTATAGTCGATAGGACTATAGTCGATGGGACTGTAGTCGATGGGACTATATTCGATCGGAATATAGTCGATGGGACTATAGTCGATCGGAATATAGTCGATGGGACTATAGTCGATGGGACTATAATCGATGGGACTATAGTCGATAGGACTATACTCGATGGGACTATAATCAATGGGACTATAATCGATGGGACTATAGTCGATGGAACTTTAGTCGATAGGAGTAAGTAGTTGGGACTATAGTCTATGGAACTTTAGTCGATGGGACTTTAGTCGATGGAACTTTAGTCGATAGGAGTAAGTAGTTGGAACTATAGTCTATGGGACTTTTCTCGTTGGGCTAGTTATATTCTTCATAAAAATATCGTAAATAACAAAACACTTCTTTCCGTAACACCCTTTTCCACAGAATAATTCTAACACCTGTCAGTCAGTTAGCTAGTATTTGTGTCTATCTGCTTGTCATTTTGGTACCGTATAATCTTTTTAAGCAATGATATGTAACTGAAGTTTTTGTTGTTACTGTTTAGCAACAAACACAGTAAAGGTCCGTTGGCGGTTTAATGAACCTTTCCGTTTTCCGTTTAAATTCTCCTCATTTTTTTCACAATTTCTATTCTATGTCTAAGTACTTTGATATATTTGTAGCTCTAGTCTTTGTTGATTTGAGTCTTTTTGTTTTTGTTCTTCTTTTGAGAAAACAAATGTGAGCAGATAAATTTTATAAACAACATGATTTTATTACACCATCATTATTTTATTGTTTTAATAAAAAAAAAAACTATTATAATACTCTTACAATTTTTTTTTTTTTGTTTGTTTCATTTCCATGTTTGGTTTTCATTCTTTTTACACTTGTTTCATTATTTTAACATTAGAGTTTTATTTAGTTAGATAGAATTTGTGTAGTCATGTCTTTTTCCGTACCATACGGGTATTTTCTTTTTGATTTGACTTTTTGTTGTTGTAATATACACCTTTTCCTTAAAAAACATGAACAAACACAATTATTTTGTAAAAAAGTAGTATTAACCACAAAACTTCTAAAATTTGTTTTGTTTATACAGTCTGAACTAATTAGAAAGGGTATTATAAGTTTGTGCTGATGTATGTAACGCATAGAAATATTTGTCTTAGACATATCTTTCAGTATACCAATAGGCTTAGAATCACTTTCTGAGTCGATTTAGCGATGTCCGTCCGTCCGTCTGGCTGGCTGGCTGGACCCCCATGTAAACTTTGTAATCAAACTACAGGTCGCAACTCTAAGGATAATTTGATGAAATTTGGCACAGATAATTTTTTTGATAATGGGACCATGGTTGTTGAAATTCGTCAAAATCGGTCTGTTATTTATAGGTCCCACTTCGCGGAATTGATATATTGGCCACAAAAATCATTATTTTTTCATGAAATTTAAAATACTGCTTATGTAAACTTAAATTACTGTACCAAATTTCTTTGAAATCAGTCCACATTTGACAATAGCTCCCATACAAACTCTTTTCTAAAACGCACTAAATGAGACAAAATTTACTAAAACGCTCGTAAATCCGAAGATAATGAGAAATTTAAGTTTATTTTTTGCATACATACATGTAACAACTGCAATTAGTTTGCCAAATTTCGAGATAATCGGTCCACATTTGACCCTAGCTCTCATATAAGTCCAAATTGCGGAAACAGCTAAAATGAATAAGTTTTGTATGATATGTTTGTATGATGGCAAAATTTTGCAAATATTTGTCTTTATACAGGAAAAAGAACACCTTTGACCTTTGTGGTGAAGGGTATCGTATGGTTGGGCTTGACCGACTGTAGCGCTTTCTTACTTGTTTATTTATAAAGAAAAATACTAGATTTGAATATAGTTTTTTATCTTTGAATTATAGGCAATTCAAAGATAAACTTTTTTGTAATAAGAACTTATACAAGAAAATGTATCTCAAATTAAACATCAATTTCTTGGCATTATAGCAAGATAAAAATTATTTGCATATATTTGCATATTAAGTCTTAAATTAATAAGTAATTGACATGATCCAACATGAGAGCACTCCAGTACATCTAGATTTATAAGGGTGTAGTATTGGGAATAAAAAATGGAGTTGAAAGTACAATATCAAAACATTAATTCAGTTTAAGATTTAGGAATCTCAAAGCTTTGAGAAAGTACTTTTATTCTTTTGAACCGTTTCCTTCTAGGAAATATATTTATTACTCTCACATATTCATAATTGTAATTCAATTTTCTTGTTTTTTTTTTAATTTTTAGTTCCTCTTTACTTCTAATCTATTTTCGAAACCCTCCATGTTTATTTGATGTAATACTTAACACGGATCTGTTATTCACAAAAAATGCTGTAAGAATTGTATATCACAAAAAAAAAGTATATTAAACCAAAACTCAATTATCATTAATTAAAACCATCACCTGTAAATAACAAAACTCACCTGAGCACTTCTTATATTTTTTTTTTACTAAAACCAAATCCAATCACACAAAAAAAATCCCAAGATAAATAACATCCAACTAATACGCAGGAGACAAATTCTATTGAAAAATCACCAAGAATCATTATCAATGGCGGACAGTCGTGAAAGAATACGTGGACCAGCTCGTGATGGTCGAGAATTCCTAACGAGCCCTCGTCAGGTTTTGAGACGTTTAATGTTGCTGTCAGAGGGTCGTCAATATCGTGAGGCAGCCGGTGTGGTTGGTCGTTTGGGTCCTTCGGTTTTGAGATCGGTTATTGCAGAGCTACCGATAGATTTGTTATTAGAACATTTGCCACACAGCGCCTATTTGCTGGAATCGTTTTTCTCGAGGTAAGTAATAATGAGCTATAACTTCTTTATACATAATTAATAACGCTGTGTCCGACAAAAAGGAGACCTAGTGAGTAAAGATAAATCGAGTATGCTGAATTCAATGGTGCTAATAGTTTTTTTTAGGTTAGCTCTAGTTTTTAAGATATAACGTTATAAAAAATGAAAAAGGATGTTCAATAAATATTCGCGTTACTTGAAAACTATTTATTTTCTTGAACTAAGTTAAAATAGAAATTCGAAAACAAAATTAGAAATAAATTTTTTTGTTTGCAAAAAAAATATTTTTTTTTTTTTTTTTTTTTTGAAAAATCACAAAAATTTCCATTTTCAAAAATTTATTAAAAATTCCATAATCTAGTTACGTAATTTATTTCTTAAACGACTGCTCGGATTAAAACAATAATTTGTGTTTCTGAACGATAATTTAGTTGCCGAATTTCGGTTTTTTTATTTAGTTCAAGAAAATAAAAAGTTTTGGAGTTACGCGAAGATTTAATGCGCAACCTCCTCCATTTTGTTATAACGCTATATTTCGAAAACCAGAGCTAACGCTTAACACCATTGAATAACCTATAATTTTTTGCCGAATTTCAGTTTTTTTTTATTAAGTTCAAGAAAATAACCAGTTTTTGAGTTACGCGAATTTTTATTGTGTAACCTCCTCCATTTTGTTATAACGCTATATCTCGAAAACTAGAGCTAACGGTTAGTACCATTGAATTCAGCGTACTGGAGTTATCTTTACCTACTAGGTCTCGCTTTTGTCGGTTTTTTCAACCAGTTCAAGTTTTTTTTTCTATCAGGCCTGTTCTAAAAATCACTTTCATGAGAAATTAAAGTCAAACTAACTTTCAATGCCCAATTATTTCTAAAGATCAGCTTTATGATCCGATATATGTATTTAAGAAGAAGAATTCTTAACGATTAATTAACAAAGGCTTTGAAAATTTTTAATAATTTTAGCAATTATTTAGAGCCTTTTAAATATTGATGTTATTTCAATTTTACATAGAAATTGATTTTCAGAATAGGCCTGTATATTTATACCCTTCACCACCATAGGTAGAAAGGGTATTATAAGTTTGTGCTGATGTATGTAACGCAAAGAAATATTTGTCTTAGACCTACATTTTAGTGTACCAATAGACTTATAATCACTTTCTGAGTTGATTTGGCGATGTCAGTCCGTCCGTCCGTCTGGCTGGCTGGACCCCCATGTAAACCATATAATCAAACTACAGGTCGCAATTCTAAAGATAATTTGATGAAATTTGGCACAGATAATTTTTTTAATACCTCACATAGTTCCCACTTCCCGGAATTGATATTTTGACCACAAAAATCAATATGTAAATTAAAATTACTGTACCAAAATCGGTCCACATTTGACCATAGCTCCCATACAAACTTTTCTGTCAAAACGCACTAAATGCGACAAAAATCAGTAAAACGTTCGTAAATCTGAAGATAATAAGAATTTTGAGTTTAATTTTTGCATACGTAACTTTTGTAAAAACTGTAATCAATTTGCCAAATTTCGAGATAATCAGTCCACATTTAACCCTAGCTCTCATATAAGTCCAAATGACGGAAAGAGCTTAAATATATAAGTTTTGAGAAAATGTTTGTATGAAAGAAAAATTTTGCAAAAATATATGCTAGAAACACAATCACGACAGCAGGCTACACAACGACTACAAAAGTCGTTGGCTGCAACAGTCGCTATATAGTCAGTTACTTAATTATTTTTAAGACGGCAGCTGCATTGTAAACAGCTGATATAGTTTTTGGACGTTTAGACCATACATTTTTTTAATAAAATATTAATTGCTTATTTCAATTTCCCTCATCGTAATTATTGTAAATAAAGTTAAGTGGTTTAAATCGTTCATTTATTTCAATATTCTATGGTGTTGACAGCACTAAATCTGTTATTGTCGCCAACAAGAATAGAAATTAGTTTAATCTTGGCTACAGCTACAATGGTGGTCGGTAGTCGTGTAGCTGTGTCGACGCTAAAAAATTTATTCAGATTTGAATGCTTGTAACCTAATTTTGACAGGTTGTAGCCCGTAGCCTGTAGCCGTGATTGTGTTTCTAGCAGTATACAGGAAAAAGAGCATCTTTGAGCTTAGTAGTGAAGGGTATCGTATAGTCGGGCTTGACCGACTATAGCACTTTTTTACATGTTTCTACTTTTTACTGTTACAAATTTCAGATTAATCGCCCTTAATCCCTCGCCAAAACCTGATGTACCCATTGAGGCAGTTCTCTGGCAATTAGTGAGATTATTCTCAAATCCCCATGATCCCGGCTTGAAACAACGATGTTTAAAACTCCTACAGTCTCTAGTGCAATATGAACCGAACTTAAGACACACCATACGTGAGACCTGCAAATCCTTTAATAACGCCGTCCAAGGTTTAGGTGTTCATGGCTTAACCACAGATTCCTCTGGTCATTTAATTTCTTTGCATATAGCTTTAAAAACCGAACTACAAAGACATGTAGAAACCTACAAAGTGGCCCTGCACAAGCTGGAGGAATTAAGCATGATTACCATAAATCAAGACCCCGCCCATTCTTCACATCAACGTCTGTTGGGCATTAGTTATGGAGACATACAACAGAGGTTAATTGATAATAAGACCCTTTTGACTATACTCGATAAGCCCGCCCTAAAACAATTAACTAGTCTCATAGAAAATCTCTCACAAAGAGTGGAAAATGATAAGGAAGTTCTAAAGGCGGTGGGTCAAGTCAAGAGAATGGATATGCAGGCGAATGTGGATAAAAGACCGGCAGCTGGTTTACTAATGAATTTTGCACGTGGCTGTGAGATCATTTTACAAATGATGGGTCCAGAATGTATAACAGACTCGCCCAATAGCAAGAATGGAGGTATGGGATCTCCAAATGGCAGCAGCTGCTCGGATGGTTATCATTCGGATGATTCAGCTAATGAAGAAATTAGGTAAATACATATACTGAATTATCAACTAATGTTCAGGCAAAAAATCCGCTTTAGAAAACACCTTAATACTTTCGCTTAACCATTTTTTTTTTTTTTTTTTGTTATAATTTAGATTTCTTTCTCCCTTAAGTGTTTCAAATTTGTTAATGGTACTTATAACATTTTTGCATTTTCTTTTATTTCTCTTTATTAGCGGCATGGTTTCACAGTATCGTTTGTTGTATTTAGAAAAGAGGACAGATACTTTGGAGGCCTTGGACAGTATGCCTCAGCTGAAGCACGTTCACAATTTGAAAGCGAAAATCTTATTCTCAATTATAGTGGTAAGTTGTTGGCTTTCATTTTGCAGCCTTTAAATATTATATTTAAATTTTATTTAAGTTGTTTTGTCTCTTAAAATGATTTTAATGCCTTCAATTATTTCAAATTATTTACAAGTTCGTGATTGAATGTGATTGATCAAAAGTGTTATGCGGTAATCAAAAATATGATTAATCAGATCAATCGAATTAAAAAAAAAATTGGAAATAAAAATTTGTATAACAAAAAATGTTCTATATAAAAAGTTTAATAGCAAAAAAATTTACTTTAGAAACATTTTAATAAAGAAAAATTTTTATAACGAAAATTATACTATAGAAACATTTTTATAACGAAACATTTTGTATAGAAAAATTTTTAAAACGAACATTTTATAATAAAAAATGTTCTATAGAAAAATTTTTTTAACGAAAAGTTTTCTATAAAAATAGAAAATTTTTCATTATAAAAATTTTTCTATAGAAAATTTTTCGGTACAAAAATTCATAACAACAAATTCTCTGTAGAAAATTTTCTTAACGAAAAGTTTTCTATAAAAAATAGAAAATTTTTTTGTTATAAAAATTTTTCTACAGAAAATTTATAAAAATTTTTCTATAGAAAAATTTTCGTTGTAACAATTTTTGGTCAGAAAAGTTTTTTATAGATAATTTCTTGTTATAAAAATTTTCTATAAAAAATTGTCGTTAAAAAATTTTCCTATAAAAAATTTTTGGTAAAAAAAAATATAGATAGCAAAATATTCGTTATAAATATTTAAAAAAACAATACGCAATCGAAAATTTCCGTTAACAAAATTCTTCTACAGAAAATTTTCGTAAAAAAATTCTTCTACAGAAAATTTTCGTAAAAAAATTCTTCTACAGAAAATTTTCGTAAAAAAAAATTTTCTATAGAAATGTTCTCATAACAGAAAATTTTAATGACGTATTTGTAAATAATTTTTCTACATAAAAATTATAAAATTTTTATAAGAAAATTTTCTATAGAGACATTTTTATAATCAACATATTTTTAACAAAAAATTTTCTATAGAAAAAATTTCATAACCAAAAATTTATAACAAAAAATTTTCTATGGAAAAATTTTTCTAAGTCAATATAAAGAACATTTTTGGGTATAAACATTTTTCTATAGAAAATTTTTCATTCAAAATTTTTCTATAGAAAATTTTTCATTCAAAATTTTTGTTATAAAAATTTTTCTATAGAAAATTTTTCGTTATAAAAAATTTTCTATAGAAAATAGTTCCCTATAAAAAATTTTCTATAGAAAATAGTTCGTTATAAAAAATTTTCTATAGAAAATTTTTTGTTTTAAAAAACTTTCTATAGAAAATTTTTTGTTATAAAAATATTTCTATAGAAATTTGTTGTTAAAAATATTTTTCAATAGAAAATTTTGGTTAACAAATTTTGTTTAAAAATTTTTCGATATAAAAATGTTTCTATAAAAAATTTTTCGTTATAAAAATTTTGCTAAAAAAAATTATCGTTAAAAATTTTCTATAGAAATTTTTATTAAAAAAACTTTTTCTATAAAAAATTTTTGGTAAAAAAAAAATTTGATAAAAAAATATTCGTTACAAATATTACAAAAATACGATATCGAAATTTTAAGTATAGAAAATTTTCGTTAAAAAATAAATTTCTTTAGAATTTTTTTGTAATTATTAATAGAAAAATATCTATAACAAAAAATTTTCTTTAAAAAAATTTTGATGGCGTTATTTTAAATAAATTTTCTATAAAATAATTTTTTACAGAAACAGTTTTTTAACGAAAAGTATAAAATTTTTATAAAAACATTTTCTATAGAAATATTTTTATAACCAAAAATTTTTTAACGAAAAATTTTCTATAAAAAAATTTCATAACGAAAACTTTATAACAAAAAATTTTGTAAGAAAAGTTTTTTTAACGAAAAGTTTTCTTTAAAATATAGAATTCTATAGAAAATTTTTCATTATAAACATTTTTCTATACAAAATTTAACATTAAAATGTTTGTATAGAAAATTTTTTGTTATAAAAACCTTTCTATAGAAAATATAATATTTTCTCTATAAAACATTTTTCGTTAGAAAATTTTTTCTATAGAAAATATTACGTTATAAAATTTTTTCTATACAAAATTTTTTTTTGTAAAAATTTTTCTATAGAAAATGTTTCCTTATAAAAATTTTTGTATAGAAAAACTTTCCTTATAAAAATTTTCTATTGAAAACTTTTCGTTATAAAAATTTTTCTATAGAAAATTTTTCGTTATAAAAATTATTCATTATAAAAATTTTTTGTACAATATTTTTCGTTATAAACGTTTTCCTATAGAAAATTTTTCGTTATAAAAATGTTTCTATAGAAAATTTTTCATTACACAAATTTTTCTATAGAAAATTTTTCGTTATAAATGTTTTCCTGTAGAAAATTTTTTGTTATAAAAGTTTTTCTATAGAAAATTTTTCGCCATAAACAATTTTTTACAGAAAAATTTTCGTCATAAACAATTTTTTACAGAAAATTTTTCGTCATACAAATTTTTTTTAATGAAAATTTTTTTTTAAGAAACATTTAAAAACTGCATTTTTTATATTGTCTGTCAACTAGTGGGTGCATTCTAAAAGAGGAAAATTAGTCTCAATCTTACTAAAATTTTCCGTAGAATTTAATTATGAGAAAAAAAATCAACTATTTAAAGCTATTTCCGCGTAGTATAAAATTGTTTTTATCTCGTGTAAAACCTTTAAGAAAAGTATGATATCCAAAATCAAAAAGGAAAAATTCCTCTCATACGAAGCCTAATATATATATTTAACAAAAATTTTTCTATAGAAAAATTTTCTATAGAAAAAATTTTTAAAAATGTTTACCGAAAAGTTGTCTATAGAAGAATTTTTTTACCGAAAAGTTTTCTATAGAAACATTTTTTTACCGAAAAGTTGTCTATAGAAAATTTTTTTTACCGAAAAATTTTCTATAGAAACATTTTTTTACCGAAAAGTTTTCTATAGAAACATTTTTTTACCGAAAAATTTTCTATAGAAAAATTTTTTTACCGAAAAATTTTCTATAGAAAATTTTTTGACCAAAAAATTTTCTATATAAAAATTTTTGTAATAACAAAAAAAAATCGAGAAAAAAAATTTTTAGCGAAAAATTTTGTATAAAAAAATTTTTTTACGAAAAATGTTCTATAGAAAGATTTCATCATGAAAAATTTTCCCTAAAGAAATTTTTATAACTAAAAATTTTTTTTTTAGTTTTGTAAATAAAAATTTACTAAAGAAAAATATTTTAAACGAAAATTTTTTTCACGAAAAATGTTTATATTGTAAATTGTAAATAGAAAAATCTTCTACAGAAAAATGTTCTAAGAATAATTTTTATAACGAAAAATTTTTGCAACTAAAAAATTTCTATAAATTTTATAACAAAAATTTTTTTGAGACGCGTTTAAATCATTTTTCTAATTATTTTAATATCTTCAGATTCTTGTTTACTTTAAATTTTGAGTCAATAGGTCCTTTTCATTTAACTCAAATAAGTATATAACTCAAAAACTTTTGCTTTCATAACACTTTAATAAATAGTTGTAAAATGTTATAATAAACTTTCGTTTTCTTTAAAAGAAATTCATAAAATAGCGCAAATGGTCAAACGACTGGAACGAACGAGTTTTTGTAAATTTTCTTAACAAAACTCATGATTAACCACTTCATTTATTGGCATGAGTTTTTATAAAAATAATTCACTGGAGGCGATATTCAAAATTTTATAAAATTACAAGTCTTGTCAAGATAATGATGATAGACATAAAATAGATGAAAAAAATCATAGCAAATAAAATACTATATTTACAAAGTCTAGTACAATCAAAAAATTGTGTAAAAATAATGATAACATACCGATAAGAAGATTAAAGACTATAAATTTTGAAATAATTAAAATATTTGAAATTTTTACAGCTTTCATTCCGTTTGTGTCATGGTATGCGTGAGCGTAAAGTTATGGAGGTAAGACGCACCTTAAATTGTCCATTGGATAGCACCAATGAAATCACTTTGGCTTTGGATCGTTCTATACGTCAACATTTACATGAGACAATTGATTCGTTTCCTTTGGGAGAAATTGAAAGATCAGTTTTTAATCAGGTGGAATTTTTTGTTTAGATAAATTATATTATTTGTTACGAATTTTTAATATATTTTATATTTTTAGGTTCTTTCAACTTTACATGAATACCCTTGTTTGGAATCTTGCCCTCCCCTAATACATTTTGTTAGTTCTTGTGTCCGTTTGGCCTGGAGAATGGTAAATCAAAAGGTGCCTTATTATTTGGATAATGATTTTAATTTGGGTAAGTTTTAGAAAAAAGTTTTTTTAAGAATATTTTTTTAACAAAAAGCTTTTTAATGAAAATGTTTCTATAGAAAAATTTTGTTAACAAAAAATTTTCTATAGAAAACAATTTTTAATAGAAAAATTTTCTGTATTAAATTTAAAAAAAAATTCTTTAGAAAAATCTTTTAATGAAAAATTTTCTATAGAAAAACTTTTAATGAAAAATTTTCAATAGAAAAATTTTTAATGAAAAATTTTCTATAGAAAAATTTTTTATGAAAAATTTTCTATCGAAAAATTTTTAATGAAAAATTTTCTATAGAAAAATTTTTAATGAAAAATTTTCTATATAAAAAATTTTTAATGAAAAATTTTCTATAGAAAAATTTTTAATGAAAAATTTTCTATAGAAAAATTTTTAATGAAAAATTTTCTATAGAAAAATTTTTAATGAAAAATTTTCTATAGAAAAATTTTAAATGAAAAATTTTCTATAGAAAAATTTTTAATGAAAAATTTTCTATAGAAAAATTTTTAATGAAAAATTTTCTATAGGAAAATTTTTAATGAAAAATTTTCTTTAGAAAAATTTTTAATGAAAAATTTTCTTTAGAAAAATTTTCTTTAGAAAAATTTTTAATGAAAAATTTTCTATAGAAAAATTTTTAATGAAAAATTTTCTATAGAAAAATTTTTAATGAAAAATTTTCTATAGAAAAATTTTTAATGAAAGATTTTCTATAGAAAAATTTTTAATGAAAAATTTTCTACAGAAAAATTTCGAATGAAAATTTTCTATAGAACACATTTTTAATGAAAAATTTTCTATACAAAAATTTTTAATGAAAGATTTTCTATAGAAAAATTTTTAATGAAAAATTTTCTACAGAAAAATTTCGAATGAAAACTTTCTATGGAACACATTTTTAATGAAAAATTTTCTACAGAAAAACTTTTTAACGAAAAATTTTTTGTAGTAAAACTTTTTTAACGAAAAATTTCCTATAGAAATTTTTTTAACGAAAAATATTCTATAAACTTATTTTATAACAAAAAAATTTCTATAGACAAATTTTCTATAGAAAATTTTTTTTAACGAAAAATTTTCTATACAAAAATTTTTTTAACGAAAAATTTTCTACTAAATTTTTTTTAACGAAAAATTTCCTATAGAAAAATTTTTTTAATGAAAAATTTCCTATAGAAAAATTTTTTTAATAAAAAATTTTCTATATTTTCTATAGAAAAAATTTTTTAACGAAAAATTTTCTACTAAATTTTTTTTTTAACGAAAAATTTTCTATAGAAAAATTTTTTTTAACGAAAAATTTTCTATAGAAAAAATTTTTTTAACGAAAAATTTTCTATAGAAAAAATTTTTTTAACGAAAAATTTTCTATAGAAAAAAATTTTTTAACGAAAAATTTTCTATAGAAAAATTTTTTTTAACGAAAAATTTTCTATAGAAAAATTTTTTTTAACGAAAAATTTTCTATAGAAAATTTTTTTTTAACGAAAAATTTTCTATAGAAAAATTTTTTTTAACGAAAAATTTTCTATAGAAAAATTTTTTTTAACGAAAAATTTTCTATAGAAAAATTTTTTTTAACGAAAAATTTTCTATAGAAACATTTTTTTAACAAAAAATTTTCTATAGAAAAATTTTTTTAACGAAAAATTTTCTATAGAAAATTTTTTTTAAGAAAACTTTTCTCTAGAAAATTTTTTTTAACGAAAAATTTTCTATAGAAAAATTATTTAACGAAAAATTTTCTATAGAAAAATTTTTTTAACGAAAAATTTTCTATAGAATAATTTTTTTAACGAAAAATTTTCTATAGAAAATTTTTTTTTAACGAAAAATTTTCTATAGAAAAATTTTTTAACGAAAAATTTTCTATAGAAACATTTTTTTAACGAAAAATTTTCTATAGAAACATTTTTTTAACGAAAAATTTTCTATAGAAACATTTTTTTAACGAAAAATTTTCTATAGAAACATTTTTTTAACGAAAAATTTTCTATAGAAACATTTTTTTAACGAAAAATTTTCTATAGAAAAAAATTTTTAACGAAAAATTTTCTATAGAAAAAAATTTTTAACGAAAAATTTTCTATAAAGAAAATTTTTTAACGAAAAATTTTCTATAAAGAAAATTTTTTAACGAAAAATTTTCTATAAAGAAAATTTTTTAACGAAAAATTTTCTATAGAAAAATTTTTTTAACGAAAAATTTTCTATAGAAAAATTTTTTTAACGAAAAATTTTCTATAGAAAAATTTTTTTTAACGAAAAATTTTCTATAGAAAAATTTTTTTTAACGAAAAATTTTCTATAGAAAAATTATTTAACGAAAAATTTTCTATAGAAAAATTATTTAACGAAAAATTTTCTATAGGAAAATTTTTTTAACGAAAAATTTTCTATAGGAAAATTTTTTTAACGAAAAATTTTCTATAGAAAAATTTTTTTAACGAAAAATTTTCTATAGAAAAATTTTGTTGACGAAAAATTTTCTATAGAAATATTTTTTTAAATTTTCTATAGAAAATTTTTTTTAACGGAAAATTTTCTATAGAAATTTTTTTTTAACGGAAAATTTTCTATAGAAAAATTTTTTATTTTCCATAGACAAATTTATTTAACAAAAAATTTTCTATAGAAAAATATTTTTAAATATTTCTTTAACGATATATTTTCTGTAGAAAAATTAAAAATTTTAACAACAAATTTTGTATAATTTTTTTTACCTAAAAGTTGTTTTTTTAATTCTATCTATTGAAAACATTCCTCAGGTTTCTTACGCCCTGAAAAACATGAACGTCATGCTTTGTCTGATCGTCGCTCGGACTTGATAAGGGCCTTTTTGTGGCCCGCCTTAATGCAGAATAATCGTTGTGTATTTAAAGCTATTGTAACAACTTAAGATCAGAAATGTATATTTAAATATATTTTAAACAAATTGTAAATATTTATTATTAATTATACAAATATGAAATAAATAAATTTTAATATACAAACTTAATATAAAAATAAAGTAATCTAACACTTACATATATTCAATTTTATAATTCTTGAACAGACTTTAGTTTAAGACAGTACAATTTATTTATGAGATCATTTCTTTACAAAAATCTGAGTGTTTCTTATGGCTCGATCCATTATTAATCTTAAACCATCTTAAACTATTATCGGTCTTAGAACTAAACTTAAAGTACATTGTTTATTTGTACATTGCAAAATATTATGTTTATAAAATTCTATAATATCATTGGGGGTATTAAAATATTTCTCATTGGCTTTCTCCTGGCCTATGGCGAAAAGTTCTGCTCCCTTAATTTGCCTTATGAAAAGATGAAAGAATTCCCTCTGGGCATAAATGCTCACGATGTATTTAATGGAAATGTCCTGAGTAGAAATATAAAAATATTTTAGAAATCAGTTTATGAATAAGATTTTAAGTTTAGTATATTAGTAATACACTTACAGTTTCCTTGTAGGGTCTTACTAAACATGTTCCGTCTTCTCTACCCAATAGCAAATCTTCAGCTGTAGCCCGATCTACAGTACGATAAAAAGGTTCAGTTTCAATTTTTCTCCTCTCAATTTGTAAATAGTTGGCATCTATATCGTCTATAAGAAAGACAAAGTTTTCTTTAAAACACAAATGACTAATTAAATTTATAGAATAAACAATGTAATGAATAAATCTCTCTATTGGAAATTTCTATAGAAAAATTTTTATAACGAAAAATTTTCTATAAAAAAATTTTTATAACGAAAAATTTTCTATAGAAAAATTTTTATAACGAAAAATTTTCCATAGAAAAATTTTTATAACGAAAAATTTTCCATAGAAAAATTTTTATAACGAAAAATTTTCCATAGAAAAATTTTTATAGCGAAAAATTTTCTATAGAAAAATTTTTATAACAAAAAATTTTCTATAGAAAAATCTTTTTAAAAAAAATTTCTATAGAAAAATTTTTATAACGAAAAATTTTCTATAGTAAAATTTTTATAACGAAAAATTTTCTATAACAAAACATTTTCTATAGTAAAATTTTTATTCAAAAAGAATGACTATTCGCATTTGATCCCAAATCTGCTACATTTATTTATTAATGTAACAGACCAATTTATTGATGAAAATCCAAAAATTGTTTGCGGAGAAACCAAAATTCCTCGACGCGTTTCGATGGTTAGTTAGGCCATCTCTTCAGGATGATTATCCCCAATTTAGACAGATCGAAAACCTCGCATTAATACTTATTTACAAACAAAACTTTTTAGAATTATGTTCATAAACCATAAGTAAAAGCGTAGATCATCGACTGAACAAAAACACAAACAATTTTCAGTTTTCATCTTCCTTCACTTTATAAAAAAATTTTCTATAGAAAAAATTTTATAACGAAAAATTTGTTATAGAAAAATTTTTATAACAAAAATTTCCTATAGAAAAATTTTTAAAACTAAAAATTTTCTATAGAAAAATTATTAGAATGAAAAATATTATATAGAAACATTAAAAAAAAAAATTCTGTAGAAAAATTTTTACAACGAAAAATTTTCTATAGAAAAATTTTTACAAAGAAAAATTTTTATAACGAAAAATTTTCTATAGAAAAATTTTTATAACGAAAAATTTAGTAATAATGCGAGGTTTTCGATCTGTCTAAATTGGGGATAATCCTCCTGAACAGATGGCTTAACCAACCATCGAAACGCGTCGAGGAATTTGGTTTCTCCGCAAACATTTTTTGGCTTTTTATCAATAAATTGGTCTGTTACATTAATAAATAAATGTAACAGATTTGGGATCAAATGTAAATACACTTCTTTTTTGAAGAAATTTTTTTTATCCAAAAATTTTCTATAGAAAATTTGTTTATCCAAAAATTTTCTATAGAAAATTTTTTTAACGAAAAATTTTCTATAGAAAAATTTTAATAACGAAAAGTTTTCTGTAGAAAAAAATTTATAACGAAAAATTTTTTATAGAAAAATTTTTATAACTAAAAGTTTTCTATAGAAAACTCTTTATAACGAAAAATTTTTATAAGAAAAATTATCTATTGAAAAATTTTTTAAAAGAAAAATTTTGTGAACCAAAAATTTTTATAACTAAAAACTTTATATAGAAAAATTTTCTATAGAAACCGTTTTTGTAACAAGAAATTTTTTATAGAAAAATTTTGATAACGAAAAATTTTTTTAACGAAAAATTTTTATAACGAAAAATTGTGTATAGAAAATTTTTATAACGAATAATTTTCTATAGAAAAATTTTTATAACGATAAATTTTATATAGAAAAATGTTTATAACGAAAAATTGTCTATAGAAAATTTTTATAACGAAAAATTTGTATAACAAAAAATTTTCTATAAAAAAAATTTTATAACAAAAAGTTTTTTATAGAAAAATTTTAATAACGAAGAATTTTCTATAGAAAAATTTTTATAATAAAAAATTCTCTATCGAAAACTTTTTTTAACAAAAAATTTTTTATAGAAAAATTTTGATCCATCAAGATAATGTAAGACCTCACACCATTTTGGTCTTTCGCCAAAAAGTTTTACAGCGTGTTTATTCATTATAGGAAAAATCTCTTTTTTTCCCAAATAAAAACAAAATTACTATCTAAACAACCCAATCATATACAAAATTATATTTTTTGTTTTTCTACTCACAACTTTTTAAACTCAATCAAAATAATAATAAAACTTTTAAGCTTAACTTGTTTTGAATACTCGCTTTCACATGAATCTTTATTTCTGAGACTCTCTTTTATTCTCTTACCGACAATGACATAATCGTGTTGGATTCTAGACGTTGTTTGTTGTTCATTATTTGTATTCAAATTCAAACTGCCACAGTCCACCGGATCGTAATCGCCATCATCGTCTGAGAAATTTCGCATCTGTTGATGATGTTTATAGCAATTACAAAGATCACAACAACCACGACAACAACAATAGTAACAAATACGCGTTATTGTATTTGAATAAGAACAAGTTTGAAAAAGATTCGAAAAGAATCGGGCGAATAAATTATGTAAAACTGTCCAATAAACACGTATCGACCAACACATTTCTGCGATCGATCACTTGGCAAAAGTTACACGAACAAATGAACAAGAAAACGCGCAAAAATATTTGAAATTATTGTTTTTTAGTTTTTTTAAAATATTTGTTTATTAAATAAAATTTTGCACTTAATTATCATTTATTAAGTATTTTTTGTTATTGTTGTTATAATTAAAATTTTATTTGTTAATTTGAATTTAATGCGTCTGAACATGTTCACGTTTTGTTGTCTCAATGAAAACTGACAAGTAATTCAAAAAATATTTATTATAATTCCCTGATACATATTAATAATAAAAATGATAAACTGTTGTATATTTTATCATCGCGATAATGATCATTAAAGTGATATTTAATATGTCTTTAAAATTTATACTTATATAGTGGAGATTACAATAAACCCCTTCTTGTATTCATTTTTGTTTTCAAAACTAAAACAATTAATCGAAAACTTAATTTATAGTCATAGTCTCGCGGGCTTTTGTAAATGCAGTATGTAAAATTTTAATAACAGATCGTAAAGGTGTTAATTGTAAACCAAGATCGTATAAATCGGGATAAATATTTGACAATTTTTTTTTTTACATTTTCTATAGAAAAATTTTCAAACCCGAAAACTTTGTATAGAAAAATTTATAAAACCGAAAAGTTTTATATAGATAATGATGAAAACCGAAAAATTTGTATAGACAAATTTTTAAAACCGAAAAATTTTTTAAAAGCGAAAAGTTTTCTATAGTAAAATTTTTAAAATCCAAAAATTTTCAATAGAAAAATTTTTAAGAAGAAAAATTTTTCTATAGAAAAATTGTTAAGACCAAAAAATGTTCTATAGGAAAATTTTAAAGACCAAAATTTTCTGTAGCAAAATTTTTAAGACCTAAAAATTTTCTTTAGAAACATTTTTAAGACCAACAAATTTTCAATAAAACATTTTTAAGACCAAAAATTTTCTATAGAAAAATTTTTGAAACCAAAAAATTTTGTATAGAAAATTTTTTAAGACCTACAATTTTTTTACAGAAAAATTTTTAAGACCAACAAATTTTCTATGGAAAAATTGTGAAGACCGAAAAATTTTTAAGGGCTAAAAATTTTCCATAGAAAAATTTTTAAGACCAAAAAATTTTCTGCAGAAAAATTTTTTAGACCAAGAAATTTCCTATAGAAATATCTGTAAGACCAAAAAATGCTCTATAGAAAAATTTTTTTATCGAAAAATTTTCTATATAAAATTTTTTTATCGAAAAATTTTCTATAGAAAATTTTTTTATAGAAAATTTTTTTTATCGAAAAATTTTTTTATCGAAAAATTTTCTGTAGAAAAATTTTTTAACGAAAAATTTTCTATAGAAAATCTCTTTTAACGAAAAATTTTCTATAGAAAATCTCTTTTAACGAAAAATTTTCTATAGAAAATCTCTTTTCTATACAAAAATTTTTTAACGAAAAATTTTCTATAGAAAAATTTTTTTAACGAAAAATTTTCTATAGAAACTTTTTTTTAACGAAAAATTTTTTATAGAAAAATTTTTTTAACAAAAATTTTCTATAGAAAATTTTTTTTAACGAAAAAATTTCTATAGAAAAATATTTCAACGAAAAATTTGCTATAAAAATATTTTAACGAAAAATTTTCTATAGAAAAATTATTTAACAGAAAATTTTCTTTACAAAAATTTTTTAACGAAAAATTTTCTTTACAAAAATTTTTTAAAGAAAAATTTTCTATAGAAAAATTTTTTTAAGGAAAAATTTTCTATAGAAAAATTTTTTTAACGAAAAATTTTCTATAGAAAATTTTTTTTAACGAACAATTTTCTATAGAAATTTTTTTTAACGAAAAATTTTCTATAGAAAATTTTTTTTAAAAAATGTTCTGTAGAAAAGTTTTTTAACGAAAAATTTTCTATAGAAAAATTTTTTTAACGAAAAATTTTTTATAGAAAATTTTTTTAACGAAAAATTTTCTATAGAAAAATTTTTTTAACGAAAAATTTTTTTAACGAAAAATTTTCTAAAGAAAATTTTTTTAATGAAAAATTTTCTATAGAAAATTTTTTTAACGAAAAATTTTCTATAGAAAATTTTTTTAACGAAAAATTTTCTATAGAAAATTTTTTTAACGAAAAATTTTCTATAGAAAATTTTTTTAACGAAAAATTTTCTCTAGAAAAATTTTTTTAAGGAAAAATTTTCTATAGAAAAATTTTTTTAAGGAAAAATTTTCTATAGAAAATTTTTTTAACGAAAAATTTTCTATAGAAAATTTTTTTAACGAAAAATTTTCTATAGAAAATTTTTTTAACGAAAAATTTTCTATAGAAAATTTTTTAACGAAAAATTTTCTATAAAAAAATTTTTTTAACGAAAAATTTTCTATAGAAAAATTTTTTTAACAAAAAATTTTCTATAGAAAAATTTTTAACAAAAAATTTTCTATAGAAATTTTTTTAACGAAAAATTTTCTATAGAAAATTTTTTTAACGAAAAATTTTCTTTAGAAAAATTTTTTTTACGAAAAATTTTCTTTAGAAAAATTTTTTTAACGAAAAATTTTCTATAGAAAATTTTTTTAACGAAAAATTTTCTTTAGAAAAATTTTTTTAACGAAAAATTTTCTTTAGAAAAATTTTTTTAACGAAAAATTTTCTATAGAAAATTTTTTTAATGAAAAATTTTCTATAGAAAATTTTTTTAACGAAAAATTTTCTATAGAAAATTTTTTTAACGAAAAATTTTCTATAGAAAATTTTTTTAACGAAAAATTTTCTATAGAAAATTTTTTTAACGAAAAATTTTCTATAGAAAATTTTTTTAACGAAAAATTTTCTATAGAAAAATTTGTTTAAGGAAACATTTTCTATAGAAAAATTTTTTTAAAGAAAAATTTTCTATAGAAAATTTTTTTTAAGGAAATATTTTCTATAGAAAAATTTTTTTAACGAAAAATTTTCTATAGAATATTTTTTTTTAACGAACAACTTTCTATAGAAATTTTTTTTTAACGAAAAATTTTCTATAGAAAAATTTTTTTTAACGAAAAATGTTCTGTAGAAAAATTTTTTTAACGAAAAATGTTCTGTAGAAAAATTTTTTAACGAAAAATTTTCTATAGAAAATTTTTTTTAACGAAAAATTTTCTATAGAAAATTTTTTTTAACGAAAAATTTTCTATAGAAAATTTTTTTTAACGAAAAATTTTCTATAGAAAATTTTTTTTAACGAAAAATTTTCTATAGAAAATTTTTTTAACGAAAAATTTTCTATAGAAAATTTTTTTAACGAAAAATTTTCTATAGAAAATCTCTTTTCTATACAAAAATTTTTTAACGAAAAATTTTCTATAGAAAAATTTTTTTAACGAAAAATTTTCTATAGAAACATTTTTTAACGAAAAATTTTTTATAGAAAAATTTTTTTAACAAAAATTTTCTATAGAAAAATTTTTTTAACGAAAAAATTTCTATAGAAAAATATTTCAACGAAAAATTTGCTATACAAATATTTTAACGAAAAATTTTCTATAGAAAAATTATTTAACAGAAAATTTTCTTTACAAAAATTTTTTAACGAAAAATTTTCTTTACAAAAATTTTTTAACGAAAAATTTTCTTTACAAAAATTTTTTAACGAAAAATTTTTTTAAAGAAAAATTTTCTATAGAAAAATTTGTTTAAGGAAACATTTTCTATAGAAAAATTTTTTTAAAGAAAAATTTTCTATAGAAAATTTTTTTTAAGGAAAAATTTTCTATAGAAAAATTTTTTTAACGAAAAATTTTCTATAGAATATTTTTTTTTAACGAACAATTTTCTATAGAAATTTTTTTTTAACGAAAAATTTTCTATAGAAAAATTTTTTTTAACGAAAAATGTTCTGTAGAAAAATTTTTTTAACGAAAAATGTTCTGTAGAAAAATTTTTTAACGAAAAATTTTCTATAGAAAATTTTTTTAACGAAAAATTTTCTATAGAAAAATTTTTTTAACGAAAAATTTTTTTAACGAAAAATTTTCTAAAAAAAATTTTTTTAATGAAAAATTTTCTATAGAAATATTTTTAACAAAAAATTTTCTATAGAAAAATTTTTAACAAAAAATTTTCTATAGAATTTTTTTTAACGAAAAATTTTCTATGGAATTTTTTTAACGAAAAATTTTCTTTAGAAAAATTTTTTTAACGAAAAATTTTCTATAGAAAATTTTTTAACGAAAAATTTTCTACAGAAACTTTTTTATAACGAACTACTGTTTTTGACTTTAGTCCATGGAATTTTTCGAAATATGTAATAAAGCAACTCTTTAAAATCTCTGCCACAAAACTTTGTCAATTTGATCTTATTTAGTAACATGTCCCGATCTTACTATTTATTATATTCCATGTATTTACCAGTATCTATAGCTGTAATATGAATCTTCTTGTTTTTTAGTTTTGCTAAACGTGGAGAACAACTCCTTCCGGATTATTTGTACTTATAGTAGATACTTATACACAAAATTTGATCTCTAGTTTCTCAGACATTTTCTATACTAAACAACAACAAAACTGTCATGATCATGGCTTTTCTTCACACATGTGTGCATTTTTATTTTCGATGTCTCATTTTCACTGTCATGTACTAAATCTAGTTACTAGATTCTAGTAATAATTCATCTTGTTGCTTATTGTTTTTGTTGCAGTTTGTTGTTGTGTCTACTCATATGGAGGAGACCTGCTGGAGTCCCCAAATGTTATTTAATTTGTGTTTAAATGATCATCAGTGATCATTATTTTAACACATGGTTGTTGGCAGCAGCAAATGACCTTGAGAAAACGTTGATCTTACTTATGCATATGACTAAATATTAAGTTTTTTGTTTTAACATTTAATATACTTATATAGGTACTAATATAAAGTTAATATTTATAGCACATATAGAACATTTATTTAAATCCAAATTTGTTAATGAAATTATTACATTTGATATCAATTTTAGTGGTTTTTGTTTTTAAGTTCTTATTCAATGTTTCCAATATATATTTTTCCCCATTAAGTAATCTATGTATCAATATACCATTTAAATAAATGATTTATAGGTAAAGTTCAGTGTTGAAATTAGCTCCCCCGCCGCACAATGGTATGTTTTCATACATCGAAGTACAAACAATAGAAGGAGTGATCCTACAACGATGAAATTTTGCATACTTGTTCAGTTTTATATAGATTAAAAAATATAAAAAATTTCGAAATCAGTCGACTCCTTGGGGTACCTGACATAGGCTCCTATTTGTATATTTTACCAGCATAGGTGGAATCGGTCTTAGACCCACCTTTTAGTATACCAATAGGCTTAAAATCACTTTCTGAGTGATGTCCGTCCGTCTGGCTGGCTGGTTGAACGGCTGGCTGGCTGGACCCCACGTAAACCTTGTAATCAAAATACAGGTCGCAATTCTAAAGATAATTTGATGAAATTTGGAACAGATCATTTGATAATGGGACCATGGCTATTAAAATTCGTCAAAATCGGTCCATTATTTAAGGTACCTCCCATAGGTCCCACTTCCCGGAATTAATATATTGGTTACAAACACTGCTTATGTAAACCAAAATCACTGTAGCAAATTTCGTTGAAATCGGTCCACATTTGACCATAGTTCCCATACAAACTCTTCTATCAAATGAGACAAAAATCACTAAAACGCTCGTAAATCTGAAGATAATGAGAATGTAATCAATTTGCCAAATTTGGAGATAATCGGTCCACATTTGACCCTAGCTCTCATATAAATCCAAATGACGGCAACAGCTTAAATAAATACGTTTTGAGAAAAAGTTTGTATGATGGCAAAATTCAGCAAATATTTGTCTTTATACAGATAAAAGAACACATTTGACCTTAGTGGTGGAGGGTATCGTATGGTCGGACTTGACCGACTATAGCACTTTCTTACTTGTTTCACCTATTTTTCTTCTCAATGTACAAGTTGCAATTCTAAGCGGAATTTGGTAAAATTCAACAAACGTCTATTAATTAATTCAAAATAGAGGTCTTCGTCGGCTCCTTGAGGTACCTGCCTTAGACCCCCATTTGTCCACCAATTTTTCTTTTCACTGTACAATTAGCAATTCTCAACAGAATTTGTTGAAATTTAATACACGTCTATTGATCAAAAAAGAGCTCTATTAATTTTGGTTGAAATTAGATCACCCCTTGGGATACCTGTCTTTGACCCTCATTTTTCACCTATTTTTCTTTTTAATGTACAATCCGCAATTCTTAACAGAATTTGATGGAATTCGGCACACATCTATTAGTTGATCTAAAAAAAGTGGTCTAGTAATTTTGGTTGAAATCAGTTGACTCCTTGGGTGCCTGCCTTGGGACCCCATTTTTCACAAATATTATTTTTTTAATGTAAAAGCCGCAATTCTCATCAAAATCGGCACTCTTCTATTAATTGATCCACGAATGAGTTGTACTAATTTCAATTGAGATCTCTTGACTCTTTGACGTACCTGCCTTGGACCCCCATTTTTCACTTATTATTGTTCTCAATGTATAAGCCGGAACTCACACGTCTATTAGTTTATCTAACAAAGAGCTCAACCAATTTTGGTTGAAATCCGTCAACTACTTAGGGTACCTGCTTTGGACCCCATTTTCCACTTATTTTTCTTCTCAATATAAGTCACAATTCTTAACAGAATTTGATGAAATTTGACTCAAAAAAGAGTTTTATTAATTTTGAAATCCGTCGACTCCTACTGGACAAACAATTAAATTCAATTTGAGTAAAAACTTACTCCTAAACGACTGTAACACTTTTTGCTTAAATTATGAGTAACAAACCTGTGGCTTGGTGCTTAAAGGGCCAATGTCAATAAAACTTGTTTTGAGAAAATTTGATTTAAACTTTTTATTTTCCATATTATTTCATAGTAACATTGTATACAAAACCCCTTTTAAATCTGTTCAGAGTTAAGTTAGAGATTAGCTGTTGGAGCCAAATAAAACAGGGTAAAAAAGAGAATCTAATGCAATGATTAACTCAAAACTGCAACAAAATTGACAGAGTTTTATCACCAATCCACCGAATTTATATGACTTTTTTTTACAAAATTTTGAACTTTGTTCTACGATCGTAATATTTCGGTGAATTTTTTAACTCAATCTAAAAAAGAGACTTTCACATGGATATGGTGGGAGCACAGAGCAAAATCGAGCCAACTTAGATTTTATCCAAAGAAACGAAACGAAAATACTGAATTTTGTAGAACTTTTTTGATTTCATGATATCTCCTAAACTATAAACGAGATTAAGTTATTTTCTTCTGCAGATTAAAACCAAAGTTCTGTTTTTTAATTAAAAAGGTATCAAGATTAAAGCTTTGGAACTATGTATATTCGATGCATGAGCCACAGAGTTTGATGAAACATTTTATCACATTTCGTTTTAGAAGTTTAAGCACATTTCAATACCTTCTTTATAACACATAATATAACTTTTTCTTAAAAGCAATTATTGATCCTTGATATCTAGACTCTTCTCTATAGAGCAGCATCATTAGATTTTTCAAAAGCGGTGGTGCTTTTTTACAGCAAAAATGCCGTGGTGCGCCGTCGGAAACCTGAAATATAATAAATTATTATCGGTCCACATTTGTCAGAGATCACATATAAACCAGCACCCAGAAACCACTTTATTGTCAGTGAAATATCTATGAAAACTTAATAGGCAACAATCAGTCCCCATATAGCTCTCAAGGAACTCTTCAAGAAAATCCTTTTAATAGTTCTTAAATGCTATAGCTTTAATGTAATTTTTAGTACACAAAGAAGTTCACTGAAGTTCCAAACCCCGGAAGCCTAAAAATCATCATGCTTCTTCCAAAGTCAAAACAGATTTTATTCAAAATATCAAAATTATAGAACTTTCTAGGCAAAATGAGTTGAATGACCCAGTGAGAGTAGTTTATTTGACAAAAGAACAGTCCCAGCTTTTCGCTTTTAGGTTGAAAAAAATACATGCTAGCACCCGACACAAAAATCGGATTATGATATTTTTGTTTGATGCACAATTTACAATCAAAAAATCATAAAAATCGGATTTCTTTGTTTACGCTATTAAGATTTCGGTTGGCATCACTAATATAAACAGTTTGAAACCCGCTGTTAGGCAGATTAAAAACATATGTCTACAGTTTGAGAATCTTTGTTGGTAAATATAAGTCAGAGTTTCCACAAAATCAAATTATAATTACAAAAAAATTATATATAAAGAAACATATCTCATAAATTGTAAATTCATAGTGACGCAACATTAAAAAAGCTTTTAAACTTTTCGAAGTTTTAATCTTCTTAATTTAAAATATTTACAAATATTCTCCGCAAAACTTTTAACACTTCAGGAACATAATTTTCCAACAAACTCGTGGCATCTCTATTATTATCTCAAGTTTGACAATCAATTTTTTCTCTTCATTTGATTTGTCTGCGGGATTCTGTGAAAAATTTGGTTGGGGCAATTTTTTTTTGCATAAAAATTGAAAATATAATAAATTATAAATAAAAAATAACTATAAACAAAATAAAAATACAATATAAATTTCTATAAATAGGTAATAAATTCTAGTAAAGTGTAAAATATTAAGAGAAAACCACAGAAAGTTATTGCGAAAATGTTTGCTTGAATGAAACCAAATGCGGAAAAAATGACATGCAAAAACTTTTCATTGATACAATTCAATATCGATTAAATATATAGCAACTCGAATATCACTATTAAGTCTAAAGCCAAGTTATTGAATATTAACAAAATGCTGGAAAAATCTGATCATGTAGCGCTCAACCTTTCGGCTGGCAATGTGGGTGGCATTGAGGAGTCGCCAAGCGTCAGTACCAGCTCTCGCAAAAGTTTAAGACGTGTACGTTTGTTTGCTTTATAGTTGTACATTATTATGAAATGATTATTTAATAAGAAATCTATATATTTTAGTATTGGAATCAACTACCTCGCTGTCAACGTAATCTTATTATTTTAGGCATTTCTGCCATGTGCATTACTTTACTATTCCTACTGCCGTCCGAACAGCTGGATCCTAACAGTAAACATTCATTAGCCGGTGGTGTCTTACCCTATTCGAATAATGATAATATAAATAATGAAAAAGTTTCACTTGGTTCCTTATTACGAAACAATGACTCCAATGATGGCCCAGAGGCAGTTGCTAGTGCTAATAAAAATGTGTTCCCTTATGCGGAAGCAGTAAACAATCAAAAAGAGGTAAGTAGGCTATTACATTTTTAATAGTTTTAGTTATTTGAAGACAATATAGATAAGTAATATATGTTATTGATTTTCACACCTTTTTTGTTATCTATTCTATTAATTGTACCTTTCATTACTACATTTGCTAAAAGTATTTAAGTTTATGTTTTTGTTTGCAACTCTCAGAAATCACCAAGCAACTAGAATGAACTTAATTTGAAATCCAATGATTTTTGTATAAATATGCTCATTATGTAAGGTCAATCACATAGAAAAGTTCTTGCTGTTGTAGTTATTGCGATATTATTGGTAATATCGCATAAGTGGCAGTTACTGGTCTTAATCCTAAGATATCCGAGTCGTTCCGGTACGAAGAACCGACTGCTGTAGGAAAGAGTAAAGATGTTAATTCCGCAAGGAATGACAGATTTTGAATCCATAACAATCATAAGTTAAATTGTTTTCCAATGTATAATATTACTTTCATAGAATGGCTTTTCCGATGTGAGGTTTAGGATCCCACAGGAGTAAATTTAACTTTATTGGACAAATTCAGTTAATACTAGTAGCAGAAATTGCTCTACCAAGTTTTATTCTATTTGGTCCAAATTTGACTATACCTCCCATATAAGACCTGCTTTAAAGTTTATGGACTATTAAGGAGAAATTCCATTTTTATGAAAACGTATCTATAGTGCAACAAATATTTTTTTATCACTTTAGATTTTATATACAGACATATATTTTTTCCATAGGTGGAAAGGGTATATTGGCTTTGTGCTGATGTTTGTAACGTACAGAAATATTAATCTGTGACCCACCTTTTAGTATACCGATCGATTTAGAATCACTCACTGGGTTGATTTAACGATGTCCGTCTGACTTGCTGGATATCGATGTAAGCTTGTTATCAAAGTGCCGGTCGTAACATTAAAGATAATTTGATGTAATTTGGCACACACTTATATTTTAGTCCAAGGACGATCCCTATACTGAATCGGATCACTATTTTGGGTACCTCCCATAGGGATGCTTTCCCGGAATAGGGTTTTTTTGGACCATTACAGCCACAAATGCAATTGTATTTTAATAATAATTAGCATTAATATTGCTTATGGTGGCCGAAATCATTTTTGACTACCTACCATACAAGCCACATTCTCAAGACTCTTTTAAATACCCACAAAAGCACAAAAACACTTATAAATCTAAATATAATTGCATTTTATTACTAAAACAGATAAACATATTGTAAATACAAACTGATAACCGAAATTAAGTAACAATCGATCCACAATTAACCCTAGCTCCCATAGCAGACCCTCAGTCGAAAATGACATAAATCTATTCAAATCTTGAAATTTAAAAAAAAGCACATACATACATGTATATGTATGCTCTAAGACTTGAGGAAAACTTATTAAATCTTAGTCCATATTTCACTTTAGTAGTGAAGGGTATCATATAGTGGGGCTTGACCGACTTTAGCTTTTCTTACTTTTTTTATTTGTAATTTCGCTCTAAGTGGACTGCGAGACGAAATTACATGAAAATATAAATTTTAAAAAAGAAATCAATTATACATTAAGTATGATGGTTGATCTTCTTACATTTTTAAAACGATATAAAGAAGACCTTATAATTGAAAGAGAATCTGAATCAGGAACTAAAAATATCTAACAAATATTGAAGTAGAGATCTCTTTTAACACTTATATCAAAAAATTAACTCGTAAATACTCTAATAATTTTGTGCTTAGACCCAAAGCTTATACTGGGGTAAAGTTATTTAAAGTTCAAAAATTGTGTAATTTTAGAACATATAAGGTAAAAATGTTACCGACAAAAACGAACTACTGAACAATTTAAAAACCAGTTCTTCGACAATACATTTGCCATAAACTAAGCAATAATTTTCAACTGATATTCTCATGCAATTGTGAGACTGCATTTATTCTTGAATGTAAATATTTTTTCATAATTACTGATAAAATATCTGTGGAATAGGTCAGTTTTTACTATAAAAACCGCAGGTGCTCTGGTAAATAATTTATTATTTAATAAAAAAGAAAACGTATAGCCGATAAGTGTATTTTGTCAATGGCAATAAAATAGGCGGACGTATATACGTCAACGATTGATAAAAAATAATGATAAATATAGGGCGATAAACAAGCTAATGAATTAGAGGGAGAAACAAGAGGTTACCTCAAACGACTTAGTTCAAAAACACATTTTTACTTTGTCGCTATTTTTTATTTATTTTCATAACTTAAAATTTCCATTTTTTTAGCAAAATATAGTTCAGCAGAAACGGGAAGTTCCCCTGTCCGATCAGCAAATAGAAAACGTTGCTAACATACCACAAACTCAAAAAAATTCAAATAATGTAGCTCAAAACCAAATTAGTGCTCAAAATCTTGATGAACCCTATGGAAAAGTTAAGATCCAAAATATTATCAGCAATGACATAAACATCAATGCCCCAGATGTTGAAACGAATAATGTACATACAAATAATGCAGAAGAAGATCGCCAAGCAATTGAAGTGGCGGTACAGGATCCCCTAACATTGCCCGGCCCTAATGGAGTAACCATTGAAGAATTTTTGGGACGTATTGATTTGAAACACTTGCCCGCAAAACAACATTTTCATGGAGCACGCAATGAAAGACAGGAGGCTGTGGTAAATGCTTTTAAACATTCATGGGCTGGTTATAAAAAATATGCTTGGGGTCATGATAATCTTAAGCCTATATCGGAATCATCACATGATTGGTTTGGTTTAGGTTTGACAATCATTGATTCATTGGATACTATTTATATAATGGGTTTGGAAGATGGTTAGTTAGTTATAAAATTTTTAAATTTTTATTACTTTTGTCTTTTAACTAATTTCTCATTTATAGAATTCATTGAAGCTCGTAATTGGGTTAGCGAACATTTGAATTTCGATGTCAATCGTGATGTGAATTTATTTGAAGTTACAATTCGTGTTTTGGGTGGTTTGCTATCAGCTTATCATTTAAGTGCTGATAAGGTTTTTCTGCAAAAATCGGTTAGTTTTGTTAATAAAAATTTTACAAACATTTTTAATTAAAATTTGTTATTGTCTTGAAGATTGAATTAGGCAATCGTTTATTGCCTTGTTTCCTATCTCCCTCCGGTATACCCTATTCGGATGTCAATTTAGCTGCTCTATCTGCTCATGCACCAAAATGGTCGCCCGATAGCTCAACCAGTGAAGTTACCACAATTCAATTGGAATTTAGAGATTTAAGTCGAGTGACAAATGTGACTTTATATGAGAGTGTAAGTTTTGAAAAAAAAAAAATTATTCTGTTCTAATTGACTTGAATGCAATTTTTATTTTGGGTGATTAGGTTTCCAATCGTGTCAATGAAAAAGTACATGCTTTGGAAAAGAATAATGGTTTAGTGCCAATATTTATTAATGCCAATACTGGAACATTTAGAAATTATGCCACAGTTTCTTTAGGTGCTCGAGGAGACTCTTACTATGAGTATCTTATAAAGCAGTGGATTCAAACTGGTCACAAGGAAAACGATAAGTATGTTTTTGAATGTTATAATTCTTATATTAAGCAATACTAATTAAAATTTGTACAAATTATAGTTTAGTTACAGACTACATACATGCAATTGATGGCGTTTTTTCACAATTATTACGGAGAACTCCCAAGGAAAATCATGTTTACATAGGCGAACTCATAAACGGAAAAGAATTCAAACCCAAAATGGATCATTTAACATGTTACCTTCCCGGAACCTTACTTCTGGGACATCACTATGGCATGCCAGATTCTCATTTACTATTGGCACGTGATCTCTTAGAAACCTGCTATCAAACATATATGAAGCAGCCTACGCAATTAGCGCCAGAAATCTCATACTTTGCCGTGGGTGAACACGAAGAGCTAGATATTTATGTTAAACCAAATGATGCTCATAATCTTTTACGTCCCGAATTTGTGGAAAGTCTTTACTATTTCTATGCTCTAACCGGTAATCGCACATACCAGGAAATGGGTTGGAATATATTCCAGGCTTTTGAAAAGTATACCAAAGTTTCTCACGGCTATAGTTCAATTGGTAATGTAAAGAATATTTTTAATACTAGACTGCGTGATATGATGGAAAGTTTTTGGTTGGGTGAAACCCTTAAGTATTTTTATTTACTTTTTGCTGATAGTCCCAAAGAAATTGATTTAGAAAAATGGATATTTAATACCGAAGCACATCCTTTACCTATAAGAAAATACTAAATGTTAACTAAGTAAGAGTCTGAAAATTTTGAATGAAAGAAACAAAAAACACTTACGATAATTGTACATAAGCGTAGAAAAGTTGAAGCTAAATACATATTTTGCTTTTTTAAATTTTAATTACTCTAAAGTAATTATTTTCTTATGTGTAAATATTGTCTGTGTAGAAAAGTGCTGTGCATAAGAAAAACAACTTATCATTTCTTATATTAATTATATTAATTTATTATGAAATATATAAATTAAAATGCAATGAAATATTAGAGCCAACGGAAAACTAAATTGTAAAAACTCTAACTACTAACGTTATTTTTTGGGCCTTTACATTTCATTGCCTTTTCACTTGTAATTATAATTATCTGTAGTAGTAAAAAAATATTTGTAGTTATATACTTTTAAGTATATAAACAATAACTAACACCTAAATCGTAAAAAAGCGTCAAAGCCAAATAGCTAATGATATCATAAAATCTCACCAATAATGATATTTTTTCTCTCAAATAAAAACACATATTGATACTTATATCTTAATATTAAAAATATACGAATTCATTACTAAAGTAGTTATTATTATTATGAATCTTAAGCAATATCTTTAGTATATTTATTTAAAAACTCAAAATTTATTTATCAATATACATAGATTTTTTTAAAATCAATTTATTTACATTTTATAATTTATTTGTGATATTAAAAAAAAAGTATCGCAGTCTATTTGCATTTAATGTATCTTCGTTTATAACATTTTATTTTATTATTTTTAGAATAATTTAAAACACTTTTTGTTGAAATTTAAAACCTTTCGTTTAAAAAGAAAAAAAAAAATTAAAGTTAAATTGATTAATGTTTTTAAAATATACAGAAATGTACATACTATTCCATAAAATCGCTTTTTTCAAAATTTCGGAAAATTAGCAAAAAACAATTAGTAAGCACAATTCTAATTAATAATGAATACCTTTCAAAAATACTTTAAAATCAAAAAAGTATATATCGTGTAAATTATTATCCGTCGATTTTTTTTAAATAAAAAACTATGTCAAAAAGTGAGAATAGAATCTTAAAAATCATTCTTTTTAATTCCTGCAAAAAAAAAAGAATGTCTGAAAATGTAATGAATATTCCGTTATTTGGGTGTGGATTTGATTCAAATTCGGATCATATGTAGTATGTACCATACATTCCTTAACATTAACCTATTATGGAATTTTTTAGAGAAAAAAGAAGGGGGTAGTAACCCCTCTAATTTAAATAAAAATATTTTCGAAACTCAATGCTTTAAGCATAGTAATTCGAACAATTTTTTTTCATTTTTAAATCGTGATATGGAATAACTCCCTTGGTTAAAAAAACGCCCTTATTTCGAATGTTTAACCCTCTGCGACTGACGTGATTTATTTTTCGCAATTTTATAGACGTGATAGATTACCATTTCCATGGCTTAAATTTTAAGAGATCCACATTGTAAAACCCTTTTTGTTTATTGTTTATGGGAGTAAATTTTTATTTATATAGTAATTTTTCTAATTCAGCGTGTTATGTGTTTTTTTCAGAAAATTTCTTTCTAAACATTTATTTCTGAAATTTGTATTTGTCTAACTAATTTATTTAGTTAAATTGTTTTGAAAAGCATTCGTCAGAAGAACAGTTCTTGTGTAAAAAAAATAATTTTTAAGCAAAAATGGGTATGAGAAGGTTAAACAATTGCACACATTATAAAACACCTTTTTTCCGGGACGTTTGCTATTCAAGATACGCCCTGTTAGAATTACTAACAACATATAACATCCTGTTACTCTAGACAACTACCAAATAGCGGCAAACAATATGCAATGCGAATAAAGTTAAAAAAATTGAAACAAAGTGGAATGAAATGAAAAATATACGTACAGTAAAAATTCGACAGTACGACACTCAAGTGTGTAATCCGGATATTTACATTTCAGACAATTTAAAATGTTTATACCCACCATCAGAAATAATGGGGGTATACTAAGATTGACATTCCGTTTGTAACACCCATAATATTGACTCAAATCAAACAGGATATATATTTTGAATCCTTATGAAATTTTATCGTGTCCGTCTGTCATTTGAAGTTACGGTAGGGCCTGAACGGAAAGAACTATGTAGGTCACCAAAATTTATAACCTGGGTATTGCGAATGGGCAAAATCGGTTCATAATTGACCATCTATTTAAACAACTTACGGAAACAACAAAACTGCCAAAAAAAATTGGGGGTTTCTGTCTGTTAAATAGGAACATAGCTAGAGCGAAATTTGACAATAATTCTGATTTTTTTTAAAGTTTGATATTGAAAATGGGCGAAATCGGTTCACATTTGATTATAGCTCTCATATAACCCCGCCCGGGTATCACTTTAGAACTGATAAATTACATCAAATTTTAATAGATATTACAAGGGATGTTCTTTGCAACTTTAAGTCAGTATTTCAAATTTTATGGAACTCGGTCTACATTTGATTATGGCTCCCATATAAATCTACCCTCGGAAACCAGTTAAATGCTGGAACATGTCGTGAGTATGGGTAAAAATACTCCAACAAGAAAAGTGTTCGATAATGATCGGTTGAAACATCGTAGAGTAGAATAAAATCTTTCAAAGCCTGGACTATGAAATTAGAGAATATGCGCACAAGATCGAAGCGCATGGAATTATAAGATATGCTCGGTCTTCTGTTATCCTTGACTCCCAGTGGAGCATAGGGCCTCAACAAGAAATCAATAAATGATAAAAGTTATTGTAGCTTTGATGATACAAATTGGTCCTTTTTAGTTTTTTTATGGCTAGGTATGTACAATTTTGCAAGAATCGGTCTACATTTAATCATTGCTTTAATATAAAAACCACTTCTGGAAACCACCAAAATGCCACGAAATCCAGTTAAGCTATGACCAAATGATTTTGCACAAATAAGCTATATGCAAATACCACTCAGTATATTAAATTCTTAGATGCGCTACTAAATTTAACACAATTTGATTGTTGGTATATAAGATATAACATTCTTACATGTTATTGTTTGATATTTCGATTAAACTAAAAATATTTCTATATTTCGTTCAAATTTATAGAACTAATCTGTTCTGAAATGCTTACCCTTAGAATAGTTTATATTAAAATGTATTTTACACTTATTTTTATAATTAAGCTGGAAGTCAGTAAATGCCTGAAAAAAGAATTTTTTAGAAAAATTAAGATTAATAAGAGCTGTAAAGGAATTTGTGTAATCTTGTCTAACACTGGGTATGAGAGGGTTAAGTAAATCGACTGTTTATGAAACACCCGGTTTCCATTGACATTTTGCATTTGCAACATCCTGTTATTTCAGACATATTTCTTATTCGAGACACATTAGCTTAGCTCACCCTGTTGCAATCCGCAACTAGGTATAGTACCCTGTTA
Source organism: Stomorhina lunata (assembly GCA_933228675.1). Classification (NCBI taxonomy): domain Eukaryota; kingdom Metazoa; phylum Arthropoda; class Insecta; order Diptera; family Rhiniidae; genus Stomorhina; species Stomorhina lunata. The sequence continues at coordinate 127,311,688 of OW121740.1, forward strand.
TTATAGACAACTACCAAATAACAATAAACAATGGGATATGAAACAAGTTTCCAGGAAAATAAAAACAAAGTGAAATTGTAACGGAAATTATACAATTTACGAAAAGTAATCCACAATTTTAAACCAAGCTTCAAACTCTTATCGATTTATAGAGGTTTTTGGTAAATTGTAACATTAAATTCCGAAATACTTACCCTTAAATAATTTATATAAAAATGCATTTAACACTTATTTTTATAATTTATCATATATTTTCAGTTTAATTAAATACTTTGCTTTTTCTTCTTGTTTTAATTTCCTCTAATGGTTTTTATTTCCTTTTTAATACAACAACGACACTTTTATTGTTTTATAGTTTTTCTTCTTTTTTTGTTTTTTTTTTGTTTGAATAATTAAAAATACGTTATGTTTTAAATTTAAAGTGTGCGTGTGTTTGTGTATTTTTACTCTTGATTAAATTTAATCATATGTTTTATTTTCCCTTCCATTTTTATTTTCTTATTTATTATAAGTTAATAATTCTTTATTTGTTTTATGTTTCCAGTTTTAATACTAAGTTTTAAAATTTAATTCTTCCTATTAATTATTTTAATAATTAATATTGATTTTCTGCTTTAGAAAACACGATGTTTATGTTTGAGTTATTTTCGTTTATGAAATTTATAGTCTATAATAAGGTCAATATGTTTAAATTGTATATTTTACATTCAATTAAATTTAAGAGTAATTTGTTTGGTTTTCATTTTAATTATTTTCAATTTAAATGATACCGTTGTAGTACTATTTAAGTATTTTATATTATTTTTTGGAATATTGTTAATATATTTAGTTTAAATTTATTTAGACGAATATTAATTTTGTTAATTTTATTTTGTTTTTTATTTAAAAAGTTATAATGTACTTGATTTTTTTTATCATAATTAATTTACATAAACATTGATGAGTATTTTTGTATTTATATTATTAAAAAAAGTAAAGTACATATTTAAATATGGTTTTCATTATACTACAAAAATTGTTACTTACGTATGTAATTTCATGCATTTTTCTTTTTTGAAGTTTTACAACTTCCAATTCATGTTTTATTTTTAGGTAATACTTCTTTTTGTAGAAGTTATTTACAGTTTTTATTTTTTATTGGTATGTAAATTTTTATAGATTATATTTAGTTTTTCGTTTGAGACTTTTTTTTTAAATTTAAATATTTTGTTTCAAGTAGATTTTAAAATTGTTATTTTTTGATATTTTTCGTTCTGATTTGTAATATTTTTCAAATAATTAGGGTATTCGCAAGGTCGGTTATCTAGCCGTATTCTCGTTTAAAATTTTAATATATCGCACTAGTTACTCTAAAGAGAGACAACTCAAAAATTTTTAAACTTTCACTTTTTGCAAAAAATCTAAGTACAGTGGTCATATCAACCCACAGTAAAAAGCTACCTTCCGACAAAAAATTACGGTTTTATGCCTCTTCTTAATACGAAAGTAGTAGCAAAATAAAACAGTTTTGAATAGAAGAATAAAGAAAAAATATATTATTTTAAGATTTTTTGGTATGAAAGTAATTTCAAGCTGTTTCTTATTGTAATTTCAATTTAGTTCAGATATGAATAAAAAATTCCCGGTAAATGTCTACACTTTTCCATGTTATCCTATTATAAATAAATTTTTAAGGGGGAATTTTTCACTTTCCATTTTCCCTTATTATAACAATTTTGGAAAAAAATACAATTTTTTAATTAAGCTTATAATAGGAGAATTATTATACCGTAAAAAATAAGCTCATGTGGGAATGCCAGGAATGTTTATACCCTAAATAATTTATTTTCAAATTTTATTTCCTGTTTCAAAGTTTGAATTTCTCATCAATTGGTTTTACTTTGGTGCTTTAAACTAATTTATGTTATTTTCCTTTTAGGAGCCTAATGGTCATAAACCTCCTAAGATCTTTTGTAATAACGTTTACAATTTTAGTTACTACACCCTACATCGTCAATATACCCTTTTGGCATAACCATAAGGGTATGATCGAGCTTAGTCAGCAATGATGTTTTTGAGTTTGAATATAATATATCTCTGGCAATGAAGAAAAAGAGCTTAAGTCTGATTTTGTGGTTTAGCAGAAGAGCAATTTTAAATCTTAATTCAAGTAAATTTTTAAAAAATCATTCCTATTCTAATGAGGGCAATCAAATAATTGAAGCTTTGCCCATGGGCACTTTTGAATATGAAGATTTCAAAGCTGCCCTTAACTCAAATTTTGCTTAAGTTGACTTTAGCAGTTTTATTCGTTTTGCCACAGATATATATTAATTTAAGTTACAATAAAAATTAATTATTCTTATTTTAATATCATAGACTTGATGCATATAACACAGACTGGAGTCTTTTTTGGGATTCCCTTGCACTACCAGAAATTATACTCTAGCACTTTTTCTTATTAAACTAATTGTAGGAACAACTTTGAAAGAAAAAAAATCTTCCATATAGAGAGCCATCTATGAACCATTTGTTTTTTTCAAAATCACTTTTTATTGGGAACTGTTTTTGTTTTAGGGAACGTGGTTCCTGTTGACTATGCCATGAGCCATCATCAATATTTAAGAATATTGAATGAATATGCATTTCCCTCCGGCGATAAATTGATAGAAGAAGCATTCATTTTCCAACAGGATAAGGCTCCATGTCATAAGACCCGAATGATCACAAAATTTCTGACAGAGGCTGATGAATTGGCTTCCCCAAAGTCCAGATTTTAATGTAATAGAAAATGTGTAGTCATACAGAAAGCAAAACAGATCTGCGAATTTGACAAGAACAAAAGATTGAGGTCGCAAATGCTTGGAAAGAGATTTCAATGGAGTTTCTACAGTTCTACAGTTGCTTAAGGAGGATACAGTTTTGATTAATTTAAATGATTATTATTAAATTGATCTGACCTTGAAGCTCCCAGTTTTTTTTTAATATGCTCTGTAAAAACATGTCTAAATACTTATGCCACATCTTGAAATTTCCTTTTTTAGTTTCAATTAAAAAAAAATATACAAAACATTTAAAATGTGAAAGATCTTTTGTTTTCTAATAAATTTAAATATTTTTTATTATTTTTACTTAATTTTTTTAATTGCATAGGACCGGAAATAAAAAAAGAAGAAAAACAATTGCAAACGATAACGGTAGCGAAAAGTTAAGTTTAGCTTTTGATATCGAATAGCAAATTATTCTTTTTTGAGATCATTTGCTCATATGTTGTAGTAAAAACTCTAATAAAAAGATTCCGAAATATTAGATATTGCAGGTTTTATAATCCAAGTAATTGTTCAAAAACAAACTCTGGAGAAAAGTCATGAATTTTATGAAATTCATATGTTATACGTTGACTTCAATCAAGCGTTCAAAGATCCTAAAGTTTTTGTCACAATTAACATAAGCAACATTTTTGTTTGGCTTGTTTATTGTGATATTCATATATCACTCTTTATATTCCCCAAATTCGGAAAGCTTTCGTAAGTTTCAATATTTTTTTTTTTAAACAAGAGTCCTAAACCAATTTTTATAGTTTGGTTTTAAAAATTTTATTGAAAATTAGTACTGAGTAAAGTATGAAACACTATTGGAACGAACGACCAATTTTTCGGAACGAATATTCGTCGTTAGAAATAGAACATATGGCTTTATATGAAAGTGTTCACAATAGTGCGTACGACGAAATTCGTCGTGTGTGTCGAATAGTGCGATAGGTTTATTTCTATTTCATACGCAGACGAACGACGATTTAACTGGTTCAGAGTGGTTGTATTTCTATTTCTGTTATAAAATATTAGACATTATATGTGTTCTTGTAAAATATGGTCACCTTATAAATTGTAAACAAAAAATAATTATTTCAAATAAAAGTAATTAAATAATTCTTCTTGTAAAAAAAAACAAAAGAATAAATAAAAAAAAAATTGCAAGTATAAGTGCGCGATATGTACGAAAGTATAATTGTTGAAATGAAAAATTAACAAAAATGGCGTCAACAACATTTATTCTTCCCAAATGTGTTCAATGGACGAATGTAGAAGACGAATTTTTAAAGCCGAATTCGTCGTGCTAGACGAAATTAGTCGTTCGTCCCAATTATGTTTCTACCTTAAGTCAAACATGCTATTACAGGAGTATGATGGCATGATGATATGACATGATCACATGTCAAGTATGATCGTCTTATAGGCACTTTAGACAAATATTTGACCAAAGAAAATACGAAGATTAATTTTTTATGGGGACCAATGTGGGACGACGTTAAATATACACAAAAATTTAGTTCATTCAAAATATTCTTGAAACTTTTGTCTTTTATTAAAATAACGGTTTCACTGTAATTTATCGAACGTAAATTCTCAGTGTAAATATGTAAAAGGTAAAGGTATGGTTATAACCAATTCGTTGGTAAGGAAATTAAAGCATGTTTTATATGTTTAGTTAAGTTTTTATCAATTAAGTTATATTATCATTTAAATTCTAAATTTTTTTTAGATATTTTGTCTTTGCTTTCACTTTTTGGTCTGAATGAAATGACATACGTTCGTAGAAAAAAAGATTATAAAACTTATTTTGAAGTTTGTTAGACATTTAAAAAAGCATGATGGAAGTGTAGGTGTTAAAGTAATATTATAATCTTGTTTTCTTTTGAAAGAAATTGCTTTTTATTTTTTTTTCAATGTAAAATTAAACTAATTAAGTTTTTGACAAAAGTATTTTAAAACAAAAATAAAAAAAATTAAAATGATTTTTAGCTAATTTGAACTTTAAGCTATAAAAATTTTGTAATTAATAGATAATAAAATGAAAGTTAATAATTTTAAACAATTTTGAATTGTAATTAAAAATTTAGTTAAAAACACTTTTTAAGATAAGAAAGAGACTTTTTTAAGTTTTGGAATTTTCTTATAAAACACAAACACTATATTTGCTTTGCTAAGGGAATAAGAAGGTTTAGAAGGAGTAAATAATAACAAAAAAAAAGAAAAAAAATTTTGTATAAAATAATTTATTATTTTTTTATCTTATAAAAAACCACAAAAAGTAAAACAAAATTAAAAAAAAAATAAATATTTACAAAATAAAAAAATTATATATTTACTAATTTAAAATTACAATAAAAAGTCTTAGAATTTGTTTTATAATTAAAAAAAATAATTATTAAACTAAAAACACCAATCACTGGTGTTTTGTTGTAAATGTTATTGTAATTGTTTTATAAACTTAATTAAACTTTTTTACAAACACCTTTAATGTATTTATTTTTCAATATAATTTGCTGTTACATTTTACTATAATTTTCTAGATATTTTAGATCTTAAATTAAAAACTAAATTTTCTTTGACACATTTTATAGGTTTTATTTTAATTAAACTTTATTTGTTTAATTTTTTAAGGTTTTTCTCTTTTTCATTTTATGCTTCAATTGTACAATACTGTTGTATTTTCTATGGTGCCGTTTATATTCTTGTTTTGTTTTATTCTTGATTATTTAAAATAAATAACAAAAAAAAAAAAAAAAATTAAATATAAAAATAATTAAACTAATAAACAAACAAAAATAAAATAAATTTAAATTATTAGAATATGTATAAATAAATGAATATTAGCTAAAAATTATATACACAATTTTGTTGGTCTTAAAATTTTAACAAAAATTTTTTTTATTTTATAAATTTAAATTTAATTTATTTTAAAATTAAAACTTCAATTATATATTAAATGCCTTAGGGGAGAATTTTTCTTGTATTTAAAACAAACATAGTATTTGTGTTAGTTTTTTCTTTTTTCTTTTTGCTTTTTTTTTTTTTTGGAAGGATTTAAACGGTAAGAGAATTTTGAATGATTTTTACCGATTTCGAACATTTAAGCAGTTTTTTTAATAAAATACATTAAGGGAGCAAGTTTTGAAGAATTGCCAAACATTCAATTGATCACCCGAAAATGGCAAATGATCATTGATAAAAATGCTATATTTAATATTGATTAAAAAATTTTACTATAGTGTATTGCACTAAGATCCCAATTTATTACAATTATTTATTATTGTAATAAATAGATAAATAAACGCGTCGAGGAAAGGTTTCCCCACCAAAATTTTTTGGTTTTATCAAAAAAACTATTTATTACAATAATAAATAAGTGTAATAAATTGGGATCTTAGTGCAATACACAACAGTAAAACTTTTTAATTAAATGTTTGACGTCACAAAATTTTTGAATAACCCTTTTTAATATTGATTTTCTCTAGGGCGAAATGAAAATTTTTCTATCGAAAAATACAAAAATACATTTTGAACTTCAGCATCTCCGATTTTGATGAAATTTTGTATATAGATTCTCCTAGCTGATACAATTTTTAGAGTCCTTCAAAATTTTGAATTTTCGCTTTGGTTAAGATTTTATAGCGGTTCAAATTTCGTTTCTTCTTTTTTTTTTTCAAAACATAAAAATGCCTACAACTTTTGATACGGTTATCAGATTTTTATGAAACTCATGTTTCAGCGTGTGAAGATCTATATTCTATCGTGATCCTCCCTGAGCCCGCTTTTTTTGGTTTTTATATTTTAATGTCAACTCTATAATCCATATTTGAGAGAAGGTTAAGGAAAATGCTTTTTGAGATATATGTAAATGAGTCAAGGGCATAATTGATATTCTTCAATACATGATAAAAAATTTTAACGCAAAGAATATAAAATTAAATTATATACGCTGAAATATGAGCCTTATTTTATTAAAATCTGATAACCAAATTAAAAGCTATAGGTATAAAAATGGATATGTTTAATAAATAAACATGTAAAAAAATGGAAAATATAAAAAAGCTATTAAAACCGCTTTTAATTTCAAAATCGGTAAGAAAGTTTAAGACTCTTATTTTGTTTGTATGATAAAAATGTGTATGAAAAGTGAATAACAATAAAATTTATACATACTTATGCATACAATTTACCTTGTTGCTGCTTCGCACCACCATTAAACAATTTAATTTCATTTAAACAGCCAATGGTGGTATTATGTGAGGAATGAGATCTCATAATGCAGCTGAATTAAATTCTAAAATTAAACTATTACCGCCAATGCCATTGGAGCTAGCAGCTGTAGTAGTGGATAGCTGATGTTGTTGATTGTGATTAAGAAGTTGATTTTGTGGCTGTTGAGATGTTGAAGTGGCAGAAGAGTTTGACGTTGTAATAGCCAAACCCTGTTGTTGATGATTTTGAGTCTGGTTTGCGGTTTGTTGGTGTCAAGATGTCATTATAGACTTGACAGCTTCATCAATGCCGCCCACAACACAATTGAAATCATTTAATTGTTGCTGCTGTTGTTGTGGGGTGTTGTTAGTATGATGATGGCTATTCATAGATGAATTTGCAGTTCCTGCAATATTGTTTGAAGTTGCATGTGAATGATGTTGTTGCTGTATGCTGTTATGATGCAGGCCAGTATGATTCATTATTTGAGCACCAGAGGTATCCATAAGCATTGGAGCCTCAGTTGAGGAATTACCCATTAGACAGTCACCCAATTCATCGACTAATTGACGACGTTTTGTTGATTCCTGACATGAAGAGGGATTATTTCCCGTTCCTTGATTATCATTTAAAATGGTATCACCTAGAAACGAGCCCATCGAATGATCTAGGGAAAATGACAACGAATCGGCTTCGGAACTTTGCAAGTTTAAGATGCTATCGATAGCATTCTGAACATGGCGTGTTATGTCGTCATCAAACTCCCCTGAGCCAGCATGATGATGACCATGTATATTGCCCTGCTGTTGGTGATGATTCATTTGCATCATATGATTATTAAGCATTTGTTGTTGCTGGGCAGTCATATTTTGATGTTGCGACAAGTTCATGAAATGCGTTTGCTGCTGTTGTTGATTATTGTCGATATGATTGTTGTAGGAAGCAAAATTCTGATGGTTCATCATATGTGAAAAACCATTGGTTTGTGAAGGATTCTCTTGGGCGTTGGTATCTACTCCTAAACCATCATGCAGTGAAAGTAAAGCAGCATCCATTAATTCTTGAGCATGTGTTGTATCATTTGGCACTAAGTTGTGATGATGATGATTCTGTGACGGCTGCTGTTGCATGGCTAATGGTGAAGATGAAGAGGCGGATGAATCATTGATACTACCATTGTTTAGAGGGCCTTCGCACAGTTTCTTTTGAGGGCTTTCTTCATCTTGTGTTACATGTGGTTGCTGTTGGCCTTGTTGTCTTGCATGTTCGTTATTTTCATCTACAATATGACCATTCCATTGACGTTTTCTTGAGGTCAAACATTCATTGTTAACGGCATTGTTTGTACTGTTGTTGCTAGTAAGAAAATCAGGAAATTGTGCCTCCATATTTTGCATCCATCTGGGATTATTTGCCGAACCCAATTGTATGTGATGTGGTATGCTGTTGGTGTTATTCATAAAGTTACTTGAATGTTGCTGCTGCTGATTGGATGTCATGAAGGAATTGCCAGTAAAATCAGCTTCCCAGTTTGATTTTTCTTTGGTCACACAATGACTATTTGAGGGAGACTTATTTGATTCTCCAAATATGGATTCCAAACCAGATTCAATATCATCGGGAGAATCAGATCTTTCTTTATTTCCTGATAGATGTACAGGAGATTCACCAAACATAGCTTCCAATCTGGTCTCTACATCCTTTTGAACTTCACTATCCTCAGAGCCACTAAAGAATTCATTTAAATCTGCAGCTGGTTGATGTTCCTCATGGGTCGATAAAGTCAAAGGTGGCTGTTGATTTTGTTGACTACAACTGCTGGCAACTAGAGGAACATTACAATTGGTAACAGCGACATTTGGTTGAGCTTGGCTTTCTATATTTTCCTTGACACAGCCATTGGGAAACAAACCGTGAGAACTTGCATTTGTTAGAAAATCTAAAGTTTTTGTCAAGGGTTCAGCAGTACTGTGCGACGTTGAATTATTGGTAGAATTTTCCGGATTCTTGGTATCAGCTGAATTAATCAAATTCAATTCCTTTTGTATACACAACCAATCATCATCCTGTTGTTTTGTGTTACCTTGATTTACTGGCAAATGTGAGAAATCGAAATTATTTGTAACAACTTCTGGGTGAGCTGTAGTGGGAGTTGTGACATGATTTTGCTGAAAACTATTGGCGTTGGTTGTATTTGTGGCCCCTTGAAGATTGCTCTCAAACGTATGGCTGATTTTAGCTTGTTTGGCCGCTTTAGCACTATGATGTTTAGTAGTTGTTGTTGTGGAGCTTGAGGTAGTTGTACTTTGAACAGGAGCTGCTGTTGTAGTCACAGTGGAGGCTGTACTTACTGCAGCTGCTGCTGATTCTTTAGGTTCTTGTTTTTTCATAATGAAACTAGGAGTTATTTCCGATTCAATATCAAAATCATCAAAGCTTTCTTTTTCCTCTTTTTTGTTTTCATTGGTTGCTGTCGTGGGAGTGGTAGGAGCAGCAACAGGTGTAGGTGTTGGCTTGTTGACTGCTCCATTAAACGCATTATTCGCTGGTTTGGCTATATTCACAGAGGCGTTGGCCAAGTGATTGTAATAACTATTTGAACTTTTACTCTCCATATAAGATTGTTTCCATTGATTTGATAGTTCTTCCTTTTTAGTTTCCTTCACCTCGGCAGTTTGCTTTTTGAAAGAACTATTGACTACTGGGCTTTGTTTGAGTAAATCAAATGAATCCATAGAACTGCAAGAACTTTTCACACCACTCGAAGATGTTAGAGAGTTCTCACAAGGCTCTCCTTTTATTTCATTTTTAATCGAATCCAATGAGGCGGATGATGATGGCAAATTGTTACAGAAGTTAGAATTACTATCGTTGTTAGAATTTACTTCTATATTTAATTTAATATCTTGAGGTTCAGTTTTTACTTCGTTCTTTATTTCATCAAAAATAGCCGACACTGAAGTACAGGGCGAGGCTTCGGATATATTTGTGATATTTGAGTTTTCAATTTCCTTTATAAAATCCTTTTTATCCTCTTCAGGTTTCTGCTGTTGCTTTATTTCATATTCTAAAATATCCTTTTCTAACTGCTTGGAATCTTCAATTTCCTGTTTTAAATCGTCAATCATTAATTGCTCCATTTGACAGATTTCCGATGTGCGATGTTGTAACTGCAAAAAATAGGGGGAAAGAAAAAATTTTATATATAAAATAAAATCAACTCTTAATGAATAAGCAAATTTTGTCAATTACTCTTCTCACCATTGATTCTTGTAATAATATTTGTTGAAATTTCCCCGATAAATTACGAAATTTATCCTGAAACCGTACAGCGGTCTTTTCAAACTCTTCTTCCTCTTCACTGGGTATGTCTTCATCGGTTTGATACATACAGTGATATCTGAAAATGTATTTTTTTTTTAATTAATATTAAAATTCATTTAAATTTTTTTGAAAGTGGTATTTTATTTACCTGATTAAACGTTTTACAGCCTCTTCCTTGTTTTGGAATGGACTTTTATAGTCGGGATTTAAGCAGCTTTGTTGATCTACTTCTAATTGCCGCAGGAATCTAACGTTTGCAAAAGAAGAATATTCAATATTATTGAAGGTCGATACAATTTTATTTAATGGATGATGAGTTTGGTTTTAATATAACAACTTAATTACAATGAGTTAGTTTTACAAGATATTCAACATTAAGGCAAACAAATTCCTATTGAGATTAAAATTTTAAAGGCGTTATCAATAATTAAAGACATCTTTACTCGAAGACTCTTTGGGACCATTGTTAACCTTCCCTGACAGATAAGAGGAAAAGAAATAGCAGTAGAGGCAACACACTAGTGTTACGATAGATTGATGATCGGGTTTTTCAACAGGGACGCTACAAAAGTACAGCGACAGGGACAGCATCCGACGCCATATTTCTTGCTACTCTTTTGACATTTCTCTTCAGTAAGGTTTGCCGTTTCATGATGGAAAGATATACGTACCAACAATGAGTCGAAATTATTAAAATTTACTACTACACGTACTCCATTAGTCATCAATGCATCACGAAAATATTACGGTTTGGGGCGGCTTATGGGCCGGCGACGTCATTGGGCCGTACTTCTTCCGAGATGATCAAGACCGGCACGTTACTGTGAATGGGAATCGCTACCGTTCAATGATAACCAAATGTTTTTGGCCCGAATAGAATGTATGGACTTGAAGGACATGTGGTTTATTGAAAACTAAGTTTGGATAACGTGTTATTTCACGAAATGGTCCAGTCGATAGGCCGCCTCGGTCGCGCGATTTGACACCGTTAGACTTTTTCCAGTAGGGCTATGTCTATGGTCTATGGCCTATGTGAACAAGCCACGATTGATGACCTTCGCAATAATATCGAATGTGAAATTGCAGCAGTATCGGGCGATTTATGCTTGAAAACTGTCGAAACTTGGGGTCAGCAAGCGTACCCGTGATGGCCATGCAAAAGAAATCGAGTTCAATACATTATAGCATCAAACGTGTTTTTACAGGAATAAATAATTTCATTAATATCCAAAACCGTTTTTTTTTTATTATTTAAAAAAGCTTTTGTAGCGCTCTTATTGAAATTTATAAAGCCCATAACATCACTCAGTTTACACTGCTGGATGTCCTGATTTTCTTTGTGGAATCTGTCAGTGGCAGAGGCTGTCTTGAAATTTATAATTGCTAACTATTAAGCGGAAGTAAGTCTACTTAAAAATTTCAGATAAACTAGAATCTGTTCGCATTCCTATAACCATTTACAAGCTCCTACTACTAGAAAGAGCGCTATTTAGCATTTTATATTTTGCAAGCAATCCAGCAAATAAATAATGGAAGTCTGTCCTAGGTTAATACAGATGAGGCATCGTTTAGATAGGAAACTTTCCCACAGAATACTGTCACTATCAAGACTAGATATATTCTTATATCTGTCCGTCATGACAGGGCACTGTTTGATTGGAAAGCTGAAGGTTGCGAAGAAGAAATCCATAAACATATACCCTGTATTTATCCTTTCTTATCATCAACAGGGGACTAACTCTGAGCTCTTATTTGATTGAAAACGTAGGTCTGACTCACTTAGATTTTAGCCGATTTAAGAGCTATGAAATCATATAACGAAGGGAAAAAGTCACATGATTTTATAGTCTTTGTAAGACAGGGGGGTTACTGCGTATTTCGTTTTGAAAGAATTATTTTCGAAACACACAAATTCGAAAAGTTCTATTATCGAAGCGAGATACACAGTAACCCCTCAGATAACCCTAACCTAGGATCTGATAATAAACAAAACGGATTATGGTATTATTTTTCCAGGGGCCAAATTGCCGCATTTGATATCGATCGAAAACTCAGACTTTTAAGCGAATATTGTGAAGTATACTTTAGGGATGTTGAAAGTTACTTCGATGCAAAAAGTTTATTGAAATTTTATCATCAATTTTGATTCCTTTTTAAAAAACATATAGTTCAATTAAAACTCTTTTACTATTGTTCATCTTTTGTCAAATAACTTCAAAAAAATATAGTAAACTGTGCATCTTTTGAATAATTTTGATTATCCTTAAAGTATGCTATACAAATGTTCTGAAAATTTCTAAAATTTCGATCGATATCGAATGCCGTAATTTGGCCCCTGGGCTAACGTTATTAAATTATTTCAATTAACAGGATTTTTATATATAAGTTGGGAATTTAGTACACTACACTATCTATAAATTTAGTAACTAAAAAATTGTATAATACTAATATCTTTAGTAGAAAAGATTTCGTTATAATTACTAAGCAAAAAAAATATTTTTTGTTAATGATTCTTAAAGAAACGAGAAAAATTTCTTTATATTTGTTAGCATTTAAAGGATTAATATCAACCAACTACTCACAAAGAAAGACGAGCAAGTTTTGCTTTGGGTGAAATTTGTTCCTCTGTTTTAACAACAGTTTGACTCTGAGCAATTGGATTACCGACAATATTAACATTAACGCCACCATTAAATATTGAATTCTGAACAACAGAACTATTATTCAATGGAAGTGTGCCTGGTTGTATTGAGGGTGTTAGTGTCAGCAAGGGTTTTCCAGATCCTGCAGCTGCCATAGCTGACGTTGTTGGCACCAAGACAGATGTGCAAGCTGTTGATGTCGATGCTGATGTTGTCAGTGAGGTTGAGGATGTTGCTGCCGCTGAGACTGTTATTAGTTGAGGTAAAGCTGAGACCACTGTATTCATGGCAGATGATACAGCTGATGTTTGTTGCAAGCCAGACGTAGTTATCGAAGCTATGGCTCCAGTAATAATAGGTACATAGGCTTTTTGGTTACCTATAGATACAGCAAATGTAGGCGCTCCCGACAACACTGAAGATGGGAATTGTATCTGAGTTCCTGATTGTATTTGAGGGATTTGTTGTTGCTGCTGCTGTTGACTTAGAGCGGTTAGCTGAGGTATTGCATTTAAGGACGTTGAAGCAGTCGATACTGCTAGAGATACATTAGTATTATTAGTTGTTGTTGTAGATGTGGGAAATATAAGTGGAGGTGGTCCTTTTTGAAATCCTGTTATATTATTTAAATTTGCGTTAAATGTAAAATTATTGGAGGGTTTTGTAGAAGAAATTTGTAATTTCTGTTGTTGCTGCTGCTGATGTTGTTGCATTAACTGTTGCTGTTGCATTTGTAAATGTTGCGTGAAATGTTTTTGCTGTAATACTGCTGGCATATTGATCATGTGAGAATACGGTAGTGAGGATAATGATGAAGTTGTTGTCAGAGATGATAATTGTGGCAATTGAGGATTTATTATATTTTGATTTCCCAAAGTAGAGCTTAAAGTACTTGGATTAGTTTGGGACTGTTGTAACTGTATTTGTTGTTGTTGTTGCTGTTGTTGAACTTGGTTTGTTTTGTTTTTAGTATTAGCTTTGCTATTAACTCCAACAATTGCCATGGAAGCTTGTGATCCAGGATTATTATTTGCATTAGCTATATTCAAATTGTTAGCGTTTAAAGCAACTGTGGGCTGTTGCTGCTGTTGTTTGGCTTGTTTATTTTGTTTATTCTGTTGAGCCTGTTGCTGCTGATGCTGTATGGGATAAATATGTATTTTTTGTGTTGGCTGTTGTTGAATATTACTTATGGCTGTTGGATTTCCCGAAACATTTGTTGCTGTAGCCATATTAGCCGGTAATGTTGAATGATTATTTGGTTGCACTATATTGGCTGGTATACTACCCACATTTACCTTATTATTATCGGGATTAAAGTTATTAGATTGCATTAGAGGAAAACTATTGCCGACATTAGCAGCATTGGTAGCATTTGTTATATATGGCTCAGGAGTGGGTATTTCTTTACCCGCAGCCAGAATACGTTGTTGTTCCATAAAAAGTCTTTGTAATGATGTATTGATTTCAACATCGGTCATTGGTTTATTGAAGGCAGCCACTACATTTGGATCTAAATCCGCTGGCAAGGGCATAGAGCTGAGTAGATTTTTATGTTGTAGTTTTACTGTCAAATATTGGATTTGCATTTGAACCTGTTTGAACATTTGTTGTTGCTGAGGTGTTAGTTGTATAGTTTGAACTCTTGAAACCGTGTGTTGCGGCTGATTAGCAGCCGTGGATGAATTGTTTATGTTGTTTGGAGGAAGTCCATTGTTTAGATTATTTATGGGTGTATTTAAATTTAGGTTAGATGTTGTATTAGGAGTGTTAATGTTATTTGTAACATTTGAAAAATTGGGAACAAAATTGTTGGTAGCCCGGTTTTGTTGTGTCTGCTGCAGATTATTTTGAGGCTGTTGTTGCATGGGTGCTGTAACTCCCACAAGTTTGATGCCCGTTGAAGTTTGTGTTTGAAACGGTTGTATTGATACTACATTTGATGTAGTTGTGGTTGTTGTCGAGGTGGTTGATGTTGATACCACTGGCTTACCACTTGCTGTATTTGGCTGCACTATTTGTACTGGATTATTATTAGGTTTTTGAGAAAGAGGATCTAATTTAGGCATTGGTTTGACAACTGAAGCATTTTTCATAAGAGCCACATCGGCAGCTGTAGTTGTTGAGGCTTTTGGTTTACGAACAGGCTTCTTTTTAGGTACTGCTCCTGTATTTGGTGCTCCTCCAGAGCTGTTGATCTGTTTTACATCCTGCTTAGCCTTCGACTGGTCAATTATGGGGGCTACATTGGCCACTTGTTTCGTTGTGATTGAATTTGTTGTAGTTGATGTGGCGGGTTGCGTTGAAGAGCACACTGTTGTTGTGTTGGATGTTGTGGTGGTAGTCGTCGTTGTTGTTGTAATCATATTTTGTATATTATGTTGTGAAGTCATAGGATAGACTATTTGTTGTTTGGGCTGTTGATTGCTAGTGGTCAATGCACCCATTGATCCCATATGTAGTTGTGGTTGTGCCATTGTTAGATTACTTGATGACTGCAGTTGCTGCTGTTGTGTTGCCTGATTTGGATTTTGCTGCTGTGCAGACAAAGGATTGACATCATTAAAATGTAATTGTCCTTGATGCAAACATGTAGCCAATTGTTGAGCGTTTATTCCAGCTGGAGCTATAAGCAAGCGCTCCGTTGGTCCTATCGATGCTGTTGTTTGATTTGCATTTATAGGCGTTATTTGATTATTTAAAGGATTCAAACTAAACAATTGTTGAGTGCTTGGATCAATTTTGGGCAATTGTATATACCGTTGTTGGGATAATGTAACATTTGGTGCAACTTGTGAATTAATTCCCAAATTCATATTTATACTTGTAGTCAAGTTTGCATTTAAATTACTATTGTTCAGATTAGTACTTGCATTCGAATTGATACCATTTGTATTAACCTCTGAAGGTTTCTGCAACTGATTACTCAAATTTTGTGTTACTTGTTGCTTGGACAAATCGTTGTTCTGTTTGTTTCCCTTTTTATTCGACTTACTAATAGCCCCCGTTGAAATGGTTGCGCTGGAATTGGTTGTTGTTGCGCTTGTTGGTGTAAGCATAGGTTGTGGTAAAGTAGGCTGCTGTATGGCTGATGGCTTCGGTGGCTCTACTTTAGTCGGTTCATTTATAATGGTTACATTGGGGAGAGCTCCCTTTAACAAAGCCTGCAATATTAATTGTGATTGTTGGTCTTGTGGCTGATTGGGATCATGCCTTAAAATTAATCTTTCACACTGTTCCGAAACAGCCAATGTCAAACTTCCTGTAAGCTGGGGTATAATTCCAGCTATTGTATTTGGTGTACCCACTGAAATAGAAACGTTACCTGACATACCAGGCAACATCGATGGTTGTGGAGTTGAAGTCATTAAAGAATTTTGTGTACTGTTAGGTTGACTGGCAAGCGGTACATTTATTTGTGGGCTGGGTAATGAAAAAGCTGGCTGTTGTTGTTGGTTAAGAGTGCTGCTGGATGTATTCGAAGCCTGTGAAGAGTTTGAAAACTGGGGTAGGGCCACTAACTGCATTGATCTAGGTTGTTCTTGTTGTTGTATAGTTTGATTTTGTGTTGAACTTGTTGCGCTTACAGTCATGTTGTTACCTGTGTGATTGGGTTGAAAAACTATCTGAGTTTGTGGTAACTGACCCATTGGACTTGAATTGGTATTTTTATCCATTATTGGCATTATTTGTATTTTGTTTTCAACTAAAGGTGTCATAGGTGTCGAAATCATTTGCGACTGATTGTTGCCCAGTCTGTTGTCAATTTGAGAGATTTGTATATTACCAATTTGACTGGGAACTAAAGATGGAGTGGCCAAAGGTGTAGATATTGCACTGGTTGTTATATTCATTGGCGGAGTAACAATAGCCGATGATGCTGAAGGAGTTTGCACCGGATTCATTGTATTGGCAAGTGAACTATTTACAGCAGTTGTAGTGCTAGTTGTGTCTTTTTTCGTATTCCTTTTAGCAGCAGGTTTTCTTCTTGGCTTCACTGCAGCCGTAGTAGTAGTAGTAGTGGTTGATGTTGCCATGGAAGAGCATACAATAGTGTTGTTAAGGGCATTTGATGGAGCCATAGTATTACTTATTAATTGTGGCATATAAGTGGAAGGCATGGAAGCTGACGCCGTACACATTGGCATTGAAAATGTAATATTTGTGTTTAGAGGTTGAGAAGACAATAGCGTAGGTTGTTGTTGTTTCAATTGTAACAAATTGTTATCATTTTGTTGACTATTTAAATTTTGTTGAGATTGTTTTTGTATCTCCTCCTGTGACGGTAGTCGTGGTATGGTTATAGAATACGGTTGAGCAACTGACGAATTTATTGCTCCCCCCATACCATTTTCGGTAGGATCAATTTTAATGACAATATTAGCCGCTGCCTCTTGTGACGTTTCCATATTTTCGTTTTGAGTTGTTGATGTTTGAACTCCGGGTATACTCAAGGTATAGGGCAAAGTTTCACTCGAACCATTGGGCTGTGGTATAGATATGGTAAAGGATGAATTCAAAGATTGATTGGGTGACACTTCTTCAGTTGGACTAGAGTCCATAAAATCCTCATCGTCTTCATCAGTAATACCACAAAGTTTCATAACATTACCTAAGTCCAATTTGCCATTGCTTGCTCTTTGATTTTGTGGTGGAGGAGGCGAGGGTGGTGAAGCCAATATTGGCGTTGTAGATTCTTGCAAATTTTGATTGATGTGATTTAAAGGTGGTGTATTGGTGGTAAATTGTTGTTGTTGCTGCTGACCTGTTTGATCATGACTCGTATTAGGAACCATTTTTATTGTGTTGCTCGATGAGGTTATGGTGGGAGCCAGAACCGATGTAGTAGAAGTATTTGTATTTAGTGATTTATTGGCGGTGGTTGTAAAAGTTTTATTATTATTGACCGCGGCAGCATTTATTGATGAATTAGCGGCGGCTGGAGGTTTCTTTTTCCTTGGTTTTGCTTTCTTCTTAGGTTCTTGTGGCACAGTTTGTGGCTGAGGTTGTTGGACAGTCTGTTGCGTCTGTTGTTGTATATGTTGAGTCTGTTGCTGAATTTGATGGGCCTGTTGCTGAGCCTGTTGTACTTGATTTTGTGTTTGCTGTATCTGCTGCTGTAACTGTTGAATTTGTGCTTGTTGTTGCTGCTGCTGATGTTGTTGCAGCTGTATGGTTGCTGCAGCATTTAAGCTCAATTGTATCTGTGGTGGATTTTGGGTTTGTTGTAATTGTGGACTAGCGGCGGGTATATTTTGTAATACCGGTGTAGGTTGTCTTATGGGTTCTGGTGTTACTGCCACCGGACAATGGGCCGGCGATGATTGAGTTAAATTGCTCATTGCATTTGATGAAAAGAGATCATTTGTTGCTGTATTGTTGGCGGTGGTATTATTTCCTGAATTTTGTTGATTCTGTTGCTGACCATTGTTAGCAGCGTTTTGTGTTTGTGGTGGCGGTGGAGTTTGAAAGGTTGCACCAGCCGCAGCAGCTGCGGCAATCTGTTGAATATTGGCGCCACTTAACTGAT
This sequence comes from Stomorhina lunata, assembly GCA_933228675.1. Classification (NCBI taxonomy): domain Eukaryota; kingdom Metazoa; phylum Arthropoda; class Insecta; order Diptera; family Rhiniidae; genus Stomorhina; species Stomorhina lunata. The sequence goes on from OW121740.1 coordinate 127,330,188, forward strand.
TCAGATTAATATTAAATCCTTGCGAGTTTTGTTGAAATTGTGCCGTTCCGGGCAATTGGGAAAGTAGAGTAGTAGCGCCAGAAGTAGTCAGACCATTTGGCATCTGTATCTGAGCTGTTAGACCGTTACCATTAGCGGCTGCTGCAGCAGCTAATTGAAGGTTTTGTATTTGAGCAGCTACGCTGGGACTTAATAAATGACCATTGATTGTGGCTGCAGTAGTTGCAAATTGTTGAGATCTTTGCTGTTGACTATTGGCCGCGGCTGCGGCTGATAGAGCGGCATGTAAACCACTTAGTTGTGTTATGGCTGGTGATTGCGATTGAGTTTTAATGGTCTGCAAATGGTTTGCCTGTTGTATGAGGTTGGCCTGAGAAGAAACTATAAAAGTAGGCGTGGCGGCAGCTAATTGCATGGTAGCTCCATTCGTACCCAAAATACGTAAAACTTGCTGGGGCTGCTGATGCTGCTGAAGCTGAGGTTGAGCTCTATTTTGAATGACTAAGGAGGGAGTGGCGGTTAGTTGTGGTGTAGGTGGCCGCAGAATTAATTGAACTCCTTGAGGCGTATTTTGCTGTACTAACACTGGTACTTGGTTGAGCAACAAAGGTTGTTGAGCGGCTGTCGTTAGATTAGCAGTGGCACCAGAGGGTAGAATTATTTGCTGTTGTTGACCCGGTTGGGCTGATTGTGAGATCTGCGTTAAGGATGGCTGAGACATATTGCTTGCTGAATTAACTGGTGCCGGAGGAGGCGTTGGAGTTGGGGTTTTCGATTTCTGATGTTGAGCTAAATTTATTTGATCTACAAGTTGTTGCTGCTGTTGCTGGAAAAGTTGTTGTTGCTGCTGTTGATGCAACTGTTGAGGTTTCGGCAGAATTTGTTGGGGAGCTTTACTTGATTTCGTTCCCCCTGATGCCGCTGTAGACGTCACAATATTCGTTGTTGGCGTAGGATTGAATCTAATTTGCTGCTGCGGCTGCTGCAAATGTTGATTTTGTTGGTGAGAAGTTGCAGCAGCTATTATCTGGCCTTGAGGTCCCTGAATTAACTGAAACGTTTGTTGCTGGGGACCGCCAGCTCCATTGCTATTATTAGCAATGGTAAATTGTTGTTGTAACATTTGCATGGATGGTTGTGGTGTTGGCGGTTTAATTGAAGCCGAAGTTATAGCAGTACCACTAGGACTGGGTGATGGACTATCTGCTATTAAGGGGCTACTGGTAGTTTGATATTGTTGATATTGTTGTTGATGATTTTGTTGTAATTGCTGCTGATGCTGTTGGCTTATGGGCAAAACTGTGGCACTGTTGGCAGCACCTCCTTTTTTCGTTTGATTTTTTGGCGTACTAGCCACAGTTGTTGTCGCAAACGTATTCGGTGTATTGTTGATCGTTGATGCATGTAATTGCCCATAGCCGCCGGCTATAGTTGTGGTGGTTGATAAAGATGGTAGGTGAGAATAGTGGCTAGAGGAACTAAATATTTGGTGATGCTGTTGTTGCTGTTGACGTTTGTTGCCCTTCTGTTTTAAATGAAATTAATAAATTAATTAAATGGAAACTAGAGAATTTATTCAATTACTTAAAGTTAATGTCTTCATTAACAGGGAGACAATAGGTTATTATTAGAAGTTCTTACCTTATTAAGTTGTATATTATTGGATCCTACTAGAGTAGTATTCAATTCATTTCCAGTCGTTGTTATTGTAGGTAAACTCGTTGTTATTGCATTTTGTGAGACACTATTAGGAAAACCTGCCACTACATTTAAGCCACCACCAGCCGTTACACCAATAACACTGGTGGCAGCTGCCGGCGACTGTGACGGACTGGGCTGGAAAACCACAGTGCCAGCACTTGGACTACCATTAGTAAATTGGTGTATGGACTGTCTGCGACCCGGTGTTACAGTTTTACGTTCCTATATTAATTGAGAATATAATGTTTAATTTGATATTGTATCTAAATTATAAGTTGTATGATCTGGTATTTAAAGGATAACTAACCTGTTCATGTGTGCTGTTATTTGTTAAAGGATTGCCCGTTACTAGAAGTACATCTTGTGGAAATGGTGATAATGATGGTGATGGCTGTAAGCGTGGACTAGCTGAGATCGAAGGTGATGGGCTGGGCGTTAAAAACGGACCCGGAGGAGACAATATTCCTAAAAAGGGAAAAGAAAAATATTTAAAAATTAACATATGTCCATAAAAGTTTATAAGAAATAGTTTAAGTTTCTGTTAGAGTTCTTTGGATTTATGTAAGAATAATTTCTTGATATTATATTTATTTTTGAGTTAAACAGGGAAGAAATTTTTGAAAAAATAATTATATTAGATATGAACGTATTCAAGAGATCAAAGTTATTTTCAAACCGTTTCAAAAGTTTGCAAAAATTTAATTTTCCGCTTTGTTATTCATTTCATCCAGAGACATTTGAACTTTTTCTAAACATTAATTATTTATGCTTTTATTGTGTAAAGTGTTTTTATTTCACATATTTCAAATATGTTTCTATGGAAAATAAACTTCAAAGTCGTTTTAGAAGATTTTCCTAAGTATGTATAATAAATAAAATATTATAGAGTTGTAAAATATTCCTTTTTCGTAAAGCAGTTATTTTAACGCCTTAGCTACATTCGATTTAAAAACACGGAAAAATAATTTTAGATAAGTTGTTAAATTTTTCAATCACGATTTCGTGATAGAAACCTACATAGAACGAATCCTTTAGTCATTAGAGATTAAAAAAAAAAAAAAAACATGAAACTAATTTTTTTATTACCATTTCAAACAACGTTTTCTTTTTACTGTGTACGAATAATAAAAATGTCTAGAAAATTTGTATAAAAGATCTTTGAATACTAACATATGTGAGTTTTCCTAAAAGCTTTTAAAATTTGTTTGTCGGGACATAATTTTTGTTTTTATGTTTCACAAAAAAAAAAAAAAATGAAAACTTCACAAGTGGAAGTCATAACGACAAAAAGAAGAACCTATTACCTACAGCAAATACCAGCTAACAAAGAATCTGATGAGGATGTTACAAATTTATTTAGCAGATACTTTATAAAGACAATATGTTTGAATAGGGTTATTACCAATTGGTAAAGATTTTGAAATTAAGAAACCGAGCTACTTTTAGGTACTGAATATCAAAATATATAGTTCTGGGTATTGTATACAGTACAAATTCGATAGTCCGGAAATACGCGAGTCTGGACACTCCAATGATCCGGACACTTCTACAATTCGAACAAAGTTGTTACCTCTACAATCCAGACAAATTTTATTTGCACTTCACACATGGTTTTTGCAGCACATAATTAGTCATATCTCGATTTCTTACCAAATTTAAAAGCAAAATTCGATATCTAATTGACGAAATAGATTTTAATAAAGAGCAAGTTTATAATGCATTTGAATCTTCTGTTAGAGCTTACAATGCAAAAGTCAACCCCAGAGAGAAACATTTTCTATGACCACTTGACATTTATGCCAGGCTCAAATGCTGCAGGAATACATAAACTGACCCTTTTGGTGCAGATCCAAAAGCCTATAAGGTTTCTAAGACCGGTTCAAAAATTTTTAAAAAAGTAAAACCTTAAGAATGATAGCTTGTTTGCACTAAAAAAGCTATGAATTTTAATAATGAAATACTTAACTGAAGAAGACTGGACTGACTGACTGGACAAATGTAATACATGAAAAGCAGAAAAGTTCTTTATTGGCTCTAAAGATACACATGGAAAAAAGTACTTATTTTTATACCCCTATAAAAAAAAACTGAAAATAATTGCCAACATTTCGGGTCACCCTAATAATAGATATTCAAAATATTTGGGATGAAGAGCATCTGGAATAAGATGTTTTTGCAGCACACGTACTACTTTTTTATTCTTTATACTTGAACTTTTTTTCTACAATAAAAAGAAAACTAAAAAAACGTATCTAATATGCAGAGTTTTGAAAGAATCACATCACATAAGAACGGTTGCACTATTTCGCTAATTCTTTTTCTCAATTGCTTGTTATACCGCAACTATAGTTTTTATGAATACAAAAATTTCCACCTATGGTGGTGAAGGTTATACAAATATTGTTATTAACACAAATCCCAGAATTCCTAAAAAGATTTGAAAAATGTCCAAAAATGGGTATTTTTAGTTTTTTTGCTCTAGTTGCTTGACCATTTTCAGGGCGACAAAGTGCCTGACCTTGATCCAAAAAAATTGGTGAAATTTTTTTTACAGCTCGTGTGCGTTCGGAGGAATTATGGATCAAAATTGAAATTTCCGTAAACAATATGTCTAATTTGAGTGACTCTGGTACTAACACCGAATAAACAAGAAGTTATATTTTTGTGAAGTTTTCTTTCAGAAAATTATAAATATGTTATATGTTACTTAAGAAATTTTGTAAATAAATAAAAACACTAAAAATACTTTTTACCCAAAAAACGGGGAAAAATGGTTTATTTTTTAAATATTTTAAGCACTTTTTACATAATAAAGCTTTTAATACACTTCTTGCTTGTAAAATATTTGAAATTTTGTTCTTTTCTTAGAAAACTTAAAATCTTCTTGATTCGTTTTTTTTCGGTTATTTTTCGGTTGGGGAATGACAATTATATATCATTTTAAGTGATTTATGAGTCCGAGGTGCCCTACTTTGGGGACCGATTGTGCCGACCTTTAGGCTTTCCTTTTTCGATAACTTTTCGAAATATTTATTCATATTTTAATTTACCCATTCGGCTCTGAATGTTGATATTCCGTATGAATATAAATGTTTATTTGTAAGGAATAAGAGATTGTTAAGAGAAGGAGCATACCTTGAGGAGATTAGAAATAATTCTATACATTTTTCTCTTTAATAGAACTTTGAAAGGAAATACGTGAGAAAGATATTTTTAGGCGTTCAAAAATTATTATTTGAATTATTGCTATCATTAAGGATAAACTTTCCTGTACATTTTTATTATTCCTTTAAGTCACTTTGTTTCGGAAAGTGATAATAATTTCCACGACAACATTCTAATTGGAACAAGTGGTACTTCTCTCAGACAATGAGCTGCACCCGATTCTATTTTTAGACTCATTGAAAGGGACCTACGTTTTAACCCCGAACGGCAAATGCATTAGTTAGAGAAGTTTTACATAGCCTAATACTTAATAACCAGTGGCCAGCTGAGTTATGAGGTGAACCGCCGCTTTTTTGAAAATTTATTTTTTTTCATGTGGATCTGGCCATGGATCGAACTTGGGACGTCTGGTATGCTAGGCGGATGTCTAACCTGCTATACCACGGCTGTTCGCTAGTAGACGGAAAGTAGGCTTTTTCAAATTTAACTTTTGCTTTAATTAAACATGAAATCATTCCTTTAAAACATTATCTTTCCAAACTCTGTGGTGGCAGTAGAAGCTAGAGATGTTTGTTTTAGATGTTTCGAAAGAAGGATAATTTTGATATTTTTTGTATGTACAAGACACAAACATAACATGATGTATACATATACAAATTTTCTATTATATCTTACTTATATTTTTGTTATAAAGGTGGTGGTGTAATTTTTTTCATTTTAATCCAAATAGTATCTGTCTATGTAAAAAAATGAGTGTAAACTTTTTCTTTACAATAAATATCTGTATATGTAAATTCAAATTAAGTCAACGACAAAATGGTTTTTTGTATATAAATTATTTATTTTTTTCATATACAACAAGAACCACTCGTGTTGTACTCATTTCAGTTTATTTTATTTTTTTTGTGTATAAAGAAAATTTATTTTATAGGGTAAAAATTGATTTTTATAGTAGGTATGTGTGTGTGTATGTATGTGTAGCTAGTTTCTTTTTTATTTATACAATATTTTCCTTATTTCCTTTTAAGCACGCGACAACACGTAAAGGGATTGAAACGTTTGAATAGAGAGCAAAAAGTGAAAAAGGAGGAAGAAAATATTTATGGAAAAAAGGGACAGGAAATAATCATAATGGATATGTTTGTTGGTTATTGAATTATCCTACATAAATAGATACTATCATATATACTCGTATAAATGTATTGTAGTTAGTTTACTTATTCAATTCAAAGGATTATAAAAATTTCATTTGTTTGAGTTTGATTTTTTATTATAAAAATTTTATTTGCACAATATCAAGTTTAAATGATCAACAAATAGAAATGGTATATGTAATAAAAAAAAGTGCTATGAAAATTCTTTGACTTTATTAACAAAATTGTTATGTGAAGGAAAGGAAAGAATTTAAATAAAGATAATTTAGTTTACTTTATACATATATCAAAGTCTTAGCCTTACAGCGGTATATAAGTTAAATATGTTAATTTTTGCATATAGACAATAGTTTGACTGAATGATTTTGAAAAAAAAAAAATTACAAGTTTAGAAAGTATATCACCAATTTTAATGAAAACATATTCAAACCATTTTTTTACCTAACTAAAGGCTAAAGTCTTAGCTTTATAACAGTATATAAATTATCTGCATATTTTTGCATATTAAGGCAAAAATCAATAAAATCTAAAGTAATACAATAGAAAGAATATTAAAAAAAGTAAAAAAAAGATTGATATAGTTTTAAATAGACTATAATAATTTGCATTTAACACATACAAAACAAAATTAAACGCCAGTTCAAGGCTTAAGCCTTAGCTTTACAATGGTATATAAATAATCTGCATATATTTGCATATTAGGCCGGTAAACAGTAACAAATAGCTTGATTCAATATAAGTAAAACTTTGAAGTATGCTTTAAGCAACCCAAAATAAAAGTGTTGAACTATTCCATTAGTAAGAGGGTGTTCTTGACTCTTTAGAATTTACTATAGACTTCAAACAAAAAAAAAATATATATATTCAATACAATGAATATTTGAAAATCTATTCAAATACTTCAAAAGAAGGTCACTTAAAATGAAATTACTTTCAGTAATCTTTCACAAAGAACATTATTAAAGTTCTTTTGTTTAGGAAATCAAAAATTTTTGATCCATAAAATTTGTGTAATTAAATAAATGAATGGAAAATTGAATGAATGAATGCTCTTTTAAGGATTTTGTTTGTTCATAAAAAACAAGGAATTAATTTAATGGCAGTCTAAACTGTTTGTACAATAATAATCTCATATAATTAAATTAATTTTATGTACATAAATGTACAATATACACAACAACGAATACTTAACACAAATACAAAAAAGGGAACAAGACAGAACTTTAAAAGAAACATTTCTTTATAAAAAATATATATATTGAAATATTTTCCAATAAAAAATAGTAAAATATTCAAAATATTCCTATAAAAATAGTAAAATTTTGAATATGTTCCTATAAAAATAGTAAAATTTTGAAAATTTTCCTATAAAAATAGTAAAAACCCACGACCATCAACATAAATTTCTGGTTCAACTAAAATTAATTTCTTTCAATTAAATTGCATGGGCACCGCGATTTACATGTTTTCATTAACTCTTTCAAGTTGATACTAAATTCAAAATTTGCATTAACGTAAAAGAATAAAACAAAACTTGTCAAAACAAAAATCTTTGTCTTCATTACCAGCTGACAGTTGGTTAAAGTACAAAGTAAATGTAGATTAATAAAGGATAGGGATACAAAACATAAAGGAAAAAACTATGGTGGATAAGTTCGTCTAACTGAATCGATCATATGGTCATAGGTGAAATAGAAATGAGTGTTAACATAATTCTCGTTTTCAATTTCGCTTAAGAATTCAGTTAAATAGATGATCTTAACTACTGGCATCTAACAGTTGGTGACACAGTGTGCTGATGAAGTCCGTAGCGGGACAGAAAATGCAGCATTCCACACTGCTAAGTGTCACATAGTTTTTTCAGTATTCCTAAAATTTATTCATCTAATTTAAAAATCATAAATTAAAAAAATAATTTATGACATGAACCTGAGCCCGACTCGAACCCACGACCATCAACGTAAAATTTTCCTATATAAAAATAGTAAAATTTTCCTATGTAATAGTAAAATTTTGAAAATTTTCCTATGAAAATAGTAAAATTTTGAAAATTTTCCTATGAAAATAGTATAATTTTGAAACTTTTCCTATAAAAACAGTAAAATTTTGAAAATTTACCTATAAAAATAGTAAAATTTCGAAAATTTTTCCATAAAAATAGTAAAATTTTGAACATTTTCTTATCAAAATAGTAAAATTTTAAAAATTTTCCTATAAAAATAGTAAAATTTTAAAATTTTCCTATAAAAATAGTAAAATTTTAAAATTTTCCTATAAAAAGAGTACAATTTTGAAAATTTTCCTATAAAAATAGTAAAATTTTGAAAATTTTCCTATAAAAATAGTAAAATTTTGAAAATTTTCCCTTAAAAATAGTAAAATTTTTAAAATTTTCCTATAAAAATAGTATAATTTTCCTATATAAAAATAGTAAAATTTTCCTATGTAATAGTAAAATTTTGAAAAATTTCCTATGAAAATAGTAAAATTTTGAAAATTTTCCTATGAAAATAGTATAATTTTGAAACTTTTCCTATAAAAACAGTAAAATTTTGAAAATTTTCCTATAAAAATAGTAAAATTTCGAAAATTTTTCCATAAAAATAGTAAAATTTTGAACATTTTCCTATAAAAATAGTAAAATTTTAAAAATTTTCCTATAAAAATAGTAAAATTTTAAAATTTTCCTATAAAAATAGTAAAATTTTAAAATTTTCCTATAAAAATAGTAAAATTTTGAAAACATTCTCATAAAAATATTAAAATTTTGAAAATTTTCCTATAAAAAGAGTAAAATTTTGAAAAGTTTCCTATAAAAATAGTAAAATTTTGAAAATTATCCTATAAAAATAATAGAAAAATTTTGAAAATTTTCCTATAAAAATAGTAAAATTTTGAAAATTTTCCTTTAAAAATAGTAACATTTTGAAAATTTTCCTATAAAAATAGTAAAATTTCGAAAATTTTTCCATAAAAATAGTAAAATTTTGAAAAGTTTTCTATAAAAACAGTAAAATTTTGAAAATTTTCCTATAAAAATAGTAAAATTTTAAAAATTTTCCTATAAAAAGAGTACAATTTTGAAAATTTTCCTATAAAAATAGTAAAATTTTGAAAATGTTCCTATAAAAATAGTAAAATTTTGAAAATTTTCCTTTAAAAATAGTAAAATTTTTAAAATTTTCCTATAAAAATAGTAAAATTTTGAAAATTTTCCTATAAAAATAGTAAAATTTTGAAAATTTTCCTATAAAAATAGTAAAATTTTGAAAATTTTCCTATAAAAATAGTAAAATTTTGAAAATTTTCCTATAAAAATAGTAAAATTTGGAAAATTTTCCTATAAAAATAGTAACATTTTGAAAATTTTCCTTTAAAAATAGTAAAATTTTGAAAATTTGTATATAAAAAATTTGAAAAAAAAAATTGAATTGAAAATTTTCCTATAACAATAGTCAAATTTTAAATATTTTCCTATAAAATTTGTGAAATTTTGAAAATATTCCAATAAAAATGGTAAAATTTTTATATAAAAAGAGTAAAATTTTGAAAATTTTTCTATAAAAATAGTAAAATTTTGAAAATTTTCCTATAAAAATAGTAAAATTTTGAAAATTGTCCTTTAAAAATAGTAAAATTTTGAAAATTTTCCTATAAAAATAGTAAAATTTTGAAAATTTTCCTATAAAACTAGTAAAATTTTGAAAATTTTCCTATAAAAATAGTAAAATTTTGAAAATTTTCCTATAAAAATAGTAAAATTTTGAAAATTTTCCTATAAAAATAGTAAAATTTTGAAAATTTTCCTATAAAAATAGTAAAATTTTGAAAATTTTCCTATAAAAATAGTAAAATTGTGAAAATTTTCCTTTAAAAATAGTAAAATTTTGAAAATTTGTATATAAAAAAAGAAAAATTTTGAAAAATTTCCTATAACAATAGTAAAATTTAAAAAAATGTTCCTATAAAATTAGTGAAATTTTGAAAATATTCCTATAAAAATGGTAAAATTTTGAAAATTTTCTTATAAAAATAGTAAAATTTTCTAAAAAATAGTAAAATTTAAAAATCAAAATCATTCCTTTAAATCTCTGCTAGAATATCATTCATTCATTTACCTAGAGATTTGAAATAAAAAAAATTCTTATGAATTACTTTGATGTTATATGATGATGATGTTGGTAATTTGAAGTTTTTCCTTTATTCACAGAAAAAAATCTTTTGCAAGAGATATGAAAAGAAAATAAGAAAAAACAAAAAACTAGAATTAATTTCATTAATTCCATTTTTTTCGAAAAGGGAAGTATAGACTTGTCTTTTTCATTCATCTAATGGCAAAAGACTAGTTTGAAATGTTGACTGCTCCTTCAAAAAGGCTAAAATAACAAGAGTTTTGTTTTCTACATCAAGAAAGAAACTTTTTTGTTTTTGTGGTATTATATTAAAAAAATATACATACAAACATACATATATCATACAAAATAGAATTTTTTTTGTCAAAATTTTCCTCTTATTCTGTATGCGATAAGGAAATTCAATATTCTGAAATGCAACAGTGTTTACTAGTCATATTTGCTGGCAGCATACACAACTACAGACACACACTCTTTTTATAACACAAATATCCTTTGAGATACTTTGTATTTGGAAAACATCCTTCCAACGTTTTGTTTACCATTAGTTTTCATAAAGTTTCAATCCCAAAAGGCATTTACCCTTTTCAGTTTTTTATGTTTTCTTTTGTAGAATGAGCTTTATTTAGATTCGCTTTTTTGATCTGTTTGTTTCTTTTTTTTACATATTTCTCGTATTCGTTTCTTTTTTTCATCTTTCCGTCTGTCTGTAATAATTTTCTACTTCTGTGGTCACGTACTTGGAAAATTGCATTAAAGTAATCATTTTTGTAATAACAGCCAAAAAGAAAATGCATATGGAAATTACTGAGAAACGAAAAAAGTATCTAGTAAATAGATTTGAATTGAATTCAAAGGAATAGGATTCTTAAAATTTAATTAAAAAGAATTTGAAATGTCTACTAAGGAAGACATGACTATTAAGCTTTTTGAGGTTAGAGTTAATCTGGGATAATTAACTTTGAAAGAAAATTTACAAAAATGCAATACATTTTTTTTTCTATTTTTATAGGAAAATTTTCAAAATTTTTCTATTTTTATAGGAAAATTTTCAAAAATTTTCTATTTTTATAGGAAAATTTTCAAAATTTTTCTATTTTTATAGGAAAATTTTCAAAATTTTTCTATTTTTATAGGAAAATTTTCAAAATTTTTCTATTTTTATAGGAAAATTTTCAAAATTTTTCTATTTTTATAGGAAAATTTTCAAAATTTTTCTATTTTTATAGGGAAATTTTCAAAATTTTTCTATTTTTATAGGAAAATTTTCAAAATTTTTCTATTTTTATAGGAAAATTTTCAAAATTTTTCTATTTTTATAGGAAAATTTTCAAAATTTTTCTATTTTTATAGGAAAATTTTCAAAATTTTTCTATTTTTATAGGGAAATTTTCAAAATTTTTCTATTTTTATAGGAAAATTTTCAAAATTTTTCTATTTTTATAGGAAAATTTTCAAAATTTTTCTATTTTTATAGGAAAATTTTCAAAATTTTTCTATTTTTATAGGAAAATTTTCAAAATTTTTCTATTTTTATAGGAAAATTTTCAAAATTTTTCTATTTTTATAGGAAAATTTTCAAAATTTTTCTATTTTTATAGGAAAATTTTCAAAATTTTTCTATTTTTATAGGAAAATTTTCAAAATTTTTCTATTTTTATAGGAAAATTTTCAAAATTTTTCTATTTTTATAGGAAAATTTTCAAAATTTTTCTATTTTTATAGGGAAATTTTCAAAATTTTTCTATTTTTATAGGAAAATTTTCAAAATTTTTCTATTTTTATAGGAAAATTTTCAAAATTTTTCTATTTTTATAGGAAAATTTTCAAAATTTTTCTATTTTTATAGGAAAATTTTCAAAATTTTTCTATTTTTATAGGAAAATTTTCAAAATTTTTCTATTTTTATAGGAAAATTTTCAAAATTTTTCTATTTTTATAGGAAAATTTTCAAAATTTTTCTATTTTTATAGGAAAATTTTCAAAATTTTTCTATTTTTATAGGAAAATTTTCAAAATTTTTCTATTTTTATAGGAAAATTTTCAAAATTTTTCTATTTTTATAGGAAAATTTTCAAAATTTTTCTATTTTTATAGGAAAATTTTCAAAATTTTTCTATTTTTATAGGAAAATTTTCAAAATTTTTCTATTTTTATAGGAAAATTTTCAAAATTTTTCTATTTTTATAGGAAAATTTTCAAAATTTTTCTATTTTTATAGGAAAATTTTTCTATTTTTATAGGGAAATTTTCAAAATTTTTCTATTTTTATAGGAAAATTTTCAAAATTTTTCTATTTTTATAGGAAAATTTTCAAAATTTTTCTATTTTTATAGGAAAATTTTCAAAAATTTTCTATTTTTATAGGAAAATTTTCAAAATTTTTCTATTTTTATAGGAAAATTTTCAAAATTTTTCTATTTTTATAGGAAAATTTTCAAAATTTTTCTATTTTTATAGGAAAATTTTCAAAATTTTTCTATTTTTATAGGAAAATTTTCAAAATTTTTCTATTTTTATAGGAAAATTTTCAAAATTTTTCTATTTTTATAGGAAAATTTTCAAAATTTTTCTATTTTTATAGGAAAATTTTCAAAATTTTTCTATTTTTATAGGAAAATTTTCAAAATTTTTCTATTTTTATAGGAAAATTTTCAAAATTTTTCTATTTTTATAGGAAAATTTTCAAAATTTTTCTATTTTTATAGGAAAATTTTCAAAATTTTTCTATTTTTATAGGAAAATTTTCAAAATTTTTCTATTTTTATAGGAAAATTTTCAAAATTTTTCTATTTTTATAGGAAAATTTTCAAAATTTTTCTATTTTTATACGAAAATTTTCAAAATTTTTCTATTTTTATAGGAAAATTTTCAAAATTTTTCTATTTTAATAGGAAAATTTTCAAAATTTTTCTATTTTTATAGGAAAATTTTCAAAATTTTATTTTTTTATAGGAACTTTTCACAATTACGTTATTTTTATAATAATAATAATTTTAAGGTTAAACTTTTCATTGAGAACAATTATTTTTTTGAAACGATTTTAGATTTATTTTAATTACAAAATTAAATCCTTAAATGACCGAAGAAGTATTTTCCCATAACCCTTACAATAAAGGCGGCTTACTTTATTATAAAATAAAGAAATACTTTTAACGATAGAAAATAAACTGCCAACAAATTTATTTCAAAGGATTTACTTTTTATGTAAATCCTTTTTATTATTCTTTTTTTGTTATAGCCCCAACTTGAAAAAAGGTTTATTGACATTTTGAAGGTAAATTTTGTTTCCCGCTAGTTTCATTTCCTTTTTTTTTTTTCCCCAACAACATCAGAACTACAGTTTTCTACGTGAAATACTTCAAATTAAAATACATTTGCAAAGAAAATAAAAATGTGTAACAAAAAGTTTTTTTCTTATTTAACTCTTTTAAGAGTTTTTAGTTATTTTTTTCTACTTTCTTTGTATTCATATTACACACATCGATTAACATACAACAATCCTTCATTTTCATGTCCTGAAACAGTCAGCAAAGGAACGTTCTACAAATATACTTGTATGATGCTGGAAAATGTTTGTATTCATTGTGAAGGAGTCCTTATAGAAAATGAAATATTTTCAGATTTTGTAACACAGTTTCTAGTTTTTTGTTGTAGTTGTTGGTTAAGTATAAAATCCCAATTGAAAGTCGGATAAGAAATATGTACAATAAAAAAAAACGGATATAAAGGGTTAAATATGGTTGGATGGTTTCATTTGCATGTTCTTAATAAAATTTTGCTGTCGAAAAAAAAATTTAAATTAACAGCAGCAAAAATTCAAAAAAAAAATATATAAAAATTTTCCTTAAATAAAAATTTTGAAAATTGTCATATAAAACAAGTAAGAATGTGCTATAGTCGGTCAAGCCCGACTATACGATACCCTTTACCACTAATGTCAAAGGTGTTATTTTTCCTGTATAAAGACAAATAAATATTTACTAAATTTTGCCATCATACAAACATTTTCTTAAAACTTATATATTCAACCTGTTTCCTTCATTTGGACTTATATGAGAGCTAGGGTCAAATGTGGACCGATTGTCCCGATTTAGCAAATTGATTACAGTTGTTACAAAAATTATGTATGTTTATGTATGTACGTTTTAATGATTTTTTTTGTCTCATTTAGTGAGTTTTTAAAGAAGAGTTTGTATGCGAGCTATGGTCAAATGTGGACCGATTTCAACGAAATTTGATACAGTGATTTAAGTTTACATAAGCAGTATTTGTTTTAAATTTCATGAAAGAATATTGATATTTGTTGCCAAAATATCAATTCCGGGAAGTGTGACCTATGGGAAGTACCATAAATAATGGACCGATTTTGACCAATTTCAATAGCCATGGCCCCATTACCAAATTTCATCAAATTATCTTTAGAATTGCGACCTGTAGTTTGATTACAAGGTTTACATGGGCCGTCGAGCCAGAAGGATGGACGGACGGACATCGCTAAATCGACTCAGAAAGTGATTCTAAGCCTATTGGTATACTAAAAGGTGGATCTAAGACAAATATTTTTATGCGTTACATACATCAGCACAAACTTATAATACCCTTTCTACCTATGGTGGTGAAGAGTATAAAAAGTAAAATTTTTAACCTTTTCTTATATAAAGAGTAAAATTTTGAACATTTTTTATAAAATTAGTAAAATTTTCCTATAAAAATAGTAAAATTTAAAAAAAAAAATCCTATAAAAATAGTAAATTTTTGAAAATTTTCCTATAAAAATAGTACAATTTTTGAAAATTTTCCTATAAAAATAGTAAAATTTTGAAAATTTTCCTATAAAAATAGAAAAATTTTAAAAATTTTCCTATAAAAATAGTAAAATTTTGAAAAAATTTTCTATAAATAAAAAATTTTGAAAAAGTTCCTATAAAAATAGTAAAATTTTGAATATTTTCCTATAAAAATAGTACAATTTTGAAAATTTTCCTATAAAAATAGCAAAATTTTGAAAAATTTCCTATCAAAATAGTAAAATTTTGAAAAGTTTTCTATAAAAACAGTAAAATTTTGAAAATTTTCCTATAAAAATAGTAAAATTTTACTATAAAAATAATAAGAAAATTTTGAAAATTTTAATATAAAATTAGTAAAATTTTGAAAATTTTCTTATAAAAATAGTAACATTTTGAAAATTCTCTTATAAAAATAGTAAAATTTTGAAAATTTTTCTATAAAAATAGTAAAATTTTGAAAAGTTTCCTATAAAAATAGAAAAATTTTGAAAATTTTCCTATAAAATTAGCAAAATTCTAAAAATTTTCCTATAAAAATAGTAAAATTTTGAAAATTTTCTTATAAAAATAGTAAAAAATGGAAAATTTTCCTATAAAAATAGTAATATTATGAAAATTTTCCTATAAAAATAGTAAAATTTTAAAAATTTTCCAATAAAAATAGTAAAATTATGAAAATTTTCCTATAAAAATAGTAATTTTTTGAAAGTTTTCATATAAAAAAAAGTAAAATTTTAAAAATTTCCATATAAAAATTTCAAAAAATTTTAATTTTTTTATAAGTTTTCAAAAATTGATTACACAAACTTTATTGTTTTAGATATACAGCAAAAACACAGACTCAGCATCTTTGAATGTGTAACACTTTTATCCTTAATCATCATTATTTTGTATATGTATCTAGTGGAAATAAAAAGCAGTAGCAATTTTAACTTATAAACTTTTGTTTGTAAATTTTCATTGTTTTATGGTTTCTTCATGTTCTATCTAAACCATGGAGATCAGCGTAAAAAATACTTTTCCTACATCATATCCACCTCCTCCATCTACTTCACCTTTACTAGCACCCTGACATTTTTGTTGTTGTTTTATTTAATGTCGTTGTAGCTGCCTTCATCTTGTCATCTATTTGAAGGTATGGAGTATAAATGTTACTTTAAGTTGCCATAACATCAAATCAACTAAAAGATTCCTTACGTTTGCAATAAACTCCCCCCTCTTCACGGACGGTTTTTCAGATGAAGAACAAAGTCTATACAGTAAAAAAATGTGTATGTTTATGGTATTGTATGCACTGAAAAAATATATTCCTGAACAAAAATAAGAATTATTATAGCTTTGAAAAGCTTGTCAAATTTGTTTGTATTATAAACAAAATATTTTTCAATGGTACGAAATTTTCCATAGATTTTTTTCAGTGTATATACTTATAAGCCAAATTGTGCCGGGGAGTTAACTACGAATAAACGAACTTTTTACTATTTTAAAGTTGTTCTTTGTAGTTGATTTAACATTATTTTTTTTCTCCTTTTATTTTATATCAAACATTGTGACAATGTCTTGTAATTTTTTAGACTTATAAAATTCAAGTTGTTTATTTTTATTAAAAAAAAATATATATATATATTTTCAAAAAACAAGTCTGTGTAAGTTTTAAAGTATACGCTGAAAATATGCATAAATAAATAAAAACTTTAGGTCTTTTTATAAGTTTTTACTTCTATTCATTTGGAATTTTTTGTCAAGTCCTGTGTGATACTTAACCAGGCTAAAACAAAGGAACATGCTTACATCAGTCTACTAATGCTGCTGTGACTTGAACTCCTCGAAATGCACTCATAGAAAAAACTTTGTTAAATTGAAGTTTTATAAAAGTTTTAGAAAGAGTTTTTTTGTAGACATGATTTAGGTCAATGTGTGCCACAAAGATGCATATGTCTATAATGTGCTATAAAAACATAATTCAAGTTGTAAACTTTTTGGAGATTTTTAGAAATAACAAGAAAATTGTAAAATATAAAAGATATGACGTGTTCTTGGTCAATAGTCTATTTATTAAAGATAAATCTATTGCGTTTTTATTATAATTTTCTAAATTTTTATAGGAAACTTTTTTGCTATTTTATAAGAATTTTTTTTTTCTTCTTCATAGAAAAATTTTTCAAAATTTTGCAATTTCAAAGGAAAATTTTGTATATTTGATGCCTTCTTTGCCTTTGATGCCTTCTTTAGAAAGGAGATGAAAAATGGTGAAAGGAGTATTGAAAAGTTGTGAAAAGGAGAGACTAAGATTTGTATTATTCAAAACTGTAATTATATGACATGTCTATTTTTAGAACAGTTGTTATTAGAAGCATTATTACAGCAAATTTCTTTTCTTTAACATCGACGGCGTGTTAGGAATAACCGACTATGGATGATGCTGTAACTACAGAAATTGATGCTGTCGTGACTGGGGCTCGAACCTAGGTAGAATATAATATGTTATACTTCGTAGTTTAGCCAACTAAAATATCTTTTAAGTAATTCCAATTGATGCAAATATTTTTTGGTTATTTAGAAAACAGGGGAGAAATATGGAAAGGAGACGATGAAGGAAAATAATCAATAAATGTAGGCATTAACAAACACTATCATTTTGTATAGGTAAATAGTTGTTCTACTCATCATAGCCATCAACCACATCAACATTATCTTCACCAGCAGCTACGTACGCTTAAACATCACTCTTCCAAACTTGTGGACGGTGTGTGCGGATGGATGGAGTTTCAACTAATAACAAGGTTTTCCTTACTTTGGTTTACATATGCACACGTACCATCAATAATAAAAACAATTTGGAAACGAAATTCAACATTTAACAATGAATACACGAGGCCTTTAATAATCAGGAATGTCCAACTTGTACAAAAGTAGAGAACAATACTTGAAATTCTTATAGAAAAATTTTATTACTTTTTAGGAAAATTTAAAAATGTTTCTATCTTTATAGAAAAATTTTCAAAATTTTATGATCTTTATAGGAAAATTTTCAAAATTTTACTATTTTTATAGGAAAATTTTCAAAATTTTACTATTTTTATAGGAAAATTTTTAAAATTTTACTATTTTTATAGGAAAATTTTCATAATTTTACTATTTTTATAGGAAAATTTGCAAAATTTTACTATTTTTATAGGAAAATTTGCAAAATTTTACTATTTTTATAGGAAAATTTGCAAAATTTTACTATTTTTATAGGAAAATTTGCAAAATATAGTATTTTTTTTCAAAATTTTACTATTTTTATAGAAATTTTATCGAAATTTTACTATTTTTACAGAAAAATTTTAAAAATTTTAACGTTTTTATAAGAAAATTTTCAAAATTTTACTACATATATCGAAAAATTTTCAAAATTTTTTATTTTTTATAGGAACATTTTCAATTTGTTTTTATTTTTATAGGAAATTTTCGTAATCTTACTATTTTTATAGGATATTTTTCAAAATTGTACTATTTTTATAGGAAAATTTTCAAAATTTTACTATTTTTATAAGAAAATTTTCAAAATTTTAATTTTTTTTAGGAAAATTCTAAAAATGTTATTATTTTTATAGGAAAATTCTTAAAATTTTGCTATTTTTATAGGAAAATTGTCAAAATTTTACTATTTTTATGGAAACATTTTTAAAATTTTACTATTTTTATAGGAACATTTTTAAAATTTTACGATTTTTATAGGAAATATTTTCAAAATTTTACTATTTTTATAGGAAAATTTTCAAAATTTCACTATTTTTAGAGGAAAATTGTCAAAATTTTACTATTTTGATAGGAAAATTTTACTAATTTTATAGAAAAATTTTCTAAATTTTACTATTTTTTACGAAAATTTTTCCAAATTTTACTACTTTTATAGGAAAATTTTCAAAATTTTACTACTTTTATAGGAAAATTTTCAAAATTTTACTATTTTTATAGGAAAATTTTCAAAATTTTACTATTTTTATAGGAAAATTTTCAAAATTTTACTATTTTTAAAGGAAAATTTCCAAAATTTTACTATTTTTATTATATTTTTTTTTTTTTCAAAATTTTACTATTTTTATAGGACTTTTATCAAAATTTTACTATTTTTACAGGAAAATTTTCAAAATTTTCCATGTTTTAGTAAAATTTTAAAAATTTTACTATTTTTTAGTAAAATTTTCAAAATTTTAATATTTTTTAGTAAAATTTTCAAAATTTTACTACATATATCGAAAAATTTTCAATTTTTTTTTATTTTTTATAGGAAATTTTTCGTAATTTTACTATTTTTATAGGACATTTTTCAAAATTTTACTATTTTTATAGGAAAATTTTTAAAATTTTATGATTTTTATATTAAAATTTTTAAAAATTTTAATATTTTTATGTAAACATTTTTAAAATTTTACTATTTTTATAGGAACATTTTCAAAATTTTATGTTTTTAATAGGAACAATTTTCAAAATTTGTTACGAACATTTTTCCAAATGTTACTATTTTTGTAGGAAAATTTTCAAAACTTTAATATTTTTATAATAAAACTTTCAAAATTTTACTATTTATATAGAAAAATTTTCAAAATTTTACTTTTTTTATAGAAAAATTTTAAAAATTTTGCTATTTTTATAGGAAAATTTACAAAATTGTACTATTTGTATAGGAACATTTTCAAAATTTTACTATATTTATTGTAAAATTTTTAAAATTTTACTATTTTTATAGGAAAATTTTTCAAAACTTTAATATATTTATAGAAAAATTTTAATATTTTTATTGAAAAAGTTTACAATTTTTATAAGAAAATTTTTAAAATTTTACTATTATTATAGAAAAATTTTCAAAATTTGATTATTTTTATAGAAAAATTTTCAAAATTTTACTATTTTTATAGAAAAATTTTCAAACTTTTACTATTTTTATAGAAAAATTTCAAAAGTTTACTGTTTTTAAAGGAAAATTTTCAAAATTTTACTATTTTTAAAGAAAAATTTTCAAAGTCTTATAACTTTTTAAGAAACATTATCCCATTCCTGCTTCTATTTTCTCAATATTCGAATCCATACGAAACCCATTGTTATTTGCTTTCGCTCGTTTACTTAATTTACAGAAGAAAATGGTTTATTGTTATTCAAATACGTACAAGGATGATGATTATAATAACAGCAGCAGCAAAAACAATAATACGAGTGTAACTGCAACACCAGGCAAGTACGGTTGGTTGGATGGATGGATAGATGATGTTGAAGGTGGTGGTTAACACTAAGCTGGGTAGTTGCTGAGGGAATACTTACAGTAAAGGATGAGGCAGGAGACAAAAAAAAAATAAGATGTTTAGAAAAAGATATTGTATTGTATATTTCCAAGAATTATTTTCGAAGAAGAAAACAAGAAATTTAAGACATGTTAAAATGTTAAAATACTCTCATCAGTAAAATGAACATTACGTGTCTGTCTACCCAACACAACACAATACAACATGTCTGTTTCCTTGATTATTGTAATTGAGGAATATTTCTAAACTTTAACAATTGAATTTACAAAACAAGTGTAAAACGAGGTAAAGTAAACAAAATTTTAATTTTCTCTGAAAAAAAATTTTAAGAATATTTTCTAGTTAGAAGTACTATACATTAAATCGTTAACTCTATTAAAACTTTTTGAAATAATTACATATTTTTTTAGATACTGACTTTCATCCTTTGTTTTTCCTTTAACCTAAAGACTGTTTTCAAACTGTCTTTAAATAAAAGTTAAAAAAAAGTTTATCATCTTACGAGGGACAAAATTCAAAAAATATATAAATCTTTTTTCCTTCACCATAAACATTTGAGAAGCGAACGAATTATTCGATTCGATTGGCATTGATAAGCCCTTTTAAAGTTGTTGTTGTCATTTATTTCGTTTTTTTTTTATTGTAATAGTGTTTTTTGAAGTTTTTTTGCTTTTATTTTCTGTATTAAACCATTTATCCTGTCAGTATTTATATATAGTTTTTGTTTCTTTTTGCTATTCTCTGCCATAAATCTCCCGTTTTTTGTGCTTTTGGTGCTGCTGTCTCGTCTTTATCCCTCTTTAACAACAAACATGAAGGAACTTTTTTATATAAATGACTAAGTACAAGGAGTAGTAGTGATTTTAAAAGAACACTACTGACAAATTTTGCTAACTAAAAAAAATAAATAAAAAAATAAAAATTTTCCTATAAAAATAAAAAAAAATTGAAAATTTTCCTATAAAAATAGAAAAATTTTGAAAATTTTCCTATAAAAATAGAAAAATTTTGAAAATTTTCCTATAAAAATAGAAAAATTTTGAAAATTTTCCTATAAAAATAGAAAAATTTTGAAAATTTTCCTATAAAAATAGAAAAATTTTGAAAATTTTCCTATAAAAATAGAAAAATTTTGAAAATTTTCCTATAAAAATAGAAAAATTTTGAAAATTTTCCTATAAAAATAGAAAAATTTTGAAAATTTTCCTATAAAAATAGAAAAATTTTAAAAATTTTCCTATAAAAATAGAAAAATTTTGAAAATTTTCCTATAAAAATAGAAAAATTTTGAAAATTTTCCTATAAAAATAGAAAAATTTTGAAAATTTTCCTATAAAAATAGAAAAATTTTGAAAATTTTCCTATAAAAATAGAAAAATTTTGAAAATTTTCCTATAAAAATAGAAAAATTTTGAAAATTTTCCTATAAAAATAGAAAAATTTTGAAAATTTTCCTATAAAAATAGAAAAATTTTGAAAATTTCCCTATAAAAATAGAAAAATTTTGAAAATTTTCCTATAAAAATAGAAAAATTTTGAAAATTTTCCTATAAAAATAGAAAAATTTTGAAAATTTTCCTATAAAAATAGAAAAATTTTGAAAATTTTCCTATAAAAATAGAAAAATTTTGAAAATTTTCCTATAAAAATAGAAAAATTTTGAAAATTTTCCTATAAAAATAGAAAAATTTTGAAAATTTTCCTATAAAAATAGAAAAATTTTGAAAATTTTCCTATAAAAATAGAAAAATTTTGAAAATTTTCCTATAAAAATAGAAAAATTTTGAAAATTTTCCTATAAAAATAGAAAAATTTTGAAAATTTTCCTATAAAAATAGAAAAATTTTGAAAATTTTCCTATAAAAATAGAAAAATTTTGAAACTTCCCCTATAAAATATAAAAAATTTTTATATAGAAAAAACTGTTATACACATTTTTTTCTACAGAAAAAAATGTTATACACAATTTTTTCTATAGAAAAAACTATTATACACAATTTTTGTTATAGAAAAAACTGTTAAACACATTTTTTTCTATAGAAAAAACTGTTATACACAATTTTTTCTACAGAAAAAACTCCAAAACACAATTTTTTCTATAGAAAAAATTGTGTATTTTTCTATAGAGAAAACTGTAATACACAATTTTTTTTATAGAAAAAACTGTTATACACAATTTTTTTTATAGGACAAACTGTTACATATATTTTTTTTGAATAGAAAAAACTGTTATACACAATTTTTTCTATAAAAAAAACTGTTACACACAATTTGTTCCATAGGAAAAACTGTTACACACAATTTTTGCTATGGACAAAACTGTTATACACAATTTTTTTATAGAAAACACTGTTATACGCAATTTTTCTATAGAAAATACTACACAATTTTTTCTATAGACAAAACTGTTATACAAAATTATTTTCTATGACAAAAAAAACTGTTATACAAAATTTTTTCTATAGACATTTTTTTCTACTGTTATACACATTTTTTTTCTACTGTTTTTCTATAGAAGAAACGTTGTACACAATTTTTTCTATAGAAAAAAAAACTGTTATACACATTTTTTTCTATAGAAAAAAACTGTTATACACATTTTTTTCTATAGAAAAAACTGTTATACACAATTTTTTCTATAGATAAAACTGTTATACACAATTTTTTCTATAGACAAAAACTGTTATATACATTTTATTATAGAAAAAAACTGTTATATACAATTTTTTTATAGAAAAAACTATTATAAGATAAAAGATTTTATTGATATGTATTTAAAAATGTATTGCCTTTTAATCGCTTCACCGAGTTCCTTTGAAATTTTTTATAGAGCACAACTTAATTTCGTCCTTGCCGCGTTAATATATCGCATCTTTCGTGGCTGTGCCTTCTTAACCATGCATTTTAACCAAACTTTTTATGCCATTATGATGATGCCATTGTTGTATGTATATTCTAGCACTCGCAGATGTTGGGAAGTTTTTGTGTTGTTCTTCTGCTCATGTGTTGTTAAGGATATTTAGTTTTTTTTTTTGTTTTCGTTGTACTCCTTATTTTCTTTTTGTACGTTTGGACTTTTAGTACATCTTCTATGAATGCAAAACTAACTAAAACATACAAATGTTGCCAGTTGTCTAAGAGTTACGACTAAAACTATTCATGGAGTGAAAAATATATATAAAGTACATAGATTCCTAGTTATTTGGTTGCTGCGTTGTTTTAACCCTTTAACGGTAATCAACCTTTAAATACATACATTAGATAATGAAATAGAAGAAATGGATTTAAGTATTTTTTAAGAATATATAAGTATATCCTTCTTAAAGTATTCGCATAATATTTTAAGCATTTCCGGTTTGAGACTCCATTAACCCTGGGATCATAAGAGGGTTAATAATCATTCTCCATGTATGTATAACAATGGAAAAAATTGTAGAAATAAAGTTGAACAAAAAAAAAAATCGCAAAACTTTTAATATGTAAGAGTACTCATCGTTCCTGGAGTCTTGTGTATGTGTAAAACATGTAGATTTCGATAGAAAAAAAATCTATAAATGAAGAAAAAAAAAACTTTGTAAATCAAATATATTACTCTTTAGGGTTTATATATGGAATTTTTAAGGAAGCTTCACGATTCGTTTCAGTTTTTTTGTTTTTCAATACTTGCAGATTTGAATTTTGTATATGTATGTAGTTTTAGGTGCTTCCTTCTTTTATCCGAAAAAATAACCAATTTTATGTTTTTGTGTTCATTGTATGAGTGAGTTTAAACAATTTATATGCATGTAGTTTTTTTCCATTTTCACATTTATGTTATTTGCGAAAATAGATGAGGAAAAAATGCAAAAAGAAAATTTATAATGGATCCTGAAGGGTTTAGACGTTAAATTATTATTGCCTATCATTTTGACAGAAAATTAATTAAATTGTAATGCTTTTCAAGAATTTGCGATTTTTCCTACAATTTCAAAAGAGTTTTGGTAGAAAAACGCTTTTTAAAAGCATGTTATAGTTGAAAGCTTAGGTAAATTAAATTAGTTATGCACATAAAGGATGAACATTTTGAGTGCTATTTTTATGTTAAAGCTTTTTAAAAGCACTTTATAATTAAGCTTTAAAACGTAAAAATATCTATTGGATGTCTAAAAAAATAGTGTTGGCCTTAATTGTAATGTCTCCGGTAATATTAAAAAACAAAATTTTCTATAAGAAGTTATCTACATTTGGTAAAAACGACTCTATAATGTTAGTCTTATGTAGAAAGGCCCTAACACACGCTTTTTTTTAATTTTGTTTTTTTGTGATTTCAATTCACTTAACGCAAATACACCGCCTTACAATTTAAGGTATTTTTTTTTATCAAAATTAGCGGTTATATAAGTAATTTTCTAAAAAGCCTTAACTTATTCCTAAAAAATATATTTCTTAAAAGCCGTATCTCGTCAAATTATGCTTAGTTGCATCGGCAAATAATAGAGAACTTTCGAATATTAAAGCTTTCGGTTGGATGTATAATAATTTCCAATATTAAACTTTTATCGCCAACATTTTTCGGATAATAAACTTTTAACATCAAAAGCTATCCTACTTTTAGTATCTAAAGCTTTCTACTTGAAATATTCAACATCAAGAGTTTTCCATAAAAAACTGTCATATTTATCTAAAGTTTGCTCATATAAAACTTTCGAGGTCAAAAGCTTTTCTATAATAAACTTTCGAAATCGGAAAATTTCTTATATAAAACATTTGTCGTCAAAATTTTTCCGAAAGAAAACTTTTTATAGAAAAATTTCAATATCAAAAGCTTTCCTATAGATAACTTGAATACCTAAAGCTTTAAAAAAAAACTCTTTATATTAAAAATTCCTATATAAAACTTTCGATATCTATAATAAACTTTTTTTTATAATAAACTTTCGATATAGAAAAATTTCTTGTATAAAACATTTGTCATCAAAATATTTCCGAAAGAAAACTTTTAATATAAAACTTTTCTATAGAAAAATTTCAATATCAAAAGCTTTCCTATAGACAACTTGAATATCTAAAGCTTTCTAAAAAACTGTTTATATTAAAATTTCCTTTCTAAAACTTTCAATGTCGAAAGAATTCCTATAATAAACATTCGATATAGAAAGATTTCTTATAAAAAACTTTTATGTATAAAATTTTCAATATCAAAAGCTTTCCTGTAGGTTACTTTTCATATAAAAAGCTTTCAACAAAAAACATTCCATATCAAAAGCTTTTCCAAAAAATAAGATTTCCTATATAAAACTTTCGGTATCGAAATAATCCTATAATAAGCTTTTCATATTGAAAGTTTTTTTAATAGAAATACTTTCAATATCAAAACATTTTTTATATAAAACTTTTGTCGTCAAAATATTTCGGATTGAAAATATCCAAAGCTTTCTACTAAAAACATTCCATATCAAGAGCTTTCCAATATAAAATTGTCGATATGTAAAGATTTCCTATATAAATCGATGTCGAAAGGCTTCCTATAATAAACTTTCGATATTGAAAGATTTTCTATAGAAAACTTTTGATTTTAATTTTGAAAAAAAAGAGTTTTAAGAACCAAATTCATCCTTCATTTTAATAATAGGGTTCATTGAAAAAAAAAACGTTGTTATCTTCTACATAAGACCTACGATATATTGATTTGCCGTATGGTCATTTTGAAAAGTCCCATAAAAAGAGAGTATACCGCTTTTATTCATTCTTTTAAAACTGTTGTTACCTTCTACATAAGTCCTACGATACATTGATTTGCCGTATGGTCATTTTGAAAAGTCCCATAGAAAAGAGTATACCGCGTTTATTCTAATTCGAAAACAAGTCTGAAATTGCGAGTCCAATATTTTCCTCAAATGGATTCGTTGAGCAGTACAAGCATCATATTTAGGTTTAAATTATATTTTAATCGAAAAAAAAACTAAAAATTAGTCAATTAAAAACAAGCTAGTATACCACATTACCTGCACTTCCCCTAACTGAAAGTCTTTAAAATAAATCACGTACGGAAGTAATATTATAATAACAAGGCACTTCGTTCTGGTCGACCAATAACAGAAAAAGTCAAGAAAACTATGGAAAAGAAGTGGGTAACATGGGCATAAAAGCAGCGTGGATGTTGATATACAAAGAAAATACTTGGGTGTCAATAAAATAATAGTAAAATTTTGAATGGACCGGATTTCTAGCGAATAATATAAGGCGATGAAAAAAAAGCTAAAAATTTACATCAAAAAAAAAAAAAAATATTTTATTAGGTCTTATAAAAATTTTAAAAATTTTTCACACATTAAAAATTGTTCATGCAAAAAATCTTTTTATACCCAAAACGAAAAGCACTAAAGCCCTAACAAGTGATGTTGTCTAAAATCTGAAACATTTAACAAAAATTTGGCCAATATAAAAATGTTTCCAAAAGATTCATTCATCATCAACCTCCGCCCATTCGTTGATGTCAGTATTCATCGTTCCTGTTTTTTTTTTCTTTGCCAACACAAAAGTGAGTATCAAGTATTTACACTTGAATAAAGAAATATAAAAATACAGCCGATTTCTTTTGAATGGAATAAAAAGTGACACGACGTGTTTTAAAAAATTTTGTACAAAAATGTTTTTTTTTTTCAAAAGAAAATAAAAGTGTATAAAAAAGAAGAAACTTAAAAAGAAATACACAAGTGGAATTCTTTTTGCAGACTACCGGTATTAAGTGATATTAAATGTTAACAATTCTCCTTTGAACGATTGAATGGGACATGCCCGCATTATTTGTAAAACCTGTACAAAGTCAGTCGTTAATGGAGTTTAAAATTGAGAAATACTATCGAGTTTTTGTTGGGGTTTGGTAAAGCAATTATAAAGCAACATTAAGAGAAAGAAGGAACTATTTTCGCGCCAAATGCATTTTTAACCTTTCGAGGGGAGATATGAGGAGATATAAGAAGGTATTGCTTAATTTAAAAAAGCTCAATGAGACAGATATAAGCAGCAAATATTAATTTTTTGATTAGTGTTGAAAAATGTATGTAATGGATCATGTCAGTTATTACTGATTTAGGGCTTAATATGCAAATATATGCAGATTATTTATTTACTATCATAAAGCTGAGACTTTAGCTTCTTACTTATGGGCAAAATTGGAATGCCATACCCAGCTTAAATAAAGATATATAAAGAAATATATTATATTTCTCCTTAATATTTGGCCCAAAGATCATCAATTCTTTATTGCTGATGCATTTTAGACATACTTAAAAAAAGTTTATTATATTATATCACTTATTACTGATTTTAGGCTAAATATGCAAAAATATGCAGATAATTTATAAACTTTTATAAAGCTGAGACTTCAGCCTTTCACTTATAAGTGAAATAAAATGCAACACCCAGCTGTCGTCCAAATATAATACATTCGAAAGTCGAAAGTCTTATACAAATTTGTATACGAAAATTTATTAACATTAATAATTGTCAATAAAATGAAGAAATGCTTTCTGTTTCTATTCATATTTGACCCGAAGATCATCAATGCCTTCATTCTAGTGTATTTTTAAAATATTTCAAAAATTTACTTGCATTATTTTATGTTATTCATTATTAATTTTAGGCTAAATATGCAAATATTTGCAGTTATTTTATATTTCCTTCCAAAGTTCACTCTTTAGCCTTTTATTTATGGACAAAATGAGAATTCCATAAAAAGCTGTTATTTATATAAGGCATATTTGGATCAAAATCTTATGAAAATTTGTAAAGAAATTTTCTTATAACTTTAATAATTTCCAGAAAATGAAGAAATACACTTTTTTGTAATCATATTTGATCTATAGAACTATCAATGCTTTCGTTGTGATGTATTTTTAGAAATATATTTAAATATTTAAAAATATGCAGATAATGCATATACCGTTTTAAAGCTGAGACTTCATATTTTCATTTGAGATAATTTAGAGTTTATGGTTTTCCTCAAAAAATTTATAACTTACTCAAAATGAAGAATACACAGCCAAGATCACAAATTTCAATAATTACTTGCATTAGTTAATGCTATTCCTCACAAATTTCAGGCTCAATATGCAAATATATGCAGATAATTTATATGCCGTTATAAAGCTGAGACTCAAGCCTTTTATTTATTAGCAAAAATTCATTCCTTCGTTGTGATGTATTTTGAAAATATAATTACTTGTATAATTAGAAATTTTAGACTTAATATGCTAAAATATGCAGAAAAGTTATATATCGTTATAAAGCTGGGACTTCATGCTTTCATTTGAGATTACTTTAAGTTTATAGGTTTTCATTAAAAAAAGTTATAACTTACTCAAAATAAAAAATACAATTAATTTCTATTAATATTTAACGCAGAAATCGTCAATGCTTTCTTTTCTGTGTATTTTGGACATATTTAAAAAAATTACTTGTATAAGATCATGTCATTCATTAAAAATTTTAATATGCAAATATATGCAGATAATTTTTATATCGTCATAAAGCTTAGATTTTAGCCTTTTACTTATGCGCAAAAAGGGAATCCCATACCAAGCTGTTATTTATATATGGCGCATTAGAATGTAAATTTTATGAAATTTTTTTAAGAAATTTTCTTACTAGCTTAAACAATTTTCAGAAAATGAACAAATGCACTTTACTTCAAATAATATTTGTTCTATAGCACTATTAATGCTTTCGTTGTGATGTATTTTAAAAATATAATTACTTGTATTACTAGAAATTTAAGGCTAAATATGCAAAAATATGCAGATAATTTATATATCGTTATAAAGCTGAGATTTCATGCTTCCTTTTAAGATAATTTTATATTTTAGGTTTTCCTCAAAAAAGGTTATAGCTTAATCAAAATGAAGAAATATACTTAAATGTTGCTTACATTTGTATTTGATCATGAGATTTCCAAAAATTTTAGGCTTATTATGCAAATATATGCAAATAATTTGTATATCGACATAAAGCTAAGACTTTAACATTTTAATTATGGGCAAAATTGGAGTCTTACAACAAGCTGTTATTTATATAGGGCATATTTGGTCGTAAGTCTAATAAAAAAAATTTAAGAAATTTTCTTAAAACTTTAAAAATTTTCAGTAAATGAAGAAATACACTTTATTTCTACTCATATTTGATCTTTAGAATTATCAATGCTTTAATTTTGAAGAACTAGATCATGTTTAAGGGATTTTAGAATAAATATGCAAATATATGCAGATAATTTTTAAAATGTTAGAAAGCTAAGACTTTAGGCTTGCATTTGAGATAATTTTAGGTTAAAAGGTTTTCATTAAACAAAGTTACGACCTATTCAAAATTAAAAAAAAAAAAAAAATTACAAAAATTTACTTTTGTTCATTTTTTATTTGAAAAGTTTGATTAAACCATCAAAGTTCGGGCAGACAGTAAAGCCCCCTAATTTCACCCACTTTTCTCCGCTCCTGTTTCATTTAATATTATGTTATTTAATGGTCATGAAAACAACATTAACAACCATAAACCACACAAATTTTAAACAATTTTAAACAAATCTCGGCAAAAAATCAACAAACAAACAATCACAAAATACACAGGACAATTACCAACCAAAACCAACACGAAAACATCAGCAACATCAGAGCAGGAGTAGCAGCATCAACACCAGTCAGCAATTGTAGCAACTTTTTTTGTGTTTTTTTTAAATAAAACATTACAAAAAAGAATCAAGTCTGGCAAACAGAGAGAAAAAAAGAAGGAAAAATATACAAACACTTGAGTCAAATAATAATTCATGTCTCAAGTGCTGTTGAAATGGAGTTTTTTTTCAAATTTTTTGTTTAATCTTTAAAAATGTGTTTTTTTTTGCTTTGTTGATGTTGTTATTCTAAGAGTATTTTTTTTATTATAATTTTTATTCTTTAGCCGTTTTGTAGACAGGCATTCATGCAACAGCAATGAGTTGCATAAAAAAGTGTTGTTTGCTGTTGAACAAGTCAGTCGTCGTCAGTCGGTAGTAGAAAAACAACATTAAAATTCTATTAGAAAACAAACACATCAAGACAGACTGACTGGCTGAAAAACTGGCAAATAAACTGTTATTTGAATTGTTTTCGTATTCACTCATATAGAGAAAAAATAAAATATTTAAATGCAACTCGTCGTTCCTTTTTTTTAATAAGATTTACCGTTAGTTTTACGTTTTATAATTAACGCTTCATTCAAAACAATTCTTTTAAACTTCTTCATACTACGCACTCAACCTTTCATCATCATACCATTTGGTGTGGTACGATGTTGAAGAATAATATGGAAAATTTTAAAACTATGAAAATGATTTAGAGCGTAACCATTTTTGAAAACCTTAAACATCAAGCTCTCCCCATCATCTTGCCCAAAGTTGTGGTAGCAGCACAAAATACATCTTTATTTTAGCATTTAAAAAAGTAGCAGACTTTTAGTTTTTTTCTCGTACAAATTTACTCCCCCTTTTTTATTCTTTTTGTATTTTGATCATGAGTATTTACTATAAAAGTATTTTTTTTTGCCTTATTAAAACTTATTTAAGTAAACTGAGTAATAAAAAAAACTGTTTTGAAAACATTTTCAATTATTGCCAAGTTTAATGCCAATAATTTGGCAGTGTTTTAAAGGAACGAATACTTTAGTGGGCGAAATTTATATTCAATATAAGATTTAGGTTAAGCCCGATCAAAGACTCTGTAATACATTGATTTTCCGTATGGTCATTTTGAAAAATCCCATGAAAAGACAATATACCACTTTTACTCTTATTCGGAAACAACTAATGGAGACGATTATCCAATGAGAGAAATCTAAGGCACACACACGTGCTCTTAAAATGTATGTTTGTGCGTTTAAAGTTTTTCATTGTTCTTTATCCACTTTTATATCATATTTCACAGAAAAAAATGTATGGAGTGCAATATTTTTATATTATATTTTCTTTGATACCCTTCCTTTCTCCTATATTTGCTAAATTTTGTCATCACGCAAAAATTTTCTTAAGACTTTTTATTTATGTAAGTCATTTTCATCACTGTCCCTTATATGGGAGCTATTGTCAAATGTGGACAGATTTGCTAGAAATTAAGGATAGTTTGTACATCAGATTTGTTAGCATTTCAGTAATTTCCGTCTTCAATATAATGTATAGGTTGTATGGGACCTATCTTGCCCAATTTCAACACGCTCCCACGCTCCTTGTTTTGAACAGAAGCAAGGATATTGGTCAATCGTTTTAGGATTTCAAAGTCCCAAAATATAGTAGAGTATGTTATAATAATGCGGTATAGGTTGGTAATGTGGTATATCAACTATATTTCTAAACTCACAATATAAGAATAAACGAAATACATCAGAGAATGAAGTAAGTAATGATCTGTTTTATTTTTGCGAGTCATTCTGGAAGTCAGTTAAAATAAGTAAAAGTGTTATATTCGGCTGTGCCGAATCTTATATACCCACCATCAAAATGTGTTAAATTTAGAAATGTAGATATGTAACTACGAGGGTGCAGCTAATTCAAAATGTGGACTTTGTTACGTTAGTTGGCATTGTTGGTAAACTCTTTGGATTAAATTTTCCAGTTCCAGTACCATTATAGTTCAACGTTTAAAAGAATCTAAGTGGTTTCCCTTGTATTTACTTTGCACAAAATTTGGTCTCATAACCGGGTATAGTTTTATATTAATAAGCTGTTAAATATTTTTCGTTTTGCTTCTTCCAACGTGTTTGGCCTAACTACATATAGTTAGGCCAAACACGTTGGAAGTAATACGGCAGGTCCATATATTTTCTTAGGAGTTCCTAATGCATCCACCGTATATAAAATCTGGACTTAACATTGATTGATAGCTATCTAATGTCGTAGCTGCATTCTTAATATACTGAATGTACCTCCAAATCTTTTTGATTGTAGACATAATATGTAAGAACTATAGTTAAATAGTGACAGATTGGCACAAAATTTTATACGCTGGCTGGTATTTACACAAAGCTTATTTTTTGCGAAATTTAGTGGCCATATCTGTCATAGTTTATAATTTAATAGCTTTTAACTGGCGTTTGTGGCATTCCGGGAGTGGTTTTTATATGAAAGCTATAGTCAAATATCGACCGATTGCTATAAAATTTGATATACGAACCAAAAGTTGCATACAACTTCTCTGTTCTAAATAAAGTTGTCATATCTATTACAATTGGATTTAATTTATCAGCATTAATGTGATTCCCGGGGAGGGGTTATATGGAAGCTCTAACTAAATATGAACCGATTTCGCCCATTTTTAATACACAACTTTCTAAACATATCGAAAATACTTTTGAAAATTTTGTCTATTTGGCTCGTTAAGTTAAAGCGCTATTTAGCTTTCATTTGACGGACAGACATAAACCCCTTTTCTTTTTCGATTTTTTTTTATATAGGAGCTATGGTCAAATGGTGACTGATTGTGCCACAATTTTTCACATTGGCTGGCACTGACATAAAACTTCTTTGTGCTAAGTTTAGTGGCGATAGCTATTAAAGTTTATCATTTATTGGCATTTAAGTGTATTTAAGGTAGAATTTCCATAAATGTTTTATATGGGTGGTATGGCTGAATCTAAACCGATTTCGATGAAATTTTATATGCTGCCTAGTACTTATGTAAAACTTCTATATACCAAATTTTATATCATAGCTGTTATAATATATCATTTATTAGCAAATAAGCGATTAGAATAGGCGAGGATATACGGGAGCTAAGGTCAAATGTAAACCGATTTTGTTCAATTTCGATACCAGAAATAAAGAATATCTTTGCTGAATCTCAGTGAAGTAGCTCCTTTCGTTTAGGCGTTATCGTGCTTTCAACAGGCAGACGGACATCGCTCAGTCGTCTTAGAATTTCATAAGGATTCAGAATATAGTGGTGTACCACATGCACCTGCACATTTTTTAAAATCGCTTTTAATGGGATTTAAAATATGTTCTCAAATATGTATCTGTAAAATTTTGGATTAAATAATTTTCTCAAATGAATCCGTGGTAGCACAACACCTGTTCATGTGGTAATTCCACGCAATTATATTTAATCTAACAAAAATTTTAAATTTGTCAATCTGAAAACTACCCGCACTTCTTCTATTAACTTTACTCATGACAACACCGTTGTCCTCTGCAATCATATCTTAATCAAAGAAAATCTAAAACTGTGTCAATCTAAAAACAAATAACCAGCACCTCTTCTTACGACTTTGAAATCCTTTACTTTATAGATCGGATAATTTTTGCCAACAATTTTTCCTGATCGTTTTTGGTACCATTATATACCTGAGACCACACAGAATAATAAAATATAAAAACAATATCTACATATGTTTTAAGTGTAATAGATTTCCGCACCATCTTTAGCGAGTCTTGCGAGATAATACGATCTCTCCAGCTATATATCGGTAGTGCCATTTAAGAGTTTCAACGCAATAAAGCAAAAGCGTTGAAATTTTTTCCAAATTAAGTTTTTTGCTGAGAAGTTAAAATGTCTCGGTTAGAAGTATATAGAATATTCTTTCAGTCATGTGGCTACTGCCACTGGCCTTACAATAATATAATGGATCGGACTAATTTCCGAGCAATTTTTCGAGTTTTTTGTATGTCAGCAATAGCATAACGAATGTTGGCCTTTAAATTCTCTATTGTCTTTGATTTTTCAATATAACACTTATCTTTAACGGCGCCTCACAGAAAAAAATCCAAGGGTTCAAATCCCAGCTTTTCGGAGTACTTTTAAACAGCCATTAAAAGTTAGATGGCCAAATCGATAGAAATTAATAGTTTGAAATTTCTTTATTGTATATATTTTTTATCAAAAAGTTTTTTTATGAAAAATTTTTACAACGAAAATTGTTTTATTTTAGAATACATTACTTTAAGCAACTGAAAAGCAAAGATAAACAAAATTTCTGTTGCACATTTAAAGTTGCGCGCGCTAAATTATTGCAATTCACTTTTTTTTACGAGTTTGTTTACATTTTGCGTGAATTTCCCTCGTCATTTTTGTAGTATTTTTCGCATTTGTTTGTATTTAAATACTTTTTATAATTTTGTAATGTATTTATGTATTCACTATTCCCTTTTGTTTGTTTTATTAATGAAGTTGATTTTTATTTTTTGGAATTCTGAACATTTTAACAGTAAACAGCACTTAAGTTCATTCAATTAATATTTCAATATATTAGCATTTTTATCGTTAACGAAATGAAAGAAAAAAGAAAAACATTCTTTTGTAGGTCGTTTCAGAGGTAGAAATTGTTTATTTTTAAAGCTATACCTCAACTTACAAATATGGTGAAGAAGAATGTGGAAGAAGTGATAAATGTTAAGATAATTATGTTAATAACATTCTAGAGAGTTTAAAGATTCATATACATATATAATCAAAAACAATATTTACCCAGCAAAACTATGGTAACGGCAAGTACTCTGGTAACTGGTTACCTCGTAATGACTACAACATACCCTCCGAATAACTAATAAGTTATTACATAAGTACTTATTTGTAATTAAAATGGTAAGTTGAACTGAATGGCCCGGGTTCAAATCCCACCAAGACCAAACTTTTTTTTAATTTTTTTTTTTTATTAAAAATGTATTTTTTAAATATTACCTTCTGTAAAAAAAATTTTTGGAAAACAAACTCACAGTAATGAAAAAATACCATCACGAGTCAATTTTGATTATGTAGGTATGTAGATTTTGGATACCAAGCAACGGTTCTGCTTGGTCTTAACTTGGTAAGCCTACACTTATCTTGGTTATCCTTCATTTCAACTGTGGACACTGACGTCCTAGTGATATCACCCAAAGAACTACTTTACGTAGTGAGCTTACATGTACCGCGAGTTGTCCAATAAGAACGATGAAAAATGGGATGGAAAGACCAAGTGGAGGAAATTTTTCACAACTTGACCTATAAAACTGAAGAATATTCGCACAAGATCGAAGAAAATAGGTTGTGTCTATAAGCCATTTAAGTAAGTAAGATCCAATATTATATAAAAACTTATACAAAAGGGAAGATTTA
Organism: Stomorhina lunata; assembly: GCA_933228675.1. Classification (NCBI taxonomy): domain Eukaryota; kingdom Metazoa; phylum Arthropoda; class Insecta; order Diptera; family Rhiniidae; genus Stomorhina; species Stomorhina lunata. The sequence goes on from OW121740.1 coordinate 127,365,508, forward strand.
AATGTTTAAGTTTTAAAATAATTAAAAAAACTTCTTTATTGTTTATTAAATGCATTAAACATTTACAAAAAATCGTATAGAAATATGTTTCCAAAAATTACAACAAAGCACAAAAAGCAGGGAAAAACAAAGTTATTGTCACATGATTTTGGATCTAAAAATAAAAATTGTATATATTAATTATAAGCTGCTAAGTTTTCAACATATGAAGTAGCTCAGTGGAAGAGTCTCCGCCTGGCAGTCGTGGAGTCTGGGTTCGAGCCCTCATGATGGGGTCATAAAAAAAATTTGTATTTCGTTTAAAAATGTGTATTTTTAAATAAAACATCAACAAAAATAGTTGTTGTTGCTGTTATCCAATTGCTTACCCAATTTATTACTTTTCTGCAATTGGTAAGTACTTGCCTCCAAAGACATCCCCATGTTAATGTAATGACTTAAACAGTGAATGAGTAAGTAGTTCGTGTTCAATAGTTTAGCTGTTTAACTCATTATTTGGTAATGAAAAGTTTTGCTGGGTAAATTTCAAAATTTAAAAATGTTGTAAATTTGTGTTATGACATATTTTGAAATTTTTGAGATATTTAGTTAATTTATGAAAGAAATGTAAAGATTTTTATATATTTGCATTCTAAACAGTCCAACGAATCCAATAAGAGTAATATCTTCCTAATACTACAAACAGGTACAAAGATATATAGATTTGAATATATACAATTTAACTAATTTTCAAACTTTTGACAATAAAAAATATTATCTACGCCCATATGTTAAAAGCATTCATATCATTAATACTTGTATTATGCCAATATTATTTTTATCATATCAACAACTTAACCTTAACATAAATTAAAATATAATTTCATTACTCTTGTTATTATTACAATTAATTTTTTTTTTTCATTATGACTTTAATGCAACCGAATAAGCCAACAAATTCAATGTTATCCGTTAGCATGTGAATTTAATTGCAAATTGTGGGTAATTTGAATTGAGAATTATATGAAACTGTATTAAATCTATATAAAGTATTAAATCTCTGTTTAACTAGTAATTAATTATGTAGTTTAAAATAAAATTTTATATTAATTAATAATTATTGTATAGACTTTAGAGTGTATATGTTTAGAATAAATAGTAACTAAATATACATATAAAACAATTTGCAAGTAGAAACTAGAGAAATAATAGAAATAAATAATAATTAATTGAAATCTAAACAAGGTCAACCGGCATTTGTAAAATGGGTTTTTTTTATAGACAGACATGCAAAAACTTGCACAATTTAATAATTATATGTTTATTTTTGTAATTAAAATAGAAAGTAAATGGTAATTCCAAAATTTTATTACAATCTAATAGGAAATAGGCAAACAATTTTATATTTAAAATGTAAATTCTTCTATAAAAAAGTTTAAATCTATCGGTTTGAACTCAAACAACCGGTTATTTCGACTCAGGCAATACTAATGTCATTTTTTTTCTGTTACAAAATTAGTAACGAAATAAATCAATTTTTTCATTAAGATTTTTTAAAAATTTATTTCCTAAACAAAGACGGTCGAAAACGGCCGTGAAAAATTTTATACCGAAAAATTTATATAAATTTTTTGTTTCTATAAAAAATTTTATACCGAAACTTTTCTATACAAAATTTATACCCAAAAATTTCTTACAAAAAAATTGTATACCAAAAAATTTCTTCAAAAAATTTTAATAGCGAAATTTTTCTAAAAAAAAAATTTTATACCGAAAATTTTCATATAAAAAAATTTTACATCGAAAATTTTCTACAAAAAAATTCAAACCAAAAATTTTCCAAAAAAAACTTATTACAATAATAAATAATTGTTATAAATTGGGATTCTTAGTGCAATACACTACAGTAAAACTTTTTAATTAAATGTTTGATGTCCCAAAATTTTGATAAACCTTTTTAATTAAAAAAATGTATACCTAAAATTTTCTATTTAAAAATTCTATATCAAAAATTTTATATAAAAAAATTTTATAACGAAAATTTTCAATAAAAAAAAATTTAATACCGATAATTTTCTATGTGTGTGAAGATAAATTCGAATTTAACTAGCAAAGACAAAAACCGCAAATTTTAGCAGAGTCAATTTTACAATTAACAGAGCGCTGTTAGCAGTTTAACAGTGATGTTAAATATTATATTGGAGTTAGTGGAAAAGTTTATCGACGATTTTGGACATATAAAAAAAGCCACAAGCATCCCACTATATGAATCGGGCACTCCAGAGTGTCCTTTTTGAAATAATATAATTTGTTCGCTTGAAATAATGTTGGAATTTTTTGAATAATGGTTAAAACATTTTATTTGCTCAGAAAGATTTTAAGATGATGTTGGAAGTCAAAAATGGCCAAAAATGGAATTCTACACGTATACCACAATATGAAGTGGGTAGTCCTAAGGGTCCTTATTGACACCTTATATGTCGTTTTCCTGAAAAAACCTTGGGATTTTTTTAAAAAAACTTTGAAAATTTTAATTTTTCAAAAATTCTGGTCAGGATGTTGGAAGTCAAAAATGGCCAAAAATGGAATTCTACACGTATACCACTGTATGGAGTGGGTAGTCCTAAGGGTCCTAATTGACACCTTATAAGTCGTTTTCCTGAAATAACCTTGGGATTTTTTTAAAAAAAACTTTGAAAATTTTAATTTTTCAAAAATTCTGGTCAGGATGTTGGAAGTCAAAAATGGCCAAAAATGGAATTCTACACGTATACCACAATATGAAGTGGGTAGTCCTAAGGGTCCTTATTGACACCTTATAAGTCGTTTTCCTGAAATAACCTTGGGATTTTTTTAAAAAAAACTTTGAAAATTTTAATTTTTCAAAAATTCTGGTCAGGATGTTGGAAGTCAAAAATGGCCAAAAATGGAATTCTACACGTATACCACTATATGGAGTGGGTAGTCCTAAGGGTCCTAATTGACACCTTATAAGTCGTTTTCCTGAAATAACCTTGGGATTTTTTTAAAAAAACTTTGAAAATTTTAATTTTTCAAAAATTCTGGTCAGGATGTTGGAAGTCAAAAATGGCCAAAAATGGAATTCTACACGTATACCACTATATGGAGTGGGTAGTCCTAAGGGTCCTTATTGACACCTTATAAGTCGTTTTCCTGAAATAACCTTGGGATTTTTTTAAAAAAACTTTGAAAATTTTAATTTTTCAAAAATTCTGGTCAGGATGTTGGAAGTCAAAAATGGCCAAAAATGGAATTCTACACGTATACCACTATATGGAGTGGGTAGTCCTAAGGGTCCTAATTGACACCTTATAAGTCGTTTTCCTGAAATAACCTTGGGATTTTTTTAAAAAAACTTTGAAAATTTTAATTTTTCAAAAATTCTGGTCAGGATGTTGGAAGTCAAAAATGGCCAAAAATGGAATTCTACACGTATACCACTATATGGAGTGGGTAGTCCTAAGGGTCCTTATTGACACCTTATATGTCGTTTTCCTGAAATAACCTTGGGATTTTTTTAAAAAAACTTTGAAAATTTTAATTTTTCAAAAATTCTGGTCAAGATGTTGGAAGTCAAAAATGGCCAAAAATGGAATTCTACACGTATACCACTATATGGAGTGGGTAGTCCTAAGGGTCCTTATTGACACCTTATATGTCGTTTTCCTGAAATAACCTTGGGATTTTTTTAAAAAAACTTTGAAAATTTTAATTTTTCAAAAATTCTGGTCAAGATGTTGGAAGTCAAAAATGGCCAAAAATGGAATTCTACACGTATACCACTATATGGAGTGGGTAGTCCTAAGGGTCCTAATTGACACCTTATAAGTCGTTTTCCTGAAATAACCTTGGGATTTTTTTAAAAAAACTTTGAAAATTTTAATTTTTCAAAAATTCTGGTCAGGATGTTGGAAGTCAAAAATGGGCAAAAATGGAATTCTACACGTATACCACTATATGGAGTGGGTAGTCCTAAGGGTCCTAATTGACACCTTATAAGTCGTTTTCCTGAAATAACCTTGGGATTTTTTTAAAAAAACTTTGAAAATTTTAATTTTTCAAAAATTCTGGTCAGGATGTTGGAAGTCAAAAATGGCCAAAAATGGAATTCTACACGTATACCACTATATGGAGTGGGTAGTCCTAAGGGTCCTTATTGACACCTTATAAGTCGTTTTCCTGAAATAACCTTGGGATTTTTTTAAAAAAACTTTGAAAATTTTAATTTTTCAAAAATTCTGGTCAGGATGTTGGAAGTCAAAAATGGCCAAAAATGGAATTCTACACGTATACCACTATATGGAGTGGGTAGTCCTAAGGGTCCTTATTGACACCTTATAAGTCGTTTTCCTGAAATAACCTTGGGATTTTTTTAAAAAAACTTTGAAAATTTTAATTTTTCAAAAATTCTGGTCAGGATGTTGGAAGTCAAAAATGGCCAAAAATGGAATTCTACACGTATACCACTATATGGAGTGGGTAGTCCTAAGGGTCCTAATTGACACCTTATAAGTCGTTTTCCTGAAATAACCTTGGGATTTTTTTAAAAAAACTTTGAAAATTTTAATTTTTCAAAAATTCTGGTCAGGATGTTGGAAGTCAAAAATGGCCAAAAATGGAATTCTACACGTATACCACTATATGGAGTGGGTAGTCCTAAGGGTCCTTATTGACACCTTATATGTCGTTTTCCTGAAATAACCTTGGGATTTTTTTAAAAAAAACTTTGAAAATTTTAATTTTTCAAAAATTCTGGTCAAGATGTTGGAAGTCAAAAATGGCCAAAAATGGAATTCTACACGTATACCACTATATGGAGTGGGTAGTCCTAAGGGTCCTAATTGACACCTTATAAGTCGTTTTCCTGAAATAACCTTGGGATTTTTTTAAAAAAACTTTGAAAATTTTAATTTTTCAAAAATTCTGGTCAGGATGTTGGAAGTCAAAAATGGCCAAAAATGGAATTCTACACGTATACCACTATATGGAGTGGGTAGTCCTAAGGGTCCTTATTGACACCTTATAAGTCGTTTTCCTGAAATAACCTTGGGATTTTTTTAAAAAAACTTTGAAAATTTTAATTTTTCAAAAATTCTGGTCAGGATGTTGGAAGTCAAAAATGGCCAAAAATGGAATTCTACACGTATACCACTATATGGAGTGGGTAGTCCTAAGGGTCCTTATTGACACCTTATATGCCGTTTTCCTGAAATAACCTTGGGATTTTTTTAAAAAAAACTTTGAAAATTTTAATTTTTCAAAAATTCTGGTCAGGATGTTGGAAGTCAAAAATGGCCAAAAATGGAATTCTACACGTATACCACTATATGGAGTGGGTAGTCCTAAGGGTCCTAATTGACACCTTATAAGTCGTTTTCCTGAAATAACCTTGGGATTTTTTTAAAAAAACTTTGAAAATTTTAATTTTTCAAAAATTCTGGTCAGGATGTTGGAAGTCAAAAATGGCCAAAAATGGTATTCTACACGTATACCACTATATGGAGTGGGTAGTCCTAAGGGTCCTTATTGACACCTTATATGCCGTTTTCCTGAAATAACCTTGGGATTTTTTTAAAAAAAACTTTGAAAATTTTAATTTTTCAAAAATTCTGGTCAGGATGTTGGAAGTCAAAAATGGCCAAAAATGGAATTCTACACGTATACCACTATATGGAGTGGGTAGTCCTAAGGGTCCTTATTGACACCTTATATGTCGTTTTCCTGAAATAACCTTGGGATTTTTTTAAAAAAACTTTGAAAATTTTAATTTTTCAAAAATTCTGGTCAAGATGTTGGAAGTCAAAAATGGCCAAAAATGGAATTCTACACGTATACCACTATATGGAGTGGGTAGTCCTAAGGGTCCTTATTGACACCTTATAAGTCGTTTTCCTGAAATAACCTTGGGATTTTTTTAAAAAAACTTTGAAAATTTTAATTTTTCAAAAATTCTGGTCAGGATGTTGGAAGTCAAAAATGGCCAAAAATGGAATTCTACACGTATACCACTATATGAAGCGGGTACTAGAAAGGGTCGTTATTGACACTGTATAATTTGTTTTCCTAAAATAATCTTGGGAAATCTTTTTTTTAATAATTTTGGAAGTTTTAATTCTTCGAAAAATCTAGGAAGAAATATGTAGGTAATCAAGAATTATATAAGTGGTTTTCGTGAACAATTTTCAAAGTTTTTTTAAAAAAATCCCAAGGTTATTTCAGGAAAACGACATATAAGGTCAATAAGGACCCTTAGGACTACCCACTCCATATAGTGGTATACGTGTAGAATTCCATTTTTGGCCATTTTTGACTTCCAACATCCTGACCAGAATTTTTGAAAAATTAAAATTTTCAAAGTTTTTTTAAAAAAATCCCAAGGTTATTTCAGGAAAACGACTTATAAGGTGTCAATTAGGACCCTTAGGACTACCCACTCCATATAGTGGTATACGTGTAGAATTCCATTTTTGGCCATTTTTGACTTCCAACATCCTGACCAGAATTTTTGAAAAATTAAAATTTTCAAAGTTTTTTTTAAAAAAATCCCAAGGTTATTTCAGGAAAACGACTTATAAGGTGTCAATAAGGACCCTTAGGACAACCCACTCCATATAGTGGTATACGTGTAGAATTCCATTTTTGGCCATTTTTGACTTCCAACATCCTGACCAGAATTTTTGAAAAATTAAAATTTTCAAAGTTTTTTTAAAAAAATCCCAAGGTTATTTCAGGAAAACGACTTATAAGGTGTCAATTAGGACCCTTAGGACTACCCACTCCATATAGTGGTATACGTGTAGAATTCCATTTTTGGCCATTTTTGACTTCCAACATCCTGACCAGAATTTTTGAAAAATTAAAATTTTCAAAGTTTTTTTTAAAAAAATCCCAAGGTTATTTCAGGAAAACGGCATATAAGGTGTCAATAAGGACCCTTAGGACTACCCACTCCATATAGTGGTATACGTGTAGAATTCCATTTTTGGCCATTTTTGACTTCCAACATCCTGACCAGAATTTTTGAAAAATTAAAATTTTCAAAGTTTTTTTAAAAAAATCCCAAGGTTATTTCAGGAAAACGACTTATAAGGTGTCAATAAGGACCCTTAGGACTACCCACTCCATATAGTGGTATACGTGTAGAATTCCATTTTTGGCCATTTTTGACTTCCAACATCCTGACCAGAATTTTTGAAAAATTAAAATTTTCAAAGTTTTTTTAAAAAAATCCCAAGGTTATTTCAGGAAAACGACTTATAAGGTGTCAATAAGGACCCTTAGGACTACCCACTCCATATAGTGGTATACGTGTAGAATTCCATTTTTGGCCATTTTTGACTTCCAACATCCTGACCAGAATTTTTGAAAAATTAAAATTTTCAAAGTTTTTTTAAAAAAATCCCAAGGTTATTTCAGGAAAACGACTTATAAGGTGTCAATAAGGACCCTTAGGACTACCCACTCCATATAGTGGTATACGTGTAGAATTCCATTTTTGGCCATTTTTGACTTCCAACATCCTGACCAGAATTTTTGAAAAATTAAAATTTTCAAAGTTTTTTTAAAAAAATCCCAAGGTTATTTCAGGAAAACGACTTAAAAGGTGTCAATTAGGACCCTTAGGACTACCCACTCCATATAGTGGTATACGTGTAGAATTCCATTTTTGGCCATTTTTGACTTCCAACATCTTGACCAGAATTTTTGAAAAATTAAAATTTTCAAAGTTTTTTTTAAAAAAATCCCAAGGTTATTTCAGGAAAACGACATATAAGGTGTCAATAAGGACCCTTAGGACTACCCACTCCATATAGTGGTATACGTGTAGAATTCCATTTTTGGCCATTTTTGACTTCCAACATCCTGACCAGAATTTTTGAAAAATTAAAATTTTCAAAGTTTTTTTAAAAAAATCCCAAGGTTATTTCAGGAAAACGACTTATAAGGTGTCAATTAGGACCCTTAGGACTACCCACTCCATATAGTGGTATACGTGTAGAATTCCATTTTTGGCCATTTTTGACTTCCAACATCCTGACCAGAATTTTTGAAAAATTAAAATTTTCAAAGTTTTTTTAAAAAAATCCCAAGGTTATTTCAGGAAAACGACTTATAAGGTGTCAATAAGGACCCTTAGGACTACCCACTCCATATAGTGGTATACGTGTAGAATTCCATTTTTGGCCATTTTTGACTTCCAACATCCTGACCAGAATTTTTGAAAAATTAAAATTTTCAAAGTTTTTTTAAAAAAATCCCAAGGTTATTTCAGGAAAACGACTTATAAGGTGTCAATAAGGACCCTTAGGACTACCCACTCCATATAGTGGTATACGTGTAGAATTCCATTTTTGGCCATTTTTGACTTCCAACATCCTGACCAGAATTTTTGAAAAATTAAAATTTTCAAAGTTTTTTTAAAAAAATCCCAAGGTTATTTCAGGAAAACGACTTATAAGGTGTCAATTAGGACCCTTAGGACTACCCACTCCATATAGTGGTATACGTGTAGAATTCCATTTTTGGCCATTTTTGACTTCCAACATCCTGACCAGAATTTTTGAAAAATTAAAATTTTCAAAGTTTTTTTAAAAAAATCCCAAGGTTATTTCAGGAAAACGACTTATAAGGTGTCAATTAGGACCCTTAGGACTACCCACTCCATATAGTGGTATACGTGTAGAATTCCATTTTTGGCCATTTTTGACTTCCAACATCTTGACCAGAATTTTTGAAAAATTAAAATTTTCAAAGTTTTTTTAAAAAAATCCCAAGGTTATTTCAGGAAAACGACATATAAGGTGTCAATAAGGACCCTTAGGACTACCCACTCCATATAGTGGTATACGTGTAGAATTCCATTTTTGGCCATTTTTGACTTCCAACATCTTGACCAGAATTTTTGAAAAATTAAAATTTTCAAAGTTTTTTTAAAAAAATCCCAAGGTTATTTCAGGAAAACGACATATAAGGTGTCAATAAGGACCCTTAGGACTACCCACTCCATATAGTGGTATACGTGTAGAATTCCATTTTTGGCCATTTTTGACTTCCAACATCCTGACCAGAATTTTTGAAAAATTAACATTTTCAAAGTTTTTTTAAAAAAATCCCAAGGTTATTTCAGGAAAACGACTTATAAGGTGTCAATTAGGACCCTTAGGACTACCCACTCCATATAGTGGTATACGTGTAGAATTCCATTTTTGGCCATTTTTGACTTCCAACATCCTGACCAGAATTTTTGAAAAATTAAAATTTTCAAAGTTTTTTTAAAAAAATCCCAAGGTTATTTCAGGAAAACGACTTATAAGGTGTCAATAAGGACCCTTAGGACTACCCACTCCATATAGTGGTATACGTGTAGAATTCCATTTTTGGCCATTTTTGACTTCCAACATCCTGACCAGAATTTTTGAAAAATTAAAATTTTCAAAGTTTTTTTAAAAAAATCCCAAGGTTATTTCAGGAAAACGACTTATAAGGTGTCAATTAGGACCCTTAGGACTACCCACTCCATATAGTGGTATACGTGTAGAATTCCATTTTTGGCCATTTTTGACTTCCAACATCCTGACCAGAATTTTTGAAAAATTAAAATTTTCAAAGTTTTTTTAAAAAAATCCCAAGGTTATTTCAGGAAAACGACTTATAAGGTGTCAATAAGGACCCTTAGGACTACCCACTCCATATAGTGGTATACGTGTAGAATTCCATTTTTGGCCATTTTTGACTTCCAACATCATCTTAAAATCTTTCTGAGCAAATAAAACGTTTTAACCATTATTCAAAAAATTCCAACATTATTTCAAGCGAACAAATTATATTATTTCAAAAAGGACACTCTGGAGTGCCCGATTCATATAGTGGGATGCTTGTGGCTTTTTTTATATGTCCAAAATCGTCGATAAACTTTTCCACTAACTCCAATATAATATTTAACATCACTGTTAAACTGCTAACAGCGCTCTGTTAATTGTAAAATTGACTCTGCTAAAATTTGCGGTTTTTGTCTTTGCTAGTTAAATTCGAATTTATCTTCACACACATAAACTTATTTCATTTTTCTTGGAAGATATTCCCTCTATTTGTCGACATTTTAACTTTAGGGAATTTATTTTTCACAATACAACAAGTAATAGACGTTAGAATAAATGCTGCACTATGGACAAATAACGATTTTTTAAAAGCAATTTTTAATTACTTCAAAGCTTCTGCTTTCAAATTATTTTGTCTTCAAAATTTGCTAGAATTTACCCCATTGTACTTCACGGTTGGTGCTAATATTTTCCTACATTAATTCGCCTTTATTCAATTTAATGAATTTTTATTACTGCACGAGACACTTAGAGCTTTTTACTTTCGATACATAATATAAAATTATTAAGGAAAGGGTCAAAGTTCAAACATAATAAAGAAAACAATTTGAAAATCCACTCACGTTTAAAATTTTAAAGCTATAAATTATTTTTAAAAATGTGCACAGCAGAAACTTTGAATTGAAAATGCTAAAGCTCAAAGCCCTAGCTTTAGACTTTAAAGCTGGAAATTCAAAATGTTGAAGCTTAGCCTTTAAAATGCACAAAAAAGCCTTAAAGCTTTCAATAAAAAAACAAAAGCTTTAGCCTTTAACTTTTCTATGGAAAAGCATTAGCCTAAATCTTTTCAATAAAAAAGACTTAAGCTTTAGCCATAAACTTTTCTATGGAAATGTTTACAGATTTGGGCTTAAATATTTCTATAGAAAAGTCTTAAAGCTTTCTATGGAAAATATTTACTATAGCCTCAAACTATTTATAGAAAAGCTAAAAAGTTGTCAATCATGTCTAAAGCATTAGCCTTAAACTTATCTATAGAAAAGTCTAAAGCTTTAGACTAAAACTTTTCTATAGAAAAGTCTAAAGCTTTGGCCTTAAACTTTTCTATAGAAAAGTATAAAGCTTTGGCCTTAAACTTTTCTATAGAAAAGTATAAAGCTTTGGCCTTAAACTTTTCTACAGAAAAGTCTAAAGCTTTGGCCTTAAACTTTTCTATATAAAAGTCTAAAGCTTTGGCCTTAAACTTTTCTATAGAAAAGTCTAAAGCTTTGGCCTTAAACTTTTCTATAGAAAAGTCTAAAGCTTTGGCCTTAAACTTTTCTATAGAAAAGTCTAAAGCTTTGGCCTTAAACTTTTCTATAGAAAAGTCTAAAGCTTTGGCCTTAAACTTTTCTATAGAAAAGTCTAAAGCTTTGGCCTTAAACTTTTCTATAGAAAAGTCTAAAGCTTTGGCCTTAAACTTTTCTATAGAAAAGTCTAAAGCTTTGGCCTTAAACTTTTCTATAGAAAAGTCTAAAGCTTTGGCCTTAAACTTTTCTATAGAAAAGTCTAAAGCTTTGGCCTTAAACTTTTCTATAGAAAAGTCTAAAGCTTTGACCTTAAACTTTTCTATAGAAAAGTCTAAAGCTTTGGCCTTAAACTTTTCTATAGAAAAGTCTAAAGCTTTGGCCTTAAACTTTTCTATAGAAAAGTCTAAAGCTTTGGCCTTAAACTTTTCTATAGAAAAGTCTAAAGCTTTGGCCTTAAACTTTTCTATAGAAAAGTCTAAAGCTTTGGCCTTAAACTTTTCTATAGAAAAGTCTAAAGCTTTGGCCTTAAACTTTTCTATAGAAAAGTCTAAAACTTTGGCCTTAAACTTTTCTATAGAAAAGTCTAAAGCTTTGGCCTTAAACTTTTCTATAGAAAAGTCTAAAGCTTTGGCCTTAAACTTTTCTATAGAAAAGTCTAAAGCTTTGGCCTTAAACTTTTCTATAGAAAAGTCTAAAGCTTTGGCCTTAAACTTTTCTATAGAAAAGTCTAAAGCTTTGGCCTTAAACTTTTCTATAGAAAAGTCTAAAGCTTTGGCCTTAAACTTTTCTATAGAAAAGTCTAAAGCTTTGGCCTTAAACTTTTCTATAGAAAAGTCTAAAGCTTTGGCCTTAAACTTTTCTATAGAAAAGTCTAAAGCTTTGGCCTTAAACTTTTCTATAGAAAAGTCTAAAGCTTTGGCCTTAAACTTTTCTATAGAAAAGTCTAAAGCTTTGGCCTTAAACTTTTCTATAGAAAAGTCTAAAGCTTTGGCCTTAAACTTTTCTATAGAAAAGTCTAAAGCTTTGGCCTTAAACTTTTCTATAGAAAAGTCTAAAGCTTTGCCCTTAAACTTTTCTATAGAAAAGTCTAAAGCTTTGGCCTTAAACTTTTCTATAGAAAAGTCTAAAGCTTTGGCCTTAAACTTTTCTATAGAAAAGTCTGAAGCTTTGGCCTTAAACTTTTCTATAGAAAAGTCTAAAGCTTTGGCCTTAAACTTTTCTATAGAAAAGTCTAAAGCTTTGGCCTTAAACTTTTCTATAGAAAAGTCTAAAGCTTTGGCCTTAAACTTTTCTATAGAAAAGTCTGAAGCTTTGGCCTTAAACTTTTCTATAGAAAAGTCTAAAGCTTTGGCCTTAAACTTTTCTATAGAAGAGTCTAAAGGTTAAAATTGATTTAAATTTAACGTTGTGGGAAATTTTAAACTTTTAAAGCTTTATAATTTTTTTTTTCCAAATTTGTTATTATTTTTATTTAATAAAATTCAAAGTATTTATCAGTCAAAGCCACAAGTGTATCAATTTATATCCTATTTTTAAAATAAAAAAACAAACAGTAAATCCTTTTACGTTCCTTTGAAAGCTGCCTGTAATGTGAGCAGTATTTTACAGGATTTTAAGGATTTTTCGTTTCATATAACACACATAACTGACAAGAGCTTACATATTTAGACAACAAAAAGAAAAAAACTAGAATGAATAAAAATAAAGTGGCCTTATTAAACTGATACGTAAGAGTCAGCCTCACATGCAGAAGTGCATTCAACTTTTTAATATAAACTAGAGCTTAAAAAAGCTCTACATATTCACTTGAACTAAAAAATGTCTGATGTCTAAAAAACTGTCAATAACTTTTCTACTTTAATTTTGTTGAAAGAACGAATTTGTTAAATATTTATTTTTTTTCTAACACATAAAAGTGATGGAAATAATAAAATGCCACAACTTAAATGTTTCAGCGTTTGATTACTTATATTTCATTTTCTACAATTTATATTTTTCTGCAAATGAAATATTGTTCGAAATGCGAAATGTATGATATTGACATAATGGGAATACACATATTTTTTTTCGTTTTTTTAAAGCTGTCGTTATATAACTCTTCATTTTCTATAGAAGTATCTTTTTGCCACATATTTCTTTCCCTTCCTGTCTCGTGATTACTTTTGCCGAGACTGCCTGTATGTTATCGTGTAACGTTTGACGTCTAAAGGCAAAGCAATTTCTTAAATTGACATAACCAGACGGGAAAATGAAAACGCTTTTCTTAAGCAATAACTGAAGAAACAAAAAAGCAGGCAGCTCTCGTAACTTTTGTACAGTTGGTGCCAAAAAATGGTCTATGAAACTCTCCATAGAAAATTTTAAAGCCAAAAGCTTTAATATTTTCCAAAGAAAATTTTAAAGCCAAACGCTTTAATTTTTTTTTATAGAAAATTTTCAAGCCAAAAGCTTTATTTTTTCTATAGAAAATTTTTAAGATAAAAGCTTTAATACTTTCTATAAAAAATTCTAAAGCCAAAAGCTTTTAGATATTAAGATTTTCTATAGAAAAATTTAAGATTTTCTATAGAAAATTTTAAGATTTTTTATAGAAACTTTTAAGATTTTCTATAGAAAATTTTAAGATTTTCTATAGAAAATTTTAAGATTTTCTATAGAAAATTTTAAGATTTTCTATAGAAAATTTTAAGATTTTCTATAGAAAATTTTTAGATTTTCTATAGAAAATTTTTAGATTTTCTATAGAAAATTTTAAGATTTTCTAAAGAAAATTTTAAGATTTTCTAAAGAAAATTTTAAGATTTTCTATAGAAAATTTTAAGATTTTCTATAGAAAATTTTAAGATTTTCTATAGAAAATTTTTAGATTTTCTATAGAAAATTTTAAGATTTTCTATAGAAAATTTTAAGATTTTCTATAGAAAATTTTAAGATTTTGCTATAGAAAATTTTAAGATTTTGCTATAGAAAATTTTAAGATTTTGCTATTGAAAATTTTAAGATTTTGCTATAGAAAATTTTAAGATTTTGCTATAGAAAATTTTAAGATTTTGCTATAGAAAATTTTAAGATTTTGCTATAGAAAATTTTAAGATTTTCTACAGAAAATTTTAAGATTTTCTGTAGAAAATTTTAAGATTTTCTGTAGAAAATTTTAAGATTTTCTGTAGAAAATTTTAAGATTTTCTATAGAAAATTTTAAGATTTTAAGATTTTCTATAGAAAATTTTAAGATTTTCTATAGAAAATTTTAAGATTTTCTATAGAAAATTTTCAGATTTTTTATAGAAAATTTTAAGATTTTCTATAGAAAATTTTAAATCCAAAAGCTTTAATATTTATAGAAAGATGAAATGCTTTCGGCTTTGTTGTCATGGTTTTTGTCGCCTTCTGTACAAGCTTATAAATGCACATATTTAAACGCCTCATAAAGCTTATGGGTGGGTTTGTTGTATTTTCACTCATTTAGATTGTGAACGTCAGCAGCTTTCAAAGAGTATTTTTGTGTTGCTTGAAATGATGAAAATAAATGAAAATGTAGAAAAGAAAAACTTTACAACCAAATAAGAATATATGACAACAATTACGTCGATTACTATCGCTATTCCTAGACGTCTTAGTTGTCATCATAATCATCAACTTTTCAGCTTTACGATCATAGAGCTTTTTTTTTTTTTTTGCTGTAGAGATGCAATTTCGTAACACTCTTAAGAAATATTTATGTCTAGAAACTGTTAACTTCTATTTGAAGTTTTGCACTTTTATAGACGCGCAATATTTTTATATAAATTTTTAAAATGTTGTTCATTTGATAGTAATGTCGATGGTGGTGAGTGCAGGCATGCATGTGCATGTTTAAGATATCGTTATTAAATAGTTTGAAATATAAATATTTTCTGGTAGATTTGTTTTAAATTTTATTGAAATTGTTTTTTCTGTAATAAAGAGTGCTCTAAATAAAATTTGTAGTTGGATTTTCTTAAATAAAAATCAAACCTTTTAATATAAAAACTCTACAAAATACGCAAATATAATGACATATTATACAAAATCATTTAGCATTAAAATGTTTACTTAGTACTCGGGTTTAGTAAAATTATCGACTTTTTTCGGAAACCCTCCCATTAAAGATTTTACTGTTGCTTCTGATACCTTTTTGGAGCATGTGTTCCACCTGCGCTTAAAATCGGACATGTTCTTGGAAATCTTTCCTGTGTTCTTCAATTCCTTTTTTACCAGAGCCCAATACCTTTCCACAGGCCGAAGTTCTGGACAGTTAGGTGGATTTGCCTCTCGTGGTACAAAAATGACATTATTCTTTGAGTACCACTCAAGTGCCTTTTTTCCATAATGGCATGATGCCAAATCGGGCCAAAAAAATGTAGTCACTCTGTGCTCTCTTAAAAAGTGTAACAACTGTTTTTGTAGGCACTCCTTTATATAAATTTCTGTGTTTATTGTGGCAGATGCCACAAATACTTTACTTCTTTTGCCACAACTGCAAATAGCTTGCCACACGAGAAACTTCTTAGGGAATTTTGTTTGTTTTTTTGTGCGAAACTCTTGCCGAACATTGCCCCATTTATCAGCAACATAAAAATCTTGACCAGGAAGTTAGAAAAGTCTGCCAGTACGTATGTTTCATCATCCATCACACAACAGGTGTATTTTTTTTATAAAATCAGACTTCAATTTTTTCGCTCGTTTTTTTGCTTCTAAGTTTTTTATAGCATTGCGATCTGGAACCTTTTGGACTTTGTATGTCTTCAGTCCAGCATAAGCTTTGACTCTATGTGCAAAATTCGTAGAACATTTCACCGTACGAGCTGCTTTTCTTAAAGAAGTGTTAGGCGCTCTTCGAAAGAGTCGCTCGACTTCTTTTGCCTTACCAATATCTGTAGGACCTTTTTTCCTCCCTGATCCAGGTTTTCTTTCAATGCTCAGGTTTTCCTTATACCGTCTGATGGCATTAGAAACCGTTCGAGGGTCAACTTTCAAATTTTTAGCTATTTTTTTAAAAGTCCATGACGGATTTTTTTGAAAAGTTTTAATTATATTTTCGCGAACTTTTTTTTCGCAGTCCATTTTGATTGAAATAACTATTGAAAATTAATAATTTCTATAGAAACTAACTTGATCAAAAAATAAATTATTTCTTGCACTATGGATAAATTTTGTCTAAAATAGTAAATACATATTTTTTTTAGAACACTCTTTAAAATGTTTAAGAAATTATAAATTAGGATCAATTTCGCTCTAGAAATAGTTTTTAACGCTCCTTAAGATATGCTATATAAAATGTTGTAGGTGCTCCTTTTAGGTATGCTACATGAAACAGTATATTACTTTTTATAGTTGATTGCGATTTTTTTATTTTTTCCTTTAAAATCTTTCATTAGTTTATTTTGTGTTTCATTTAAGATGAAAAATAACTTACAAAACATTGAGGTTTTATTGTATTTTTTCAGATTTTCTAACAATAGCTATTAGGTGTTGATGTTTAACTATTTTTTCTTTCAATTTACAATTTTCCTTGTTTTTTTTTCTCGGATTTTTCAAACCATCTGCAATTTCTTTATTAACTAAAACTTTATATATTTTTTTTACAAAAGCAAAAAAATTGTTCTCGCTCTTGTAATTTGTTTATTTCCCTTTTTTTTCCTTGTTAGTTAGTAATCTTGGCAATCTGTGCATTTTGCAACAATTGCTTAAGCTATAAAAAAATAAAACATTTTTTTTTGTTTTCTAATTTTAATACTTTACAGCTTTAACAATTAGTTTTGTTAGAATTTTTTCCAGTTTTAGCTTAAGTTTTTATTTCACGCGAGTTTTCTTGCTTTTTTTTTTTGTAGTTTCAGTCCCTTTTTGTAGCTGTTAACTAATTGAACGCTGCTGATTTCTCGTGAGGATTTCTTGTGCACTTTTTTTTTAGTTTTCTTAAGAGAATTAAAAGATTTTAATCTTTATGGTTTATTGCAGATTGTTTAGATGAATCTGAGGGAAATCTAATTGAAATTTATGCTTAAAGAACGAAACAAATAAAATGTAACAATAAGAAAAGAACTTTGAGCTTAAAGCTTTAATATTGAAGTTTTCAATGAAAGCTTTATACTTTCCTGCTGGAAAGTTTACTTCTAATTATATTTTTCAGCAGAAGATCTACGCTTTAGAATTTTCTTTTTCTTGTAACAAAGTTTTTAACGCTTTTTTTAAAAAGTCTTAAGCTTTGGAACTTCTCCATAGAAAATCTGAAGCTCAGTTTTAATTTTCTTATGAAAAAGCCTTAGCTTTATTAATAAGCTTTTCGATAGTCTTAACCCCAAAACTTAAACTTGTTTATGATCATAGTTTTTATAGAACATAAATCAAGGTTTTCAAATTTTGATCTTAAGTAAGACAAAAGCTTTGTTATAATAAGATAAAAAGCTCTGTTATTTTCTAATAAAATATTAATTATTTGAGCTGAAGTTTTCATACAAAAAGCTTAAAGTTTAACTTTTTAAAAAACCGAAACTGATGTTTGCAAATAAGTATTTCACCAGAAGTGTCATGTAACATGTGTCGTGTAACATGTTACTGACAAACATATCTTGTTTTGTCCAAAATGTAACCATGAATCGACCTTGAAAGCAAACTTGTTCGTCGACGATGATAATTTTTGCTTAAGTGACAGATGATATGACGAGCAGCCAGAAGCAATGCCACAATTGCCTGTGAATCCTGAAAAATTATTACTGACATTTTGAAAATTTTTAAATAAATAGTAAAATTTTGAAAAATTCCCTATAAATAGTGAAAATTTGAAGAAAGTGAAATCTTGAAAATTTCCTTATTAGTAGTGAAATTTTTAAAATTACCCTATAAAAAGTGAAATTTTAAAAATATACCTTTAAAAAGTGAAATTTTTAAAATTTCTCTTTTTAAAGTGAATGTCCTTTTAAAGAGTGTAATTTTAAAACTTCCCCAAAAACATTGAAATTTTGAAAAATTTTCCTGTAAAAAGTGGAATTTTCTTAAATTTCCATATAAATAGTAAAATTTCCCTGTAATAAGTAAAATTTTGAAATTTTCCCTATAAATAGTAATATTTAAAAAATTTCCCTATAAATTGTGAATTTTTGAAAATTTCCCTTTAAATTGTAAAATTTTGAAAATTTTTTTATAAATAATTTTCATAAATTACGAAATTTTGAAAATTTCCCTACAAATAGTAAAATTTTGAAAATTTCGTTATAAATAGTAAAATTTTTCAAATTTCCTCGTAAATTATAAAATTTTAAAAATTTTCGGATAAATTATGAAATTTTGAAAATATCTTTTTAAATTATAAAGAAATTATAAAAATTTCCATAAATAATGAAATTTTGCAAATTTCAATATAAATAGTTAAATTTAAAAAATTTCCTTTAAATTATAAAATTTTGAAAATTTCTCTTTAAATTATAAAATTTTAAAGTTTCCTATAAATAGTAATATTTTAAAAATTTCCATAAATTATGAAAATTTTTAAAATTTGAAAATTTGCCTTTAAATTATGAAATTTTGAAAATTTTAAAAAGTAAAATCTTGAAAATTTCCCTCAAAAAGTGAGAATTTGAAAAAAGTGAAAATTTGAAAACATAAAAACATTGAAATTTTAAAAAATGTTCCTATAAAAAGTAAAATTTTTAATATATCCATAAATTTAGTAAAATTTTTAAAATTTCACTATAAAAAGTAATATATCAAAAGTTTCCCTATAAATTCTGAAAATTTCCTATAAATTATGAAACTTTGAAAATTTACATTTAAATTATGAACTTTTGAAAATTTCCCTATAAATTATGAAATTTTGAAAATTATTTTATAAATAGTAAAATTTTCAAAATTTCCATAAATAATAAAATTGTACAAATTTTCCTATAAATTCTGAAATTTTGAAAATTTCCCTATAAATTATGAAATTTTGAAAATTTTTCTATAAATAGTAAAATTTTCAAAATTTCCATAATCAAATTTTACAAATTTCCCTATAATCAGTAAAATTTAAAAAATTTCCTCATAAATTATGAAACTTTTAAAATTTACATTTAAATTATGAATTTTTGAAAATTTCCCTTTAAATTATGAAATTTTGAAAATTTTCTTTTAAATAGTAAAATTTTAAAAATTTCCATAAATTACGAAATTTTGAAAATTTTCCTATAAATTATGAAATTTTGAAAATTTCGCTATAAATTATGAAATTTTAAAAAATAGTAAAATTTTCAAAATTTCCATAAATAGTAAAATTTTCAAAATTTCCATAAATAATAAAATTTTACAAATTTCCCTATAAATAGTAAAATTTTAAAAATTTCCTCACAAATTATGAAACTTTTAAAATTTACATTTAAAATATGAATTTTTGAAAATTTCACTTTAATTTATGAAATTTTGAAAATTTTCTTTAAAATAGTTAAATTTTAAAAATGTCCATAAATTATGAAATTTTGAAAATTTCCCTATAAATTATGAAATTTTAAAAATTATTCTATAAATAGTAAAATTTTCAAAATTTCCATAAATAATGAAATTTTACAAAGTTCCCTATAAACAGTAAAATTTTAAAAATTTCCTCATAAATTATGAAACTTATAAAATGTACATTTTAATTATGAATTTTTTGGAAAATTTCCCTTTAAATTATGAAATTTTGAAAATTTTCTTTTAAATAGTAAAATTTTAAAAATTTCCATAAATTATAAAATTTTGAAAATTTCACTATAAATTATGAAATTTTAAAAATTTCCCTTTAAATTGTGAAATTTTAAAAATTTTCCTATAATTGTAAAATTTTAACAATTTGCCTATATATGTTTGGTGTAAATTATAGGCGGGTGTCATCATCACAGTCTGTGAATGGTTTGTCCAAATAGAAATGTAAAGGAAGGTTCTATGAATAGTTTATATCACGTTTAGAGCTCAATAAACGCCTTTGAACTATATTAAGGCCCATGACTCCGCCAAGTCATTTCTTGACCAAAAACTCGTCCATATTTTTAAAAGATTACATTGTTTTTGTAACATTTTCTAATAGATTAGATCAGTTTTGCGTGTAAATTATATTTTTAATTATTTTGAACATGCACCCTACAACCAGCTGTTTTCGAAAATCAACTTGAGTTTTTTGTCTCTGTCAAAAAATTTGATTACAGATTTCAAAACCTTTTTTAATTAAATTTTATTAATATACGTAAGGTCTGTGCAAAAAACTGATAGGGCCCGGCCATAAATGGGGTCGCATGGCCCGTTTTTCTAAAAAAACTCAAATTTTTGAAAAGCGAACTTTTCTGTATTCAAAAATGGTAATTCAAATTTCACAACCTGTTCGCAAATTTATATTTTTTAATTTCTAAGATATTGGAATATGCTGTGTCCAAAAATGGTCATAATATCTTCTTTAGTTTTAGAGATTTTTGCTAAAAAATTGCAATATAATGTTCAAAAATTTCATAAATTTATTGCAAAAGATGTACTTTTCTGTATTTAAAAATGTTCATTCAAATTTCAGTAATCGTTCTGAAATTAATATTTCTGAATTTCTTATATATTCGTCTATACTGTTTCTAAAAAATTAACCTAATACCTTGTTTAGTTTTAGAGATTTTGGCAAAAAAAATTACAAAGTGATATTCAAACATTATATAAATTTATTGTTGTTGAAGTTTTTTGACCAAATTCTTTAAACATTTTCTTAATTGTACAAAATTGTTAACCTCATTAAAAAGTATATACAAATATCTTTCTATTGATGTATAATAGAGTGGTTTGAAAAAAATAGTTGAATCACTCACCCCCTAGGATTAAAGATAATGAAAAAAAAAAAAAAAAATTCTAACATTTTTTTTACCACGCCTACAAATTCCGCCCTTTTTGTATTTTGTTAACTGTGTCGCCATCTTTAGTCCGATCATAACACTTTAAATATCAGGGCTCTGTAAGCTCTACATTTCTCTCTTTGATAGTTTTTTACTACCTCTTCAATTTCTAGTCATAATTTTTTAAAATTCGATTCGTACCCACCCTAAACGAATCGAGTAAAAATCTAGTTTTTTAAAGTTATGACTATAAATTGACGTGGTAGTAAAAAACTATCTAAGAGAGAAATGTAGACCTTACAAAGCCGCGAAAACTGATACATAAAATGTTATGATCGGACTTAAGGCGGCGACACAATGAACAAAATACTAAAAGGGCGGTATTTGTAGGCGTGGTAAAAAAATAAAAAAATATTTTTTAGAATTGTTTAAACATTATCTTTAATCCTAGGGAGTGACGAAAAGAACTTTTTTTGTGAGATTTTAGTGCTGCATATGCCTTTATACATATTTTAATTAATTTCTGTTTCATTGAATTAAGGCATTGATTAATTTATTGTTTTGTCCAAGCAAAAATATTAATGTGTGTGAAGATAAATTCGAATTTAACTAGCAAAGACAAAAACCGCAATTTTTAGCAGAGCCAATTTTGCGGTCAACAGAGCACTGTAAACTGTTTAACAGTAATGTTAAATACTATATTGGAGTTAGTTTTGACGAATTTGGAGGTATATGGAAATATATAAGAATATACATTATTGGGAACGGGTACTCCTAAGGGTCCAGTTTGATATTGTGTAAGTCGTTTTTTTTAAATAATCTTGGAATTTAGGAAAAATAAGGTTTAAAATTTATATGTTATCAACAAAGTTTCAGAAGAAGTTGGCCCATAAAAATGGCCAAAAAATGGAATTGTACACGTATACCACTATACGGAGCGGGTACTCCAAAGGGTCCTAATTGTCACTGTATAAGTGGTTTTCCCCCAAATAATCTTGGGATTTTTTTTAAAAAAATTTTGAAAATTTTCATTTTTTGAAAAATCTAGAGAAGATGTAGTAACTCAAAAATGGCCAAAAATGGAATTGTACACGTATACCACTATATGGAGCGGGTACTCCAAAGGGTCCTAATTGTCACTGTATAAGTGGTTTTCCCCAAATAATCTTGGGATTTTTTTTTAAAAATTTGAAAATTTTAATTTTTTGAAAAATCTAGGGAAGATGTAGTAACTCAAAAATGGTCAAAAATGGAATTGTACACGTATACCACTATATGGAGCGGGTACTCCAAAGGGTCCTAATTGTCACTGTATAAGTGGTTTTCCCCAAATAATCTTGGGATTTTTTTAAAAAAATTTTGAAAATTTTAATTTTTTGAAAAATCTAGAGAAGATGTAGTAACTCAAAAATGGCCAAAAATGGAATTGTACACGTATACCACTATATGGAGCGGGTACTCCAAAGGGTCCTAATTGTCACTGTATAAGTGGTTTTCCCCAAATAATCTTGGGATTTTTTTAAAAAAATTTTGAAAATTTTAATTTTTTGAAAAATCTAGAGAAGATGTAGTAACTCAAAAATGGCCAAAAATGGAATTGTACACGTATACCACTATATGGAGCGGGTACTCCAAAGGGTCCTAATTGTCACTGTATAAGTGGTTTTCCTCAAATAATCTTGGGATTTTTTTAAAAAAATTTTGAAAATTTTAATTTTTTGAAAAATCTGGGGAAGATGTAGTAACTCAAAAATGGCCAAAAATGGAATTGTACACGTATACCACTATATGGAGCGGGTACTCCAAATGGTCCTAATTGTCACTGTATA
The DNA here is from genome assembly GCA_933228675.1 of Stomorhina lunata. Lineage (NCBI taxonomy): Eukaryota > Metazoa > Arthropoda > Insecta > Diptera > Rhiniidae > Stomorhina > Stomorhina lunata. Next base: position 127,388,283 of record OW121740.1, read on the forward strand.
AGTGGTTTTCCCCAAATAATCTTGGGATTTTTTTAAAAAATTTTGAAAATTTTAATTTTTTGAAAAATCTAGGGAAGATGTAGTAACTCAAAAATGGCCAAAAATGGAATTGTACACGTATACCACTATATGGAGCGGGTACTCCAAAGGGTCCTTATTGTCACTGTATAAGTGGTTTTCCCCAAATAATCTTAGGATTTTTTTATAAAAATTTTGAAAATTTTCATTTTTTGAAAAATCTAGAGAAGATGTAGTAACTCAAAAATGGCCAAAAATGGAATTGTACACGTATACCACTATATGAAGCAGGTACTCCAAAGGGTCCTGATTGTCACTGTATAAGTGGTTTTCCCCAAATAATCTTGGGATTTTTTTAAAAAAATTTTGAAAATTTTAATTTTTTGAAAAATCTGGGGAAGATGTAGTAACTCAAAAATGGCCAAAAATGGAATTGTACACGTATACCACTATATGGAGCGGGTACTCCAAAGGGTCCTAATTGTCACTGTATAAGTGGTTTTCCTCAAATAATCTTGGGATTTTTTTTTTAAATTTTGAAAATTTTAATTTTTTGAAAAATCTGGGGAAGATGTAGTAACTCAAAAATGGCCAAAAATGGAATTGTACACGTATACCACTATATGGAGCGGGTACTCCAAAGGGTCCTAATTGTCACTGTATAAGTGGTTTTCCCCAAATAATCTTGGGATTTAAAAAAAAAATTTTGAAAATTTTAATTTTTTGAAAAATCTAGAGAAGATGTAGTAACTCAAAAATGGCCAAAAATGGAATTGTACACGTATACCACTATATGGAGCGGGTACTCCAAATGGTCCTAATTGTCACTGTATAAGTGGTTTTCCCCAAATAATCTTGGGATTTTTTTAAAAAATTTTGAAAATTTTAATTTTTTGAAAAATCTAGGGAAGATGTAGTAACTCAAAAATGGCCAAAAATGGAATTGTACACGTATACCACTATATGGAGCGGGTACTCCAAAGGGTCCTAATTGTCACTGTATAAGTGGTTTTCCCCAAATAATCTTGGGATTTTTTTAAAAAAATTTTGAAAATTTTAATTTTTTGAAAAATCTGGGGAAGATGTAGTAACTCAAAAATGGCCAAAAATGGAATTGTACACGTATACCACTATATGGAGCGGGTACTCCAAATGGTCCTAATTGTCACTGTATAAGTGGTTTTCCCCAAATAATCTTGGGATTTAAAAAAAAAATTTTGAAAATTTTAATTTTTTGAAAAATCTAGAGAAGATGTAGTAACTCAAAAATGGCCAAAAATGGAATTGTACACGTATACCACTATATGGAGCGGGTACTCCAAAGGGTCCTAATTGTCACTGTATAAGTGGTTTTCCCCAAATAATCTTGGGATTTTTTTAAAAAAATTTTGAAAATTTTAATTTTTTGAAAAATCTAGAGAAGATGTAGTAACTCAAAAATGGCCAAAAATGGAATTGTACACGTATACCACTATATGGAGCGGGTACTCCAAAGGGTCCTAATTGTCACTGTATAAGTGGTTTTCCCCAAATAATCTTGGGATTTAAAAAAAAAATTTTGAAAATTTTAATTTTTTGAAAAATCTAGAGAAGATGTAGTAACTCAAAAATGGCCAAAAATGGAATTGTACACGTATACCACTATATGGAGCGGGTACTCCAAATGGTCCTAATTGTCACTGTATAAGTGGTTTTCCCCAAATAATCTTGGGATTTTTTTAAAAAATTTTGAAAATTTTAATTTTTTGAAAAATCTAGGGAAGATGTAGTAACTCAAAAATGGCCAAAAATGGAATTGTACACGTATACCACTATATGGAGCGGGTACTCCAAAGGGTCCTAATTGTCACTGTATAAGTGGTTTTCCCCAAATAATCTTGGGATTTTTTTAAAAAAATTTTGAAAATTTTAATTTTTTGAAAAATCTGGGGAAGATGTAGTAACTCAAAAATGGCCAAAAATGGAATTGTACACGTATACCACTATATGGAGCGGGTACTCCAAATGGTCCTAATTGTCACTGTATAAGTGGTTTTCCCCAAATAATCTTGGGATTTAAAAAAAAAATTTTGAAAATTTTAATTTTTTGAAAAATCTAGAGAAGATGTAGTAACTCAAAAATGGCCAAAAATGGAATTGTACACGTATACCACTATATGGAGCGGGTACTCCAAAGGGTCCTAATTGTCACTGTATAAGTGGTTTTCCCCAAATAATCTTGGGATTTTTTTAAAAAAATTTTGAAAATTTTCATTTTTTGAAAAATCTAGAGAAGATGTAGTAACTCAAAAATGGCCAAAAATGGAATTGTACACGTATACCACTATATGGAGCGGGTACTCCAAAGGGTCCTAATTGTCACTGTATAAGTGGTTTTCCCCAAATAATCTTGGGATTTTTTTAAAAAAATTTGAAAATTTTAATTTTTTGAAAAATCTAGGAAAGATGTAGTAACTCAAAAATGGCCAAAAATGGAATTGTACACGTATACCACTATATGGAGCGGGTACTCCAAAGGGTCCTAATTGTCACTGTATAAGTGGTTTTCCCCAAATAATCTTGGGATTTTTTAAAAAAAATTTTGAAAATTTTAATTTTTTGAAAAATCTTATAAAAGTTGCATCACTTAAATAAAAATTAGGGAGATGAAGTATATTTTAGGACATTGGCTTTAATATATTGTAGAAAAAACTCGAAAATGTGAACTGCTTTTGCAAAAATTAGTCCACGTTTTCGCGAGTTCACTGTAATTACAAAAATTTTAAGATTTATTAAATTAATAAATGCTTTAAAATATCTAAATAAATTTTTATTCTAACAAATCCAACTTGAACTTATGGGTTAATAATACAATTAATATACAAAACAACAATAAAAAAACAATTAATATCCCATTAAAGTAAAAATTATATATAAAAATTCCGTAATTTTTTTAATGAAATTCTTATGCAAGTGAGAATTTTTGTATTCTAATTCACAAAAAACAAAAGAAATAGCAGTAAAGAAAGGGTAATCTCTTACAGTGCATTTAAAAATGTAACTTAACATAATGTTAAGATCAGTATTACATTATTAAAAAACTGTTAAACAGATCAAATATTAACACCAAAATGTTGCAATGCAAAGTAAAAACTTTTAATTTAACATTATTGTTTCATGTTAAGAGTATTATTGAATCTTGTTATCTTATTGTATATTCATAAATTATGATTTTTCGAAAAATTTAAATTTTCAAATTTCAAAAAGATCCAATTTCAGGAAAACATAGTGTGAGAACCCGCTCCATATGGTGGTATACGTGTAGAATTCCATTTTTGGCCATTTTTGAGTTACTACATCTTCTCTAGATTTTTCAAAAAATTCAAAATTTTTTTTAAAAAAATCCCAAGATTATTTGGGGAAAACCACTTATACAGTGACAATTAGGACCCTTTGGAGTACCCGCTCCATATAGTGGTATACGTGTACAATTCCATTTTTGGCCATTTTTGAGTTACTACATCTTCTCTAGATTTTTCAAAAAATTCAAATTTTTTTTTAAAAAAATCCCAAGATTATTTGGGGAAAACCACTTATACAGTGACAATTAGGACCCTTTGGAGTACCCGCTCCATATAGTGGTATACGTGTACAATTCCATTTTTGGCCATTTTTGAGTTACTACATCTTCTCTAGATTTTTCAAAAAATTCAAAATTTTTTTAAAAAAATCCCAAGATTATTTGGGGAAAACCACTTATACAGTGACAATTAGGACCCTTTGGAGTACCCGCTCCATATAGTGGTATACGTGTACAATTCCATTTTTGGCCATTTTTGAGTTACTACATCTTCTCTAGATTTTTCAAAAAATTCAAATTTTTTTTTAAAAAAATCCCAAGATTATTTGGGGAAAACCACTTATACAGTGACAATTAGGACCCTTTGGAGTACCCGCTCCATATAGTGGTATACGTGTACAATTCCATTTTTGGCCATTTTTGAGTTACTACATCTTCTCTAGATTTTTCAAAAAATTCAAAATTTTTTTAAAAAAATCCCAAGATTATTTGGGGAAAACCACTTATACAGTGACAATTAGGACCCTTTGGAGTACCCGCTCCATATAGTGGTATACGTGTACAATTCCATTTTTGGCCATTTTTGAGTTACTACATCTTCTCTAGATTTTTCAAGAAATGAAAATTTTCAAAATTTTTTTAAAAAAATCCCAAGATTATTTGGGGAAAACCACTTATACAGTGACAATTAGGACCCTTTGGAGTACCCGCTCCATATAGTGGTATACGTGTACAATTCCATTTTTGGCCATTTTTGAGTTACTACATCTTCTCTAGATTTTTCAAAAAATGAAAATTTTCAAAATTTTTTTAAAACAATCCCAAGATTATTTGGGGAAAACCACTTATACAGTGATAATCAGGACCCTTTGGAGTACCTGCTCCATATAGTGGTATACGTGTACAATTCCATTTTTGGCCATTTTTGAGTTACTACATCTTCCCCAGATTTTTCAAAAAATTAAAATTTTCAAAATTTTTTTAAAAAAATCCCAAGATTATTTGAGGAAAACCACTTCTACAGTGACAATTAGGACCCTTTGGAGTACCCGCTCCACATAGTGGTATACGTGTACAATTCCATTTTTGGCCATTTTTGAGTTACTACATCTTCTCTAGATTTTTCAAAAAATGAAAATTTTCAAAATTTTTATAAAAAAATCCTAAGATTATTTGGGGAAAACCACTTATACAGTGACAATCAGGACCCTTTGGAGTACCTGCTTCATATAGTGGTATACGTGTACAATTCCATTTTTGGCCATTTTTGAGTTACTACATCTTCTCTAGATTTTTCAAAAAATGAAAATTTTCAAAATTTTTATAAAAAAATCCTAAGATTATTTGGGGAAAACCACTTATACAGTGACAATAAGGACCCTTTGGAGTACCCGCTCCATATAGTGGTATACGTGTACAATTCCATTTTTGGCCATTTTTGAGTTACTACATCTTCCCTAGATTTTTCAAAAAATTAAAATTTTCAAAATTTTTTAAAAAAATCCCAAGATTATTTGGGGAAAACCACTTATACAGTGACAATTAGGACCATTTGGAGTACCCGCTCCATATAGTGGTATACGTGTACAATTCCATTTTTGGCCATTTTTGAGTTACTACATCTTCCCCAGATTTTTCAAAAAATTAAAATTTTCAAAATTTTTTTAAAAAAATCCCAAGATTATTTGAGGAAAACCACTTATACAGTGACAATTAGGACCCTTTGGAGTACCCGCTCCATATAGTGGTATACGTGTACAATTCCATTTTTGGCCATTTTTGAGTTACTACATCTTCCCTAGATTTTTCAAAAAATTAAAATTTTCAAAATTTTTTAAAAAAATCCAAGATTATTTGGGGAAAACCACTTATACAGTGACAATTAGGACCATTTGGAGTACCCGCTCCATATAGTGGTATACGTGTACAATTCCATTTTTGGCCATTTTTGAGTTACTACATCTTCCCCAGATTTTTCAAAATTAAAATTTTCAAAATTTTTTTTAAAAAAATCCCAAGATTATTTGAGGAAAACCACTTATACAGTGACAATTAGGACCCTTTGGAGTACCCGCTCCCTATAGTGGTATACCGTGTACAATTCCATTTTTGGCCATTTTTGAGTTACTACATCTTCCTCTAGATTTTTCAAAAAATTAAAATTTTCAAAATTTTTTTAAAAAAATCCCAAGATTATTTGGGGGAAAACCACTTATACAGTGACAATTAGGACCCTTTTGGAGTACCCGCTCCATATAGTGGTATACGTGTACAATTCCATTTTTGGCCATTTTTGAGTTACTACATCTTCTCTAGATTTTTTCAAAAAATTAAAATTTTCAAAATTTTTTTAAAAAAATCCCAAGATTATTTGGGGAAAACCACTTATACAGTGACAATTAGGACCCTTTGGAGTACCCGCTCCATATAGTGGTATACGTGTACAATTCCATTTTTGACCATTTTTGAGTTACTACATCTTCCCTAGATTTTTCAAAAAATTAAAATTTTCAAATTTTTAAAAAAAAATCCCAAGATTATTTGGGGGGAAACCACTTATACAGTGACAATTAGGACCCTTTGGAGTACCCGCTCCATATAGTGGTATACGTGTACAATTCCATTTTTGGCCATTTTGAGTTACTACATCTTCTCTAGATTTTTCAAAAAATTAAAATTTTCAAAATTTTTTTTTTTAAATCCAAGATTATTTGGGGAAACCACTTATACAGTGACAATTAGGACCCTTTGGAGTACCCGCTCCATATAGTGGTATACGTGTACAATTCCATTTTTGGCCATTTTTGAGTTACTACATCTTCTCTAGATTTTCAAGAAATGAAAATTTTCAAAATTTTTTTAAAAAAATCCCAAGATTATTTGGGGAAAACCACTTATACAGTGACAATTAGGACCCTTTGGAGTACCCGCTCCATATAGTGGTATACGTGTACAATTCCATTTTTGGCCATTTTTGAGTTACTACATCTTCTCTAGATTTTTCAAGAAATGAAAATTTTCAAAATTTTTTAAAAAAAATCCCAAGATTATTTGAGGAAAACCACTTATACAGTGACAATTAGGACCCTTTGGAGTACCCGCTCCATATAGTGGTATACGTGTACAATTCCATTTTTGGCCATTTTTGAGTTACTACATCTTCCCCAGATTTTTCAAAAAATTAAAATTTTCAAAATTTTTTTAAAAAAATCCCAAGATTATTTGAGGAAAACCACTTATACAGTGACAATTAGGACCCTTTGGAGTACCCGCTCCATATAGTGGTATACGTGTACAATTCCATTTTTGGCCATTTTTGAGTTACTACATCTTCCCCAGATTTTTCAAAAAATTAAAATTTTCAAAATTTTTTTAAAAAAATCCCAAGATTATTTGAGGAAAACCACTTATACAGTGACAATTAGGACCCTTTGGAGTACCCGCTCCATATAGTGGTATACGTGTACAATTCCATTTTTGGCCATTTTTGAGTTACTACATCTTCTCTAGATTTTTCAAAAAATTAAAATTTTCAAAATTTTTTTTTTTAAATCCCAAGATTATTTGGGGAAAACCACTTATACAGTGACAATTAGGACCCTTTGGAGTACCCGCTCCATATAGTGGTATACGTGTACAATTCCATTTTTGGCCATTTTTGAGTTACTACATCTTCTCTAGATTTTTCAAGAAATGAAAATTTTCAAAATTTTTTTAAAAAAATCCCAAGATTATTTGGGGAAAACCACTTATACAGTGACAATTAGGACCCTTTGGAGTACCCGCTCCATATAGTGGTATACGTGTACAATTCCATTTTTGGCCATTTTTGAGTTACTACATCTTCCCCAGATTTTTCAAAAAATTAAAATTTTCAAAATTTTTTTAAAAAATTCCCAAGATTATTTGAGGAAAACCACTTATACAGTGACAATTAGGACCCTTTGGAGTACCCGCTCCATATAGTGGTATACGTGTACAATTCCATTTTTGGCCATTTTTGAGTTACTACATCTTCTCTAGATTTTTCAAAAAATTAAAATTTTCAAAAATTTTTTTTTTAAATCCCAAGATTATTTGGGGAAAACCACTTATACAGTGACAATTAGGACCCTTTGGAGTACCCGCTCCATATAGTGGTATACGTGTACAATTCCATTTTTGGCCATTTTTGAGTTACTACATCTTCTCTAGATTTTTCAAGAAATGAAAATTTTCAAAATTTTTTTAAAAAAATCCCAAGATTATTTGGGGAAAACCACTTATACAGTGACAATTAGGACCCTTTGGAGTACCCGCTCCATATAGTGGTATACGTGTACAATTCCATTTTTGGCCATTTTTGAGTTACTACATCTTCCCCAGATTTTTCAAAAAATTAAAATTTTCAAAATTTTTTTAAAAAAATCCCAAGATTATTTGAGGAAAACCACTTATACAGTGACAATTAGGACCCTTTGGAGTACCCGCTCCATATAGTGGTATACGTGTACAATTCCATTTTTGGCCATTTTTGAGTTACTACATCTTCTCTAGATTTTTCAAAAAATTAAAATTTTCAAAATTTTTTTTTTTAAATCCCAAGATTATTTGGGGAAAACCACTTATACAGTGACAATTAGGACCCTTTGGAGTACCCGCTCCATATAGTGGTATACGTGTACAATTCCATTTTTGGCCATTTTTGAGTTACTACATCTTCTCTAGATTTTTCAAGAAATGAAAATTTTCAAAATTTTTTTAAAAAAATCCCAAGATTATTTGGGGAAAACCACTTATACAGTGACAATTAGGACCCTTTGGAGTACCCGCTCCATATAGTGGTATACGTGTACAATTCCATTTTTGGCCATTTTTGAGTTACTACATCTTCTCTAGATTTTTCAAAAAATGAAAATTTTCAAAATTTTTTTAAAACAATCCCAAGATTATTTGGGGAAAACCACTTATACAGTGATAATCAGGACCCTTTGGAGTACCTGCTCCATATAGTGGTATACGTGTACAATTCCATTTTTGGCCATTTTTGAGTTACTACATCTTCTCTAGATTTTTCAAAAAATGAAAATTTTCAAAATTTTTTTAAAAAAATCCCAAGATTATTTGGGGAAAACCACTTATACAGTGACAATTAGGACCCTTTGGAGTACCCGCTCCATATAGTGGTATACGTGTACAATTCCATTTTTGGCCATTTTTGAGTTACTACATCTTCTCTAGATTTTTCGAAAAATTAAAATTTTCAAATTTTTTTTTTTTAAATCCCAAGATTATTTGGGGAAAACCACTTATACAGTGACAATAAGGACCCTTTGGAGTACCCGCTCCATATAGTGGTATACGTGTACAATTCCATTTTTGGCCATTTTTGAGTTACTACATCTTCCCTAGATTTTTCAAAAAATTAAAATTTTCAAAATTTTTTTAAAAAAATCCCAAGATTATTTGAGGAAAACCACTTATACAGTGACAATTAGGACCCTTTGGAGTACCCGCTCCATATAGTGGTATACGTGTACAATTCCATTTTTGGCCATTTTTGAGTTACTACATCTTCCCCAGATTTTTCAAAAAATTAAAATTTTCAAAATTTTTTTAAAAAAATCCCAAGATTATTTGAGGAAAACCACTTATACAGTGACAATTAGGACCCTTTGGAGTACCCGCTCCATATAGTGGTATACGTGTACAATTCCATTTTTGGCCATTTTTGAGTTACTACATCTTCTCTAGATTTTTCAAAAAATTAAAATTTTCAAAATTTTTTTTTTTAAATCCCAAGATTATTTGGGGAAAACCACTTATACAGTGACAATTAGGACCCTTTGGAGTACCCGCTCCATATAGTGGTATACGTGTACAATTCCATTTTTGGCCATTTTTGAGTTACTACATCTTCTCTAGATTTTTCAAGAAATGAAAATTTTCAAAATTTTTTTAAAAAAATCCCAAGATTATTTGGGGAAAACCACTTATACAGTGACAATTAGGACCCTTTGGAGTACCCGCTCCATATAGTGGTATACGTGTACAATTCCATTTTTGGCCATTTTTGAGTTACTACATCTTCTCTAGATTTTTCAAGAAATGAAAATTTTCAAAATTTTTTTAAAAAAATCCCAAGATTATTTGGGGAAAACCACTTATACAGTGACAATTAGGACCCTTTGGAGTACCCGCTCCATATAGTGATATACGTGTACAATTCCATTTTTGGCCATTTTTGAGTTACTACATCTTCTCTAGATTTTTCAAAAAATTAAAATTTTCAAAATTTTTTTAAAAAAATCCCAAGATTATTTGGGGAAAACCACTTATACAGTGACAATTAGGACCCTTTGGAGTACCCGCTCCATATAGTGATATACGTGTACAATTCCATTTTTGGCCATTTTTGAGTTACTACATCTTCTCTAGATTTTTCAAAAAATTAAAATTTTCAAAATTTTTTTAAAAAAATCCCAAGATTATTTGGGGAAAACCACTTATACAGTGACAATTAGGACCCTTTGGAGTACCCGCTCCATATAGTAGTATACGTGTACAATTCCATTTTTGGCCATTTTTGAGTTACTACATCTTCTCTAGATTTTTCAAAAAATGAAAATTTTCAAAATTTTTTTAAAAAAATCCCAAGATTATTTGGGGAAAACCACTTATACAGTGACAATTAGGACTCTTTGGAGTACCCGCTCCATATAGTGGTATACGTGTACAATTCCATTTTTGGCCATTTTTATGGGCCAACTTCTTCTGAAACTTTGTTGATAACATATAAATTTTAAACCTTGTTTTTCCTAAATTCCAAGATTATCTAAAAAAAACGACTTACACAGTATCAAACTGGACCCTTAGGAGTACCCGTTTCCAATAATGTATATTCTTATATATTTCCATATACTCCCAAATTCATCAAAACTAACTCCAATATAGTATTTAACATTACTGTTAAACAGTTTACAGTGCTCTGTTGACCGCAAAATTGGCTCTGCTAAAAATTGCGGTTTTTGTCTTTGCTAGTTAAATTCGAATTTATCTTCACACACATTAATTTTCTATAAAAAAATTTATACCGAAAAATTTCTATAAAGAATTTCATACCCAAAAGTTCTTCTGAAAAAAACTTTATACCAAAAATTTCTTATAATTTTTATACTGAAAATTTTTTATAAAAACATTTAACACCGACAATTTTTTATAAAAAATTTAACCCGAAAATTTTCTAAAAAACAAATTTTATGCCGAAAATTTACTATGAAAAATTGTATGCCGAAAATTTTATATTAAAAGGCTTTATACTAATAATTTTTGGTAAACAATTTTTTTCCGAAAATTTTCTATAAAACATTTTATACCGAAAATTTTCCATTAAAAAAATTTTATACCGAAAATTTGTAATAAAAAAATTTTATACTGAAAATTTTCTATAAAAAAATTTTATATTAAAATTTTATTGAAAAGATTTTTATACCGAAAATTTTAGTAAAAAAAAAAATATACCGAAAATTTCCTTTAAAAAAATTTTACAGAAAATTTTCTATATAAAAATTTTTACCGAAAATTTTCTATAAACGAAATTTTTAGCGAAAATTTTCTATAAAAAATTTTGTACCGAATATTTTCATATAAAAAAATTTTATACCTAAAATTTTCTATAGAAAATTTTATAACAAAAATTTTTTATAAAAAAAATTTATAACCAAAATTTTTTATAAAAAAATTTTATATTCAAAATTTTCTAATAAAAAAATTTTTTATCAAAAATTTTCAATAAAAAATCTTATATCGAAAATTTTCTTTAAAACAATTTTATAACTAAAAAACTTTATAAAGAAAATTTATACATAAAAAATTTTATAAAGAAAATTTTCATGCAAAAAAATTGTATGCCAAAAATTCCTATTAAAAAATTTTTATACCGAAAATTTTCATATAAAAAAATTTTATACTGAAAATTTTCTGTAAAAAAATTTTTAACTGAAAATTTTCTATAAAAAAATGTTATACCGAAAATTTTCTATAAAAAAATGTTATACCAAAAATCTTCTACAAAAAAATTTTATACCGAAAATTTTCTATAAACAATGTTATACCTAAAATTTTCTATAAAAAATTTTATAGTGAAAATTTCCTATGAAAAAGTTTTCTTAAAAAAATTTTATACCGAAAATTAAATGCAAAAAAATTTTATACCAAAAATTTTTTATAAACAAATTTTATATCGAAAATTTTCTATAAAAAATTTGTATACAAAAAATTTGCAATAAAAAAAAATTTTATTTCTATTTTTTTATTTCTATAATAAAATTTTCTGTAAAAAAAATTTTATACCGAAAATTTTCATATAAAAAATTTTTATACAGAAAATTTTCATAAAAAAAATTTTATATCAAAAATATTAAATAAAAAATTTTTTTATAAACAAATTTTATACCGAAAATTTTCTATAAAAAACTTGTATACGGAAAATTTTCAATAAAAAAATTTTATACCGAAAATTTTCTATAAAAAAATTTTCATATAAAAAAAATTTTGTAATAAAATTTTCTGTAAAAAAATTTTATACCAATAATTTTCATATAAAAAATTTTTATACAGAAAATTTTCATATAAAAAAATTTTATATCAAAAATATTCCATACAAAATGTTATACCCAAAATTTTCTATAAAAAAAACATTATAACGAAAGTTTTCATATAAAAAAAATTATACCAAAAATGTTCATATAACAAAAAAATTTATACCAAAAATTTTCTATAAAAAAATTTTATACCGAAAAATTTTATAGTGAAAATTTTCGATAACAAAAAATCTATACCGAAAATTTTTTATAAACAAATTTTATTTTAACAATTTTCTATAAAAAAAATGTTATACCGAAAATTTTCTATAAAAAATGTTATACCGTTTTTTTTTTATAAAGAAATTATAAGCCGAAAATTTTTTATAAAAAAATTTTATACCCAAAATTTTCTATAAAAAATTTTATACCGAAAATTTTCTAAAAAAATTTTGTACCGAAAATTTTCTATAAAAAAATTTTAAACTAAAAATTTTCAATAAAAAAATTTTTTGTTAAAAATGTTCATATAAAAAAATTGCATTCAAAAATTTTCTTTAAAAAAATGTTACACTGAAAATTTTCTAAAATTTGTTTTTATACCGAAAATTTTCTATAAAAAATTTTATACCAAAAATCTTTATATAAAAAAATTGTATTCGAAAATTTTCTATAAAATAAATTATATGGAAAATTTTCTATAAAAAAAATTTGTACCGAAAATTTTCTATAAAAAAATGTATACCAAAAATTTTCTATAAAAAAATGTATACAGAAAATTTTCTATAAAAAAAAAATTTATACCGAAAATTTTCTTTGAAACAATTTTCTATAACAAAATTTTTTAATTAAAATTTCTATAAAAAAAATTTATACAGAAAATTTTCTATAAAAAAATTTATATGAAAATTTTCTTTCAAACAATTTTATAGCGAAAATTTTCTATAAAAAAATGTTATACCGAAAATTTTCTATGAAAAAAATTTAATGAAAAAAAATCATATAAACAAATTTATACCGAAAATTTTCCATTAAAAATATTTTATACCAATAATTTTCATTAAAAAACATTTATACCGAAAATTTTCTATTAAAAAATTGTATACCAAAAATTTTCTATTAAAAAATTTTATAACGAAAACATTCTATAAAAAATTTTATACCGAAAATTTTCTATAAACAAATTTTATACCAAAATTTTCAATAAAATTATTTTATACCGAAAATTTTCCATGAAAAATTTTATACGGAAAATTTTCATTTAAAAAAATTTTATACCAAAAGTTTTCATGTAAAAAATTGTATACCGAAAATTTTCTAAAACAAAAATTTCAAACCGAAAATAAAATAAATAAATAAAAAAAATGTTATACCAAAAATTTTGATTTTTGAGATTTAAACTGATTTCAATTAAAATCCGAAAAAAATTAAAAGACTTCAATAAATAAAGGAAAATTTTCAAAACTTTTGATAATATGGCAACTTTATGACAAGTCTTCTGCTAATATAGAACAAATCTGACCTAAAATTACTACCATATAAATAATTATCTAAACATTTTTTTATAATACCAAAAAAACATTTGGCAATTATATGGTGAATTGTTACGATGATTAAGTAAATTAAATTTTAAATTTAAAATTAATTTACTATTAAGTGGCAAAAACATGACATGTGTAGAATTGTAATTAGTTTAATATTTGATTTGAAAACATTTTAATAAACAATTAAGAAAAAAACACTATTGCTATGTATAACCAATGAATTGTGCATTTACTAGAACGATGAATAATGACAAATGCAAAAGTATCTATCATCATTCATTTAAGTAGAATCTAAACATTTGAAGTTCAAAATAACCATCAATAAAAATATAAACATTTCGAAGAAGAAAAATGGGTATTACCATGAAATTAAAACAAATATTGTAGAAATTGTTCAGAGCGCATACAACAAATATGAGAGTTTATTATAGATACAAGAGAGGGCTTAAGGTAAACTACGAGGACGGTATGATAAGGTGTTACATATCATCTATTGAATACTTAATATGTTTTAAATAAGAAAATGTTAGATAGAATTTTTTTAACAAACAAACAAAAATGTTTAAGTGAACATTTTTCCAAAAAAAAAATTTAAATACTTAAATTTAAAATTTATGAAAAAATCTCATATCCTAAATTCTAAAATCCTAAAATCTGACCAAATCGTAGTGGCTCCAAAAATTTGTTTTTTGGTGCTATTTTTTTGAGTCGCTTTTTCATAATAATTGTTTTCTTCCAGGAGTGGGTTACTAGCCCACGTCCTAACCCAAATGTTTTATCGTTCTTATGGGAGAACGGCATGTGAATGCCATTTTGACAGTTCACAAATTCCTACTTCGGACTAAAACACCTTCCGGCAAAGGCGGATCATGTTCATTTTTTCTCCAAATGCCTTACATTAATCTTTATGGAGATTATTTTAAATATAAATAAAAAATCTTGATATACCATAATTTTTGAATAAACCCTTTTTTATATATAGATTCTTAAAATTTGTATGCCATCAGAAAGGAAACATGTCAAAATATTCGCAGTAGTAGGCGTGACATGTTGCTAAAGGCAAAAAATTTAAGTTAATTTAGAAATATAAAGAAAATTGTAATATTTGATCTCATATTATTTACGATTTCTTGAAAACTATTATTGATAACGGGCTGCGATTTTTTTATTATGTTGGATGGACTGTTGTTTTTAACAAATGGCATTTGCGCCCTTAGGGGGGAGGGGGTATGGTGGAAAAATATAATGGAAATAGGTACACAACTTAGGACACCTCAGACTCATAAATCACTTAAAACGATATATAATTGGCATTTCCCAACCTACAATCATACTATAATAAAGGCGTAGATCTATGAAAACGTTGCGACATGAATATCCTATCTCTTATGGTTTTAAAAATATTCGACTTCAAAAAATAAAATTTTAAATTTTTGTTCCATTTGGGCCTAATGAAAATACGGTAAATACCTCAATGAAAATAGGGGCCAACCTAAGGATAACAAAATATTATATTGTCATCCAAGATTGGCTTGTGGCCTAAATTTAAGCCAAATCGTTTAAGAGAAAGTGGATAAAAATGGGTGAGCACATTTGAAGCGGAATTACAGATCGAAAATTGAACTTTAATTTTAAATTTCTTTACAACCACTGTACAGATCTTAATAAACTCGATAAAAGCTAAAGATGTTATATATTTAATAAAAAAATAAAGTATACAAAATCTTTGTTCGTTAAAAAGTAACAGAGTTTTGGAAAATGAAAACGATTCTGAACCACTGTGTGTAGGCTTACCGCCGACGGAAGATGCTATGGTAATTAATAATTGTAATAGAAATTTATAATTACAGAAATTGATGTTGCCGAAACAAATTTTTTGATGTGTACGAAGGTGGTTCGGAAACTCCTTAGCCTAGCACAAAAAGCGTGGTACAAACAGAAAAAAGTTAAGTGTTTTGGAAACTTCCATCTCTGCTATAAATACATGTTAAATTTTGTTTCGATCTGGTAACTCCTTCATATAGAAACAGGTGTTCACAAAAGACGCATCCGCTATTTGTTTACAATGGAAAAATTAGAAATACGTGGTGTCATTAAATATTTACATAAAAAAGGTTTATCGGGACAAGAAATTCATGATGATATGGTGAAAGTGCTCCTTCATATGCACCAGTAAAAAATTGGGTTGCTGAATTTAAACTTGGTCGTACAAGCATTGAAGATGAACCACGTAGTGGACGTCCAAAAACAGCAACAACAACAGAAATTGTAGCCAAAGTGCATGATATGGTATTAAATGATCGACGAATAAAAGTGCGTGAAATAGCTAATATCATGGGCATCTCAAATGATCGAGTCCATTTCATTTTGCATGAAGAACTACAGATGAAAAAGCTTTCTGCAGGATGAGTGCCGCATTTGCTGACAGTCGACCAAAAACGCATAAGAATGAACATTTCTCAAGCTTGTTTGGATCGTTTTAGGCGAAATAAAATGGATTTTAAGCGTCGTTTCATAACTGTTGATGAGACATAGATCCACCACTATACTCCAGAGACAAAGGAACAATCCAAACAATGGACTGAAGCTGGAGGAAGTGCCCCAAAGAAGGCAAAAGCAATTCAATCGGCTGGTAAGGTTATGGCAACGGTTTTTTTGGGACTTCAAAGGTATTTTATTGATTGACTATCTGCAAAAGGGCAAAACAATAAATTCAGAGTACTATTGCAACCTTTTGGATCAATTAAATGTACAAATTCAAGAAAAACGTCCTGGCTTACAACACAAAAAAATAATTTGTCATCAAGATAACGCACCAGCGTACAAGAGTGTTTTAACGATGGCTAAAATCAACGAATTAAAGTACGCGTTGCTTGACCACCCACCTTATTCTCCTGATTTAGCTCCCAGTGACTTTTACCTGTTCCCAAACGCTGGCAACCACTATAAAACCACTATTTTGAAGACCTTGAGGAAAACTATTTTAATCAAGGGATAGAATTGCTAGAAAAGCGTTGGACTAAGTGTATTGAAGTTTCAGGAGACTATATTGAAAAATAAAAATATTTTTGAAAAACTATTCTCTTCCATTGGTAGGCTAAGAAGTTTCCGAAACGCCCTCGTACAAAATGCATTTTTCGTGGTATTCTAAACGGAATTGAAAAAGTGCTTTGTTTATAAATATAACCTTCAAGGAGAATATTTCAAAAAGTAATCAAGCAATTTTCTGAAGATACATATTTAATTGATCCTAAAATTTAAACAACTGGCCCAAAAAGTCATAACCATAATTATCCAACTGCCCTCCAAAATATGAAACATTATTATCGTTAAATCTATCAAGCACGTTGTTGAGACACTGAGGAATCAAAACACAACAGAGAGCAAATGAGAAAAGAGAGTGAGAGACAATAAAACAAAATGGAAAAGGAAAAAGAGAAAAAGAGAGAGTTAAAATAGAAATTGAAGAGAAAGAGTAAACATATACAAAGCAATGAGCAAAGAGAGCAGGATACAAAAAGGATATGTTTCAATCTTTGGAAAAATCGAAATTTTTATTAGGAAACGAAGCAAACGAAGAAGGAGGAGGAAAGAGGAAGAAAACATTAATAAAATTATGAGTTGAAGTTAAAAGTTTACAAAAGTTATTCAACTTTTTGGAAAAATGAAAAACAAAAATAAGCAGTGACCGGTATTTAAACAAAAACTTTTTGTTTATAGTTTTTATTGATACAATAGAGAAGTTTTGGTAACTAAAAAAAAAACTTTGTTGTTGTTCAAAAGGGAATTTTGGGCCTAAAACAAACAACAAATGGTGTTTAATATTTGTACTTACTATTTAGACAATTACAACTATTAAAGCACAGATACAACACAAATACACACAGATACGAGACGAGATACTTTTACATTTACGCATAGATAGAATTTGGTTACCAAATACAATACAAAATTTGTATATGTTGTATGTATCTGTATCTACATCTTATTTCTCATTTACTTTTGGTGTGTGTTTTTTGTATTTTTGAGTAATGTGTGGTATAAAGATTGTTTTGTTGGTTTGTTTGTTGAGTGTTTTTTAGGGGACTCAGGTTTATACAATATTTCAGTGTAATATTTCCAGGCTATTTCTTTTTTTTTTGTCGTTTGGGAAGGTTTGTTTTGTTGTATGCCGTGTTTTTTTTTTGTTTCTTCTTGATTGTGGATGAATTTCCTTCTTGTCATGTATACAAAAAACCGATTACAATACTCCTCTAGATACAAATGCCAATAACAAAATCTTATAGACTTTGAAATTATAGGTACACATATCAAAGATACTTAGAAATTTTTTTTGTTGTAAATTATTTTTTGGTACAAATATTTTTTTTTGTTTTTGTATAAATAATAAAAATTTATGTAAAATCAATGTTAAATATTTGTTGAAACTTGGTTGGTTAGAGGATTACTCACTATATACTTGAGAAAAAATTTTGAATTTTTTTCAGGCAAAATCACTTTAATTAGTCTATAATTATTAGCTTTCTTCAAATTTTTAAACACATAAACAATTTATATCTTTTAATTATTTATTAATATTTTAAAATTTTTAATAATTTTTTTTTAAAATTTATTTTATTTTATTCTTTTATTATTATAAATATTTTTTTTTAAATTTATCTCAATTATTATTCTTCAATAATTTTCAAATATGTTTTTTAATTTCTTAATATTTTATTTTTTTGATAATTTCTTATTAATTAATTCAAAATTTATTTATAAACACTTAAAATCTTTTTCTGAACTTTTTATTTTCATATAATTTTTTTATTATAATAGATAGATTTTCTTATATACAATATGCGCGCGGCGCGTTATTTTTCACAATTTTCATTTTTTTTATATAAATATTATATTTTCTTTATTTTATATTTTTTTGTTGTATACATATACAACAAAAACACAATTTTTGTTTGTTGTATTTCTTTTTATTTTAGTTAAAATATATAATTCGCATAGAAGAAGAAAAAAAGAATTTATTACACGCGAGACAAATAGAAATTGTGCTGCCATTCATTGCACCCCGGCACGTAATACTAGTTTCAGTTAACCACACAAAGAATTTCACATCCCGTCGTCATCGACATTTCGTACGTTCTTTCTTGTTCTTCTTCTACTTCTACTACAAACAGTGTTGCCGCAGGTGAATAATTTTTGTGACACAAAATTTTTAAACAATAAAGAAAATTTTTGTTTGGAGATAAGAGTAAGCTAATAAATATTTCTTTTTTGTCTTTCAAATTATTCTAAATGAAGGTTAATGGACTTTGACATACATATCGTCACCTGAAATGCAAAAGTTCGTAAGTGACCCAAAAAATTAGTCATTGATTTTTTGATTAATTATGGACTTACTTTGATTAGGAATATCAAAAATAACAAACAAATTAATTTTTATACCCTTCACCACCAAAGGTGGAAAGGGTATATTGGGTTTGTGCTGATGTTTGTAACGCATAGAAATATTGGTCTGAGACCTACCTTTTAGTATACGAATCGACTTAGAATCACTCCCTGAGTTGTTTTAACGATGTCCGTCCGGCTGGCTGGCTGGCCGGTTATCCATGTAAGCTTGTTATCACTCTACAGGTCGTAACTTTAAAGATAATTTGATGAAATTTGGCACAGCTTCATATTTTGGCCCAAGGACGATCCCTATACTTTTTGGGTACAATCGGATTACTATTTCGGGTACCTCCCATAGGGATGCTTTCACGGAATAGAGTTTTTGGTCCTTTACAGCCACAAATTTGGTTGTATTTTAATAATATTCAGCACAAATATTGCTTATCATGACCTTAATCAGTGTCCCTAATTTTGTAGAAATCGGCCCATATTTGACAATACCTCCCATACAAGTCACATTCTCAAACACACATAACTCTAAAGATAAATGCATTTGATTACTTAAACTTTGAACAGATAAATATCTTGTAAATATAAACTAATAATCAAAATTTGATAAGAATCGGTCCATAATTGATCCTAGCTCTTATATCAGGTCCTTAGCCGGAAATGATATAAATCTCGAAATTTTGGAAAAATAGCACATAGTTAATGTATGTATGTATGTCTCTAAGACTTAAGGAAAACTTGTTGATTATTGGTCCATATTTGACCTTAGTAGTGAAGGGTATTATATGGTCGGGCTTGACCGACTATAGCTTCTCTTACTTGTTATTTTTACCTTAGTTACCCCCTTTTGCATTTCAGGTGACGATATGTGAGAATTTTCAAAGCACTTTTTCTTATTGTGATACCTCGTAAATATGAATTTTCAATGCTCAACCGATTTATTAGGTGTCGAGACACATTGACCTCTAAATTTATTTTTTAATACGATAATAAAAGAAGTAAAGGGTTATCCATTTTGAGGTTTCAAAAGTGAACGTAAATAAAACACATACAAAATATTTTTTCATGACATTTCTATTTTATAATAAAGTTTGAACGTTGATATTATGTGTGAAACACTACATCATTTAAATGACCACCACGCGAAATGCTGCAAGCAAGTATTGATTTTTCTCGACCACTTTTTAACACATATTGGGCGGTATTTCAGCCCTAACTTGACGAATGTTGGTTTTTAAGTGCTCAAGAGTTTAAGGTTTATCTGCATAAACACGACCCCACAAAAAAGGTCTAATGGTGTCAAATCGCATGATCTTAGTGGCCAGTTGATATCGCCACGACGAAAAATTACGCGGCCAGGAAATGTCTCTTCCAATAAAGCCAAGTTGTGTAGCATGTGGCACCGTTTTGTTGAAACCACATATTCTCCAAGTCGTATTCTTCAATAGCAGGCAAAAAAGTCGGTTATCATATGATCATAAAGCTCGAATTCACAGAATTCGAAGCATCATATTTTTCGCGGAACGAGCGAAAAGATGATGCACGAAATGGATAACCCTTTAGTTGGGTACCAAATACTTCTCCTTCTGTTATCCTTGACTCCCAGTGGAGCATAGGGCCTCAAATACTTAGGATGACCCATTAACTCTACATTTGTTTGAGTGCTTAAAAAGTTCTTTATCTAAAATGTGCGAGTTCGCATTGTCATGGTGAATAATGATACATCTTTGGCGGTTAGTTTTCTTATACACTGGAACCTATTTTTATGCGGTTTCAAGGGACAGTGAAAAAAAAAATTAATTTTAGAACAAAGTGTTTTATGCCTTTATGATTAAAAGCATGAGAATGGCATTTTGACAGGTCACAAATCGTGGATCTACGCATATAAGCTTAAAAGTAAGCATTTAATGTCCTACAAACAAACTTCCTTAAAAGTCAATTGGGCCTGAAGCACTTCGAAGAAATTTTGTTTTCCGAAAATAAAATAAAAATTTCGAGGTAAGGGTTATTCGGGACTTGAAGGTGCTTCAATCGGAATTGAAAAAGTGCTACGATTGTTCAAATTTCAACTCTGTACCTTTTGCAGTTTGGGCTTGGCGATAATCAGTCAATAACGCTGCAGAGAAAACAATTTAGGGGACCGTTTAGGGGTATTTCGTGGCATTTAAGTGGTTTCCGGGAGCGGTTTTTATATGAAAGCAATAGTTAAATGTATACCGATTCACGTAGAATTTTAGACACTGTCAATAGCCATAAAAAACTGAACAGTACTTAATTCTATCATCAAAGCTAATATAACTTGATATTTATTAGCATTTAACTGGTTTCAAGGGAAGGAAGGAAGGAAGGAATTATATGGGAGCTATAGTCAAATCTGGATCGATTCTCAAATAATTTCATACGCTGCCTGGCAGTTATAAAAAACCGATCTGTACCAAATTCTAGCATAACATCTTCTACAATTTAATATGTATTAGTATTTAACTGGTTTCCGAGGGTAGATTTATATGAGAGCTATGGTCAAATGTGGACCGATTCCCATAAAATTTAATATACAGACCAATAAGGGCAAAAAAACTTCTCTGTTATAAATTAATTCGACATATCTACTAAAAATTTGATTTATTTTATTAGTATTCAAGTGATAGGCGGGGCGAGGTTAAATAAGAGCCATAATCAAATGTGAACCGATTCAATACCAAACTTTCCAAAAATTCAAAAATACTGTTGTTAAATTTTGTATTTCCAACTCTTTTCGTTTAGGCGCTATCGTGTTTTCAACTGATGAGATAGAATAACAGAATACGCCTATTTTTTTAATAGTTTTGCTGTTTTCGTAAGCTATTTATATGGATACCACAGCAATTGTGAGCCGATTTCGCCCAAGAAATAAGGAATATTCTTACCAAATTTCAAATTTCAGAATATATACCCTTCTTGGTTTTTGAGTTTATATTAAGGGAGTAACAAACAGTATGACACTCTTAGTATACCCTCATTATTTTTGATAGCGGGTATAAAAATAGAAATCTCAGAAACTATAAGGGAAAGGATATTAAATAAAATTGTTTTTTTTTTTTTGTTGAAACACAAAATTTATATAGCCCTCGCTTTCGCGACTTTTTCAACGAAATATAATACAATACAAATAACATAGTTCTAGTTTTAGTTTCCCGAAAAAACACTTTTGGCTTCAAGCCTGAATAACTTTTGTTTGATTTTATAGCTTATACGAGCAGATCCACGATTCTTTACCTGTCTAGATGTCATACACATGTTTTGAAGCACATCAATCGTATTTTTGAGCATTTCTTGCTACCAATTGATACTAGAATTTTTTTTTTGCAACAAAAACCTATTTTAGATAATCTCCACAAAATTCGGATCTTCATAAATTGAAAAAAAAGACATAAAATTTGTTTATGTTTTATTTCAAAAATTTCTGTGATTTAGCTGAACGTTTGAAATCAAATTTTGGAAGAAGAACTTGGATTGATATTTTTAAAGAAACAATTGTATTTATTGAATCAATAGTGGTTTTCACGAATGGTTGTAAATATACTACTCTTTTATATATACTACGATTTTTTACAACGAAGTGTGAACGTCTTTTTTATGAGTATTGTAAATAAATTAAAACAGCTGTTTTTGTTTTCCCCGCCATTTTCTGTTTGTATTCGAATAAAATTTTTGTGCTAATTTTTCTCTGCTTTGATATAAGTCCTTTTGAGATTTTTAACTTTCCAGCGAATAAGATCCCAAGTTGTCTTGATTTTTGTCGATTCTATTAATTTTCTATAAAAAATCTGGGCTGTTGGTTTCTAAAATATAAACTTATAAGAATGCAAATACATACAACCGTATGAAATGTTTTAACTATTGACTTACCTCAAAATCTTGATGTTCCTGTAAATACTCCAATAATATTTTAACCTCATCGTCAGTCCATCTTCTATTTTCGGTTCTATTACGCTTTTTTTCTAAAATTTTTTGTTTCTTGGTCTCCATTCTTATATATTTTTAATTTTCTAATCAAAAACAAAACACCGACATAAAAAAAGCAGAACACACTTGTAAAAATAAAGTATCTATCTTACAATGGTTTTTTGTGGAGTAAGTTAACAACTTTGTGGTAAATTAAACTTCAATGCATTTTGTTGTTCCGATATTGTAAACAAGTGTACATCTACAATATTAACAAGATCTACAAGGTTTACAATACTACTTTACAACGTTTCGTGAAAACCGCTAATAATTTGCCGGATGCAATAATCGAAAAATTGTTGAAGTCAAACTTAAAGTAAAGAGATTTTGAAGATATTTAAAATAAAAATTTGTCACATTTTTCAATTTATACCAAAAAATTAATATGTTTTAAACGCCTAGAAAATATTAGTTATTCCTTTGAAATATATACAAAAATTCACTGATATAATAAAATAACAAAATATCTATATTATGACATATATAAAAAATACATTCAAATAATTTAAAACGGCAACACTAACACTCAACAACTACCATAAACGTACGGATGGATAGATGTGGAATCAACACACATAGATACACAATACGGTGAGACGACGACGGTTTGTTGTTCATTCTCTCATCGTCATCATCATCACACGGTTGTTGTGTTATTCCATCAAAAAAGAAACACAACTACAGCAACAACAACAACATCAACAACAGTCAGGAATAAAACACGAAAAAGTGGAAAAAAGAAGAAATAAATAATCATACAAACAACACATTCGTTCGTTAATTCTCACATAGATACACAACAAGAGGAGGAAACACACGAAAAAAAGAATCATTTTAATAGAACGAACAAACATCAAGAAAATCAAAAACAAGAACACAACCATCACAAAATTTTGAACGTGGTTCTTCTATAAAATAAACGGGCTAAATCGCTCATTCATTCACTCACTTACCACTCAGCAGCAGGCCAACAACATTATGTCAAACAAAAGTATTACAAAATCAGTGATGTCAATTGGAAGTGTTTGACAAATTAGAGCTTATAACGGGAAAATGTCAAAAATAAGATAATTAAGGTGATTACGGAATTAACTTTCGTCGGATCTGGATTTAACAAGGTCAAATTTAAAATACGAGTATTGACTTTAAAATATTTAATTAGTATTTTAGATTGTTAACCAAAAATGGGTAAAAGCTGCTCCTGTACTAATACGGATTTTTAAATATTCCTACGTCATGAATATGAGATTTAAGCATTTAAATAAAGCTTTGGCGACACTTTATTTTTCAGATTCAGTGACTTCCACTTTTTATATTTAGGGATGAATTCAAAATGAGAATTTCGAAATTTCGGATTAAATCTTCGAGTTTTTTTCCATATACCACTTCGGTAGAACTAACACAGGACATATGGCATCAACCGCAACAGGTACGATTCTACAAGTATACACGCTTTGAATCTAAGCAATCAAAAGTATTTTTTTGATATTCAGTTTTCGAGATATTAATAAATACATTTTTTATAATTTTCGACAATTAAACTCCATTTTATTTATTAAAAAGTATAAAATTTGAACTGAAGAGCAGTCGAACTGAGTCGCTTGTACTGTTTGGAATCTGTTTTAAGCATTAAAGTTCAATAGTAGTCGCTCATCAAACCTCGTCCCAAAATCGTTGATATCGTTTTTCGCCAATAATTGGTGTAGTCGCAGCAAATGTATTTTTAGAGGAAGCATTAAAATCAAAAAACTTCCTTTGGAACAATCATTAGTTAAAAGCAATGTATGGGGAACAAAACGGCTGGGATCATTTCTTGTATTCTGCGCTTATTTACTCGTTATAGAATCGGCTTACTAATACCCATGGTTTAATCCGATATTCGACTCTTTCGAAAGAATTAACTGTAACAGATTCCATGGTAATGTAAAGTGAACTTTAGATGGAATGAAAGAAATATTAGTCGGAAGAAGAATATAGTCTGCGGAATATAAGGATCGGACTTCTTAGAAGAAAAATATGTTTGCCGTGTCATTCCTTGTATTTTGAACTTTTTTCTAATTCAACCATGGAAGAGTTGAGTTTGACAGCGTTTCCATGTAAATGTTTCATACGAATTCGTAAGGTTTCAACTTGTACGACACTCAGTTCACTAGGATGTCATTTTCTTTTGGCAGGAAAAATGTGTCATTCTCCTGAGTGTCATTGCCGACATTCCACTTTTAAAGCTTCAATAAATCTTTTAACAAGAAACCACCCATTTTCAATTCGTATTCCACCTATTTTTCTTGGATACCATCGCCGCCTTTGGACTTTTGCAGGCTCGTCCGCTCAAAATAAGTTTTACCACTTACTAAGCATTGACAAGTGCCTTTAAGTTAATGATGTCTGTTCAAACATGTTTGATTAACCTAATCGTTTCTGGAACCTTATTTCTTCTTTTATCAACTACACACGAGATCTATGTAATGTCTATCTTCGATCCGTCCTTGAACGTAAGAACTCATTGCCAACCTGTCAGTAATCATAACTGCCCATACTGAACCAAATATCATAGTCTTGACCAATTAGTTATCTGATCATGACCCATAGTCTGGTAGATCTATTATATTTAGTATACTAATGTGGCCTACCAGTCTGGGCTTTAAGATACCCAACTTATTCAACCTTGTCTCAAAATCTTTACCTCACATCAATGTTCATAACGATTTTATTGAATGTTTAGGTTCACTACCTGGAAAGTTTATATATGGAATGATGATCAATTAAACACGACAAACCAATCTCTGTTCCTGTAGACGTATGTAGGTGGGTAGGTCACACACTTCGAACTACAATCGACAATTGCTTCGAAGATTCGACTAATGATAAGTCAGCGTCACTTGTGGTCCTATAAGCTGTCCCTTTGTGGTACCTTCAAGGTATAGACTGGAAAAAGAAAGACAATGGTTAATTCCAGACTAAAGATGAGAGGCTTATTCAATTATTTTGCTGGAGATTAAACAAGTTGTTTCAGTGGACCAAGTGTTTTGGGCTGACCCGTAGAGGAATTGCCTAATTACTGATTTGCTGGCGGATGGCTTTAATCCCGTAAATTGGTAGATGTTTTCCTGGATTTAGCAAGTTTTTCCGCAGTGGAGTTACCAGGTATGTTGTTGTGCCCGGATATCCAGAAAAATTCGATATTGCAATGTCTCATCACCTCGTGCGGACATTAGTTAGGAATTTTTTGGCAGCCTGACAGTCGATACAGAAACGAATATCCCTGTCGTATATTCTGTGGTATCTTATCAAAAAAAAAACTGTTTTAAATATGGCCGATATCTCGGCTTGAAGAATACTTCATAGATCAGGAAGCCTGAAACAAATTTCCTTCTCTAATAGAGAAACTTAATGTAAATTTTAAGAACAGTAAAGTTGAGTCATTTGGTGGTTTTTAGATGCATTATTTAACTTTTTTGTTCTAAAGCCAAATTTATTTTTTTTACATCGACGGCGTGTTATTACTGTAGGGCTTACTGCCAATGGAAGAAGATGTTATGGTCATTAACAATTTTAATACAAATTATCGCCGATGGGAGATTACGATAAATTTAATCTAAGGGCTCGATATGATTTATGAGATTATGATATGTTATGCTTAGCAGGCACAGCGCCCTCAACTAGAAGTCAATGATAACAAAAAACAAGTAAGAAAGTGCTATAGTCGGTCAAGCCCGACCATACGATACCCTTCACCACTAAGGTCATAGGTGTTTTTTTTCCTGTATAAAGACAAATATTTGCTAAATTTTGCCATCATTCAAACATTTTCTCAAAACTGTTTCCGTCATTTGGACTTATATGAGAGCTAGGGTCAAATGTGGACAGATCATCTCGAAATTTGGCAAATTGATTACAGTTGTTACAAAAATTATGTGTGCAAAAATTGAAATTCTCATTATCATTAGATTTACGAGCGTTTTAGTGATTTTTGTCTCATTTAGTGCGTTTTTAAAGAAGAGTTTGTATGGGAGCTATGGTCAAATGTGGATCGATTTCAACGAAATTTACTACAGTGATTTAAGTTTACATAAGCAGTATTTAATTTAAATTTCATGAAAAATATTGATATTTGTGGCCAATATATTAATTCCGGGAAGTGGGACCTATGAAGTATGAACCTATTTTGACGAATTTCAATAGCCATGGTCCCATTATCAAAAAAATGATATGTGCTAAATTTCATCAAATTATCTTTAGAATTGCGACCTGTAGTTTGATTACAAGGTTTACATGTGGGTCCAGCCAGACGGACGGACGGACGGACATCGCTAAATCGACTCAGAAAGTGATTCTAAGCCTATTGGTATACTAAAGGGTGGGACAAATATTTCTATGCGTTACATACATCAGCACAAACTTATAATACCCTTTCCACCTATGGTGGTGAAGGGTATAACAAAAAGAATTATTATGAACTGCAATTCCACTAGAAAGTCAAGAACGACGACATTTTTTTAAGGTAAAGAAAGATAAGTATAAGCCATGTATTTGCAAAACTTCTTAACAAAACCACTTAAAACGAAATCAGTTCAATTGACAACACTGACACACACCAACAACCGGGCTATGAGTAGATTTTTAAAAAATTCACCGATTTCATTTGAACAATCAACAAACCGAATGTGTATAAAGGAATTGAAACGAACAGAATTCAATTCCGCCACCATCAAAAGAAATAAAACAAGAAGAACAAAAAACAAAACTGAATCAAAAAATTAACAAAAAGAACTAACTGTAGGGCATAGGACAACGAGCAAAAAAAAAAAAAAACAATCAAATTGAAAAATGTAAAAAAAAAATTTAATATTCATTTCACAAAAAGAACCACCAAAAAAACAACCAGCCCCGAAAGGTTAGACTAAATGTCTGGCTGTTACACGTACAACAACAAAAACGTTCAACAGCCAACCGCCAAATCAAGCCAACTGGGGTTTTTAACGTTTTAGCCGTATTTAATAAATTATGTATAAATATATTATCCATATTGAGCGGGAGTATTCATTGTATTATTATGCGTTAGTCTGAGGAGGAGGATGTTGGAGGAGGGAGTTGTTATTAGCTCTTGATGTTGTTGCCATTAAAAATTCTATGCAACATTTATTAATGTTTGTTGATGTTGATGCCTCGCGTAGTTGCACAAATGTTTGTTTATTGTAATATGGCATCGTCATCCTTATCATCGCCATCAACATCATTATCCTCATCGTCATCATGAGCGCTGGTCAGTGAGAGTGTTAATAAATTCCATAAATAGTCTGTCATTCATTATTGCGTTGCTTTAAGTGGATTTACTTTGCAGGAAAAAAAGGTGCAACAAAAAAAGTGAAGCACAATAAAATATTTGCCCGCCAGAAATTTTCCACACAAACTCTCACACAAGCACACACTGTTCGCCGTTCTTTGTACATTGTTGCCAGATTAAATAGTAATTATGGTAGCTCAATTAAGGCATTCAGTAACATGCACAAAATTACCTGCAGTTAGGGGCATTTTTGCATTAGTAGAGTGTTATTGCGAAATACTGATTTAAGATGAACAATAAACAATTATAGGAACATTCAATTTTTAAAGTTAAGTTTTAAGGACCTGGATACAAAAACTCTTTAGAGACAAACATAGTCAAATGCTATATAAAATATCTGTCACAAATAATAAGATTAGTACCTGGTTGACCGAGCCTTGCTCGGAGCTTTATGATAAGCGTTTTGAGGCAAACTTAAATTTTTATATATTTTATTTTATAAAGTACTAAAATAAATTTCGAGGAAAGACAATGCACAAATATTCAGTTAATTTTGAATTATTTTATTTATTTTGTCTGATAAACACATAGTTTACATAGTCTACATAGTTTACAGTTTAACTGATTTTGAATAATTTTGGAAATTGGTTATAGCAATAGAAACCCCCGTAGACTCATGCGCAACAACTTTGCTAAAGATCATAGCATAATTAAATGTACATCTTACGATTTAATTGACTTTAAGTTAATTTAAGTGGCGCCACCTGTCGAAATTTCTTTATACCAACTAAGAAACTTTCGTCGGCTCAACTTTGCTAAAGATCATGATCAGATACACAGTTTACGATTTAACTCACTTTGAGTAATTTTCAGTAGCGCCACCTGTAGGAAATTGTTCACTCCAACTAAGAAGCCTTCGCCGGCTCATTCGCTATAACTTTGCTAAAGATCATAGCATGATCAAGTGCAAAGTTTACGATTTAATTAATTTTTAGTAATTTTCAGTGGCGCCACCTATCGGAAATTAGTTTTACCAACTTAAAAACCTTCGCCGGCTTATCCGCAACATCTTCGTTATAGAGCATAACATGATCAAATTCATAGTTTACTATTCTATAAAGAACATACATATTTAACATATTGCTCCCATTGATATTACGTTTTGAGATGTTTAGTTATCATTTTACCCCTTTTTTTTACCCATTTTGGTCCCAAAATCAAAAAAGTACAAAATACGTGTTCAATATTTCTTTCCCATCTATTGACTGCAGTACAAAGTTCCTTTCTATATTCTTTGGTTTAAAAAATAAAAGTGGGTCAAAAAGGTACCAAAAAAAACAATGTTTACCCTTTTTAGTCCCTACCGGACATAGTTTCACAAAAGTACCAAATACCTGTCCGCTTGTTTTCATAGTTTTCATAGGAGATATAACGTTTTAAATTTTTTCCCCTTTTTCCCCGTTTTTACCCCCTTTGCGGTAAGACTTTCAAAAGTCCCTTTATATTCGACCTATGCGCCATAAAAGGTACCTAGTGTCTAAATTTTGTCAAAATCGTTAGATCCGATTTCGAGATAGCCATTCTATATATATATATATATATATATATACAATTATTGCTCGTTTAAAGATATAAGATAAGATAACGAGAAACCTAAATATTTAAATTAAAGTTCACAGTTATTAAATGTGGTATAGGCTGATAACACTGTGCTGGTTGAAAAAACCGAAAAAAGGGAGACATAGTGGTTAAAGATAATTCGAGTACGCTGAATTCATCCTTTTCATGTTTTTCAGCCTCCAAATCGTGAGTCATCAAAATGTGCAACCTCTACCAACCTCATCCAATGATTCTAAAATTTGGTATTAATAACTTTTTTATTACCGAAACCCGGGGCGAAATCAAATGAATGACAAACATTTGGTAAAAATGAAACACCATAATATTCTCTTGTAAAAATCTAACAAAAATGATGTGGTACACTATAATACAGTACCGACATTAGGTGTACCACATTATCTATCCATTTTTTTAAATAGCTTTTAATATTTTCTAAAATATCTCTGAAATCGTGGGTTTAATATTTTTCTTGAATGGATCCATGGAAGCACAATATGTTTAAAAAATTGCCAATCTAAAACAAGTAAGTTATAGCTCTCAAGATTTCCAAAGCGTTCGATAGAGGTTGGAATGGAGCACTTCTATCAAAACTTATTGCTTTTGGTGTATGTAATAATTTCTCTCGGTTTTTATCGAGTTTTTACAGAGATCGCACAGATATTATAGATGGCATATCGTCCGACGAGTTCAACATTAATTATGGGCGGTATAAATATTGAGAAATCAGAATTTCTTAATGTTCTAGGCATGAAAATTCTGTATGATGTCTGTTGGACTAAACACGTTTTTCAAGTGTCGAAAGAAGCAAGTGTTCGGTTTTCTAAAGCTTTGTAGGACATACTTCACTCCAACTGGTCTCCTTAATATAATATAATAATAATAATAATTTCTACGACAACATTCCAATTGGAACAAGGGGAACTTCTCTCACACAATGAGCTGCATCCGATTCTATTTTTAGACTCATTGACCTACGTTTTAACTCCGGCTCCGAACGGCAAATGCATTAGTTAAAGAAGTTTTACATAGGCTAATACTCAATAACCAGTGGCTAGCTGAGTTATAAGGTGAACCGCTTTTTTTTAATTTATTTTTTCAAGTGGGTCTGGCCGGGGATCGAACTTGGGACCTCTGATATGCTAGGCGGATGACTAACCTGCTAAACCACGGTGGTTTACAAGACTTGTCTTGTACGAATGATAAATATCGCTTTCATCTGTAAAAAAGTAAATAGGTTTGGAAATTTGACATAAAAGTTTATTTAGAAATATGTATAAGAAAAGGACATGCGGTACCACTAAATTAATCTTAAACACGTTAGATGATATCCGATCTACACCCACTCTTTCAGTGCGATCTCTGAGGAAGATCAATAGAAAATCGAAAAGTTTTCATAAATATCAGGGGCATTAAATTGTAAAGGAAGTTAGAATGACCCAAACAAAAATGTTTGAGTTGAGTTGGTCGCTTCAAACATAATGATTTTGATTGAGTTCATCCGAATTTACAATTATTCCGCATTGGAATATAATCATGATTTCATTCATCAGGATGTTCTTGCATAGATAAGGCACCTCCAAAATCCTTGTGCCAGCTGCCGTAGCAGGGGGAATCATGATTACCCCTTGGAGTAGTATATTCTGTAATGTTGTTTATTTCCATGCTTAAAACATCGTAAGTGCTAAGTCGATGGATGATGAGTCCAAAGACAAGAGCCACGTTTGTAAAGCGAGCCGCTCGATCCGAGACAGACGCTACAGTTTCGTACTTTACCAAGTACAATTATCTTAGACTCTTAGACCAAATACGTCGGAATGGCTCCAAGATAACTCCCTCTCACGTTAGCTCTGACCTAGAATCCCACTCGGGTTGTTTACTGCATCTTCAACTAAGTTGTTCAGGTTTCCAGGATGTACCACGAGGAGGTGTGAGTAGATATTGAATACAGTTATTACCTGTTAGCAGGAAACCCTGGCAACAACTGCAACTGAGGCCCTATGCTCCACTGGGAGTCAAGGATAACAGAAGAAGAAGAATATAATCATAGGCATGGACCGTCCAAAAGCTCTTATATTGTGTTTTTGATGGGTGAAGTGAGTTTTAATATATTTCGAGTTCTTCATACCGAAAGAAATCATCTCTAGAATCGCAATGAAGCAATTTTTTTAGGATATTCTATCTTCATTTAGAATCCAACATATCATGCGATTTTCAGGGACATGAGGACAGACTGAATAGAATGATCAGAGACACCAAAATATGCGTTGATGAAAAAATGTTCAGCATACCCCATCGGCGGTAAGCTTACAGCATCAACACGCTGTCGATGTAAAAAAATAAAATTGGCTGTAGAAGAAAAACCTTAAATGACACGTCTATATAACAGCTTTACTGTTTCAAAAATATACATGACGGGATATTACAGTGTTGAATAATATAAAGCTTTTAACTATCTTTTCTCACTCTACTTTCCCCTTTCTAAAGAAGGAAACCCAATTCGTATACACTATAAACAATGGAATAGCAGCATTTGCCTGAGTTATGTTTTAAGACCGTTCAAGACTAAGTACGAAAATCGATATTTAATTTATAATTTGAGGAACGAAATCTCAAGTTGATCATTTTTATTCTGATTTTTATCATGATTTATTTCTGATTTGGAAAGATTTAGTTATTAAATATCGAATTCATCTATTTTAGATACCAAAAATTTTTTTTTTGTGTTAAAATCTCTTTTTTTCAAATTGCTTTACTTGAACTACTCTGCTATATCTTTACCTACGTCCAGTTTAAGATCTTCTATA
This sequence comes from Stomorhina lunata, assembly GCA_933228675.1. Lineage (NCBI taxonomy): Eukaryota > Metazoa > Arthropoda > Insecta > Diptera > Rhiniidae > Stomorhina > Stomorhina lunata. The sequence continues at coordinate 127,421,051 of OW121740.1, forward strand.
GATTAAATTAGAGCCATTCTATTCGCAGATCCGGTAAGCAAGGAGAAAGACAGATTTACTATAAGACAGATTTTTTTAAGTCCGGTTGAAACTGTAGCAATGTACATTAAGCATTAAAAAAGTACAGAGCTCAGATAAAAAGATACCTATTTAAGTTAGATTTATTATAGATAATATTAAATTATTGTTGCATCCGTCAAACTAACGATAATTTCGATTGATATTCCTTCTACTGAATTATAAATATGCAGTTCAAGAAGCGTATTTGTATTAGGCTAAAGCTTAAAAGCATGTAAAAAACCCTTCTGTTTAGGCTTTAGATAAAATTAGACATTAATTCATATCACATACCAATTTATCTAGCTATGTAAGATTATTTGGACAATATTGCGTTAGGCAGTCTTTAGGCATCCGTCAAATTCATCGCTAATCCCTTTTGTGACCCTTCTTAATTTGATACAATTCAAATTTCTTCTTTCAATAGCAGATAAGTATAATAAACCGGATCACTTGATATACAAATCTCATTTAACTATAATCCCCTTATTTAACTCTTAAACAAAACCTCAACCATCTCCAACTTCAACCAAACTCAAGTAGAAAAGGACCCAACTAATCTCTTTCGACAAATCTCAAGCATTTTGAAGCGAATCACAAAAAGATCAATGTCATCGTCATTATCATCATTTGTTAAAAGATAAATCTTTTAATTGTGATACAATTCAAACCAAAAATTTATCTTTGATGAATTTTCAAAACAGTTTTTTTGTTATATTTGCGGAAAGAAACTTCAAATACACAAAAAAAAAGAAACAAAAAACTAAAAGGAAAAGAAAGGGAATCTGAAAGACAAACTAACAAAGTTCAACTCTTCAAACAATTGAAAGCATACACAAATATTTTACTGTGAAATGCCAAACAATTCCTTAGAATTATAAAAAGGCCAATTAATTGTCTACAAAGGAGTAGAAAGAAAACAAAAACGAAATAAAAAAGTAATAAAACATACGAAATTTTTATATATCACACAGACACATCAGTCAAACAAACCCGTCAGACTTTCAAACAACGAACGAAAAAAAAAAATACAACCAACGAAGGAACATTAGTCTAAAACGTATGTGTCATGTCAAATATAAACGATGCGAATAATTTCCAGGATAACATCATGGCTTAACACACTGACACAACAACAAACTCAGCAAAAATAAAAAAAAAAAAAACGTAAAAGCCATGCACGGTGCGACATCGATAGAGGGACACACACAGAATAATGCATGGAGCAATGTCTGGTTCGAAATCTAAAAAAAATATGTTGGTGAAAAAAAAGGTAAAATAAGTCAAGAAAACAGCAATGGGTTCAAAATAGGAGTTAGACTTTTAAAACAATATACAGCCAATAAAATGCAATATAAGAGGTCAGTCCATGAAATCGTCAAAATTATTCAAGACCTGAAATCTGGTTCATTATCATTAATCTTCAATCTATTTTCATCCTCGATTAAACTCCAATTTCTCATTGGCCCCTATTTTTCAACGAATTCTCGATCGATATCTATTTTCTAATTTTTCTAATTTCGTCTATAATTTTTGTCCGAAAATTTTTTCAAATGTTCGAGTACTTCTTTACCGTCAGCATTGAACAATCTTGTAGTCACGGTTCCAAGGTCATGCTGGTTCCACAGCTCGGCGCAGTGTGAGTTGTTAAAGCCGCCTGAAACGGCGAAAGCAAAGTTGTACACCTAATATTTTGTCGGAGATTATTTTCTGATATAAATTATACCTTAACTTAAGTCTCTTTTCTTTATCAATGTACGTCCATTGAATATGTAGGGTAGAAGGGGGAGCATTTGCCACTTTTTTTTAAGTGCTCTAGGTTTCTTGCCGGGAGATTTATCACACTTTTTTGTTCTTCATAGGTACCTATATATGTTAGCTTTAAACTATGTTGGTTCAGATTGCCTACGGCTCTTCTTTATGTATTAAATTTAAAAAATAGCAAATTAACTAAAAGTGGCCAATGTGCCCCATCCACGGGGCACATTTGCCAATAAGTTGGGTGCAAAAAAGAAGTAAAAAAATTGTTGTAATAAAGTAAATTTTTATTTCTATAAAGCTTTAATATACAAAACAAACAAACCAAAAAATTAATTCAAGTTCATTTCACATGGATAAATTAAACAAAACAGTAAAAAATTCAGAGATCAAAATTTAAACTATTGGGCCTCTGTTAACATTGTACTGTGACATATCAACATTAAAAAAAATGTTAAAATGGAAGATGGATTGGACCTTGCAAACAAAATACGATATCCTTTATAGGGATGTTACGAATGTCGGGCTCAAAAAAATGTCGACGAGTAGCTATGTTATATATGTATGGCAAATGTGCCCCAGGTAGAGTCCTTAGATGTAAAGAACAATTTTTCACATAAGAAATAGATTTATTGATAAAAACTTAAAATATTTGTTATCAATACTATACTGTTCATTAAACTAATGAATAATTTCTTAGGATAACAAAAAACTAAGGAAAATATTACATAAATACTTGTAGCAAAATATTTTTTCAGGATCTGCTAAAACAGTAAATCACGCCTGATGTTTTAAATATGAAAGCTACAGCAGTTAAAATTTGAGATATAGAATATCAATGATAAACAAATATAATATCGATTACAGCATCAAAAAAGATAAGTTAGTTTTCAAGAAAATTAGTGGTGGGAAATGCGCCCCTATGGCAAATGATCCCCCTCCTACCCTACTTATCTTAGAAATACAGAATCAACTGAACATTCAACATCGATCAGACTCAAGAACTTTTATTGTATTGAAATTTATTTCCTAATCTACCTTTTTTAAACAATTTAAAGTAGATTTTTTTTCTGGTTCTCAATACAATTCTTGATCGAGCTTTTTTCACGATCTATTTTCGTTTACACAATTCGACGACAAAATCTATATTGAACCTACAATTTTAAGATGTTTTGAATCTTCTACCTATTATTAGATTTTATATGACTCTATTTTAGATGTAATATTCCTGAACTACATGCATTATTAGTTATCTTAGTTCTTAATTATCATTTTCATTTCTTGATCTATATTCCGAAATCTGATAGTTCTGTATTCCTTTCCATATGTTTGAGGGTGCTGTGATTTACTTGGAAACTACGTCGTCTACTAAGTAAAGGGTTATCCCTTTCGTGGTTTTAAAATTATAGGACTGGAGTTCGACATCTGTCAAACTTAGTTTTTAAACCATTTTTTTCCAGTTGCAAGTCTGACATTGACGAAAATGGATCGCTTAAGTATCACACAACGCATAAAAATCATCAAAACATACTACAAAAATTGTGAGCCACATATCGTGCTTTAAGAGGAGATTATGGTTTACATAATCGTCCAACTACTCAAGCAATTGAAAAAAAAAAACAAAAAGTTTTGCCGAAGATCCAAATGTGTCGATTCCTCGTCGTTCTCAGGAATTAGGTCTACACCTACATCCATATATAGTTCAGCTCACACAACAACTGAAGCCAGCTCATCATTCACATACGTCATTCGTAGATACGTGAAATGGGTGCTTGAAAAATAGGCGGTGGGCGGCGATTTTTCGAACAAAATTTTCTTCAGCGATGAAGCCCATTTCTCACTCGGTGGATATGTTAATAAACAAAATTGTTATTTGGAGTTCTGAAAATCCTCAAGTAATTGAAGAGAGGCCATTATATCCAGAAAAAGTCCTTGTTTGTTGCGCTCTTTGCTCCGAAGGTGTGATTGGACCTTACTTTTTGGAAAACGACGTTGGAACGGCTGTCACCGTGAATTCGGAGCGTTATGGTCATATGATAACCCACTTTTTTTTTGTCTGCTATTGAAGAATACGACTTCATATGTGGTTTCAACAAGACCGTGCCACATGCCACACAACACGAGCGAATATGGCTTTATTACAAGAGACATTTCCTGGCCGCGTAATTTCTCGTCGTGGCGATATCAACAGGACACCAAGATCATGCGATTTGACACCATTAGACTTTTTTTGAGGGGCTACGCGAAAGGCCGTGCTTATGCAGATAAACCTTTAACTCTTAAGCACTTAAAAGCCAACATTCGTCAAGTTATGGCTGAAATACCGCACAATATGTGTCAAAAAGTGGTCGAAATTTACCTCGCGTGGTGGTCATTTAAATTATGTAGTGTTTCATACATAATGTCATCGTTCAAACTTTATAATAAAAAAGAAATATCATGAAAAAAAAATATTTTATATGTGTTTTAATTACGTTCACTTTTGAAACCGCAAAATGGATAACCCTGTACTTATTTAAAAAATACAACTTTAGGAAATCTTTCCGCGAAAATTCGGCATAGCCGAATATAGTACCATTGCTTGCTTTTTATTCGATCTCGGAGCTAAAGCACACAAGGTAGAGCGTCTTCATAAAGCTTTAAATTGGGTCCAAAAGTGTTTTTGTAAATAATCATTTCTTAATTCTATAACTTGGGTAAATAAAAATCATCAAAGATCAAAATCTTATTAACAGTTTTCGAGATATTTTGTTTATTTTGTTCATTCTCAGATTGAATCAAAATCTTTCAAGAACAAAAATCGCATTTACGGGACACAATTTTCTTAAATATTTTGCTTAATATCGGGAAATTTTAAAGTCCGTTGAAATAGAATTTGTCGAGATAAAATATTGAACATCTAGGAAAATAGAAAGTCATTTTCCAAAACAATACCCAAATTATTTCAATAAACATGAACCATCAGATTGGACATCTTCCTTATTTCGATCCTTCCTGCTTCAACCTGTAGACTTAAAATTTGGGTGTCCATGTTACAAAGAGTTCAATTCCCCGTGAGCTTATGAGTTTAATTCCTCTTTAGGTTATTTTTCAGGACAAATTCTCCTATTATTAAGAGTTTATTATAATAGGAGGAAAGGGATAAGTGATTATTTACGAAACAGAGATCTGTGGACTTGGTTTAAACCAAAACTTATATGTCATTTAAGTTATTAAACTTTTAAATAACTTTCCGATGCTCTTTCTCTCTAAAGGCATCGAAAGTTCAGCATCACTAAACAAAGGATCCCTTGAGTAACAGAAGAAAAAATAACTTTGGATAAAAAAAAAACATCGAAGAATAAACAACTCCAGAAATGACAAAAAGGTTGACTAACAATTATTCTACCATGAGCGATTGTATCTTGTAGTTGTAGCAATTTTAATGGATACATACAATTTTAAAGAAGAGTAACAAAGATTAAGAGCAAAAATAGGAAAAAAAAAACTCAGCGAAAACTCAGAAAAAAAGGCATCGCCGTCATTAGAAACAACAAAAAAAAAAAAACCAAAATGGGAAATGAAACAGAACAAAAACCAAAAAAACGAGAATTTATTCCCATCATACAAAAGAATAGACAACCACGAAAACTAGACAAAAAAAAAAACAGCGAAAAAAAAAACGTCTAAACGATTAGAGGTTTACGTTTAAATAAACTCGAATACTCGTAAATGTTTGTACTGAAATTTCAGGTGTTATAAACATTCATTATAAATGACGTTTATTTTTGTTATTTTGTCAGTTGTGTATACCGCAAGCAAGTGCGCCGATCTGATAAATATATTATTATTATTCGTACGTTCGAAGAACAAAAGTAAACACCGATAAAAGACCCAAAATAAAATAAAACTACACAAACAAAATCAATGTCATAATCATTTATTGTAGTTTTTATTTCTCTGTCTATTTAACCTAAAATTAGAAATAAACAAAGCAAAAAGTCTCACGCGATATTGAAAATTATTATTTTACAACAATTTATTTTATTTTATGATTTCTTGTGTATTTTTGGTTAAGTTTATACACAATGATTTTCAGTTTAATGATGAAACACCCAATAATGACTGTGATTTAAATAGGGCAACATTTCTATGCTTAAAGCAAAGACTCTATAATACGAGTATAAAGATGTCGCACTTCCATACATTGATTTGCCGTATGGTCGTTTTGAAAAGTCCCATAAAAAAGAGAGTATACTGATTTTACTCTAATTCGGAAATAACTAATGGAGACGATTATCCCATGAGAGAAAGCTAAGGCACACACGCGTGCTCATTACATGTATGTTTGTTTGTGTATTGTTCATTGTTCTTTATCCAATTTAATTTCAAAATTGTCAGAAAAAATGTGTATGGAGTTCAATATCTTTAAATTATAGAGTAGATTGATTTGGCTTTGATTCCCTATTTAATGATACTTTCATTACTACGTTGCTTTTATCACTGATCAATTAGCTTTTCTCTTAATATATGAAAATTTATCAATAAAGAGTGTTCTAAAAAAAATATGCATTTACTATTTTAGACAAAATTTATCCATAGTGCAAGAAATAATTTATTTTTTGATCAAGTTAGTTTCTATAGATATGTCAGATACTATTATTTTATAAATTATTAATTTTCAATAGTTATTTCAATCAAAATGGACTGCGAAAAAAAAGTTCGTGAAAATATAATTAAAACTTTTCAAAAAAATCCGTCATGGACTTTTAAAAAATAGCTAAAAATTTGAAAGTTGACCCTCGAACGGTTTCTAATGCCATCAGATGGTATAAGGAAAACCTGAGCATTGAAAGAAAACCTGGATCAGGGAGGAAAAAAGGTCCTACAGATATTGGTAAGGCAAAAGAAGTCGAGCGACTCTTTCGAAGAGCGCCTAACACTTCTTTAAGAAAATAAGCTCGTACGGTGAAATGTTCTACGAATTTTGCACATAGAGTCAAAGCTTATGCTGGACTGAAGACATACAAAGTCCAAAAGGTTCCAAATCGCAATGCTATAAAGAACTTAGAAGCAAAAAAACGAGCGAAAAAATTGAAGTCTGATTTTATAAAAAAATACACCTGTTGTGTGATGGATGATGAAACATACGTACTGGCAGACTTTTCTCAACTCCCTGGTCAAGATTTTTATGTTGCTGATAAACGGGGCAATGTTCGGCAAGAGTTTCGCACAAAAAAAACAAACAAAATTCCCTAAGAAGTTTCTCGTGTGGCAAGCTATTTGCAGTTGTGGCAAAAGAAGTAAAGTATTTGTGACATCTGGCACAATAAACACAGAAATTTATATAAAGGAGTGCCTACAAAAACGATTGTTACCCTTTTTAAGAGAGCACAGAGTGACTACATTTTTTTGGCCCGATTTGGCATCATGCCATTATGGAAAAAAGGCACTTGAGTGGTACTCAAAGAATAATGTCATTTTTGTACCACGAGAGGCAAATCCATGTAACTGTCCAGAACTTCGGCCTGTGGAAAGGTATTGGGCTCTGGTAAAAAAGGAATTGAAGAACACAGGAAAGATTTCCAAGAACATGTCCGATTTTAAGCGCAGGTGGAACACATGCTCCAAAAAGGTATCAGAAGCAACTGTAAAATCTTTAATGGGAGGGTTTCCGAAAAAAGTCGATAATTTTGCAAAACCCGAGTACTAAGTAAACATTTTAATGCTAAATGATTTTGTATAATATGTCATTATATTTGCGTATTTTGTAGAGTTTTTATATTAAAAGGTTTGATTTTTATTTAAGAAAATCCAACTACAAATTTTATTTAGAGCACTCTTTATGTCCTTCATTCTTTAGATATTCTATATATTTAAATCAAAATTTTTATCAAAATCATGTTATTTCGATCCAAGATTTATTCAAATCGTTGGTACAGTTTTTTTAGTCTTTCGATTCCTATTCTCAATTTAGTGCTGTTACCGTTGTTATCTGCCCGCCCCTGATCTAAACTCTAGATTTATTTCTCGATCAATTTCTCTACTACAAAATCATGTAAGCACATATTTACCGCCATAAACAATATTACTCAGGTTTAACCCCATGTGACTGACGCACAGTGGTTTGAAACCGAAAACAAAAAGTTGTAATAAATCTGTATCGTCTAAACTGTAAGACTGATTGCAGCAATATGTATGAGAGAATTGTTAAGGAAGACCCAGGCTTTTTAAATTTTGGGTTTATGGTTACCCGGCGTTTACACAGGGTGAATCATTGGGCGTCAAAGTAGACCAGCTCAGAAGTAAAAAAGCTTCTGGACCGTGTTGCTCTTTCAATTATTGTCCAATATGATTGATTTTGGAATAAGCTTGAAGAAACAAAGAAAATACATGTCTACTTTACTATAATAACTGTTATGGGTTTCAAGTTATTTCATTTCAAAAATAGAAAAATTATTTTTCTCTTTGACCTTTTTGTAGTTTTTGACCCATTATGCATTCAATTTTAAGTCCATAATTTAAACAAGTAAGAAAGTGGTATAGTCAGTCAAGCCCGATTATACGATACCCTTCACACTAAGGCCAAGAGTGTTCTTTTTCCTGCATAAAGACAAATATTTGCTAAATTTTGCCATCATACAAACATTTTCTCAAAACTTATATATTTAAGCTGTTTCCGTCATTTGGACTTATATGAGAGCTAGGGTCAAATGTGGACCGATTATTTCGGCAAATTGATTACAGTTTTTACAAAAATTATGTATGCAAAAATTAAACTCAAAATTTATTAGTGCGTTTTGACGCATAACTTTGTATGGGAGCTATGGTCAAATGTGGACCGATTTCAACGAAAATTGGTACAGTGAATTGAGTTTACATAAGCAGTATTTGTTTTAAATTTCATGAAAAAATATTGATATCTGTGGTCAATATATCAATGCCGGGAAGTGGGACATATGGGAGGTACCATAAATAATGGACTGATTTTGACGAATTCCAATGTCCCACTATCAAAAAAATTATCTGTGCCAAATTTTATCAAATTATCTTTAGAATTGCGACCTGTACTTTGATTACATGGTTTTCATGGGGGTCCAGACAGCCAGCCAGCCAAGCGAACGGACTGAAATCGCTAAATCGATTCTAAGCCTATTGGTATACTAAAAGGTGGGTCTAAGACAAATATTTCTAGGCGTTACATAAATCAGCTTAAACTTATAATACTCTTTCTACCTATGGTGTTGAAGGGTATAAAAATAGATTCGATATCTTAACACGATGAATTAACAATTCGAGTAAATAACTCAGCAAGATGACTCAGCAGTTTAAGGATGATTCCGTAGTTTTAGCATAACTCAACTGTTGAAGGATGAATAAGCAGTTTTAGGACGACTCAGCAGTTTTATGATGATAAATCAATTTACATATATCGTTTCATATATATATACATATATCGTTTTAAGTGATGTTTGAGTCCGAGGTGCCCTACTTTGGGCGTAAATGGTGGCGCTCCAGTACAATCTAGGCTTTCCAGGTTCAAAACAATACTTCTGCTATATCCACATAAAATTCTTAAAATCCACCCGACGGTTTAGAAGTTACAGAATTATTTGCATTCTATTTTTAAAGCATTCCACGGTGCGACGGCTAACAAGGTTATGGCATCAGTAACAAGATTTTGGCATCAGTTATTTGGAATAATCATAATAGAACATTTACCGACTGTCTTGAAAAGGGAAAACAGCGACTAATGAGTTATTAAAGCTTTTGAAGCACAAAATTGTATAAAAAAGTTTCAGACAATCGAATTGTTTCCGTATCCACAGTATTTTACAGATCTAAACCCTGAAGTGGTAATCTCTGAAGATAAGACAAAAATCTCAATACCAAGGTCGGTTCTATGTGAGGTATCCTAATAATAAAGCAATTTCGAAACAAATGTTCATATTCTGAATTGCGCCTCTATTACAAGCTTATAATGGACAGTACAAACCGGCCAGATGAGTAGGTATACATCGCTAAATGAAGTTATTCTGGGTCGATTAGTAGAGACAGACTACTCTCCTTCATTACACTTTATTATTACCCTTCACCTTGACTCCTATTCAATCGAAAAATTCTTAGTAACCACGCCACTGTGCAATTACATATAAGACTCTCAGACTAATAGCATTAATTTCAGCCAACCATTTAGGTGTTAGTCACAGCTACGAGTAATATCTTTTTATATCTACGTATCCATAGAATTTTCCTACTATTCAGGCAGTCACAATTGACTTTACTTAGTTCAACGATTTCACATTTTGCACACACAAAAAAATGTATAAGTATCTTTTTTCTGTTTATCTGAGGGGCTTGAGTTGATTGTCTGATAATTTTCGGTAGTATCGTACAATATTTTTTATAGCCTACACTCTTGTTTGATCTGATTTTGTGTAAAGTTTTGAAATATTAATTTAAGCGAAAAGAGACTCAATGAGACGGAGGTGTGGTGGTGGTGGTAAGTGCAAGGTGTGTGTGCGTGAGATACAGAATATATAATCTCACATGCTTTTTTTCTAGATAAAAACGGCTGCTAAATGTTTGTTGTTATTGACATATTTGAACAATAACTAATTGTAAATAAACTGGAACAGTTTTTATTTTTGCCTGATTGTATCATTTTACCTGTACGATTGAAAATTTATGGTTTTTTTTCAGGTGGAAGGAAGAATAGATGGATGGAGTAGTAGTATTTTATGACCATTCTATTATACACGTTTCATTAGTTAAATAAATGTTTAAAATGTTGAATATTTGTATGACTGGTTTTGTTAATTTTATATTCGTTTTTTAATGTTTAAATTTCATTTTATATTATTTGATTAGGTATTTAAATTTTAAAACGTATTTATTAATTTTTTTTTTTTGAAATTTTATTTATAACTGTTTTTGTTTTTTTAGCTTAGAGTTCATTGATATGGAATTTATTTTTGTGTGAATTTGTTGAGAAGTTTTTATTATTATGGTCTTTATTATGATAATAATAAAGACCATAATAATACCATAAATACTAAATAAATCTGTTGAAATCTAAATATAGACTGACAGAAACTAAAAATAGTATCTTTATTTTTTAAACATGGTTAACTTTAAATCTTAATACTTTGACAGTGTCATTATTGTAATTTTTAAACCCTACACCAACACAAGTGAGAAGGCATTATAAGTTAGTAGCTGGGCGACCGAACCTTGCTCGGAGCTTTATGAGCATTTCGAGGCGAATATTTTATTTTATAAAATACTAACCAATTAAAATAAATTTAGAAAAAAGACGACAAACAAATATCCAATTAATTTTGAATCATTTTATTCATTTTGTCCTACCAACACATGATCAAATGCATAGTTTAATATGAAGAATTTTGGAAATTGGTCATACCGGCTTAGAAACCTCCGTCGACTCATGCGCAAGAACTTTGCTAAAGATCGTAGCCTGATAAAATACACAGTTTACGATTTAAATCATATTGAGTATTTTTCAATGGAGCCACCTATCGCAAATTGTTCATACCCTACTAAAAAACCTTCGTGTGCTCATGCGTAACAACTTTGCTAAAGATTATAGCATGATCAAATGTGGCGCCACCTGTCGGATAGTGATACAACTTAAAAACCTTCGTCGTAACTTTAGCTGCAACTTTAGCTGAAGATCATTGCATGAGCATAACATGGTTAAATACATAGTTTACTATTCTATAAAGGACATACAGACAGAAAGTTATAACTTTACCAATTTTTCCCCTATATCCCCTAATTTCTAAAAAGTTAGTTGTTGTTAGTTGTAGTTAGTTGTAGTTAGTTAGTAAGAATATAAGATAAGGGCTCCCATGTAAATCCAAATGACATGAATCAAAATTTTTTATAGAGAAAAAATTTCGATAGAAATATTTTTATAGAGAAAAATTTTTAATATAGAAATATTTTTCCATAGAAAAATTTTCAAATGAAATATTTTTCTATAGAAAAATTTTCAAAAGAAATATTTTTCTAGAGAAAAATTTTCGATACAAATATTTACTAAAATTTTCGATAGAAATATTTTTCTAGAGAAAAATTTTCAATAGAAATATTTTTCTATAGAAAAATTTTTCTGTGGAAAAATTTTCGTTAGAAATATTTTTCTAGACAAACATTTTCGATAGAAGTATTTTTCTATAAAAAAATTTTTGATAGAAATATTTTTCTATAAAAAATTTTTCTATAGAAAAATTTTCGATAGAAATATTTTTATAGAGAAAAATTTTCAATAGAAATATTTTTCTATAGAAAAATTTTCAATAGAAATATTTTTCTAGAGAAAAATTTTCGATAGAAATATTTTTCTATAGAAAAATTTTCGATAGAAATATTTTTCTATAGAAAAATTTTCGATAGAAATATTTTTCTATAGAAAAATTTTCGATAGAAATATTTTTCTATAGAAAAATTTTCGATAGAAATATTTTTCTATAGAAAAATTTTCGATAGAAATATTTTTGTATAGAAAAATTTTCGATAGAAATATTTTTCTATAGAAAAATTTTCGATAGAAATATTTTTCTATAGAAAAATTTTCGATAGAAATATTTTTCTATAGAAAAATTTTCGATAGAAATATTTTTCTATAGAAAAATTTTCGATAGAAATATTTTTCTATAGAAAAATTTTCGATAGAAATATTTTTCTATAGAAATATTTTTCTATAGAAAAATTTTCGATAGAAATATTTTTCTTTAGAAAAATTTTCGATAGAAATATTTTTCTTTAGAAAAATTTTCGATAGAAATATTTTTCTTTAGAAAAATTTTCTATAGAAATATTTTTCTTTAGAAAAATTTTCGATAGAAATATTTTTCTTTAGAAAAATTTTCGATAGAAATATTTTTCTTTAGAAAAATTTTCGATAGAAATATTTTTCTTTAGAAAAATTTTCGATAGAAATATTTTTCTTTAGAAAAATTTTCGATAGAAATATTTTTCTTTAGAAAAATTTTCGATAGAAATATTTTTCTTTAGAAAAATTTTCGATAGAAATATTTTTCTTTAGAAAAATTTTCGATAGAAATATTTTTCTATAGAAAAATTTTCGAAAAAAATATAAAGAGAAAAATTTCGATAAAAAATATTTTTCTATTGAAAAATTATTAGTCTACGTTTGATCTTAGTAGCGTAGGGTGTCGCATGATCGTACATGACCAACTAAAAAATGTTCTTACTTGTCAGGTTTTTATTTGTTTAAAAACGGAAAATTCAATATTTGTTTATTAAATGAAAACGTTAATGGTTTTTTTTTTGCCATCGTTGTATGCACGGACCAGTTGTCACCTGTTGTGAGAATATAATTTATATTCAATATTTAATTTAACTTGATTAGTTTTAGTATTTTATTGTTAATTAACCAAGAAATGCTTAAATGGAATTTAGTTATTTTATAAATAGAAAAAAGAAAATTAAAATAAAAAAACTCAAATGAGTTATACCAAACATTAATACCACGAAAGGCAAATCCATCCAACTAACCAGAATTTCGGCCTATAGAATGTTATTGGGCTCTTAAACTGAGCCATGAGGGAAGTCACCCTTTCCCTAACTCCATTGCATTTTTTGTCGTATTCAAAAATTCCCATTTTGTTTAAAACAGGTTTTACGCACTGAGTGTTATTTCTTTTGTTTTCCTTAAAAAAATGTGTGAATCATATGTGATTCATAGACATTTTTATCACAATTTTTGACCAGAAGCTCTGGGCATCACATGTGGTTCGCAGTTTTTATTACTTGATTGGCTTTTTATGGCCAAAAACGAATTCGAAGCAATTTTCCTATAGAAGACCACTTTTGAAGAGTAGGAGCTAAATCCATCTACATCGGTAACGTCTAAAATTAAAGATTAGTAAGCAAACGTGAATTCATTATTTTTTCGTTATAGCAAGAACGACCTTATATCCATAAAACTTCTAATATTAGAAGAGTTACTCCTGTGGGGACTTGACTTAGAATACAAACTTTCAAAAACAAAAAACATATGTGTGAATGACATGTATGATGCACAAGCTTATAAAAACGATAGTATATGTAATAAGTTGGACATGGAAAGGGTTAATTTCAATTGTTTCGGATGTATAGACCTTAAATGAGCGTCAGAATGGCATCTTTCTTGATTGTACGGACTTGACTTAGAATAAAAACTTTCAAGAACAAAAAAATACAATGTGTGAATCACATGTGATGCACAAGCATATGTAATAAATTAGACAGAGAAAGGGTTAATTTCCGTTTTTTCTATTGTTTCGGATGTATAGACCTCAAATGAGCGTCAGAACGGCATCTTTCTTGATTGTACGACTCGATAGAAATTTAAAAACTATCTGCCGATGTCGTACGAAAGGAACTTTATCATTGTGTTTTTTTTAGTTCTCTAAATAATGTCCGATTTCCAGTGTATTACCGAAGTTTAGAGGAGCTGATGAGTTTTTTATGTAAGGTTTGGGCCAGCCACAATTTAGCAATATTTCATCGATCGACACGACAAGTCAACTTTTTGATATCTTCGTCTATATTTCAGTCTACATCTTACTCAATGCGTTGGCCTAAGTCCATTCCATAACATATGTTATAGTTTAAAACCTAATCTATTTTTGTGACAACTAAAACGGGCGTGGTTCTCTATTAAGTGTTTCAAGATATTTTCACACATCACACATTTGTTATAATTTAACCCAATCTGGTTTCTTTAACTTATTCAGAAAATCTTAAATGACAATTAAATAAATAATTTTTTGACTGAAACGTATGTACATTTAGCAAGTGCGAGGAAAATCAACCAACATTGGAGTTAAGTGCAGAATGCGCTTTAACCGTTTTCACTTATTTATTCAAAACACATACGAAAATGTTAAACGTTGAGATATTTTTACACAACAAATAACACATTCCGCATACATATGACAAAAATAAGAGTAAAATATACAAAAGAAACATGAAACAAACACAAACTGAAGAGAAAATATAACAAACGAAAATTATCATGTACATCTGGTAACCATGATAATTGCAAGTGGCAATAATGCCAACTCAAAATAAAGGATGTAAATAGGTTGGTTGAGTTGGTAATCCAACCACTTGGCCCTTATTTTCGTAGAAGAAAAAGCAAAATTTCATGAATTTGAATTTACTTTGTCTATAGAAAAATGTTCATTAAAAATATTTTTCTATAGAAAAATTTTCATTAAAAATATTTTTCGATAGAAAAATTTTCATTAAAAATATTTTTCGATAGAAAAATTTTCATTAAAAATATTTTTCTATAGAAAATTTTCATTAAAAATATTTTTCTATAGAAAAATTTTCATTAAAAATATTTTGCTATAGAAAAATTTTCATTAAAAATATTTTTCTATAGAAAAATTTTCAATAAAAATATTTTTCTGTAGAAAAATTTTCAATAAAAATATTTTTCTATAGAAAAATTTTCAATAAAAATATTTTTCTATAGAAAAATTTTCAATAAAAATATTTTTCTATAGAAAAATTTTAAATAAAAATATTTTTCTATAGAAAATTTTTCAATAAAAATATTTTTCTATAGAAAAATTTTCAATAAAAATATTTTTCTATAGAAAAATTTTCAATAAAAATATTTTTCTATAGAAAAATTTTCATTAAAAATATTTTTCTATAGAAAAATTTTCAATAAAAATATTTTTCTATAGAAAAATTTTCAATAAAACTATTTTTCTATAGAAAAATTTTCAATAAAAATATTTTTCTATAGAAAAATTTTCAATAAAAATATTTTTCTATAGAAGAATTTTCAATAAAAATATTTTTCAATAGAAAAATTTTCAATAAAAACATTTTTCTATAGAAAAATTTTCAATAAAAATATTATTCTATAATATAACAAACGTAAAATTTTTAATGAAAAAATTTTTCTATAGAAAAATTTTCAATAAAAAAATTTTTTTTAGAAAAATTTTCAATAAAAAAATTTTTCTATAGAAAAATTTTCAATAAAAAATTTTTTCTATAGAAAAGTTTTCATTAAAAATATTTTTCTATAGAAAAATGTTCAGTAAAATATTTTTCTATAGAAAAATTTTCATTAAAAATATTTTTCTATAGAAAAATTTTCATTAAAAATATTTTTCTATAGAAAAATATTCATTAAAAATATTTTACTATGGAAAAATTTTCATTAAAAATATTTTTCTATAGAAAAATTTTCATTAAAAATATTTTTCTATAGAGAAATTTTAAGAGTTTTTTATATGGAAAAATTTTCCATAAAAATATTTTTCTACATAAAAATTTTGTAAAAATATTTTTCTACCCAAAAATTTTGTAAAAATATGTTTCTACAGAAAAATTTTCTAAAAATATTTTTCTACAGAAAAATTTTGTAAAAATATTTTTCTACAGAAAAATTTTGTAGAAATATTTTTCTCAAGAAAAATTTTTTAGAAATATTTTTCTCAAGAAAACTTTGATAAAAACTGTTTTCTAAAAAAAAAAAATTGGATAAAAATACTTTTCTATAGAAAAATTTTGATAAATATATTTTTCTATAGAAAAATATTTCTCGTAGAAAATTTTTCAATAAAAATATTTTTTAATAAACATATTTTTCTAAAGAAAATTTTTCAATAAAAATATTTTTCTATAGAGAAATTTTAAGAGTTTTTTATATGGAATTATTTTCACTAAAAATATTTTTTTACAGGAAAATTTTCAATAAAAAATTTTTCTGTAGAAAAATTTTCAATAAAGAAATTTTATTATTATAATAAATAGTTTCTTGATAAAACCGAAAAATGTTGGTGGGGAAACCTTTCCTCAACACGTTGCGATGGTTGGTTAGGTCATCTTTTCAGGAGAAATATCCCTAACTCTAGACAGAGCGAAAACCATACATTAAATACATCGAAGCGCGTCGAGCAAAGGCTTCCCCACCAACATTTTTTGTTTTTATCAAAAAACTATTTATTACAATAATAAATAATTGTAATAAATTGGGATCTTAGTGCAATACACTACAGTAAAACTTTTTAATTGAATGTTTAATGTTCCAAAATTTTTTTTAAAACTTTTTAGAAAAATTTTTCTATAGAAAAATTTTCAACAAAAAAATTTTCAGTAAAAAAATGTTTCAATAAAAAAATTTGCAATGAAAGCTATGGTAAACATTTTGTATTCTCTTGCAATACAACTCATATAACAAGTTGTGAATTCAACAAATTTTTTTTTAATAATTCTTCAAATTAACTTACTTTAAGGATCATTTTAATTTAGTTTTTGCATAAAAGACCAAAATAGTTGAAAAATTTTACCTGAAATTAGAAAAAAAAAGAATAATTTGTTAAAATTAAATAAAAATTATAAAATTTACATGTAAATTATGGAGATAGTACAGGACGTAATCAAAAAATATCTAATTTCAGAACCGCCTAGACTTCTTGCTTAGTTCTATGAAACAATGGAATGAACTAAATAAGAATTATATTGAAGTAATTAAGCGAAAATTTAGTTAAAATTAGGGAGTCTTATTATATATTATGTTTAAGCTAGACTTTAAAATATTAATACTTTGCAATACATCATTTGATAATAGCTATTTCAAGATTTCCCTTAGTAAACCATTTTTCGTTCACAATCTTTATATAATTTCATACTACAATAGAAAATTATATAAAAACCACATCAAAAGCTAAAATAAAATGTTCATTAAAAGCAACAAAATTCCTGGAAAATGCAATTGTGAAAATATTATTTTCATAAACTTGAATGAATGAATGAATGAACGAATGTAAACTAATTAAAATTTTATGCAAAGTTCAGAAAAATATGAATAAATATATTCTCCCTCCATTTATGTTAAAAATGTTTTTGTTGCTTATAACTTGGAAAAAAAGCAAAATATTGTAAAATTTTATTCAAATTTGTACAAAAAAAAAACATTTTAAAGATTTTTTTGTTGAAGTTTCTTTTTGATTTACTATGAAGCAGTAAATGAGCGAGCGTTCATATGAAACCAGCCACCAGAAATGAATGAATAATTTTGTAGGTCATCGTCGAACTGATAACAAGAACTGAACTAAATAAATATACTTTTATGTATGTACGAGTTAGTATATACAAATAAAACTGAAGCAGAATTTTATGAAAATGGGACAAAGAAAAAGAAATAAAATTATTTAGGAAATGGACTTTTTTCAAGCCAGTGAAATTATTTTTAATTATTTTAATGTGAATTACAATTTCAGCGAGTAATTGAGTAATTTTATCTGATTAGCGTTTACTAAATTTTATAATGAATAGACCAGAATATAGGTTAGTGATATAAGCTAAGACAAAGACTAAGAAAAATACAGGTAAATAAACTAAGAAACACACTTAGATATAGACAAAGACTCAGACAAGGATTCTATAACATAAAAATGCTTGTACTGGCATACATTAATTTGTGTATGGTCGTTTTGAAAAGTCCCACAAAAAGGACAATATATCGCTTTTACTCTAAGTCGGAAACAACTAATAGAGACGATAGCAGCATGATGTCAAATTGGTCTAGAAAAATTTAGGCACTCCCCAGTAAGAAAAAAGGTTTATTCTCAAATTGAGGATGATTTGAAAATAAATCTTTTTTCAAAGGTCAAACGTTTGATACTGATTTGAGAATAATAGCGTTCTCAACAAAAAGGGGACTTTATTCTCAAATTGAGAAATGCCTTTATTCTCAAATCGTTATCAAGCCTCCTTCTCAGAGGTTTTTCAAACGTGGATATCATCTACATGTGGAACATAAATAAAATGGCGTTGTCTTTTTGATATTTTTGAGTTTGTTTATTTTGTTTTTGAAAACAGTGCATCATATTTGAATTCTTTTGCTTAAAATATAATTTTTTTTATTGTTAGGTAAAAAAAAATATTAAGAAACAAAGAAAATTTACTTATGCATATGAATATTATTGAATTTTTAATCTTGACATTTTTTAAGCAAGATTTTATGGTAAAATATGAATCAATTTTTAAAAATCCGAAAGACATAACGAATTTCTTTGAAATGCAATGCCATTCCATTATAATATCTTAAACAATATTTTTTTTAACATAAATTATTTTTTTTAATTTTTGAAAAAAATTTGAAATAAGGTTTGATATCAAATTTATATAACGCAATTTTTCATATTATCTTAGGGTTTGATAATGATTTGAGAATAACCTTTATTCTCAATTTGAGAAACTATCATTTTTCAAACGCTTATTCTCAAATGAAACCTCATTTGAAAATTAATGTGAATCTCAAACATCTGTTCAGGTTTGAAAAAGTTTGAAAAAAACGTTTGATATCAAATGTAAAAGTCATCATATTTCAAACGTTTGTTACTGTTCTTACTGGGTCTGTGCCAAGTCAAAAGCGATTTTTGTAGACACTCTGTTATACAAATTTCTTTGTTTATGGTGTCCGATGCCACAAATGCTTGTCTTCTTTTACCACAACTACAAGCTGAAATTTCTTCCTGATTATTGTCTCGTTCATAAGCAATATAACATTTTTGGCCCGGAAGTTGTGAAAAATCTGTAAGTACATACGTTTTATCATTCATCGCCAAAGATAGGCATTCCATACCACCAGGAGCCGAAGACTTTTTGTAATTTTCGTAAATAACACCATCATTAATGAAACTCGTGAAAATGAGTAATAAAATTTTAAAGCTGAGAATTGATGTTAACAAATTCGGTTGGTTAAAGCTAAGACAAAAGCAAAATATGCAAGAAATAAAATCAAAATCCAATTTATACCAACAAAATATATGGTTCGAGAGAACATGGATATAAACTGAATATTTCACGAAACAGAAATAAATACTTATATTAATAAGTTTCAGACAAATTCATATCTTTTATATATAAAAATATTTTTCTATAGAAAAATACTATTCTCTGGAAATTTTTTTCATAAAAATTATTTTCTATAGGAAATTTTTTGATAACAATATTTTACTGCAAAAATTTTCGATAAAAATATTTGACTATAAAAATATTTTTCAAAAGAAAAATTAGGTTTCACTTTCAAAAAAATTTTCTATAGAAAAATTTTTAATAAAAAAGAATTTCTATAAAAAAGCATTTGATAAAATTTTCAATGGAAACATTTAGAAAAATTTTGCAAAAAAAAATTTGTATGGAAAAATTTTCTATAAAAAATTTGTATGATAAAAATTTTCTATAAAAAAGTCGTTGATAAAAAAATGTTCTATTGAAAAATTTTTAATAAAAAAAATTTTCTATGAAAAAAATTTTAACAAAAATAATTTCTATGCCAAAATTTTTGATAAAAAAAATTTTCTATAAAAAATTTTTGATAAATAATTTTGTATAGAAAAATTTAGTATGAAAAAATTTTTGATAAAAAAATTTTTCTATAGAAAAATTTTTGACAAAAAAATTTTTGATACAAAAGCCTTTGACAAAAAAAATTAATAAATTTTTTTTTGAAAAAAATTTTAACAAAAAAATTTTCTATGTAAAAATATTTGATAAAAAATTTTTCTATAGAAAAATTTTTGAGAAAAAAATTCTACAAAAATTTTTTATAAAAAAATTTTCTATAGAAAAATTTTTAATAAAAGTCTTTGATAAAAAATTTTTTATATAAAAATTTTTGATAAAAAAAAATTTGTATGGAAAAATTTTTGATAAAAAAAATTTTTTATAGAAAAATTTTTGAGAAAAAAATTTTGTATAGAAAAATTTTTGATAAAAAAATTTTGATAAAACTTTTATATAGAAAAATTTTTGATAAAAAAAAATTTCTATGGAAAATTTTTCTATAGAAAAGTCTTTGATAAAAAAATGTTCTTTTCCATAGAAAAATTTTTGATAAAAAAAATT
This sequence comes from Stomorhina lunata, assembly GCA_933228675.1. NCBI lineage: Eukaryota > Metazoa > Arthropoda > Insecta > Diptera > Rhiniidae > Stomorhina > Stomorhina lunata. The sequence goes on from OW121740.1 coordinate 127,441,760, forward strand.
GTCTATGGAAAAATTTTTAACCGAAAGTTTTTCCTTCAAAAGGAAATTTTATTTTGATAAAAAATTTTGTATAGAAAAATTTTTAACAAAAAAAATTTTCTATAGAAAAATGTTTGGTAAAAAAAATTTTCTATGGACAAATTTTTGATAGAAAAATTTTTGATAAAAAAATTTTCTGCAGAAAAGTCTTTGATAAAAAATTTTTCAATGAAAAAAAATCTTGATAAAAAATTTTTCAATGGAAAAAAATTTTCCATGGAAAAATTTTTAACAAAAGAATTGTCTATGCAAAAATTTTTGATAAAAAAATTTTTATGGAAAAGTTTTAAAAAAAAAAATTTCTATAGAAGAGTCTTTGATAAAAAACTTGTCTATGCAAAAATTTTCTATACAAAATTTTTGTATAGAAAAATTTTTAATAAAAAAAAATTTATGGAAAAATTTTTGATATAATAGTTTTTTATAGAAAAATTTTTGATAAAAAAATTTTCTATGGAAAAATTTTTGATAGAATAATTATTGATAGAACAATTTTGGAACAATTTTTGATAAAAAATATTGCATGGAAAAATTTTTGATAAAAAAAAAATTCGATAGAAAAGTCTTTAAAAAAAAAAAATGTTCTATCAAAAAATTTTCTGATAAAAAAATTTTCTATGGAAAAATTTTTAATAAAAAAATTTTCTATGGAAAAATTTTTAATAAAAAATTCTAAATAATTTTTGTGCAAGTCGTTTATCTTCTTTCGTTTAAAAGTTAAAAATATTCAAAGTTGAAACTTAAAAAAAATTTCGCTTTTTTGTTGAGTTTTTCCCTAAATGACAGCTATATTTTTTCACTAATAAAAAAATATTTTCTTAAGAAACATTAAAAGATTTTTAAAGTTTTTAAAAGAAAACATAATGAGAATGCCTACAAAAGAAATTTATTGTTAATTGGACTTTTGGTCCTCGCACATGCCTTCTCCAAAAAATGTCAATTTGTAAAAAAAAATTTTAGTTAAAACAAAAATTTCTCAAAAGGCAAAGCACCGATTTGAAAAAAATTATAATGCTTATATTTTTTGACATATCTGTTATTGATTAGAAAAAAATTTTCTGAAACGCGCTGCAAATAGAGCCAGTGATGCCATATTTGTAAAAAAAACTTATTTTTTGAAACCCTTTTTCCCGAGTTGGGAATTGGGGAATTTTTTAGTTAAAATTGGGAATTTTTTTTGTGATATCTTTATCCATGTCATTTCTACAAAACCGTAAGCTACTGTGTGACGATATGCACTTTTAATTACATTTGAAACTGTGCTTTTGCAAGTTTTTAAAAGTCCATCATGAGGTTTTTTTGTAAGTACGTTAGTACCGAATATTTCTATAAAATCTAAAGTGCTAACAGTATTTGAGTATTCATTGTACTTTTCACCGGTCGCTCAAGCTTGGCTCATCTGAAAGTCATTATGTTCTAAAAACCTTTTAATTTAAAACGTTTTTCATTCATAAAAAAACATATGCTCATTATGCCCAAGCCCTAATTAATGCAACTAAAATATCTGAAAAAATCACACATGTTGGAATAAATCAGAAATTTCAATTAACAAAAAAATCAAAAAAAAGGAACAAAAATTGTTAAAATGAGAACGAAATAAAGAAAAAAAAAACTTAATGAATAAACTAAAAGGCAACTACTTTTGAGACGAGTACTTTTAATTACACAAGACAGGATGTGCGGATCAGTGAAGAATTGGTGCATCTGCCTCAAAGAAAATGACAACGGAATACAAATCTAAAAATAACAAAAAAAAAAAAAAAATCTGGAGGATGTGTTGAGATTGCAGCGCGTGAGTTAGTAGCAATGAACTTAAACAAATAAATAAAATAACGTAAATAAGAGATGGGGGAGGATATTTTGGGGGCCTAAAAAGGAAGATAATTATAATAAAAACAAAAAACAATATTTAAATCTAAATTGGGGTAGAAAGGAAGCAATAAAAACATGACATACTTTATTTAAAAAAAAAAACAAGTAAGAAAGCGCTATAGTCGGTCAAGCCCGACCATACGATACCCTTCACCACTAAGGTCAAAGGTGTTGTTTTTCCTGTATAAAGACAAATATTTGCTAAATTTTGCCATCATACAAACATTTTCTCAAAACTTATATATTTAAGCTGTTTCCATCATTTGGGTTTATATGAGAGCTAGGTTCAAATGTGGACCGATTATCTCGAAATTTAGCAAATTGATTACAGATGTTTAAAAAATTATGTACGCAAAAAATAAACTCAAAATTTTCAATATCTTTGGATTTACGAGCGTTTTAGTAATTTTTTTGTCTCATTTAGAGCATTTTTAAAGAAAAGTTTGTATGGGAGGTATGGTCAAATGTGGACCGATTTCAACGAAATATGGTACAGTTTTTTAAGTTTACATAAGAATTATATGTTTTAAATTTCATGAAAAAATATTGATATTTGTGGCCATTATGTCAATTCCGAGAAGTGGGACCTATGGGAGGTACCATAAATAATGGACCGATTTCGACCAATTTCAATAGCCATGGTCCCATTATCAAAAAAATGATCTGTACCAAATTTCATCAAATTATCTTTAGAATTACGACCTGTAGTTTGATTACAAGGTTTACATGGGGGTCCAGCCAGCCAGACGGACGGACGGACATCGCTAAATCGACTCAGAAAGTGATTCTAAGCCTATTTGTATACTAAAAGGTGGGTCTAAGACAAATATTTCTATGCGTTACATACATCAGCACAAACTTATAATACCCTTTCCACCTATGGTGGTGAAGGGTATAATAACAAAACAACTGAACTTGAATCAATGTTTAAGAAATGAAAAAAAAAACTGTTTTTTGAACAGAAACTTTAAGATTTTTGAAATAAACTAAGGGAAGAGTAATTAAATCAAACATTGACCTCAAAAGTAAAAACACCCCCAATTGTTTTGCTTTTTTTAAAAAATAATTAAATCAAACCATTAATTTTATTTGTAAAATATTGAACTAATGAAACTTAAATTCTGTAGAAACATATTATAACATCATCAATCATTTATTAACATTATCGATATTATTTAAGAGTAAAAAAAGAAAGTTTATTACTACATATTGCTGAAACAATTTTTACTTCCAGACTTTTCGTCGTCGGTGCTTTTTACTCAAATATTTGGCTTGTGATTATGGTCAAATTGTTTTTACTGAAAGCATTTTAAAGTTTGAACACTCTAAAACAGCCAAGGGCAAGCAATTTATTTGCTACAACTAGTTATAGGCAAATTAATTCTATCAATACACATGCACAATTACATAGAGCATTAAAAACTTTTATGCTTTAGATTTTGGAAAAACTCTCCCTCATACTACTACGATTACATATGTGTTAGTGCCCCTCACTGCTCTAAAGCATATTTATGGCATGAAATATAGATAAAAATGATTTGATGATTTTGGTGGACAGTTGATATCGCCACGTCGTCTCTTGTAATAAAGCCATATTAGCTCGAGTGGTGTGGCATGTGGCACCGTCTTGTTGAAACCACATATTCTCCAAGTCACACTCTTTAATAGCAGGCTAAAAAGTCAGTTATCATATGACCATAGCGCTCCGAATTCACGGAATCGACACATTCGGGCAACACTTTCACTTACAGCTGTGATATTTTCAGCGGAACGAGCGAAACTATGATGTACAGGCCTTACAATATTTGCAACCGCTCCAGTCTCTTCAAATTTTGCTTATGTAAGTGGACGATTATGTAAACCATAATCTCCTCTTAAGGCACCATTTTTGTAGTATGTCTTGATAATTTTTATGCGTTGTGTGATACTAAAGCGATCCATTTTCGTCAATGTCAGACTAGAACATTATTTTATCAAAAATTTTTTGTAGAAAATTATTTTTATCAAAAAGTTTATTATAGAGAATTTTTTTATTAAAAATGTTTCTATAGAAAATTTTTTTATTAAAAGTTTTTCTATAGAAATTTTTTTTATCAAAAGTTTTCCTATAGAAAATTTTTTTAACAAAAATTTTTCTATAGAAAATTTTTTATCAAAAATTTTTCTATAGAAAATTTGTTTATCAAAAATTTTTCTATAGAAAATTTTTTTATTAAAAATTTTTCTATAGAAAATTTTTTTATCAAAAGTTTTCTCTAGAAAATTTTTTATCAACAATTTTCTATAAAAAAATTTATTTATAGAAATTTTTTTTTTCAAAAACTTTTTATAGAAAATTTTTTTACAAAAATTTTTCTATTGAAAATTTTTATATCGAAAATTATTCTATAGAAAATTTTTTTATAGAAATTTTTTTTCAACAAATATTTTTCGAAAATTTTCTTACAAAAATTTTTTTATAGAAATTTTTTTTATCAAAAATTATTCTATAGAAAATTTTTTTTCTATAGAATTTTTTTTTATAAAAAATTTTCTATATAAAATTTTGTTTATCAAAATTTTTTCTATATAAATTTTTCTATAGAATTTTTTTTTCTTCAAAAATATTTTTATAGAAAATTTTTTATCAAAAATTTTCTATAAAAAATTTTTTATCAAAAAATTTTCTATAGAAAATTTTGTTTATCAAAAATTATTCTATAGAAAATTTTTTTATAGAAATTTTTTGTCAAAAATTTTTCTATAAAAAATTTTTTATCAAACATTTTTCTATAGAAAATTTTTTATCAAAAATTTTTCTATAGAAAATTTTTTATCAAAAATTCTTCTTAAGAAAATTTTTTATCAAAAATTCTTCTTTAGAAAATTTTTTATCAAAAATTTTTTTATTAAAAATTTTTCTATAGAAAATTTTTTTATCAAAAGTTTTCTCCAGAAAATTTTTTATCAAAAATTTTCTATAAAAAATTTTTTTATAGAAATTTTTTTTATAGAAAATTTTCTTACAAAAATTTTTTTATAGAAAATTTTTATATCAAAAATTTTTCTATAGAAAATTTTTTATCAAAAATGTTTCTATAGAAAATTTTTTTATCAAAAATTTTTCTATAGAAAATTTTTTTATCAAAAATTTTTCTATAGAAACTTTTTTTATCAAAAATGTTTCTATAGTAAATTTTTTTATCAACAATTTTTCTATAGAAAATTTTTCTAAAAAAAATGTTTTTATCAAAAAAAAAAAAAAAAATTATATATAAAAAATTGTTATATAGAAAAATTTTTTATCGAAAATTTTTCTATGGAAAATTTTTTATCAAAGATTTTTTTATCACAAATTTTTCTATAGAAAATTTTTATATGAAAAATTATTCTATAGAAAATTTTTTTATAGAAATTTTTTTTTAATAACTTCTTTATAGAAAATTTTTTTACAAAAATTTTTCCATAGAAAAATTTTTATCAAAAAATTTTCTATAGAAAATTTTTTTTATCAAAAATTATTCTATAGAAAATTTTTTTTATCAAAAATTATTCTATAGAAAATTTTTTTTCTATAGAATTTTTTTTTATCAAAAATTTTTCTATAGAAAATTTTTTATCAAAAAATTTTCTATAGAAAATTTTTTTATCAAAAATTATTCTATAGAAAATTTTTTTTCTATAGAATTTTTTTTTATCAAAAATTTTTCTATAGAAAATTTTTTTATCAAAAATTATTCTATACAAAATTTTTTTTCAAAAATTTTTCTATAGAAAATTTTTTTTCAAAAATTTTTCTATAGAAAATTTTTTTTATCAAAAATTTTTCTATAGAAAATTTTTTTATCAAAAATTTTTCTATAGAAATTTTTTTTTTATCAAAAATTTTTCTATAGAAAATTTTTTTATCAAAAATTTGTTTATAGAAAATTTTTTTATAGAAATTTTTTTTTCAAAAATTTTTCTATAGAAAATTTTTTAACAAAAATTTTTCTACAGAAATTTTTTTTTTTTTTTTTTCTATTGAAATTTTTTCTATTGAAAATTTTTCTAAAAAAAAAATGTTTTTATCAAACAAAAAAAAAAAAAAAATTATATATTTTTTTATATATTAAAAATTATTCTATAGAAAATTTTTTTATCGAAAATTTTTCTATGGAAAATTTTTTATCAAAAATTTTTCTATAGAAAATTTGTTTATCACACATTTTTCTATAGACTATTTTTTTTAATAAAAATTTTTCTTTAGAAAAATTTTTAATCAAAAATTTTTCTTTATATAATTTAAAAATTTTTTGATATAAAAATATTTTTATCAAAAATTTTATAATATTTTTAATATTTTTATAATATTTTTTATAATATTTTTGTAATATTTTTTATAATATTTTTAAAAAATATTTTTATTAAAAATTTTAAAGATCATTTTTTTTTTTAATTTGTCTCAGACTTATTTTTTTGGTTCAAAAGCAAAATCTCTATACTTTGGTTAAAATCGGATTACTATTTCGCGTACCTCCCATAAGGGTGCCTTCCCGAATTACGGGTAGTGTTTTTGGCCCTTTAAAGCCACAAATGTAATTGTATTTAAAAAATATTCAGCATAAATATTGCTTATGGTAATCAAAATACTGTAGCTAATTTTGTAGCAATCGGCCCACATTTGACCATACCTCCTATACAAGACACATTCTCTAGTGTTTCAAATACCCAGAAAAGCACAAATTGTATATTACTACTAAAACTTGACACAGATAAATGTTTTGTATATATAAACCGATAACCGAAATTTGGTAACAATCGATCCATAATTGACCCTAACTCCCATATAAATCTACTTAAATCTCAAAATTTTGAAAAAATAGCACATACGAGTATATCCGAGCGTTCCGCTTTCCATTTAAAAAAAGTTGTCAGTCAACCCCTAGGGTTAAAGATAATATAAAAATGATTCTAAAAATTGTTTTTATTTATTTTTTGCCACACCTATAAATACCGCCCTTTTAGTCTTTTGTTCACTGTGTCACCATTTTTAGTCCGATCATAAAATTTTATATATCGGTGTTCACGGCTCTGTAAGGGTTACATTTCTCTCTTTGAAAGTTTTTTACTACCACGTCAATTTCCAGTTATAACCTTTTAAAACTCGATTCATACTAGATTCGATTAGGGTGGGTATGGGGGGCTTGACCGACTAAAGCTTTTCTTAATTGTTAATTTTAGAATTGAAAAAGGAAAAGCGGGTATATTAAAAACAAATCTTTACTTGGTCCAGCAAAAGGGGTTAGGCCCTATTACTTTGCAACTGTCAAGCACAGTGTAATTAACGATTGAAAAAGAGCGTTATGAGGGATATGAGAATTGAAATAAAACTACAAAACTTATCAATGATTAAACTATTTACTTTGGAGTTATGTACATTATTTTTCTGCTTTATTTTTTTATTTCATTTTTCTCTGATTTAAAAATAGAGTAATTGTCATGGTTTTCATTGTTTAAGTCCCCAGAAGATACGAATGCGAGAATTCGTATTTGAACAAATGTGAACATATTTGCATAAAAAACATGCAAATGAGGATGAATGAAATTTTTGCTAATTAGCAAAAATATGCATTAAGCGTTGTCGTTAACAATTAATGAAACATTTACAGTTCAATAAATAGTGCGAATTAAATACGATAAATAGATACAGATATTTTTATAAGCAAAAAGATTAAAGTATATTAAATATATATTTACAATAATTACTCAGTTATCCGGGTATATAACACAGCACAACAAAATAAAAAAAAATCATGTGCTCTTAAAACCACTATACAATTTTGATGTATCATGACTGCCTTTGTACAAAAATGGTAAAATTTGTAAATTCTATGGATAGATTTTTTTTTAAATTTTTTTATTTTTAAATTGCAATTTTTTTTAGACGTTTCTTCAAATAATTAATGATAACTCAAAAACTACTAGTCCGATATTATTAAAATAAAATCAGAAAAATTAAGATTTATATAGCCTTTAATTCGTGATAACTCAAAAACTACTAGTCCGATATTATTAAAATAAAATCAGAAAAATTAAGATTTATATAGCCTTTAATTCGTCTATATATCGCGTTTCAATCGGATTAATAGTATCGGAGTTATAATAAAAAACTTACGAAAAAAGTATATTTTTTACATAAAAATGGCAAAAATTTTCGTTTTAAAAAAATCATGAAAAATCGAAAACGGCAAAAAAACTTCCAGATTTATTATTTTATCGCATAGCGACATATAATAGCAACAAAATGAGATATCGACCATAAAATTTGATTGATTTTTTTCGAATTTATTCACAATTTAGTGAATTCGCTCATTTTCACAAAATTTTAATTTTTTGCTTGATATACGCATTATAGCGGGTTTTCAAATGTATGAAACAAATAAATTTTCCAATTTCAAGGGGTGCATGTCGGATTATTGTGAGATTTGGTGAGAAACTTCCACCCACAAAATTTTAGTCGAATTGGACAACGTTAACACGTAGCGCATAGGCCCCAAATCTGAAAAATTGCGTTTAAATCGAAAAAATTGACAAATTTTCAGTTTTTGCAAAATTAAAGCTATTTATTCCCCCTTTTACAAAAAAGTGAATTCTGGTTCTTAGTGCAAACGCAATGATTTTTCCAATAACCTACATTTGACTTAGTCAATTGCCTTCGGCAAGTCCTCAAGGACATGTAATGGCCAGTGCAAATTGTAGTAACTCGAAAACAGTTTAACCGCTTTTAAAGATATGTAGCTTATTGGAAATCTCATTGTGTTTGCCCTAAGGACCAGGATCCACTTTTTTGCAAAAGGGGGAATAAATAGCGTTAATTTTGCAAAAACTTAAAAATTATGAAATTATTCCGATATAAACTTGATTTGTCAGCTTTAGGACCTGGGCGACACGTGTTAGCGTTGTCCAATTTGGCTAAAATTTTGTGGGTGAAAGTTCCTCACCAAATCTCACAATAATCAGACCGGCACTCCTTGAAATTCTAAAATCTATTTTTTTCACACATTTCAAAACATTTGTAAAAATGAGTGAATTCACTTAATTGTGAATAAATTCCAAAATAATCAATCGATTTTTATGGTCGATATCTCGTTTTGTTGCTATTATTTGTGGCTTTGCGACAGAATAATGAATCTGAACATTTTTTGCCTTTTTCTATTTTTCATGATTTTTTTAAAACAAAAATTTTTGCCATTTTTACGTAAAAAATATATTTTTTTCTTAAATTTTTTATTATAACTCTGATACTATTGATCCGATTGAAACGCGATATACAGACGATTCAAAGGCTATGTAAATCTTATCTTTTCTGATTTTATTTGAATAATATCCGATTATTAGTTTCTGAGTTATCATTAATTATGTGAAAAAGTGTCTAAAAAAATTGCAATTTTACAAAAAAATTAAAAAAAAAAACTACCTATAGAATTTAAAAATTTTACCATTTTTGTACTAAGGTAGCCATGATACATCAAATGTATATAGTGGTTACTCGAGCATATTTTTGCTGTTGCCCTGTGTAATAGATAATGTAAGAAAAACTGAAAAATTTTGTATAGAGTACAAAATCTTCAATCGAAATTTGGTTAATTCAATCAAAAATTATTTTTGTACAACTAAAAAACTTTGTTTAAAAAATTAAATCATTTGAAAAGCGAATTTATGGAAAGCCGAAATTATGGAAAATAAAGAGTGTTCTAAAAAAAATATGCATTTACTATTTTAGACAAAATTTATCCATAGTGCAAGAAATAATTTATTTTTTGATCAAGTTAGTTTCTATAGATATGTCAGATACTATTATTTTAGAAATTATTAATTTTCAATAGTTATTTCAATCAAAATGGACTGCGAAAAAAAAGTTCGTGAAAATATAATTAAAACTTTTCAAAAAAATCCGTCATGGACTTTTAAAAAAATAGCTAAAAATTTCAAAGTTGACCCTCGAAGGGTTTCTAATGCCATCAGACGGTATAAGGGAAACCTGAGCATTGAAAGAAAACCTGGATCAGGGGGGAAAAAAGGTCCTACAGATATTGGTAAGGCAAAAGAAGTCGAGCGACTCTTTCGAAGAGCGCCTAACACTTCTTTAAGAAAAGCAGCTCGTACGGTGAAATGTTCTACGAATTTTGCACATAGAGTCAAAGCTTATGCTGGACTGAAGACATACAAAGTCCAAAAGGTTCCAGATCGCAATGCTATAAAGAATTTAGAAGCAAAAAAACGAGCGAAAAAATTGAAGTCAGATTTTATATAAAAAAATACACCTGTTGTGTGATAGATGATGAAACATACGTACTGGCAGACTTTTCTCAACTTCCTGGTCAAGATTTTTATATTGCTGACAAACGGGGCAATGTTCGGCAAGAGTTTCGCACAAAAAAACAAACAAAATTCCCTGAGAAGTTTCTCGTGTGGCAAGCTATTTGCAGTTGTGGCAAAAGAAGTAAAGTATTTGTGGCATCTGGCACAATAAACACAGAAATTTATATAAAGGAGTGCCTACAAAAACGGTTGTTACCATTTTTAAGAGAGCACAGAGTGACTAAATTTTTTTGGCCCGATTTGGCATCATGCCATTATGGAAAAAAGGCACTTGAGTGGTACTCAAAGAATAATGTCATTTTTGTACCACGAGAGGCAAATCCACCAAACTGTCCAGAACTTCGGCCTGTGGAAAGGTATTGGACTCTGGTAAAAAAGGAATTGAAGAACACAGGAAAGATTTCCAAGAACATGTCCGATTTTAAGCGCAGGAGGAACACATGCTCCAAAAAGGTATCAGAAGCAACTGTAAAATCTTTAATGGGAGGGTTTCCGAAAAAAGGCGATAATTTTGCAAAAACCCGAGTACTAAGTAAACATTTTAATGCTAAATGATTTTGTATAATATGTCATTATATTTGCGTATTTTGTAGAGTTTTTATATTAAAAGGTTTGATTTTTATTTAAGAAAATCCAACTACAAATTTTATTTAGAGCACTCTTTAGTCAAATTTTTTGGTCAATTGCCTTCGGCAAGTCCTTAAGGACATGTAATGGCCAGTGCAAATTGTAGTAACTCGAAAACTGTTTAACCGATTTTAAAGATATGTAGCTTATTGGAAATTTCATTGTGTTTGCCCTAAGGACCAGGATCCACTTTTTTGCAAAAGGGGGAATAAATAGCGTTAATTTTGCAAAAACTTAAAAATTATGAAATTTTTCCGATATAAACTTGATTTGTCAGCTTTAGGACCTGGGCGACACGTGTTAGCGTTGTCCAATTTGGCTAAAATTTTGTGGGTGAAAGTTCCTCACCAAATCTCACTCCTTGAAATTCTAAAATCTATTTTTTCACACATTTGAAAAACCCTGTATACGTATATCAAGCAAAAATATAAAATTTTGTGAAAATGAGTGAATTCACTTAATTGTGAATAAATTCGAAAATAATCAATCGATTTTTATGGTCGATATCTCGTTTTGTTGCTATTATTTGTGGCTTTGCGACAGAATAACGAATCTGAACATTTTTTGCCGTTTTCTATTTTTCATGATTTTTTTAAAACAAAAATTTTTGCCATTTTTATGTAAAAAATATATTTTTTTCTTAAATTTTTTATTATAACTCTGATACTATTGATCCGATTGAAACGCGATATATAGACGAATCAAAGGCTATGTAAATCTTATCTTTTCTGATTTTATTTGAATAATATCCGATTATTAGTTTCTGAGTTATCATTAATTATGTGAAAAAGTGTCTAAAAAAATCGCAATGTTACAAAAAAATTAAAAAAAAAACCTACCTATAGAATTTAAAAATTTTACCATTTTTGTACTAAGGTAGCCATGATACATCAAATGTATATAGTGGTTACTCGAGCATATTTTTGCTGTTGCCCTGTGTAATAGATAATGTAAGAAAAACTGAAAAATTTTGTATAGAGTACAAAATCTTCAATCGAAATTTGGTTAATTCAATCAAAAATTATTTTTGTACAACTAAAAAACTTTGTTTAAAAAATTAAATCATTTGAAAAGCGAATATTGCCGAAATTATGGAAAATATTTTATATAAATATTTTATTTCTTATAATGATTGACCATATTTTGCCTTAATATTGAACTTTTTACACCGATAAATTTAATTTAAAGTAAGTTCCAAAAAAAACAATAAAATCCATTCATGTCTCACAAAAAATCACAACATAAGCCGATCTGACATGTTTACGAGATACTTTTTGTAGAATCCCCCATATAAGGAAAGAAACAAAAAAATCGCTAAAGCGGAATAGTTGAAAAAGAATATTTCACAATAATTTTCAACCGGTGTTTTAATGTTCTTTTTTTGTGTGGACCGATCACAACAATATGTACAAATAATAATAACGATGATTATGATGATGATGATGGGTTTAATGCCATGGCGCCATACAAAAAAATAAAAATAAACCGCAAAATGTTGGATATACAAACGGTTCCTATATAAACAGATATTTATTTATTTTTTCAATTTCTGATGACATCCACAATTAATATGCTCGAACATGCACGTTCAAAACTTTTGTATTTTGTTTAAGATTTTTTTTCGTAACTTATTTTTTCCATACAAACTCAACAAAAAGTTTAAACAATACAAAAAAAAAAAAATGTTTATAAAAATTACAAAACTCATCATAAACAGACTAAAAGGGGACGAAAATGGTTTAATGTTTTGGAGAATCAATGATGACGTCGATGATGATGATGACGTTGATTTAAATACCACCATAAAATGGTCAAGTTAGGAACGACGTCAAGTCAAGTTAAAAAGAGTTTGTTTGCTGTTTTTATTAAAAGGCGAAAATATACAAAATAAAAAAATTTGTTTCAAAAATATTTCTATTTTTAGCTGTAAAAAATTGAGGTGTGTTTTATGCGAAACTAGATGTAAAGGAATTAATTCTCGGGGAAATAATATATTGTGAATTATGTACTTATTTTATACATATGGTGGCGTTTTCTTAAAACTTTTATTGTTTTTTTTTTTACAAAGAGTATTTTTATAGGGGGACAAAGTTTCCCCTCGACCAATACTACCTTACTTATGTACACGGGTAGGCGCAAAGAGAATAGAACAAAAAATAGTCGGCAGGGTTGCCGTTTTTTTATACTTTTAACTAAAATATGTATTTTTTTCAATGTGTAGTTCTAACATATTTTTATCATATTTTCTATAGAAAATTTTTCCATAGAAATTTTTTTTATGAAAAATTTTTCTACAGAAATCTCCTGTTTATGTACATACATACATATGTATGTATGTATATCATATACATATGTGGGGTGCTGTGACTTAGTTGGATAGCACGTTAGCACTAAGTATTACATAACACATTTAGCCTGTGTTCCGTCCCGGTCGATTCCCAATCAATCGTGAGTATTAATATAGATCAATTCATAATCACTCGTGGTGTACTATAGATCAATTCACAGTCAATCGTGGGTATATTATAGATAATTTGACAATCGATTAACAATCAATTGTAAGTGTTATTATTGATCAATTCACAATCAATCGTGGGTACATTATAGATAAATTCACAATCGGTTTACATGAAATAGTGGGTATTATTATAGATAAATTCGCATTCGATTACCAATAAATTGTGGGTATTATTATAGATAAATTCATAATCGATTCCCAATGAATCGTGGGAATTATTATAGATTAATTCACAATCGATTCCCAATCAAACGTGGGTATTATGTAGATTAATTCATAATCCATTCTCCATCAATCGTGGGAATTATTATAGATTCATTTATAATCGATTACCTATAAATCGCGGGTATTATTATAGATTAATTCACAATCGATTACCAATCAATCAGGGGTATTATTATAGATCAATTCACAACCGATTACCAATCAATCGCGGGTATTATTATAGATTAATTCACAACCAATTACCAATCAATCGCGGGAATTATTATAGATTGATTCACAATCGATTACGTACCAATCGAGTGTAATATTATAGATTGATTCCCAATCAATCGTGGGTATTATTATAGATCAATTCACAATCGATTACCAATCAATCGCGGGTATTATTATAGATTGATTCCTAATCAATCGTGGGTATTATTTTGGATCAATTCGCAATCAATTCCCAATTAATCGTGGATATTATTATATATTAATTCGTAATCGATTCCCAATCAATTGTGGATAATATTTAAGATCAATTCACGATATTATTATAGATCGATTCACAACCGATTAACAATCAATCGTGGGTAGGTAGTATCATAGATCAATTTACGATCAATCGTGGGTATTATTATGTGAAAATTCCCAACTACGCGTAAGTATTATTTTTACAGAATAATTCACTTTCAATTGTACATTTTTTTTATGAAATCATTTGTAATAAAATTTTTTGTTTTTATCCAAAATTATTTGTAAAAGAATTTTAAGTCTTAAAGACCAATTAATAATCAATCGTAAATAAATTAGAAGTCAATTCACAACCAGTCGATGTTTTTTTTAAGACTAAATCAAAATGATCGTATATCTTTAAACGAGCAATAATTAATTGTATGTCGAAAACGGCTCTAATGATTTTGATCAAATTTGGACGGTGGGTAGCTTTTTGGCCGTATAGATCGAGTAAGAAAAAATGGGTGAAAAGGGGAAAAATCGAAAACGTTATATCTTCTAAAGTGATAGGTATAAGAACCAAATTTAAATTAAGTTTTGAACAGCTATGAAAATAAACGGACAGGTGTTTGGTACTTTTTTGAAACTATGCCAGATAGGGGGTAAACTGGATGAAAATAGTTTTTTTTTTTGTACTTTTTAAACCCTCTCTTATCTTTTGAACCGAAGAATACAGAAAGAAACTTTGTACTGCAATCAGTAGATGTGAAAATTTGTATTGGTACGGTAAAATTGGTAAAATTTGTATTGAACACATATTGGTACCTTTTTTGATTTCGGGGGGCAAATGGATAAAAAAAAGGATAAAATGTTAACTTAAGTAATGTTAACTTAAGTAATTTGAATAGAAACAAAATGTTAACTGCATTTTCATAAAATGTACCGAATTCAATTAGTATCAAAGAAGTGCCAAATATGCATATGGAACTTTTTTAAAATTATGGTAAAAAAGGGGGGGGGGGGGGGTAACGCTATAGCTTTTAAAGTAATAGGTATGGAAACCAAATTTAAATTGGTACTTTTTGGAAAAAAAAGCCATACAGAACCAATAATCTGTGAAAAATATTTTTAGTACTTTTTTTTTACTTTTAAACAAATGAACTTGGAAACAACAAGTAAGAAAGTGCTATAGTCGGTCAAGCCCGGCCATACGATACCCTTCACCACAAAGGTGTTATTTTTTCTATATAAAGACAAATATTTGCTAAATTTTGCCATCATACAAACATTTTCTTAAAACTTATATATTTAAGCTGTTTCCGTCATTTGGACTTATATGAGAGCTCGGGTCAAATGTGGACCGATTATCTCGAAATTTGGCAAATTGATTACAGTTGTTACAAAGCTTACGTATGCAAAAAATAAACTCAAAATTCTTATTATTTTCATCTTCTACGAGCGTTTTAGTGATTTTTGTCTCATTTAGTGCGTTTTAAAAGAAGAGTTTGTATGGGAGCTATGGTCAAATGTGGACCGATTTCAACGGAATTTGGTACAGTGATTTAAGTATACATAAGCAGTATTTGGTTTAAATTTCTTGAGAAAATATTGATATTTGTGACCAATATATGTATCAATTCCGGAAATTTGGACCTATGGGAGGTACCATAAATAATGGACCTATTTCGACCAATTTCAATAGCCATGGTCCCATTATCAAAAAAATGATCTGTGCCAAATTTCATCAAATGATGTTTGGAATTGCGACCTGTAGTTTGGTTACAAGGTTTACATGGGGGTCCAGCCAGCCAGCCAGACGGACGGACATCGCTAAATCGATTCCGAAAGTGATTCTAAGCCTATTGGTATAGTAAAAGGTTGGTCTAAGACAAATATTTCTATGCGTTACATATATCAGCACAAAATTATAAAAAGTATAAGCTTTATAAAAAAAGATATATAAAAATTTTAAAATTTGCCTCGAACGCTTATCACAAAACTCCAAGCAAGGCTCGCCCAACCAGGTACTTTGGTTATAAATTCACAATCCATACATGATTAATTCTCAATTAATAGTGGCTTATCTTAATTACTATTCAATCAAGCGTAGTAGACAAATATTTAATCAAGTTTTATTCAGATTAATTCACAGCCAATTGCGATTTTCTCACAACCAATCGTTATTTTATGGATGAAATTACAAATAATTCTAGATCAATTTTGAATCAATCGTAGCTCTTTGTTTGGTAAAACCAATTTTGTCAAACAATTGTCCATTTTTTTAAGTTCTCAGTTAATCTTAGCTTTTTCAATAAATCAATTCTCAATCAATGTTAGCTCCTTTTACAGAACATTTGTTTGTTAATCTTAGTTTTTTTATGGAACAATTCTCAAAAAATGTTAGCGTATAATATTTACTCTTTTACCAGATTAATTCCCAAGAAATTTTAGCTCTTTTAGTAGACCAATTCCCAACGAGTCGGGTCTAATTGTTACTTTTTCAAAGCACTCATTATTTAACATAATATTAGTATCTTAATGCTTTTACTTACTTTAATGTTAAATATTTTCTATAGTTATTTTGAGATTTTAATAGTTTTTTAATGGCCCTGGCTTGACTTGTCAACCGTAACAAAAATTAAGGCATATGTAAATAAATATAAACAAAAAAAAAAAAAAAATCCATTAACAAATAAAAATGTTGAAATTCTTACCGAGGAATTGAGTGCATTTGCAAGTTTCAATCTTGGTCAGACATACAAAAGTACGTGTATTTAATAATTTTGTTGGTTTTTATAATACACAGCCCAATTGCTGTTCATAATTATTGACATTATTTATTTCGTTGTCGTGTCTTTTCATAACGAAAAGGTTGTTAAGTCTATATGGTATCAGTCAATGTGACAGCTGTCAATTTATGACATTGTAGAGGGTAGCGTAGTGGTAAACTATGATATGTTTATGTTAGTTTTTCAAATTGAAACGAGTAAAGTGGTAAGGACTTAATAAGTGAAGAGGGAATTAAGTAGTTAAAGGGAAATAGTTAATGGCTTATTGGAAAAATTCTATAAAATCTTATCATTTAAGAAACAATCTCTTACTTTTTTTATTATTCAAATTTCTTCCCCTAAAACAAATTATTACAATTAAAATCAACCTTTAATTTACGTTAATTCTCAAATCCCTTGATTACATTTATCTCTAAGGAAAATCGCCATTAAAAATGCATAATCAATCGAACTTATATAATGATTATATATCAGCAAAGGGAGGGAAGGGATGACGTTGTTGAAAATAATGAGGATGATGACCATGCCATAACATAAGTGAAAACACAGTTTATTTAAGGCCGTACAATATGCAAATTAGGGTGGGTCGTTTTTAGACTTTTGTCTCTGATCGACTTCTTATAGTGAAATTATATGGCAAAATTAGTGTGCAAAATATTATTGATTTATTTTTAGGATACGAGCCCGCGCAACGTGCCCAAAGTTTTTGAGCAAATTTGTATTGGGAAAACTGAGAGTATTTGCAGTTTTTGCTACATTTCGTCCATTTACAATTTATTTTAAAGAGAAAAGATAATGGACTCTAAAAGTGATTGCAGCTTTAATTGAAGTCATCAATATTTGAAATCCATAAAACAGTTTTGAAGTTATTGCGATTTTCCCCCAAAAATTCGAGTCCTTGACAATACGCCTAAGGATATACCGCTAGAAAAAACTACTTTAGAGAAAAGCTCGCAAAATAAGACATGATTTATAATTTTAAGATCTGTAAGTACTTCATAGTTAAATTTTGTTAAAATATAAAAATTTTTACTTAGCTTTTTTCATAATCGAAAATGGGTCATTTTTCTCAGGTGGGTTTCAAAACGCATTTTTTAATTTGTTGAAAATTTTGTTAAACAAATATTACAAATTTGAATTTCTCTCATCAGTGTGTTAAAATAGATAAAAAGACAATAAAATTCAAAAAAATTTAGGTCGATATCTCAAACCATTTTCCCGTACCTTATGTTCGAACTCGACGAATTTCGCAAAAAAGTAATTTTTTACTTATAATTTGAGTTATTGCTTCATAAATCTTATTTATGTGCAATTTTAATAATGTTTATATGGAATAAAATTATCCATACTATGGAAAATATAAACAGGTTCTTTGTTTTTAAAATTGGGTAAAGTTAACCCTTTTTTTCCGGAGTCAAAGGTGACAAATTTGATCTTTTGTATTTCTGTTTATTTTTTAAATACGTAATATTATTAATTTATTACTGAATTTTAATAAATATACCTAGTAGTTATTTTACACTAAGACAAAGTCTTTTTTATTAAAAAAAAAAATATTTTAACCCTTTTTAGACATGGGGTCAATAATGACCCAAGTTTTTTTTGGGACTTTTTTCCAGCAAATTTTGATTAAAAACCATTAATGTACGGGAAAATGGTTTGAGATATCGACCTAATTTTTTTTGAGTTTTATTGTCTTTTTTATCTATTTTAACACACTGATGAGAGAAATTCAAATTTGTAATATTTGTTTAACAAAAATTTAAAAAAATTAAAAAATGCGTTTTGAAACCCATCTGAGAAAAATGACCCATTTTCGATTATGAAAAAAGCTAAGTAAAAATTGTTATATTTTAACAAAATTTAACTATGAAGTACTTACAAATCTTAAAATGATTAATCATGTCTTACTTTGCGAGCTTTTCTCCAAAGTAGTTTTTTCTAGCGGTGTATCCTTAGGCGTATTGTCAAGGACTCGAATTTTTGGGGGAACATCGCAATAACTTCAAAACTGTTTTATGGATTTTAAATATTGATGACTTCAATTAAAGCTGCATTAGTTCACTTTTAGATTCCATTATCTTTTCTCTTTAAAATAAGTTGTAAATGGACGAAATGTAGCAAAAACTGCAAATACTCTCAGTTTTCCCCATACAAATGGGCTCAGGAACTTTGGGCCCGTTGCGCGGGCTCGTATCCTAAAAATAAATCAATAATATTTTGCACACTTCCGATTGACATAATTTGGCCATATAATTTCACTACTAGAAGTCGATCAGAGACAAAAGTTAAAAAACGACCCACCCTAATGCACATACTCATTGTAAATCGTATACACAGGGGACTCTCTTGCAATCCAATTATTTCCAAATTGTTCTGCGCTAAAACATAGAGCTTTGCAAAAATACCAGCAAAGGGAACAGAGACAGCATCAAACTAAATCCAGAGTCAACGACGACTAACAAAACAAGTCAACAACTTCTAAATGTTCAATGAATTTGCATAAATTTTGTTTGAATTGCAGGAAAGATTATGTTAAAAAAAAAAAACAAAAAACAACCAAAATGCACAACCAAATAGCCCCTGCGGTAAAGGCAGTAGATAGACACACACAGAATTTATAATAAAATATCACAGTCAAAATATGGAATCAATAACTATTTGCCTGTTTTCTGTTATTTCAGTAAAACAATGGAAGTTTGACTAACTTCGTGGTAAGTTCCTCCTGCTCCTGCTGCTTAATATCGTTTTAACTTTTTGTGTGAAATGAAGTGTGTTTAAGCTTAAATTGTCTGGCCAAAGGTGTAAAATAATGTAGACATTAACGTTTATATAGCATCTAAATTTAAAAACTATTCCATGGGCTAAGAAGTCGAAAACAGCTGCTAATAATAGTAGATGGGTCTTATTCGAATTCAAATTTTATTTTTATAGAACAATTAAAACTTAATTATGAATCCTATTTAAGATTAATTTAATTGGCTGCTCCTCTTACAGATCAATTCTGGATCTATTTATAGATCAATTCACAATTAATCAAATTCACAATCGATCTAAGATCCTTTTAATGACCAATTTACTATAAATATTTTAATAAATGTTAAAATTTCAAATATTTAAATAGATTAAATCTGTAAAATGTAGACCTGAATTTTAATTTGAGATCACAGATTTTTGCTTAAATGGCTCTATCTCCAAGTTTTATGTTTTCATATAGAAAGTCTCAAAAAACAAGTAAGAAAGTGCTATAGTCGGTCAAGCCCGACCATACGATACCCTTCACCACTAAGGTCGAAGGTTTTTTTTTCTGCATAAAGGCACCACCTATGGTGGTGAAGGGTATAATTAGGTTTAAGTACGAATTTTAAAGTTTTTTTAGTGATCATAGATTTTTGCTAAATGGCTTTATCTCCTTTAGTTTCCAAGAAAATCGAAGTTTTATATTTTCATATAAAAATTTTAAAAAAATTAGGTTTAAGCACAAATTTTAAAATTTTTTTTAGCGATCACAGATTTTTGCTTAAATGGCTCTATCTCCTTTAGTTTCCAAGAAAATCGAAGTTATATGTTTTCATACAAAAATTTCAAAAAATTAAATTTTAGTACAATAAAAACAATAAATCTTGAATTTAACTAAAGATTAATTCACGACAAATCATTAAACTTTTCAAAGATCAATTCAGAATTAATAGTTGATCTTTTTATACCCTTCACCAATAGATGCTAGGATATTAGGAAGTGTTCAGAATGATACAAATAATCTTGTTTTTTGTCACGTTAAAAGTAATTTTGTGTTCCGAATGCAACAAATAATAAAGTTAGCAAGTTATTAAGATCAATTGCTTATCTTTTTATTCCCTTCACCAATAGGTGATATGGTATTAGGAAGTGTTTCGAATCCAACAAATTATCTTATTTTTTTGCTATGTTAAAAATAAATTTCAATATTATTTAGTTCAAAATGGAGTTCGACAAAAAGTAAGTGAAAATATAATTTAAATTTTCGAAAAAATGTATAATGAACTTTTTAAAAATAGCAAAAAAAATCTGATCTTCGCATTGTTTTAAATGATATTAAACGTTACAAGGAAGACCTGGATCGAAATCAATAAAAGTTTTAACAGATATTGGTATAGCAATAAAGTCGAGCAACTATTTCGAATAAAGCCAAAGGTTATTTTGAGCTCAAGTCATATTTCGCACAGTGGGAAAAAATTGAAGAACTTTTAACTTTAAGTTTAGATTTTTAAGTTTGTAATCAGGAGGGGAGTCATATGCTCTCAAAGTAGGGCACCTTGGGTTTTTCCACCACATTTTTGATCCTATATAAAAGATTTTTGTATGTAGAAACTGAAAGCTTTAAGATTATAATGAAGATTCATAATGATATTTTATATGAATCTTTTATCGACAACATTTTTCGGATATAACTATAGATAACATCGAAAGCTTTCCAATAAAAAACTGACATTATCTAAAATAAAACTTTCGATGTCAAAAGATTTTCTATAATAAACATTCCGTATCGAAAGATTTCTTATATAAAACATTTGTCGTCAAAATATTTCAGAAATTTTTTTTATAAAACTTTCCTATAGAAAAATTTCAATATCAAAAGCTTTCCAATAAAAAAAAACTCATTTCCTTGCCAGATTTACATTTTTCTTCATATAGTCGAGCAAAAAATTCTATGTTTGATATAGTGTCAGTGTGAAAGCTCAAAAGCTCTTTTGTAAAAGTTCGTACATTGTGCTGAAAAGCTGAACGGCTCGGATCTAAAGCATTTTTAAAACCGTTTATATTAAACTTTCGATGTCAAAAGGATTCCTTTAATAAAATTTCGATATCAAATTATTTCTTATATAAAACTTTTAATATCAAAAACTTTCCTATAAGTTACTTTTGATATAAAAAGCTTTTGACTAAAAATATTCCACATCGAAAGTTTTCTAATAAAAAAAAAACATTTCTTATGTAAAACTTTCAGTGTTGAATTGTTTCCTATAATAAACTCTGTAAAGATTTGCTATAGAAAGCTTTTGATTTCGTACATAAAACTTTAAATATCGAAAAATTTCATATAGAAATTTTTAATATCCAAAGCTTTATACTAAAAGCATTCTATAATAAACTTTCAATATCGAAAGATTTTCTATCGAAAACTTTTGATTCCCTACATAAAACTTTGAACTCGAAAGCTTTCCTATAGAAAACATTCGCTATGTAAGACTTTCCTTAACTCAATTTGTTTTGGTTGCTACTTTTTTTCTGTAATAACCTTAGTTACATTTATGCTCTGAAATGAGACTTAGAATAATCCTTCAATTTAATATATAAATTCCTTAGGAATAAAAAAAATGTTCCTACACAAATTTCACAAAAAACAAATTTAGATGAGGATGAATAAAAAAAAACATTTAATTTCTTATCATTTGGCTTTTCTTTTGAGTGCTTTGGCTGTTCATTTCCAATTAAATAAATGTGTTTTTGTTTTTTGCTCCTTTATCCTAAATAACATTTAACGTAAAACCAAAAATCCACCCAAAAATTTCTCGTAGATCACTTGAGTTTTCTTCCACCCACTAAATATGAGAAAGTCAACGAACTGTAACAATATTAGAGGTTGAAAATCCCTGTAAACCTGTGTCGTCTCAGTCATTCATTCGGTCGTTCGCTGTTAAATAAAAACAATTATGATGAAAGGGAATGAGTTTAGGTAAGACATCAAAATGTGGCAGAGTCATTTTGCTATACATATTATGAATATTATATAGCATGATATAAATAAATAGACACACAAACCTGGTATTTTGAAAACAGAATGACAGTCATTTTGTCAGTCAGCTAGAAAGACAGAGAGACGGACGGTCGAACTGACGGACTAAACAAATGCTCAGTTATGTTATTTGTAATTCGTTTGAAGTTTACGCTTCAAAAATGATGGCATTGACGACGATAATGATAAGGGCCATAGAGATACAAGTAACCGAGACAACAACCAGTTTTTTAAAAGAAAGGAAAAAGGATGGATTCCTTACAATATTAGCATCATCACCACAAAAAACAACAGCCCCCTTAGCAAAATTTTCTTGGAGTTTGATTCGATATAAAATATAAATCATATTCGTTGTGTCTATATCTGTTGAAAAAAAATTATGAAAATTAAAAACTGTGGCAACAATGACATTAAGGCGGATATTGGGGGTAGGGGTTGCTGTATGGCTCTTAGGTTTGGGGATTGTATAATGTATCCAATACAATTCAAATATATGTATAGTATTTTTTTTTCAACATATTTGTATATGTTGAATTATGTGGTGAGACATAAAACACATGTGCAATTCATTCATTCGTTCATCCATCCGTCCGCTTGCTGTTTGTCTGGGTGTCTCCCGTTCATTATGTTTGTCACTTGTTTAACGTATAAATGTTGTATGCCACCAGACAACCAGGCTGCGTTGCCTGCTGCTGCCACCCTTTTCTATAGAGGACTGTTGTAGTTGTTGTTGCCTTGTGGTAGTGTTACCAATGCGAGTAATAACAAATATTATAAACTTGTATTACATTTTGTTTGCACTTAACTCTCAAGCCTTTAGACCATCACACGAAAACAGTTGTTAACCTCTAACAAGGGAACCCGGTAGATCTAGGTTAAACTCCAAATCCAATGACATTTTTTTTTTTGTAATACTCGTTTAGTTCTAAAATTGGTATCTAAAATCCATGAATAAGACTATTACAAGATATACGATAGGACTATAGAAAGAGCACTGAATCGATCTTTTAGGATTCTCGATCGATGCTGAAATTGGTCTATGAAAACATCCTGATTTCGTCTATAGATAGATTAACGAGGTTACCGATTTGAGCTATATATTTTGTCTATAAATGACTATGATTTATGGCCTATAAAAATATATACTATTAGTACATACATATATAAAAATATTCACAAAATATCCTGATCAGTTCCATAAAAAGATTCATTTGTCTATAAACTCATCTACAATTGGTCGAAAAAAGAATTTAGGAGATATTCTGAACTATAAAAAGATTTAAGAGATTTCTTAATATTTTGTCTACAAAAAGATTCATGATTCAATTGGTCTACAGAAGGTGCGGTAAATGTGGTATATCTATTTATTTTTGATTGTCCGTCATTGATTTTTATTCAAAAAACGATCCAGACTTGATCATAAATTTTATACAAAAAACAATCTAGGATTGATCATACAATTTATAAAAAAAAAACGATCCACGATTGATTATAATTTGTATGCAAAAACTGATCCATGTTTGATCATAGTTTTTATAAAAAACTATCCAGGATTGATTATAATTTTTAAGCAAAAACCTAACCACGTTTGATCATAGTTTTTATAAAAAACGATCCACGATTGATCATAGTTTTTATAAAAAACACTTAAAGTTCGATCATAGTTTGTACAAAAACGATCCACGATTGCATTTTTATTTTATGCAAAAACCGTTTGACCATAGTTTTTATAAAAAACGTTCCAAGATTGGTCATAGTTTTAGAAAAAGCGATCCACTACTGATCATAATTTTTATGCAAAAAACGATCCATTATTGATCATAAATTTCATATAAAGATCAGTTCAGATTTATTATAAAATTGTTCTATAACAAGGCACACGATTAATCCAGAAATTAGTCATAAAAAATCCACGATTGATACTGAAGTTGTATATAAAAAGATTCACGATTGATTAACAGATCCACGATTGATCCAGAAATAAGGCATTAACAGATCCACGACTGATCATTAGCAGATCCACGGTTGATCCAGAAATAAGTCATTAACAGATCCACGATTGTTATATGAATAGATTTACGATTGATCATTAACAGATCCGCGATTGTTATATGAAAAGATATGCGATTGATTATTAATAGATCCACGATTATTCATTAACAGATCCACGATTGCTATATGAATAGATCTACGATTAATCATTAACAGATTTGTGATTATTTTATAAAAAGATCTACGATTGATCATAAATCCCAGATTGATCATTTACAGATCCAAGATTGATCAATAACAGATCT
The DNA here is from genome assembly GCA_933228675.1 of Stomorhina lunata. Lineage (NCBI taxonomy): Eukaryota > Metazoa > Arthropoda > Insecta > Diptera > Rhiniidae > Stomorhina > Stomorhina lunata. The sequence continues at coordinate 127,466,681 of OW121740.1, forward strand.
ACGATTGTTATATCAAAAGATAGTTATATGAAAATATCTACGATTATTCATTAACAGATCCATGATTGTTACATGAAAAGATCCACTATGGATCATAAACAGATCCACGATTCCTACATAAATAGATCTACTATGATCATTAACAGATCCACGATTGTTATATGAAGAGATCTACGATTAATCATTAACAGATTTACGATTTTCATATGAAAAGATCTACGATTGATCATTAACAGATCCAAGATTGAATATTAACAGATCCACGATTGTTATATGAAAAGATCCACGATTGATCATTTACAGATTCACGACAGTTATCTGAAAAGATCTACGATTTATTATTAAAAGATCCAAAATTGATCATTAACAGATCCAAGATTAATCAATAACAGATCCACGATTGTTATATCAAAAGATCCACGATTGATCATTAACAGATTCACAATAGTTATATGAAAATACATATGTACGATTATTCATTAACAGATCGATGATTGTTACATGAAAAGATCCACGATTGATCATTAACAGATCCACGATTTTTATATGAATATATCTACGATTGATCATTAACTGATCAACGACATTTATGTAAAAAGATATACGATTGATCATTACCAGATCCGCGAATGTTATATGAAAAGATATACGATTGATTATTAACAGATCCACGATTGATCATTAACAGATGCAGGATTGATCATTAACAGATGCACGATTGATCGTTAACAGTTCCACGATCGGTCATTAACAAGTCCACGATTGATCATAAAAAGATCCACGATTGATCATTAACAGATCCACGATTGTTATATGATTAGATCTACGAATGATCAATAATAGATTTGCGATTGTTAAAAAAATATCTACGATTGATCATAAACAGATCCACGATTAATCATTAACAAATCCACGATTGTTGTATATCTATTCATAATAGATATACGACTGATCATCAACATATTCGCGATCGTTAAATAAAAAGATCTATGATTGTTAAATGAATTATCTATGATTGCTCATTAACAGATCCAAGATTGATCAATAACCGATCCACGATTGTTACATAAAAAGACCCACTATTGATCGTTAATAGATCCACGATTCTTATATGAAGAGATCTACGATTGATCATTAACAGATCCACAATTTTAATTAAAAGATCTAATTAAAAGATCTATGATTGTTATATGAATAGATCCACGATTTATCATTAACAGATCCACGATTGTTGCAAAAAAAGATACACGATTGATCATCAACAGATCGACGATTGTTATATGAAGAGATTACGATTGATCCACGATTGCTATATGATTTATCATTAATAGATCCACGATTGTTCTATAAAAAGATCCAAGATTGATACAAAAATTATTCATTTAAAAGTCCACAATTGATAATTAAATAAGTCATAAACAGATCCACGATTGAAATTAATCATTAAAGCATACACGATTAGCTTATAGAAAAGTTCGACGATCTACGATTGATCTTTAAAAAGATCCACGATTGGCCTATAAAAAGTTTTATGATGGGTCTATCAAAATATCCACTTTAAATAGTGATTCTCGATTGATATATAAAAAGACCCAAGATAAAACATAGAAAATACTAACGATAGATGTATACAAATATCCACGATTAAGATATTAATGGAAGCACGATAAATTGATAAATTGATATATAAAAAAGGTCTCTCAATTGAGTTATAAAAAGATACTAGGTTGGGCAATAAAAAGATCTACTATTGATCATGGCATTATTCAATAAAGAGAATTACGATTGATCAGGAAATTAATATATATAAAAGGTTTTAAGATTTATTCAGATATTGGCTTATTATATGATCCGCTATTGATCGGGAAAAAACGATCAATCGCAAATAATGATAGTCTTTAAAAAACACAAATAATCTTGAAATTTGTCAATATGACGATCAACGATGTACAATTATTTCCTTGAAACTACCGGGTAAGTTCAAAAATATTCGCTTATGCGTTTGGCCTTTTTTTCCGTGTTATTATAATTGTCTGTATGGTCATACGTGTAAATAATGGCATTTTTATCTATTGATTTTTTGTTTTTGTGGATAGTAACTTTTCACCACCGAAATAAATAGAAAACATACAGAAACTGAAAATATTTTCAAAACAATCAAGCACTCAATTCAACCCTTGTCAAAAGCCAAACAGGTCGTTGGTCCAATGCACAAAATAATTGACCAGTGACTATGGATTTTATTTTTTTATGTGTTTACACAGGACATTTGAACAGGTGACGCAGAAAACAAATCAGGAATGACGTTTTGTGTTATCTAGAATGTTTCAATAATTGCTCTTATTAGTTAGGTACTTAAAGATTTGAAAATTGATTCACTATTGAGCATTAAATTGGTCTGTATTATGATCCACAACTGAACCAGAAATTTGAATTATAATGGATACGATTGAATCCGAACTTTGTTTTTAACTAAATGTACCTATTGCCGTTCTCAACTTAACTCAGTTTGGTCGTCTGCCAGTCGACCCAACTTTCACTCAAATTATTTTTCGATATTTCGGAACTCAACGTTTTTTAGTTCCGCGATATCAAAAAAACAAAATATGGTTGAGTGAAAGTTGGGTCGACTGGCAGACGACCAAACTAAATTGACTTGAGAATGGCAATAAGGGCCTCTAGTTAAAAACAAAGTTCGTATTTAATCGGTTTACTTGGGAACGGCAATAGGGACAAGTGTCACGAATAAGATTATTTAAGTTTGTTTTTCAATTGATCTTTAATAAAATTCACAGCTTATGTAATATTTTACCTAGTCGAAGCCTTTTCTTAATTATACATACAATTTTTTATAAATATTAACAAAAAGAAAATTATTTGAGCTTCAATTATTGAGAAAATAAAAAATGTTTATAAGTTTCATAGGCAGACAAAAAACATTTACAATATCAGCAAAATTCTAAAACATTTTGAAATGTCATGTAAAATTTATTAAGTTCCAAGAACATGTGTTTTTGACAATTTTATAAATTTTTAACTATATAAAAATTTATGAAAACTTGATAGCATTTTAATTGCTTCTTTTTCCAGAATAGATTTATTTATGTAGTTTATCCCTAAATTTTTGTTAAATTGTTGATAGAAAAATTCTTAAATTCAATGCTTATATATGTTATACACTGCCGTTCACCAGATTAGGTTCAAGGCTTTTTTGATTCAAAAACTGAAAAATGAAAAAATTTTCTATAGAAAAATTTTAATATGAAAAATTTTCTATAGAAAAGTTTTAATATGAAATATTTTCTATACAAAAATTTAATATCAAAAATTTTCTATAGAAAAAATTTGATATCAAAAATTTTCTATAGAAAAATGTAAATATCAAAAATGTTCTTTACAAAAATTTAATGTAAAAAATTTTCTGCAGAAAAATTGATATCTCAAAATTTTTCTGTTGAAAAATTTTAATAGCAAAAATTTTCTATAGAAAAATTTAATAGTAAAAATTTTCTATAGAAAAATTTAATAGTAAAAATTTTCTATACAAAAATTTAATATCAAAAATTTTCTATAGAAAAATTTTGATATAAAAAATTTTCTATAGAAAAATTTTGATATAAAAAATTTTTTATAGAAAAATTTTGATATCAAAAATTTTCTATAGAAATTTTCTATAGAAAAATTTTGATATCAAAACTTTTCTATAGAAAAATTTTTAAATCAAAAATTTTCTATAAAAAATTTAAATATCACAAAATATTTGATAGGAAAATTTTGATATCAAAAATTTTCTATAGAAAAATTTTGATACCAAAAATTTTCTATAGAAAAATTTTAATATCAAAAATTTTAATAGCAAAAATTTTCTATAGAAAAATTTTAATACCAAAAATTTTCTATAGAAAAAATTTGATATCAAAAATTTTCTATAGAAAAATTTTAATATCAAAAATTTTCTATAGAAAAATTTTAATATCAAAAATTTTCTATAGAAAAATTTTAATATCAAAAATTTTCTATAGAAAAATTTTAATATCAAAAATTTTCTATAGAAAAATTTTAATATCAAAAATTTTCTATAGAAAAATTTTAATATCAAAAATTTTCTATAGAAAAATTTTAATATTTTCTATAAAAAAAATTTTAAAATTTTCTATAAAAAAATTTAAATTTTTAAAATCTTCTAAATATAGAAAAATTATGTCAACAAATTTTCCGTAAAAAATTTTAATGCCTCAAAATTTTCTATAAAAAAATTTAATATTTTAAAAACTTTAATATCAAAAATTTTCTATAGAAAAATTTTGATAGCAACAATTTTCTATCGAAAAATTTTCTATAGAAAAATTTTGGTATCAAAAATTTTCTATAGAAAAATTTTAATATCAAAAGTTTTCGATAGAAAAATTTTCTATACAAAAATTTTAGTTTCAAAAATTTTCCATAGAAAAATTTTAATAATAAAAATTTTCGATAAAAATTTTAATAGCAAAAATTTTCTATAGAAAAATTTTAATATCTCAAAATTTTTTATAGAAAAATTTTGATATCACAAATTTTTCTATAGAAAATTTTTGAATTTAAAAAATTTTTATAGAAAAATTTTAATATCGCAAAATTTTCTATAGAAAAATTTTCTATATAAAAAAATTGTATATAGAAAAATTTTAATATCAAAAATTTTCTATAGAAAAATTTTAATATCGAAAATTTTCTATAGAAAAATTTTAATATCAAAAATTTCCTATAGAAAAATTTTAATATCGAAAATTTTCTATAGAAAATTTTTAATATCAAAAATTTTCTATAGATAAATCTTGATATCAAAAATTTTCTATAAAAAAATTAATATCAAAAATTTTCTCCAGAAAAAATTTAAATCTCAAAAATTTTTGAAAGAAAAATTTTAAAACTAAAAATTTTCTATTGAAAAATTTTAATAGCAAAAATTTTCTATAGAAAAATTTTAATAACGCAAAATTTCCTATAGAAAAATTTTCTATATAGAAAAATTTTAATATAAAAAATTTTCTATAGAAAAACTTTTTAATATCAAAAATTTTCTATAGAAAAAATTTAATGTCAAAAATTTTCTATAGAAAAATATCAAAAATTTTCTATAGAAAAAATTTAATGTCAAAAATTTTCTATAGAAAATTTTCAATATCAAACATTTTCTATAGAAAAATTTTGATATCAAAAATTTTCTATAGAAAAATTTGAATATCAAAAATTTTCTATAGAAAAATTTGAATATCAAACATATTTTTTAGAAAAATTTTGATATCAAAAATTTCTATAGAAAAATTTGAATACCAAAAATTTATTAAAGAAACATTTTAATAGCAAAAATTTTCTGTAGAAAAATTTTAATATTAAAAATTTTCTAAAAAAAATTCATCGTTAGTCCCAATTGTGTTTATAACGTAGCATTTCAATTCCAAAAGAATTTTATGTTCATATAATTTATAAATTCAAAGAAACTGTTAAACCTAATCTATTTAACGGCAGTGTATAATATTTCTATGGCAGAAAATAAATTCAATTAATTACTAACTAAAATTAAATAAATTTATTTGAATGCATAAATATTTAAATTCAAATGTGAGCAATAATTTGACAAACTATTTGCATAAAAGTATCTTTTATAACTTAATTGTAAAATAAAAAGAAGATATTTTTCCTAATATTGATTTAAAGCATTTTAATTGATTGTGTAAATTTCTGCCATTATATTGTAGTATAATTTAATAAATATTTATTTGAGAATTTCAAATAATTATTGTTTGTATTGGAAAGTAATCCTTTCAAAAACACAAACATTTATGAACATTAATAACATTTAATAGATGAAGAAGTGTAAATTTGTTTAATGTTCAATAAAATAATGCATTTCCTAACCGATCAAAAGATTTATACATATATAGTATATCTGTTTGAATGTTTCATTTTTTTTTAAATTTTATGTTTGATAATTTATAATAATTAATAGAAAATCCACAAAGTTTGTTGAACTGAAAAATGTATTATTTATTATTTATATCGACAATTTACACGAAAAGAAATATTTGTTGAATAAATTTTGTTAATATTAAAGCAATTCTTAATATTGAATAAAATTCCTCATTATGAATAAATATTTTCAATTTGATTAAAAATTTTGAACAAAAATTCCACAAAATGATTAAAATTCCTTAATATTAACAGACTTTCTAAATATGAATAAAATTCTTTAATTTGAACAACAAAATAAGACAAATGCTCAAAATAAAAACTTTCAAAATATTTTAATTTATGGCTCGATAGTGGATTGCAACTCAACTTTAGTTGCGTTGCCAAAATGACATTTCGTATGGCAACAGATAACAGAACTCCTGTTGCTTAAAAAAGAAACGAAAAAAATATTTCCCGATTTTGCCCATTTTCAGTACACAACTTCGATAGCATATCGAAAATACTTTTGTAAAATTTTGCTAGCTCTTGTAGTTAAGGAGCTTTCGCGCTTTTATCTGACGGACAGACGGACTAACCCAAAGGGGGTTAGTGCTTTGGCTTTTGAGAAATGTTTGTTTAAACTAAATTTTTTTTTACAAATTGGCATTTTTTTGAGAGGGCATATGCGAGGACCAAAATTCCAATTGACATGAAATTTGTTTTATACGCATTCTCATTATGTTTTCTTATAAAAACTTTAACAATCTTTTTATGTTTCTTAGGAAAATATTTTTTTATAAGTGAAAAAATATAGCCATTTTTAGGAAAAACTCAAAAGAAAAGCGATTTTTTTATGTTTCAACTTTGAATATTTTTAACTTTTAAACGAAAGAAGATATCTATAACCAACATGCACAAAAATTATACAGAATTTAAAAATTTAAGGAATATTCTTAAAAAATTGTTGGTCCTCAGATTCGTCACCAGATCAAAAAAAGCTTACAAAAATAGGTAAAAAAACAAACCAAAAATTCTTTTTACTCAAATATCTCGAAAGCCAAAGGAGATAACCTACACATTTTAGTTTTTTTTTTTGTAGATCTTCTCAAGGACAACCTAAGTTTAAATCCATCCATAAATGGATTTTTGGCGAATTTTTAAGAAAGTCGAATACCCGAGGTAACCGACTTTGAAGGTCCATTAATCACTCTCCCGACGCTTCATGGACCAGCGTTTTTAAAAATCAACTCGAATATTCCTTGACTATCACCGTCATTCAAATATCTCCAGTTGTTCAAAAGTTACAGAATTATTTCCAAAAAAAGCGTACATAAACCACTGTGCGGCGTCGGATATTTTATTCAAAATTACTCGACTTAGTGTCTTGCTCGGAGTTGGAAGAAGAGTTGCTCGGAGCTGGAAGAAGAGTTATACCCCTGTAGTCATTGCAGTCTTTAGAGTCGCCTTTTTATGGTATTTTGACTAGTATACCTTCATTCCAGGAGTTTGGCAGAGCTTCTTCTTCACATATTTTACATACAAATGGGTGCAACAGTCTAGCTTATCCTTCAACATCACATAAAAGCATCTCCGCTAAGATATTGTCATTACCCGGGGTCTTGTTGCGTTTAGGGCTTTTAAGGAAATGAAATTCTACAAAATTATATAAGGTCCTCACAATGACTAAATTTCTTTAATATGAATAAAATTTTTTGAAAAGCATGAAATTCTTAAAAATGTCTTTAGTCATTTTTACCAGAAAAATATTTCCCTTCTTTAATTTCCCAAAACTTGAACGAGGATTATTTGAATTATCGAGAGAAGCCAAATTTCCATTATTTAAAGTGAATAAAATTCTTCAAGGTAAATAAAACTATTCAATATGATAAATATTCTTCACAATGACAAAAATTAGTCAATATAAAAAAAAAGAATAACATTTTTTAATAAGTCTTTTAGATTTTTACCAGAAAAATATCGACTTCCTTTAATTTTCCAAAACTTCGAGTAGATAATTTAAATTAACGACAAAAGCCAAATTCATATTCTTCAAAGCGAATAAATTTCTTTAGCATGAATAATATTCTTCACAATAACTAACTTTATTCAATATGAAAAAATTTTTCAAAAATATTAAAATTTTTTTAATATGTTATGATTTTTACCAGAAAAAGATTACCTTCCTTGAATTTTCCAAAACATGGAGAAGGATCATTTGAATTATCGGCAGAAGCCTAATTTGTATTTTTCGAAGAAAATAAAACTCTTCGACATGATTAATGTTCTTCACATTAAAAAATTTTTTTCAATATAAAAAATTTTTTAAGATGTCTTATAGAAAAATATTGAATTTCATTAATTTTCTTAAACTAGGAGAACCCCTTGACGTAACAATTAGCAAAACGAAGTTCGCTTCCAACTGTTCGCACACAACCAGTTTTGATGCTTAAGATCAGTCGCAAAACGAGTCGAACTCGTAATAATCATGTTAGGCATAGAAATTGTACCACGAGTCAGACTCGTGGAAATACGACAAGGGGTTAAATTAATCGACAGAAGCCAAATTCTTCAAAGTGAATAAAATTCTTCACAATGACTTAATTTAATCAATATGAAAAAATTCTTCAAAAATAATAAAATTTAAAATATGTCATTATGACTTTTTCGAGAAAATATTTTAATTATTGACGGAAGATACATTTCTAGGAGTTATAATTTATTACTTACAATTTTTAATAATTGTAAAGAGTGCTCTAAATAAAATTTGTAGTTGGATTTTCTTAAATAAAAATCAAACTTTTTAATATAAAAACTCTACAAAATACGCAAATATAATGACATATTATACAAAATCATTTAGCATTAAAATGTTTACTTAGTACTCGGGTTTTGAAAAATTATCGACTTTTTTCGAAAACCCTCCCATTAAAGATTTTACAGTTGCTTCTGATACCTTTTTGGAGCATGTGTTCCACCTGCGCTTAAAATCGGACATGTTCTTGGAAATCTTTCCTGTGTTCTTCAATTCCTTTTTTACCAGAGCCCAATACCTTTCCACAGGCCGAAGTTCTGGGGAGTTAGGTGGATTTGCCTCTCGTGGTACAAAAATGACATTATTCTTTGAGTACCACTCAAGTGCCTTTTTTCCATAATGGCATGATGCCAAATCGGGCCAAAAAAATGTAGTCACTCTGTGCTCTCTTAAAAAGGGTAACAACCGTTTTTGTAGGCACTCCTTTATATAAATTTCTGTGTTTATTGTGCCAGATGCCACAAATACTTTACTTCTTTTGCCACAACTGCAAATAGCTTGCCACACGAGAAACTTCTTAGGGAATTTTGTTTGTTTTTTTGTGCGAAACTCTTGCCGAACATTGCCCCGTTTATCAGCAACATAAAAATCTTGACCAGGAAGTTGAGAAAAGTCTGCCAGTACATATGTTTCATCATCCATCACACAACAGGTGTATTTTTTTATAAAATCAGACTTCAATTTTTTCGCTCGTTTTTTTGCTTCTAAGTTCTTTATAGCATTGCGATCTGGAACCTTTTGGACTTTGTATGTCTTCAGTCCAGCATAAGCTTTGACTCTATGTGCAAAATTCGTAGAACATTTCACCGTACGAGCTGCTTTTCTTAAAGAAGTGTTAGGCGCTCTTCGAAAGAGTCGCTCGACTTCTTTTGCCTTACCAATATCTGTAGGACCTTTTTTCCTCCCTGATCCAGGGTTTCTTTCAATGCTCAGGTTTTCCTTATACCGTCTGATGGCATTAGAAACCGTTCGAGGGTCAACTTTCAAATTTGTAGCTATTTTTTTAAAAGTCCATGACGGATTTTTTTTGAAAAGTTTTAATTATATTTTCACGAACTTTTTTTTCGCAGTCCATTTTGATTGAAATAACTATTGAAAATTAATAATTTCTAAAATAATAGTATCTGACATATCTATAGAAACTAACTTGATCAAAAAATAAATTATTTCTTGCACTATGGATAAATTTTGTCTAAAATAGTAAATGCATATTTTTTTTAGAACACTCTTTATCAGAAACCAGAAGATCTATTCCTATGGTACAAATCTCTAGAATCCTTTCTATAAGGATATTGAACCATGGTACTACTACAAAGTACTTTCTAAAATGCAAAAACGCATTTTTTATAGTATCACTCTGTAACGAGACTAACATTAGTCAATATAACGAAAAATCTTCAATATGACAAAATTTTTCGAATATTTTTCCCAGTGTCTCAGCAAAGTCTTTATTAACATTATTATTGTATAAATTTACAATTAAATACAAAACCAAATCCCTAGAGTTTTTCATTTAATGTTTACATCACACAAATTTACAAATACAAGTTTATATTTTTTTATCCTTTTTTCAATTTTATAAAAAAATATGTATATAATAAAGGATTATATTAAAAAATTATTTAAAAAAAAAACAACATCAAAAAGCAAAATATTCATAGGAAATTGAATGGAGTTTGTTTTTTTGTTCTTTCTTTTATAACAAATATTAACAAAATATTTTAAATACTCGGGCAAAAACTTCTTTCTCTACAGACTCGAAAATTTACATACAATTGTTGCAGTTGTTGTTGCTGCTGTTGTGGCAACTAACCACTTGCAATTTACATGTGGGCTAGTGGCAAGACAGTGTATGTTCATGCAACATAAATCTACTCGTATGTTAAATGTATGAAAAATCAATATTTATCTTAACAAATGTTGGAAAAAAAGAATGGAATTTCATATTCATACGAGTAAAAGTTAAAATATGAAATACATAGTAAAATGTTGACTTTTTATTCTTACTTTACTGATAACTGACTGTTGAAGTTGATTTGAGTTGAGTTCTAGGATACGACTTCTATGAAAGCTAACAACATGTAGCAGCAGCAGCAGCAGCAGTAGACATTCATTCACTCAATTCAATATTTGTTATACATATGAGAAAGTAAATAAATAAATTTACACAAAAATCTTCCTTAAAACAGAAAAAAAATATAAGAATTATTTATAATATTTTAAAAATAACGAGAATTTGAAAGAGTGGTTTTATGAAATACATTCTTTGATATGAATAAAAATCATTTAAATAAAACAAAAATTATTCAAACTTACTGGTGAACCGCCGTGGTATAGCAGGTTAGTCATCCGCCTAGAATACCTGAGGTGCCAAGTTCGATCCAAGACCAGACCCTCTTGAAAAAATTAATTTTCTAAAAATCGGTTCACCTCTTAACTCAAACTTTTCTAACTAATTTTTTCTATAAAAAAATTTTGATAAAAAAAATATTCCATAGAAAAATTTTTGACAAAAAACTATTCTATTGAAAAATATTTGACAAAAAAATTTTCTATTGAAAAACTTTTGACAAAAAAAATTTTCTATAGAAAAATTTTTGAGCAAAAAATTTTCTATAGAAAAATTTTTGAGCAAAAAATTTTCTATAGAAAAATTTTTGAGCAAAAAATTTTCTATAAAAAAATTTTTGAGCAAAAAATTTTCTATAGAAAAATTTTTGAGCAAAAAATTTTCTAAAGAACATTTTTGAGAAAAAAAATGTTCTACTGAATAATATGCCCCTCACCCGCCATATTTTTGATAAAAAAAATTTTCTATAGAAAAATTTTTGATAAAAAAAATTTTCTATACAAAAATTAAAAAAAAAAAAAATTCTATAGAAAAATTTTTGATAAAAAAAAAATTTCTATAAAAAATTTATGATAAAAAAATTTTCTATAGAAAATTTGTGATAAAAAAATTTTCTATAGAAAATTTGAGATAAAAAAATTTTCTACAGAAAAATTTTTGACAAAAAAATTTTCTACAGAAAAATTTTTGACAAAAAAATTTTTGAAAAAAAAATTTTATTATTGAAAAATATGAACCTCACCCGCCATATTCTCTAGATTTAGCCACAAGTGACTATTTCAAGTTCCCAAACATGAATAAAACGCTCCGTTAAAAGAAATTATACGCCAAAAAAAAATTTTTAATAAAAAAAATTTTTCTATAAAAAATTTTCTTTAAAAATTTTTTCTATAGAAAATATTTTTTTCAAAACTTTATATACAGAAATTTTTTTTGTCAACATTTTTTTATAGAAAATGTTTTTATCAAAAATTTTTCTATAGAAAATTTTTTTATCAAAAATTTTTAATAGAAAATTTTTTAATAGAAAATTTTTTTTATCAAAAATTTTTCTTTAGGCAATTTTTGTATCCAAAATTAGAAAAATTTTCTATAGAAAATTTTTTATCAAAAATTTTTTTATGGAATATTTTTTTACCAAAAATTTTTCTATAGAAAATTTGTTTATATCAAAAGATAAAAAACTTTTATTGAATGTAATTTTTTATCGAAAATTTTTCTAGAAAATTTTTTTTCTTAATTTTTCTATAGAAATTTTTTTTATCAAAAATTTTTCTATAGAAAATTTTTTAGCAAAATATTTTTATAAAAAATTTTTCTAAAGAAAATTTTTTAATCAAAAATTTTTCTATAAATTTGTTGAAGAAAAATTTTTGATTAAAAAATTTTCTTTAGAAAAATTTTTCTATAGATTTTTTTTTATGAAAAATTTTTCTTTAGAAAATTTTTTATCAAAAATTCTGTCTATAGAAAATTTTTTAAACAAAAATTTTTGTATACAAAATTTTTTTATATCAAAAGATAAAAAAATTTTACTGAATGTAATTTTTTATCAAAAATTTTTCTATAGAAATTTTTTTTTTTAATTTTTCTATAGAATTTTTTTTTATCAAAAATTTTTATATAGAAAAGTTTTTATCAAAAATTTTTCTATAGAAAAATTTGTTAGCAAAATATTTTTATCAAAAATTTTTCTATAGAAAATTTTTTAATCAAAAATTTTTTTTTAAATTTGCTAAAAAAAATTTTTCATTAAAAAATTATAAAAAATTTTTCTATGGAAAAATTTTTTTTATCAAAATTTTTTTCTATCGACAATTTTTAAGACATAAATTTTTCTATAGAAAATTATTTTATCAAAAATTTTTCTATAGAAAATATTTTTATCAATAATTTTTCTTTAGTAAAGTTTTTTATAAAATATTTTTCTATAAAAAATTTTTTTGTCAAAAATTTTTTAAAAGAAAATTTTTTTGTCAAAAATTTTTATATAGAAAATTTTTTATGGAATATTTTTTTATCAAAAATATTTTTATAGAAAATTTTTTTGTCAACAATTTTTCTATAGAACATTTTTTATGAAATATTTTTTTATCAAAAATTTTTCTATAGAAAATATTTTTATCAAAAATTTTCTATAGAAAATTTTTTATCAAAAATTTTCTATAGAAAATTTTTTATCAAAAATTTTCTATAGAAAATTTTTTAAACAAAAATTTTTCTATAAAACCATTTTATCAAAAATTTATCTATAAAAATTTTTTTTATCAAAAATTTTTCAATAGACATTTTTTTTCAAAAAGTTTTCTATAGAAAATTTTTTTTATCAAAAATTTTCTTTATGAATTTTTTTTTTAATAATAAAATATATAGAAAATTTTTTATCAAAAATTTTTTTTTAGAAAATTTTTTTATCAACAATTTTTTTATCAAAAGATAAAAAAATTTTACTGAATGTAATTTTTTATCAAAAATGTTTCTACAGATTTTTTTTTTTTAATTTTTCTATAGAAAATTTTTTATTAAAAATTTTTCTATAGAAAATTTTTTATTAAAAATTTTTCTATAAAAAATTTTTTAGCAAAATATTTTTATCAAAAATTTTTCTATAGAAAATTGTTTTTTTATCAAAAATTTTTCTATAGAAAAATTTTTTTTATCAAAAATTTTTTTTTAGAAAATTTTTATCAAAAATTTTTTCTATAGAAAATTTTTTAAACAAAAATTTTTGTAAAGAAAATTTTTTTTTCAAAAATTTTTCTATAAAAAATTTTTTTATCAAAAATTTTTCCTTAGAAATTTTCTTTTTAAAAAATTGTTCTTAATTTTTTTTTTTTTTTTTTTGAAATTTTTCTACAGAATATTTTTTTTTTAAATTCTTCTATGGAAAAATTTCTATAGAAAAAAATTCAAAATCTTTCTACAGAAAAATATTTTTGTCGAAAATCTTTCTACAGAAAAATATTTTTGTCGAAAATTTTTCTATAGAAAAATATTTTTGTCGAAAATTTTTTTATAGAAAAATATTTTTTTCGAAAATTTTTCTATAGAATTATTGTTCCGTATAAATTTTTTTTATTAAAAATCGTTCTATGAAATATTTTCTATAGAAAAAAATTCAAAATTTTTCTATGGAAAACTATTTTTATCGAAAATTTTTCTATAAAAAAGAAGTTTTATCAACAAATTTAGCAGAGAAAAATATTTTTTATCAAAATTTTGTTTTGTATTTTCTTTAACAAAGCTTTTAATACTTATTTTCACGAGTTTCTTTAATGATCATGATATTTACGAAAATTACAAAAAGTCTTCGGCTTCTGGTGGTATGGGCTGCCTATGCCTGCTCATAAACCACTTTTATGAGTTTTTTTTTTTTGTTCAGAAATTAAAAAAAATTGCTTTAGCCCAAAATTTTTAAAATATCAATCAAAATGGTTCAAATTAAGAACGATTTCATATTCCTCTATATGTGCGGTTAATGTGGTATACCTATTTATTTTTTGATTGCCAAATTTTTGTTTTTCGTCCAGTCATATACTACATGTACTGTGCATCCGCGAATCTTTTTCAGAAAGAAACTCAAAGCTCAGTTTTAAAGATATTTGAGAATAATTTTAAATCTTTAAAAAAAATGTTTTTAACAGAAGTGCAGATAATGTGGCACCCCATATGGCCTACTCATACAAATTTATTTTAATTTTTAGCCTTCCCCAAGTATAAATCTTCTTATTTCATTGTTACAGAAGTTTAGTTTTAAAGCTACTTTGCTACATAACCAGCCTATACCACATTACCACCTCTTACTGTATAAGAAAAGTGTTTAATTTTCTCTCAAATTCATAAACGAACTTTTTCGAACACTCAATATTTTTATAGATCTGTTATTTGAATTATTTCATTTGTAAGACTTAAGCCAACAATTCTATATATAAAGAGTGTTCTAAAAAAAATATGCATTTACTATTTTAGACAAAATTTATCCATAGTGCAAGAAATAATTTATTTTTTGATCAAGTTAGTTTCTATAGATATGTCAGATACTATTATTTTAGAAATTATTAATTTTCAATAGTTATTTCAATCAAAATGGACTGCGAAAAAAAAGTTCGTGAAAATATAATTAAAACTTTTCAAAAAAAATCCGTCATGGACTTTTAAAAAAATAGCTACAAATTTGAAAGTTGACCCTCGAACGGTTTCTAATGCCATCAGACGGTATAAGGAAAACCTAAGCATTGAAAGAAAATCTGGATAAGGGAGGAAAAAAGGTCCTACAGATATTGGTAAGGCAAAAGAAGTCGAGCGACTCTTTCGAAGAGCGCCTAACACTTCTTTAAGAAAAGCAGCTCGTACGGTGAAATGTTCTACGAATTTTGCACATAGAGTCAAAGCTTATGCTGGACTGAAGACATATAAAGTCCAAAAGGTTCCAGATCGCAATGCTATAAAGAACTTAGAAGCAAAAAAACGAGCGAAAAAATTTAAGTCTGATTTTATAAAAAAATACACCTGTTGTGTGATGGATGATGAAACATACGTACTGGCAGACTTTTCTCAACTTCCTGGTCAAGATTTTTATATTGCTGACAAACGGGGCAATGTTCGGCAAGAGTTTCGCACAAAAAAACAAACAAAATTCCCTAAGAAGTTTCTCGTGTGGCCAGCTATTTGCAGTTGTGGCAAAAGAAGTAAAGTATTTGTGGCATCTGCCACAATAAACACAGAAATTTATATAAAGGAGTGCATACAAAAACGGTTGTTACCCTTTTTAAGAGAGCACAGAGTGACTACATTTTTTTGGCCCGATTTGGCATCATGCCATTATGGAAAAAAGGCACTTGAGTGGTACTCAAAGAATAATGTCATTTTTGTACCACGAGAGGCAAATCCACCAAACTGTCCAGAACTTCGGCCTGTGGAAAGGTATTGGACTCTAGTAAAAAAGGAATTGAAGAACACAGGAAAGATTTCCAAGAACATGTCCGATTTTAAGCGCAGGTGGAACACATGCTCCAAAAAGGTATCAGAAGCAAATGTAAAATCTTTAATGGGAGGGTTTCCGAAAAAAGTCGATAGTTTTGCAAAACCCGAGTACTAAGTAAACATTTTAATGCTAAATGATTTTGTATAATATGTCATTATATTTGCGTATTTTGTAGAGTTTTTATATTAAAAGGTTTGATTTTTATTTAAGAAAATCCAACTACAAATTTTATTTAGAGCACTCTTTACATACGTATACATACGGATGTACGTATTAATTTATAAAATTTATGTAAATAAACTTAAACATTAATTCATACGCATGTAAATATGTAAATAAATATATACATCATGTACATTTCCCCCTCAAAAAAGGAGTAAAACCTCAAAGAAATATTTTGGTTTTAATATTTGTCATTTTTATGTTTTCAAAAGAATTTTCTTTTTTTCAAAAGAATAAATATAATTTATTTTACTTTTAGCATTTATTTATTTATGCATTTACAATATTTAAAAGTTCCTTGGCTATTTACTGAAATGAAATCCTTTGCGGAGTCGACTGCATTATTACTGTCGAAAATTGTACCTTTAGAACATACACAAATAACAATCGGTTGCAACTTTTCAAATATTTATTTAAATTTGGTTTTGGTTTGCAAATATCTAGGATTACAGGAAAATTATAGGAAAATGTTAAAATGTTGTAGGTATGTACATATTTATTGTCTGTTGTCGATTGAAAAGTGAGAAGTTGTCGTTTGCTCGTTTTGCATTAAATTTATGTTTCAACACAGCAGGTGAATAAATTGTAATTTATATAAAACCAAAATTAATTTATATTGCTGAAATGCATGCAATCATAAATGAATATTAGGTGTAGTAAAAAGAAATTGAACATTTTTTGAAATTTAAGGTTTTACTTATTACCTAGAAAAACTTAGGGAATGGGATATATATTACCTAATAATTACTATAATATACCATCCGAATTACTTATTACACAGTACGACAAAATCAAATTTTTTGAGTACACATAAGTAATGTTAAAAATAGTATTGAAAATAAATATGAAAATAGGCTTAAAATAAAGAAATATATGTCTCGGCGTTTTGCTGTAGCACGTTAGAATTTTAAGAAAATCGATTTTAAAGATTCGAAGGAGCATGGCCGTAATACTAAAGAGTGTTCTAAAAAAAATTAGCATTTACTATTTTAGACAAAATTTATCCATAGTGCAAGAAATAATTTATTTTTTGATCAAATTAGTTTCTATAGATATGTCAGATACTATTATTTTAGAAATTATTAATTTTCAATAATTATTTCAATCAAAATGGACTGCGAAAAAAAAGTTCGTGAAAATATAATTAAAACTTTTCAAAAAAATCCGTCATAGACTTTTAAAAAAATAGCTAAAAATTTGAAAGTTGACCCTCGAACGGTTTCTAATGCCATCAGACGGTATAAGGAAAACCTGAGCATTGAAAGAAAACATGGATCAGGGAGGAAAAAAGGTCCTACAGATATTGGTAAGGCAAAAGAAGTCGAGCGACTCTTTCGAAGAGCGCCTAACACTTCTTTAAGAAAAGCAGCTCGTACGGTGAAATGTTCTACGAATTTTGCACATAGAGTCAAAGCTTATGCTGGACTGAAGACATACAAAGTCCAAAAGGTTCCAGATCGCAATGCTATAAAAAACTTAGAAGCAAAAAAACGAGCGAAAAATTGAAGTCTGATTTTATAAAAAAATACACCTGTTGTGTGATGGATGATGAAACATACGTACTGGCAGACTTTTCTCAACTTCCTGGTCAAGATTTTTATGTTGCTGATAAACGGGGCAATGTTCGGCAAGAGTTTCGCACAAAAAAACAAACAAAATTCCCTAAGAAGTTTCTCGTGTGGCAAGCTATTTGCAGTTGTGGCAAAAGAAGTAAAGTATTTGTGGCATCTGGCACAATAAACACAGAAATTTTTATAAAGGAGTGCCTACAAAAACGGTTGTTACCCTTTTTAAGAGAGCACAGAGTGACTACAATTTTTTGGCCCGATTTGGCATCATGCCATTATGGAAAAAAGGCACTTGAGTGGTACTCAAAGAATAATGTCATTTTTGTACCACGAAAGGCAAGTCCATATAACTGTCCAGAACTTCGGCCTGTGGAAAGGTATTGGGCTCTGGTAAAAAAGGAATTGAAGAACACAGGGAAGATTTCCAAGAACATGTCCGATTTTAAGCGCAGGTGGAACACATGCTCCAAAAAGGTATCAGAAGCAACTGTAAAATCTTTAATGGGAGGGTTTCCGAAAAAAGTCGATAATTTTGCAAAACCCGAGTACTAAGTAAACATTTTAATGCTAAATGATTTTGTATAATATGTCATTATATTTGCGAATTTTGTAGAGTTTTTATATTAAAAGGTTTGATTTTTATTTAAGAAAATCCAACTACAAATTTTATTTAGAGCACTCTTTAATATAAAAAGTTCTATAAAAATGGAATGGGTGAACCGATTTAAATGCTTGAGCCAGTTTTGAAAAGGGAATTAAATTTGGATTTGTTGTTATTACAAAAAAAAAAACAAATTTGTTTCCGCTAAAGGACGCTTTAATTTTCATCTAGAATTAAAAAATATCCAAAAAATGTACGAAATTCGACTACCATCATTTTTAACACAAAATAGTAGTTAAGATATCATATTAATTTTTGTATTTTTACATTACATTTACATTACATTACATTTTTTGGATATTTTTTAAATTTACATGAAAATTAAAGCGCCATCTAGTGGATTATATTTGTTTTTTTTTTTTAATAACAAATCCAAATTTAATTCTATTTTCAAAACTGGCTCAAGCATTTAAATCGGTTCACCCATTCTATTTTTATAAAACTTTTTATAATAGTATTACGTTACAAGTGAACCTCCACGGTCCTTCGAATCTTTAAAATCGATTTTCTTAAAATTCTGACGTGCTACAGCAAAACGCCGAGACACTTGTTTCTTTATTTTAAGCCTATTTTCATATTCTCTTAACATTTCTCATGTGTACCAACCACTGTTGTACTGTGTTATATTAAGTACTTATTTGTAATGCATTAAACACATAGACAACAGCAGGCTACGGGCTACAACCTGTCAAAATTAGAATACATGCATTCAAATAGAAATAAATTTTTTAGAGTCGACACGGCTACACGACTACCGACCACCGTTGTAGCTGTAGCCAAAATTAAACTATTTTCTATTTTTGTTGGCGACAATAAAAGATTTAGTGCTGTCAACACCATTGAATATTGAAATAAATGAGCGATTTAAACCACTTGAATTTATTTACCACAAATACAATGGGGAGAATTTATGTAAACAATTTACATATTTATCAAATATTTATATATTTAATGTATATAATAATATCTAATAAAATATTATGTACAAATTTATATTTATATAACTCTAACTCAATATAAGTAAAATTTTAAAAAGCTATTTTTTAAACTGTCTAACTCACACGCTACGTGTGCTAGAGCTACGTAGTTCATGTTATATAAAAGCCCAGTACGTCCTTTATAAAATTCATTATATAAAAGAGCATACTTATATCTATATTCTTTTAAGATATACGAATTTTTATAAAAAAGTCGGTTGCAGAAATAAGTTTATAGTATATTAGCTCCTTATCCATTATAAAGAATATTATATAGATTATTATATATAAGAATATAAAAGATATTTTCAGTAGCTTTTGTTTGAAACCAAAAAATTTGATATCGGATATAAACTTCTAAAGTTATACCGTATTATTCTTGAAATTTAAAAAGCCCATCTCTTAAACTATTAGAGATCACACCAAAATCTTTCTTTAAATTTTTTTTTTTTTTGATATAGACATACCATCAGGTACAGGAAAACCGTTGATTTCGGAGGTTAATTAATAAAATGAATTTATGTCGTTTTTATCAAAATTTAAATAGATATTTTGTCCATCTTATAAACGCGATATTGGCACCACTCATAAACAGGTGTTTCGAAATTTAGTTACCATCTTAAATGTAGCTGCCGTCCCCAAAATAATTAAGTAGCTGACTACGAGGCGACTATTGCAGCCAACGACTTTTGTAGTCGGTGTTCGTGTAGCCTGCTGCTGTCTATGTGTTTAATGCATAATTTAAAAGGCCCGGGTTTAAAACCTACCAAGTCGTCTTTAACGTTTTCCATAATTTTATCAAAATGTTTGAGAATTGGGCTTTTAGAGCCTGGATTATATTTAACTTCAAAATCATCGTAATGTTACAGTTAAATATTTTTCTTTACCAGCTATTAAGAAATTAATGGTATACTTTTTACTACACCTTCTAAGTATGTATACCTAAAAATATGTAGACTGTATATACCTGAAGTATGTACAAAAAACCTGTAAATTCTTAGGATAGAGATTTTAAGACACTTTTACTAACTTCCTGGTTCCACAAGGTTCCCTTGGAATTAATTTTTATAAGTGTATACCTAAGAAAAAATATAGAACTTTAAGAACACTTATAATTTTTTGGCTTAATTTTTAATACATATTAAAAGAGATCTACATAAGTGGTGTTCACTAGCACAAATGCAATTGTACTGGTAGCAGCAGAGAAAATTAAAAAAATCCTCAGCGTGTTGTCTTCATCAAGCGTGTTTTCATAGCTAATCCCAGCTAGCATTTTTGGAAAATTTTAATCAAATATGAGTCTTTTTTGACTTCACTGCACGATTAAAATTATCGTTTATGTTATCACTTATGGGTCAAAAATTATCTTTTTGTGTAAGAAAATGGTACCCTTCATGCGACGCTTCAAAAAGAGTCTTTAATGACTCGTTTTTCTGATTAGAATATGACTGCACACATCTTGCTAGATTTGTTAAAAAAAAGAATAAAGCTTTTTATTTCTCAACACAGTATATCAATTTTTAGAACAGTGAAGTTGCGTTAATAATTACAGAAATTGATGTTGCCGAGACGTAGGATCGAACATAGGCTGCTGAATATGATATATTATGCTTAGTAGTCGAGGTACTAACCAACTAAGCCACATCACCCATAATGAGATACGAGTCTTTTTGTGGCATTTTTTATCACCTAAATATAGTTATATTACGCACATTTTACAAGATTTTTTGTGCTACATTTAACTAGTCGCTGCTAAGCGTCTATGAGTCTTTTTGTACACTTTTTTGATCACCAAGCTGATTGCACACATTCTGCTTTCAAATAGTCGCTTTCAAGGTATTTTCTGAGTCTTTTTCTGGTCTTTTTTGATTACCAAACTGATTAAAATAGCATAAAAAACAGTCGTATTAGGATCGTTTGCACGACAAGATTTTGACTGCACACATTCTGCAAGAATTGTTTGTGCTTTTTTAAACTAGGTGTTTAAGGAGTCTTTTTGAAATCTTTTTTAGATCACCAAGCTGATTAATCAGTTTTTGAACATCTATACGAATTCCAAGACTCATTTTGCTGATATTATCGTCAACAATCACCAAATTGCTAGCTAGGTAACTTGTGATATCAACAGAATTGTTTCCCCGCGACTGATCTACATCAATAATATAAACTAGTACGGAAGAAACATTGGCCTAAATTAGTTGTCAACTACTAAAAATATTGTTATTTTAAAAGTATTCAAATCGTCATTAGTCATTGTACGAAAATCTAATAACGAAAATTGTTGAGTTTCCTCTTCACGGCTAGATCAAATGATGTTTTAAATATTTTAAGACCCCGTTAATTAAATGTATTAAAATATTTATAATTGTATTTGTCCAAACAAATTAAAAACTATATATAGAAAACATCACAGAGGCAATAAAATGTAGCACACCACCCAGAAAGATCAAAATCTAAAGACTGAAAACGAACAACAATTCACCATTTCAAAGAAAAAAAAAATTTGAACTAAAATTTTTCTATAGAAAAAATTTTTCTATACAAAAAATTTTATGACAAAAATTCTCTATAGAAAAAATTTTTTGACAAATTCTCTATAAATTCTCTTTTTAACGAAAATTTTTCTATAGAAAAAATTTTTCTAACGAAAATTTTTCTATAGAAAAAATTTTTTAACGAAAATTTTTCTATGGAGAAAATTCTTTAACGAAAATTTTTCTATAGAAAAAATTTTTTAACGAAAATTTTTCTATAGAAAAAATGTTTTAACGAAAATGTTCCTATAGAAAAAATTTTTTAACGAAAATTTTCCTATAGAAAAAATTTTTTTACGAAAATTTTTCAATAGAAAAAATTTTTTAACGAAAATTTTTCTATAGAAAAAATTTTTTAACGAAAAATTTTCTATAGAAAAACATTTTTAACGTAAATTTTTCTATAGAAAAAATTTTTTAACGAAAATTTTTCCATAGAAAAAATTTTTTTAACAAAAATTTTTCTATAGAAAAAATGTTTTAACGAAAATGTTCCTATAGAAAAAATTTTTTAACGAAAATTTTCCTATAGAAAAAATTTTTTTACGAAAATTTTTCTATAGAAAAAATTTTTTAACGAAAAATTTTCTATAGAAAAAATTTTTTAACGAAAAATTTTCTATAAAAAAACATTTTTAACGAAAATTTTTGTATAGAAAAAATTTTTTAACGAAAATTTTTGTATAGAAAAAATTTTTTAACGAAAATTTTTGTATAGAAAAAATTTTTGTATAGAAAAAATTTTTTAACGAAAATTTTTCTATAGAAAAAATTTTTTAACAAAAATTTTTCTATAGAAAAAATTTTTTTCACGAAAAGTTTTCTATAGAAAAAATTTTTTAACGAAAATTTTTCTTTAGAAAAAATTTTTTAAAGAAAATTTTTCTATAGAAAAAATTTTTTAAAGAAAATTTTTCTATAGAAAAAATTTTTTAACGAAAATTTATCTATAGAAAAAATTTTTTAAGGAAAACTTTTCTTCAGAAAAAATTTTTTTAATGAAAATTCTTTATGCAAAAATAAGTTTAAGGATTTTTTATAGAAAAATTTTTTTATCTAAAATTTTTCTACAGAAATAATTTTTTATTAAAAATTTTTCTAAAGAACAAATTTTTTATAGAAAATTTTGCTATAGAAAAAATGTTTAATTGATAATTTTTCTATAGAAAAAATTTTTTATTGATAATTTTTCTAAATAAAATTATTTTTATTGAAACTTTTTCTATGAAAAAATTTTTTTAACGAAAATTTTTCTATAGAAAAAATTTTTCAACGAAAATTTTTAATAAATTTAAACTTTTTTGGAAAACGTTTAATTTCCCGTTAAAAATATTAAAAAAATTTTCATTTGAGTAAAAACAATTTAATTGGTTTTATTTAAAAATAAAGTTTCCAGCTAATTTTGGCATTAAATTGTGGCTTAAAATTGAGATAATAAATTAATATACCAAAAAGAGATTTGTTGGCCAAAAATTATCAACCGAAAAACTGACGCAAATACAATTTTAAAATATTTTGTGATTTGAAAACTTTTAACCAATCGGCAACCACAAACTATAAATGGTATTTTATTAATTACAGTTTTATAATTTACACCTACAACAAATCTATTTCTAAATTTATTTTTCTAATAGCATTCAACATAATTAAGGTTATGTGCAAAAATACGTACAATTGCATGGTTTGAAGACCAAAAAGATTAAGTCTAGAATTAATATTTCTACATAATTAAAATTTTGTAGATATTTTTTAGATATTTAGAATATTTATTTTTTAGATATTAAGAAATTATTTTTTAGTATTTACATATTTTTGCTATAATTCTCAGTATTTAGTAACATTGGTCAAATCCTAAAAGTAGGCGTGGTACCGCCCATATAAAGTAAATATGATATAGCATATCTTAATAACAATTAAAGCTAGGATGTCAAATTTGGAGAATCAGTAATATAACTTGCAATATTTCCGAAAACGGGAGTGATAGAGGAAGGGGGCGTGGCATTCTATAAAACTTTAATTGTATATTTCATTTGATATTTATTTGAAATTTAAATTATGAAGTTAATCTGTTTAACACCTTTAAGTTTTGTTCTCTATGTTCTCCATAAATATTAACAATTTCATCAAAAATATTGAACATTTGTCTTTTTTTAGCTACATTTCATCCAAAATGTTTAGATATATGTTTTTGAATTAATAAATATATCATCATCAGAATGATGACCAGCCACAGCAGCAGCGGCACCAGCGCCATCATCATCATCAATACAACAAGTAATTGCAAAAGCATTCAAAATACTTAAATAATGATTTCAATTCATTTTATTAAAACTCTTTGCCAAATTTAAAGAATATGGATATTTTTGTATATGATCTGTCGATTTTAGTTGCTGTTGTTACTATTGGCCCTGGGCCAAATACTAAATAATTTTTGCTGTTTTGAAAAATGTCAAATTATAGCATGAAATGCTAATTTTTCAGTGTTTAGAAATGTTTTCTTTTCGTTTTTCTGTTATTACGTTAATTTAAATTTAAACAAATATTTTTATAAATAATAAATTAAGAAGATTTTATTTTGGGCAGAATTTCATTCATATAGAGGAATATTTAAAGATTGGAAACAGAAAAAATAGATTTATTATACACATTTTTTTTATAGAAAATTTTATTTAATTTTATTTTAAACATTTTTTCTATAAAAAAATTTTCGTTAAAAAATTTTTTCTATAGAAAAATTTTGGTTGAAAAATTTTTTCTATAGAAAAATTTTCGTTAAAAAATTTTTTCTATAGAAAAATATTCGTTAAAAATTTTTTTCTATAGAAAATTTTTCGTTAAAAATTTTTTTATATAGAAAAATTTTTGTTAAAAAATTTTTTCTATAGAAAAATTTTCGTTAAAAAATTTTTTCTATAGAAAAATTTTCGTTAAAAAATTTTTTCTATAGAAAAATTTTCGTTAAAAAATTTTTTCTATAGAAAAATTTTCGTTAAAAAATTTTTTCTATAAAAAAATTTTCGTTAAAAAATTTTTTCTATAGAAAAATTTTCGTTAAAAAATTTTTTCTATAGAAAAATTTTCGTTAAAAAATTTTTTCTATAGAAAAATTTTCGTTAAAAAATTTTTTCTATAGAAAAATTTTCCTTAAAAAATTTTTTCTATAGAAAAATTTTCGTTAAAAAATTTTTTCTATAGAAAAATTTTCGTTAAAAAATTTTTTCTATAGAAAAATTTTAGTTAAAAAATTTTTTCTATAGAAAAATTTTCGTTGAAAAATTTTTTCTATAGAAAAATTTTCTTAAAAAAATTTTTTCTATAGAAAAATTTTCGTTAAAAAAATTTTTTCTATAGAAAAATTTTCGTTGAAAAATTTTTTCTATAGAAAAATTTTCGTTAAAAAATTTTCGTTAAAAAATTTTTTCTATAGAAAAATTTTCGTTAAAAAATTTTTTCTATAGAAAAATTTTCGTTAAAAAATTTTTTCTATAGAAAAATTTTCGTTAAAATTTTTTTTCTATAGAAAAATTTTCGTTAAAAAATTTGTTCTATCTAAAAATTTTCGTTAAAAAATGTTTTCTATAGAAAAATTTTCTTTAAAAAATTTTTTCTATAGAAAAATTTTCGTTAAAAAATTTTTTCTAAAGAAAAATTTTCGTTAAAAAATTTTTGCTTTAGAAAAATTTTTTCTATAGAAAAATTTTCGTTGAAAAATTTTTTCTATAGAAATATTTTCGTTAAAAAATTTTTTCTATAGAAAAATTTTCGTTGAAAGATTTTTTCTAAAGAAAAATTTTCGTTAAAAAATTTTTTCTATAGAAAAATTTTCGTTAAAAAATTTTTTCCACAGAAAAATTTTCGTTAAAAAATTTTTTCTACAGAAAAATTTTCGTTAAAAATGTTTTTCTATAGAACAATTTTCGTTAAAAAATTTTTTCCACAGAAAAATTTTCGTTAAAAAATTTTTTCTATAGAAAAATTTTTTCTATACAAAAATTTTCGTTAAAAAATTTTTTCTATAGAAAAATTTTCGTTAAAAAATTTTTTCTATAGAAAAATTTTCGTTAAAAAATTTTTTCTACAGAAAAATTTTCGTTACAAATGTTTTTCTATAGAACAATTTTCGTTAAAAAATTTTTTCTATAGAGAAACTTTTGTTAAATTTTTTTTTCTATTGAAAAATTTTCGTTAAAAATATTTTTCTATAGAAAAATTTTCGATCAACAATTATTTCTTATTTATCATAGAATTCCACAACGATCCAGGATATATATTATTTTTGAGAGTTAGGCCAATTTTATGGAAAATATAAACTGAAAGACAATCTCTTAAACATTATAACCTATTTTGGAAAATTTTTTATAATTGCTTTAGGATCTATTCACATATTTAAATCATTTTAATATTTATTTTAAATATTTAAAAGTTAGCATGTTAAATAAACATTTTTATTTCAAACGAATTTCTGACACAGTTGTTGATAATGGGATTTTGAAAAGAAACACATACAAATTTGTATTTCAATACATAAACAAACTTGCATTTACCACTATTTCCGTTTCCGTGGATTAATAACAATTAAAGCACAAACAAATATACCCAACAAATACCGACTAAAAACCACTATTATATCAAAATATATCAGATATACAAACGGGCATTTAAGATTTAAACTAATGACCGACCTAAAACTCATAAACACGCACATTCTTCTGTCAAACACTAAAAATTAATTATTACGAAATTAACACAAAACTTCAAAAATATGAATGAATGTCTTAAATTGTCTCAAAGAAGTTTTAGGTTCAATGTTCGAAAAAGAATGAGAACTAACAATCAACAAAAAACCCATTAACTTCCAATCAAATTTTAAAGATTTTAAAACTTTTTATTTGGGAAAAGTAGTAAATTTCCATTTCATTATTAACAAAACTCTACATACCTCAAATACTTCATTATTAAAACTTAATTTAACACAAATTAAATCAAATAAAATCATTAAAAACACCTGAGTGGAGGCATAAGAAGTTCTTGAAGTTCATTTATATAAAACCGTAACTAAATCTTTAAGAACACTTGAGAATTTTTGTTTGAACTCAAAACAAATGGTTTTGATGTATTAAAACGTGAATGAAAGAGTGTTTAGAAAAAAGACCGAAAATCTTCAAAAAGAATAAATAACCACAATTTTTGTTTTTGCTTAAAGAAACGTGAAAACCATTAACAACTTAAAAATATGGGAATAAGAGACCCAAACAGAAAATAAAACGTTCCTTGACCGCAAAGTACAAAAAAAACAGAAGCAAAATTTATTTAAACACTAAAATTATTGTCTAAAAGATGATACAACATTAGTTAAATTTGTTTCTTTTTAAGAAGTGCTCCGAGTAAAATTTTAAAATAAAAAAAATATTTAACAAAAATTTTTTCTATAGAAACAATTTTTAACGAAATTTTAAAAATTTTGTAACGGAAATTTTACTATAGAAAAAATTTTTTAACGAAAATTTTTCTTTAGAAAAAATTTTTTAACGAAAATTTTTCTATAGAAAAAATTGTTTTACGAAAATTTTTTGATAGAAAATATTTTTTAACGAAATTTTTTCTAAAGAAAAAATTTTTTAATGAAAACTTTTCTAAAGAAAACATTTTTAACGAAAATTTTTCTATAGAAAAAATGTTTTTACAAAAATTATTCTATAGAAAAATTTTTTAACGAAAATTATTCTAAAAAAAAACTTTCGGTAAAAAATTTTTCTATAGAAAAAATTTTTTACGAAAATTTTTCTATAGAAAAAAATTTTTCTACAGAAAAACATTTTTCTATAGAAAAAAATTTTTAACGAAAATTTTTCTATAGAAAAAATCTTTTTAAAGAAAATTTTTCTATAAAAAAATTTTTTAACGAAAATCGAAAAAATTTTTAACGAAAATTTTTCTATCGAAATAAAATTTTTAACGAAAATTTTTCTATAGAAAAATTTTTTAACGAAAATTTTTCTATAGAAAAATTTTTTTAACGAAAATTTTTCTATAGAAAAATTTTTTAACGAAAATTTTTCTATAGAAAAATTTTTTTAACGAAAATTTTTCTATAGAAAAATTTTTTTAACGAAAATTTTTCTATAGAAAAATTTTTTTAACGAAAATTTTTCTATAGAAAAATTTTTTTAACGAAAATTTTTCTATAGAAAAAATTTTTTAACGAAAATTTTTCTATAGAAAAAATTTTTTAACGAAAATTTTTCTATAGAAAAAATTTTTTAACGAAAATTTTTCTATAGAAAAATTTTGAAAATTTCTCAATTTCAATTAATAATTATCAATTTCAATTGAATATTTCTTAATTTAAATTAAAATTTCTCAATTACAATTCAAAATTTTCTCAATTACAATTCAAAATGGTGTAGTCATAACTTTGTAGTGGGTACGAATCGAGTTTTAAAAGTTAGGACTAAAAATTGACGTAATGAAAAAGATCGGACTAAAGATGGCGTCACAGTGTACAAAATATTAAAGGAGCTGCATTTGTAGGCGTGGCAAAAAAAAAATAAAAAAAAGTTTACAGTTGTTTTTACATTATCTTTAATCCTAGGGGGTTTAGTAACCCCCTACAGATATTTAGATTCTCTATTGTATAGACCTTGTCCTTCCCAACTGTTATTTGTGAGATCGGAACAAAAAGAGCTGTACATGGGGTGGGCTTCACTTTAGAACATAATGTACGAATTTTAATTTATTTATTTAAAAATTAAGTTATAAACTCAATACTATCATTCCCCTGTTAAATTTGATATTTTTGAAACCACAATTTTCTAAAGATTTTTAATTCCGGTATTTTTGAGTAATTATTTTTCAGAACATTCTCCATAAACTTTAATAAAAACAGACTTCTTCTTTAGCAAAGTTCTGTATTTCGTTGTCGATAGTTTTCCTATTGTGATCATCATTTCCCTGCTTTTTATATCTTAAGTTCAATACATTTTTATAAATTTTGTTTGTATTTTTAAATTTGAATTTCCTACTTAAGTATAAAGCAATTACTTGATAATTTGACATGTTTTTGGACATACACGTCATTCCCCTGGTAAGTACATTTCCATAATTTAACATGATTTAAAAGCGAAAAATTACCTGAAAATAAAAGAAAAAACATATTTAATTAATGCATTTAAATTCAAAGACAAAAAACTTTAAAAGCTATTTAAATTTTGATAAAAATCAAATGAAGCTAAAAACTTTGTTTCACATTTTATGGGCCATCATAAAACTAAAATAAATTGTTTCCAATGACTCAGAAAATAAAGTGTCCATATCTCTCAAAGTCATTAGTGGTAATTTGTTTATCTAAAATCTATTTAAATTTGATTGTTCTATTTTACTAAATAATTTGTGACTATTGGAGAAATACATTTTAGTTGAAACATTTTCATAAACATTTCATTCCGTTAATGTTAAAAAAGGACTGACTGAATGAATGAGTTTTTGTTAAAATGTCATCATATTTCGAGCTAACGTGTACTTACACTCAAGGGCAATATGTCATAAATCATGTCAGGATATACTAGAATTGGTTAAATGTTCGACAAATGTTAAAGAGAAAATATTATAGTTTTTTTCCCCCCAACTTAATGCCACAATATACAAAATGTCAATACAAATATTTTAGTAATATTTTGTGGCGGTAGCAGCAACAGCAACTGCAACAACAATTACCATTTTATTTACAGTCTATCGCGCCAAGTTCAACAAATAATAATACAAATGAAATAAAATGACAAATGTTACAAACTGAAATACACATGAAAACTATTTGGGGGATTCACAAGGTGTGCTAAGTCATATTACTCTTAAATTTTTAAATAGCAAAAAATAACAAAATTGTTTGGATATAAATATTATTCAAAAAGACAAATTATTTGCACTTGATCCCTGTCTATTGCATTTATTTATTTAATGATATAGACAATTTATTGATAAAAGTCAAAAAATGTTTGTGGGGACAACCAATTCCTCGGCGCGTTTAAAATTTTGAATCTAATTCTCCCTTCCAAGAAGTTTTGCGAAGACAGCGACAAATTTTGTGCTAAATTGAGGAATTGATATGTACAAAGTTTTTAAGTTAGTACCAACAAGTCTACGAAATAAGAGAAACAAGATCGAAGAGCATGAAATTTAAAAAAAAAATTCTATAGAAAATTTTTTTATCAAAAATTTTTCCATACAAAATTTTCTTATCAACAATTTTTCAATAGAAAATTCTTATCAAAAATTTTTCTATAGAAAATTTTCTTAACAAAAATTTTTCTATAGAAAATTTTCTTATCAAAAATTTTTCTATAGAAAATTTTCTTACCAAAAATTTTTCTATAGAAAATTTTTTTATCAAAAATTTTTCTATAGAAAATTTTCTTACCAAAAATTTTTCTATAGACAATTTTTTTTTCAAAAATTTTTCTATAGAAAATTTTTTTATCAAAAATTTTTCTATAGGAAATTTTTTTATCAAAAATTTTTCTATAATTTTTTTTTTTTATCAAAAATTTTTCTATCGAAAATTTTTTTATCAAAAACATTCTATAGATATTTGTTTATTACAAATGATTCTATATTTTTTTTGTTATCAAACATCAACAATTTTTGTATAGAAACTTCTTCTATAGAAAATTTTTTTTAAAAAAATTTTCTATAGAAAAATTTTTGATAAAAAATAATTTTCTATAGAAAATTTTTTTATCAAAAATTTTTCTATAGAAAATTTTTTTTCAAAAATTTGTTATAAAAATTTTTTTTCTGATCAACAATTTTTGTATAGAAACTTCTTCTATAGAAAATTTTTTTATCAAAAAATTTTCTATAGAAAATTTTTTTATCAAAAAATTTTCTATAGAAAATTTTTTTATCAAAAATTTTTCTATAGAAAATTTTTTTATCAAAAATTTTTCTATAGAAAATTTTTTTATCAAAAATTTTTCTATAGAAAATTTTTTTATCAAAAAAATAAAAAAAAATAAAAATTTTTTTATCAAAAATTTTTTTTCTGATAAATATGTAGTTTTAACTTTTTAAAAAAAAATTTCCTACTCCATTCTATAGAAATTTTTTTTATCAAAAATTTTTCTATAGAAATTATTTTTTATCAAAAATTTTTCTATAGAAAATTTTTTTATCAAAAATTTTTCTATAGAAAATTTTTTTATCAAAAATTTTTCTATAGAAAATTTTTTATCAAAAATTTTTCTATAGAAAATTTTTTTATCAAAAAATTTTCTATAGAAATTTTTTTCTGAAAAATTTGTAGTTTTAAAATTTTATCAAAAATTTTTCTATCAAAAATTTTACGTCAAAAATTGTTCTATAGAACTTTTTTTATCAAAAATTTTCCTATAGAAAAATTTTTTATCAAAAATTTTTCTATAGAAAATTTTTTTATCAAAAATTTTTCTATAATTTTTTTTTTTTTTTATCAAAAATTTTTCTATCGAAAATTTTTTTATCAAAAACATTCTATAGACATTTTTTTATTAAAAATGATTCTATATTTTTTTTTGTTAT
The DNA here is from genome assembly GCA_933228675.1 of Stomorhina lunata. NCBI lineage: Eukaryota > Metazoa > Arthropoda > Insecta > Diptera > Rhiniidae > Stomorhina > Stomorhina lunata. The sequence goes on from OW121740.1 coordinate 127,498,275, forward strand.
CAAACATCAACAATTTTTGTATAGAAACTTCTTCTATAGAAAATTTTTTTTAAAAAAATTTTCTATAGAAAATTTTTTTATCAAAAATTTTTCTATAGAAAATTTTTTTATCAAAAATTTTTTTTCAAAAATTTGTTATAAAAATTTTTTTTCTGATCAACAATTTTTGTATAGAAACTTCTTCTATAGAAAATTTTTTTATCAAAAAATTTTCTATAGAAAATTTTGTTATCAAAAATTTTTCTATAGAAAATTTTTTTATCAAAAATTTTTCTATAGAAAATTTTTTTATCAAAAAAATAAAAATTTTTTTATCAAAAATTTTTTTTCTGATAAATATGTAGTTTTAACTTTTTAAAAAAAAATTTCCTACTCCATTCTATAGAAATTTTTTTTATCAAAAATTTTTCTATAGAAATTATTTTTTATCAAAAATTTTTCTATAGAAAATTTTTTTATCAAAAATTTTTCTATAGAAAATTTTTTTATCAAAAATTTTTCTATAGAAAATTTTTTATCAAAAATTTTTCTGAAAAATTTGTAGTTTTAACATTTTATCAAAAATTTTTCTATCAAAAATTTTACGTCAAAAATTGTTCTATAGAACTTTTTTATCAAAAATTTTCCTATAGAAAAATTTTTTATCAAAAATTTTTCTATAGAAAATTTTTTTATCAAAAATTTTTCTATAGATTTTTTTTTTATTAAAAATTATTCTATTGAAATTTTTTTTTATTAAAAATTTTTCTATAGAAAATTTTTTTATCAAAAATTTTCCTATAGAAAATTTTTTTATCAAAAATTTTTCTATAGAAAATTTTTTTATCAAACATAGAATTTTTTTTATCAAAAATTATTCTATAGAAAATTTTTTTATAAAAAATTATTTTATAAAATTTTTTTTTCTGAAAAATGTGTAGTTATAACGTTAAAAAAAATATATAAAAATAAAAAGCTTCCTACTCCATTTTTTAATATTTTTCTATAGAAAATTTTTTTATCAAAAATTTTTCTATAGAAAATTTTTTTATCAAAAATTTTTCTATAGAAAATTTTTTTATCAAAAATTTTTCTATAGAAAATTTTTTTAACAAAAATTATTCTATAAAAACTATTTTCTGAAAAATGTGTAGTTATAACGTTTTAAAAATAAAAAGCTTCCTACTCCATTTTTTAATATTTTTCTATAGAAAATTTTTTTATCAAAAATTTTTCTATAGAAAATTTTTTTATCGAAAATTTTTTTATCAAAAATTTTTCTATAGAAAATTTTTTTATCAAAAATTTTTCTATGGGAAATTTTTTATCAATTTTTCTACAGAAAATTTTTTATCAAAAATTTTTCTATTGAAAATTTTTTGACAAAAATTTTTCTATAGAATTTTTTTTTCAAAAAAATTTTCTATAGAAAATTTTTGTATCAAAATTTCTAGAGAACATTTTTTTATCAAAAAATTTTCTATAGTTTTAAATTTTTAAAAGAAAAAGTTTTCTACTCAATTTTTTAAAAAAAATTTTAATAGAAAATTTTTTTATCAAAAATTTTTGTATGGAAATTTTTTTTATTAAAAATTTTTAATATCGACATTTTTTTTTATTAAAAATTGTTCTATATTTTTTTTTTATCACAAATTTTTCTGTAGAAAATTTTTTTATTAAAAATTTTTCTAAAGAAAATTTATCAAAAATTTTTCTATAGAAAATGTTTTTAATTTTTTTTATCAAAAATTTTTCTATCAAAAAATTTTTTTATCAAAAATTTTTCTATAGAAGATTTTTTATCAACAATTTTTCTATAGAAGATTTGAAAATATTTTGATATAAAAATATTTCTATCAAAAAATTTTCTATAAAATATAATTTTTATCGAACAATTTTCCAAAGAAAAATATTTTTATTAAAAATTTTTCTATAAAAAAATTTTTGGATCGAAAAACTCAAAAAAATATAAAAATCTAAAATAGTTTAATATTAGAATTTATTTCTGTTTTGAAAAATATTCCCAATATTTGCAAAAATATTCCCAATGTTTACAAAAAAAATAGTGTCGTGGCAACAATGTTCGAGATTATATTTCTTTGTTCTCTCGAACCATGTATTTTTAAATTGTATATGGATTTGTTTCTTGTCTATTTTGTATTTGTCTTTTCTTTAACAAAGCGGCACCGACGAACTCTGTTAACATCCAAATTCCAATTAAATGATTTTAATACTCATTTTCACGAGTTTTTTTTAATGATCGTGGTATTTACGAAAATTAAAAAAATCATCGGCTTCTGGTGGTATGGGGTGCCTACTCGTGATTATAAAGCAGTCGTTTCAACAATTAAATACAACATCCACGATATTAAGCATAATTTAGAATATTTTTAAACTGAATAAGGACATATTACAACACCTTGTGAATCCCCTTATTAAACACAAAACACATTAAAAGGAAAAAAAGTGAAATTATTTCAACAGGATATAAAAACTATTAAGTCAAGTAAACACGCAAACACTTAGTAATAATACCTATAAATAACCATGACAGTTGTAAAGACGGAACTGATACAGAAATCTAGGGGAAAAACTTAAATAGCAAAGCACCAAAATTTATTTTAAATATAAACCAATTTATCCCGACAATAAAATCACGAAACATGTAAATCACTCATTAGTGTTTGAAAAAATAAAATAACTTTAATATGAAGGTTAAAAATTCATAAGTTTTGGATGACAAAATCTAAGTAAAAAACTTATAATTTTTTACATAAAGAGTGTTCCGAATGAAATGGGAATTAACAATTTTAGATTTTAAGTATTATTTAAGGTAAAATCCTAATTTACAAAAATTTATTCTTCCCATTTATCGTTAAAAATTACATTATTAAAACTTTTGACATTTATCAGAACTTACTTTTAGCTTTTATGCATTAAGCACATAGACAACAGCAGGCTACACGAACACCGACTACAAAAGTCGTTGGCTGCAATCGTCGCCTCGTAGTCAGCCACTTAATTATTTTGGGGACGGCAGCTACATTTAAGATGGCAGCTACATTTCGAAACACCCGTTTATGAGTGGTGCCAATATAGCGTTTATAAGATGGACAAAATAACAATTTAAATTTTAATAAAAACGACATAAATTCATTTTATTAATTAACCTCCGAAATCAACGGTTTTCCTGTACCTGATGGTATGTCTATATCAAAAAAAAAATTTATAGAAAGATTTTGGTGTGATCTCTAATAGTTTAAGAGTTATGGGCTTTCTAAATTTCAAGAATAATACGGTATAACTTTAGAAGTTTACATCCGATATTAACTTTTTTGGTATCAAACAAAAGCTACTGAAAATATTTGTTATATTCTTATATATTCTATATAATATTCTTTATAATGGATAAGGAGCTAATATACTATAAACTTATTTCTGCAACCGACTTTTTTATAAAAATTCGTATATCTTAAAACAATATAGATATAATTATACTCTTTTACATAATGAATTTTATAAAGGACATACTGGGCTTTTATTTATATAACACGAACTACGTATCTCTAGCACACGTAGAGTGTGAGTTAGACAGTTTGAAAAATAACTTTTTAAAATTTTACTTATATTGAGTTAGAGTTATATAAATATAAATTTTTACATAATATTTTATTAGATATTATTATATACATTAAATATATAAATATTTGATAAGTATGTAAATTGTTTACATAAATTCTCCCCATTGTATTTGTGGTAAATAAATTCAAGTGGTTTAAATCGCTCATTTATTTCAATATTTTATGGTGTTGACAGCACTAAATCTTTTATTGTCGCCAACAAAAATAGAAAATAGTTTAATTTTGGCTATAGCTACAACAGTGGTCGGTAGTCGTATAGCCGTGTCGACTCTAAAAAATGTATTTCTATTTGAATGCATGTATTCTAATTTTGACAGGTTGTAACCCGTAGCCTGCTGTTGTCTATGTGTTTAATGCATTACTCAATAAATCTATAAGTACTTACTTAACTTAAGTGAACTTTGGCCTTTTAAGAGTTTGTTTTCAGTTAATTTAAATACGAATTTATTTTCTCTTTCATTTAACTCCCACCTGGAATTATGATGAAAGCACAAATGTCAAAGGTCTCACAAGTTAGAAAATGTTATTTGAAGCTATACTCGTACGTCAGTCATATCCAAGTCGAAAAGTTTTTGTCAATAAAACGACTTTATTGAGAACTAAGAAAATTTAAGAGTAGGAAAATTGTAAAAAGAAAAATATCTTTTTCAAAGAAAACAAATATTAAAAGTACTTTCTATTCATTATAATAAGAAGTTTTTAACCTTTAAATTATTTATAATGGATTAGGAGCCCATATCCAAAAAAAATATGTTTACAACCGACACTTTTTAATAAAAATATGCATAAATTAAAACAACATAGAATAAGTATGCTCTTTTAAATATTAGATTTTATACAGGTCATACTGGGCTTTTATTAACCTAAACTTTGAAGCTCTAGCACATGAAGCGTGTGAGTTATGACAGTTTAAAAATTAACTTCTTAAAAATGTACTTTTATTGAGGTAGAGTTATATAAATATAAATTTGTATATCATATATTAATCAGATATTATTATATACATCATATACATAAATATTTTATAAATATACTAGCTGATTTTACCCGGCGTTGCCCGGGTTGGTATTCAAGTTTTCAGATTATTACTGTGTTAAACTTTCTTTAAAAATTAACAATTATGAAATATTTTGATTATTTTTTTAATTGAATCTTTTATTATCGTATTTGCATATATATTTAATTGACTTATCAAACACCAATCGTATTACCAATATTCGTGCATATGTTTTTCTAATTTAGATATATTAAAAAACAAGTAAGAAAGATCTATAGTCGGTCAAGCCGACCATACGATACCCTTCACCACTAAGGTCAAAGGTGTTATTTTTCCTGTATAAAGACAAATATTTGCTAAATTTTGCCATCATACAAACATTTTCTCAAAACTTATATACTCAACCTGTTTCCGTCATTTGGACTTATATCAGAGCTAGGGTCAAATGTGGACCGATTATCTCGAAATTTGGCAAATTGATTACAGTTGTTAAAAAAATTATGTATGCAAAAAATAAACTCAAAAGTTTCATTATCTTTAGATTTAGTGATTTTTTGTCTCATTTAGTGCGTTTTTAAAGAAGAGTCTGTATGGGAGCTATGGTCAAATGTGGACCGATTTCAACGAAATTTGATACAGTGATTTAAGTTTACATAAGTATTTGTTTTAAATTTCATGAAAAAATATTAATATTTGTGGCCAATATATCAATTCCGCGAAGTGGCACCTATGGGAGGTACCATAAATAATGGATCGATTTTGACCAATTTCAATAGGCATGGTCCCATTATTAAAAAAATTATCTGTGCCAAATTTCATCAAATTATCTTTAGAATTGCGACCTGTAGTTTGATTACAAGGTTTACATGGGGGTCCAGCCAGCCAGCCGTCCAGCCAGCCAGACGGACGGACGGACGGACATCGCTAAATCGACTCAGAAAGTGATTCTAAGCCTATGAGTATACTAAAAGGTGGGTCTAAGACAAATATTTCTATGCGTTACAAACATCAGCACAAACTTATAATACCCTTTCCACCTATGGTGGTGAAGGGTATAAATAGGTCGTAAAAGTGGGCATGGTAAATTTTTCTTAATGTAGAATCCTAACTTGGACTAAAAAAAAACATTTAGAAAGAAAAAATGTCTTCATTGGTCCAGCAGTTCTCAAGATATACAATTTTAAAGAAAAAGGTAATTTTATCCCCATTTTCCAATTTCCAGGTCCCCGTTGGTCCATTTTCAAAAAATTCAAGCAGCGAAAAACTATCCTATAGTATGAAAATATCCACATTTAAAACTTAAATTAAGTGGGTTAAATCGTTTTCATCTTATCATCCATGCTTGTCATTTTTAATATTTGACTTATATACGGCCACTAGAGATTAAAAAAAACAAAGCCTATTTTATCAACCGGTCACACACATACAATCAAAATTTCTAAAAAATTGGTCATCCATATTTGTCATTTTTAATACATGACTTATATGGGAGGGGTCACGCCAATTTGAGATTTCCAAAAAATGTAGCCTATTTTACCCACCTGTAAGTCAATATATCCTGTAAAAATTTTACTTATATGGGAGGGGTTACACCCACTTGAAATTTAAAAACGAACCTGGACTATTTTACCCGCCAGTCACACCTTAAGATACTGTCAAAATTTCAGAAAAATCGATCCTCAGGGTCTTCCATGTTAGTCAGTTTTAATATTTGACTTATATGGGGGGGTCACTCCCACTTAAGATTTTAAAAAATTAGCCTTTTTAAACCTTTTTTTCAAAATTTTAGAAAAATCGGTCCGCTCGGTCATCTATATTTGTTATTTTTAATATATGAGTTATATGGGAGGGGCACCGCCCACTTGAGATTTCAGAAAAAAACCTTACCTATTTTAACCACAGATCACACCTTACCATACTGTCTTTATTTCAGAAAAATAGGTCAGTTCGGTCATCCATATTTGTCATTTTAAATATTTAAATGTCACGCCCACTGACCTAGTTTACCCACCGGTTACACCTTAACATACTGTAAAAATTTCAGAAAAAACGGTCAGTTCAGTCATCTATATTTGCCATTTTTAATATGTGAGTTATATGGGAGGGGCCGCGCCCACTTGAGATTTCTGAAAAAACTCTTGCCTATTTTAACCACCGGTCACACATTAACATACTGTCAAAATTTCAAAAAAATCGGACCTCCCGGTCGCCTATATTTGTAATTTTATTATATGAGTTATATGGGAGGGGTCACGCCCACTTGAGATTTCAGAAAAAAAAATTGCTTATTTTAACCACCGGTCACACCTAACAATACTGTCAAAATTTCAGAAAAATCGGGGCGCTAGGTCATCCATATTTGTCATTTTTAGTATTTTACTTATATGGGAGGGGTCACGCCCACTTGAGATTTCAGAGAAAAACCTGGGCTATTTTAACCACCTGTTACACCTTAACATACTGTCCAAATTTCAGAAAAATCGGGCTTCATTATCAGCTATATTTGCCAATTTTAATATATGAGTTATATGGGAGGGGTCACTGCCACCTGAGATTTCAAAAAAAAATTGGCCTATAGTCACCACCGACCACACCATACTACACTGTCAAAATTTCAGAAAAATCGATCCGCTAGTTTCGGAAATCCTTCCCATTTTTTATAGATATAGAAGAAGAAGATTTCCTTCATCGTAATTATTGTAAAGTTAAGTAGTTTAAATCGCTCATTTAATTCAATATTCAATGGTGTTGACAGCACTAAATCTGTTATTGTCGCCAATAAAAATAGAAATTAGTTTAATCTTGGCTACAGCTACAACGGTGGTCGGTAGTCGTGTAGCTGTGACGACGCTAAAAAATGTATTCCCATTTCAATGCGTGTAACCTAATTTTGACAGGTTGTAGCCCGTAGCCTGTAGCCGTGATTGTGTTTCTAGCATTAGTTTAAAAGAAAAGTTACTATACCACATTAGCTGCCTTTATCATATAACTCGCATTTATTCTATTATCACATTCAGGATATTAATCTTATGGCCTGTTTTTATAATTGATTTCACACAGAAACCGCCACATGAGTGAAAAAAACTGGTTTTGTTTCATATAAAACAAATGCCAGTTCTCTTTGAGTGAAATGCGTAAGAAATGAAATCTTTGCATGAAATTTTGGTTCTTGTAATTGGATTTCACTCATCTATTGAGCCAAAAACAAACGACCAGAAAAAAGTAATCGTCGCCAATTTTTACAATGAAATTATGGATTTTTTTGATAAAAAAAATAATTAGAAATATAAAATCTTTCATTTTCCTTAATTGAATTATATTAAAAATACCCTTTTAAGCAAAAAGTAAAAAAAATAAGTTTTTTTCCCATAAAATATATTTTTTTTTAAGAAAAACAAGTAAGAAAGCGCTATAGTCGGTCAAGCCGACCATACGTTACCCTTCACCACTAAGGTCAAAGGTGTTATTTTTCCTGTATAAAGACAAATATTTGCTAAATTTTGCCATTATACAAACATTTTCTCAAAACGTATATATTCAACCTGTTTCCGTCATTTGGACTTATATGAGAGCTAGGGTCAAATGTGGACCGATTATCTCGAAATTTGGCAAATTGATTACAGTTGTTACAAAAATTATGTATCCAAAAAATATACTCAAAATTTTCATTATCTTTAGATTTACGAGCGTTTTAGTGATTTTTTTGTCTCATTTAGTGCGTTTTTGAAGAAGAGTTTGTATGGGAGCTATGGTCAAATGTGGACCGATTTGGTACAGTGATTTAAGTTTACATAAGCAGTATCTGTTTTAAATTTCATGAAAAAATATTGGTATTTGTGGCCAATATATCAATTCCGGGAAGTGGGACCTATGGGAGGTATCATAAATAATGGACCGATTTTGACTAATTTCAATAGCCATGGTCCCATTATCAAAAAAATGATCTGTACCAAATTTCATTAAATTATCTTTAGAATTGCGACCTGTAGTTTGATTACAAGGTTTACATGGGGGTCCAGCCAGCCAGACGGACGGACATCGCTAAATCGACTCAGAAAGTGATTCTAAGTCTATTGGTATACTAAAAGGTGGGTCTAAGACAAATATTTCTATGCGTTACAAACATCAGCACAAACTTATAATACCCTTTCCACCTATGGTGGTGAAGGGTATAAATATGTTTTTTGCAAAAAAATTTTGTTCCTTCAGAAAAAATACATTTTTTAAGAAAAATAGTCAAATGTTAAAAAATGTTTATTAATTTGTATAAGTTCCATTTTTAAAAAACAAAAAACATAGCCCCCACGCATGCACATTCTTCGCTGGTTGAGCGGCAACTGAATAAAGTATCAATAAACAATGAGTCGAAAGAAAACACTCAACTTTTGTTTTGTCAAGGGTTACCACTTTTTGGTAAAAAATGTATCGAGAAGGCAGTGTTGCCACTTCAGGTGTAATTACACATATCATGTGTAATTTTTGTTTTCATGTGTAGCCGATGTGTAATTGGCTGCATGTGTAATTCATGTGTAATTTCAATTTTTGTCATTTTTGAGAACTAACAGTTTTCAAAACTTGCATTTTAAAAAATAAATTTATGTGCGTCCCATTCGAAATCGAAATAGTGCATATAACTTTTTATTCTAACTACATAAAAATGTATGTTTTAAAATACCAGTGCTTATGGGAAGTCAACCATTCAGAATAAAATATATATGTTTATTAAAGAATATGATATATTGGTATTGCTGCTCATGAATCTTTGACCACAATCTCTAATTCGGGAAAAATTATACTTCATTTCGTTAAATTAAAACAATATTTAATTTAAGTGACGATATTTATTCAATTGCGGATATTGTTGATCACAAAATTGCCCAAACTTTTCAATCATTATATGTGACCTTTTCCGAGAAAAGTAACCTAGTTGTCAAAAAACGGGTTTAGAGTTAAATTTATTTGCCATAAAAACATACAAAACCAACTTGGGAAAATCGATAAAAATGAAAATAACATTAAAATTTAATTTTTTTAGTTTTTTTTTATTTTCATACACTAGGTCCCTTTTCTCGAAGAAGGTGACATATATGTTTAAAAAAAGATTTTCATTCTTCAATGTCGATTTGCAAACTCTTGACATGCACCTTTCGATTTTTGAAACTTTTGGGCTTTGGAGCCAGAAGATTATTAGATAAAAGTTTTTGATTTAAAGAATTCCTTGGAGATAGATTGTTTCCTTCTTTGCAAAAATTTATTAATAGTGGACCAATTTTTGAACCTACACAAAAAATGTTAAACAAGAAGTGGAAGATTTTCAATATAGTCTTTATGTATTTCATTTTTTGAAATCGATTTGAAATAGTATAGATTAATTGTTTTCTTTTCAAGAAAAACTACAAATCATTTTTTTTAATTCTTAACAAAAAAAAAATTAATTAAATTAAATTCAAAACATGTTATTTTGCCAAAAAAAAAAATCATGTGTAATTCCAAATTTCATGTGTAATTTTGGCACGATCCATGTGTAATTTAACATTTGGTTGGTGGCAACACTGCGAGAAGGTAAACAATACTTGATATTTTAATACGGTGGCAATAAGTAAAATTGAAAAGAGAAAAAACTCACTTAACATAACGAAAGCTAGACGAATATTTTATATGAACTGATTTTGTTACGAAATCGCCTGCCACCAAACGTTCGCTTCAAAAATTAGACTATTTATAAAAACGGGCCATTAATATATTAATTCGTGTATGAATATCAAAGATAACACAATTTTGTTTAAAGTGTGAGAAAATATAAAGGTACTCAAATTCCACTAAAACCTGTGCTTCTTTTTTCAACACAACTGCTTAAGCTGCAAACAATACTCCTAATATTTTGTATATAATCCTTTAGAAGATAAATATCTTGTTTAAGAACAAAAACAATTTAAACCAAACTAAAGGACAAGGTGTTCATTAATTCATTTCCTCTTTGTTCCCCCTTTAAATCCTTCTTCAATTTCTTCTTGTTTTATGTTGTTTCTCGATAAAAACTAACAAAAAACAGCTGCTATTCTGGTAAATAAATACACCATCATCATCATAATCATCCTGTTAATCATGGGGTATCCTTAGAACGAAGGCAAAGGCAGAAAATAAACAAGAAAACAACATTAGCAGCAGCAGCAGACATATGATCTCGGCTGCAACATGATGTTGATGTTGGCGATGATGATGAAGATGAGGTTTAGAAGATTTCTTATTTCAATCTACACAAGTTGCATGTGAGAAGAGGCAAATTCTTTTTACTTCTGCTCAGGCAAAAGACAATTAAACCGAAAATCTTGTGGAAAAAAAACTCAGAAAGAACAATGAACCTCTATTTCACAAAAAAAGGAAAAAAAGATAAAGAAGAATGAATAAAGAGTTTGAAAAAAAAAAAAAGAAATAAAACACTAGTTAAGAAGAAACCGAATAATTACAAAAGATTTAACCTCCTAAAACATAAAGAGCCATCAGAGACACACAAACACTTGGAGGGACAGACGTTTACAAGTTAAGTTCAAAATTATTCTTTCTATAAATCAGAAAAACAAGGAAAAACAAGCAAAAGAATATTCAAAATTGTTAGAATTTATTTGAATCATAACTGTTTTGTTTTTTGTTTGTGATTCTCAAAAAGATAAATTGTTGTCTGGTGTCGGTGTCTTCTTCATACTCGAGACACCAGCTGTTACATATGACACATGTGTGTGGCAAAGAAATTATTGAGGAGGTTGTTGCACCAAACAGTCAACACCAACATCATCGTCATCATCATCGCCATCACCATAATAATCTTCACTTTTTTGATGTAAAAGAAACAGGTTTCATTTTTTATATTTTATACCCTGTTTTCTTTCTTTTTTAAGAGTTTTTGGTTTCTTTATAATTTTTGTCTATGATTATGTTTTGGTATCATAAGAGGGAATATTATTTGCCGAGACTGAGTGAGTGATAAAGTGAATTCATCCATCATTCTTTGAACATATAGGAAATATTTACTTTGACATTATTACGAGAGCAAACATGAACTTTTTTTCGTTGATTGAATGATTGTCTAGATTTTGGGTTTAAATGGTTTTATGATAAGTTGAGATTTACAGCAAAAATGACAAATCTGATACTTATTTTTCTTACAAATATAATATCAGGAAGTCTTTAGGAATAGAAAGGTTGATCTTGTGTACATAGAAACAATTTTCTATAAAAATTTTTTCTGCAGAAAATTTTTCTATAAAAAATTTTTCTATAGAAAAAAAAATTTATTAATGTAACAGACAATTTATTGAAAAAACCCAAAAAAATTTTTAAAAACGGTTTTTCAAAAATTTTGGGACCTCAAACATTTAATTAAAAAGTTTTACTGTAGTGTATTGCACTAAGATCCCATTTTATTAAAATTATTTATTATTATAATAAATAGTTTTTTGATAAAACCAAACAATAATAAATAATTGTAATAAATTGGGATCTTAGTGCAATAAGCTACAGTAAAACTTTTTGATAAAAATTTTTCTAAAAAAAATTTTTCAATATATACATTTTTGTATAGAAACAATACAAAAAGGTTTCAATAAAAAAATTTTTCTATAGAAAAATTTTCAAAAAAAAAAATTTCTTCAATATAAAAATGTTCTTTAGAAAATTTTTCAATATAAAAATTTTTCTATAGAAAATTTTTTATATTCACATATTTTCTATAAAAAAAAAACTTTTATATTAAAAAAATTTTCTATAGAAAAATTTTTATATAGAAACATTTTCTATACAAAAAGTTTGTATAGAAAAATTTTTACATAAACAAATTTTCTATAAAAAAAATTTTATATAGACAAATTTTCTACAAAAAAAAAAAAGTTTTATATAGAAAAATTTTCTATAGAAAAATTTTTTTATAGAAAAATTTTCTATAGAAAAATTTTTATACAGAAAAATTTTCTATAAAAAAATTTTTATATAGAAAAATTTTCTATAGAAAAATTTTTTTATAGAAAAATATTCTATAGAAAAATTTTTATATAGAAAAATTTTCTATGGAAAAATTTTTATATAGAAAAATTTTCTATAGAAAAATTTTTATACAGAAACATTTTCTATAGAAAAATTTTTATATAGAAAAGTTTCTATAGAAAAATTTTCTATAGAAAAATTTTTATATAGAAAAATTTGTACATAGAAAAATTTTCTAAAGAAAAATTTTGATATAGAAAAATTTTCTAAAGAAAAATTTTTATATAGAAAAATTGTCTAAAGAAAAATTTTTATATAGAAACATTTTCTATAGAAAAATTTGTATATAGAAAAACTTTCTATAGAAAAATTTTTATATAGAACAATTTTTTATAGAGAAATTTTTAGATAGAAAAGTTTTCTATAAAAAAAATTTTATATAGAAAAATTTTCTATAGAAAAATTTTTATATAGAACAATTTTTTATAGAAAAATTTTTATATAGAAACATTTTCTATAGAAAAATTTTTACATAGAAAAATTTTCGATAGAAAAATTTTCGATAGAAAAATTGTTATATGGAAAAATTTTCCATAGAAAAAATTTTAAATAGAAAAATTTTTATATAGAAAAATTTTCTATAGAAAAATTTTTATATAGAAAAATTTTCTATAGAAAAATTTTTATATAGAAAAATTTTCTATAGAAAAATTTTTATATAGAAAAATTTTCTATAGAAAAATTTTTATATAGAAAAATTTTCTATAGAAAAATTTTTATATAGAAAAATTTTCTATAGAAAAATTTTTATATAGAAAAATTGTCTAAAGAAAGATTTTTATATAGAAACATTTTCTATAGAAAAATTTGTATATAGAAAAACTTTCTATAGAAAAATTTTTATATAGAACAATTTTTTATAGAGAAATTTTTAGATAGAAAAATTTTCTATAAAAAAAAATTTTATATAGAAAAATTTTCTATAGAAAAATTTTTACATAGAAAAATTTTCTATAGAAAAATTTTTATATAGAAAAATTTTCTATAGAAAAATTTTTATATAGAAAAATTTTCTATAGAAAAATTTTTATATAGAAAAATTTTCTATAGAAAAATTTTTATATAGAAAAATTTTCTATAGAAAAATTTGTATATAGAAAAATTTTCTATAGAAAAATTTTTATATAGAAAAATTTTCTATAGAAAAATTTTTATATAGAAAAATTTTCTATAGAAAAATTTTTATATAGAAAAATTTTCTATAGAAAAATTTTTATATAGAAAAATTTTCTATAGAAAAATTTTTATATAGAAAAATTTTCTATAGAAAAATTTTTATATAGAAAAATTTTCTATAGAAAAATTTTTATATAGAAAAATTTTCTATAGAAAAATTTTTATATAGAAAAATTTTCTATAGAAAAATTTTTATACTGAAAAATTTTCTATAGAAAAATTTTTATATAGAAAAAATTCTATAGAAAAATTTTCTATAGAAAAATTTTTATATAGAAAAATTTTTATATAGAAAAATTTTCTATATTATACATAATTATACATAATGTGAGGTTTTCGCTCTGTCTAGAATTAGGGATAATCCTCCTGATGAGATGGTCTAACCAACCATCGAAACGCGTCGAGGAAAGGTTTCCCCACCAACATTTTTTGGTTTTATCAAAAAACTATTTATTACAATAAAAAATAATTGTAATAAATTGGGATTCTTAGTGCAATACACTACAGTAAAACTTTTTAATTAAATGTTTGATGTCCCAAATTTTGATAAACCTATTGAAAAATTTTTATATAGAAAAATTGTCTAAAGAAAAATTTTTATATAGAAACATTTTCTATAGAAAAATTTGTATATAGAAAAACTTTCTATAGAAAAATTTTTATATAGAACAGTTTTTTATAGAGAAATTTTTAGATAGAATCATTTTCTATAGAAAAATTTTCGATAGAAAAATTGTTATATGGAAAAATTTTCCATAGAAAAATTTTTAAATAGAAAAATTTTCTATAGAAAAATTTTTATATAGAAATATTTTCTATAGAAAAATTTTTGTATAGAAAAATTTTCTGTAGAAAAATTTTAATATATAAAAATCTATAGAAAAATGTTTATATAGAAAAATTTTCTATAGAAAAATGTTTATATAGAAAAATTTTCTATAGAAAAATTTTTATATAGAAAAATTTTCTATAGAAAAATTTTTATATAGAAAAATTTTCTATAGAAAAATTTTTATATAGAAAAATTTTCTATAGAAAAATTTTTATATAGAAAAATTTGCTATAGAAAAATTTTTATATAGAAATTTTTCTATATACAAATTTTTCTATAGAAAATTTTTCTATATAAAATTTTTTCTATAGCAAATTTTTCTAGATAAAGATTTTTCTATAGAAAATTTTTTTGTATACAAATTTTTCTATAGAAAATTTTTCTATATAAAAATTTTTCTATAGAAAATTTTTCTATAATTTTCTATAGAAAATTAAAATCTTTAAATTTTCTTTTAAAATCTTTTAAATTTTTTAAATCTAAAATTTTCTATAGAAAAATTTTTATATAGAATTTTTTGGAATTGGCAAATCTCAAAATACAAATAGAGGACTCATAATTATTTTTTTAATTTAATTTCCTTAAGTTCCAAGCAATGATTTTGAATGTTCTTTAAAGAAATTCCTGAATTAATAAATTTTATATTAAGAAACCTCTGTATTATTACAGTTAATTGCGTGTTATGTTAAATATACAATCAACTTTTTAACTGAATAATTATTTCAATGTTTGACTTTTAGCTAACAACAGTCAGTCGTCTGTTACTGTAACATTTATTACGTTAATGTTCAGTTCTTTAACTTTTTTGATATAAAATCTCACTTTTTCTCTACGTAACGTGTTGTTTAATGTCATTTATAAAGTTTTTTTTTGAAGAGACATTAACTGATTTTTTTATTACAACCTAAAAGATTTCAATCATTATAAGCGCCGAAAGAAGTCAGTCTATTTGTTTTTTTAATGTTATGGACTAAGTCAGTTAATGGCTGGGACTATGTGGTTCTATAAACTTTTGGTTGGAGGAATGGTTTATGTGTTTGGTTCGTTCGTCTTTTATTTGATGGATATATTAAGTTAACGGTACTTTTCATATCTAAACTCAAGACATACATGCAATAAACACAAATGTACGAGTTTGTGTCTAAATCTGTATCAAGATGGATGTGTACTAAGCAGAAAAATTTAAAGAATGGGGTTCAAGTATAAAAAAAATCAACAGACATTTATTAGCTGTCATTACATTACATTTTCAACTTCAAACTAAACGCCTCTAACTACAAAATACATATATACCAACATTTATTCATTCGAGTACAAGTAGGTATTCTAACCTGTACTAGAACCATTGTTTTTTTGATCCCCTGTTCACATACTCAGACTTACTGACGGTAATAGATAGACAGACAGACAACATTAAAATGATGATGACCCAAGCAACAGCAATCCGTAATACCCATGGATGGCAAAAAATATTAGCAATGAGAATTTAAAGTACATTAAAAAAAATTGTTTTATTTTAAGTTCTACAATATCGTGCTTTAACCTTAATATGTACAACAAAAAGTATAATTGTTTGTAGTTATGTCCTACCTCTTCGACATAAGTGTTTATGGTTTGTGTTTATGTTGGTAACACAGGGAAATTTTGACTTATATGTACCATTAAATATTAAAAACAATTTGCTAAGTTTATTTGAGGTTATACAAAATAGATTAAAATAGATCCAATATTTTGGATTCCTCTCTTTGTCCATTTATATGGCAAATTAGCATTATGTGCCTTAACCCTTTGCGACTGACGTGATAAAGCCCTAACAACTCTTTTGATTATCAGACACCATTTCCATGGCTTATATCCTCCTAGATCCGTTTTGTAAAACAGTATTTAACTGCTTAAGTGGAAATGACGAGTGTCACCCGCAAACATATTCTACACTAAATGCGTTTCTTAAAAGAAATCTTAATTTACTTAAGGCTATCAGAGGGTCGTCTTTGACCGAATATACCTTCTTAGTAGGTTTCCATGCTTAAACTTGAAACAGTTTTTTTTCTATTTGTTCATGAGCTTTAACTACCTTTTGTAATATTTTTCTCTTTACCTTGACTACGAGAAAAATGTATGTTTGTTCGGATGTTAAAACTTTTGTTGTATTTGTTCCTTTTATTCCATGATTTTTATTATTACTTTGTACCCTTAAGCTTTAACTTTGTTCATGTTGCTACAGCAACAATAAAATACTGACGTATGCTGCAACAACAGCAGCAACAACTATTCAAAGTAGTAACAACAAATTTAATTTTTTTTTAACATTACTCTCAACGAAAAGAGTTGGTCTAAAGAGATATTTTCTGACGATAATTTACTCTTAATGAGAGTAGTTTTCTATAAGAAAATTATCACTGTACATGAAAAATTATTTACAAAAAAATTGTCTCTTAACGAGAGATTTTCATTAAAAATTTTACTTTTAACAAATAAATTTTTGTTGCGGAAACAAGATAAATTTGTTATAAGATAATTTTCTCTTCACGAGAAAAGATCGGTATCCAGGAAAGACAACTTTCGTTCAAATATATTTAACAAGAGAAGTTGAGTCTTCTCGATATAAATTTTCTATAGCTAAAATTTTCTCATAACGAAAGATATTTTCTAAAAGAGCATTTTCTCTAAACAAACATTTTCGATAGGCAAAGATTTGCTAAAATAAGAGTTAATAAAATAATTTTTTTGTTATATTTACTTTGGTAACTCTACATAATGTAAAGTTTTTGCAAAAGCACCGATATTTACAAATTACTAAAATGTTTCAAAAATTAAATTAGCATTAAATTAATTATAATAGAAACCTCATAAAATAGCGCCACCTATTGAAAATATTTAAAAACCTATGAGTCCCACTCAATATAAAGATACTACAAATCCTAAATCTTTTGATTAACTTAATGGCTTTGCAACGACGCCATCTATTGAGTACTTTTATAAGCATAAGCCTGCTCGAAGCTTTTACGAAGATAAATAAAAGACAATTTTAGTTTGAAAAATATTAAAAAAAAACACTGAAGAAGTTATGAGACGAATAACAGAGCTTGTTGTCTGTTATTTGACCGTCTTCGTTCCTCCTATTGTCTATTTTTATTCCTACTAAAAAAAGACCCCTTTACATACCGTACAGTTCTCGAGTGCGGGAGAACTTTATAGTGTGTAAAGGGGTCTTTTTTTATTAGGAATAAAAATAGACAATAGGAGGAACGAAGGCGGTCAAATAACAAACAACAAGCTCGACCTCTTTCACCGATACTAACTCAGGGGAGTTGAAATCTTTCAGAATCCACGAGAGATAAAATAGTCAAGATAAATCTTAGAGGGTACAGAATCCATAACAAAAGCCTCAAGAAAAGTAATACTTTCATACAATTTGAAGAATCCATAAGCGATAGGAATCGACATAGCGCATTTGGTAAATTTAATGACATTTTTTTATATGAGAGTGGCTTGATGCAAAAGCCATTTCTGATGAATTTGTGAGTGGAAAATATCCTCATCAAAAATTTAAACAATGAGATTTGTGTGAAAGGGCATCTGGAGACTAAAGGATTGGCTTTTTTTCGATGCCCTTGGGTACGTGTGGAAAACGTGACGATAAAAAAATTAAGATACAGTGACAAAAAAGTAAAACCGCAAATTGACGTCGTGGTCGACTGTGAACCACTCAAAATTCTAAGAGTCAAATTCGAAATTTTTTTTACTTTTTTCTAGACTCATGGTAGGCACAAAGAGAACACAGAAAATATCAATGTATTGGTTACTTTACAGATAAAGAGACTAAGAAAAAATAAATATTTTTTTTGTTCTGTTTTGAATGTATTTTGTTGTTGCAAATTGACTATTATCATGTAAATGAGTATTTTTCGTATTTTGGTTTGTTTTTTCTATTTGGTTCGTGTCGTATATGTGAAAATGACGATTGGTGCTCGGCCCGTAGGGGCTAATTTGCCTATCATGGTTCTAGACCATGCCAACACGAGCGTATGTTATGCCGGGCATATTGTCCAGAGTCCTAAGGAAACAGATCGTAATATAAACTGTTTCGCTAACCCTACTTAGTCCCAATGATATGTGGACTTGTTTAGTTAACCCTTTCGCACCGCTTCTGAACAGCTGGTTAAAAAAATTGTTTTCTTTTATAATCATCTTTTTTATTAGGTTCTAAATAAGGATTTTTCAAGTTTTTGGACTTTTTGATTCAAGTGTTAAATTAGCACCATATATTGATCAAGTTCTCCAAACAGATCCCCCCTAATGTTGCCAGATCGGTTTCATCAGATAACTCTTAATCAATTTAAGTCTACATCTGCATCCTTTATACTCTTTCCGATGGAAGGAGGAGTCGATATAAATACACACAGTGGTGGAAAAAATAATAAGAACGGATAAAAAATTGCATATTCTTTTTTAATTTTTATTTACTCCTAAATAAATAAAGTAACTACGTAAAATTAGACATATTCAATTGGACTATCTAAAAAATAGCAGCTCTGCATAATTTTTTTTTAAATTATTTGTTTTTTTTTTTTTTAAATGCTTGGAAAAAACAATAAGAACTTTTTATATTTTGCAAAATATAATTAATTTCTTGTTTGAAAATACTATCAAATCCAAATTTTATTTCAATATTTGGTTAAAGCTCCTATCATTTTCATCACTTCTTGGGACCTCCGTAGCATGGAGGTTTGTGCAAACGCTCTGCGAGAAGTGAATACCACGCTTCCTGAATTTTTTACACATTTCATCCCTATTTTTACTTTTAAAGCCTGCAATTTGTTTTTTTAGGACTCCCCAGAGATGTTCAATAGGATTTGGGTTTGTTGACTGCGATGACCACTCTAAAACCGGCTCATCATTTTCGATAAACCACGATTTAACACTTCTGGCATAGTGTTTGGGATCATTGTCCTCCATAAATTCCCATTTTAAGTGAATTTCCTCCTCCGCAAATGGAAGCATTTTGTTTTTGAGGATCTCTAAATAATTAGTGGCGGTAATTTTTCCCTATACTAATGAATTTAGACCAACACCAGAAGTAGAAAAATTGCCCCAAATCATTAAGGATCCGCTACCGTGTTTGACGATCTATTTTGTGTATTTTAGGTCATATTCCTTGGAACATATGTTTTTCCATCCGATCCAAATAAATTTATTTTGTTTCATCTTTCCACGTTTGACGATCTTTTTTCAGATCTTGTTTGGCAAATTGTACTCTTAATGTTTTGGACTGTTTTTCTGCGTCTGGTGTTGGGGCTGTGTTATTGTCAGTAATTACTTAGTAGTGAACACATTTCAGGCGGGACAGGGTTTTGTTTGTGGGCCCCAAAATAACTGTATATACAGGAACATTTTTCAATACAGAATACGAAAAATTGGTAAATGAATTGAATAATTTTCGATCTTTTGGGATTAAACAGAATAAACAAATTTACGCTCAAATAGCCCGTTTCCGGCACAATTTCTCTGAGATAACTACCCCCACAGGATGTGTGGGTAGTAGCCCACGCCACCACTTGAATACGTTAAAACAACTCTTCAATAATTCTAAATAATCTTGATAAAGTGTTAAGGGGACATTTTTGTATAGAAAATTTTGGCTAAGACAAGATTTTATACTCAGTGTAATTTAATTTTTTCCAACCCAAAAATAATTTAAAATTTCCTTTTAAAAAAATCCTTTTGTTCTTGTAAGTAAAAGTGAGGTACACATTTAACGATTTACTGGTTCGGTTGGCTTTAGTTGGTTGTATCGACTCAGGACGCCTGACTGACTCTAGTCAAGCGTGGCTAAAAGGTAATTTGTTTTTGGAAATTATCTATCATGTTTTGACTATGAAATTTCACTTGTTTCTTTTTTTCATTTCATTTTTGCAAAATTTTATGGCAGTTCTTTGAAAAATAAACATGATATATAGGAATAGTTAAATAAAATTTTGTTATTATTGTTTAAGTGGAACTAACATGAAAAAGATTATGATGGTTTATGGCTTGTAGCTGTATTTTTTTTTTAGTTCTTCAGTTTTCCTATTTTTCTATGTTTTTCCTTTTGCTATTTTAAGCTGTTATGGTGTTAATCTGATCCTCAAATCAAAAAGGATAGTAAGCAGCGAGAGTTGAGGATGATGGTACCTGCCTTACTGGGCTTAAATTAATATTTAATGTGAGTTTGTGCCTGGACTTGAAATAGGTAATATTGAAATCTTGTGCTAGTAAAGGTAAGTAATAAAAACTAAAATATAATTTCGATTTTTCTAATTTAAAAAATGTTTGTATTTTTAATAATACCTTGACTAAATATTTTTATAAAACCTAAAATTCATTACTTAAAGATATTATTGTTTCTTTAACGAACAAAAATTTCGGATTAAACAGTTTTTGTAATAAAAACTTGACATCAAGTGGTCAAGTAAATAATTGGATTAAGACTACGGACAGTCGATTATACAATTTGTAGTACAACATGACTTTCGACACAAAAATATGAACTTGAAGACAAAACACTAGTCGTCATACATAAAAAATGTACAAAATTTTGAGTGGATAACAAATTTTTAAATTAATTTATTGAAGAACAAAAACAAATTTTCTTTTTAATAAATCCGCATGAGTGAGTAGGTTTGAAAACTTATTTAAATTCAAGAAAAAAAATTCTTCTATTTTTTTTTTTTTTTTTTTTTTTTTTGTAAATGTACGATCACTTTAAAATATTAATGTCATATTTTGTTCATATTTAATTGAATAAAATTAAATAATTATAATTATATAATTATGTATTTAACATGTCTCGTTATTATGTCGGTCGGTATCTTCATATAATTTTATTAGCTCTCTCATCCATAAGCTTTTGATTGGCTGCATGCACGAGTAATTCAATGTGTTTTATACACTTAAAGAAAAGTCGATTAAGAAATGTTTGCTCTAAGACTAAGAGTGTTCCGAATGAAATAGGCATTTACTATTTTAGCCAAAATTTATTCATAGTACAATAAATATATATATTTTTGTTATTAAGTTAGCTTTTATCGATAAATTTGCGTATTAAATTACAAATTTTATTTGGAACACACTTTGCGGATTCAAATCTCAGTAGAAGTATCCATTACATTGTTTCAATCACATAACAAAAAAATTACGATTTGGGTCAACACAGCCCAATTCGACAAGTTTCGTAAGAATCGGTAAATATCTGCTTTCAGCTTTCATACAACTTGTTGAATCATTCTTACAACTTGTTGAATCATTTAATTGATTTTTTCAGTTCAACACATGATCAAAAGTATATTTTACGATTCAATTCATTTTGATTCATTTTCAGTGACGCCATCGTTACATTAACTTAGAAACCTTCGTCAGATGTGCTTAAGATCATTATATAACCAAATGCATATGCATAGAATACGATTCAATTCATTTAATTTTTAATTAAGTAGCTTTCAGTGGCGCCATCTATTGTAAATTAATAGCATCATTTAGAAACCACCGTCGACTGATACGCAACAACTTTGCTAAAAATCATAACATGATGAAATGCACAGTTTACGATTTAATTTATTTTAAGTAATTTTCAGTGGCGCCACCTGACGTAAATAGAAATATAGAAAATTTTTCGATAGAAAAATATTTATATCAAACACTTTTCTATAGAAAAATATTTTTATCGAAAATTTTTTTATAGGAAAATATTTTTATCAAAAATTTTTCTATAGAAATATATTTTTTATAGAAAAATATTTGTTTCAAAAATTTTCCTATAGATTTTTTAGAACAGTTTTCTATAGCAAAATATTTTTATCGAAAATTTTTCTATAGCAAAATATTTTTATCGAAAATTTTTTTATAGAAAAAAATTTGTACCAAAAATTTTCCTATAGATTTTTTTAGAACAGTTTTTTATAGACAAATACTTTTATCGAAAATTTTTCTATAGAAAAATATTTTTATTGAATATTTTTCGATAGAAAAATATTTTTATCGAAAATTTTTCTATAGAAAAATATTTTTATCGAAAATTTTTCTATAGAAAAATATTTTTATCGAAAATTTTTCTAAATTTTTCTATAGAAAAATATTTTTATCGAAAATTTTTCTATAGAAGAATATTTTTATCGAAAATGTTTCTATAAAAAAACAATATTTTTATCAAAAATTTTCCTATAGATTTTTTTTAGAAAAGTTTTTTATAAAAAAAAATATTTTTATCGAAAATTTTTTTATAGAAAAATGTTTTTATTGAAAACTTTTCTTTAGAAAAATATTTTTATCGAATATTTTCCTATAGAAAAATATTTTATTCGAAAATTTTTCTAAAGAAAAATATTTGTATAGCAATTTTTTCTATAGAAAAATACTTCTATCGAAAAATTTTCTATAGAAAAATATTTTTATCGAAAATTTGTCTATAGAAAAATATTTTTATCGAAAATTTTTTTATAGAAAAATATTTTTATCAAACATTTTTCTATAAAAAATGTTTTTATCGAAATATTTCGAGAAAAATATTTTTATCTATTCGTACGAAGTATATCAATCGTCGCTGGCTTGTTGGCAAAGACCATAGACTTGACGTAGCCCCACTCCCCACCCCAATCGACTGGACCATTTCGTGAGATAAGACGTTCTCCAAACTTGGTTTTCAATAAATTGATTGTGACATTAGTTGGAACCAAGTCAAAGTCCATAGTCCATATCATCTAATTGGGACCAAAAACATTCGGTTATCATTAAAATCTAGAGATTTCCATTCACAGTAACGTGCCGGTTTTGATCATCAGGAAAGAAGTAACGCCCGGGATGAAAAAATACGGTTTGGTGCGGAGTACGTGTGGAATGCTGCCTGACCAATAACGCATATTATGTTTATTGACGAAGTCATTCAGCCAGAAATGAGCCTCATCGCTGAAGATGATTCGCGCTCTTAACGTTGAGGCCACTGACTCCGAATTTCGGTAGTAAGTTTTAATAATGTCGACTCGTTGTTGGCTCGTATGTATATCTTTACATCATGAAATGGCAAAATATGCATTTAAATATGTATTTTGTAGCGTTCCTGTTGAAAACTCCGATATTTATAAAAACAACAAAAACCAAAGAAACTATAACTCAAAAATTTCAATGTTGCTTATAAGCAACAAATAACCTCTTAAAGAAAATAATTGTCATTCAATTTATAGATGGTTCTTCGCGAGAGATTAGGGTTTAATTATCGACCTGCAATTTGGTAAGTAAAGGGTAGAGAAAGCAAGATCGAAGATACAAACTTAGCTTTGAACCCATCAAACTTAGAGCAAACTATTTGATAAGAGATCGCAACAAGGTCCTTTTCCAATTTTCTGGCATTCGTTCTTCTAGCCGTATGGTTTCTATAAGTTGGGACATACGCCTTATCAACTCATCACAGGCAAACCATCGGCACCCGTAGCTTTGTTAGTTTTGAGTCAAGTTATTGCAATTCTAACATTATTAACATTGATTTGTTTAGGCGTGTCATCTTGGTCGCCGTCGAAGTTTTGACCTTTAACCCCGATCAAAAAAGGTTAAGCTTACCCAATTTAAAAAAAAAAAAATTAGCATACATTCTTCATAGACTAAGCAATTAATTTAATTAAAACTAAACTTAAGTAAAATTTACTAGCATCTACTTTAATTACGTTAAAAATTTACTTTTTCGCGAAATTTCATTTAAAATTAAAGGTACGACGAAACCATATAAGATATCAACCTAAACTTTTCTGAATTTTATTATCCCATTTGTCCATTTTAACATGCCGATGAACAAAATTTAAATTTTGAAAATCCTTTTAACAAAAGTCTTACTTTGTGATCTTTTATTTTTAAGTAAATTTTGTTGTTGCATACCTTAGGCACGAATTTTCATGGAAAATTGCAATAACTTCAAAACTATTGTATGGATTTTTGTCTTTTTTTGATAAGAAAAGCTGTTTAAAGCTTGTTTCAACTTTGAATAATAAATTTATCACTTAATTACAAAATGTATGAAGTAAAGTTCTAGTGGTAGCAGGTCGCGTTTAGGGCTCAAAGGCTGTTGTAAATTTGTTTGCTTCAAACTAACAACAATTATGTATATTATACAAGTTTTGTAGAATAATATAATGGTGATTTCTTTTCTAATAAAAATGTTACACCAATGCAACATTTGTGTTCTTTTGAAAAAATGCAATTTTTTTAAAATTCATCATGTTATTTCCATAAAATAATGCATCAAAAATATGCGAAAATGTTATATTTTCTGCACTCACTCGATGAGCACATGCAAAAATACCACTTTTTACAACCCTGCTGTTACTCTTTAATACAAATGTGAGTTTTTTTGTTTATTTTATTTTTGTGTGTACATATTTACTTTTGAAAGAATTTCATAAAAATATTAATAAAGTTGAAAATAAAATGGACCATAGCGAAATTTTAATCAGGGAATCGTTTAAAACATTATAACAGTGTTACAAACACTTTTGTTTTTATTGATTAAAAAGTGATTTAAATTGTTCATTTATTTGAAACTTGAGTATTCATCATTAATTAAATGACAAACGAAAAAAATGTTGATTTCGTTTTTTGTAGCTAAAAATCTTATATTCTTAAACGAGCAATAATTGTATATATATATATATATATATATATATATATATATAGAATGGCTATCTCGAAAACGGCTCTAACGATTTTGATAAAATTTGGACAGTGGGTATCTTTTTTGATGTATAGGTCGAAGAAGAAGGGACTTTTGGAACTTTTACCTCTAAGAGGGTAAAAACGGGTAAAAAGGGGAAAAAATCGAAAACGCTATGTCTCCTAAAGTAATAGGTATAGAAACAAAATTAAAATTACGTTTTAAACAGCTTTGAAAAAAAGCGGACAGGTGTTTGGTACTTTTTTGAAACTATGTCCGATAGGGGGTAAAAAAGGGTGAAAATAGTTTTTTTGGCACCTTTTTAACCCACTCTTATATTTTAAACTAAAGAATATAGAAAGAAACTTGGTACTGCAATCAATAGATGTAAAAAAACATGAAACACGTATTTGGTACTTTTTTGATTTTGGAGCCAAAATGGGTAAAAAAGGGATAAAATGATAACTTAACATCTCCAAAGTAATATGAATAGGAACATTATACATTATGTTAAATGCGTTTTAAAAAAATGTACCGAATTCAATTGGCACCAAAAAAGTACTAAATATACATATGGAACTTTTAGAAATTAGGGAATAAAAAGGGGGAAAAATTAGTATTATTTTAAACAAATGAATGTTTGTCTGTGTGTATGTTCTTTATAGAATAGTAAATTGTGAATTTGATTGTGTTATGGTAGGTTTTAAAGTTGATAAGACTAATTTCCGACAGATGGCGCCACTGAAAATTACTAAAAATTAATTAAATCGTAAACTGTACATTTGATCATGCTATGATCTTTAGCAAAGTTCTAGTGCATGAGCCGACGAAGGCTTTTTAGTTTGTATGAATAATTTCCGACAGGTGGCGCTACAGAAACTTACTCAAAGTCAATTTAATCATAATCTGTACATTTAATCATGCTACAATCTTTAGCAAAGTTGTTGCACATGAGCCGACGAAGGTTTCTTAGTTGGTATGAAGAAATTTCGACAGGTGGCGCTACTGAAATTTACTCAAAGTCAATTTAATCGTATGCTGTACATTTAATCATGCTATAATCTTCAGCAAAGTTGTTACGGATAAGCCGATGAAGGTTTATGAATTGGAATAAGCAAAGTCCGACAGGTGGCGCCACAGAAAACTACTCAAAATGAATTAAATCGTAAACTGTGCATTTGATCAGACTATAATCTTTAGCAAAGTTGTTGCGCATGAGTCGACAGAGGTTTCTGTTGATATGAATAATTTCCAAAATTATTCAAAATGAGTTAAACTGTAAACTATGCAAACTATGTGTTGGTCGGACAAAATAAATCAAATAATTCAAAATTAACTGAATATTTCTACAATGTCTTTCCTCTAAATTTATTTTAGCACTTTATAATATAAAATATATAAAAACTTTAAAATTTTCCTCAAAATGTTTATCATAAAGCTCCAAGCAAGGCTCGGTCTACCAGGTACTGTAACATTATTCAAGGGAACTGGCAAAAATCATAAAATGTGCATATGTTTAATGCAACATTGAGGGTAACATATTTCTCTAGAAAAGAAATTACCATAAGCTTACTTTTGAGATATTAAGAGTGTTCTTATTATTTACCTTTCTGGAGTTATGTTAACTTTTTGACCAAAAATTATGATTTTTTCAAACTTTTATCGACGAGTGGTTTGGGTTAAAGTCGTTTAATTGAGCTCAAATTTTGGCTATCTAAATATCTGAAAAGGGGAATCGTGTATTGTGGTGTCTATGTATATCCGAAATTGTGGTGTAGTTTTTCTCCCCATATAGGTTTGGTAAGTACATTACCCGCTCTTACTCTATATAAGGAAAACGAAAGGTAACAAATTTTATCGATGTTAAAGAAAAAGTCACTATATAAGGTAAACGATTGATAACAAAAGTATATCCTACTGAAAGAAGTTATAACTATAAATAGTAAATTTTCGTTCAAAATTAAAGAACCCTATTTTATGTAAAAAACTTCTGGTTTTCAGCTTCACAGTGTACTAAAGTTATTCATTTCAACATAATTATTGCTAGTACCCATAAAATTCAATCTTGAAAATATTATGTGTAATTTTCAAAATTTTGTATTTGGTCAGTAGGTTAATGACATGAAAACTCAGTGATAGGAAAAATTGCAATAGTCAGACCCTTTTTATCTGTTGTTACCCAATCTTTGAATGGTTCATTTCTTGCTGTTATTGTCCACAAGAACCAGTTAACCAAAACAAGTATAAAGCAACAAATACTCATGGAATACATAATAAAAATGCATTTAAACAAATAAATAGTTTCAGTTAAACAAGAGTATCTTTATGTTATACAAAATTTTCAATTTTCCAGTTTTAACTTTAACAAAAAAAAAACGAAAAATATAGACAAAACTTTGTCTGCTCTAAAATTGTATTTGGGTTACTAAAAATTTTATTTTATTAAAAACTTTTTATTGCTTTAAACTATTTGGAGATGCTCCCAAAAGGACATAGATATGAATAGACTTATGTCTGGCCCCAAAGAGGAAAAAAGGGTTACACACTAGCCAAAGTAGTCATAGAATACGAGTACATGAGGATGAAAATAATTCATTCATCTTTTTGGGTGCAACTACCTTCACCTTCTCTTTGAAATTGGTAAAACAAAATTTTAAACTTCTAGACAAAATGCACACAAAACTGAAATTGAAACTGAAACTGGCAAAAGAACAGAAACGGAAATCAAACCATTCCTGTAAGTTTGTTATAAAAATTAAATTAACAAGAAAAGTATTTTATAGAATCACTTATTGTTAAAGTTAGAAGGTATCTGGCAGCAAGAGGTGGTTCTTAGCAAAGTGGTCAATATCCTGCAATAATTCTAATTCTAAAAAGGGGGAAAACCCGGAAGGAAACTTTAAAGGGATTTTCCATTCAAACCAAAACATTCATTTGCTATTGAGAATACTTTTTGAAATTGGTTAACAAGTTTTATAACCAGGTCATTGATGTCGTTTTTATTTGCTTTTTGGCCATTTACAATAAAAAAGGAAACAGAGTTTTTAATTCTTTTGCATGAGCTTGAGATAACTGAAAGTAGAAAGTGAAATCTTTCTTTAGGGTTCATAAAATAAAAAAAAATTCTGTGAACAGAAAGAAGCAACAAGATGTAAGTGAATAAGAAAAAAGAAGGAAGTTATTTCAGTAACATTTACTTTCTTTCTTTCTGAGTTTCTTTTCTTTTTAAATATATTTTATTGTCGACTGGTTTCTTGCAAAATGTGAAAGAAATATGACTCAACTTGAAGAAATTTGGGTCAAGTTACAATCTTTTTTTTTTTTTGAGTTTTGGCTAAATCGATGATAAAAAGATCTTGATTTCATAAGATTTCGTAAGAAATTTGTTTACAAATTGTGACCTAATTGGCAGCGATTAAAAACTAGGTCTAAGGTCTAACTTCAATAACCTAAATCCTGATCAAAAGACCTTGTTGTGATCCCTTAGCTTATTGTTTGCTCTAAATTTGAAGGATTGAAAGATCTGTCTATTGAATGTAATATTGCGTCAAATCGATATTGCCTTCGCTACTTTTAACTCACCAATTGCAGGTCTATAATTAAACCTTAATCCCTCTCGAAGGACCATCTATAAATGATACTTGTTTCCTTTAACTCTTGAATGTCATTTGTTGCTTATAAGCAACATTGTTAATTTTGGGTTATAGTTCCTTTAGAAAAATTTACGATATTTTTCTATAAAAAAATTTCAAAAATATTTTTTTCTATAGAAAAATTTTAAATTAAAATATTTTTCTATACAAACATTTTCAATAAAAATACTTTTCTATACAAAAATTTTCGATAAAAATATTTTTCAACAGACAAATTTTCTATTAAAATATTTTTCTATAGAAAAATTTCGATACAAATAATTTTCTGTAGAAAGATTTTCAATAAACACAATGTTAATAAAGAAAAATTTTTCTTGAAAAAAATTTCTATAGAAAATTTTTCGATAAAAATTTCTATAGAAAATTTTTCGATAAAAATTTCTATAGAAAATTTTTCGATAAAAATTTCTATAGAAAATTTTTCGATAAAAATATTTTTCTATAGAAAAATTTTCAAAAGAAATATTTTTTCTTGAAAAAAATTTCTATAGAAAATTTTTCGATAAAAATTTCTATAGAAAATTTTTCGATAAAAATTTCTATAGAAAATTTTTCGATAAAAATTTCTATAGAAAATTTTTCGATAAAAATTTCTATAGAAAATTTTTCGATAAAAATTTCTATAGAAAATTTTTCGATAAAAATTTCTATAGAAAATTTTTCGATAAAAATTTCTAAAGAAAATTTTTCGATAAAAATATTTTTCTATAGAAAAATTTTCGAGAAAAATATTTATAGAAAAATTTTCGAGAAATATATTTTCCAATAGCAAAAATGTTTTTTTTTATAGAAAAATACTGGATACATTTTTTTCTATAGAAAAGATATCGAATAAAATATTTTTCTATAGGAAAAATTTTGACAAAAATATTTTTCTGTGGAAAAATTTTTTATAGCAAAAATTTTGATAAAAAAAATATTTAAAGAGAAAAATTTTTTATACAAAGCAATACAAAATTATAGATAAGAAAATTTTTCAATAGAAAAATATTTTTATCGAAAATTTTTCTATACAAAAATGTTTTTATCGAAATTTTCGAGAAAAATATATTTATAGAAAAATTTTCGAGAAATATATTTTTCAATACAAAAATTTTCTATCAAAATGTTTTTTTTTTGTAGAAAAATACTAAATACATTTTTTTCTATAGAAAAGATATCGATTAAAATATTTTTCTATATGAAAAATTTTGACAAAAATATTTTTCTGTCGAAAAATTTTTTATAGAAAAAATTTTGATAAAAAAAAATATTTATACAGAAAAATTTTTTATACAAATCAATACAAAAATTATAGATAAGAAAATTTTTCTATAGAAAAATATTTTTATCGAAAATTTTTCTATACAAAAATGTTTTTATCGAAAATTTTTCTATTGAAAAATATTTTTATCGAAAATTTTTCTATAGAAAAATATTTTTATCAAAAACTTTTCTGTGGAAAAATATTTTTATCGAAGATTTTTCGATAGAAAAATATTTTTGTCGAAGATTTTTCGATAGAAAAATAAAAAAAATAAAAATTTTTCTGTAAAACATTTTTCAAATAAAAAATTTTCTATAATAAAATTTTTGATGAAAATTTCAGATATTTATATAAAACTTTTCTATAGAAAATATATATTTAAAAACAAATATTTTTATCAAAAATTTTTGTATAGAAAAATCTTTTTATCGAAAATTTTTCTAAAGAAAATTAAAAAAAAAAACAAAATTCTATAGAAAAATTATTGTTAAAAGAAAAAAAGTTTTTCAAAAAATTTTCTATAGAAAAATTTTTGATAAAAAAATTTCTACAGAAAATTTTTGATAAAAAAATTTCTGTAGAAAATTTTTTATAAAAAAATTTCTGTAGAAAATTTTTGATAAAAAAATTTCTATAGAAAATTTTTGATAAAAAAAATTTCTATAGAAAATTTTTGATAAAAAAATTTCTATAGAAAATTTTTGATAAAAAAATTTCTATAGAAAATTTTTGATAAAAAAATTTCTATAGAAAATTTTTGATAAAAAAATTTCTATAGAAAATTTTTGATAAAAAAATTTCTATAGAAAATTTTTGATAAAAAAATTTCTATAGAAAATTTTTGATAAAAAAATTTCTATAGAAAATTTTTGATAAAAAAATTTCTATAGAAAATTTTTGATAAAAAAATTTCTATAGAAAATTTTTGATAAAAAAATTTCTATAGAAAATTTTTGATAAAAAAATTTCTATAGAAAATTTTTGATAAAAAAATTTCTATAGAAAATTTTTGATAAAAAAATTTCTATAGAAAATTTTTGATAAAAAAATTTCTATAGAAAATTTTTGATAAAAAAATTTCTATAGAAAATTTTTGATAAAAAAATTTCTATAGAAAATTTTTGATAAAAAAATTTCTATAGAAAATTTTTGATAAAAAAATTTCTATAGAAAATTTTTGATAAAAAAATTTCTATAGAAAATTTTTGATAAAAAAATTTCTATAGAAAATTTTTGATAAAAAAATTTCTATAGAAAATTTTTGATAAAAACATTTCTATAGAAAATTTTTGATAAAAAAATTTCTATAGAAAATTTTTGATAAAAAAATTTCTATAGAAAATTTTTGATAAAAAAATTTCTATAGAAAATTTTTGATAAAAAAATTTCTATAGAAAATTTTTGATAAAAAAATTTCTATAGAAAATTTTTGATAAAAAAATTTCTATAGAAAATTTTTGATAAAAAAATTTCTATAGAAAATTTTTGATAAAAAAATTTCTATAGAAAATTTTTGATAAAAAAATTTCTATAGAAAATTTTTGATAAAAAAATTTCTATAGAAAATTTTTGATAAAAAAATTTCTATAGAAAATTTTTGATAAAAAAATTTCTATAGAAAATTTTTGATAAAAAAATTTCTATAGAAAATTTTTGATAAAAAAATTTCTATAGAAAATTTTTGATAAAAAAATTTCTATAGAAAATTTTTGATAAAAAAATTTCTATAGAAAATTTTTGATAAAAAAATTTCTATAGAAAATTTTTGATAAAAAAATTTCTATAGAAAATTTTTGATAAAAAAATTTCTATAGAAAATTTTTGATAAAAAAATTTCTATAGAAAATTTTTGATAAAAAAATTTCTATAGAAAATTTTTGATAAAAAAATTTCTATAGAAAATTTTTGATAAAAAAATTTCTATAGAAAATTTTTGATAAAAAAATTTCTATAGAAAATTTTTGATAAAAAAATTTCTATAGAAAATTTTTGATAAAAAAATTTCTATAGAAAATTTTTGATAAAAAAATTTCTATAGAAAATTTTTGATAAAAAAATTTCTATAGAAAATTTTTGATAAAAAAATTTCTATAGAAAATTTTTGATAAAAAAATTTCTATAGAAAATTTTTGATAAAAAAATTTCTATAGAAAATTTTTGATAAAAAAATTTCTATAGAAAATTTTTGATAAAAAAATTTCTATAGAAAATTTTTGATAAAAAAATTTCTATAGAAAATTTTTGATAAAAAAATTTCTATAGAAAATTTTTGATAAAAAAATTTCTATAGAAAATTTTTGATAAAAAAATTTCTATAGAAAATTTTTGATAAAAAAATTTCTATAGAAAATTTTTGATAAAAAAATTTCTATAGAAAATTTTTGATAAAAAAATTTCTATAGAAAATTTTTGATAAAAAAATTTCTATAGAAAATTTTTGATAAAAAAATTTCTATAGAAAATTTTTGATAAAAAAATTTCTATAGAAAATTTTTGATAAAAAAATTTCTATAGAAAATTTTTGATAAAAAAATTTCTATAGAAAATTTTTGATAAAAACATTTCTATAGAAAATTTTTGATAAAAAAATTTCTATAGAAAATTTTTGATAAAAAAATTTCTATAGAAAATTTTTGATAAAAAAATTTCTATAGAAAATTTTTGATAAAAAAATTTCTATAGAAAATTTTTGATAAAAAAATTTCTATAGAAAATTTTTGATAAAAAAATTTCTATAGAAAATTTTTGATAAAAAAATTTCTATAGAAAATTTTTGATAAAAAAATTTCTATAGAAAATTTTTGATAAAAAAATTTCTATAGAAAATTTTTGATATAAAAATTTCTATAGAAAATTTTTGATAAGTAGTTAAGCATTTAAGCCACAGCCCGTAAAAAGTTTAATTTAAAATTTACATATATTAATTACCAAGAAATGTATTTGTGTATTTTAAATTAAACCAATAAAAAATCTCATAAATTCATTTCAGCTGAAACACAAATTTCAATTCCGCTGAAAACATTATAAAATCATCGTTGTAAGCCAATATCACCTTTCGCATAATTATCTACATTTTAAGCCATAATTATTGCATGACTGCTCTAATGTATAATTTGAATTGGAATTTTTTTTTGGGGGGGAATTTGCTCTAAATATTCAAGTAAAACTCGAAAAACAAAATGCGTGTAATAAAATACACGTTAAACGGAGTGAAACTCATAAAAGTTAAACACCCTTGGGAATGTTTCTTTTTTTCTGTTGAAGTTCTGAACCAAACCGTCATCCATCCGACGCGTCGCTACCACAAACAATAGAGGTGAAGGTGTGTAAAAGTGTTTGAATGAATTGGGCCATAAAATTACCTAAATTGTTGCATTTTAGTATTCGGCTAACACAAAAATCGAGAAAATAAATAATAAAAAACATGAAGACACAATTTAGCAGTTGAAATTGTTAAAAAAAAGGAGTCTCCTTGCGCTGTTTTTGTTTTAATTCTAAGAGACTTAACAAAAAAAGATGCCTGTAACATATAAAGAAAGAAAGGAAACATTAAACCTTTTGACGTGACAATTTTTTATAAAAACATTTTTGAATCGTAAAAATATCAACAACAATAATATTAAATTGTTATAAAGGTTTAAAAATTTTGAAATTGTTTTAATTTTTTTATGCATTTTGCATGTTTTGTTTAATTTTATTTTGAAAGGGATAAATGTTTTAATGTATTTAACAAGGAATAACAACGATAAACATGCGTGTTAAACAAAATTTACAATTAAAAACATTTAATTTTTACTGAGGGCAATAAAAAAAATATCGTTTACTTTAGGTCACAGTCTTTTTTACCGAGAAATATGCGGGTTATGATTAAGTTGTTAAATGAAATGTCAAGTGGTGAAGCGAGACAGTGGGCAACTGTGAAAGAAAATAAGGATTTTTTGAAAATTTTACAAAAATTACCCTGTGTTAATTAATTGTTTTAAGAATCTGATTTTTTATGGTCCTTCGAGTCTGATCTTTATGCTACTGATGAACGAGGAAATGTTCAGAAAGAATTCCGGACAAAAAAAAAGACATTTCTCGTGTGGCAAACTATGTCAAGTTGTGGCAAAAGAAGCCAAGCACTTGTGGCATCAGGCACAGAAATTTATACAACGGAGTGCCTACGACTTTTACCTTTTTTGATTTGCCACAAGCGGCAAATTAATTCATCTGTTCAAAAAAAATCTATTTAAATTATATAAGGTCATTGTATGGGCCTTAAATATGAACTGATATTAATTTCAGGTCTCTATCACTTTTGGTTTTATAGTTATGAGATGTTGCTTATAAGCAACATTGAGCAATGGTAGTACATTTAAAAACAAAAACGAATATTTTTATTTTCTACTATTTTTGTTGATTTCATGCGTGATATGAAACAAAACTATATTTTGTTATTTAAATTTTAACGTTTTTGGTCATAGTTCTTTTTGGAATATCTGTACGGCATAATCTACTTTTGCTCCCGATTTAACATATTGACCAATTTGACCTATTATCTAAGATTAGATTAAAGAGAAGATCCCACAGAATTGTAGGAAGGGTTTACAACAAGAACACATGTTTGGTTAAAAGTAAGCCTTCTGGGTATATTCACTTTTTTTTATCACTTTCACTATAAGTCTTCAAGAGTCATTATATAAGTTTGTTAACTTTTTCATAGGATCTATTTCTCTTAATTCGCCTAGTTTTTGAAAGAAAGAGGAAACAAAACATTTATATTGATAATGCAACAATGAAGCACATTGACAGTGGAAATGACTATTATCCTCCACTTCGTGGCATCAACTGTAGATATTGTCATTACATAATCGTATTTTCTTAAGGAAATATAAAATATTTTCATAAGGAAATATAAATAATCAGGGGTGTCATAGAAACCAATTTCATTGGTATTGGTTTTGAAAACGACAAACAAATTAAATTGGTGTCATGAATTCGAATATTAATGTTCGAGCTACATTTTCTATTGGTTTTATGTGTCACAGAAAATATTATTATTGGTTTAGTATTTGAAATAAACCAAGCAACTTACAGTTAACAGATTTCATTTCAAAATTGGTCTATTTAAAACAAAGGCGTTACTGGCCAACTGGTGCCTTTTTCGATTTAAAGATACACTAAGAACAGATTTTTGAAAATTTGGCCCTGCGGGGGATAAAAAAGGGAAAATACAATAACGCTATAATTCCCAAACTAAAAACAATAGAACCAAAATTAAAATCGAGTTTGTATCAGTTACAAAAATAATAAATAATAACAGTACAAGTGGTAAGTACTTTTCGAGAAAAGGGGAGAAAAAGAGAAATAATGTTTTTGGTACTTTTTAACCTTAAATTTTTAAATAAAAAGAGATGGGTGAAAAGTTTACATAGCATTTTTTATCATGTAATAAGATAAAAACAAGTTTTGGTACTTTTTGTCTTTGGAATCAATGAACTGTATCAACAAACATAAAAAATATTAAAAATGGGGAAAATTGTAAGGCTAGAATATTCTTTGTGTGGAGGTACTGGCGAACCAAATGCATATCAACATATTTGTTTACAATTTAATGAATATCGCATGTAAGTGACAATCGTCCTTTGATTGGCTGTGGTTTGTTTCTTGGTGTAGGTAAAGAGTGC
Source organism: Stomorhina lunata (assembly GCA_933228675.1). Taxonomy (NCBI): domain Eukaryota; kingdom Metazoa; phylum Arthropoda; class Insecta; order Diptera; family Rhiniidae; genus Stomorhina; species Stomorhina lunata. The sequence continues at coordinate 127,534,177 of OW121740.1, forward strand.
TCTAAATAAAATTTGTAGTTGGATTTTCTTAAATAAAAATCAAACCTTTTAATATAAAAACTCTACAAAATACGCAAATATAATGACATATTATACAAAATCATTTAGCATTAAAATGTTTACTTAGTACTCGGGTTTTGCAAAATTATCGACTTTTTTCGGAAACCCTCCCATTAAAGATTTTACAGTTGCTTCTGATACCTTTTTGGAGCATGTGTTCCACCTGCGCTTAAAATCGGACATGTTCTTGGAAATCTTTCCTGTGTTCTTCAATTCCTTTTTTACCAGAGCCCAATACCTTTCCACAGGCCGAAGTTCTGGACAGTTTGGTGGATTTGCCTCTCGTGGTACAAAAATGACATTATTCTTTGAGTACCACTCAAGTGCCTTTTTTCCATAATGGCATGATGCCAAATCGGGCCAAAAAAATGTAGTCACTCTGTGCTCTCTTAAAAAGGGTAACAACCGTTTTTGTAGGCACTCCTTTATATAAATTTCTGTGTTTATACTTTACTTCTTTTGCCACAACTGCAAATAGCTTGCCACACGAGAAACTTCTTAGGGAATTTTGTTTGTTTTTTTGTGTGAAACTCTTGCCGAACATTGCCCCGTTTATCAGCAACATAAAAATCTTGACCAGGAAGTTGAGAAAAGTCTGCCAGTACGTATGTTTCATCATCCATCACACAACAGGTGTATTTTTTTATAAAATCAGACTTCAATTTTTTCGCTCGTTTTTTTGCTTCTAAGTTCTTTATAGCATTGCGATCTGGAACCTTTTGGACTTTGTATGTCTTCAGTCCAGCATAAGCTTTGACTCTATGTGCAAAATTCGTAGAACATTTCACAGTACGAGCTGCTTTTCTTAAAGAAGTGTTAGGCGCTCTTCGAAAGAGTCGCTCGACTTCTTTTGCCTTACCAATATCTGTAGGACCTTTTTTCCTCCCTGATCCAGGTTTTCTTTCAATGCTCAGGTTTTCCTTATACCGTCTGATGGCATTAGAAACCGTTCGAGGGTCAACTTTCAAATTTTTAGTTATTTTTTTAAAAGTCCATGACGGATTTTTTTGAAAAGTTTTAATTATATTTTCACGAACTTTTTTTTCGCAGTCCATTTTGATTAAAATAACTATTGAAAATTAATAATTTCTAAAATAATAGTATCTGACATATCTATAGAAACTAACTTGATCAAAAAATAAATTATTTCTTGCACTATGGATAAATTTTGTCTAAAATAGTAAATGCATATTTTTTTTAGAACACTCTTTATATTACATTTTTCATGATGTTGGGTATACAAGCTTCATTTGTCCAAATAGCAGCGTTTTCTTTATACCTATACCACAAACATCGCAAAAAACTGAAAGTTTTTCTTCAAATAATTTTCTTTAATAATTTTTATTTTATTTTTTTATTTGATTTTTGATGTTTCAAAAAAATTTCAAATGAAATAACAAGCAATTGATTCGAACATTTTGTTTGACTTAAAACCAATAAAAACAAAACCGACTTGGTTTCATGACACCAAATATAACTAGTATTGGTTTTCAAAACCGAGAAATTTAAAAACTGACTTGGTTTCTATGACACCCCTGAATAGTTTTTCTAGTTGGTTGGTTCCCACAAATTTTTAGTTTGATCATAGACTATGACCCATACCAAAATGTATCTGCATCTGTCTTGAATTTTTGTCTTACATTGTAGAAAATAAAGTCAATTCCATGGTATACATCCTCAGAAGTATTTGTTAAATCCATGTCTGCTATAACACGGGTCCATTCGTCAGCAATTTTGTTGTAATGTCCTGGTACCCAGCACCTCGATTCCTTCAATATTTCATATTACAAATTTGGAATTTACTCACAAGTGTGTTAAAACAGACAAATGGGAGAAATGGGCTCTTAAACTTTGGACCCGATGCGCGCCCATAGAACGTCGTCCCATTTGGCTCAAATTTTAAGAACTAAACTTTAAGACCTAGTGTCATAATATTTCGTTGAAAAACATTTAAAATCAAAGAAAAAAAATTTTCCTGTCATTCTAAGGTACATGCATAGAATATCGATTTATTTCGTTGCAAATCTAGATTGTAACTTCACCATCGAATAAATCAGTGATATAAATCAGTGATATATTACTGCAAGTTTGACTTCTCGACAAATGTTTTCTTCTTTTAAAGCAGTTTCACAAACAGACAGGATTTTGTTTCTTCCATTTCAAACCAACTTTCAATGTAAAAAATATTGCAACTATGGATAAAAGTTGCCTATAAGCAACATTGTGTTTATGAAATTCCTGACATAACAATTACTACTATTTTAACGTTTTATCAACTTTATCTTATTTTCTTAACTGTTATTGATAATAAAATTACTTTTTGGAAAAAAATTATTTCACTTTCTTGTAAAAATGTTAGGTTTCGAGCAACCCGTTCCAAGGATATAATAAAATCAATGGACTAGCAATTTCAAAAATGACAAATTTGAAAAAAAAAATTGGAACATTTTTATAAAATAATGAATTAAAAACTTTAGCCATCAGATATTACATATAACACAGTTCTACACCATTTCCAATTGTAATTGAGAAATTTTCAAATTGAATTGAGAAATTTTCAATTGAAATTGAGAATTTTCAATTGAAATTGAGAAATATTCAATTGGAATTGAGAATTTTCAATTGAAATTGAGAAATTTTCAATTGAAATTGAGACTTTTCAATTGAAATTGAGAAATATTCAATTGAAATTGAGAATTTTCAGTTGAAAATGAGAAATTTTCAATTTAAATTGAGAAATTTTCAATTGAAATTGAGAATTTTTCAATTGAAAATGAGAATTTGTAATTTGAAATTGAGAAAATCCCAATTGGAAATGAGAAATTTTCAATTGAAATTGAGAATTTGTAAATTTAAATTGAGAATTTTTCAATTGAAATTGAGAAAAGCCCAATTGAAAATGAGGTTGGTTTTTTTAATTGAAATTGAGAAATTTTCAATTGGAATTGAGAAATTTTCAAATGAAGATAAGAAATTTTCAATTGAAAATGAGAAATTTTCAATTTAAAATGAGAAATTTTCAATTGAAATTGAGAATTTTAGAATTGAGAAAACCTAAATTGAAAATGATTGAATTGAAAAATTCTCAATTTAAATTTAAAATTTCTCATTTTCAATTGAAAATTTCTCAATTTCAATTGAAAATTTCTCATTTTCAATTGAAAAATTCTCATTTTCAATTGAAAACTTCTCAATTTCAATTAAAAAATTCAACCTCATTTTCAATTGTAGGGGTGTAGAAATCCCTACAAAATCATCTCACCAATGAAGGTAACTAAATTTAGTTATATTGGCAAAATATATTAGTAAATTCTATTAAAAAAATATACTGACTACGTAAAGAATCCAGATCGAAGGATCAATAATTTTCATTTTTTTTAGTTAGCGAAAAAAAACCTAAGGTTTGAATGTAAAAGTGGAAACTTTTTCATCGATAGATGCATTAACTAAGCCTATTTTTGTTGTACGCCATCTAGTGTTAAGTGTAGCGTCATGTAGTGTTTATGCAACGCCATCTAGTGTTAAATTCTTCTTTAAATTCATAAAGTAGTCGCATTTTTCATTTAAATAACTTCGAGAATACTTAATATATGACTATAGAGCTGTTAAAAATGTGATATTTTTATTTTATATAAAAATTGACTTAATAGACATTTTATATCTTAATCTTGATAAATTTATTAAACTATTTTTCGGAAATAATACTTACATGTCATTTACAACTATGTAAAATCAATATGTATATGAAATAGAAATTTACCTAAAAAGAAAAAAATATAACATTAGTAACTATTAAAAATTTTGGTTTACTCTTCATAATATCTGTATATTTATTAGGTGTAGTAAATAGAAATTCATTATTTATGTATAAAACAAGTAAGAAAGCGCTATAGTCGGTCTAGCCCGACCATACGATACCCTTCACCACTAAGGTCAAAGGTGTTATTTTTCCTGTATAAAGACAAATATTTGCTAAATTTTGCCATCATACAAACATTTTCTTAAAACTTATATATTTAAGCTGTTCCCGTCATTTGGACTTATATGAGAGCTACGGTAAAATGTGCACCGATTATCTCGAAATATGGCAAATTGATTACAGTTGTTACAAAAATTATGTATGCAAAAAATAGACTCAAAATTTTCATTATCTTTAGATTTACGAGCGTTTTAGTGATTTTTTGTCTCATTTAGTGCGTTTTTAAAGAAAAGTTTGTATGGGAGCTATGGTCAAATGTGAACCGATTTCAATTTGGTGCAGTGATTTTAGTTTACATAAGCAGTATTTGTTTTAAATTTCATGAAAAAATTTTGATATTTGTGGCCAAAAAATCAATTTCGGGAAGTGGGACCTATGGAAGGTACCATAAATAATGGACCGATTTTGACCAATTTCAAAAGCCATGGTCCCATTATCAAAAAAATGATCCGTGCCAAATTTTATCAAATTTTCTTTAGAATTGCGACCTGTAGTTTGATTACAAGGTTTACATGGGGGTCCAGCCAGCCAGCCAGACGGACGGACATCGCTAAATCGACTCAGAAAGTGATTTTAAGCCTATTGGTATACTAAAAGGTGGGTCTAAGACAAATATTTCTATGCGTTACATACATCAGCACAAACTTATAATACCCTTTCCACCTATGGTGGTGAAGGGTATAATGAAATACTTTATTTATATCATATTTGATTAAATTTAAATATGAGACATTTTGTAAGATACATTTCTTCTATTTTTAAGGAAACTACTAGAAAACCTGGTCCTTAGAATCAATACTCTGTAGCAACCGATTTTCACAGGCCATTTTTATAGAAAAATTTTTACCTGGACTATAGGATGGATGCATAGAACCTCCTAACTAAACTGAAAAGTAACTATTGACATATTTGGCCTGGCGTTATCCTGATGAAAGGCAATTCGTTCTTGATTTCTTCAGACGGCATTCAACTGCTTTCGTTAACGCTTGATTTTGTCGATATCATTAATCACCAGTTATCATCCGATTTTGTTAAGAATCACTGTTCATAAGATTTTTCTGTGTTAACTTATATGGCACCGATAAATAGAGTGCAATCGAAACACTTTTAACAATTAGTCTTCCGGAATCGACTATACTAAAATTACTCATGAGTGACAGTATCAGGTCTATCAATCATTCACAGTCTCAATCGTATTACTGGTTGCCTCCCCGAAGTCTTCAGAAATATAGAACACTAGTATAAAATGGAACATTATAATGAATAATTATTCATCTCGAGCTCGATCATATCGGTTTAGACAATAGACTTTTGAAAGTAAGGAAGTACCCAACAGACCAAACCAGAAATAACTTGTAGTAAGCTTACTAACATAAGCGTTAAGCTAAGAAAGGTGTTGTGAGAACTTTTATAAAAGGACAAGTAAAAATAAAGAGTGTTCCGAACGATATTTATAGTTGCCTTAAGATAAATAAAACTTAAACCGTGCAATATTAAAGCTATTCAAAATACCCAAATTTATTGGCATATTGTACAAATTTATTTAATATTAAAATGTTGATTTATTATTCGGTATTTATAAAATTATCAACTTTTTTGGGAAGTCTATTAAAGATTTTACAGTTGACAGAATTAACTTTTTGGAGGATGTTCTGTGACACCTTTTCTGTGTCTTTTACTTTATTTTTTACAAGACACCAGTATGTACCTATCCACAGGAAGAAATTAAGGGTAAAAATAATATTTCGGAACGCTATTTATATTAACATATGGACCATAATGAAATATTTCCAATATAGCACAAAAGCAAAGACTATAGTGTAAAGATGCATACATCGATTTGGCGTGTGGTCTTTTCGATAAGTCCCATAAAAAGAGATTAATTGACATTAAATTAAGATTATCCAATGAGAGAAAACTGAGGCACACATACGTGCTCATGAAATGTATGTTTGTTTGTGCGTTTTTCATTGTTTTTTGTCCACTTTAATTTCACTTTTGACAGTCTTTAATAAAAGCTTCTGTAAGTTATTGAGTTAATCTAATCAGTTCGATTAGTTTTTAGTCTATGTTATGCTAGAAACACAATCACGGCTACGGGCTGCAACCTGTCAAAATTAGGATACACACATTGAAATGGTAATAAGTTTTTTAGCGTAGGCACAACTACACGACTACTGACCACCGTTGTAGCTGTATCCAAGGTTAAACTAATTTCTATTTTTATTGGCGACAATAACAGATTTAGTGCTGTCAATACCATAGAATATTGAAATAAATGAGCGATTTCAACCACTTAACTTTAATTATGAAGGAAATTGAAATAAACAATTAATATACTTATCAAATATTTTATATATATATATATATCTATATATCAATATATATATATAAAAAATGTCCGCATCTGTTTGTCTGTTTGTATGTTGTTTGTTGGGAAGGATCTCCGCAACTATCAGACCGATTTTTCTGAAATTTTGACAGTGTAGTATGGTGTGGCCGGTGGTGGCTATAGGCTAATTTTCTCAAGTGGGCGTGACCCCTGCCATATAACTTATATATTAAAAATGACAAATATAGGAGACCGATAGGCCCGATTTTTCTGAAATTTTGACAGTATGGTGAGGTGTGATCGGTGGTTTAAATAGGCCAGATTTTTTTTTAAATCTCAAGTGGGCGTGAACCCTCCCATATAAGTCAGATTTTAAAATATACAAATATGGATGATCAAACTGACCGATTTTTCTCAAATTTAGGCAGTGGGGTAAGGTGTGACCGGTGGTTTAAATAGCCTAGGTTTTTTTCTGAAATCTCAAGTGGGCGTAACCCCTCCCATATAAGTCAGATTTTAAAAATTTCAAAAGTGGATGATCAGACCGACCGATTTTTCTGAAATTTAGACAGTGGGGTAAGGTGTGACCAGTGATTAAAATACTCTGTTTTTTTCTGAAATCTCAAAATGACATATATGGTAAAATATTGCCGGGATTTTTCTATAATTTTGACAGTATGATAAGGTGTGACCGGTGGTTAAAATAGGCAAGGGTTTTTTCAGAAATCGCCCACTTAACTCATATAACTCATATATTAAAAATGACATATATAGATGACCGAGCGAACCGATTTTTCTGAAATTTTGACAGTATTGTAAGGTGTGACCGGTGGATAAAATAAGCAAGTTTTTTTTCTGAAATCTCAAGTGGGCGTGACCCCTTCCATATAACTCATATATTAAAAATGACAAATATAGATGACCGAGCGGACCGATTTTTCTGAAATCTATATCAGCTGTTTTCAATGCAGCTGCCGTCTTAAAAATAATTAAGTAGCTGACTACAAGCCGACTGTTGCAGCCAATGACTTTTGTAGTCGGTGTTCGTGTAGCCTGCTGTCGTGATTGTGTTTCCAGCACTATGTTTTAAACAACAAAACTGAAGTTTAGGAAATTTGAACTGAAACCGAAAGGCTCCTTAATTAAAAACTTGTACTTCTCGTTCTTTATGTGTATGTTATGTATTTTACTTCCTATCATCTTAACATTTTGAAGAGTGAATCGATGACACTTGAATAAGTATTGTACTTATTGTATGAATATTTAATGAAGTTTATAGAATTGAAATAAAAAAGAGAAATTGCAGAAAATATTTTAATTTTTCCCTTTTATCTTTTGGCTTTGAACCAGTTGTCATATATTCTATAAAAATAAAAATATGTGTAATTGAGTATTGGCAACAGATGGTATAAGATTTTAAATCTTAATGATATTTTGAGTTAAAGTTTATAAAATATTTAAACATTTTACAGCAATATTTGTTGGAGAATCAGAAGAATAGGTCTCAAGATAACATTCTATATATATAAATGGTTTTCCAAACTTTGGCCTAATTGCAAGGTCATGAATTCTTCTACTGAAAATTTAAGAACAAAAGATTTGTTTCAAAGCTTTGATGTGATTTGAATTTTGTTCTCAATTAGGGAAATTATTATCTGTAAAGTCTTTGTTAAATTTAACTAATTTAAACATCTTATTTCGAATATACAGTTTGTCAAGTAATTGTTTGCATTAAGCAAAAATAGTGAAAATGAAATTTAAATTTCTAAAATTAAACATCAAATCGTTTAAATTTGTTTATTTTGTTTAACACATACCGTTAATTTAACTGTTTACTACAAAAAGTCGTAAAAAAGTTGAAAAAATACATGCATTGCAACAACAGCAATACAAAAAGAAATATACCCAATGAAAAAGGCGTCAAATAAATGTTTGCACAATGAGTAAAAATAACACCAAATGTTCTTTTTTATCGTTATATTTTTATACCCTTCATCACCATAGGTGGAAAGGGTATTATAAGTTTGTGCTGATGTACATATATAACGCAAAGAAATATTTGTCTTAGACCCACCTTTTAGTATACCAATAGGCTTAGACTCACTTTCTGAGTCGATTTAGCGATGTCCGTCCGTCAGTCCGTCTGGCTGGCTGGCTGGACCCCCATGTAAACCTTGTAATCAAACTACAGGTCGTAATTCTAAAGATAATCTGATGAAATTTGGCACAGATCATTTTTTTGATAATAGGACCATGGCTATTGAAATTCTTCAAAATCGGTCCATTATTTATGGTACCCCCCATAGGTCCCACTTCCCGGAATTGATATACCGGCCACAATATTTTTTCATGAAATTTAAAACAAATACTGCTTATGTAAACTTAAATCACTGTACCAAATTTCGTTGAAATCGGTCCACATTTGACCATAGCTCCCATACAAACTCTTTTCACAAAACACACTAAATGAGACAAAATTCACTAAAACGCTTGTAAATCCGAAGATAATGACAATTTTAAGTTTAGTTTTTGCATACATAATTTTTGTAGCAACTGTAATCAGTAGGGTGTCCCAAAAAAATCTTTTTTTCGGATTTTCATAGGTGCTCAATCAAAATTTGAAAGCTTATAGGGTAAAGTATTTTTGATTTTTTTTTTTAGAATTTTCGGAATAGGTTTAGAGGTCGCGCAAATCGGGTTTTCATAAAAAATCGAGCTTTTCGGCCTGTTTTAAAACTTTACTCATAACTTGCTTTAAAACCACTGTTTTCTTCACTCTTGAGGAAACTGTTTTAAAGAAAAATATCCAAGACTTGTTTTTGTGTGAAAAACTAATAAGTTTTGGTGATGAATTCGATCATTTGGATGCTCTGAATAAAATTTTTTAATAATTTTGCCATAAATTTTGTAAATAACGCCTCGGAACTTTTTAAGTTTCTATGAAAATGAAAAAAACTAATGATGCAGTTTGAAGGACAAATTAATTCTAATTAATATGGAAAAAAAAATTAATTTGCTCTTACCTTTCCTGAGTTATACCCGTTTTTCTCTTTATATCCAATATATTTTATTATACGCTTTTTGCCGTTTCACCAATCAAACCCAATAAACAAATGAAAATAAAACTTTTGTTTTGGTTTTTTAAAAATCATTTATTGAAATTCTTACGATGATACTCTATACCTTGCAAAAAATTCTGAAAATCAGTTTCAGAAGTTGTGGTGTTACTGTAGGTATTGGCCAAAGCCACACCACGTTCTGCCACATCATTTACTACTTGTAAATTTTTAACTTTGTTTTTTGTATTTTGAAATGGTTTGTTGGCTTTCCAATTTTCTGGATCAAATTTTAAAAAATCGGGGGAAATATTGCAAGCTTCAAAAAAAGTTAGACTATCTTTTGAAATAAAGTCTTTAATGTCTTTTTTTCCGTTAAATTTGCTTTTGTCACTTCATAATCGCTGCTTGGGGTATGTAGTCTTTTTGTCATTAAACATAAAGTTTTGGTGTCGACACGTTCATCAAAAAACGCTAGGGCAGCTAATTTTGGGGTTAAGTACCACTGATGACCTAGAAAAGTTTTAAGCGAAGCTTCTGCAACTGGCTTATTAATAATTTTGTAGCTATCCAACTCCTTTAATAGGTTCAGATCATTGAGAGGAAAATCCGATTAAACGGCGGATAAAATTAAAATAAAATAATATTTCATTCAATCGCAGAAGTCACATTAAAAACCTAAATACAAAAATTGATAGAAATACTTATACCACAATTATAACGAAAAAAAAAATATTTCCATTTTAACGGAACAAACTTTAAAAACAGTATAACTCTGGAACTGTATGACAAAATTAAATTTTTCTTTTTTCGGATTGTTTACAACTTATCCGTCCTGAAAATCGCATCACTAGTTTTTATACCTTTCATTTAAATTTTAAAAGTTATAAACCGTTTTTTATAGAATTTATTAAAAAAATACAAGAAAACTCAATATGCGGAACCGTAATGGTCAAAAATATTTCGGGAACTTATGGTTTTTGTACATGAAAGTAAAGCTTGGGAGATTTTCTTTAGATATGTTCGGTCAAACAAGTAAATCAATGTAGTTATTGACAAAGTTATGAGTAAAGTTGAAAAAAGGCCAAAAACCCCGTTTTTTAAAAAAACTCGATTTGCGCGACCACTAAACCTCTTCCAAAAAATCTTAAAAAAAAATCAAAAATACTGGACACTATAAGCTTCCAAATTATGCTTGAGGCCCTGACACAAACAAATTTTGGGACACCCTAGTAATCAGTTTGAAAAATTTCATAATAATCGGTCCACATTTGACCCTAGCTCTCATATTAGTCCAAATGGCGGAAACAGCTTAAATGTATAAGTTTTGAGAATATGTTTGTATGATGACAAAATTTAGCAAATATTTGTCTTTATACAGGAAAAAGAACACCTTTGACCTTAATAGTGAAGGGTATCGTATGGCCGGGCTTGACCGACTATAGCACCTTCTTACTTGTTTTATTTTATGATGTTTTATGAGTGTAATCCAATGAAATTTAAGTTATAAAAAGTATTGTAAAAAAATGTGTGCATTAGTTGTCCTATATTTAAAAAAATGCCAGCAAAATTAATTTCAAAAGGCGTTATAGAATTAGCGTATTTCTATCACTATAAGGGCAAATCCGCCAGGGAAATCGCTAAAATGTTCTCCCGTATGGTTGGGACATCATATCCCGTGCTAAAAGTGAAGGCATATTGGAATTAAAAGGGTAACAATGCAGTCCAAAATATAAAACAATACAAATTTAAAGTAAAATTATTAAAAGCTTCTAGGAAAAGCGGCACTCGAGTACTAGGGGCTTAAGTCCGAAGTGATAAATGGTCAAGTGTATCCCAAGGAGCAATCCGAAATATACAGGTAAAACCGAGGTATTCAGCTACAGTGGCTAGGAAAAGTCTACTTCTTTCAACATAAAATATTGAAAATCACTTCATGCATTCTATTTCGCACTTAGAATTAGTATTGGGGTACATTTTTTTCTCTAGTCATGATAAAATAATGGTTAAATTTCAAGGGCCGATGATTTTGAATAAAACACAAACTATTTGGGAAATTATTGTAATTTCATTTTATTATGATATATTGGTATTACTCAATTATGTATGGAATAAAATATCGGCCAAATGGGCGCCGCGACCACGGCGGCACACCACCATCCGATGGTCCAAATTTTCGGTGACCCTGAGGTTAATGGAGGTTCTATGCCGTTAATATGCCGAACTATCTCATCCTTTAGCTCTTGAATTGTTGCTGGCTTATCGACGTACACCTTTTCTTTCAAATAACCCCAAAGAAAAAAGTCCAACGGTGTGAAATCACATGATCTTGGCGGCCAATTGATATCGCCATTACGTGAGATAACACGGCCATTGAATTTGTTGCGCAAAAGAGCCATTGTTTCGTTAGCTGTGTGGCAAGTGGCACCGTCCTGCTGAAACCACATATCGTCCACATTCATATCTTCCAATTCGGGCCATAAAAACTTCGTTATCATCTCACGATAGCGAACACCATTCACAGTAACTGCCTGACCGGCCTCATTTTGGAAAAAATACGGCCTGATGATGCCGCCAGCCTATAAACCGCACCAAACAGTCACTCTTTGTGGGTGCATTGATTTTTCGACAATCACTCTTGGATTCTCATTCGCCCAAACGTGGCAATTCTGTTTATTGACGAATCCACTGAGGTGAAAATGTTCCTCATCACTGAAGATGATTTTCTTCGAAAATTGATCATCCACTGTTGCCATTTCTTGCCACCATTCTGCCCATTCACGACGTTTGGAATGGTCAAGAGGCTTTAGTTCCTGAGCCAATTGCACCTTGTAAGCGTGTAAATGCAAGTCTTTATGCATAATTTTCATCAACGACGAGCGTGAGAGGTGCAATTGTTGGGCACGACGACTAGTTGAGGTGGACGACTCTTCAGCCACACTATCGCGAACAGCAGCAATATTTTCTGTACGACCCGGTTTGCTGGAATTTTTCCACAATTTTTGCGATTGTACGCACATTGGACGATCAAATTGACCAAAAAAATCACGAAGTGCAACTTTAACACGTTGTTGGATTGTGTATCTCTCCATGGTTCAAATTGAGTAAGTCTGAAATAGAGAAATGTCAAATAAAATTCGGAAAAAAACTTGGCGTTTAGGTGTGGTTCACATTCAACATCGGCCCTTACAATTTAACCACCCTTTATTATCATGATGAATCCCCAAAAGTTTGGAAGCCGAGTTAAGTGTCCGGTAGCAAACTTGAAGAGATTTTTAATATTTTGCGTTGATAGCAGTATACTTTTCCTAGCCACTGTAGATGAATATTTCAGGATTACCGGTATATTTCGGATTACTTCTTGGGATAGATATAGCCCATGATAATTTTTCACTTAGGAGGTAAGCCCCTAGTGCTGGAGTGCCACTTTTTCCAGACGGTTTTAATAATTATACTTTTAATTCACACTGTATATTATTTTGGGCAGCATGGTAACCCTTTTAATTCCAATATTCCGTAATTTTCAGCACGGGATCTGATGTCCTAACCATACGGTAGAACATTTTAGCGATTTCCCTGGCGGATTTGCCCTTATGGTGATGGAAATACGCTAAATTTAAATTGCATTTTCAATATTTTTTTTGAAGGCAAACAATTACTTGACAAACTGTATTTGAAATAATAATCCCCTTTAAATTAAAACCCCATACACACATACACAAGCAAGTATTATAATTCAATTAAGAAAACCTTTAAATCGCAACCCATGTCTATACCAAATCATACATCATTATTTGAAAACATACTCGTCGTGTTCTTACGCTTGATAATGAAAAAAAAATCCGAATATAAAAAATTCAAAATTAAATAAGAGTTTTTTGTATTATTCAAAAAGTCGTATGTTTACTTTGCACTCAACCATAATAAGATTTTTACATGCTTATATAACTTTTATATAACACAAGACTAAATTCTACTTGACTCCATAGGCGGTAAATATGGTAATAATATACTACAACTCCAAAATAACGAGAACAACAACTCAGGCTTAAAGCAAAACAATTTGTACCCAGAGTCAGTGGGAAAAACAGGGAAGAAAAAGTATCAGGAATCCAAAGGGAACAAAATAAACGATTTACAAAATTCAACATAACCTTATGGATTTTTTTTTATGTTCTTACATATTTTATATTTTTAGCAAACAAATGAGAAGAAAAATAAGAACTGAACTGGAAAAAAGAAAGAAAATTATAATAAAATAAAAATAAAATAAAGGTTGTTGAGATGAAGAATCTAGACAACAGAGGTTTTAAATTCAAAAGTGGTTATAAAAATAGAATATAATTTTTTTAAGTAGATACAAATGAAAATGGGAATTTCATTTTATTTTGTACAAAATGAAGACAGAGAGAGCTTTATTCTTATTATTATTAAATATAATTTAATTTTCCAATTATTTTTATTTTGCTGAAGAGCAAGAGTTTGAGAAAAAGCTAAACAATTATTTTTAATAGAAATTATGGGGAAAAAAGGATGAATGTCTGATTAAAAAGGATTTATTTGTAAAATTTCAAAAATGCTTTTGAATATAAAAGTAATTCATTTTTTCAAATTTCTTTATTATAGAGAAATTTTGAGATAAACACAACTTTTCAAAAGTTTGTTAAATCAAGTGTGGTTCATTCCGTAATTATAATTTAAATAAGTGCCATTAGTTATTCTCCTAAACTTAAATTTGGCTCAAATACTCTGAGACAAATGTTTTCTTTAACATACTACGTAGTTTATTCATGTAACATCATCAGGAGTAGGCAGCCCATACCACCAGGATAAAAATCTTGAAAATGAGTATCGAAAGCATTAAGTTGTGTCTTGGATGTTAGAAAACTCGTTCCAACCGAGTTAAAGAAAATATAAAAAAAAAAAACAATATATACAAAAAACAAAATCAAAATCCAATTTATAGCAAAAAATCGAAATTTTTTCTATAGAAAAAATTTTTTAACGAAAAGTTTTCTGTAGAGAAATTTTTTAAGGAAAATTTTTCTATAGAAAAAATTTTTTAACGAAAATATTTCTATAGAAAAAATTTTTTAACGAAAATTTTTCTATAGAAAAAATTTTTTAACGAAAATTTTTCTATAGAAAAAATTTTTTAACGAAAATTTTTCTATAGAAAAAATTTTTCATCGAAAATTTTTCTATAGAAAAAATTTTTTATCGAAAATTTTTCTATAGAAAAATTTTTTTATCGAAAATTTTTCTATAGAAAAAATTTTTTATCGAAAATTTTTCTATAGAAAAAATTTTGTATCGAAAATTTTTCTATAGAAAAATGTTTTTATCGAAAATTTTTCTATAGAAAAAATTTTTTTATCGAAAATTTTTCTATAGAAAAAATTTTTTTATCGAAAATTTTTCTATAGAAAAATTTTTTTATCGAAAATTTTTCTATAGAAAAATTTTTTTATCGAAAATTTTTCTATAGAAAAATTTTTTTATCGAAAATTTTTCTATAGAAAAATTTTTTTATCGAAAATTTTTCTATAGAAAAATTTTTTTATCGAAAATTTTTCTATAGAAAAATTTTTTTATCGAAAATTTTTCTATAGAAAAATTTTTCTATCGAAAATTTTTCTATCGAAAATTTTTCTATAGAAAAATTTTTTTATCGAAAATTCAATTTAAAGTTCCAATAATTAATTCCCAAATAATGAAAATTTTTCTATATAAAAATTTTTTTATCGAAAAATTTTCTATCGAAAAATTTTTTTATCGAAAATTTTTCTATCGAAAAATTTTTTTATCGAAAATTTTTCTATCGAAAAATTTTTTTATCGAAAATTTTTCTATCGAAAAATTTTTTTATCGAAAATTTTTCTATAGAAAAAATTTTTTATCGAAAATTTTTCTATAGAAAAATTTTTTTATAGAAAATTTTTCTATAGAAAAATTTTTTTATCGAAAATTTTTCTATAGAAAAATTTTTTTATCGAAAATTTTCCTATAGAAAAATTTTTTTATTGAAAATTTTTCTATAGAAAAATTTTTTTATCGAAAATTTTTCTATAGAAAATTTTTTTTATAGAAAATTTTTCTATAGAAAAATTTTTTTATCGAAAATTTTTCTATAGAAAAATTTTTTTATCGAAAATTTTTCTATAGAAAAATTTTTCTATAGAAAAAATTTTTTATCGAAAATTTTTCTATAGAAAAATTTTTTATCGAAAATTTTTTTAGAGAAAAATTTTTTTTATCGAAAATTCAATTTAAATTCGAATAATTAATTCCCAAATAATAAAAATTTTTCTATATAAAAATTTTTTTTATCGAAAAATTTTCTATCGAAAAATTTTTTTATCGGAAATTTTTGTAAAGAAAAATTTTTTTATCGAAATTTTTTACCATGAAAATGTTGGCGGGGAAATTTTTCCGCGACGCGTTTCGATAGTTGGTTAGCTATCTCTTCATGAGAATTTTTATTTTTATCGAAAATTTTTTTGTAATTTTTGGTGAAAATTTTTCTATAAAAAACTATTTTTATAGAAAAATATCTTTATGGAAAATTTTTTTATCGAAATTTTTTTATCAAAAATTTTGTCTGACAAAAATTTTTCTATAGAAAAAAATTTTTATTGAAAATTCTTCTATACAAAAAAATTTGTGTCTAACATTTTTCTATAGAAAAAGATTTTTATAGGAAAATATTCTATATAAAAACTTTCGATAAAAATAATTTTCTACAGAAAAATGTTCAATAAAAAAAATCTTTTTACAGACAAATTTTCCATAAGAACAGTTTTCTACAGAAAAATTTTCAATAAAAAGATTTTTCTACAGAAAAATTTTCCATAAAAAAATTTTTCTACAGAAAAATTTTCAATAAAAGAAATTTTCTACAGGAAAATTTTTAATGTCTATAGAAAAATTTTCCATAAAAATATTTTTCTGTTGAAAAATTTTCGATCAAAATATTTTTCTATACAAAAATTTTTGATAAAAATAGTTTTTTTATAGAAAAATTATCGATAAAAATGTATTTCTATAGAAAAATTTTCGATAAAAAAATTTTTCGATAGAAATATTTTATAAAAAATTTTCGATGAAAATATTTTTCTATAGAAAAATTTTCAATAAAAAGCTATAGAAAAATTTTCGTAAAAAAAATTTTCATTAAAAAATTTTTCTATAGAAAAATTTTCAATAAAAAGATTTTTCTATACAAAAATTTTCAATAAAAAATTATTTTTTTTTTTTTTTTGTAAAATTTTCAAAAAAAAATTCTATAGAAAAATTTTCAATAAAGAAATTTTTGTATAGGAAAATTTTTAATAAAAAAATGTTTCTATAGAAAAATTGTCAATAAAAAAAATTAATACAAAAATTTTCCAATAGAAAAATTTTCAACAAAAATTTTTTCTATAAAAATATTTTTCTTTCGAAAAATGTTTTATCAAACAATTATCTACAGAAAAAGTTTGATATTAAATAAGTTTTTAACATGACTTTTTAATTTAAAAATTTCCAAGAATATAGAATCATTAGTAGACACTTGTTTCCCCCCGGGAATCCAGCTTATGTGTTTAAAATGTCTTTTAGAAAAAATTAAGAATAAGTAAAGTTATAAAAGAATTTGCGGAATGTTGCCTATAGGCAACAATAAGCATGAAAGTGTTAATTATATATAAACTAAATAAGAATTATGTTCTAGAGACCATGCAGAATAAGAACTACCTTAAGAAACATGAAGTTTACTTGACAATGTCTTCAAATTTTTGCTTCACCCTTTACTCATGTTTCGAAATATTAAAAGGATCAACTTTTCGCAATCTCATAATCAAACATAAAATATTTGCAGATTATTCCCTAAAGTGCTCTAAATAATGACGGTCGCTGCTGCTGCTGTTGGCGACGTAGACGACTCAATTAAACAAATGTGTGTAAAATAAATCTTTTTTATTTTTATATTTCAAGTGGAAGCGAAGACTAAACAAAAATTTTTAATATTTTTTAACTTGATTGAGTAAATCTGCTGACTTGCAAAAATTCGGTATATATGAAGTATCGTAAGTTAGTTTTGGAATGATTTCGTAACATTTTATAAAGTTTGTTGTTAATGAAAAGTTGGGTACTCTGCCCCCATTTAGGCGAATCGTCTATATGAGAAGTTTAAACGAAAGTGTTTGCGACTGCAAAAAATTTGAGGTAATTTTTGTTTTGTTTTAGGGTTTTTTTTATATGTATGTATTGTTTGTATTGTTTTAGCATTTAATTATAATTCGATTGTAATGCCGGAATTGCTATAGGCCGGTCGGTTGCTCGGTCATTTTTACGTATACGAGGAACGAGTAAAATTTTGTTTTAAAAAGTCAACAACATAAAGAAGGCAAAAATAAACCACAGGGGGCTCGTCTGGTGTTATTGTTTATAGAGAGTGAGTCGTCAGTTGTATGATGATGTTTTTTTTTTTGCATTTAGTATAAAAATTTCTTGTTTATTGTATCTGTATCTGTAAATTTGCATATGTCTGCTGATCCTATGTCTGTATTTTAGTATTTTTTCAAATAAATATTGGAAAGAGCTCGACGGCGGCTGTCAGTGTTCATGAGTTTTGTTTGTTGCGTTCTTTTTTTGTTCGAAATTTTTTTGTGGGATTGTTGTTTAGTTTGTTGAGTTTTTGTTTTTAATTTTATTATTTTAATTTTTGCACAAAGTTCAAAAATTGTTATTTCAGGCCGTGTAGAATGAAATGAATGAATTGTTGTCTGCCGCATTAATTGAATTGTTTAAATGAGTGAATGAGTGGTTGGTTTGCATTCGTTTTTGTAGATATTTTTATTTGTTTTGCGATACATTTCAAAATGTTTGTGGAAATTACCTTAATTGTAATTTAATAGTTTAGAAAATTATTTCAAGAGCAATAAAATATTTATTAATAAAATAAATTATGCATATAAAGTGTTTAGAGAATAACTACAATTTATATGAGAATTAAATCAATTAAAAATAATTGTATTTAATAAACTTAATAGTTTAACTACATCAAGTCGATAATTAATTTTTCTAAGAGGCAGATAGATTTTGAAAACGATAACTAGAACTTTTAAAATCTTAATATTTTCTTTAGTATTTTTCATAAAGAAAATCTTGTTGTTATCGATAACAAGAATTTTCTATAGAAAATCTTTTTGTCGATAACAGGATTTCTATAGAAAATCGTGTTAAAAATTTTTTATTTTGTATATTTTTTATCGAAAATTTTTGTATAGAAAAATTTTCACTAAAAATATTTTTATCGAAAAATTTTTTTTATAAAAAATAGAAAAATATTTTTATGGACAATTTTTCTATAGAAAAATTTTTTTTAACGAAAAATTTCTATAGAAAATTTTTTTTATTAAAAATTTTCTATAGAAAAATTTTTTATAGAAAAAATTTTTTAAGGAAAATTTTCTATAGAAAAATTTTCGTTAAAAAAAAAAAAATTTTCTATAGAAAAATTTTTTTTAACGAAAATTTTTCTACAGAAAAATTTTTTTTAACGAAAATTTTTCTATAGAAAAATTTTTTTTAACGAAAATTTTTCTATAGAAAATTTTTTTTTTAACGAAAATTTTTCTATAGAAAATTTTTCTATAGAAAACATTTTTTTAATGAAAATTTTTCTATAGAAAAATTTTTTTAACAAAAATTTTTCTATAGAAATATTTTTTTTAACGAAAATTTTTCTATAGAAAAATTTTTTTTAACGAAAATTTTTCTATAGAAAAATTTTTTTTAACGAAAATTTTTCTATAGAAAAATTTTTTTTAACGAAAATTTTTCTATAGAAAAATTTTTTTTAACGAAAATTTTTCTATAGAAAAATTTTTTTTAACGAAAATTTTTCTATAGAAAAATTTTTTTTAACGAAAATTTTTCTATAGAAAAATTTTTTTTAACGAAAATTTTTCTATAGAAAAATTTTTTTTAACGAAAATTTTTCTATAGAAAAATTTTTTTAACGAAAATTTTTCTATAGAAAAATTTTTTTGAACAAAAATTTTTCTATAGAAAAATTTTTTTTAACGAAAATTTTTCTATAGAAAAAAATTTTTTAACGAAAATTTTTCTATAGAAAAAAATTTTTTAACGAAAATTTTTCTATAGAAAAATTTTTTTAACGAAAATTTTTCTATAGAAAAATTTTTCTTAACGAAAATTTTTCTATAGAAAAATTTTTCTTAACGAAAATTTTTCTATAGAAAAATTTTTCTTAACGAAAATTTTTCTATAGAAAAAATTTTTTTAACGAAAATTTTTCTATAGAAAAATTTTTTTTAACGAAAATTTTTCTATAGAACAATTTTTTTTAACGAAAATTTTTCTATAGAAAAATTTTTTTTAACGAAAATTTTTCTATAGAAAAATTTTTTTTAACGAAAATTTTTCTATAGAAAAATTTTTTTTAACGAAAATTTTTCTATAGAAAAATTTTTTTTAACGAAAATTTTTCTATAGAAAAATTTTTTTTAACGAAAATTTTTCTATAGAAAAATTTTTTTTAACGAAAATTTTTCTATAGAAAAATTTTTTTTAACGAAAATTTTTCTATAGAAAAATTTTTTTTAACGAAAATTTTTCTATAGAAAAATTTTTTTTAACGAAAATTTTTCTATAGAAAAATTTTTTTTAACGAAAATTTTTCTATAGAAAAATTTTTTTTAACGAAAATTTTTCTATAGAAAAATTTTTTTTAACGAAAATTTTTCTATAGAAAAATTTTTTTTAACGAAAATTTTTCTATAGAAAAATTTTTTTTAACGAAAATTTTTCTATAGAAAAATTTTTTTTAACGAAAATTTTTCTATAGAAAAATTTTTTTTAACGAAAATTTTTCTATAGAAAAATTTTTTTTAACGAAAATTTTTCTATAGAAAAATTTTTTTTAACGAAAATTTTTCTATAGAAAAATTTTTTTTAACGAAAATTTTTCTATAGAAAAATTTTTTTTAACGAAAATTTTTTATAGAAAAATTTTTCTTAACGAAAATTTTCGTTAAGAAAAATTTTACTTAACGAAAATTTTTCTATAGAAAAATTTTTTTTAACGAAAATTTTTCTATAGAAAAATTTTTTTTAACGAAAATTTTTCTATAGAAAAATTTTTTTAACGAAAATTTTTCTATAGAAAAATTTTTTTTTAACGAAAATTTTTCTTTAACGAAAATTTTTCTATAGAAAAATTTTTTTATCGAAAATTTTTCTATAGAAAAATTTTTTTATCGAAAATTTTTCTATAGAAAAATTTTTTTATCGAAAATTTTTCTATAGAAACATTTTTTTATCGAAAATTTTTCTATAGAAAAATTTTTTTATCGAAAATTTTTCTATAGAAAAATTTTTTTATCGAAAATTTTTCTACAGAAAAATTTTTTTATCGAAAATTTTTCTATAGAAAAATTTTGTTATCGAAAACCTCATATTATTACCTATTTTACAAACATAATTCATAATAATTGCGTTTGTAAAATAGATAATAATGCGAAGCTTTCGGTCCTTCTAAAAGTAGGCATACTCCCTAACCAGCCGTCGAAACGCGTCGAGGAATTGGATTCCCCACAAACATTTTTTGGTTTTTATCAATAAATTGTCTGTTACATTAATAAATAAATATAACAGATCGAAATCGAATGCAAATAATTTTTCAATTTAAAAAATATGTTCGAAGAAAATATTTCTATAGAAAAACTTTTTGTCGAAAATTTTTCTTAGAAAAAAATTTTTGATCGAAAATTTTTCTATAGAAAGTTTTTTATATAGATACAATTTTTTATCGAAAATTTTTTTCTCAAATAGGATTTTTCTTTAGAAAATCTTTTTGTTGATAATCAAATTTTTCTTCAGAAAATCTTGTTGTCGATTCTTTGTATAGAAAATCCTGTGGTCGATTACAGGATTTTTCCTATAGAAAATCTTGCTGTCGAAAACAGGATTTTAATTTAGAAAAACTTACAGGCGATTTTAGGACTTTTCCTTCGAAATCAAAATTTTATAAGCACAAAAAACTGTCCTATTTTATTATAATCAAAAAATAAAATAAATAATCTTCTCAAAATTCTAATCCTCTTAGGCATAACCTGTAACATTGCATTTTGTGTTTTTCTGATGCAAATGTGTCTCGGCAATGTTGTCAAATTTCCTATAAATCATGTCATTCACTTCCTTCATTCCTCATACTGGCCGACTCAGATCAAAGACGCATCCGTAGACGCAAACAGACGAAAATTAATTACTACAGGATGAAATTAACAAATAGAAGCAAAAAAACGAAAAAATGGAAAATAAAACAATAACGTCCAAAATGAATAGAAAAACAAACATTTGCACTGATTTTTTTTCTCAGGAGTTAATGTAATGAAAAAATTCAAAAAAAAGGATAAAAAAGGATAATAGTAGTAGAACATTTGTATGTTTTAAAAAATAACCGTAAAAAAGGGTTGAATTAAAAAATGGGGAAAAAACATAACGCTCTCCAGAGAGTATTTGGGCATCAATGAGGGAGACGGAGAGAGAGAGAAGGAACCCAAAGGAACCCTAGCGACAAAAACAACAACAATAAGACAAACGACAAAGTCAAATAGTAAAAAATGATTGGGAAAATTTTTGCAAATGAACTAAAAATATACAAGAAACAAAAATCCTGTTCAAGTCTGATGATGAAGAAAAACAATTCCGAAAGCCAACCCATGAAGAATTCGTTAGGATAAACAACAAAAGGAGTAGGGATATGAAATAAAACTAAATAACAGGAGCAGAGCAGCAACAACAAAAATAACCCTTAAAAAAATAGAGCTACAAATCGATTAAATGAATGAGTAGATACAATAAGAAGGAATAATAGAAATAAAACAACAAGAAAATCTAAAGAAGAAATTCAATCAAAAAAATTTAAGGTTAAGCCGAATATAAAAAAAAGTATTAATTAATCAAGGAAGAGGAGTAGAGATTTTTGGTCAAAGATCAAAAAATTATAAGTAAAAGAAGAAAACCTTTAGTTTTTATTATAAGAAATAAAAGAAAAGAACACAATCGCTTTAGAACTTTGGAAGTACTTGACTTTTTTGTGTGACCTGAATAAAATTTGGTGAGTTTTTCTTCGTGATTTTTGAGAACTAATAGAATTTTGTGTGTATCTAATAATAAAAAATGATACACAAAAATTACAATAACAAAATAAGAGTGACAAGAAGAATATCCTGAGACATTTGAATGGGCGGTGGAATGTGTTTTTTTTGGAACAAAAACAAAAATAATACTTAACCTGGAAATAAACCAGAAAATATAAACATACGATAAATGTGGCAACAACTTAAGAGCAACAATCATCAAGGTAGATTTTGAGAGTTGCCAGACTCCATCGAAAACAAAATATTCTAAAAAAAGCTTTTTATATAAAAAACCTATTATCGAAAACAAGATTTTCTAGGAAAAATTCTGTTATCGATAACACAAGATTTTCTAAAGAAAAATCCTATTGCCGATAACACTAGAATTTCTAAATCCTGTTACACTATCCATAAAATATTTTTCTCGAAAATTTTTCAATAGAAAAATATTTTTATCGAAAATTTTTCTATAGAAAAATATTTTTATCGAAAATTTTTCTATCGAAAAATATTTTTGTCGGAAATTTTTCTATAGAAAAATATTTTTATCAAAAATTTTCTATAGAAAAATATTTTTATCGAAAAATTTTCAATAGAAAAATATTTTTATTGCAAATATTTCTATAGAAAAATATTTTTATCGAAAATATTTCTATAGAAAAATATTTTTATCGAAAATATTTTTATCGAAAATTTTTCTATAGAAAAATTTTTTTATCGAAAATTTTTCTATAGAAAAATATTTTTATCGAAAATTTTTCTATAGCAAAATATTTTTATCGAAAATTTTTCTATAGAAAAATATTTTTATCGAAAATTTTTCTATAGAAAAATATTTCTATCGAAAATTTTTCTATAGAAAAATATTTTTATAGAAAATTTTTTTATAGAAAATTTTTTTTATCAAAAATTTTTCTATAGAAAAATTTTTTTATCTAAAATTTTTCTATAGAAAAATTTTTTTATCGAAAATTTTTCTATAGAAAAATTTTTTTATCGAAAATTTTTCTATAGAAAAATTTTTTTATCGAAAATTTTTCTATAGAAAAATTTTTTTATCGAAAATTTTTCTATAGAAAAATTTTTTTATCGAAAATTTTTCTATAGAAAAATTTTTTTATCAAAAATTTTTCTATAGAAAAATTTTTTTATCGAAAATTTTTCTATAGAAAAATTTTTTTATCAAAAATTGTTCTGTAGAAAAATTTTTTTATCGAAAATTTTTCTATAGAAAAATTTTTTTATCGAAAATTTTTCTATATAAACATTTTTTTATCGAAAATTTTTCTATAGAAAAATTTTTTTATCGAAAATTTTTCTATAGAAAAATTTTCGATAAAAAAATTTCTATAGAAAAATTTTTTTATTGAAAATTTTTCTATAGAACAATTTTTTTATCAAAAATTTTTCTATAGAAACATTTTTTTATCGAAAATTTTTCTATAGAAAAATTTTTTTATCGAAAATTTTTCTATAGAAAAATTTTTTTATCGAAAATTTTTCTATAGAAAAATTTTTTTATCGAAAATTTTTCAATAGAAAAATTTTTTTATCGAAAATTTTTCTATAGAAAAATTTTTTTATCGAAAATTTTTCTATAGAAAAATTTTTTTATCGAAAATTTTTCTATAGAAAAATTTTTTTATCGAAAATTTTTCTATAGAAAAATTTTTTTAAAGAAAATTTTTCTATATAAAAATATTTTTATCGAAAATTTTTCTATAGAAAAATATTTTTATCGAAAATTTTTCTATAGAAAAATATTTTTATCGAAAATTTTTCTATATAAAAATATTTTTATCGAAAATTTTTCTATAGAAAAATATTTTTATCGAAAATTTTTCTATAGAAAAATATTTTTATCGAAAATTTTTCTATAGAAAAATATTTTTATCGAAAATGTTTCTATAGAAAAATATTTTTATCGAACATTTTCCTATAGAAAAATATTTTCACCGAAAATTTTTTTATAAAAAAATATTTTTATCGAAAATTTTTCTATAGAAATATATTTTTATCAAAAACATTTCTATAGAAAAATATTTTTATCGAAAATGTTTCTATAGAAAAATATTTTTATCGAACATTTTCCTATAGAAAAATATTTTCACCGAAAATTTTTTTATAAAAAAATATTTTTATCGAGGATTTTTCTACAGAAAAATACTTTTATCGAAAATTTTTCTATAGAAAAATATTTTCATCGCAAATGTTTCTATAGAAAAATATTTTTATCGAAAATTTTTCCATAGAAAAATATTTTTATCGAAAATTTTTCTATAAAAAAATATTTTCTATAGAAAAATTTTCTACAGAAAATTTTTTCACCGACAATTTTTGTACCGAAAAATATTTTTATCGAAAATTTTTTTATAGAAAAATATTTTTATCGAAAATTTTTCTATAGAAAAATATTTTTATCAAAAAGTTTCTGTAGAAAAATATTTTATCGAAAATTTTTCTATAGAAAAAATAATTTTATTGAAAATTTTTCTATAGAAAAATATTTGTATCGAGGATTTTTCTATAGAAAAATATTTTTATCGAAAATGTTTCAATAGAAAAATATTTTTATCGAAAATTTTTCTATAGAAAAATATTTTTATCGAAAATTTTTCCATAGAAAAATATTGTTATCGAAAATTCTTCTATAGAAAAATATTGTTATCGAAAATTTTTATATAGAAAAATATTGTTATCGAAAATTTTTCTATAGAAAAATAGTTTCATCGAAAATTTTTGTAAGAAAAATATTTTTATCGAAAATTTTTCTATAGAAAATATTTTTATCTAAAATTTTTCTATAGAAAAATATTTTTATCGCAAATAGAAAATAGAAAAGTTTTTCTATAGAAAAATATTTTTATCGAAAATTTTTCTATAGAAAAATATTTTTATCTAAAATTTTTTAATAGAAAAATATTTTTATCGCAAATAGAAAATAGAAAAGTTTTTCTATAGAAAAATATTTTTATCGAAAATTTTTCTATAGAAAAATATTTTTATCGAAAATTTTTCTATAGAAAAATATTTTTATCGAACATTTTTCTATAGAAAAATGTTTTTACATAAAATTTTTTTATAGAAAATATTTTAATTGAAAATTTTTCTATAGAAAAATATTTTCATCGAAAATTTATTTCTTTTTATATAATATTAACGAGTTAATTCCAGAATATTCTTTGAAGTTATTTCCTTGACATTCCTTGATCCGGCATCCTTTTAAGGATCTACGTGTTTGTAACGCACATGCGATTAAACGTAAACTTTCATATGTCAAGTATTTTCTTTACAGCCAAAATGTCTTGCATACAAAATCATATAATTTGAACATAACAAACTTTATCCAATATAAAACTGTAGGAAAACTTGCGACAACAGAAAAGGATAATAAAAAAGGAACAAAACAGAAACGATTGACGACAAGGATTTTCTCCAACTACGAGGACCATAATAAACTGGACGACAAGAATATTTAATCTGAGTGTATAATAATTATTCTCTTATTTTTATAGACTCTCAAAAATGTTACAAGATTTTCATATTTTTATTCAAAGTTGAGAGAGAAGAAATAGAAAAGTTTTGTTTAATAACTCTCAATGGAGCCCACACGACGACGACAATGACGACGAGTAGAATGGGCACGTCTTTTTAGAAGGCGCACGTATTTAGAATTTTTTATTCGTTTCCTATACCTTAGATATAAACCCACAGCTTCTGTGAATGTTTGTTTTAGTTTTGATTTTAGATTCTAAAAATTTGGATAGATACATATCTTTTGTATTGACTGAGAAATGCATATTCCGAGTTTAACCCTCAACTATAAAAAGACAATAGAAAACCCCACACAAATTATTTAACTTCAAGAGTAAAAGGTAAAAATTGGAGAAGTTTTTCTAAGGGTGTTTAAAGAAAGAAGTTACCTACTCCAAAAACTATGAG
The DNA here is from genome assembly GCA_933228675.1 of Stomorhina lunata. Taxonomy (NCBI): domain Eukaryota; kingdom Metazoa; phylum Arthropoda; class Insecta; order Diptera; family Rhiniidae; genus Stomorhina; species Stomorhina lunata. The sequence continues at coordinate 127,560,694 of OW121740.1, forward strand.
ATAAAAACTCTCGAAAGTGGGCAATAAAGAAAGAAAAGTTTACAGATACAAAAGAAAACAAAAAACAAATGAATATTAAAAAGTTTAGGTTTTTAAAAAGGGATTAGAAGAACTTTTTTAGAGTGAAAATAGACAAAAATTTTTCAATATAAATTTTTAAACTAATAAAAACCAAAAGATTTTCCAAAGAAAAATCCTATTATCTATAGAAAAATTTTCGATAAAAAAATTTTTCTATAGAAAAATTTTCGATAAAAAAATTTTTCTATAGAAAAATTTTCGATAAAAAAATTTGTCTATAGAAAAATTTTCTATAGAAAAATTTTTCTATAGAAAAACTTTCGATAAAAAATTTTTTCTATAGAAAAATTTTCGATAAAAAAAAATTTTTCTATAGAAAAATTTTCAATAAAAAATTTTTTCTATAGAAAAATTTTCGATAAAAAAATTTTTCTATAGAAAAATTTTCGATAAAAAAATTTTTCTATAGAAAAATTTTCGATAAAAAAATTTTTCTATAGAAAAATTTTCGATAAAAAAATTTTTCTAAAGAAAAATTTTCGATAAAAAAATTTTTCTATAGAAAAATTTTCGATAGATAAAAAAATTTTCTATACAAGAATATTCGATAAAAAAATGTTTCTATACAAAGATTGTCGATAAAAATTTTTTAATAAAAAAATTTTCGATAAAAAATTTTACTGTAGAAAAATTTTCGACAAAAAAATTTTTCTATAGAAAAATTTTCGATAAAAAAATTTTTCTATAGAAAAATTTTCGATAAAAAAATTTTTCGATAGAAAAATTTTCGATAAAAAAATTTTTCGATAGAAAAATTTTCGATAAAAAAATTTTTCGATAGAAAAATTTTCGATAAAAAAATTTTTCTATAGAAAAATTTTCGATAAAAAAATTTTTCTATAGAAAAATTTTCGATAAAAAAATTTTTCTATAGAAAAATTTTCGATAAAAAAAAATTTTTCTATAGAAAAATTTTCGATAAAAAAAAATTTTTCTATAGAAAAATTTTCGATAAAAAAATTTTTCTATAGAAAAATTTTCGATAAAAAAATTTTTCTATAGAAAAATTTTCGATAAAAAAATTTTTCTATACAAAAATTTTCGATAAAAAAATTTTTCTATACAAAAATTTTCGATAAAAAAATTTTTCTATACAAAAATTTTCGATAAAAAAATTTTTCTATACAAAAATTTTCGATAAAAAAATTTTTCTATACAAAAATTTTCGATAAAAAAATTATTCTATAGAAAAATGTTCGATAAAAAAATTTTTCTATAGAAAAATGTTCGATAAAAAAATTTTTCTATAGAAAAATTTTCGATAAAAAAATTTTTCTATAGAAAAATTTTCGATAAAAAAATTTTCTATAGAAAAATTTTCGATAAAAAAATTTTTCTATAGAAAAATTTTCGATAAAAAAATTTTTCTATAGAAAAATTTTCGATAAAAAAATTTTTCTATAGAAAAATTTTCGATAAAAAAATTTTTCTATAGAAAAATTTTCGATAAAAAAATTTTTCTATAGAAAAATTTTCGATAAAAAAATTTTTCTATAGAAAAATTTTCGATGAAAAAATTTTTCTATAGAAAAATGTTCGATAAAAAAATTTTTCTATAGATAAAAAAATTTTCTATACAAGAATATTCGATAAAAAAAAATGTTTCTATACAAAGATTGTCGATAAAAAATTTTCGATAAAAAAATTTTCGATAAAAAATTTTACTGTAGAAAAATTTTCGACAAAAAAATTTTTCTATACAAAAATTTTCAACAAAAAACATTTTTCTATACAAAAATTTTCGACAAAAAACATTTTTCCATTGAAAAATTTCCGATAAAAAATTTTTCTATAAAAAAATCCAATTATCGACAATAAGATTTTCTGAAAAAATCCTATTATTGACAGCAACATTTTCTAAAGAAAAATTCTGTTATCGACATCAAAATTTCTTAAAGAAAAACTATGTTATTGACATCAAAATTTTTTTAAGAAAAATCCTGTTATCAACAAGATTTTCTATAGAAAAATCCTGTTATCGACAACAAGATTTTCTATTGAAAAATCCTGTTATCGACATTAAGATTTTTTAAAGAAAAATCCTGTTATCGACAAAAAAAATTATGTAGGAGGTTGTGAGTTGAGTCAGGCATATATATCATAATAAAAAATCACTCAATATTTTGAAATTTCTATTTACAAAATATTTCAAAATAAGCTCCAGTAAATTCTTATCTTGTTATATTTCATTCTGGTATTTTTTTTATAAATTATTAAAAGTATTTTTCAGTAGCAATAAAATGCAATTTAACAAGTGTAGTTTCAATTTGAAAACAAAATATTTTTCTTTTGATTATATTTCTTTTCATTTCATATTTTTACTGATAAGAAATTTGTAATGAAGAATAAGTGAAGAAAGTGAACACAAATGACTTTAATTTATTTTGTCTCGTAGTAGTTACCTCCTATTAAAAATTATGTTAGTACAAGTGTTTTTTTTTATTGCGGTTTCATTGGAGTGATAAGAAAAATATAAATTATAGAATTAACAAATCATTCCTCTGTCTATCTTTGTCACTTAATGTGAGGGTAAAGTAAGAAACGTGCAAATAATATTGACAAGTTCATTTGCTAAAAATTGATAAAGTTATGATGACTAATCATTTCTTAATCATTAAGAATGTAAAAAAGATAAAACGAATATCTCTAATAGTATTTAATGAATTGAAAAGAAAATTTTCAAATTGAAATTTATTTTGTTTGTAATTCTGCCAGAGGAAGTGATTGTCTTAAATACTTCCGTTTTCTGTCAAATACACAAAATTTGCTTTACACAATATTTACATAGAAAAACGGAAAAAATAAGAAAAAATAAGATTTTTTATAACATCGAGAATGTCTGTACAACAATTTCGATACCGACATCAAAATTTTCTTAAGATAGATCTTGTTGTCGACATTAAAATTTCCCAAAGCAAAATTTCTTCTAAACGACATCAAGATTTTCAAAAGAAAAATTTTATTATCGACATCAAGATTTTCTAGAGAAAAATCCTGTTATCGTCATCAAGGTTTTCAAATTAAATCTCACATTATCGACATCAAGATTCTCTAAAGAAAAATCCTGTTATCGACATTAAGACCTTCTAAAGAAAAATTTTGTTATCGACAAAAAGATGTTGTCAAGAAAAATCATGTTATCGACAACAAGAATTTCTAACGAAAAATCTTGTTATCGACAACAAGATTTCCTAAAGAAAAACCTGTAATCGACAACACGATTTTCTCAGAAAAAAATTTTGTTATCTAAAGAAAAATTCTGTTATCGACGAAAAGATTTTGTAAAAAAAAACATGTTATCAACAACAAGTATTTCTAAAGAAAAACTCTGTTATCGACACCAAAATTGTCTAAACAAAAAACCTATTATCGACAACAAGATTTTTTCTACGAGAAATCCCGTTATCGACAATAAGATTTTCTCTACTAAAAATCCTGTTATCGACAACAAGATTTTCTATAGAAAATTTCTGTTATCGATGACAAGATTTTCTATAGAAAATTTCTGCTATCGATAACAAGATTTTCTATAGAAAATTTCTGTTATCGATAACAAGATTTTCTATAGAAAATTTCTGTTATCGATAACAAGATTTTCTAAAGAAAATTTCTGTTATCGATAACAAGATTTTCTATAGAAAATTCCTGTTATCGATAACAAGATTTTCTATAGAAAATTCCTGTTATCGATAACAAGATTTTCTATAGAAAATTTCTGTTATCGATAACAAGATTTTCTATAGAAAATTTCCGTTATCGATAACAAGATTTTCTATAGAAAATTTCCGTTATCGATAACAAGATTTTCTATAGAAAATTTCTGTTATCGATAACAAGTTTTTTTTATGGAAAATTTCTGTTATCGATAACAAGATTTTCTATAGAAAATTTCTGTTATCGATAACAAGATTTTCTATAGAAAATTTCTGTTATCGATAACAAGATTTTCTATAGAAAATTTATGTTATCGATAACAAGATTTTCTGTAGAAAATTTCTGTTATCGATAACAAGATTTTCTATAGAAAATTTCTGTTATCGATAACATGATTTTCTATAGAAAATTTCTGTTATCTATAACAAGATTTTCTATAGAAAATTTCTGTTATCGATAACAAGATTTTCTATAGAAAATTTCTGCTATCGATAACAAGATTTTCTATAGAAAATTTCTGTTATCGATAACAAGATTTTCTATAGAAAATTTCTGTTATCGATAACAAGATTTTCTATAGAAAATTTCTGTTATCGATAACAAGATTTTCTATAGAAAATTTCTGTTATCGATAACAAGATTTTCTATAGAAAATTTCTGTTATCGATAACAAGATTTTCTATAGAAAATTTCTGTTATCGATAACAAGATTTTCTATAGAAAATTTCTGTTATCGATAACAAGATTTTCTATAGAAAATTTCTGCTATCGATAACAAGATTTTCTATAGAAAATTTCTGCTATCGATAACAAGATTTTCTATAGAAAATTTCTGCTATCGATAACAAGATTTTCTATAGAAAATTTCTGTTATCGATAACAAGATTTTCTATAGAAAATTTCTGTTATCGATAACAAGATTTTCTAAAGAAAATTTCTGTTATCGATAACAAGATTTTCTATAGAAAATTTCTGTTATCGATAACAAGATTTTCTATAGAAAATTTCTGTTAACGATAACAAGATTTTCTATAGAAAATTTCTGTTATCGATAACAAGATTTTCTATAGAAAATTTCTGTTATCGATAACAAGATTTTCTATAGAAAATTTCTGTTATCGATAACAAGATTTTCTATAGAAAATTTCTGTTATCGATAACAAGATTTTCTATAGAAAATTTCTGTTATCGATAACAAGATTTTCTATAGAAAATTTCTGTTATCGATAACAAGATTTTCTATAGAAAATTTCTGTTATCGATAACAAGATTTTCTATAGAAAATTTCTGCTATCGATAACAAGATTTTCTATAGAAAATTTCTGTTATCGATAACAAGATTTTCTATAGAAAATTTCTGTTATCGATAACAAGATTTTCTATAGAAAATTTCTGCTATCGATAACAAGATTTTCTATAGAAAATTTCTGTTATCGATAACAAGATTTTCTATAGAAAATTTCTGTTATCGATAACAAGATTTTCTAAAGAAAATTTCTGTTATCGATAACAAGATTTTCTATAGAAATTTTCTGTTATCGATAACAAGATTTTCTATAGAAAATTTTCATTAAAAAACTATTAGTAATTAAAACATTTGAGTCATTTTTTAAGGCGTTTTTTTTTTCTTTTTGTTTATTTCTTATTGTTTATAATATTTTTTATATTCTACTGATACATTTTTATAGTGTTTTGTTTAACAAATAAAAAATTGAGGTACGATGTATTAAAATGACTATAATTCTGCCTAGTTTTCAAATTTATTATGTCCATTATATTGATAACATTTAACCCCATAAGAAGTAATTATAAGGTTTTTTATAAATATTTTTATTTTTTATATACAATATAATAACAAAAAAATTTGTTAACGAATCACTTCACTTTCACCGCTTTCAAATGTTATTCTAATTATAACTAAAATTTGATTAATTTCATTGCAACAAAGTATTAAATAATATAAAATAATTTAATTTCAACCTAAATAATTTGAAAAGGGTGTTAATTGCAAATTAGTTCCATGAATAATGTAACTTTATAAATATCTTATTTTAACTTTAATATCAATTAACTTAAATTATTTTCTTAAATCTTTCCCTTTTCCTTTAAGCTCTAGGGGAAAAGTACAACAACAATTGCATAATTTCAAGGTCGTAATGTAAACGAGACAAATTGACTTAATTTTCTTGGTTGTCTGATGTTTCCTCCCATTTCTTCTTTTTTAAAGACTTTTACGGAATATCCCACAAAAATGGTCAATGTAATGCTGACTATTTGTATTATGTCCTCCTATAAAAGTGGGTGCACTTTATGCTTTTTTCATTATTTTTGTAATTTTTTTTAATTCTTTAAAGAAAACAATAAAATTATACCAACTGTCTAGACATGTTTCTTATACAAAGAGGAAAATACTAAAAGACTAATTGGGAGTTGCCAGGAATGGGGTCAAATTAGAGAAAAAGCAATTAAACTTTTTTCTTATTTTTAGGAATTAAAAAAAGTCTTAAATTTTTCTATAAATTACTTATCATCAAGAGCTGGAATGAAGATGTTTTATTCGACAGAAGTAAGTGATGTCGAAAATAGGGGTTGTCTTTATATAAATTTGGGGTTGATAAAGAAATTATTCTTTATAAAATCTTGTAAATGATAGGACGTTTTTAGAAAATTGTTTCGATAAAATTATTTTTCTTTAAAAAATTATCATGTTGATCGATAACAATATTTTTTTTAAAAGTCGTGTCGATAAGAAGTCGATAACAAAAATTACGGTATTCAGTGTCCAAATATTGATGTCGGTAACAGAAATTTTCTTGTTATCGATAACAGAAATTTTCTATAGAAAGTCTGTTATCGATAACAGAAATTTTCTATAGAAAATCTTGTTATCGATAACAGAAATTTTCTATAGAAAATCTTGTTATCGATAACAGAAATTTTCTATAGAAAATCTTGTTATCGATAACAGAAATTTTCTATAGAAAATCTTGTTATCGATAACAAAAATTTTCTATAGAAAATCTTGTTATCCATAACAGAAATATTCTATAGAAAATCTTGTTATCGATAACAGAAATTTTCTATAGAAAATCTTGTTATCGATAACAAAAATTTTTTACAGAAAATCGTGTTATCGGTAACAGACATTTTCTATAGAAAATCTTGTTATCGATAACAGAAATATTCTATAGAAAATCTTGTTATCGATAACAGAAATTTTCTATAGAAAATCCTGATATCGATAACAGAAATTTTCTATAGAAAATCTTGTTATCGATAACAGAAATTTTCTATAGAAAATCTTGTTATCGATAAAAAAAATTTTTTACAGAAAATCGTGTTATCGATAACAGACATTTTCTATAGAAAATCTTGTTATCGATAACAGAAATTTTGTATAGAAAATCTTGTTATCGATAACAGAAATTTTCTATAGAAAATCTTGTTATCGGTAACAGAAATTTTCTATAGAAAATCTTGTTATCGATAAAAGAAATTTTCTATAGAAAATCTTGTTATCGATAAAAGAAATTATCTATAGAAAATCTTGTTATCGATAACAGAAATTTTCTATAGAAAATCTTGTTATCGATAACAGAAATTTTCTGTAGAAAATCTTGTTATCGATAACAGAAATTTTCTATAGAAAATCTTGTTATCGGTAACAGAAACTTTCTACAGAACATCTTGTTATCGATAACAGAAATTTTCTATAGAAAATCTTGTTATCGATAACAGAAATTTTCTATAGAAAATCCTGATATCGATAACAGAAATTTTCTATAGAAAATCTTGTTATCGATAACAGAAATTTTGTATAGAAAATCTTGTTATCGATAACAGAAATTTTCTATAGAAAATCTTGTTATCGATAACAGAAATTTTCTATAGAAAATCTTGTTATCGATAACAGAAATTTTGTAGAGAAAATCTTGTTATCGATAACAGAAATTTTGTATAGAAAATCTTGTTATCGATAACAGAAATTCTGTATAGAAAATCTTGTTATCGATAACAGAAATTTTCTATAGAAAATCTTGTTATCGATAACAGAAATTTTGTATAGAAAATCTTGTTATCGATAACAGAAATTTTGTATAGAAAATCTTGTTATCGATAACAGAAATTTTCTATAGAAAATCTTGTTATCGATAACAGAAATTTTCTATAGAAAATCTTGTTATCGATAACAGAAATTTTCTATAGAAAATCTTGTTATCGATAACAGAAATTTTCTATAGAAAATCTTGTTATCGATAATAGAAATTTTCTTTAGAAAATCTTGTTATCGATAACAGAAATTTTCTTTAGAAAATCTTGTTATCGATAACAGAAATTTTCTATAGAAAATCTTGTTATCGATAACAGGAATTTTCTATAGAAAATCTTGTTATCGATAGCATAAATTTTCTACCGAAAATCTTGTTATCGATAACAGAAATTTTCTATAGAAATTTTGTTATCGATAACAGAAATTCTATAGAAAATCATGTTATCGATAACAGAAATTTTCTATAGAAAATCTTGTTATCGAAAACAGAAATTTTCAATAGAAAATCTTCTTATCGATAACAGAAATTTTCTATAGAAAATCTTGTTATCGATAACAGAATTTTTTTTTAGAAAATTTTGTGATCGATAACAATATTTTTCTTTAGAAAATCTTGTTATCGATAACATAATTTTTCTTTAGAAAATATTGTGATAGATAACAGGATTTTTCTTTAGAAAATCTTGTTATCGACAACAGGATTTTACTTTAGAAAATCTTGTTATCGATAACAGGATTTTTCTTGACAAAATCTTCTTGTCGATAACAGGATTTTTCTTCAGAATATCTTGTTCCCGATAACAGGATTTTTCTTCAGAAAATCTTGTTATTTATAAAAGGACTTTTCTTTAGAAAATCTTGTTATCGATATCTGGATTTTCCTTTAGAAAATCTTCATGTCGATAACAGAAAATCTTTTTTTCTCAAACAGAATTTTTTCTTAACAAAATCTTGTCGATAACAGGAAATTCCAAATAAATAAAATATCATGTTTTTATTATACCTTAAACCAGAATATAATTCAATATTTCTTCAACATTTTTTTTTTGTTTTTTTAATTAATTAGTAAACATAAAAAAACTTAATTTTGATTACTAAATTAACCAGTGAAAACCCCGTCATAAATTATAAACATTAAATTTAAAAATATCTAATTTTAGTTCATTTCTTTTCTTTATTTTTGTTAATTCCCGCTCAAATCAAAAAGAGAAAGTATTTAATGTTTAATACACCACCAATAAACACTAAAGCAACAAAATATAAAAAAAAAAACTTTTTAAACAAATAAATAAAAACAAAATAAAGAAATGAAAAATAAACTAAAAGATTTAAAGTTTGTATAATTTGACAGTGTTGCCAGCAGTTATGACATAATTTCAAAATCTGTATCTATAAATTACTAATTAAAATTTAAATTCATTTACTAATTAAGTCTCAAATTCTTGTAATTACATTTCAAATTCCCAAGAATTTTATTTTAACTATAAAACAAAAAATATTCAAAACTATGAAAATGTTATTTAAAAACTTTAATTAATGATTCAACAATTCTTTAAATTCTGATTTTTTATATGAATTTTTTTAATTTATTCATTAAATAGTCATTGCATGTGCTTTATTCACACATTCATTCATTCATTCGTTCATTTATTCTTTAAAATTTCAATTTTTTATAAACCAAAAATTTCATTTCTTGTTTAAAATGCGCTAAATTTAGTTGCATGAAAAAATTGTACAGGCGAATGAGTATGAATGATATTATTTTGTAGGTCAGGGTCTCTTTGTAAATTGTTTCGAGTATATAACGAATGCAAATCAGGGTTTTGATAAAATGTTTGTCAACTTAAATTTGGCATTCAAAGATAAGTGTCGCTATAATAGATAGATATTTGTTGATTTATGATAGGCGCTATTTTAAATTTATGAAAAGCTACTTTTAAATTCCTAATTGAATTGTATTTAAAATTTTAGTGAATGGGTGTTTTGTTGTATGTAGAAGAGTTTGCCTTAAAACTTTCTGATAATTATATCGTAAATTGATTGAGGCGTTTTCTTTTTTTAATGGAATAATCTGTGATGGTAATATGGTATATTAAATATATTTAAAACTATGGATTTAGTAGTTTTTTCAAATGAATCCGTCGAAGAATGTATCATTCAAATCATATTTTAATTGGACAATAACAAAAATGGTATCAATCTTAAGACAAATAGGTATACCAAATTACCCGCAATTAAAATATAAGGAATAAAAAGCATTAACGCCTGTAGCCCTAAAATGATCACAATTAAGAACTAACAGTTATTTGTTCGAACCTTACACTTTACAATTACAACTACACCATTTTTAATTGTAATTGAGAAATTTTTAAATTGAATTGAGAAATTTTCAATTGAAATTGAGAATTTCCAATTGAAATTGAGAAATATTCAATTGGAATTGAGAATTTTCAATTGAAATTTGGAAATTTTAAATTGAAATTGAGACTTTTCAATTTAAATTGAAAAATATTCAATTGAAATTGAGAATTTTCAGTTGAAAATGAGAAATTTTCAATTAAAATTGAGAAATTTTCAATTGATATTGAGAATTTTTCAATTAAAAATTGAAATTTATCAATTTAAAAAATCAACCTCATTTTCAATTGGGCTTTTCTCAATTTCAATTGAAAAATTCTCAATTTCAATTTAAAAATTCTCAATTTCAATTGAGAATTTCTCATTTTCAATTGGGCTTTTCTCAATTTCAATTAAAAAATTCTCAATTTCAATTGAAAATTTCTCAATTTCAACTGAATGTTTCTCATTTCCAATTAGGGTTTTCTCAATTTTAATTGAAAATTTCTCATTTTTAATTGAAAATTTTCAATTTCAATTGAAAATTTCTCAATTTCAAATGAAAATTCTCAAATTCAATTGAAAATTTCCAATTTTCAATTGAAAATTCTCAATTTCACTTGAAAATTTCTCAATTTCAATTGAATATTCTCAATTTAAATTGAATATTTTTCAATTTCAATTGAATTGATATTTGTTTAAATGTAAAGCTCCAAAAAGTCCATATAACAATTTTGGATGACTGGAAAGTTTTGTTGATCGAAAACCGATAGTCTAACATCATCAAATGAACTTGGTAACATATCGGGAATAAATATATGGGTATGAGAAAGACATGTTCAAAAAAGCTGTCACACCCGACCTCACAATCAATCAAAAACAAAAAGGAAATTATGATTCTGAGCAGTTTTAAGAGCTTAATTGCTTTATACCGTAGTTTAATCAATTGTCAGAAAAATGGAATACACCCGATGAACTGAGCTACACTTAGATTTAATGCTGATGCAATTAGAAGGATTTAATAAAAATACGCCCATCCTGTACGTTATCCTGTATGGTCTCCAAAAAAACTCCAGAGCGAACCAAATTCAGTCCTGAAGACACTAACTTGATGAACATAGCCAAATGCTAACAAGTTAAAAAATTTCTTCTGGCACGTCAGGGGAGGTGCCATCCTAACCACTATCTAATGGAGCTAGATCCCCCGAAGCTTGTCAGAAATGCCCTTTGTAGCATTCAGAAGAATGTCAGACAACACAGGATCTAGCCACTCAATATTACTTCATGCAAAACTGCTCTGGAAGATATTCATAAGAGCGTGGTTACCTCGATGTTAACAAGTTATCAGAGGAATGTTGTACTTAAAGGGAGCAGCAAATAAGATGTCTATTAAGGCAGTATGATCTATGTCGACAGACAGGCTACAAACAAGGCCATGGGTGACCTCAAAATTAGTCGTGTTAATTAGCTATCATTAGTTTATCAGCGCAGTATAGAGTATGACTTTGCTGGTTTCCTGGTCAATGCGACATCGAAAGCAATGAAATTGCAGACGAAGTTGCAAGTAGAGCTCGAACCAGGAACCGACGCCTGCGGTGACAGAAATAGCACCACCTATATGTCACATTTTCATGGGCATCAAGTCTTGGATCGGTGAGGAAACAGCAAAGAACTGGCATAACTTGGCTACTTGAAAAATATCTAGGACTCTATGGCCCAATTAAAATATACGCAACCTAAGTTTTTGCAGGGCCTTAGCTGAACCAGTCTCAGGAAATGCATAGGTTGCATATTATAGCTGGTCACTGCGCATTAAATTCTTGGCTAAGTAAGTGGGATGGAGAAAGCCAGGACATTTGCAGACTATGCTCGGACGGGGATTCTGTTATTGTCCTATACTCCAAAAGCAGAGACTTAAATTTCTAACAGTTTACAATGGATCCAATAATCTCCGAGTGTAGATGCCATTCTTCTGCCATCACCTTCCAAACCTGACCTAACCTTATGTTGTACTTGGTAGTCATCCTCCACCTATTGCGAAGGAAAAGAGAAATCTGCCAAGAACTAGTACGTTTTTATTGGCACTATTAATATCAGAATATTACAGACAGAAGTCTTACTTCACACTACACCAGAATAAATGCTACAATACCCAAAATATGCAGGATGTGGCAAAAACCCACGTGATAGCCAACACCTCTTCGAATGCACAGCAAATCCGACGCCCCTAACTTCAGATTTCTTATGGATTCACACTATTGAAGTGACAATTTTTGTATGGCTGGAATAAGATAAGATATGTGGACAACATTTATTTCTAAAAAAGTGCCACAGAAATAATGATAGAAATGCTAGTAGTTAGTGTTTGATGAAAGCACACTAGTTGAACAATTTCGTCTTCGTCTTATGGCGAAATAATAAACATTTGTCAGGGAAATATCATAATTTTTCAATTGTTTTGAAAATTTGATGCATTTGTATTTATATGTCAAATAGAATTTTGGTAAGGCAGGCGGTTCTTCGTACCGGAACGAATTGAAAATCTGAGGATTTCGACCAAGGACTGCCAATTATGCATCATTTCCAATAATAATTACCAACAATAATTTCAACAACAACAACTAGGTCTTATGGATTGCCATATTTGAAAACAGCATTTATAGGCCGCAATAAGGATCAGCACCAGATGTTACGTAGCGATCAAAAGCCTATTTATTGAAGGCATTGGTTAAATGCTAAAAAATTTTAAATATTTATCAATTAAAATTACCTAATACAATTTGAGAAAGGCGTGATTACAACGCAATCCGAGTAGAGGACACTGAAGGTAACTTAGATTCAAGACACAGGTCCAGACGGCCAAGCTGGCCAATATTTAATAGTTCAAAATTCATTTCGCCTGATGTCATATAAAATCCTGATCTTATATTAAAAAGTAAAAACCTCTTAAAATTACTTTTTGTATGGTATTTTGAAGAAGACTGCATCCACTAAAACATAGTCAAACGGAACAACTCATTGTTTTAGTCTTTTGCATCAAAGTCATGGCGATGCCTTATTTGACTAAAAATAAAAACATTCCAGGAAGTTAATTATTAAAGGAGTAAGATGACAACATCATTCCTTACCACTAAGAAATTTCTGGTAAAATTACCACCCATTGGTTGCAGTACAGGAGAAACTGCACATAATACTCTGTAAATTTATTCTTATTAATTTTTTACTATATAAACAAAAATAAACTAAACTTTATAATTATTACAACTTTCCCAGAAAAATACCAACTAAATTTCAAAGTATTTTTTAGTTTTTTTATTTACATTCCATTAAACTTGTCTTCTCGTCGTAAAACACTTTTGTTTACATTTTTTTTCTTCTGTATAAAATACAAATGTCATTTTCGTTTTCTCTCAAAACAAATGGTGAATTTGAGATAAACAACAAATCAGATAGAGAAACTCACCATAGCGGAAAAGAGAACGAAACCAAAACAAAGAATAAACAAAGCAGATGTGGAAGTAATGAAATGAAAATTAAAGAACGTAGTCAGTATAGAAAATAAGGCGGCGGCCAAATGCAATGAAAGAACAAGTGCTACTGTTTTATATAAGATTTTTAGAATTTGGCTCTTTTTTTACAAATACATATGGGCAAATCCGAAAAACATTAAACCAAGGACAAAATTTTAAAACTGTCAAAATCACATATTTGTGTTTATGGAAAAATTTACCATCCAATCCTTTCTTTTCTCTCCAATTGCACTTGGTTCGTAATGAGAACTTATAGTATGCTTCACATTAGGCTAAAAATATATATAGATGTTAATATAGAATTTACAGAATAATATGTACCGGAAAGTGCGTAGATTCCGTCACAAAATGATATTTATAAAATACAAAATTTACGAACAAATGTCTGTCTTATTCATAAAGCAATAACACTGTATTTTTGGGACACTCTAAGAGCTAGTCGCAGCATTCTTGGGACGAAAAATAAAAAGTCATTCTTTTTTATTTTTTGTAGCGTCCGTCACAGCATTTTAAAAGTGAATATCTTTTTCTTATAAAACAAGTGTGTAAATTAACAAATGCCATTTGAGAGCACAATCGGTGGGTTAATATTCTTAGAAATCTGTGTAAAGATATCTCGTGTAAAACGACAATGGTATTCATTTACGTACAACAAAATCCGTACAAATTTATCGTCCGTCACGCATGATTGGCACATTTTGCAAATAAAAATTATCAAAAACAATGTTTCGTTTTGATAAATAAAATAATAAATATCACTCAATAATAGTATCGCAGTTATAACAACAGTGGAACTATTGAGAATATTGTATACATAATCAGAAAATGTCGTAAAGCTTATGGATTTCTAGACAATGTGTGGACTTCTAAATTAATAACAAGTCCAAAAAAATTTGAGAATTTTTAACTCGAACATCATATGGTTGTGAGACATCAAATGCACCTCTGTGTGATCTAAAAGCAGGCCAGTTAGTCATAAACAAGTGTTTGCGTAAAATTATAAGAATATTTTAATTAAACGTCATTTTAAGTAAAGCATAACGCTTCTGAGCAACAAAACAGAAACCAACAATTCAAGAAAGGAAGGAATTAAAATGGTGATATATAGATCATACCTTAAGAAAGTCAAGAAGCGACGTTGAAGACTGAGAAGAGGTAGGCACCTGGAAAAGGTCGACGCAAGTAGAATCAGTTCGAATGGTTTATAGCTGGGGTAAAATAAGATTTAAAAATGTATGTATACTTCAATTGTAACTGAATGCATCTCTCAGAAGTAGAAAGCTATTATATATCGTCGTGCGGGAGTTTATGTGCTCTATCCGCCATTTTACACATTTTGAGTTAAAGATGCCACTTTAGGTTTTCGACCCAAAACTTTTCAAATCTGCTTTTTGCTTTCGTCTACCTCGTCTAGTTTTTGAAAGAAAATAATGTCTGTTTTGCTCTATACCTTCAAAGCTTATTTTTTGTGCTATTTTGCTCTAAACGCCAAATATATGGTATAAAAATCTCAAAATTTTATCGTATAGTTTTTTTTAGAAAAATTAGGTTACAACTTTAAGATCGATTTTCTCAAAATGCATTTTTGGCGTATAGAGCACATAAACTCCCGCATGAAGATATGTCGATAGTAGTACAAAACCTTCTAATTTTGTATAAGCAAATACATATACATTACAATATACATATACATATATTGTAAGTTCTGGCTCATTATGAATCTTTTGAACTTCTGGGAATGTCTCTGTTGAGATCCCATCTTTTAAAAAGCAAGATTAAATAGTCATAAATTAAGCCTTCATTGTCTTGTGATTGACTGTGAATGAAATGAATTTTTCTACTTAAAACAAACATATGTTCAACCTTAGAAATTCTGATGAAATTGTACCACCTGAGTTTTTAAAACTTCTTCATGTTTGTATTTATATACATAGAAGACAAATATCGCCTGCATGCATGAACAGTTTTCCAAAAAATTTTATATTTTTGAGATCATCTACATAGATTTTAAATAGCAGTTGTCCTAGTACGCTTCCCTGAGGTATGTTGTGATCTACTAAACCAAAGGCTTTCGACAAATAAGAAAAAAAGATAAATAAATAAATTTGGGACTGTTATTTTATTTCTTACAAGAATGATCCCTATATTTTTGTATAAAATCAGATTGTTATTTCAAATACCTCCCATAAGAATAGCTTTCTGGAATAGAGATTTTGGTACTTTATAAACTCAAAACTAATTTCATTTGCGAGAAGTGTTGCATAAAGACTACTTATAGAAGACGAAATCAGTATATCAAATTGTATTACAAAAAGAGCCTCGGAAATACTAAGAAAACCACAAAAAATTATAAATATTAAGCGGATTATAATTGCTTTCATATCAGGCCCTTTGTCAAAGAACATTGTGATAATATACTAAGGACATAGGTGTATGCGTCTAATAACTACACCATTTTCAATTGTAAATGAGAAAATTTCAATCGAAAATACGAATTTACATTTGAAAATCATAAAATTCCAATTGAAATTAAGAATTTTCATTTGAAAATGTTAAAATTCGAATTGAAATTAAGAATTACCAATTTGAAATGAGAAATCTCCAATTCAAATTGAGAAATTTCATTCGAATTTGAGAAAATTACAAAAGAAATTGAGAAATTTCCATTTGTAATTGGAAAAATTTTATTTGAAATTGAGAATTTTTCATTTGTAATTGAGAAAATTTCAAATAGAAATGAGAAATTTTCATTTGTAATTGAGAAATTTTTATTTGAAATTGAGTTTTTCATTTGAAAATGACAAAAGTAAAATTGAAAATGAGAAAGTTTGATTTGTAATTGAGAAATTTCCATTTAAAATTAAGAAATTTGTAATTGAGAATGAGAAATTTCTATTTGTAAATGAAAATTTCTCAATTACAAATGGATATTTCTCATTTTCAATTACAAATATCTCATTTACAAATTAAAATTTCTTATCTTTAATTATACAAATCTCATTTTCAAATGGAAAACTTGCTATTTGCTTTCATAGAAAAGCTGTTGATATAAAAGCCGACTAAGAAAATGGTCGGCGTTATCTTAGCTGCAAGAATCAGCTTCGACCTCTGATAGAAATACTTAAACAAAAGAAGGTGGAAACAAAATTAGACGAAAAAATGGTAATAAAACAAAATTAAAAGACAAAAGAAAAGGTTATTGGTAATGTACCTGGCCAAATAAAACAATGAAGAAAAAATGAAAAAAAAGGCAATTTATCGAAATATTAACTACTAACCTGGTCGATCCAATGACTGTCGTCGACTCATTGGCAGTTTTTTGTTGGATGTTATGAAAAGGAGCAGCAGATGAAATTAAAATAATCCCAGAATTGTAGTAGTAGTTGTTGTGGATAAAGGATGATGTTATTTTTGTTGTTTTTTAAATTTTGCAAGAGTCTTTAACTCCTTATTAATGATTTTAGCAAATGGAAGAAATAAGGGCTTAAAAACTTGTTGACACATTTGGATGTTTGAAATTAAGGAACGACAATCACACGGAGAAACATGTGATTAATTCTTTTTTTTTTTAATTTGTTATGCTAATTATATAATTATAAATTTTTAAAATTTATTTGACAATTATTTTGGGTTTTTTTCAAAGGTTTTAAAATTTTGTTGTTTCGTTACTAACTTTTTCGCTTAAGCGTTGTAAATTTTTTAGTATACCGCAAAACTTTTTTTTATTTGATATTCAAATGAAATAGATGAGAAACAAAAAACAACAAAAAATTTCAGACGTCGACGCACTAAGGTAATTAAAACGGCGAGGTGAAACAACAAATTTCAACAAAACTTTTAATCAAATTCACACACACACACAGGCTCTGGCTAAATCTTTAACATACACACACACACGAACGCACGTACTCGCTTCTGAAAGCAAAAAATTGTACCGAGAGATAAAATAGAAATTTTTTGATTTGAAAGATTTTACAACTGAGGAAGGAGGAGTAGATTGATTGACTGGTATTAATGATGGAGCAACTTTTTCTTTACTTAATTACAATTTATTGCTTTTTTCACGATTATTTTGGGCTTTATTATAATTTTTGCTTAATATTTGTTTAAGTTAAGATATTTTTGTTAAATTTCAAAATTTTTCTAAAACTTTTTTCTTAAATTTTTTTTTCATAGATTTCCTTAACACGTAAAAGTTTTCGCCGCCGTCAACGCAGCCATTTAAAAGAAAACTGTGGTGAAATGTCAAAGTCAATTGTCAGATGAGAAATCACAACAAAAACACAGAGAACACACAAACACAGAGAATAACAATTACAATCAATCACAATTTGCACTAAAAACAAAATCATTCACAATAAACTCTTGATTTCTTTATATTTTGCTATTTACTTTTTCAACTCTTTTGTATGACAGAGTCAGCTATAGTTAGAAATAAACAATTCCCTTAATGTTTTCTCACTCTTTATCAACAATTTTTTTAAGAAATTATTTATAAAATTAAAACAATTTTGTCAATATTAATAATCTTATGATTAACTCAAATTCTTAAACTTTTCTTTGTTAAAATTATGTTATTTTGTCTCGTACTCTTTATTTTATTCTTTTATGTTCACTATTTCTCTTTTTCTTGTCTTCTTTATCAACACACACACAAACTTTCTTTCTTCTTCTTTTTGTCTTTTTCGTTTTGGTTGAAAGAAAAACTTTTGTCCCAAGACGTCTACTAGACTTTTAATTTACATTTTCTTATAATTCAGTTTCAATTTTTCCTGAAACTTTTACTCACTCGCACAAAGTCTTTTGCTATTTAATGTTTTTCACTAGAATTTTTTAATTATTTTACGTTAAAATCCGTAAATTTTTGCAAAATTGTTAGAGGAACCCCGAACGTGTGTTTGTGGCAGACTTCACCTTTTTGTCTGTGGTGTCTATACAGTTCTTCTTTCTTCTTTGTTAGCTGTCATCGTAAGTGTGGTGGAATTGGAGAACATTTGACAAATGTTCTACAGGGATGTATTTGGTACAAAGCACAGTGGTTCAAACAAGTGAAAAATAATTCTATCTATAATAAACAGAGGACGGCACAAAGAACAGAAATATGTTGTTGCTGAGTTGACAGCCCTTGGCCGAGAAATCTCGGGTCATTCCGGTACGTAGAACCGGCTGTCGCGGGCTTTCGCGGTGCCATCCACAACTTCTTCACTAAACTTAACCTGAAGATACAACAAACCAAATCCTCAGCGACCCTATTTACCACCTGGACAAAGAAGTAAGCATACAACTTGGCGTCGAGATCGATGGTGTACCAATTCCGACAGTGAACCACTCGAAAATCCTGGGAGTCACACTCGACAGCCTTTTTACTTCGTCAGCACATGCCACAAATTACGATGTAGAAACAAGGTCCTTAAAGCACTAGCCGGCAGTACTTGGGAAATGGACATAGAAACCTTGCTGTCTACCTATAAAGCGATTGGTCGGTCAGTGGCAAATTATGCTGCTCCAGTATGGTCAGCGTCGCTAAGTGATACTCAGTGGAGAAATATTCAATGCTGCCAAAATGCAGCCCTAAGAACTATTACAGGCTGCCTACAAATTACCTCACTACATCATCTTCACGAGAAAACAAAGATCCTTCCAGTAAAGGAACACAACATTATGCTATCTCAGCAGTTCCTTTTGGGATGTCATCGGAGAAATCATCCAAACTTTAACATCACACAGTTGGCATCTTCTCCGAGGCATGTCAGGAAAGATCTTCGCGTGCATGAGGATAGCATACGAAGATATGTACATGATCCTTTAAATCATCCTCGTACATGGCAGCATTAAACAACATTCATAAAGACGCTACCGACTCCGCGATTTCAGGTTGTATTAGGAGGTCGCCCACCGCCCATAGCAGAAGAAAAAAAGAACCTGCCTCGGAAAACAAGAGTTGTTCTGGCTCAACTGAGATCGGGATGGAGCAATAGATTAAATATCTTTTGGTCCCGCATAGACCGCGCCGTCCCTAACATATGACCAGCTTGTGGTCAGGATCCTCATGTTACCCCCCACATTTTCAACTGTACCGCCAACCCTACTTCACTTAGTCCTGAGGATTTGTGGACTCATCCAGTTGAAGTAGCACAATTTCTTGGCCTTGATCTCCAAACAGATCCCCCATAAAAATAAAATTATAAAATTGTAAATGTTAGAGCTGTTACAACAACAACAACAAAGAACAGAACAAAGTCCTGTTTTACACAAATCAGGTTTACTTGATAATTTTTTCTTCAAATTTCTTTTGAACTTGCATTCACGTTCACACACGAACATTTTCTTCATTAATTTTCATTTTATTTTCCTTAAATTTCATACAAATTTTCAAAATTTTCGTAAACTTGATAGTACGGTCAGGTTTGTGTCAATTTTAATTTTGTCAGTTGTTTCTCAAACGAATTCAAGACTTAATTAGCCAAACCTGACTAATGTAAAAGTAGACAAAGATTCGTCAACAGAGTTGCCATTTTTTGTACTATCAACTAAAATATTTGTTTTTTCAAGAACAACTAGTTCAACTGAACTGCATAGATTTTTTCGAAATTTGTTTTAATGTTAGGGGCTTTACATAGGTTTTGTTTGGCAGGGTTTTTATGGGTCGGAAGCTTTGGTTTTGAAAGATATAGTGCTTTAAAGTTTTGAAATATAAGTCGATATATCTCTTAAATTTTTCACCGATAGTAACATTATGTATATCAGTGAAAGTGCTCCGAAATATCTTTCAGAAAAGGTATCTCAATCGACTTTTATTTACCCATTAAGGAGTTATAAAGAAAAATGTTAAATTTTACCCTTGGTTTTTGTACAAAAACGTACTTATCTCAAAAGCTGATCGATATGACATAAACCAATGATATATAGAAATATGTAGCCAACCTATTAAGCTTTTATTTGGTACTAATAGTCATTTGGGGTTACTATTGATGACTAAAAACATAAAATAAAACAAAAATTTGATTTTTTGCTTTTGATTGGAGGTAAAAATATTCCCTCTGCCTCCGTCGCGAAAAGCAATTATATATGCCTGAGATCTAATAAATGTAGAATATTATCCTCATCGTCTTTGGACTGGTCAGAATCTGATGGTAATGTAATAACTCATCCAGCACTAACTTTATTTTTCATATTCTTTTAGAACTTTCTTGCTCATTTTCGGACAATTTGTAATATAGAAACAGTCATACTAAGGGTTAGAGGGAAAATTTTCCCACCAAAAAAATCGTTGAAAGAAGAACAATGTGCAAGATAAGTTTAAAATATGTCTCACTCCTAAGATATTAAATATAAGTCTTTAAAACGTTAAAGGGCATACCATATATCACCACAATAGTTCAAAGATATATACCGATTTCGTTCGCGGTTGTAAAAACGCCAGTTTTTAATTTACACAATGCTTGTTTCGAAAAAAATCATGTATAATTTGGCAGTACAATTACATAAAAAAAATAATATACCTTTCAATTATTGTTTCCAAATCGAAAAATTAACTACGATTGATGAGCTACCTTACCAATGAAGAAAAACTTGGTGGGAAAATTATTCCCTCTAACTGTAAAAGGGTTAAGATAAAATTTCAATACAAAAGCAAAACTTTACTTTTATTAAAAAAAATTAAACACATTAAAAAGTGTTGCCTTATTTAAGGCGCTGCTATATTCATATAAGATTAGTAAAGGGTTTGTGTCTAGAATAATTAACCGACGACAAGTAATAAAACAAGCAAATAAGCAAAAACCAAATAGCTAAGCAAACAACCTTAAACAACATTAAAGAAGCACAGACATCAACAACAACCCGATTGATTTCTGTTTACCTGGAATTTTTTCCGGAAGTTTTTTATATAAAAACTAAAAATAAGGTAAACGGAATTTAGGAGCAGCACAGACATACACATATAACCATACGTGCATACATGCAAATCTATTTTTACTATTGTTTTGCTATTTATACCCTTCACCACAATAGGTGGAAAAGGGCATTAGAAGTTTGTGCTGCTGTATGTAACGCATTAAAATATTGGTCTTAAACCCACCTTTAAGTACACCAATAGACTTAGAATCACTTTCTGAGTCGATTTAGCGATGTCAGTCCGTCCGTCTGGCTGAAAAGCTCACTATGGTATTTCTACTGCAAAAAAAAACATATTTTGACCACCGCTTTTGAAAAATCTAATAAAGCAGTTCTATAGAGAAGAGTCAATAAGGATCAATAATTGCTTTCAGGAAAAAGTTATGTTATGTGCTTAATGTTCTTTAAAGAAAAGTGATAAAATTTTTATCAAACTCAGTCGAATATACATACATAGTGCAGAAGAAAATAACTTAATCTCGTATACAATTTAGAAGACATCGGGAAATCAAAAAAGTTCTAAAAAATTCTGTGTTTTCGTTTTTCTTTGGACAAAAACTAAGTTAGTTCGGTTTTGCTCGGTGCTACCACCATAATCACGTGAAAGGTGAAAGTCTATTCTTTAGATTGAGGGGAAAAAATCACCAAAATTTACCGATCGTAGAATAAAGTTAAAAATTTTCTGAAAAATGTCAAGTAAATTGTTAGGCATAAGTTAAGCAAAAAGTGTTGCAGTCGTTTAGGCGTAACTTTTTAATTAAATTGAATTTATTAGGGGCCAAATTACCGCATTCGATATCGATCGAAAACTTAGACTTTAAGGCAAATATTGTGAAGTATACTTTAGGGATGTTGAAAGTTACTTCGATGCAAAAAGTTTATTGAAATTTGGTATCCATTTTGAATCGTTTTATGAAACATATAGTTCAATAAAAACTCTTACTATTGTTCATCTTTTGGCAAACAACTTCAAAAAAATATAGTAAACTATGCATCTTTTAAATAATTTTGATTATCCTTAAAGTATGCTTTACAAATGTTTTGAAAATATCTAAGATTTCAATCGATATCGAATGCCGTAATTTGGCCCCTGTTTAAATTTGCGACTTGTACATTTAGAAGGAAAATAGGTGAAAAATGGTGTTCCAAGGCAGGTACCCCAAGAAGTCAACGAATTTCAAAAATTTTTTTGAATTGTTTTTATCTATATAAAACTAAAATAGTATGAAAAATTTCATTGTTGTGGGATCTCTCCTTCTATTTTTTGCACTTCGATGTATGAAGAAATACCACTGTGCGGCGGTAAGCCTAGAGCAATAACACGCCACACGGTGGCTCCGAATCCATTTTCATTGGCCAAAACTTATATTTTTCATGACATAGATTCTTAAAATTTGTATGCAATCAAAAAGAAAAGTTATCAAAACTAAGGTACCCGAAAAGTTTTGTCAAAATATTCCCAGGGGCCAAATTACAGCATTCGATATCGATCGAAATGTTTAATATTTTCAAATCATTTGTGTAGCATAATTTGTATAGCATACTTTAAGGATAATCAAAATTATTTAAAAATGCACAGTTTATTATATTTTTTTTGAAGTTATTTGCCAAAAGATGAACAATTGTAAAAGAGTTTTAAGTGAACTATATGTTTTTAAAAACGAATCATAATGGATACCAAATTTCAATAAACTTTTTGCATCGAAGTAA
Source organism: Stomorhina lunata (assembly GCA_933228675.1). Lineage (NCBI taxonomy): Eukaryota > Metazoa > Arthropoda > Insecta > Diptera > Rhiniidae > Stomorhina > Stomorhina lunata. The sequence continues at coordinate 127,583,953 of OW121740.1, forward strand.
CTTTGAACCTCCCTAAAGTATACTTCACAATATTTGCTTAAAAGTCTGAGTTTTCGATCGATATTGAATGCGGTAATTTGGCCCCAGTAGTAGGCGTGTCATGCTGCTTAAGGCAAAGAATTTAAGTTAATTTAGAAATATAAAGAAAATTGTAATATTTGATCTCATATTAATTACGATTTCCTGAAAACTATTATTGATAATCGGCTTCGATTTTTTATATTATGTTGGATGGACTGTTGTATTAACAAATGTTAATTTGTAGTTAGGGTGTTATGTAATAAATTTTAAACTTTTAAAGGGGAAAAAATGAACAAAAATCGAAACCATCCAAAGATAGGAGAAAGTCCGTAGAACACTTTTTTTATTTTAATGAAAATACTTAAAATTTTTACATACAAAATTCTATCAGAATTGCTAGTAAATTGCCATAAATGCATTGCAGATAGCAAAATACCCCTACATATAGCTTAAGTGTTGGTGAGCATAAGTTTTGAACCTGGAAAGCCTAGATTTTATAAAAAGTAGGGCACCTCAAACTCATAAACCACTTAAAACGATATATAATTGTCATTTCCCAACCGATTTGAAGAATCATACTATATAATAAATACGTAGGTCAAGATCTACAAAAAACTGTGAGACATGTATATCCTACTTCTTTTGGCTTAAAAGATATTATACATTTAGGCTGTTTCCGCCATTTGGACTTATATGAGAGCTAGGGTCAAATGTGAACCGATTATTATGAAATTTGGCAAATTGATTTCAGTTGCTACAAAAATTATGTATACAAAAAATAAACTTAAAGTTGTCATTATCTTCGGATTTACGAGTGGTTTAGTAAATTTTGTCTCATTTAGTGCGTTTTGAGAAAAGAATTTGTATGGGGGCTATGGTCAAATGTGGACCGATTTCAACGAAATTTGGTACAGTGATTTAAGTTAATATAAGCAGTATTTACTTTAAATTCCATGAAAAATATTTATTTTTGTGGCCAATATATCAATTCCGGGAAGTGGGACCTATAGGAGGTACCATAAATAATGGACCGATTTTGACGAATTTCAATAGCCATGGTTCTATTATCAAAAAAAATGATCTGTGCCAAATTTCATCAGATTATCTTTAGAATTGCGACGTGTAGTTTGATTACAAGGTTTACATGGGGGTCCAGCCAGCCAGCCAGACGGACGGACATCGCTAAATTGACTCAGAAAGTGATTCTAAGCCTATTGGTATACTAAAAGATGGGTCTAACACAAATATTTCTATGCGTTACATACATCAGCACAAACTTATAATACCCTTTCCACCTATGGTAATGAAGGGTATAATGAACCCTAATTAAGCTAACAACATAGAACCAACCATATATTTTCAATTAATTTTTTTCTCATTTTCATGATAACTTCCGTCATTAACTCTCTTAATACTTAGAGTAACTTCTTTCAACTGCCAGAAATATGTCTTTGGAAAACTTTTATTTTCTTGCCACACAATAAGAACATTAACATTTTCCGATTAATATTTCAGATGATCTTTCGGTAATATACAACTTTCCTTTCAGCTGTCTCTATCTATCTCTGTCTGTCTCTCTGTCTGTCCATCCAACTGTCAGTACTTACTGCTTACAGTAGTTATGATTGCGGTATTACTTACAGCCACTTATTACCAAATTGAAACTCATATCAAATAACTCATAAAAAATAAGTGAATTACATTTAACAGAAGAAGAAAATTAAACAAAAAAAATGTTTAAAAAATAAAAAGGAATTACAATTATGAAAGAAAGGCACGCAATGCGATTAATGCTCTAAGATAAGATGAGGTAGCAGCAATAAACAAATAAAATAATGATGCTGTTGTTGCTGTTGCAGCAACAATCTTCCGAATAAATAATATATCTATCTTGAGCTGGTGCTGATGCAAATGCTGCAACTCATCTACCGACGTTACAAAAGAGATCTAAACAACAGCAACAAACAATTGTTGTTGACACATACAACACAACAACAGCAGCAGTCAGCAATAATAAAAATAATGACAAGCAGCAAGTACGACTACAAGTACCCACCATCAGCCAAACACAAGTAATGTATGACTCCATATCAAAATATGTTGTTGATATGGCCTTTCCAAGTAACTTTCATGTATTTTTAAATCATTTTTTTTTTTCGGTTAAACAATTTTTCTAAAAACCTTTTGTTCACAACCAGATATTATGAAAATGATGATTATGCAATATTTGTTTTTTGTTGCTAAAGAATAGAATGAAAAAAGAAAGAAAAAAATAATATTGCAGCTACTTGTGTTGCTGTTGTTGTTGATGTTGTTATTGCCTGTTGCATGTTGCTCGTTGGCAGTTGGCGGTTGCTGCTTGTCTAATGTTTATTTGCAATAATATTGACATAAAATGGCATTTAAACATTAAACTCATATGAAACAGAGAAGAATGAATGAACGAATTGTGAAAAGAAAAAAATAGAAGAAAGAATACATAATAATAAAAATGATAGAAAAAAAAAGACTTAAAAAATAAATAATAGAACCCCACTCGAGAGTGTAAGAGAGATTTCAAAAGCGGTTCCTTATTTAAACAACACCATCATATTTATTGTTAATATATCGACAACAGCAACAACAACAACAATAACATTTACAGCAGCAACAATGACAACAAAACCAAACAGCAACATAATGATGACAATCATAAAAGTCACAGCCATGAGAAAAGGGAACAGTGGTTTTAGATCGTTAAAAAGTTAATAATCCTTCGAACTTATTCTGGTATCCTTGACTTCCAGTGGAGCATAGGGCCTCAACCATCTTTTATATTGGACTCTATGTATATATTGGACTCTAATGTAAGGCATATATAATTCCAAGAATAACTTGCTGCTTACAACTTCGCATCAATTGACCTTCACCACATTCTAGCAGGTGCTGGCCACGGCTTTTGAAAAATCTAATAATGCAGTTCTATTGAGGATCAATATTTATTTTCAAGAAAAAGTTATATTATGTCGAGCCCTTAAATTTAAATAATCGTAAGCGACATTCCATTAAATATCTCTTAAATTATTAGAGATAGCGTAGTACAGTAAGCATGTTTTTCTTTCTTTGTTAAGTAGTTTTCGAATGTGTACAAATTTTTTCGATAGGTTTATATATTTACGAAAGTTATATGGACCAATAGGTTTTACATACAATGGTGCTGAACTTTGACTCAATGAAGAGGCCACTGTGCTAAGAATAGACATGTTTTTCAAAATTGGTCTAAAACTCCAACTAACCATTGGCGGATTTCTGCATATTGCGCTACAATCCGCCCAGTAGCTTAAAAGTTATTAAAGCAGAACTAAAAAACTTCACATACAATACTCTGCACCATAACTTCTAAACCATTTGGAAAAGATTTAATAAGTATGTCGAAAGTAATAAACTAAAGGTACAGTCAGACTCATTAAACATTTAAATCAAATATTTTTAGTAAAATATTGTCAAAACAATATAATAAAAAATTTGTGGTCACACTTGCACATTTATTTGACGATTTTTATTTGATAAAATACAGAAAAAATACGTTCAAAGTATAAACAAAAAAACAAGTTTTATTTATGGTCACACTGAAGGTTAAATATTTTCCCAAAAAATATTTGATCAAATTTTTTCAAAACAAAATTGTGTATCTGGCAATTTGTTTCTCAAATTTGAGTTGTTGTTTCTCAAATTTGATGTTGTTGTTTCTCAAATTTGATGTTTTTCAGCGTTACCGCTGACAAATTTGAAAAAGTCGCAGAAAAAGTCGCTTTTTACAAAAAAAAGTCGCACAAAAAGTCACTTTCAATAAAAAAAGTCGCACACTTTTTTATAACATTTTCTTTTTTAAACAATGAACAAAAGATTATAAAACAATTCATACTTGAAAAGATCCCAGTAAAACTTTTCATTACCAAATAATGAGTTAAACAGTTAAACTATTGAACACGAACTACTTACTCATTCGCTGTTTAAGTCATTACATTAACATGGGGATGTCATTGGAGGCAAGTACTTACCAATTGCAGAAAAGTAATGACTTGGGTAAGCAATTTGAAAGCAACTACAACAACAGCAACAACTTGTTTGTTGTTGTTTTATTAAAAACATATATTTTTAATCGAAATACAAAATTTTTTTTATGATACCATGGGGGCTCGAACCCAGACCCTCCGACTGCTAGGCATAGACTCTTCCACTGAGCTACTTCATATGTTGAAAACTTAGCAGCTTATAATTAATATAAACAATTTTTATTTTTAGATCCAAAATCATGTGAAAATAACTTTGTTTTTCCCTGCTTTTTTTTTGCTTTGTTGTAATTTTTGGAGAAATATTTGTATACGATTTTTTGTAATTATTTTAAAACTTTTTTAAAATTATTTTAAAACTTAAACAATTTAAATCTTCTTTTTTGTATAAGTTTTTACATAAGATTGACTCTTACTTACTTAAATGTTACAACCTGTTAAGGTCAAAGTCCGAGCATATTTTAGAATTCCATGGATTTCGATCTTGTGCGAATATTCTCCAATTTTATAGGCCAAGCTTTGAAAAATGTTCCTCTACTTGGTCTTTCTATCGAAGTTTCGGACATCCTCCTCCAACATTAGGTAGTGGAACATTTCAATTCTAATTTAATCCTCTTCATTGTATTTTTTTTTTTTCAAGAAAGGGTTACTAGCCCGTAATCCTAACCCATTTTTATCGATCTTATGGGACAACTCTCGGAACATGTTAACTCACAATATTAATGGGTGTTAAACTAGTTTTACAATTTTTTTTACAGAAGATAATATTTAAGTTCTTAAAATTCAAAAATTATTTAAAAAGACTCTTTTAATAAAAAAAAAAACTAAAAAAATTGTTGCCCTTGGTGGGATTTGAACCGGGGCCATTTAGTTTAAATTACCATCTTAATTACAAATAAGTACTTCTGTAATAACTTATTATTTATTCGGATGGTATGTTGTAGTCGTTACAAGGTAACCAGTTATCAGAGTACTTGCCATTACCAAAGTTTTGCTGGGATATTATATATAGGCAAAAATCAAACAGTTTTAATTCCTATAAAACCGACTTTCAACTCGAATAACTTCTCTTAGGTGTTCGGAAAATCTAATTACAGATTTGAACTCCTAAGTCTACAGGTATATTGAACGCAAAATCTTAGTAGCGCAAGTTTTCACTTCTTGGCGTAATTGGCATGCAAATTTCAAAAACGTAAAAAAATCGAATGAAGCATTTACGTTTTTTTCATATTTCGTCTTCTTTTTTCGTTTAATTTGGACCCAGTCGTTATTTTATGAAATAGACACCATACTTGGGGGGATGAATTCATTGCACTCTAAGTTTTAATTTCGTCATTCAAATACTACATAATGGCTGCCAAAATTTAATCACGTTTTCGCCACTTTTAAATTTTTTTCGCAATGAATTCCTAAAAAATGGACAAGGATTGGTAGATCTTTCAGTTGTGCATCGTTTGATATATATTTCATTTATGTGCTGCATGTTGATAACATACGACAAATATGTATAAAAATTCCAAACTACCTCGTAAACTGAGTTTTTACCATTTAACACCTAAAAGCAAAAGCGCACCAAAAAATAATTTTTTGCTAAAATTTTATGAAGATTTTGAAAATGTGCAAAATATTAAAATAGTGATTTTAATGGTTTTAGATAGCAAACTGAGACCAAAGTGATTGCATTTATACTTAAGTTACAATAATTTTTGGGAATTTTAGTTGAGATATTAAATATGGACTAAAAATAAAAATTTGAAATAATTTTCTAAAAAGGTGTCAAAAGTCGCACAAAATTCGAAAAAGTGGCAAAAAAGGGCCATGGAAGAAAAGTCGCAGGTTGCGTCGCAGGCCACCTAAAAAGTCGCAAATTGCGACTTTAGTCGCATAACGGTAACGCTGATGTTTTTGTTTCTCAAATTTGATTTTGTTGTTTCTGTTTGAATAGTAAACAATAGAAATGCTCATCTGTTATTTGTCCCTGTTTGATGTTACAAAAATTTTGTAAGATTAAATAATTACACACTGATACATTTTGAGGAAAAAGAAATACACTTTTAAGGAAACCAATATCAAACGATAGGTCTTATTGAGTGTATCAGTATATCATTTTTAGAAATTTCGATATACCCTCAAAATCGAAAGTTATCGATAAAAAACGATTTTTTTGGTCTTCTCGAACAAAAATAGGCCTAGCTAAGTCATTTGTTTATCGATTTGAAATTTTAACACGGTTTGAGACAGACAAGACATCAATCAGGCTTTCTTCTTGTTAAAAAAGATTTTTTATTTCATCAAATTATCACAAAAATATTTTCAAACAAATTTAAATTTTTATTTTTTTTTAGATTTTTTCACATTGGGACGCCGTTTTCCGCATTATTTTGTTAGGAATGCCAAACTTTTTTATATTTACTTGAAAAGTGCATTAAATATTTTGTGAACCTAGATTATTTAAATTTAAATTAACAGCGAATTAAAAAAAATATAATTTTTTTTTTGTAAAAGGGCCAGTTTAATTAACGTACTATATACGTATAAGTACTTATATTTATACGCATTTATGAATGAAGTTAAAAAAGGATAGAAACAAAGAAGTACGACATAATGTCCAAGCTCTATTTATGCCTCTATTATATTCAGGTGGTAAATGAATTCCTTGAATCTTATGCTGAAATGGAGTGCCGGATGTCAATAAAAATTCATTTCCTGCACGACCATTTGGATTTTTTTCCAGAAAATCTTGGAAAACTCAGTGATGAGCAAGGTGAAAGATTCCACCAAGAAATTTTAACTATTGAAAAACGCTACCAGGGGAAAAGCCCAATAAAAATGCCAGCAAATTACTGCTGGTCACTCAAACGTGAAACGAGTGACAGTGTATATAGCCGTTAAAGATAAAAGAAGCATTTTTAGTTAACTTCTTAAGTAATTTTTTTCGAATTTCAAGGAGTGCCGGCCAGAAAAATGTGCAATTTTTCGGTTTTTGCAAAATTTGACCTATAAGCATAACTTGTTGACAAAATCTGAACGTCAATTTGTAATTTAGACCCAATTTGCTTTCCATCAACCAATATCATAAAATCAAATAGATGTCTTCAAGGACCCAAAATTTCTATGAAAATTTCCGATAACTCAAAAAATCCTTAGCCGATTTATACGCTACTTACGTAGATATAGAAAGCTAATTGAGTCTACTTTTTGAATTAATATTTACACTTTGTTAAAATGTTTACTAAAAAAGTTAAATTTAGCAAGAACTAAAAAATTGGCCATATTTTTTCTTATAAGCGCAATTTTCAACTTCATAGCCTGGGCGCTACGTGATAACGTAGTTCGATTTGGCTTAAATTTTGTTATTTGAAGTTTCTCACCGAATGCCATAATAATTCGACCGCCATTTCTCTACTTTCGAAAAAAGTTGAAAAAACACTCTAATAGCTCATTCACATTGAGCTCAAAAACTTGTTAAAGTAGTTTTCGCCTCAAAACAATATTGAAAACTTAAGTTTTCACATACAAAACGAAAACTCCTTCCGTATGAGTTTTCAACGAAAACTTATTTGAAAACTATTAAAATACCGATACAACACTGAGTTCATACCATTTATTACAACTCTATATTAGAAAAATGGGAAAATATCAAAAATAAATGTCAGTGTAAAATAAAATATAAAAAAAAACAATAACTTTAATTTTAAAAATTTCTGAAAAAATATTATAAAAGTGATGAAAAAGTTATTATTTTATTGTTTTTTAATAAAATCTAATAAGTGGGAAGCATTTGGTGTTCGGTTTTTAAAATTAATCGCGAGTAAATAATAAATTTCTTCCGAAAACTTATGAAATGTCAAATTTTCATAGTGTGAATGGTAAAGTTTTCGATGGTGTTTTCATTTCCGAAAACACCTAAAAACTTATAGTGTGAATGGGCTATAACGTAGTATTGTATAGAAAATTTTCCAATATACAAATAATACTGAATTCACCTTTTTTACTAAAATTGTTATATCTCTGTTAAAATGTTTCCGATTTTAATTAAAGTACTCTTGTTTTACAAAATGGTAACCATGATTTTTTTTAAGTCAAAATATATTAGGTCTTCTGATAAATTTTACGAAAAAAAATCTTCCGAAGTTGAAAAAATCGAAAAACAAAAAATAAAATTTTAACTTCAGCGGAAAATATTTTTATGATAAATTAGTCATGTTAAAAAAAGGTCTTTACGAAGTGAAAGCCTATTTTGTTTTCTGTCGAAACACATTTTAAAATTTAAAATCGATGTAAAAATGACTCAGTTAAGCCTTCTTTTCTCCGCTAAGTCCAAAAAAATTGTTTTTTATCGATAACTTTCGATTTTGAGGGTATATCGAAAATTTTAAAAATGGTAAAATGATCTTCTAACCTATTTCTACTGGTTGAGCTTGGTTTCGTTCCGAGTGTTTTTTCACTGTATCAGAGTGTTATTTGATCAAAATTTAATAAAATATTTGCTCTTGCGTGGTCACATTAGGAAAATTTTTATTTGCTGGCAAATGATTTTGTTTTGTTCAAATCAACATGTTTCTTGTTTGAACCTCAAAAATATTTTGTGGTCAGACAACGAGGATCAAATATTTGATAATTTCGATTAAATGTTTAATCAATGTGACCGTAGCTTAACAAAGAACAAAAATTGTATACACAAAAACATTCCCCGTTTTTGTTTAATTAAGATTTTATGTCGCTTCCGATCAAAAATTTTTCCTGTCGCTTGCGATCATTTTAATCTAAGGGCTCGATGTGTTAAAAACGGTATTAAAATGTGTTTAGTGTAATACAATTTTTCATCGGTTTAACTAAGAGTACCTGGTTGACCGAGCCTTGTTCGGAGCTTTTCAAATTTTTAACTTTTCATATATTTTATTTTAAAAAGTACTATGTACCCCCGTGCGTTGCTGCGCCACCAATTAAAATAAATTTAAAGGAAAGACATTACACAAATATCCAATTAATTTTGAATAATTTTATTCATTTTGTCCAATCAACACTTGATCATGTGTTGTTCATAGTTTACAATTCAATGCATTTTGAATAAATTTGGAAATTGGTCATAGCAACTTAGAAACCTTCGTGGACTTTGCTAAAATGCACGTTTTACGAATCAATTAATTTTAAATAATTTTCTGGAGCACCACCTGTCGGACGTTGTTCATACCAATTAAGAGACCTTCGTCGGCTCATGCGCAACAACTTTGTCAAAGATCATAGCGATACCAAATATACACCTTACTATTTAATTAGCTTTGAGTTATTTTCAGTGGCGCCACCTATAGGAAAATGATCATATCTTTTAAAAATTTCTCCGGCTCATTTGTAACAGTTTTGCTGAAGATCATAGCATAATCATATGTACAGTTTTCGATTTAATTAATTTTTATTAAATTTTCAGTGGCGCCCCCGTCGAGAAATAGTCATATCAACTTAAAAACCTACGTCCGCTCATGCGCAACTTCTTTGCTAAAGAGCATAAAATGATCAAAAGCATAGTTTAATATTTTATATACATATTTTTGTTAAAAAATAGCCAATTTCTTCCCCTTTTTATCCCCTTATTTGAAAAAAGTTCCATATGCATATTTGGAACTTTTTTTGTTCCAGTTGAATTCGTTACATTTTATAAGAACGCAGTTAACATATTGTTCCTATTCATATAACTTTATGAGATGTTAAGTTTTCATTTTATCACTTTTTACCCATTTTAGCCTCCGAAATCAAAAAAGTACCAAATACGTGTTCAATATTTTTTTCACATTTATTGATTTCAGTACAACGTTCCTTTCTGTATTCATTGGTTCAAAAGATAAGAGTGGGTTAAAAATAGTACCAAAAAACATTTTTTACCCCCTATTGGGCATAGTTTCAGAAAAGTACCAAACACATGTCCACTTATTTTTATAGCTGTTTAAAACGTAATTTAAATTTTGTTTCTATACCTATTACTTAAGGAGATAACGCGACAAAACTTTCAAAAGTCCCTTAGTCTGCAAAAAAAAAATAACTTAACCTCATATATAGCTTAGCAGATATCAGGAAATCAAAAAAGCTCTACAAAATCCAGTGTTTTTGATTTTCTTTGGACAAAAACTAAGTTGGCTCGGTTTTGCTCGGTGCTCCCACCATAACCATGTGAAAGGTGAAAGTCTCATCTTCATACTGCGCGAAAAAAATTCACCGAACCAATAGATGTGTATCGAATTTTATCAAATTCTGTTGAGAATTTCGGCTTATATTAGGAAGAAAAATAAGTGAAAAATGGGGGTCCTAAGCATATACCCTAAGGTGTAGACGGATTTCAACCAAAATTGGTTGAGCTCTTTGTTGGATAAACTAATAGATGTGTGCCAAATTTTTTTTAAATTCAGTTCAGAATTCCGGCTTATACATTGAGAACAATAATAAGTTAAAAATGGCGACCCAACACAGGAACCCCAAGGAGTCGACGGATTTCAAAATTTTTTTGAAAACTGAACAATCTACAAAATTTCATCGTTGTAGGGTTACTCCTCTATTTTTTCCATTTCGATATACGAAGAAATACCACTATGCGACGTCCTCTTCCTTGCGGATTCCAACGAAGCGCTAGTCGAGCAATGTTGATACTTGACCCTATCCATTGTCATTTCCGTTGACATACCCCTATAGAAGAAGCGATTTGATTTATCGCCTTAAGTAAATCTTCATTTTTTATGCGGTTCGGAAACCATATATTAAGGGTTTGCCTTAAGCATTTGTTTGCAAAGGTTTACAGGCGCTTATCGATGGCATTTGTACGTTTCCAAGTTTCGCAGCCGTAAAACAGAATGAACTTGACATTCGAGTTATATATACGTAACTTGTTTGTTGTTAATTGTTGCCGAGATTTCCAAACAGCTTGGAGAATGCAGATTCAAAGTATCAAAATAATTTGATTTTAAAAAATTAAAAATTTTGCTCAGTGTGATAGAAAATCTTTTAATAAATGAATGCATGAATTTTTGTGTAAAAACAGTTTTAAGTTTTTCTAATTTCGTTTTTATATCTCTAACCATAGGAGGAAAGTATATATATGGTTTGTTCTGTAAGGCATTAGTCTGACTGACCTTAAAGTATAGCGATGTGCTCAGAATTACTTTTAAAGTTGACCCTTGAACTGTTTTAAATGCCATTAAAAGGTATATGAAATCAAGGTCTTTCAGAACCCTGGCTTTGGAAGTAGAAAAGGTCCAAGGAATCTTGTTAAGGCAAAAGAAGTCGAGCAACTCTTTCGAAGAGAGCCAAACACTTAGATCAGAAAAGCAGCCTATATGGTTTGTGGACAAATAAGTTTTGTCCACAAAGCCACAGCTTATGCTGGGCTAAAGACATACACAGTTCAGAAAGTTTCAGATCGCAATTCGGTAAAGAACTTGGAAGCATAAAATTTAGCGAAAAAATTCAAGACATGTTTTATATATTTTCATGTATCGAGAAGGAATCGAAAAAAATGGTTCTAGCTGTCAATGAATCAATAACAAAACTGATGATTTCTACAAGCTGGCAGTCTACACAAATTCGACCACATGTGATCGTTAAGAACTATTACTTCGATGTTGTAAAATTTACCATGCTATATTGGACGCTCTATAAGCGTCTAAATGGACACTTCCACATGAAGATGAAGCTATTTTTAAAGTTTTTCAGATGAAGACCTTACGAAAAATTTATGAACCACCCAGTAAAACTTTTCATTACCAAATAATGAGTTAAACAGTTAAACTATTGAACACGAACTACTTTCTCATTCGCTGTTTAAGTCATTACATTAACATGGGGATGTCATTGGAGGCAAGTACTTACCAATTGCAGAAAATTAATGACTTGAGTAAGCAATTTGAAAACAACAACAACAACAGCAACAACTTTTTTGTTGTTGTTTTATTAAAAACATATATTTTTAAACGAAATACAAAATTTTTTTTTATGGTCCCATGGGGGCTCGAACCCAGACCCTCCGACTGCTAGGCAGAGACTCTTCCACTGAGCTACTTCATATGTTGAAAACTTAGCAGCTTATAATTAATATAAACAATTTTTATTTTTAGATTCAAAATCATGTGAAAATAACTTTGTTTTTCCCTGCTTTTTTTTGCTTTGTTGTAATTTTTGGAAAAATATTTTTATACGATTTTTTGTAATTATTTTAAAACTTTTTTAAAATTATTTTAAAACTTAAACAATTTAAATCTTCTTTTTTGTATAAGTTTTTACATTAGATTGACTCTTACTTACTTAAATGTTACAACCTGTTAATGTCAAAGTCCGAGCATATTTTAGAATTCCATGGATTTCGATCTTGTTCGAATATTCTCCAATTTTATAGTCCAAGCTTTGAAAAAAGTTCCTCTACTTTGTCTTTCTATCGAAGTTTCGGACATCCTCCTCTAAAATTAGGTAGTGGGACATTTCAATTCTAATTTTATCCTCTTCATTGTATTTTTTTTCAAGAGAGGGTTACTAGCCCGTAATCCTAACCCACTGTCGGAACATGTTAACTCACAGTATTAATTTGTATTAAACTAGCTCCCCGGGTGATACCATGAGGAGGTGTATGTCCACAGTTGAGATGAAGGATGACCCAGATAAGTTGGGCTTACCAAGTTAAGACCAATTAGAATCGTGTTTGGTATTCAACATCCCCTAGATAATCAAAATTGACTCATGATGGTATTTTTCATTAACGTGAGTTAGTTTTACAAATTTTTTTTACAGAAGATAATATTTAAGTTCTTAAAATTCAAAAATCATTTAAAAAGACTCTTTTAATAAAAAAAAAACTAAAAAAAATTGTTGCCCTTGGTGGAATTTGAACCGGGGCCATTCAGTTTAAATTACCATCTTAATTACAAATAAGTACTTCTGTAATAACTTATTATTTATTCGGATGGTATGTTGTAGTCGTTACAAGGTAACCAGTTATCAGAGTACTTGCCATTACCAAAGTTTTGCTGGGCAGTCATCGGTGTGATGTAGGGGATGTTGGATACCAACTAACGGTTCTTATTTGGTCTTAACTTGGTAAGCCCAGACTTATCTTGGTCATCCTTCATTCAACTGTAGACACTGACTTCCTCGTGGTAGTGAGCTCATAAGAACTCCTGAAAAAAAAAACAATTACTATGAAAAAGCCCCCCCTAATGTTAGAAGAGGACGTCCAAAACTTTCACGTAAAATCTTTTTAATCTTGGCCTACGAAATTGGAGAACATACGCACTAGATCGAAGCGCATGGAGTTCTTACATATGCTAGGCCTTTGACCTTAACAGGTTGTAAATATAGGCCATTTTAGTAAGTAAGAACCATATGTAACAGTTAGAGGGTTATCAAAAATGTTAAACCACTAGATATAAAATTTCGTATTACACTTAAATATTGTTATTTGTGAGAGCGAAAAAAAACTATTTTTGATTTAATCGACGGAATGTCCTTAATTGAATTAATAAGGCATTCAGAAATTCTTGTTATAGATAGGAATGTAATGGAAATCTCATTGTTGTAAAGTATCACCCTGTGTTACAAAGATTCAGCAAGTCATTACCACTGTCTCTGAAAATTCCTTTTTATTTTGTTTATTTTTTTGCTTGAATTCTTTCTATTGGTATTATAGTTTGGCAGATAAGAGACTCTCCTCAACATACGCCAAAATATTAAGATGCTCATAAAACGTGCAACTTTGTGTCAGGAGACATAAAGAAAAAATAGTTAGCGCAAATAAAAGCAAATAAAACCCAACAAACAAAAGCAACAACTCAATAACTTAGATTAAACACGAGCCATTCAACAGCAGATGCAGCACAAATGAAACCGCATACAGTAGTAGTTGCTGCGTAATGTTGCAACAAAGTAATTTTCCTAATAAAAATAATCATCAAGATCATTATGAGTCTCTTAAATGTTTGCTGGTGTATAAAAGAAATATCTTCTCGTTTGTTATGAATGGGTTATGGTGGCATTTTAAACTTAAGAAAGAAAGAAATACAATTACTAAATTTATGATATGCGTGACGGACGCATGCGTACAAACAGTAGGAACAGGTAAAAGATGATCGCAGAACATTAAAGGCTTCTCAAATGAAAATCTCTCATGCCGGTAGGCAGGAGGAAAAGCTTTGTTGTAGGCAGTTTTACTGGTTTTGGAGATTCTACTAAATCACTTAGGATTTTGCTTAAATAATTTTTATATTTTGGCAATAAATGGATGAATAAAATGGAAATGAATGAATCATATTTTCTCTTGACTCAGAAATATGATATTTTAAGTAAATTTATCTTTAAAGAAAGTGTAAGACTTTCGCTATTTTGATAATTTTGCAATAAACCAAAATCAAATGTTTATTTTCTTTAGCCTCGTTTTTAATAGTTTAACAGTCAACCTCGTCCATAATTTATATGTTATTATTTAGTGTAAATGGACAGACATAAAGTTGGACTTAAAACATAAAAACACCGCCCATTAGCCTTTTTCTAACCCCCATATAGATAAACTTTTGTTACAATGCAAGTCACAGTGCTACTAACCCATAAATTGATTAGACAAAAAAAAAAAAAAATCCAATTGATTACTTAGATCGTTCAAAGTTTAGATAAATTGGGGTAAGGATATATAAGTGTTCTAAATATATATCAACATTTTATTGAGACTGTTCCTTACAAATTAACAGGTTTTTCGTTTACTTTCATCTGTAAGCGTTTTCGTTGATTTTCCTCTTGATCTCTAATATTGATAACTTTTGATATATCCCTACTGTTCACACGGTGAACAAAAGTGAACTGTCACCCACCCTAACGGAAAAACGGAAAGAGGCTCTTTGGATGTGGCATCTGTCAGGCTGACCACAGCATTATTGTTTGCAAAAAGTTTGCAAACTATAATTTGCAGCAAAAATACAAGGCCGTAGAGAGACATCATTACTGTTCCAATTGCTTGGCAAGAAACCATCTTGTAAAAGATTGTAATAATCAAGCGCGGAGTAGAATTTGCCAGGAGAAGCACCATACGATGCTACATGCCCATTGGAAGATTCTACAGGAATACCAAGGATCAATGCGTCCTCCAAAGGTCAACAAACCCGTTAGGTCAACTGGAAAATCGTCGGCACCAATTCCTTCAACCTCAAGAGCTGCGGATCGGTCTATTAACCCACCGTCCACAATGAACAAGATCTTCATCCCCACAGCTGAGGTCCACACCATGACCGAGGATGGTTCTGTTACAGTGAGGGCAATTGTCAACCCAAGCACCTCAACCTCTCGCATTTCGAAAACGTTTGTGGATGACTATAAATTAAAAACATTTGAAGTCGATAATGTCCCATATATTAAATTGACTATCACTCCAAATATGTCATCGTTGAGAAGATATGAAATATATATGATGATTACCAATGAGTTGCCCAAATATCCTTACCCGAAATCATTCAACGCATCCATTAATGACAAATTCGATAATTTGGCCCTGGCGGATCCACACTTTTATTCAAATGAACATTTTGAGATGGAACTTGGCGGCGATATCTATAGCTCCATCCTTAAATCCAATATTATACGTATTGATGGTGGAAGCTTGATCGCCCAGGATTCGACCCTAGGATGGCTCATAATGGGCTCCTATTCCGGTTAACCCTTAAAGAAAACCCTAAGTATTTACTTAAAAATCATTCATTTACCCTTATTATACCCTTTACATCAGGATTTATACTAAAGTCCATTCCTTTTCTTATAGGTTTGTCACCGGCGGGGAGCATGTTCACACGGTGAACAAAAGTGAACTGTCACCCACCCAACACTGTTGTATAACAGTTTCTACAAGAACTGCAAACTGCAACCAACTTCAGTGCGAATGCAGTGATAAATAGAAGAAAAATACTAATCGTTGTTCGTAAATCAACACGTAAGGTGAAAAAACTCTACCTGAAAGCTCGCTCTCTCGTTTATAATTTTATTAAAATTCCTAAGAAAATACTTATATTTTTAAATTGATTTAAAAACTTAAAGACTAAAAATAAATAGTCAAAGGATATTTAAAAATTAAATTAAAACTTAAACTAAAAGTTGTAATTAAAACTTAAATCTAAAGTTAAGTGAAAACATCTTTAAAAATTAAAAGTTACCTTAAATTGAATTAAAACTTAAAATCTAAAAGATATAAATTAAAACTTAAACCCTATAAAAACTAAGTGATAAATTAATTATCCAAAATTTGTTTATTCAAGTTATACCTATGTAAAATAGTAAAATTTGCTAATTAAAACTTAACCTAATTAAAATCTAAAATTTATAATATACCCTAAATATCTATTGCACCAAATTGTTTAACCTAACCTAAAACTAATCTATATAAAGTTCCCTATATATTTCCCAAATTCCCTATATACTAAACTAAAAGGGTCAATAAACATATAAAATAATTATAACGTTTTAAAAGAAATATATTGACTTTTATTTACTAATATCCAACCATAGTGCTATTTCCCTCTAACCCGTTTATACACCTACAGTCCTTTATACCAATATGACCACTGGCCTAAGGCTTACTAAAAGTCAATGGATCGGCTTCTCAAAATTTCATGGAACATCCTGTTGTTCTAATATGCCTCTGGACTATTTCAGACACACTCTTAGCAGTAAGAGATTTTGTGTAGGCTTTTTTAAACCTCTCAAAGATATTGATAGTCGCCGATAATTCTAGTATTCTTATATGTTGACTCCCAGGTTTGAAAGATATCGAATCATTGAGACCAGTCTTTTGTTTAGTAATTTAATCGAAAGAATTAATCAAACAAAATGGGTTTTCATGACAAAGACTAAGCCAAAGTCTCTTATATATCCATCAGTTCCTTTAAGAGGTAAAGGTCCACAAAAAATTTGTTTAATTTCCGCTTGATCACCCTAACTTCGAATCAAAA
This sequence comes from Stomorhina lunata, assembly GCA_933228675.1. Taxonomy (NCBI): domain Eukaryota; kingdom Metazoa; phylum Arthropoda; class Insecta; order Diptera; family Rhiniidae; genus Stomorhina; species Stomorhina lunata. Next base: position 127,600,985 of record OW121740.1, read on the forward strand.
CTTATTGGCTTTTCCGATTTCATTATCGACCTTAGGCCATTTCCAATCCATTTTTGAATTTTGTCCCTTTTTCGTAACACTGTAACACAAGTTAAGAAATATAAAAAAAAGGAAAAAAAAAACATCTCACCAAAAAGCGTAAAATTGTTAAAGAAAACTTATGAAGTTTAACCAAATTTGGCAAAATGTCAATTCATAAATGTTGCAGCCGCAAAAAGCAGCGGCAGCAATTTTGTGGTTGACAATAATTTTGAATTTTTTTATGTTACTTCAACAAGTATTTTCAATTTATTTTTTTGTTTTACAACAATTCTATTGATATTTGAAATTGTTTTGAAGTCGTATATGTATTTATGTGTTTGTTGTATAACTCCAATGTTTGGTTACTTTTCATTCTTCTCAAGATCAAAGTCATTGTCGTCGGTCGGTCGATCGCTTTTTCTTTTTCAAGTTGTTTTGAGTTGTTTGGCTTATGAGTTTCTTGCGAAACGAAGCCAAGTTCAGGTCTTGGATGTTAAATGATTTCGCTAAATAGAGTTTCAAATAAATATTTCTATAACATTAAAATCCCATAAAAAGTGTTTACAAATTTTTATTACAAGTTTATCATTCTTGAAATTGTTTTTGGCTTTAGAATGGAGACAATACATCATAAACTGAAATGGAATCGATTGGGATGAATGAATGCCTTTGGGAGTTTTTGTGCGATATCAATTTGATTTTATTTTATGATTATTTATCGGTATTTTATGGGTTGTGAGAATACGTTATGGATAAATAAGTGAAAATTGCCATAAATAAAGGTCGGTTTGAAAGTAGTGGGTTTAATAGAGGATGGTTCTTTAACAACAAATTTTCTATAGAAAATTCTTTAACCAAAAAATCTTCTAAAAAGGTTTATCTATACAAAATTCTTTAAGAAAAAAATTTTTATAAAAAATTCTTTAACAAAAAATTTTCTATAGAAAATTCTTTAACAAAAAATTTTCCATAGAAAATTCTTGAACAAAAAATTTTCTATAGAAAATTCTTGAACAAAAAATTTTCTATAGAAAATTCTTGAACAAAAAATTTTCTATAGAAAATTCTTGAACAAAAAATTTTCTAAAGAAAATTCTTTAACAAAAAATTTTCTAAAGAAAATTCTTTAACAAAAAATTTTCTAAAGAATATTCTTAAACAAAAATTTTTCTAAAGAAAATTCTTAAACAAAAAATTTTCTAAAGAATATTCTTAAACAAAAATTTTTCTAAAGAAAATTCTTAAACAAAAAATTTTCTATAGAAAATTCTTGAACAAAAATTTTTCTAAAGAAAATTCTTAAACAAAAAATTTTCTATAGAAAATTCTTTAACAAAAAATTTTCTAAAGAAAATTCTTTAACAAAAAATTTTCTATAGAAAATTCTTGAACAAAAAATTTTCTATAGAAAATTCTAGAACAAAAAATTTTCTATAGAAAATTCTTGAACAAAAAATTTTCTATAGAAAATTCTTGAACAAAAAATTTTCTAAAGAAAATTCTTTAACAAAAAATTTTCTAAAGAAAATTCTTTAACAAAAAATTTTCTAAAGAATATTCTTAAACAAAAATTTTTCTAAAGAAAATTCTTAAACAAAAAATTTTCTATAGAAAATTCTTGAACAAAAAATTTTTTGTAGAAAATTCTTGAACAAAAAATTTTCTAAAGAAAATTTTTTAACAAAAAATTTTCTAAAGAAAATTCTTTAACAAAAAATTTTCTAAAGAATATTCTTAAACAAAAATTTTTCTAAAGAAAATTCTTAAACAAAAAATTTTCTATAGAAAATTCTTGAACAAAAATTTTTCTAAAGAAAATTCTTAAACAAAAAATTTTCTATAGAAAATTCTTGAACAAAAAATTTTCTATAGAAAATTCTTTAACAAAAAATTTTCTATAGAAAATTCTTTAACAAAAAATTTTCTATAGAAAATTCTTTAACCAAAAATTTTTTAAAGAAAATTCTTTAACAAAAAATTTTCTATAGAAAATTCTTTAACAAAAAATTTTATAAAGAAAATTCTTTAACAAAAAATTTTTTATAGAAAATTCTTTAACAAAACATTTTCTATAGAAAAAGTCTTTAACCAAAAATTTTTTAAAGAATATTCTTTAACAAAAAATTTTCTATAGAAAATTCTTTAACAAAAAATTTTCTATAGAAAATTCTTTAACAAAAAATTTTTTATAGAAAATTCTTTAACAAAAAATTTTCTATAGAAAATTCTTTAACAAAAAATTTTCTATAGAAAATTCTTTCACAAAAAATTTTCTATAGAAAATTCTTTAACAAAAAATTTTCTATAGAAAATTCTTTAACAAAAAATTTTCTATAGAAAATTCTTTAACAAAAAATTTTCTATAGAAAATTCTTTAACAAAAAATTTTCTATAGAAAATTCTTTAACAAAAAATTTTCTATAGAAAATTCTTTAACAAAAAATTTTCTATAGAAAATTCTTTAACAAAAAATTTTCTATAGAAAATTCTTTAACAAAAAATTTTCTATAGAAAATTCTTTAACAAAAAATTTTCTATAGAAAATTCTTTAACAAAAAATTTTCTATAGAAAATTCTTTAACAAAAAATTTTCTATAGAAAATTCTTTAACAAAAAATTTTTTATAGAAAATTCTTTAACAAAAAATTTTCTATAGAAAATTCTTTAACAAAAAATTTTCTATAGAAAATTCTTTAACAAAAAATTTTCTATAGAAAATTCTTTAACAAAAAATTTTCTATAGAATATTCTTTAACAAAACATTTTCTATGGAAAATTATTAAACAAAAAATGTTCTATTGAAAATTCTTTAACAAAAATTTTCTATAGAAAATGCTTTAACAAAAAATTTTCTATAGAAAATTCTTTAACAAAAAATTTTCTATAGAAAATGCTTTAACAAAAAATTTTCTATAGAAAATTCTTTAACAAAAAATTTTCTATAGAATATTCTTTAACAAAAATTTTTCTATAGAAAATTCTTTAACAAAAAATTTTCTATAGAAAATTCTTTAACAAAAAATTTTCTATAGAAAATTCTTTAACAAAAAATTTTCTATAGAAAATTCTTTAACAAAAAATTTTCTATAGAAAATTCTTTAACAAAAAATTTTCTATAGAAAATTCTTTAACAAAAAATTTTCTATAGAAAATTCTTTAACAAAAAATTTTCTATAGAAAATTCTTTAACAAAAAATTTTCTATAGAAAATTCTTTAACAAAAAATTTTCTATAGAAAATTCTTTAACAAAAAATTTTCTATAGAAAATTCTTGAACAAAAAATTTTCTATAGAAAATTCTTAAACAAAAAATTTTCTATAGAAAATTCTTGAACAATAAATTTTCTATAGAAAATTCTTGAACAATAAATTTTCTATAGAAAATTCTTGAACAAAAAATTTTCTATAGAAAATTCTTTAACAAAAAATTTTCTATAGAAAATTCTTTAACAAAAAATTTTCTATAGAAAATTCTTTAACAAAAAATTTTCTATAGAAAATTCTTTAACAAAAAATTTTCTATAGAAAATTCTTTAACAAAAAATTTTCTATAGAAAATTCTTTAACAAAAAATTTTCTATAGAAAATTCTTTAACAAAAAATTTTCTATAGAAAATTCTTTAACAAAAAATTTTCTATAGAAAATTCTTTAACAAAAAATTGTCTATACGAAATTCTTTAACAAAAAATTTTCTATAGAAAATTCTTTAACAAAAAATTTTCTATAGAAAATTCTTTAACAAAAAATTTTCTATAGAAAATTCTTTAACAAAAAATTTTCTATAGAAAATTCTTTCACAAAAAATTTTCTATAGAAAATTCTTTCACAAAAAATTTTCTATAGAAAATTCTTGAACAAAAAATTTTCTATAGAAAATTCTTTAACAAAAAATTTTCTATAGAAAAAGTCTTTAACAAAAAATTTTTTAAAGAAAATTCTTTAACAAAAAATTTTCTAAAGAATATTCATAAACAAAAATTTTTCTAAAGAAAATTCTTAAACAAAAAATTTTCTGTAGAAAATTCTTGAACAAAAATTTTTCTAAAGAAAATTCTTAAACAAAAAATTTTCTATAAAAAATTCTTGAACAAAAAATTTTCTATAGAAAATTCTTTAACAAAAAATTTTCTATAGAAAATTCTTTAACAAAAAATTTTCTATAGAAAATTCTTTGAAAAAAAAATTTTCTATAGAAAATTCTTTAACAAAAAATTTTCTATAGAAAATTCTTTAACAAAAAATTTTCTATAGAAAATTCTTTAACAAAAAATTTTTTATAGAAAATTCTTTAACAAAAAATTTTCTATAGAAAATTCTTTAACAAAAAAATTTCTATAGAAAATTCTTTAACAAAAAATTTTTTATAGAAAAAGTCTTTAACAAAAAATTTTTTAAAGAAAATTCTTTAACAAAAAATTTTCTATAGAATATTCTTTAACAAAACATTTTCTATGGAAAATTGTTAAACAAAAAATTTTCTATTGAAAATTCTTTAACAAAAATTTTCTATAGAAAATGCTTTAACAAAAAATTTTCTATAGAAAATTCTTTAACAAAAAATTTTCTATAGAATATTCTTTAACAAAAAATTTTCTATAGAAAATTCTTTAACAAAAAATTTTCTATAGAAAATTCTTTAATTTTTCAAAAAGAAGTGTATTTGCATTTGATCCCAAACCTGTTACATTTATTTATTAATGTAACAGATCAATTTATTGATAAAAAGCCAAAAAATGTTTGCGGAGAAACCAAATTCCTCGACGCGTTTCGATGGTTGGTTAAGCCATCTCTTCAGGAGGATTATCCCCAATTTAGACAGATCGAAAACCCTGTCTAAATTGGGGATAATCCTCCTGAAGAGATGGCTTAACCAACCATCGAAACGCGTCGAGGAATTTGGTTTCTCCGCAAACATTTTTTGGCTTTTTATCAATAAATTGATCTGTTACATTAATAAATAAATGTAACAGGTTTGGGATCAAATGCAAATACACTTCTTTTTGAATAATATTTACATCCCGACTAATTTGTTATTTTTTGAAAATTCTTTAAAAAAAAATTTTCTATAGAAAATTCTTTAATAAAAATTCTATAGAAAATTCTTTAACAAAAAATTTTCTATAGAAAGTTCTTTAACAAAAAATTTATATCGAAATTTTTTTTAATAAAATATAAATAACGAAAATGTTCTATAAAAAATTTTAATATTTTTTATAGAAAATTTTCGATTTTCGATATTTAAATTTTTTAAAGAAAATTTTCGATATTAAAATTTAAAAAAAAGAATTTTCGATATTAAAATTTCTAAAAAAAAATTTTCAATATTAAATTTTTTTGTAGAAATTTTCGATCGAAATTTTTCTATTAAAAATTTCAATATCAAAAATTTTCTTTAAAAAAATTTTTATATCAAAAATTTTCTATACAAAATTTTAATATCGAAAATTTTCTATAAAAATTTTAATATCGAAATTTTTTATAAAAAATTTGGTAATTCTTCAATACTATCGAATTAACAAAATGGTTGTGGAATTTTCAAACAATTTCCAATTAGTTATATATTTATTTTCAACAAAATAATAGCATTTCTTTCACTAAAAAGGGTAATTTAACAATTAGAGTCAACATTACCCGAAACCCCAACAGTAAAATATTGGTCTCACAAACAATTTGTTTTGATTTTCACAGAAAATTAACATGTCTTATTAGATTTTATGTTTCCCCTTAAAATTTTCACTTTCATTTTCATTTAAATTCACTCGTACCTTAAGATAGACGATATAATAAAATCAAACCAAATTCAGAAACTGAAAAGAATTCACACGCTCCATTTGGCCATTGAGGATTGATTCAAGGCACAAAAAAGCCCAAATGCATTCGAAATGGTCTTTAAAACAAACATTTTGATCAAACATTGAATGAACTGAGACCAATTCACTCTTGTCTTGTATAAAATAGATTTACAATGAAGTTGCATCAAAACAAGTTGCAACAATACAAAAAGAAGGAATTGCATGAACAGTTTGTTGTTGTTTAAACATTAAAATATTTTGTATAAATAATCTTTATTTCTTTTCTGAATTTAATTTTTTTGTTAGATTTTTTGTTTTTTATTGCAAAGATGGACACAATTTTATTTTATTTGCAACATATTCGTATCTGTTCATTTGTTGACTCATTTTATTCCTCTTGGTTTCTTTGTTTGTTGCAAGCAGCCAAATGCTCTCTAATAAAAAACAAGCGTACACTATAAATAAATAGACATCTTCATATGTGAATTTGAAACTGAATCTGCATTTGAAATTTGTTTGAATTTTAAGCCTGTGAATGAACTTAACATGAATATGAAATAAAAATTTCGGTATGTTTTTATTGCAGTTGTTAAAGTTTTTTTTTTAAATAAACAACAAAAAAAAAAAAACAGATTTCTCTGTCAGTTGGTCAGATTTATAAAATGTGGGGAAAAATCCACTGAGTCAATTGAATATAAAATAGAAACATAATAAACTAAAAAGTCATAAGGTGGCATGAAACATAAACTATCCAATTAGATATGTACCCTACTGTAGGTACATAAGACTGGCTCCAAGAAAAAAACAAATGAAAAAAGACATTTTTCATTGAAAATATTTAATAATGAAAATTTTCAATAAGAAAGTAATAATATCGAAAATTAAAAAATAACGAAATTTAATATCGAAAACTTTTTAAGAAAAGTTTAATCAAAAAATAACAAAATAGTCGGGATGTAAATATTATTCAAAAAGAAGTGTATTTGCATTTGATCCCAAACCTGTTACATTTATTTATTAATGTAACAGATCAATTTATTGATAAAAAGCCAAAAAATGTTTGCGGAGAAACCAAATTCCTCGACGCGTTTTAAGTTTAATATAAAAAATTAAAACCTTGAACATCAAAAATTTTCTTTAAAAAATTTTAGTATCAAAAATTTTCTTCAAAAAGTTTTATTATTGAAAATTTTCTTTGAAAAATTTAATATCGAAAATTTTCTATAAAAATTTTTAATATCGAAAATTTTCTATAACAAATTTTAATATCGATAAAAAAATTTAATATCGAAAATTTTCCATAAAAAATTGTTACATTGAAAATTTTAATGTCAAAAATTTTTTTTTGAAGAATTTTAATATCGAAAATTTTCTATAAAAAAATTTAGTACCGAAAATTTTCTATAAAAAGTTTTAATATTGAAAAACTTCTAAAAAAAATTTTAATACTGAAAATTTTCTATTAAATATTTTAATGCCAAAAACTTTCTATAAAAAATTTTAATATCGAAAATTTTCTCAAAAAATTTAATATCGAAAATTTTCTTTGAAAAATTTTAATATCGAAATTTTTTTACAAACAATTTTAATATCAAGCTTTTTTTATAAAAAATATTAATATGGAAAATTTTTTATAAAAAAGTTTAATATCGAAAATTTTCTATAAAAAATTTTGATATCGAAAATTTTCGATAAAAAATTTTAATGTCAAAAATTTTCAATGAAAAATTTTGATATCGAAAATTTTCTATTAAAAATTTAATATCGAAAATTTTAATACTGAAAATTTTCTATAAAATATTTTAATACCGATAATTTTCTATAAAAATTTAAATACCGAAAATTTTCTATAAAAATTTAAATATCGAAAATTTTCTTTAAAAAATTTTAATATCGAAAATTTTATATAAAAAATGTTAAAATCGAAAATTTTTTCTATAAAAAACTTAAATACTGAAAACTTTCTATAATGAATATTTTCTAAAAAATTTCAATATCAAAAATTTTCTAAAAAAAAATTATAATACAACAAATTTAGCAATTTCCAAAATTTTTTGTCAAAAATTTTAATATCAAGCATTTTTTATAAAAAATATCAATATCGAAATTTTCTATAAAAAATTTTAATATCGAAAATTTTCTATAAAAAATTTGTATATCGAAAATTTTCAAAAAAAATTTTTATGTCAAATATTTTCAATGAAAAATTTTGATATTGAAAATTTTCTAGAAATCAATTTAATATCGAAAATTTTAATACTAAAAATTTTCTATAAAATATTTTAATACCGAAAATTTTCTATAAAAATTTAAGTACCGAAAATTTTCTATAAAAATTTTAATGTTAAAAATTTAAATATCGAAAATTTTCTTAAAAAAATTTTAATATCAAAAATTTTATATAAAATATTTTAATATCGAAAATTTTTTCTATAAAAAATTTAAATACTAAAAACTTTCTAAAATAAATTTTAATATCGAAAATTTTCTAAAAAATTTTTAAACCAAAAATTTTCTATAAAATAATATAATACAAAAAATTTTGCAATTTCCAAAATTTTTTGTAAAAAATTTTAATATCAAGCATTTTTTATTAAAAAAATTAATATCGAAAATTTTCTATAGAAAATTTTAATATCAAAAATTTTCTATAAAAAATTTTTATATCCAAAATTTTCGATAACAAATTTTAATGTCAAAAATTTTCAATGAAAAATTTTGATATCGAAAATTTTCTATAAAAAAATTTAATATCTAAAATTTTAATACTGAAAATTTTCTATAAAATATTTTAATACCGAAAATTTTCTATAAAAATTTAAGTACCGAAAATTTTCTATAAAAATTTTAATAACAAAAATTTTAATGCCAAAAATTTAAATATCTTTAATAAAATATAAAATTTTGCTATCAAAAATGTTCTATGAAAAACTTTAATATCGGAAGTTTTTTATAAAAAAATTTGAAATCGAAAATTTTAATATTGAAAGTTTTCTATAAAATATTTTAGTACCAAAAATTTTCTATAAAAAATTTAAATACTAAAAATTTTTTAATATCGAAAATTTTCTTAAAAAAAAATTTAATACGAAAAATTTTCTATAAAAAATTTAATATCGAAAATTTTAATTAAAAAATTAATATCAAAAATTTTCCCTAAAAAATTTTAATATCAAATTTAAAAAAATTTTAACATCAAAAATTTTCTATGAAAAACTTTAATATTGAAAATTTTCTATAAAAAATTTTGAAATCGAAAATTTTAATACTGAGAGTTTTCTATAAAAAATTTAAATACTGAAAACTTTCTATAAAAAATTCTAATATCGAAAATTTTCTAAAAAATTTTAATACCAAAAATTTTCTATAAAAAATTATAATATAAAAAATTTTCTTTAAAAAATGTTAATATCGAAAATTTTATATAAAAAAATTAATATTAAAAATTTTCCGTAAAAAACTATAATATCAAATTTAAACAAATTTTAATATCAAACATTTTCATAAAAAAATTGAATATCGAAAATTTTCTTGAAAAAATTTTAATGACGAAAATTTTCAAGAAAATATTGAAATATCAAAAACTTTTCTATAAAAAAATTTAATATCAAATTTTTTTTTTATATAAAATTGAATAACGAAAATTTTGAATAAAAAAATTTTGATATCGAACAGTTTTTGTAAAAAGTTTTAATATCGAAAATTTTCCGTAAAAAGTTTTAATATTGAAAATTTTGTAAAAAAAAATTAAACCGAAAATTTAAAATTCTATTAAAAATTTAAACCGAAAATTTAAAATTCTATAAAAAAATTTAAACATCTAAAATTTTCTATAAAAAATTTTAGCAACAAAAAGTTTTCTATAAAAATTTAAAACATGAAAATTTTTCTGTACAAAAAACGAAAATTTGTTAAAAATAATTTTAACAACGAAAATTAAAAAAAAAATTTTAACAACAAAATTCAATACAAAATTTGAATAGGAAAAATGTATGTAATTTTTTCTATAAAAAATATTTTCTAAAGAATTTAATTTTTTTTTTTCATATAAATAGCTCCTCTTTTAGCCGCTTTCAACCTCCTCTTTTTACAACTTTATGCAAACAGCCAAAAAAACTGCATTTATTAAAATGTTTTTTTTCTGCTTTCTTTGGCCAGTCATTACCCGTGGTCTTGGTTTTTCGGAAATATCTTAACATTTTACCAAGAAATGAAAGCAAACTTGACTCTGAAGATTTTTCTTAGCAAATAATATGATCACATGTGGTATATGAAAATTGTTAAATGTTTTCTTGATTTGTTTAATACTCAAAAAAAGTATGAGTATGAATTTTAAATTTATTTTTTAAGCAAAAAATCAAACTTGAATGGGAAAATCTATGTCCCCCTACAATTTAATGTAAATGAATTGTTTAGGATATATTTTTTTTGAAGTCAGAAATAAAAGTTGTGTTGTTTGACAGGAGAAGAAATGTGGAATTTATTCAAAAAGTTGATTTTAGTGGTCAATAAAATTTTTAATGCGAATTCGGGTCATAATATTGTGATATTGAAAAAAAAAATTTTTTCTATAAAAACTTTTCAATCAAAAATTTTAACAACAAAAATTTTCTATAAAAAATTTTAATACCAAAAATTTTCTATAAAAAATTTTAATACCGAAAATTTTCTATAAAAAATTTTAATACCAAAAATTTTCTATAAAAAATTTTTATATCAAAAGTTATCTATAAAAAAAATTTTATAACGAAAATTTTCTATCAAAAATTTTCGATAAACATTTTTATATCGAAAATTTTCTATAAAAAATTTTATTACCAAAAATTTTCTATAAAAAATTTTTATAGCAAAAGTTTTCTATAAAAAATTTTTATAACGAAAATTTTCTATCAAAAATTTTCGATAAAAATTTGTATATCGAAAATTTTCTATAAAAAAATTTCTATAAGAAATAATTCTACCGAAAATTTTCTATTAAAAATGTTTATATCGAAAATTTTCTATAAAAATTTTAATACCGAAAAATTTCTAAATGATTTTAATACCTAAAATTTTCTATAAAAAATTTTAAAAACGAAAATTTTTTATAAAAACTTTAGTATCGAAAATTTTCTATAAAAAATTTTAATATCCAAAATTTTCTGAAAGAAATTTTAATATCGAAAATTTTATATAAAAAAAATCAAAACCCAAAATTTTCTATAAAAAATTTTAATACCAAAAATTTTCTATAAAAAAATTTTATATCAAAAGTTATCTATAAAAAAATTTTATAACGAAAATTTTCTATCAAAAATTTTCGATAAACATTTTTATATCGAAAATTTTCTATAAAAAATTTTAATACCAAAAATTTTCTATAAAAAATTTGTATAGCAAAAGTTTTCTATAAAAAATTTTTATAACGAAAATTTTCTATCAAAAATTTTCGATAAAAATTTGTATATCGAAAATTTTATATAAAAAAATTTCTATAAGAAATATTTCTACCGAAAATTTTCTATTAAAAATTTTTATATCGAAAATTTTTTATAAAAATTTTAATACCGAAAAATTTCTAAATGATTTTAGTATCTAAAATTTTCTCTAAAAAATTTTAAAAACGAAAATTTTTTATAAAAACTTTAGTATCGAAAATTTTCTATAAAAAATTGTAATATCGAAAATTTTCTGAAAGAAATTTTAATATCGAAAATTTTATATAAAAAAATCAAAACCCAAAATTTTCTATAAAAAATTTTAATACCAAAAATTTTCTACAAAAAATTTTAATATCGAAAATTTTCTATAAAAAATTAATATCCAAAAATTTTTATAAAAAATTTTAATATCCAAAAATTTCTATAAAAAATTTTAATATCAACAATTTTCTATAAAAAATTTTAATATAAAAATTTTGTATAAAAAATTTTAATATAAAAATTTTGTATAAAAAATTTTAATACCGAAAAAATTTCTATAAAAAATTTTAATATCAAATTTTCTATAAAAAAATTTCATACCGAAAATCAATACCGCAAATTTTCTATAAAAAATTTCAATACCGAAAATTTTCTACAAAAATTTTATTATAAAAAACTTTCTATAACAAATTTTAATATAGAAAACTTTCTATAAAAAATGTTAATATCGAAAATTTTCTATAAAAAATTTTCATATCGAAATCTTTCAACAAAAATTTGAATACCGAGAAAATGTTCTTTAAAAAACTTTTATACCCAAAATTTTCTACAAAAAACTTTTATACCGAAATTTTCTATAAAAATTTTTAATACCAAAAATTTTCTACTAAAAATTTTAAAACCAAAAAATTTCTATAAAAAATTTTAAAACCAAAACTTTTCTATAAAAAAATTTTAAGACTGAAAATTTTCTATAAAAAATTTGAATACCGAAAATTTTCTATAAAAATTTTAAAACCGAAAATTTAAATATCGAAAATTGTTTAAAAAATGTTTTAATATCGAAGATTTTCTATAAAAAATTTTAAAAACGGAAAATTTTATAAAAAATTTGATTACCGAAAATTTTCTATAAAAAATTTTAATACTAAAAATTTTCATCAAAAAATTTTAGTACCGAAAATTTTCTTTAAAAAATTTGAATATCAAAAATTTTTCATAAAAAAAATTTAATATCGAAAATTTTCTATAAAAAATTAAAAAATCGAAAAATGTCAATAAAAAATGTTTATACCGAAAATTTTCTAAAACAAATTTTAATATCTAAAATTTTTTATAAAAAATTTTATTATCGAAATTTTTTTAAGGAAAATTTTAATAACGAAAATTTTCTATAAAAAATTTTTATATCGAAAATTTTCTATAATATAGAAAATTGTCAATAAAATATTTTAATACCAAAATTGTTAATACCGAAAATTCTATAATAATTTTAGAAATTAATTTTTTTTTATAAAAAATGTTAATACCAAAGATTTTCTATAAAAAACTTTAATATCTAAATTTTCTAAGACTTTCTATAAAAACTTTTATTATCGAATATATTTTATAAAAAATTTAAATATCGAAAATGGTCTATAAAAAATTTTTATATCGAAAATTTCTATATAAAAGTTAAAAAACGAAAATTTTCTTAAAAACGAAAATCATTTATAAAGAATTTTAATGCCGAAAATTTTCTATAAAAAATATTTAAATATCGAAAATTGTCTAAAAAAGTTTTAATACCGGAGATTTTCTATAAATTTTAAAAACTAAAATTTTTTATAAAAAATTTTAATATCGATTTTTTTTTTGAAAAACTTAAATATCGAAAGTTGTCTATAAAAAATTTAAATATCGAAGATATTCTATAAAAAGTTTAAAAAACGAACATTTTTTATACAAAATTTTAATACCGAAAATTTTCTATAAAAAATTTTAATAACAAATATTTTTTTTAAAAATTTGAATACCGAAAATTTTCTATAAAAAATTTTCTATTCAAAATAGACTATGGCAAAGACTAAAACATAGACTGAGAAATATACTAAGATATTTTCCTCTTACCTACATCTTCGACCTTGTCATTGACTTTTGATTGCAGGATATTAAAAATTCAAATCTTGTTTTCAAATTAAATTTTCAATATTTCAAATAATGCAAAAACTTTATCAAAATATAACTCTAGACAATTTAATTACCTGTGATCATGTTATCGTTCTAACTGGTTCATTTTCTATTCAATGCCATAATTTAAATGTTAAAGAGGTGTTAAGACATTTATTGAAAATTGAGATCAAATCATAAATTTTACAAAAAGACAACAAAAGAAATTTTTAGCTAAACTCTTAGAAATAATAAAACAAAACTAAATTCTCTGTGGACTAGAAAACTTAAGAAATTATAAAACAAATGAATATTTATGCCTGATGTGGCATAGATACTCATGTAAGTATAGTATATAGGTATTTATACTTGCAACATGTTGCAAAATTATTGTGTAATAATAACCTGTCGTTTGTGTTAATTTAAAACTCCACCTTCAATATCTGCCACTGCCACACGAGCATCACAAGATTTATTTTATTTTTATACATGTATCAGTTGTTGTATGTATGTATGTGCCATCATATTTGGTAACTTTTATATTAAGGAATCTCAAACGATCTTTGGAACTAGTACGACAACTTTTCTGTCTCTAAATATCTTAAGGCCAATTTAAAAGCCGCTTTGACTTTGTTTTGTTTTTCTTTTCTTTAATATTTTATTAAACTTCTTCATACATATTTATAACTGCGCGTTAATAGAAGATAAATATGCATTCAGTCTACTATTCCAGATAAAGTATACTATAGAGGAAAGATGTGTGACTCCAAAGCCAAGGAATCACCAGCTTCAAAGATTAGCAAAGACATTTAAGTGAAGCCAGTCTTTTAACATAGAGATAGTCAGACAGATAGACAGACGGACAGACAGACAAACTTAACATCAAGAGGAGTGTGACTTTAGTCTAGTAATAATACATCATAACTGTTGTAAATATTTATTCTCTGCTATACCATAGATACTATAGTATAGTATACTATTGCTATAATATATTACAAAAAGATGTAGTTGACTTTGCAACGTTTGATTTTAGTGAAATATTTAAAAGACAATAAAGTGAGGAATGAAAATTACAGCATATACATTCACTCGTAAAAATAAATATGTAGTAGACGGAATGAAGGAGCCTGAGTAGTTTATGAAAACATGCACCTGAAGACACAGCAAATGACTACTCAAGTAGTTTCATTTTTTGTATTGGCAAACATTTAAGATAAATGGATGTTAGAGGGACATATATATAAAAAAGTTAAAGCAAAAATTTACTTGATTTACGGAATGATCACGGTTATCAAATTCTGAGACCCACCTTTTACTATACCGATTTTTAAGAAATTTCTTATTTTGACAAGAAATTTTTAAAAACTATCATTTTTATAAGAAATTTTTAAAAACTTTTTGAGTTTTTTTTTTTGAAATTTTTTCGAAACTTCTCATTTTTAAAAAATTTCTTATTTTTGTAGGAAACTTTTCAAACATTTCTTAATTTTATAAAAATTTTTTAAAAATTTCTTATTTTTATAAAATTTCTTTCAAATTTTTTTTATTTTTATTTTAAATTTTTGAATAATTTCTTATTTTAATATGAAATTTTTCAAAAATTTCTTATTTTTATAGATAATTTTTAAAAAACGTCTTATTTTTACAGGAAATTTTTGAAAAATTTCTTATTTTTATTGGAAATTTTTCAAAATTATTATATTTTTATAAGAAATTTTTAAAAATTTCTTATTTTTACAGGAAAATTTTCAAAACTTTCTTACCTTTATTGGGAATGTTTCGAAAATTTCTTATTTTTATAGGAACTTTTCCAAAAATTATTTATTTTTATTGGAAATTTTTCAAAAATTTCTTATTTTTATAGGAAATTTTTCAAAAATTTCTTATTTTTATAACAAATTTTTTAAAAATTTCCTATTTTTATAACAAATTTTTTTAAAAATTTCCTATTTTTATAGGAAATTTTTTTTAAATTTCCTATTTTTATAGGATTTTTTTTTAAATTTCCTATTTTTATAAGATTTTTTTTTTAATTTCCTATTTTTATAAAAATTCTATTAAAAATTTCTTATTTTTATAGGAAATTTTTCCAAAATTTCTTATTATTTTTTATGAAATTTTATTTAAATTTCTTGTTTTTATAGTAAATTTTAAAAAATTCTTATGTTTATAGCAAATTTTTAAAAAATTTTTTATTTTTATATAAAATTTTTAAAAAATTTCATATTTTTGTTGGAAAATTTTTAAAAATTTCTTGTTGTCAAAAATTTCTTTTCTTTATAGGAAATTTTTCAAAATTTTTTAATTTTATAGGAAATTTTTCAAAAATTTCCTATTTTTATTGGAAATTTTTCAAAAATTTTTTTACTTTTATAGGATTTTTTTTTATTTCATATTTTTATAGAAATTTTTCAAAAATTTCTTTTTTTTTTAGAACAGTTTTTAAAAGTTTCTTATTTTTATAAGAAATTTTGCCGAAAATTTCTTATTTTTATAGGAAATTTTTCAAATATTTTTTATTTTTATTGAAAATTTTTCAAAAATTTCCTATTTTTATAAGAAATTTTTCAAATATTTTTTATTTGTACGAAAATTTTTCAAAAATTTTTTATTTTTATAGAACGTTTTTAAAACATTTCTTATATTAATAGGAAAATTTTTCAAAAATTTCTTATTATAGGAAATATTTCAAAAATGCCTTATTCTTATTGGAAATTAAAAAAAAAAAATTCTTATTTTTATAGGAAATTTTTAAAAATTTTTATAGGACATTTCTCAAAAATTTCTTATTCTTATAGGAAATTTTTCAAAAATTTCTTATTTTTATAGGAAATTTTTTTTTAAATTTCTTATTTTGATAGGAATTTTTTTTTAAAATTTCTTATTTTGATAGGAAATTTTTCAAAAATTTTATATTTTTATAGGAAATTTTTCAAAAATTTTATATTTTTATAGGAAATTTTTCAAAAATTTTATATTTTTATAGGAAATTTTTCAAAAATTTTATATTTTTATAGGAAATTTTTCAAAAATTTTATATTTTTATAGGAAATTTTTCAAAAATTTTATATTTTTATAGGAATTTTTTCAAAAATTTTATATTTTTATAGGAAATTTTTCAAAAATTTTATATTTTTATAGGAAATTTTTCCAAAATTTCTTATTTTTTTAAGCAAATTTTTCAAAAATTTCTTATTTTTATAGGAAATTTTTTAAAAATTTCTTATTTTTTAGGATTTTTTTTTTAATTTCATATTTTTATAGTAAATTTTTAAAAAAAATTTTATTTTTATAAGAAATTTTTCAAAAATTTCTTATTTTAATAGAAAATTTTTCAAAAATTTCTTATTTTTATAGGAAATTTTTCAAAAAATTTTTATTTTTATAGGAAATTTTCACAAATTTCTTATTTTTATAGGAAATTTTTCAAAAATTTTTTATTTTTATAGGAAGTTTTTGAAAAATTTCCTATTTTTATTGGGAATTTTTCAAAAATTTCTTATTTTTATAGGAAATTTTTCAAAAATTTCTTATTTTTATAGGAAATTTTTCAATACATTTTTGTTTTTATAGGAAAATTTAAATAAAATTCTTATTTTTATAGGAAATTTTTTAAAGTTTTATTATTTTTATAAAAAATTTTTCAAAAATTTGTTATTTTGATAGAGAATTTTTCAAAAATTTATTATTTTTATAGAGAATTTTTCAAAAATTTATTATTTTTATAGGAAAATTTTCAAAAATTTTACTAAAGACAAAATTTGATACAAATTTTTTACTAAAGGCAAAATTTGATAAAGTTTCTACTAGTTGCAAGATTTATTAAAAATATTTTACTAAAGAAAAATTTAGATATCAATTTTTTTTATTAAAGACAAAATTTGCTACAAATTTTTTACTAAAAACAAAATTTTATACAAATTTTTTACTTGAGACAAAATTTGATATACATTTTTTACCAAAGACAGAATAAGATACAAATGTTTTACTAAAAACAAAACTTGAAACATATTTTTAAAAAAATATCAAATTTGATACAAATTTTTAGCTAAAACAAAATTTGATACAATTAAAAAAAATATATTAAAAAAACCGGTAAGAAAAAGCTGTAGTCGGTCAATCCCGAACATACGATACCCTTTGGCACTGCCAAAGGTATTATTTTTCGTAAAGACAAATATTTGCTAAATTTTGTCATCATACATTTTCTCAAGACTTATGTATTTAAAAATTTTATTTTTATATTTTTGTTTTTTTTTAAGTTAAGATGTTAAAAACTTACTTTATTTATTGATTCCGTAAATTTATATTGCCAAAAGTAAAAATATCTATTTTACTTTATAACTTTAAAAGATGCTAAAAATTTCCATAAAATATTCAAATTGTCCTAATTTCTTCAATTGTTTCCCAGACAATAAAACTAGACTCAAAAAAAGCTTAAAAAAAAAACGAAAGTAATTTTCATATACAATAATTTCCATGAGAAATTTTTAACATTTATAAATGTTTAAATAAAAATTGTAAATATTAGTACTTTACAGTCACTCAATAACTAATTAAACCTTTTTATTTGAGCTTAAAGTAACACAAATTAGCCCCAAGACCCACCATAGAGTGCGATTTTCTGACGCCCCACTGATATCATTTAAAAGATATTCAAATTAAAAAGAAAAAACAGATAAGCTTTACTGATTTGGCAATTCAAAGAAAACATAAAAAAACTAAACTAAATCACACACCCCCCAAAAGAAAACAAATATTTTTGTAACAATTGTCGACAAAAACGATACAAATTATATATATTTAAGGTTAATGAATCTTTGGGAAAAATATAAAGCACAAATTTCTTGTGATCGCACTTAAAACCTAATTCTCATTAATTATGAATGGACAACAGAATAATGCATTATTCGATTTCGATTTAAAAGTGTAACTGAATGGAAGTGATGAAAGCCGGGAATCTAAGATACTCGTCTTATTTTAATGGTTTTGTACTTTTTTATTTTTAGTTTGCCTCAAGCAATTGATGATTTGGAGTAGGAATAATTTTACTTTAATAACTATAATTTTTTTTGTTACATATTTTTCTTTTGCTTTTGGTTTCATCTGGGAATTTACATAAATTGTTCATATACTCGTATTTGTTTAGAAATTATGAGTCTTTTTACTTGTGTTTGATTTGAAAACCATTGAAGAAAAGTGAGAGTTATTTGAAAACTTTAAAATTCACATGAAAGAATGTTGAAGATGTTGGAGAAGAAGTTTCAATTGTCTTGACCATGGTTACAAAGTTCCATGTAAAACATACATGATTTTAATGGTTGTATTGTAAACATTTGCTTTAATCACACAGTGTTTAGACGATGTCAAATTTGGGATTAAAAGATTTTTTGTATGAAAACTTTATATACAAATTTTGTATGAGAAAATTTTATATCAAAAATTTACCGATTTCTGATGGTACAAAGTAAACAAGTTTGTTTCTTAAGTCTTTTGTTTTTCGAAAAAATTTTAATGCAAATTTTAATCAAAATGAAAGTAGACAATTAACTTTTAAATCTGTTTTCAAAAACCAAAAATATTTGAAAAATAATGTAAACATTTTTAACCGAAAAATTTTTTATATAAAAATTTTTAAGCGAAAATTTTTCCATAAAAAATATTTAATTGAAAATTTTTCTATATAAAGATTTTTAACCAGAAATTTTTCTATATAAAAATTTTTTACCGAAAATTTTCTATAAAAAACCACACATTATGTGTAATTTGAGGGACTGAATTACTACGAATTATTATTATTGTGTCCATTGGACACTGTCCAACAAATATCAACATAAAGATTATCATCTGAACAGAAACACACAATAATTTTTCAGTTTTATTATTTCCTTATTTTAACCGAAAATTTTTCTATATAAAAAAAAATTTTTTTCTATAAAATTTTCAAACCGAAAATTTCTCTATAAAAATTTTCACAACGAAAATTTTTCTATAAAAATTTTAACAAGGACAATTTTTCTATAAAAATTTTAACAACTAAAATTTTTCTATAAAAATTTTAGCAACAAAAATTTTTCTAGAAAAACTTTAACAATGAAAATTTTTCTATAAAAATTTTAACAACGAAATTTTTTCTATAAAAATTTCAACAACCAAAATTTTTCTATAAAAATTTTCACACCGAAACTTTTTCCATAAAAATTTTAATACCAAAAATTTTTCTATAAAAATTTTAACACCGAAAATTTTTCTAAAAAAATTTTAGCACCGAAAATTTTTCCATAAAAAATTTAATACCGAAAATTTTTCTATAAAAATTTTAACAACGAAATTTTCTATAAAAATTTTAACAACAAAAATTTTTCTATAAAATTTTTAACGCCAAAGATTTTTTTTAAAAAATTTTAACAACGAAAATTTTTCTATAAAATTTTCAAACCGAAAATTTTTCTTTAAAAATGTTAATAACGAAATTTTTTCCATAAAAATTTCAACACCCAAAATTTTTCTATAAAAATTTTAACAACGAAAACTTTTCTATAAAAAATTTAACAACGAAAATTTTTGTATAAAAAAACGAAAATTTTTCTATAAAAAATTTAACAACGAAAATTTCTCTATAAAAAATTTAATAACGAAAATTTTTTTTATAAAAATTTTTACAACATAATTTTTTCTATAAAAATTTTTACAACATAAATTTTTCTATAAAAATTTTAACGACGAAAATTTTTCTATAAAAATTTTAACAACGAAAATTTTCTATAAAAATTTTAACATGGAAAATTTTTCTATAAAAATTTTAACAACGAAAATTTTTCTATAAAAAATTTAACAACGAAAATTTTTCTACAAAAAATTTAACAACGAAAATTTTTCTATAAAAAATTTAACAACGAAAATTTTTCTATAAAAAATTTAACAACGAAAATTTTTTTATAAAAATTTTTACAACATAAATTTTTCTATAAAAATTTTAACAACGAATATTTTTCTATAAAAAATTTAACAACGAAAATTTTTCTACAAAAAATTTAACAACGAAAATTTTTCTATAAAAAATTTAACAACGAAAATTTTTCTATAAAATATTTAACAACGAAAATTTTTTTATAAAACTTTTCACAACTTAAATTTTTCTATAAAAATTTTAACACCAAAAATTTTTCTATAAAAATTTTAACACCGAAAATTTTTCTATAAAAATTTTAACACCGAAAATTTTTCTATAAAAATTTTAACACCGAAAATTTTTCTATAAAAATTTTTGCAGCGAAAATTTTTCTGTAAAAATTTTAACACCGAAATTTTTTCTATAAACATTTTAACACCGAAATTTTTCTAATCATTTTTTCTTATAACCATCGAAACCACTGTTTGTTCAACTTTTTCCTATATATTTCCATTATTCGTGTTGCAAGGGGCGTGTGAGTATGCCTTCACTATTTGAACTTTGTTGTAGATTTAAGTCAGCTTTGTCAGTCTCTTCATACATTTCGTCCGTCCGTCAAAGCTTGTTTTAGAGCATCAATGACACAAGACCTTTTATAAACACTTAAATACAATAATCATGAACTCACATACCCACTTACTCTGACATTTTGTGCTTAACTACATTAAACGATTTTAAACTTTTATTTTCATTTCTTTATTGTTTAACAATTTCTTCATGTAATCTTCATGTAAACATAGTAAAACCTTTTGACAGTCATTTTCCATGAATTTCTTTATATGTACAAAAGAAAAAAAAAAAAAGAAATATAATAAAGTTACCGCTTATCTGTAACGTCATTTTCAATTGTTAAGTTTTTAATTTGGTATCCCTCGAATGTTAACGGTTTCATTTTGATATTATTTCGTAAACGATCATCTTCACTTTCATTTGAAAAATAAGTAACAAACAGTTTCTGCCTCCATATGATTATTACCGTTTAAAAGCAAATAATGTTCGTATCATTTTTTTATGTGTGACCTAAAAAATAATTATAGTTTTTCTCTATTTTTGAAATAGTTTCAGTTTAAATTGTGCGGGAAATATCCGTAAAAATTCACTTTCTTTAGAAAATGCAATTAAAAGGTTTATTGGTCTCTTGATTTGACTAATATTAAGTTTTGATATTCTAGGAAATTTGGAAAAAATCATTGGAATTAATTATTTTAATATTATATTTCTATGTTTAGATAATTACAACGAAAGATTTGTAGCGAAATTTGAAGAAAAAACAAAAGACTTAGGAAACGAACTTTTTTTTATTTTATATGGAAAATTTTTGCTATTGACTTTTTTTTAATATAATCTTTTAGTACTTTTTAAATCTACAGCATAAAAATTTTACATCTTAATGAAAAAAAATTATAGACAAATTTTCCGTGGCAAAATTTTTATAGAAAAAAAATTTTCATAGAAAAATTATTGTATTAAAACTTTTATCAAATATTTTTGGTATTACAATTTTAGTAGAAAAATTTTGGGCATTTAAGTTTTTGTAAAAAAATTTTCGGTATTAAAATTTTTATAGAAAAATTTTCGGTGTTAAAATTTTTAAAGAAAAATTGTCGGTGTTAAAATTTTTATAGAAAAATTTTCGGTGTTAAAATTTTTAAAGAAACATTTTTGGTATTAAAATTTTTACAGAAACATTTTTGGTATTAAAATTTTTACAGAAAAATTTTTGGTGTTAAAGTATTAAATGGAAAATTTTCAGTACTAAAATTTTTAAAGCAGAATTTTTGGTACTAAAATTTTTATAGAAATATTTATGATATTTAAATTTTTAAAGAAAAATTTTCGGTGTTAATATTTTTAAAGAAAAACTGTCGGTGTTAAAATTTTTAAAGAAAAATTTTTGGTATTAACATTTTTTTTAGAAAAATTTTCGTATTTAAATTTTTATAGAAAAATTTTTGCTATGAAAATTTTTATAGAAAAATTTTCGTTATTTAAATTTTATAGAAAAATTTTCGTTATTAAAACTTTTAAAGAAAAGTTTTCGATATTAAAATTTTTATAGAAACATTTTTGTTATTAAAAACTTTTAAAGAAAAAATTTCTTTATTAAAATTTTTATAGAACATTTTTTTTATTAAAACTTTTATGAAAAAATGTTCATTATTGAAATTTTTATAAAAAAATTTTCGGTGTTTAAGTTTTTATAGAAAAATTTTCATTAATAAAATTTTTTATAGAAAAATTTTTGATTTATATTTTTATGGAAAAATTTTCGTTATTAAAATTTTATAGAAAATTTCGTTATTAAAATATTTATAGAAAAATTTTCGTTATTATAATTTCTATAGAAAAATTTTCGTTATTATAATTTCTATAGAAAAATTTTCGTTATTTAATTTTTGATAGAAAAATTTTCGCTGTCAAAATATTTTAGAAAAATTTTCGTTATTAAAATTTTTATAGAAAAATTTTCGTTGTTAAAATTTTTATAGAAAAATTTTTCTTATTAAGATTTTTTTTTAAAATTTTCATTATTAAAATTTTTATAGAAAAATTTTTTTATTAAAATTTTCAAAGAAAAATTTTCGTTATAAAAATTTTTATAGAAAATTTTTCGTAATTAAAATTTGTATAGAAAAATTTTTCGTTATTCAAATCTTTATAGAAAAGTTTTCGTTATTAAAATTTTTATAGAAAAATTTTCGTTATTAAAAATTTTTATAGAAAAAATTTCGTTATTAAAATTTTTATAGGAAAATTTTCGTTACTTAAATTTTTGTTGAAATATTTTCCTTATTGAAATTTGAATAAGAAAATTTTGGTATTAAATTTTTTATATTTTTATTTTAAAAGAAAAATTTTCGTTATTAAAATTTTTATAGAAAAATTTTCGTAACTAAAATTTTTTATAGAAAAATTTTCGTTATTAAAATTTTTATAGAAAAATTTTCGTAACTAAAATTTTTTATAGAAAAATTTTCGTTCTTTTAATTTAAATAAAAAATTTTCGTTATTAAAATTAAAATTTTTATAGAAAATATTTCGATATTAAAATATGTTTTCGTTATTCAAATTTTTATAGAAAAAAGTTCGTTATTAAAATTTTTATAGGAAAATTTTTGTCATTAAATATTTTATAGAAAAAGTTTCGTTATTAAAATATTTAAAGAAAACTTTGCGTTATTAAAATTTTTATAGAAAATTTTCCTTATTAAAATTTTCTTAGAAAAATTTTCGTTAATCAAATTTTTATAGAAAATTGTTCGTTAGCAAAATTTTAAGTATTCAAATTTTTATAGAAAAATTTTCAGTGTTAAAATTTTTATAGAAAAATTTGGGTTATTAAAATTTTAAAGAAAAATTTTCGTTATTAAAATTTTTATAAAAAAATTTTAGGTGTTAAAATTTTTATATCAAAATTTTCGATGTTAAAATTTTTATAGAAAAATTTTTGGAATGAAAATTTTTATAAAAAAAATTTTGTTTTTAAAATGTTTATAGAAAAATTTCTTGATCTGTGTCTTAGTCTCTTTAAGTTATTTTTCATTTGACCTATTTCAACAAAGTTCCTTTTAAGAAGTAATTAATTATCTTCTAAGTGCAAAATTAGACAAAGAAGTCATAATATTCTTAACTGTTTTGTACTATAAATATTCTCAGAAGTAATAAAACTACTCCGTTAGTTGCTTGTATTAATTGTGATAATTTTCCAATGAACAACAGCTATTCCGAAAGCTCTTTAAGAGAATTGAATAAATCAAGTCATCGCAAATGAAGTCATTTTCTTTCTACAAAACCCTATAATACAAACCGTTTAACACAAATGACCATATGAGGAGCTATGAAACAATAGTATATGTATTTTACAGTATCCAAAGAAATGAACGACTTCGTCATAACCAACACCAAACAACAATTGGTCTTGTCACTTTGGTAGTCTTGTATAGGAAAGCTCCATCATTATTAGTATAAATTACAAAACTCCTATTCTTTAGAGTGGACTTCGGATGTCTTATGTGGTAATTGTTAATATTTCTGTCGTTGTTGGTGCTGATGTGGTTTATGAAAAAAGTATATAAACATTTGTTAATTAACACATTTTTGCTGAAGTTAAATGTTTAAAAATACTTTAGCCATAATTTATGGACTCATTCAAAACATTCGAAGAGTTTCTTGTGGAAATAGAAAAATGACATGAAATATCTATTTAGCAGATCTAAAAAAGTTAAAAAGTTTAAAAAATTTATTCCAACATTTGTGACTCCATTCGAATACCATTTATGCTCCTTCATATTTGAAAATATGAAAATTATAAAAAATGCAAAGATTTATACACTGAAATAAAAAATATTTATCATAATAAACAAATGTTTTAGTTTTAGTCTATGTCTTAGTCTATGTCTTAGTCTATGTCTTAGCCTATGTCTTAGTCTATGTCTTAGACTATGTCTTAGTCTATGTCTTAGTCTATGTCTTAGTCTATGTCTTGGTCTATGTCTTAGTCTATGTCTTAGTCTATGTCTTAGTCTATGTCTTAGTCTATGTCTTAGTCTATGTCTTAGTCTATGTCTTAGTCTATGTCTTAGTCTATGTCTTAGTCTATGTCTTAGTCTATGTCTTAGTCTATGTCTTAGTCTATGTCTTAGTCTATGTCTTAGTCTATGTCTTAGTCTAAGTCTTAGTCTATGTCTTAGTCTATGTCTTAGTCTATGTCTTAGTCTATGTCTTAGTCTATGTCTTAGTCTATGTCTTAGTCTATGTCTTAGTCTATGTCTTAGTCTATGTCTTAGTCTATGTCTTAGTCTATGTCTTAGTCTATGTCTTAGTCTATGTCTTAGTCTATGTCTTAGTCTAGTTTTTAGTCTATGTCTTAGTCTATGTCTTAGTCTATGTCTTAGTCTATGTCTTAGTCTATGTCTTAGTCTATGTCTTAGTCTATGTCTTAGTCTATGTCTTAGTCTATGTCTTAGTCTATGTCTTAGTCTATGTCTTAGTCTATGTCTTAGTCTATGTCTTAGTCTATGTCTTAGTCTATGTCTTAGTCTATGTCTTAGTCTATGTCTTAGTCTATGTCTTAGTCTATGTCTTAGTCTATGTCTTAGTCTATGTCTTAGTCTATGTCTTAGTCTATGTCTTAATCTATGTCTTAGTCTATGTCTTAGTCTATGTCTTAGTCTATGTCTTAGTCTATGTCTTAGTCTATGTCTTAGTCTATGTCTTAGTCTATGTCTTAGTCTATGTCTTAGTCTATGTCTTAGTCTATGTCTTAGTCTATGTCTTAGTCTAGTTTTTAGTCTATGTCTTAGTCTATGTCTTAGTCTATGTCTTAGTCTATGTCTTAGTCTATGTCTTAGTCTATGTCTTAGTCTATGTCTTAGTCTATGTCTTAGTCTATGTCTTAGTCTATGTCTTAGTCTATGTCTTAGTCTATGTCTTAGTCTATGTCTTAGTCTATGTCTTAGTCTATGTCTTAGTCTATGTCTTAGTCTATGTCTTAGTCTATGTCTTAATCTATGTCTTAATCTATGTCTTAGTCTATGTCTTAGTCTATGTCTTAGTCTATGTCTTAGTCTATGTCTTAGTCTATGTCTTAGTCTATGTCTTAGTCTATGTCTTAGTCTATGTCTTAGTCTATGTCTTAATCTATGTCTTAGTCTATGTCTTAGTCTATGTCTTAGTCTATGTCTTAGTCTATGTCTTAGTCTATGTCTTAGTCTATGTCTTAGTCTATGTCTTAATCTATGTCTTAGTCTATATCTTAGTCTATGTCTTAGTCTATGTCTTAGTCTATGTCTTAGTCTATATCTTAGTCTATGTCTTAGTCTATGTCTTAGTCTATGTCTTAGTCTATGTCTTAGTCTATGTCTTAGTCTATGTCTTAGTCTATGTCTTAGTCTATGTCTTAGTCTATGTCTTAGTCTATGTCTTAGTCTATGTCTTAGTCTATGTCTTAGTCTATGTCTTAGTCTATGTCTTAGTCTATGTCTTAGTCTATGTCTTAGTCTATGTCTTAGTCTAGTTTTTAGTCTATGTCTTAGTCTATGTCTTAGTCTATGTCTTAGTCTATGTCTTAGTCTATGTCTTAGTCTATGTCTTAGTCTATGTCTTAGTCTATGTCTTAGTCTATGTCTTAGTCTATGTCTTAGTCTATGTCTTAGTCTATGTCTTAGTCTATGTCTTAGTCTATGTCTTAGTCTATGTCTTAGTCTATGTCTTAGTCTATGTCTTAGTCTATGTCTTAGTCTATGTCTTAGTCTATGTCTTAGTCTATGTCTTAGTCTATGTCTTAGTCTATGTCTTAGTCTATGTCTTAGTCTATGTCTTAGTCTATGTCTTAGTCTATGTCTTAGTCTATGTCTTAGTCTATGTCTTAGTCTATGTCTTAGTCTATGTCTTAGTCTATGTCTTAGTCTATGTCTTAGTCTATGTCTTAGTCTATGTCTTAGTCTATGTCTTAGTCTATGTCTTAGTCTATGTCTTAGTCTATGTCTTAGTATATGTCTTAGTCTATGTCTTAGTCTATGTCTTAGTCTATGTCTTAGTCTATGTCTTAGTCTATGTCTTAGTCTATGTCTTAGTCTATGTCTTAGTCTATGTCTTAGTCTATGTCTTAGTCTATGTCTTAGTCTATGTCTTAGTCTATGTCTTAGTCTATGTCTTAGTCTATGTCTTAGTATATGTCTTAGTCTATGTCTTAGTCTAGATTTGAGTTAGTGTATATAAACAGTTGTATTAGCCTTTAATTTTTCTTAGTGTATCAATATTTTTTTCATATTTCTATAAATAAATGTAGATATAAACACGAACTAACATTTATTATTAATCTCTTTTTGCCAATATCTCAACAATTCAAGCTAAATACGCAATTAATGAGCAAAATACGATAAGACAAATATGTTTGTGTCGTTAAGTGTTAGACCATGTTTGAGACATGAAAACCACACACATTTAATGACCAAACATGCAACTTCATATCATACTCATACACTTTAAAAGGATAACAAATACAAAACATTACAAGCCAACTGCCACATTTAGTTGGCTCTAACTCTGCTTTTTTTTTTTACTTCACCCAAGACAAGTGATAAGTATTAATAGTTGAGCTGAAGACACTTTGGAGGAAGACTACAGGCTGGAAATGCCTCTAGTAGAACTCAACTCAAAGTCATCCAATTTCTTCTTGTCTAAAGAACATTACATTACCACACATTATTTGAACAAAATGCGTTTGAAAATGATTTGTTGGCATTTCTTTTATCAATTTGGGCAACATTTGTTAGATTGTAGAATGAATATGCAACAGCATTTATCAAATATTGCACTCAACTGAGCAATAAGT
This sequence comes from Stomorhina lunata, assembly GCA_933228675.1. NCBI lineage: Eukaryota > Metazoa > Arthropoda > Insecta > Diptera > Rhiniidae > Stomorhina > Stomorhina lunata. The sequence continues at coordinate 127,628,637 of OW121740.1, forward strand.
CGATCGATGATATTGGGTATTTTAAATGATTAATTTACACTTTGAAAGTTTTATATTTGGTTTCCTAAATGATAATGCCAGTCTTACTTTTTTAAAATTTTGTCTTTCACTGTTTTTATATTGTCGTCAATGCTGTAATGTACATACATACATGCAACTTTCAGTAATGATGACATATGTTGGTTATATATAGAATCAATTAATATAATGGAAAATTGTTAAAACTGTCACACTTAAAATAACTTTTGTATATGAGTAAATTGTTTTGTGGACAGTTATTTGTTAAAATTTTTATAGAAACATTTTTTTTGTTAAAATTTTTATAGAAAATTTTTCGTTTTAAAAAAGTTTTATAGAAAAATTTTCGTTTTTAAAATTTTTATGGAAAAATTTTTGTTGTTAAAATTTAAATAGCAAAATTTTCGTTGTTAACATTTCTATAGAAAAATTTTCGTTGTTTAAATTTTTTTAGAAAAATTTTCGTTTTTAAAATTTTTATAGAAAAATTTTCGGTGTTAAAATTTTAAAAGAAAAATTTTCGTTGTTAAAATTTTTATAGTAAAATTTTTAGTATTAAAATTTTTATAGAAAAATTTTAAATTTTTTAAATTTTTGGTGTTAAAATTTTTGTAAATTTTTTTTTTAAATTTTTATAAAAAAATTGTCTGTGCTAAAATTTTTATAGAAAAATTTTCGCTGTTAAAATTTTTATAGAAAAAATTTCGGTGTTAAAATTTGTATCGAAAAAATTTCGGTGTTAAAATTTGTATAGAAAAATTTTCGGTGTAAAAATTTTCGTGGCTAAAAGTTTTAAAGAAAATTGTCAGTGTTAAAATTTTTATAGAAAAATTTTCGGTATAAAAATTTATAAAGAAAAATTTCTATAGAAAAGTTTTGGGTGTTAAAATTTTTATAGAAAAATTTTCGTTGCTAAAATTTTTATTGAAAAATTTTCGGTGTTAAAATTTTTATGGAAAAATTTTCGGTGTTAAAATTTTTAAGGAAAAATTTTGGTGTTAAAATTTTTATAGAAAAATTTTCGGTGTTAAAATTTTTATGGAAAAGTTTTCGGTGTTAAAATTTTTAAAGAAAAACTTTCCGTGTTAAAATTTTTATAGAAAAATTTTCGTTGTTAAAATTTCAAAAGAAAAATTTTCTTTGTTAAAATTTTTATAGTAAAATTTTTATAGTAAAATTTTTAGTATTAAAATTTTTATAGAAAAATTTTCGGTATTAAAATTTTGGTGTTAAAATTTTTGTAAATTTTTTTTTTTTAAATTTTTATAAAAAAATTGTCGTTGCTAAAATTTTAATAGAAAAATTTTCGCTGTTAAAATTTTTATAGAAAAAATTTCGGTGTTAAAATTTTTATAGAAAAATTTTCAGTGTAAAAATTTTCGTGGCTAAAAGTTTTAAAGAAAATTATCAGTGTTAAAATGTTTATAGAAAAATTTTCGGTATAAAAATTTATAAAGAAAATTTTTATAGAAAAGTTTTGGGTGTTAAAATTTTTATAGAAAAATTTTCGTTGCTAAAATTTTTATTGAAAAATTTTCGGTGTTAAAATTTTTATGGAAAAGTTTTCGGTGTTAACATTTTTAAAGAAAAACTTTCCGTGTTAAAAATTTTATAGAAAAATTTTCGGTGTTAAAATTTTTGTAGAAAAATTTTCGTTGTTAAAATTTTAAAAGAAAACTTTTCTTTGTTAAAATTTTTATAGTAAAATTTTAAGTATTAAAATTTTTATAGAAAAATTTTCGGTATTAAAATTTTGGTGTTAAAATTTTTGTAAAAAATCTTTTTTAAATTTATATAAAAAAATTGTCAGTGCTAAAATTTTTATAGAAAAATTTTCGGTGTTAAAATTTTTATGGAAAAATTTTCGGTGTTAAAATTTTTATGGAAAAATTTTCGGTGTTAACATTTTGAAAAAAAAACTTTCCGTGTTAAAATTTTTATAGAAAAATTTTCGGTGTTAAAATTTTTATAGAAAAAATTTCGGTGTTAAAATTTTTATAGAAAAATTTTCGGTGTTAAAATTTTTATAGAAAAATTTTCGGTGTTAAAATTTTTATAGAAAAAATTTCGGTGTTAAAATTTTTATAGAAAAATTTTCGGTGTTAAAATTTTTATGGAAAAATTTTCGGTGTTAACATTTTGAAAAAAAAAACTTTCCGTGTTAAAATTTTTATAGAAAAATTTTCGGTGTTAAAATTTTGAAAGAAAAATTGCTTAAATTTTTATAGATCAATGTTCGTTGCTAAAGACTTATAGAAAAATTTTCGGTGTTGAAATTTTTATAGAAAAATTTTCGGTGTTAAAATTTATAAAGAAATTTATAAAGAAAAATTTCTATAGAAAAGTTTTGGGTGTTAAAATTTTTATAGAAAAATTTTCGTTGCTAAAATTTTTATTGAAAAATTTTCGGTGTTAAAATTTTTATAGAAAAATTTTCGGTATTAAAATTTTTAAAGAAAAATTTTCGGTGTTAAAATTTTTATAGAAAAAATTTCGGAGTTAAAATTTTGATAGAAAAATTTTCGGTGTTAAAATTTTTATAGAAAAATTTTCGGTGTTAAAATTTTTAAAGAAAAATTATCGGTGTTAAAATTTTTATAGAAAAAATTTCGGAGTTAAAATTTTGATAGAAAAATTTTCGGCGTTAAAATTTTTATAGAAAAATTTTCGGCGTTAAAATTTTTATAGAAAAATTTTCGGTGTTAAAATTTTTATAGAAAAATTTTCGGTGTTAAAATTTTTATAGAAAAATTTTCGGTGTTAAAATTTTTATAGAAAAATTTTCGGTGTTAAAATTTTTATAGAAAAAGTTTCGGAGTTAAAATTTTGATAGAAAAATTTTCGGTGTTAAAATTTTTATGGAAAAATTTTCGGTGTTAAAATTTTTAAAGAAAAATTATCGGTGTTAAAATTTTTATAGAAAAAATTTCGGAGTTAAAATTTTGATAGAAAAATTTTCGGCGTTAAAATTTTTATAGAAAAATTTTCGGCGTTAAAATTTTTATAGAAAAATTTTCGGTGTTAAAATTTTTATGAAAAAATTTTCGGTGTTAAAATTTTTATGGAAAAATTTTCGGTGTTAACATTTTGAAAAAAAAACTTTCCGTGTTAAAATTTTTATAGAAAAATTTTCGGTGTTAAAATTTTTATAGAAAAAATTTCGGTGTTAAAATTTTTATAGAAAAATTTTCGGTGTTAAAATTTTTATAGAAAAATTTTCGGTGTTAAAATTTTTATAGAAAAAATTTCGGTGTTAAAATTTTTATAGAAAAATTTTCGGTGTTAAAATTTTTATGGAAAAATTTTCGGTGTTAACATTTTGAAAAAAAAACTTTCCGTGTTAAAATTTTTATAGAAAAATTTTCGGTGTTAAAATTTTGAAAGAAAAATTGCTTAAATTTTTATAGATCAATGTTCGTTGCTAAAGACTTATAGAAAAATTTTCGGTGTTGAAATTTTTATAGAAAAATTTTCGGTGTTAAAATTTATAAAGAAATTTATAAAGAAAAATTTCTATAGAAAAGTTTTGGGTGTTAAAATTTTTATAGAAAAATTTTCGTTGCTAAAATTTTTATTGAAAAATTTTCGGTGTTAAAATTTTTATAGAAAAATTTTCGGTATTAAAATTTTTAAAGAAAAATTTTCGGTGTTAAAATTTTTATAGAAAAAATTTCGGAGTTAAAATTTTGATAGAAAAATTTTCGGTGTTAAAATTTTTATAGAAAAATTTTCGGTGTTAAAATTTTTAAAGAAAAATTATCGGTGTTAAAATTTTTATAGAAAAAATTTCGGAGTTAAAATTTTGATAGAAAAATTTTCGGCGTTAAAATTTTTATAGAAAAATTTTCGGCGTTAAAATTTTTATAGAAAAATTTTCGGTGTTAAAATTTTTATAGAAAAATTTTCGGTGTTAAAATTTTTATAGAAAAATTTTCGGTGTTAAAATTTTTATAGAAAAATTTTCGGTGTTAAAATTTTTATAGAAAAAGTTTCGGAGTTAAAATTTTGATAGAAAAATTTTCGGTGTTAAAATTTTTATGGAAAAATTTTCGGTGTTAAAATTTTTAAAGAAAAATTATCGGTGTTAAAATTTTTATAGAAAAAATTTCGGAGTTAAAATTTTGATAGAAAAATTTTCGACGTTAAAATTTTTATAGAAAAATTTTCGGCGTTAAAATTTTTATAGAAAAATTTTCGGTGTTAAAATTTTTATAGAAAAATTTTCGGTGTTAAAATTTTTATAGAAAAATTTTCGGTGTTAAAATTTTTATAGAAAAATTTTCGGGGTTAAAATTTTTATAGAAAAATTTTCGGTGTTAAAATTTTTATAGAAAAAGTTTCGGAGTTAAAATTTTGATAGAAAAATTTTCGGTGTTAAAATTTTTATGGAAAAATTTTCGGTGTTAAAATTTTTAAAGAAAAATTATCGGTGTTAAAATTTTTATAGAAAAAATTTCGGAGTTAAAATTTTGATAGAAAAATTTTCGGCGTTAAAATTTTTATAGAAAAATTTTCGGCGTTAAAATTTTTATAGAAAAATTTTCGGTGTTAAAATTTTTATAGAAAAATTTTCGTTGTTAAAATTTTTATAGAAAAATTTTCGGGGTTAAAATTTTTATAGAAAAATTTTCGTTGCTTAAACTTTTATAGAAAAATTTTTGGTTATAAATTTTTTTTTGAAAAATTTTTGTTTTAAAAATTTTTATAGAAAAATTTTTGTTTTAACATTTTTATAGAAAAATGTTTGTCTTAAAAATTTTTATAGAAAAATTTTCGATGTTAAAATTTGCATAGACAAATTGTAGTCGCTAAAATTTTTATAGAAACATTTTCGGTGATAGAATTTTTATAGAAATATTTTCGGTGTTAAAATTTTTTTATAAAAAAATGTTCGTTGTTAAAATTTTTATAGAGAAATTTTTGTTTTAAAAATATTTATCGAAAAATTTTCGTAGTTAAAATATTTACATCATTTTGTTTTAAATTAAAATATTTTGGGAAATATGTTGTGATATGATTTTTCTGTAGCATAGTGTAATTAAGAACATCACCTTGTCTTGTTTTTTCTCACTCCTTTTACTTACTGAAAAGTAAACATAAACTACCCAACACTCAATGCCATAAGTCATTTAAAATGACTCCGAGCTGTTAATTTTTTTAGCTTAGATTTCAGTGCGTTTTGTTGTCCATTTTACTCAAATACTCAAGTGATGTGCAGATGAAAGCTAGAAAAATGTAGTTAAATATAGTTAAATGTTTCCGATGCATGTTCAATAAATATTAACAATATTTACCTTTCAATACTGGTAATAAAAACGAAATGTAAAATACATGTTACTGCTCCATTTATTGGTTTTTCTGTTTGTTTTTCTGCAACAATAACGATTTTTATTTTATTTTTTAATTTTTAGTTTTTGTGTTTGTTTGTTGCTGCAACTTGTAGAGTGATTTAGAACATGATACATGTGTGTTTAGATCGTTTCGAACAGGTAGTGACAAGGCCATAGCTGCTGTTCTATACGAATTATGTTACGAGGGAAATGATACATATTTTGTGCGATTAAGAACGAATTTGGTTTAAGCTATATTTAGTTGAAGGCACACTAATGACAATATGCATAAAAAAGATTCAAAAATAAAACATAATGAGAGCCTACTATATTCAATATCGACTATGAAATAAATAAAATACTTTAAAGGAGAGGCAAAAAACTGTTCATTAAAAAAAGACGGCATTGAATATAGGCTCTTGATACATTAAACAAAATTTAGAAAACTGATCCTAAGGAATTTCAAAACATCGGACCGATGTATATTGAATTGTGTCTCTAGCAACATGATGCTCAGAAAAATTTCGATTCAATAACAAATCTTTGACAATTTGTTGTAGAATGCTCCTCAAATATTTAGAGAAGAATTAAAAGTTAAAAGTTTTATTATGCAGAGTATGTTTAGCAACATGTTGCTGGAAGTAGTGTTTTCTAAAGAAAGTATTTTTGAAGCTCATTAAATAGTTTCAATGGAAAGTGTTAAAAATTTACTAAGATTTCTTACGTATACTATGTTCAGCGACATGTTGCTGGAGATAGTAATTTTTGAAGAAAGTATTTTTTAATTTCGCTTAAAACATTTTAGCGAATTTTCTAATAAAAATCGTAATAAACAGTTTAAATTATTACTTTAAAAATGTTCTGCAACATGTTGCTAGAAATAATATTTTCTAAGAAAAATATTGTTTTACTTAAAAATTTCTGAGAATTTTGTTATAAAAAACTGAATAAAAGTTTTACAATTTGTGGACAAGATTTTTAGATCCTTATTACATAATTTAAGTTCAGCAACATGTGGCTAGAAATTTTATTTTTTAAAGAAAGCATTTTTAAAATTTGCTTAAATCTCTTCAGAAAATTTTGGTACAAAAAACAAAATATGTTTTTTGAATCATATTGCATAAAGTTTAGCAACATTTTGATAAAAATATTATTTTCTGAAGAATCTTCTGTTTAACTAAATTAAATTAACTTTTTAATAAAAAAACTTGTTCTATAAGATTTTTATACCCTTCACCAATAGGTGAAAGGGTATTATAAGTTTGTGATTCCGTTTGTAATTTTTTTATTAGTGATCGTAGACCCCATAAAAATTATACCGATCGACTCAGAATCGGGAGGAGAATCGATTAAGCGATGTCCGTCTGTCTGTCTGTCTGTCTGTCTGTCTGTCTGTCTGTCTGTCTGTCCGTCTGTCTGTCTGTTGAAATCAAGTTTCTGAAGCCCCTGGAGGATGTTCTTACATAAATTATATATCAGATTTTAGGAAATTCTCCTGCAATGAACGCTATTAAATTTCATTAAAATCGGTTTATAAACACCGAAAATATCGAAAAAATACCAAAAATTAGACGAAAATTTTAAAATTTTTGATTGAAACACACTTTTAAATAACAAGAGAAAAAAGATACTCCTGGTGTACATGTGATAATATGTTATATATCAGATTGTAGGAAATAGCTTCCCAAAAAATCGGTTCATAAACAACTGAGATATCGCCAAAACACTGAATTTGATGTATCGCCAATTGCCCAAAGTTCGCATTAGAGAATGTTTGTTGAAAAAATGAAATGCAGAAATAGGAAAAACCATCCTCCTTTAGCACGGACCTACATAAATTTTATATCAGATTTTAGGAAATTCCCCCGCCAAGCACGTTGTTAAATTTTATCAAAAGCGGTCCATAAACAATTGAGATATCGCAATAACACTACATTTGATGTACAGCAAATTGCTCAAAGTACATGTCTAAGAAATTTTGTTTACATTTCGCTGAAACAGCGATATCTCAGGTGTTTATGGACCGATTGTGATGAAATTTGAAATCGTTCTTTGTGTGAGGATTTTCTAAAATCTATACTCCACAAATCTGATTACGAATACCATTCAAACTGTACCGATCAACTTTGAATCGGCAGGAGAATCGATTTCGCGACCTCCGTCCGTCCGTCTGTTTGTCTGTCTGTCCGTCCGTCCGTCTGTTTGTTTGTCCGTCCATCTGTTTTTTTGTCCGTCCGTCTACCTGTCTGTAATTTTTTCTGTTGTAGTCAAGTTTTTGGAGTTCCTGTTTTGTCGATATCTCAGGTGTTTATTTTGATGAATTTTAATAGCGTCCTTCGCAGGAGATTACCTAAATCCTGATGCATTCGGTAATTTGTGGTAGATATAATGTAGCGTTTAAGCGATGGTGTTTTGATCGACAATGATAAAATTCAGGGTGGCCCAATATCCTAAAATTTTGTGTAAAATCCAGGAGCTCCATAAATCTGATTTTAGCAGACAGACACTCTGCATTAATCTTAATTTTGTGTATGACTTTTGAACATTATGATAACATTTGAGAATGTATTATATATCAAATTATAGGTAATCTTCCTAGGAAGTACAAAAATGCAGCTAACTACATGATATCCGTTCAAAACCTACATATGTATGTAAGTATCTCACATATCAACGAAAATTTAAATTTTTTAATTGCAATTGGGAGAAATCCGTTCACGTTTGACAATTGATCCCTTATAACTTCGCCTAAGATAAGATGATGACATTTAGTATAAAGACGTTGTACAATATTGATATTCAGGGCGATAGCGCCTAAAATAAACTTCCTAGAGGGACAATATTTGACAAAAGTATTTCTGATCTCTTGAAAAGTTCGATATTGAAAATGGGCGAGCTCTATTCACATTTAGTGAAATCTCCCATATAACCCCGACCGGGAATCGATTTAATGCTGATAAATTAAATCACATTAAAATTGCACAAGGAACTAGAGCAAAACTTTCCAAACATCCATCGGACAGATCGAAAGAACAATACATCCCATAATATTTGGGATGTATTGTTCTTTCGAATGTTCGAATGATGAAGTGTTCATTTTAATTAATTAACTAACTTCAGATAAATAAGTAAATCTTTAATAACTTTTCCGACAAAGCTGATATCCATCCATTCAAAAGCTATATATTTCACGTATGTATCTAAAACTAAGAGTGTATACCCTATAATTTTATGGCTTATCATTGTTAAAGCTTTGACCTAAATCAGTCCGCTAACTTCAGAGTTTTACATAACTAATCAAGAACTTTTACTAGTTGGATAATTCGTACGAATTAAAGTGCACAACCCTCATTGGGCATTGTGTTTTTGGGTTGCATGCCAGAATACTTAAACTTCATCAAATCGATGTGCTATTGCAAATGTAAGGGCATCTACATTTTGAAGCATCTTTTCTGCATGGTTTATCTGGTCTATCGAACTTTATTAAATGTTTGTAAAATATGTGTCTATTTTATTTCGAAGCTACTGGCTGGCTTAAATATGCATTCTCTACTTGTAGTCTAGTAATCATTATCTTTCACAAAGGGACCACTTAAAAACCCAAGTGAAGCTTCCCTAGACATCAGCCACCTGCCCAACCTAACCTTTGGGTGCATAACTATTCTAGATGATGACGCCACCGAAAAGCTTTTCTTTTTCCGACTCTTAATTTTAAAGACTCTTTGCATATAATACTAGTATAACCAAATTTTGCTTGGAATTACATTAAGTACTTTTGCAACACCATTGGTGAAGGGTATCCCAGATTCGGCAAAGCCGAATATACCACTCTTACTTGTTAATATGTAAAATATGTTAAGCAACATGTTGCTAGAAATAATATCTTCTAAAGAATATATTGTATAGCTTTATCAAATTAACCTTGTAACTTTATTAAAACAACTTAAACATTTTTGGATACGATTTTTATTACGTAAGCTACGTTTAGCAACATGTTGTTAGAAATTGTATTTTCTAAATAAAGTATTATTAGCATTATATACGTAAATTATATTTAGCAACATATTGCCAGAAATAGTATTTTCTAAAGAAGTATATTTAAATTTACTAAAACTTCATGAAATCATTTCAGAGTATTTTGTTATAAAGATCTTAAAAAAGAATTTGAAATTTGTGGCTTCTATTTTGAGATGCCACAATGTTTAGCAACATGTTTCACGAAAAAAGTTGATTAAAATTCATTAAATTCCTTTTAGAGAAATTCACAAAAAAAGTATAATAAAGATTTTAAAATTTGTTAATAACACTTATCAGACCCTTTGATAGCCAAATCGTGTCATCAGCAACATGTTGCTTTGCAAAAAACTTAATAAAATTCCTTTAAAATTAAGAATTTGTTTGTTACTGTAAAAGAAAACTTTTTATTTAAATTTTATTAAATAAGTGGGGGAAAAAAAAATATTACGTGATTCATGTATAGCAACATGTTGCTAGAAATAGTATTTTGGAAAAGGAAGTATTTTAAAACATCACTAAAATCTTTTCAAAGAAAGAATTCCAAAATTTTAGGCTTTTGTCTTTTAAATACTGGCAACATAAAGTATTTTTAGCAACATGTTGCTCGAAAAAGTATTTTCTAAAGAAAGCTTTTTTAACTTGACTAAATTAATTTCAGAGAACCTTGTAATAAAAAACTTAATAAAGTCTTTAAAATTTGTGAATAAGATTTGTCAGAACCTTTGATATCTTAATCGTGTCACCAGCAACATGTGCTTGGCAAAAAACTTAGTAAAATTCCTAATATTTAATAATTTTTGCTACTGTAAAAGACTATATGTAAAGAAAACATCCTTGAACACATTAAATAAATTAAAATATGTTTTATCAACATGTTTATTAGCCTTTATATATACCGCTTTTGAGAAGTTTATATACAATGTTGCTAGAAATTTTTTGCTTATAAATAATTTTCTAATTGAATTAAATGCATTTAAGTGATTCCTCAAAAAAAAATCTTATTAAAGTTAATAAGATTTGTTGCTGATATTTGTCTCTAGCTTTTTTTGTATACAACTTATGTTTCTTGCAACATGTTGCTTTGTGAAGAATATAAAAAAAAATTCATTATTTCATAAAAAACCATTAAATATTGATATTTTTATCTTTACATGTTGGCAAAGAAGTTAATATACCCAAAATGTTGCCAAAACTTGTTGCTAGCAACATTATTTAAACACAAAATGTTTTCTTCTTGTAATGTTTTTTTAACAAGAATTCTGATATAAGTTACTAAAATTTGTTGCTGAGATTTGTCTCTAGTATTTTGTAGACAAATTTTGTTTCTTGCAAGATGTTGCTTAATTAAAAATATACAAAAAGAAATTCATTGCTTCATTAATAACGATATTTTATATCTACATGTTGAAAAAAAGTTTCTATACCAAAAATGTTGCCTAAACCTGTTGCTAGCAACATTATTTTATCACAAAATGTTTCTTTCTTGAAAAAAAAAATAATTGATTCTTTTAACAAAAATTCTTATTAAAGTTACTAAAATTTGTTGCTAAGATTTGTCTCTGCCTTTTTTTGTATACAATTAATGTTTATTGCAACATGTTGCTTAATAAAGAATATACACAAATTTTTATTACTTCGTTTATAACGATTAAATATTGATATTTTATCTCTAGATGATGCCAAAAAGTTTCTATACCAAAACTGTTGCCTAAGCTTGTTGCTAGCAACATTATTTTATTACAAAATGTTTCCTTATAGAAAAAATTGATTCTTTTAATGAAAATGTTTATTAAAAATATTAAAATTTACTGAGATTTGTCTCAAGCTTTTTTGTATACCACTTATGTTTCTTGCAACATGTTGCTTAGTAAAGAATATATAAAAATTTTCATTACTTTATTTATAACGATTAAATATTTATATTTTATCTCTAGATGTTGCCATAAAGTTTCATTATTTTATCACAAAATGTTTCTTTCTTGAAAAAAATTGATTATTTTAATAAAAAATTTTATTATAGTTATTAAAATATGATGCTGAGATTTGCCTCTAGCTTTTTTGTACACAACTTATGTTTCTTGCAACATGTGGCTAAGAGAAGAATATACAAAAAAATGTATTGCTTCATTAATAACGATTAAATATTGATATTTTTATCTGTACATGTTGCCAAAGATGTTTCTATGCCTTAAATGAGGCCTGAACATGTTGCTAGCAATATTATTTTGTCAACAAATTTTTCCTTCCTTGAAATAATAATATTTTTGTAAAGAATATTTTCTATTAAATTATATGAATGAATTCATGTACTAAAAATCCCTCATTTTCCACTGTAGCGATACGTAAAACCATAAAAATCTGCATTTCCCTCTATGTGGGTAAGAAGTTTTTCTTCAGGACTATAAGTTTATTTTGCATTGCTCCAATTCCTTTCTTCATCTCATTTTATTGCTTCATGTTTTCTTGCTGTTATTTCAAATGTTAACAGCGAATTTTACGCTGTCATGTTGTTTTCATATAAAAATTTATCTAAATACATGAATTTCAATTTTATTTTCCATTTTTTTTTGTTTTACTCCTCTTAGTTCTTACTTTATGACTAAAAATGTTGAAAATTTAATAGCCGGGTTGGGATGCTGTGGCTGCAGTTTGTTACAGCTTTCAAATGCATGGTTTGCCACTAAAATTAATAAAAAATATATACATAAGTAAAAGAATTACAAAATATTCAATTTGCCGCTGTTTTATGGGCCTTTACAAAAAATATATTGCGTGTTGCCTGTAAATCACATTTAATATATGATTCGATATTATATATCGAATATAATATAATATAATTCAAGGTAGACAGAATCTCGGGAATAACTCGCTAGAAAAAAATGTTTGTTTTCATTGTTAGAAATTTAGTGTAAAGAAGTTAGATGAACATCAACTATAGTACCAATATTTGTAAGAATCGATATATATTTGTCAATAGCTTTATATAACCTTAATAGGAATCTTTTTTTGGAAAATCATTTACTAATTTTATGACACATTTCCTGCAACATCATCATAATCTAAAATCGGTAATTTTTGAATGAAGTTCTTTGAATTATGACGATGTTGCAGCAAATGTTTGTCTCTTGAAATCCTATATCTACAAATAAAATATTAATTTAGCCTATGACTGCGGCCTTTAATTTTTTCTATGCGAGTAGTAAATTTATGATCTTAGAATATAATTTGTTAAAAAGGGAATAATATAGATTTATGACTTTTTCGTGCACATTAGACATGCATTATATTAATATGAATAAAAATCGTTATTCTGCTTATTTATCTAAACTGCTCTATTTTACTTTAATGATCGTATTAAAAATTACCTATTTACTGCAATAATTAAAACCCTAGTTTCGCAAATGCAAGATCACAGATCCTATTATTATCAATTAACTAGGGGGTACAATTAAATGTACACAGTGATACTTAGCATATTTTATTACAATTTTCATAAATTGGTCTTTGCCCTCAAAATAGACTTTAGTTTAGGAACACTTTGTCGTCTCTTTTGCTAAATAAAAATTTTTTTTACAAATTTTTTCTTTATAAAAATATTTTCAATAATTTTTCTCAAATTCCAATATTTAGATTATTTTTCAACGAAAATATTTTCTGAAAAATAAATGTTGCTATCAACATGTTTTTGCAACATTTTAAGCATCGACAATTTTTTTTTATTTTTAATCAGTCTTAATTAAAAAAGTTAAAAGCTGAGAATTTTTTAAGTTATTTACTAGTCAACATGTTGCAAGAAACATAAGTTGGATTCAAAAAAGCTGGGTACAAATCGTAGCTACATTTTTTAATGTATTTTCTAAAAATATTTATAGAAAAACTATAAAATGTTTCATTGAAGGTAAAGAAATATTTTTTAATACAAAAATATTTCTATCAGTATTGTCTATAAATTCATTGTGTAAACATGTTGATATCAACATATATTGAATTATTAAAACTTAAGAAACATTATAGCTTAACTATTTTAACATGTTGTAATATCCATAAAATGTTTAATATGTTCTACATTTATGCGTTAAATCTTTAATCATTTTATCTTTTTTAAAGCAACATGTTGACAATATTATGGTATCAAACTGTCATAAAAAGGTTTAGCCAAAAATTGTAAACTCTTTATTAGGTTTTTTAAAACAAAATTTTTTTCAAATAATTTGTAAGAAGTTAAAAACAACTTTCTTTAAAATACAAAGTTTCTAGCAACATGTTGCTATACATACTTTAGGTATCTACAACATATTTTAAACTCTTGTTCAGTTTTTATTATAATAACCTATTAATTGATTTAAATTAAGTTAAAAAATACCTTTTCTGGCAACATGTGGCTGAAGATACAAGTATATGTAGCAACATGTTGCTACACATGCTTGTAAGTAATAAGGGTGTAAAAAGTGTTAAATTAATTTTTATTGATTTTTTTTTAATGATTTTAATTAAGTTAAAAAATATCTTATTAAAAAATATTGTTTCTAGCAACATGTTGCTGACCATATTCTTCGCAATTAGGGTCAAAACAATCTTAGCAACAAATTTTAAACAATTTATTCGGTTTTATACTACAAAATAATCTTAAATGATTTAAATGAAGTTAAAAAATACTTTCTCTAGCAACATGTTGGTGAAAATACTTTACGTAAATAAGATTTCTTAAAATTTTATTTACAAATTCTAAGCTTTTTGTTAAGTTTTGCATAACAAAATTCTCTGAAATTATTTAAATAAAGTTTAAAACTACTTTACTAAGAATATAAGATTTTTAGCAACATGTTGCTAAACATACTTTAGATGTTAAGAGTCAAAAACTCATTATTAAGTTTTTATAACAAAATTCATTGAATTCATTCATTTTAATGAAATCAAAAAATGTCTTTTTTGAAAAATACTCTTTCTGGCAACATGTTGCTAAACATAACTTAGTATGGATCTTTTAGTTTTAGTTTTTTTTACAAAATTCTCTGAAATGATTTTAATGAAGTTAATTTTTTTAGAAAATAATATTTCTAGCAACATGTTGCTTAGCATACTTTATGTAAAACAGAATTAAGAAATCTTAACAACAAACTTTAAACTTTTTATTAAGTTTTTCATTGCAAAATCTTCGGAAATAAATTGAATCCCTTTCAAAAATCCTATGTTTTAAAAATAATATTTGCAGCAACATGTTGCTAAACATTTTTAAGTAATGATGTTCTAAGAAATCTTAGTTACAATTTTTTTAATGATTTTAATTAAGTACAAGATATCTTCTTTAGAAAATATTATTTTCGACAAAATTTTACTAATGATGCTGTAGAAATTAGCAACTTGTTGCTATACACACTTCACGTAAAAAAGTTATTCAAAATCTTAGTTATAAAATTGATAATTATTGTTAAGTTTTTTACAACAAAGTTCTCTTTAATGATTGTAATGAAATAATAATAATCTTTCTGGCAACATGTTGCTAAACAAAACATAGTAAGGACTTTTTTTTAGTTTTTTTTACAAAATTCTTTGAATGATTTTAATAAAGTAAAAAAAATATTTTCTTTAGAAAATGCTATTTCTAGCAACATGTTGCTGAACATACTAATAAGGATCTAAGAAATCTTAGCAACGAACTTTTTTATTAAGTATTTTATTGCAAACTTCTCGGAAATGAATTTAATCAAGTTAAAAAATCTTATGCTTTCAAAATAATATTTATAGCAACATGTTGCTAAACATACTTAAATTATAATGTTCTAAAAATCTTAGTTACAAATTATCTGAAATGAATTATCTTTAATGAAGTACAAAGTATCTTCTTTAGAAAATATTATTTCTAGCAACATGTTGCTAAAAATGCTATAGAAAAACATGTTGCTAAACATATTTTATGTAATAAAGGTCTAAAAAATCTAAATTATAAAATTTAAAATTATTTTTAAGTTAAATTCTCTGAAATGATTTCAATAAAGTCAAAAAATATTTTGTTTGGAAAATACTCGTTCTTGCAACATGTTGCTAAACATAACGTAGTAAGAGTCTTTATTTAATTTTTTAATACAAAATTCTCTGAAAACGTTTTAATGAAGGCAAAAATAGTTTTTTCTTTTCATTGTTACTTTTTCTAGCAACATGTTGCTGAACATAAAAAGAAAAGAATTTTTATATACAAAAATATTTAAAAAAAATTTTTTTTTATTGAAAAAAGATTTTATACAAAAATTTTTTTCTATCCATCTATTAGAGTAATTTTTGAAGCTTGTTCCTTTATTTTTCGGTTGTGGACTCGGTTTAGTTCATTTCTTTAAAAAATATTTATATACGTTTTCTTACACTTTTGTCTCACAGTTTTAATATTCAACTATTGTTTACCTTAAGATAAAAAGAATAGTCCTAAAGCTTTAATTTCTTCATTTTATTACTTTAAACAGGAAACAAATGGGAGTTAACTGACAATAACCGGGAGTGGCTGAAAATGTTAAGTTAATTAAAAAAGTTTATTTTTATGGGATTTTTAGGAAGTAGAAGTAGAAATGAAGATGAAAATCTTTTGGCATAAGTCATTATAATTAGGAAGAATAAATTTATGTTATGTCTACACTGAAGAGCCCATAAAACTTTATGAATTATAACAAAAATTTTGATGGCTAATCTGTCAGACAGTCAGACGAAAAAAATATAATTTACAACTTTAACTTCAGTTACATATATTTTTATATATGAATAAATTTTGTAAAGCCATAGCAGATTTCTTTGTTATCAGCGGAAATTCTTAAATAAAATATAAGAAATTTAATTTTAATTTTTTAATAAATAGATTTTATTTTCTCAATTAAAACTTTTATCTTAACAATTTAATTGGTTTAGTAACTTTTAAAGAAAAGCCGCTTTTGATTTTTTTTATATAAATTTAATAGCCAAAATTAACCGTTTCTGTTACCAAATCACTTCTAATCATTTCTTTTAAACTGTTGACATTTTAGACGGATGTATCAATGAAATCTTGACTAACAAATTTCCCAAAGCCATAAATTAAGTCTTTAAATTTCGTTTCTCACATAAATTTCATTGAAAATTATTTTTATGTTTCTTTCTAATAGTCTAAAGAAAATGAATTGATTGATATTTTCGATAATCGTCAGTTTAAAGTGAATTTTTGTCAACTGTTTGATGAGATAAAATAAATTTTACGAAAGTGTTAAGATAATTATCAGTGAAAAAAAGAACTAAAATTACTTTTAAAGATTTTTTTCGTATGAGAAATTAAACATTTTATTTAAAGAGTTCAATACCAAGTGTATTTCTCTATGTTCCCAATTTATTACAGTAATAAAGAGTGTTCTAAAAAAAATATGCATTTACTATTTTAGACAAAATTTATCCATAGTGCAAGAAATAATTTATTTTTTGATCAAGTTAGTTTCTGTAGATATGTCAGATACTATTATTTTAGAAATTATTAATTTTCAATTGTTATTTCAATCAAAATGGACTGCGAAAAAAAAGTTCGTGAAAATATAATTAAAACTTTTCAAAAAAATCCGTCATGGACTTTTAAAAAAATAGCTAAAAATTTGAAAGTTGACCCTCGAACGGTTTCTAATGCCATCAGACGGTATAAGGAAAACCTGAGCATTGAAAGAAAACCTGGATCAGGGAGGAAAAAAGGTCCTACAGATATTGGTAAGGCAAAAAAAGTCGAGCGACTCTTTCGAAGAGCGCCTAACACTTCTTTAAGAAAAGCAGTTCGTACGGTGAAATGTTCTACGAATTTTGCACATAGAGTCAAAGCTTATGCTGGACTGAAGACATACAAAGTCCAAAAGGTTCCAGATCGCAATGCTATAAAGAACTTAGAAGCAAAAAAACGAGCGCAAAAATTGAAGTCTGATTTTATAAAAAAATACACCTGTTGTGTGATTGATGATGAAACATACGTACTGGCAGACTTTTCTCAACTTCCTGGTCAAGATTTTTATGTTGCTGATAAACGGGGCAATGTTTGGCAAGAGTTTCGCACAAAAAAACAAACAAAATTCCCTAAGAAGTTTCTCGTGTGGCAAGCTATTTGCAGTTGTGGCAAAAGAAGTAAAGTATTTGTGGCATCTGGCACAATAAACACAGAAATTTATATAAAGGAGTGCCTACAAAAACGGTTGTTACCCTTTTTAAGAGAGCACAGAGTGACTACATTTTTTTGGCCCGATTTGGCATCATGCCATTATGGAAAAAAGGCATGGGAGTGGTACTCAAAGAATAATGTCATTTTTGTACCACGAGAGGCAAATCTACCTAACAGTCCAGAACTTCGGCCTGTGGAAAGGTATTGGGCTCTGGTAAAAAAGGAATTGAAGAACACAGGAAAGATTTCCAAGAACATGTCCGATTTTAAGCGCAGGTGGAATACATGCTCCAAAAAGGTATCAGAAGCAACTGTAAAATCTTTAATGGGAGGGTTTCCGAAAAAAGTCGATAATTTTGCAAAACCCGAGTACTAAGTAAACATTTTAATGCTAAATGATTTTGTATAATATGTCATTATATTTGCGTATTTTGTAGAGTTTTTATATTAAAAGGTTTGATTTTTATTTAAGAAAATCCAACTACAAATTTTATTTAGAGCACTCTTTAACACATTTATTGATAAGTTAAAATAATTAATTTCAAATAAAAAACAAATATTTTTTATTAGTTGGGTCAAAATTTCTCAAAAAAATCAAAGTTGCAATTAGGTATTTCGATTTCTTTGAAACTTGGTGAAAGTTTAGTGTTAGGTATGAGTAATTTTTGTGCCAAAGGATTTTTGAAAATTTTCAAAATTCTGGGAATTACAGGGCACTAAATTTTGAGATAACTTAATTTTTAAAATGTAATATTTCTGAGACATTTTAATCAATTTTGCTCAAATTTACAGGACTTTTAGATAATTTGTGTGTGTTTTAAACTAAATTAAGTCCAAATTTTTTTTTCAAAATTTGACCAAAAAAAAATCAAAAACTATTTTATTTTATTTTTTCACTCATAAGCACCCCTTCGATTTTTTTCTAATAATAATTTTATGATTCCTTGTCTTTTCACGAAAAAATTAAAAAAAAAATTGATGGAGACTTTAAAATTGACGGAGATATTCTATTTCTAAGCTAGCCATATACGCACTGTAAACTGCGAACTCAATCGTGCGCATGCGCTGCTCGTCTCTAGTAGTGAAGATGGAATTATGTGACTGTCTTTTCCTTTTTAGGCTTTTGCATATTATACATCGGAAGGGTAAATTATAATTTTGATTCGATTTGGCGTTTTAAAAAATTGTTTTACTTTAGTAAAGTTAAAGAAGGAAGTCTCATTTGCGATTCTTGTCGTTTAAAGTTAAAAACATTAAATCATGCAGAAGTAACAATGCCTTCTGCTTCTTCAGAAGAATCGAGCAATGCTAGACAACCTTCTCAAGAAATTAGTTTTGAAGAGGAGTTTGAAGCAGTTTATGAAAATACTGATGAATTAACAAAAGACAGTACATTAGATGGAGACATTTTAGATTTAAATGAAATTCTTTTATTATTATCTGTTTCACCTATTACAAAGAGCACGTTCAATAAATGCTCAAAAAGCTAAAGTTAAAGAAATTCAGGACGCTTTACGTTCTAAGTTAGAGAAGGTTTTTCATTCTAAAAGTTTCATAGATGAATCGAATAATTCTGAACTTGTTGAAGGAATAAAAGAAAAAATTAAGAAAACAAAATGTAAAAGTGAAATTGTTAAGCTTTTAACCATGGCACCAAAATCATGGGGTCCTCGAAAAATAGAAAAAGAATTTAACGTATCATACACCTTAGCGCGTAAAGCATATAATTTACATTTACAAGAAGGTATTGGTTCTTCTCCTAATGCTTACAAGGGAAAACCACTTCCCCAAGAAACAGTTAAAAAAGTACAAAACTTTTACTATGAAAGTGATATCAGTCGAATTTTGCCAGGGAAAAAAAATTATGTTTCAGTCATAATAAATGGGATACGAACACACGTTCAAAAGCGATTATTATTAGGAAATTTAAAATAACTGTATGCTTTATTTCAACAGAAGCACGAAAATTGCGATATAAGTTTATCCAAATTTTCTGAACTTCGCCCCAAAGAATGCGTTTTAGCCGGTAGCAATGGCACTCATTCTGTTTGCGTCTGTAAAATACATCAGAACGTAAAACTTATGATTGATGACGCAAAATTGGACAAATTAACAAAAGAAAATAATGCAATTTCTTTTCTTGATTCTTACAAAAGCATTTTAAAAAATATGGTATGTGACGCATCCTCTCCTGCTTGTAATCTCCTAATGTGTGAATATTGTGCAGGCACTGAAAAAATAATTGATGTATTGATCAAGTTATTTGACGACAATTGCATAGACACCATTACGTACAGAAGTTGGGTATCAACCGACAGAACCATGCTACAAACTTGCACGGATTCAATCAATGATTTTATAGAAAAATTTTCTATCAGTTACTCAGTCTTAGATTTTAAGCTATCGAAAATTAAAAACAATTAAGAAGGTGCTGTAGTCGATCAAAGCCGGCTAATTATCAACAAATTTACAAGTTTTTCTTCATTTTCATTTAGGGGTTCCAGTCTTGGATAGCTTTAGAAATACGTATACAGAATTCCTCTACCGTAACAAAAGTCATACCTCTTTCCACCTCTAAGATCGTTACGTAATATATGAACAGGTAAATGTATTTCATTATAATTCAGTATTCGATAGACGCCTGTCGCATAGTTCTTTAGTAAGTCAACTACTTAGCATAATATATCACAATGAGCCTGGGTTCGACCTCCCGTAAATTTGTGTAAGTTTTGGTTTCTACTATAATTACACTGCGCTAGATTTTGAAAACTTTTTTACCAACAAAAGAGGGACCTAGTGTGTAAAAATAAATCAAGTATGCTGAATTTAATGGTGCTAACCGTTTTTGTCATAAAGTTTATGAACTTTAGGGATAATATACAGAAGTTGTGGGTGAATTTATATTATTAAGAGCTTGTTTTTTCGACACTTTCCTATAAGCGTATTTTAATAATAACTGCATAACTGGATTATGGTCCAGCAAAACTTTGGTAATGGCAAGTACTCTGATAACAGGTTACCTTGTAACGACTACAACATACCATCCGAATAAATAATAAGTTATTACAGAAGTACTTATTTGTAATTAAGATGGTAATTTAAACTGAATGGCCCCGGTTCAAATCCCACCAAGGGCAACAATTTTTTTTAGTTTTTTTTTTTTTATTAAAAGAGTCTTTAAGTAGAGAAGTACTTATTTGTAATTAAGATGGTAATTTAAACTGAATGGCCCCGGTTCAAATCCCACCAAGGGCAACAATTTTTTTTAGTTTTTTTTTTATTAAAAGAGTCTTTTTAAATGATTTTTGAATTTTAAGAACTTAAATATTATCTTCTGTAAAAAAAATTTGTAAAACTAACTCAGCTTAATGAAAAAATACCATCATGAGTCAATTTTGATTATGTAGGGGATGTTGAATACCAAACACGATTCTAATTGGTCTTAACTTGGTAAGCCCAACTTATCTGGGTCAGCCTTCATCTCAACTGTGGACACAGACCTCCTCATGGTATCACCCGGGGAGCTAGTTTAACACCCATTAATATTGTGAGTTAACATGTTCCGAAAGTTGTCCCATAAGATCGATAAATATGGGTTAGGATTACGGGCTAGTAACCCTCTCTTGAAAAAAATACAATGAAGAGGATAAAATTAGAATTAAAATGTCTCACTACCTAATGTTGGAAGAGGATGTCCGAAACTTCGATAGAAAGACCAAGTAGAGGAACATTTTTCAAAGCTTGGCCTATAAAATAGGATCGAAATCCATGGAATTTTAAAATATGCTCGGACTTTGACCTTAACAGGTTGTAACATTTAAGAAAGTAAGAGTCAATCTTATGTAAAAACTTATACAAAAAAGAAGATTTAAATTGTTTAAGTTTTAAAATAATTTAAAAAAAATTTTAAAATAATTACAAAAAATCGTATAAAAATATTTTTCCAAAAATTACAACAAAGCAAAAAAAAGCAGGGAAAATCAAAGTTATTTTCATATGATTTTGGATCTAAAAATAAAAATTGTTTATATTAATTATAAGCTGCTAAGTTTTCAACATATGAAGTAGCTCAGTGGAAGAGTCTCTGCCTAGCAGTCGGAGGGTTTGGGTTCGAGCCCCCATGGGATCATAAAAAAAATTTTGTATTTCGTTTAAAAATATATGTTTTTAATAAAACAACAACAAAAAAGTTGTTGCTGCTGTTGTTGTTGCTTTCAAATTGCTTACCCAAGTCATTACATTTCTGCAATTGGTAAGTACTTGCCTCCAATGACATCCCCATGTTAATGTAATGACTTAAACAGCGAATGAGTAAGTAGTTCGTGTTCAATAGTTTAACTGTTTAACTCATTATTTGGTAATGAAAAGTTTTACTGGGGGAATATTAAATTAATTTTTGAGAATGGAAATTTTTGTGACTGTTCAAAACATTTTTTTTGCTAACAAAAAAATTTATTTCCAAAACGACTGCTCGGATTGAAAAAATAATTGGTGTTTCTGAAAGATAATTTTGTTGCCAATTTTAATTTTTTTTTAACATACTTCAAGAAAATAATCAGTTTTCGCGTTACGCAAATATTTATTGAGCAACCTCCTCCACTTTTTTATAACGCTATATTCTAAAAAAAAAAGAAATGGTTAGTGCTATTGAATTCAGCGTACTCGAATAATGGTTGCTTTATTGAGAATATTTAGCGGACCTATTTAGATTAGACTTTTGGCAACTACACTTATGTAAGATAGAAAATCCTTCAAAGCAAAACGATATTATATATGATCAAATTAGGTACATTACAATCTGAGATATTGCCAAAGCTCTAAATTCGATGCCTTGAAAATTACCGAGTACATTTTTTTAAACTGTGTACAAACTTTTTTGAACTGTCTATCAAATTTTAGGAAATCATTCAACGCAACAGGCCAAGGCCGTGGGCTGGAACGTCACCAGTTTGCGCAATTTTCGACGTATATGATGAACAAAGTAAAAAAGTAGCGATAACTTTTGTTCACTCAAAATATATTCTCAGGCTGTAGCTTTGGCGCAAAAAAATGTGCTTCTATTTCTTGCAAATTAAAAGTTACAGCCATTTGAAGTTAACTGGAACGTCACACTAAAAGAGAAGTGGTCTAAGAGCTTGTACAACATTTTCCAAAATTTCGTAATGTTTTCAAAAACCTGGACACGTTTCCCTCTAACATATCGTAGGTAAAAGATCGATGAATACTCTACGCACAAAAAATTTATAAAAAATTGCATTTATAGTTGTTTTGGATGCAAAAATGCGAGACTGGAACGTCCCCAAAAAAAAGACTGGAACAACACATAAAGTTCTCTTACTTAGGAGCCATGCAAAAACGACCAATGTGAATAAATAAAACACTAAAATTTACTTAAAAAATTTTATTTGTTTATTTTTTATTGGATAAAAAAAACAACATCACTTCATGTTTGATTAAAGAGTGCTCTAAATAAAATTTGTAGTTGGATTTTCTTAAATAAAAATTAAACCTTTTAATATAAAAACTCTACAAAATACGCAAATATAATGACATATTATACAAAATCATTTAGCATTAAAATGTTTACTTAGTACTCGGGTTTTGCAAAATTATCGACTTTTTTCGGAAACCCTCTTATTAAAGATTTTACAGTTGCTTCTGATACCTTTTTGGAGCATGTGTTTCACCTGCGCTTAAAATCGGACATGTTCTTGGAAATCTTTCCTGTGTTCTTCAATTCCTTTTTTACCAGAGCCCAATACCTTTCCACAGTTCGAAGTTCTGGACAGTTAGGTGAATTTGCCTCTCGTGGTACAAAAATGACATTATTCTTTGAGTACCACTCCCATGCCTTTTTTCCATAATGGCATGATGCCAAATCGGGCCAAAAAAATGTAGTCACTCTGTGCTCTCTTAAAAAGGGTAACAACCGATTTTGTAGGCACTCCTTTATATAAATTTCTGTGTTTATTGTGCCAGATGCCACAAATACTTTACTTCTTTTGCCACAACTGCAAATAGCTTGCCACACGAGAAACTTCTTAGGGAATTTTGTTTGTTTTTTTGTGCGAAACTCTTGCCGAATATTGCCCCGTTTATCAGCAACATAAAAATCTTGACCAGGAAGTTGAGAAAAGTCTGCCAGTACGTATGTTTCATTATCCATCACACAACAGGTGTATTTTTTTATAAAATCAGACTTCAATTTTTTCGCTTTTTTTTTGCTTCTAAGTTCTTTATAGCATTGCGATCTGGAACCTTTTGGACTTTGTATGTCTTCAGTCCAGCATAAGCTTTGACTCTATGTACAAAATTCGTAGAACATTTCACCGTACGAGCTGCTTTTCTTCTTTTGCCTTACCAATATCTGTAGGACCTTTTTTCCTCCCTGATCCAGGTTTTCTTTCAATGCTCAGGTTTTCCTTATACCGTCTGATGGCATTAGAAACCGTTCGAGGGTCAACTTTCAAATTTTTAGCTATTTTTTTAAAAGTCCATGACGGATTTTTTTGAAAAGTTTTAATTATATTTTCACGAACTTTTTTTTCGCAGTCCATTTTGATTGAAATAACTATTGAAAATTAATAATTTCTAAAATAATAGTATCCGACATATCTATAGTAACTAACTTGATCAAAAAATAAATTATTTCTTGCACTATGGATAAATTTTGTCTAAAATAGTAAATGCATATTTTTTTTAGAACACTCTTTATACTATTCAAATTCTTTCAAAAACAATATTAAGTGAAATTATTTTCTCATAAAGTTGTAAAGAAAAAATTAAATAAAATAAAATAGAAACCGATGCTCAAAAATTTTGATATATTAATACTTAACAAATGTACTCTCTTTGTTTTGTGAGGCTTTGGACTGTAAACAAACAAATGACAATTACAAAAGCACTAGATAATAAGAAAAAAAATTTTCATTGAATTCCCCCTTTTTCGCGGCCTTGGCCAACACACTATTGAATTTCATCAAAATCGGTAGACCAATAGCTGATATATCGCCAAAGCAAAAGATATCGATGTACACAAATTGGAAAATTTTAGAAAAAAAAAAATTCGAATTGTATATCAGATTTTAGAAATTACTCCAACGCAACATGCTACTAAATTTTATGAAAATCGGTCTATAAACACCAAATATATCGCTAAAATTCAAAATTGGATGAGAATTAAAATTTTGTTTTTAAAACTGGATTTAAAAAAAAACAAGTAAGAGTGGTATATTCGGCTTTGCCGAATCTTGGATACCCTTCACCAATGGTGTTCCAAAAGTACTTAATGTAATTCGTAGCAATATTTGGTTATGCTAGGTTTTAGATACATACGTGAAATAAATAGCTTTTGAATGGATGGTTATCAGCTTTGTCGGAAAAGTTTACTTATTAATTTGAAGTTAGTTAATTAATTAAAATGAACACTTCATCAATAATATTTGGGATGTATAGTTCTTTCGATCTGTCCGATGGATGTTTGGAAAGTTTTGCTCTAGTTCTTTGTGCAATTTTAATGTGATTTAATTTATCAGCATTAAATCGATTCCCGGTCGGGTTTATATGGGAGATTTCACTAAATGTGAATAGAGCTCGCCCATTTTCAATATCGAACTTTTCAAGAGATCAGAAATACTTTTGTCAAATGTTGTCCCTCTAGAAAGTTTATTTTAGGCGCTATTGTCCTGAATATCAATATTGTACAACGTCTTTATACTAAATGTCATCATCGTATCTATTATAATTTGTCATTTACTAGCTACTAAGAGATTGCATTAGGTGAAGTTATACGGGATCAATTGTCAAACGTGAACGGATTTCTCCCAATTGCAATTAAAAAATTTAAATTTTTGTTGATATGTGAGATACTTACATACATATGTAGGTTTTGAACGGATATCATGTAGTTAGCTGCATTTTTGTACTTCCTAGGAAGATTACCTATAATTTGATATATAATACATTCTCAAATGTTTTCATAATGTTCAAAAGTCAGACACAAAATGAAGATAAATGCAGTGTGTCTGTCTGCTAAAACCAGATTTGTGGAGCTCCTGAATTGTCCCACCCTGAATTTCAACATTGTCGATCAAAACACCATCGCTTAAACGCTAAATTATATCTACCACAAATTACAGAATGCATCAGGATTTAGATAATCCCCTGCGAAGGACGCTATTAAACTTAATCAAAATAAACATCTGAGATATCGACAAAACAGGAGCTCCAAAAACTTGACTACAACAGAAAAAAAGGACAGACAGGTAGACGGACGGACAAACAAACAAACAGACGGACGGACGGGCAAACAAACAGACGGGCGGAGGTCGCGAAACCGATTCTTGTGCCGATTCTGAGTTGATCGGTACAATTTGAATGGAATTCATAATCAGATTTGTGGAGTATATATATCAGATTTTAGAAAATCCTCCCATAAAGAACGATGTCAAATTTCATCACAATCGGTCCATAAACACCTGAGATATCGCTGAAACAATACCTACAAAATGTAAACAAAATTTCTTAGACACGTACTTTGGGCAATTTGCTGTACATCAAATGTAGTGTTATGGCGATATCTCAATTGTTTATAGACCGCTTTTGATAAAATTTAATAACGTGCTTGGTGGGGGAATTTCCTAAAATCTAATATAACATTTATGTAGGTCCGTACTAAAGGAGGATAGTTTTTCCTATTTCTGCATTTAATTTTTTCAACAAACATTCTCTAATGTGTACTTTGGGCAATTTGCGATACATCAAATTCAGTGTTTTAGCGATATCTCAGTTGTTTATGGACCGATTTTGATAAAATTTTACAGAGTGCTTTGGGAAAATATTTCCTACAATCTGATATATAACATATTATCACATGTACACCAGGAGTATCTTTTTTCTCTTGTTATTTAAAAGTGTGTTTCAATCAAAAATTTTCAAATTTTCGTCTAATTTTTGGTATTTTTTCGATATTTTCGGTGTTTATAAACCGATTTTAATGAAATTTAATAGCGTTCATTGCGGGAGAATTTCCTAAAATCTGATATATAATTTATGTAAGTCCATCCTCCAGGGGCTTCAGAAACTTGATTTCAACAGACAGACAGACAGACAGACGGACATCGCTTAATCGATTCTCCTCCCGATTCTGAGTCGATCTGTATAATTTTTATGGGGTTACGATCACTAATAAAAAAATTACAAACGGAATCACAAACTTATAATACCCTTTCACCTATTGGTGAAGGGTATAAAAATAAATAAAATTCGTCATCGAAGCTTAATATTTTAGCGATATCTCGGGTATTTATACACCGATTTTAATGAAAATAAATAGCGTGCTGCTGGGAAATTTCCTAAAGTCTGGTATACAATTCGACTTGGTATACCCACCAGGAGCTCCACAAACTTGATTTCAATAGACAGACAGACGGACATGGCTAAATCGTCTCTCCGATTTTAAGTCGATCGGTATAATTTTTATGGGGTCTAAGATGAATAAGGCTATGTAAAACTTCTCTAACTAATGCAATTGCCGTTCAGAGCCGGCGTTAAAACGTAGGTCCCTTTCAATGAGTCTAAGAATAGACTCGGATGTAGCTCATTGTCTGAAAGAAGTACCCCTTGTTCCAATTGGAATGTTGTCGGGGAATTATATATATATATATAAGATGAATAATGAATAAATTACAAACTGAATGACAAACTTATAATACCCTCTCACCTATTGGTGGAGGGTATAAAAAGTAATATTCAATACCTGGGCAATTAGTCAAATTCACTCCAAAGGATTATATAATCCGCCTTATAACAAAGGCCTTATCCCTTCTGACTATCATTTGTTTCGATCAATGCAGAACGCTCTGATGCTTCACTTCAGAACCGGGAATCAAAAATTTGCCTGATTTATTATTTTCATCAAAACTGAAGCAGTTCTTTTGTATCGGAGTCCATAAGCTTTTAGATGGAAAAAAATTGCTGCTTACGATGGACAATATTTTCAATAATGTCTCAAGCATTTTGTTATTAAAATAAATTCATGTCTTAAGCAAAATGCTGCAGCAACTCCAAACTCCAAAAACTAACTGCTAAATACAATGTTAGTTGTCAAATTAAATATAGGGTAAAATTAAAATTTTTCGAAATATGTATACAAGTTTTGAATCCACCATTTTAGATTTTAGTTTGTACTGGAATAATATGAGTTGTTTTTCAAAAAGTCTATTATTTTCTGATCCCGCCATAGGCCCTCTTTTATGTTTTTGATTTTTTGATGTCAACATGTTTGAGAAAAGCATAAAGAAAGATATGTTTTTTGAGATAACTTTGTTGTTCTTCTCCCATAAAAATAGTCAAAAGGTTTACAGACGATATCTAACATCTTTCTAAATGGTAGGACTGAAAACACTTTAGTAGTCTGATACACTTTGTATGGTATTTAAAACACTAAACGCTTATAAAAAGAAACTTTTTTCAAATGGAACAAATTTTATACCGAAAATGATATGATCTCTCATAGTATAACCTTTTTAGGTTCGTTTCCTAAGTCTTTTGTTTTTTCTGCATATTTCACTGCAAATTTTGGTTAAGAATATTTAAACTTGTAAATAACATGTATATGATTTATTGCTATGATTAAAATTAACTTTGAACCTTATCTTCACATTAGAGAATTTTAGTTTTCTAAAGAGTGTTCTAAAAAAAATATGCATTTACTATTTTAGACAAAATTTATCCATAGTGCAAGAAATAATTTATTTTTTGATCAAGTTAGTTTCTATAGATATGTCAGATACTATTATTTTAGAAATTATTAATTTTCAATAGTTATTTCAATTAAAATGGGCTGCGAAAAAAAAGTTCGTGAAAATATAATTAAAGCTTTTCAAAAAAATCCGTCATGGACTTTTAAAAAATTAGCTAAAAATTTGAAAGTTGACCCTCGAACGATTTCTAATGCCATCAGACGGTATAAGAAAAACCTGAGCATTGAAAGAAAACCTGGATCAGGGAGGAAAAAAGGTCCTACAGATATTGGTAAGGCAAAAGAAGTCGAGCGACTCTTTCGAAGAGCGCCTAACACTTCTTTAAGAAAAGCAGCTCGTACGGTGAAATGTTCTACGAAATTGGCACATAGAATCAAAGCTTATGCTGGACTGAAGACATACAAAGTCCAAAAGATTCCAGATCGCAATGCTATAAAGAACTTAGAAGCAAAAAAAAAAAAGCGAAAAAATTGAAGTCTGATTTTATAAAAAAATACACCTGTTGTGTGATGGATGATGAAACATACGTACTAGCAGACTTTTCTCAACTTCCTGGTCAAGATTTTTATGTTGCTGATAAAGGGGGCAATGTTCGGCAAGAGTTTCGCACAAAAAAAACAAACAAAGTTCCCTAAGAAGTTTCTCGTGTGGCAAGCTATTTACAGTTGTGGCAAAAGAAGTAAAGTATTTGTGGCATCTGGCACAATAAACACAGAAATTTATATAAAGGAGTGCCTACAAAAACGGTTGTTACCCTTTTTAAGAGAGCACAGAGTGACTACATTTTTTTGGCCCGATTTGGCATCATGCCATTATGGAAAAAAGGCACTTGAGTGGTACTCAAAGAATAATGTCATTTTTGTACCACGAGAGGCAAATCCTCCTAACTGTCCAGAACTTCGGCCTGTGGAAAGATATTGGGCTCTGGTAAAAAAGGAATTGAAGAACACAGGAAAGATTTCCAAGAACATGTCCGATTTTAAGCGCAGGTGAAACACATGCTCCAAAAAGGTATCAGAAGCAATTGTAAAATCTTTAATGGGAGGGTTTCCGAAAAAAGTCGATAATTTTGCAAAACCCGAGTACTAAGTAAATATTTTAATGCTAAATGATTTTGTATAATATGTCATTATATTTGCGTATTTTGTACAGTTTTTATATTAAAAGGTTTGATTTTTATTTAAGAAAATCCAACTACAAATTTTATTTAGAGCACTCTTTAAATAGCCTCAAATGTCTAAGATAAATATTGGTCAAACTGAAAGAAAGCCCCAGACATGCTTATTTCTAGTTGAATATTTATTTTGTGAAAAAAAAAAACAGTTAGAAACATTGTAAAAACAGCCTATGCTTCCCGAAAAATGCACTGGTTGGTATCGATTATGAAAAAAGTAAGTTCCAATGATGCTACCGACCATGTTAGACCTAACTTTTCTTTAAATTCGAGGGCAGGTACGTTACTGCGAATTAAATTACAAGAAACAATGGACCAATTAAGAGGCGAGTTCTCTGAACGACTATGTCGAGTAATTGAATGCCTTTATAGTATTTTTTGTGGCTCATGTACATAAGAACAACGGATAACTCATTGGAAGCGAATATTATTTTTTTCGTCAGATAGCGGTCAAAATGTTAAAGAAAGTATATCAAAATTAAATCCAAATTCATTTAAGGAGTAGTTTAGGTCAACAATTATATGATGACTCATGAAGATTTATGTGATGTTGTAATCTAAAGCAAAAGCTCATAGAAAATCTCCCAATATTTAATGTATGATAGAATATTTTGAATATTTTAATTCTTAGAACATTTTTCATGTGTCCGAGAATGAAATAATTTAAAGAAATTTTAATTTAAGTTTTGAACAAATTCTGAAAAAAGTTTTATTTATTTATATGTTTAAATAAAGTTAAAAGCTTAACTAAATGTTTCTTTATATAGCTCAACAATAGGCCATTTTTTCATTCTTCTATACAAATTTGTTCTTTATACAAAACTATAACCTACTCTATTAACTTGTATTTATTTCTCCATTTCTTTTGTTAGCTTAAAGTCTTTAAAATAGTAAAGAAATACAGCAGAAGAAAATGGTGATAATGTAAAAAAAATATTTGAATTGTATAACGAAACATGTTAGAATTTATGTATATACTTTTTTTTAAAACGGTTGACATTAGATGTTGTTTTTTAGACATTTAAGTAAAAAAAAAAAAAAAAATAGTATTTTAATGATGTGTGAAAATAAGCTTTTACGGCAAATAAAAGGTTTATGGGTGAAAAAAGTGAAATTATTTTAAGACAAGTTTTATTGGACTTTTACTAAATGACAACTTTTGGTAATGTTTAAAAAATAAAAGTAAAAAATGTTTGTCTAAATAAATGGAAGTGTTCTTAAAATAAGGAAATGCTATTAATCACATAAGTGTGATTAATTGTATAAGCTTTTTACTTTATGACCTTACATTCAAACTCTTCTTCAAAGCAAATTCTATTTATTTCTAGATTTTCAATTTCAAAAATACACTAACACATTTTCCTATATAAACCTAAAGAACAAATACTTGAATTTGTTATAGATCATCAAGTGTTATTTTTTACCATTTTCAAGTACAAGATTATTTTTATTATTTTGCAGAAAAATCCACATACTTGATATAAAAGAGGCAGTATCGATAACAGCAACATTCTCCATATGAGTACAATATAATTTTCCATGTTATATATTTAGCCTCAACTGTTTTTATAGTATTTTCTCACCTTGTTTTTGAACATATTGATCGCAAAGTCAACAACAACAACGACAACATTATTGGTGTTAGAATAAAAGATAATCGAAGACAACAACATCATCGCATTCACATCATGATCATATTGTGCCGTATCATGATCAATATTTGGAAAATGAAAACACTTTTACTAATGTTTTCCTTTTTTTTGCTCTCCAGCTCTTGTTGTTCCTCTATAAAACTCCGTTTTGTGAAAATTGATGTCAAGTATTTTTTTGTAGTTTTCGTTAACTGAATATAAAATAGTTTTCAGGAAAATTGTTTAAAGATTTTGTTTAGCCAAGTACGAGACATACTGGAGGGGTTTTTGAGCAATTTGAAAAATATATAAATAAATTATACCAAGAGGTTTTATAGTCATACAATCAAACAGTGGAGCAAATAATCCATTTATTAAAAATTACACTCTTAACAAATTTTGTATATTCCCAATGGGAATATACACAAATTTTCTATAGAAAAATTTTTAATAAAAATATTTTTCTATAAAAAATGTTTTGATAAAAATATTTTTCTATAGAAAAATTTTCGATAAAAATATTTTCTACAGAAAAATTTTCAATAAAAAATTTTTCTATAGAAAAATTTTCGATAAAAAAAATGTTTCTATAGAAAAATTTTCAATTAGAAAATTTTTGTATAGAAAAATTTTCGATAAGTAAATTTTTTTATAGGAAAAATTTCGATAAAAATATTTTTCTATAGAAAATTTTTGAAAAAAATATTTTTCTATGGAAAAATTTTCGATAAAAATATTTTTCTGTAGAAAAATTTTCAATAAAAATATTTTTCTATAGAAAAATATTCGAAAAAAAATTTTCTAAGGAAAAATCTCGATAAAAAATGTTTCTGTAGAAAAATTTTCGATAAAAAATTTTTCTATAAAAAAATTTTCGATAAATAAATTTTTCTATAGAAAAATTTTCGATAAAAAATTTTTTCTATAGAAAAATTTTCGATAAAAATATTTTTCTATAGAAAAATTTTCGATAAAAAAATGTTTCTCTAGAAAAATTTTCGATAAAAAAATTTTTCTCCACAAAAATTTTCGATAAAAAAATTTTTCTATAGAAAAATTTTCGATTAAAAAATTTTTCTATAGAAACATTTTCGAAAGAAATATTTTGCTATAGAAAAATTTTCGATAAAAATATTTTTCTGTAGAAAAATTTTCGATAAAAAAATTTTTCTGTAGAAAAATTTTCGATAAAAAAATTTTTCTGTAGAAAAATTTTCGATACAATTATTTTTCTATAGAAAATTTTTCGAGAAAAATATTTTTCTGTAGAAAAATTTTCGTTAGAAATTTTTTTCTATAGATTTCAATAAAAATATTTTTCTATAGAAAAAATTTCGGTTAAAATATTTTTCTGTCGAAATATTTTTTCTATAGAAAAATTTTTGATAAAAATATTTTTATTTAGAAAAATTTTCGATAGAAAAACTTTCTTAACAAAAAATATTTTTCTATAGAAAAATTTTCGATAAAAATATTTTATGTAGAAAAATTCTTGATAAAGATATTTTTCTATAGAAAAATATTTATAACAATAATAAATAATTGTAGTAAATTGGAATCTTAGTGCAATATACTTCAATAAATCTTTTTAAATTATTTTTCTATATTAAAGTTTTCGACAAAAATATTTTTTTGTAGAAAAATTTTCGATAAAAATATTTGATGTAGAAAAATTCTTGATAAAAATATTTTTTCATAAAAAAATGTTCGATAAAAAAATTTTTTATAGGAAAATTTCAGATAAAAATATTTTTCTATAGGAAAATTTTCGATAAAAAATTTTTTTATAGAAACATTTTAGATAAAAATATTTTTGTATAGAAAAAATGTAGACAAAATTATTTGTCTATAGAAAAATTTTCGACAAAAATATTTTTCTACAAAAAATTTTCGACAAAAATATTTTTCTATAGAAAAATTTTCGTTAAAAATATTTTTCCATAGAAAAATTTTTGATAAATATATTTTTCTATAGTAAAATTTTCTATAAAATTTTTTTTCTATAGAAAAATTTTTGATAAAAATATTTTATGTAGAAAAATCCTAGATAAAAATATTTTCCCATAGAAAAATATTTTTCCATAGAAAAATGTTCGATAAACATTTTTTATAAAATTTTTTGATGTAAAAAAATCCTCGATAAAAATATTTTTCCATAAAAAAATTTTCTATAAAAAAAATTTTATAGGAAAATTTCCGATAAAAATATTTTTCTATAGGAAAGTTTTCGATAAAAATATTTTTCCAAAGAAACATTTTAGATGAAAATATTTTTCTATAAAGAAATTTTTAATAAAAATATTTTTTCTATAGAAAACCAGTCTTAAGGACAATATTTGAAAAAGTGAAATATTATTTCTGGAACGTCGTTTTTAGAAAGAAACTCCCTAATTTTGAAAACTAAAAGTGGAATTTCGCTCCACTGTTCATTTCGACCAACCTTGATCTTGACTCTTGATTGAATACTTTTAAAATATCGTTATAAGCAACTAAATGGATAATATGAGATTAAGAAAATGACTTTGGAAAACACTTTCCACCATAAAAAACACAAACAAAAATTCTCAAGGGGGAGTCGTGTAATCTTTTTGTAACTCTCTAATAGTTTTCGAGGGAAACCTTTGAAAATATTTGTAGCTCAAATAAAATCAGATTAAAGTGTTGTAAATGAATGTTTTTAAGATTTTATAAAAATAATTAATAAATTGTATGTGATTTTCTTTGGCTCGTTAGCAGGCGAGTACCGTAAACCATGAGAGCTTGAGGTCGCGTGTATTTATGGCTTGGCCACAAAAAAAGTCGGAAAAATAAAGTTAAGTACTTGCTCGTACTTGTTATGGTAAAATGTTTTTTTTTTCTAGTCAGGATTAGATGTATTTATACATGGATAAACTTGTATTGTTGTTATTTAAGTTTACAGGCCATTACGTGCTGGCACCTGTGGTCAAATGACAACCATCTTTAGCTCTTAAACGTTTTATTTTGTGGTTTCCTAAGATTTTTTTTTATTAGTTTTTTGCCCAAAAACATTTCTCCCAACAAAACCATCATCAGCATCATCTCAAAACATTGGCATTGGCGGTAAATTGTCGTTTGATTTTTTTGCCCATTTAATTCTTTCACAACAATCTGCAATTGATTGTCTCCAGATGAACAAAAAGATGAGGATATTTTTTCTATTCATTGTTTATTGCAAATGATTTGTATTTCATTTGTGGCATTTCTTTATTTTTTTTCTTTCTTTCGTTTGCTTAAAATAAAACGGAAAATTTTTGTTGCTGCTTTCCTTTGGCTGCTTGTATGATTTTTGTTCGACATGATCATGGTTTGGAATACCAAATTATCGTTTAATATCTTTAATATCACAAAGTATTGTGTTTGTTTGACTCCATGGCTTTTTGTGACATGTAACTGACAGACAGACAGACAGACAGTGAGGTAGACTATTACAAAAGGTTTTTTCTCCTCCTTCTCTCATATCATTGCAATTTCTCAACTACTTTTTTCTTCTTCTCAAGTTTGCATTTAATTTCTAGATGCTATTTCGTTTGATTTTCTTTGTAGCGGTAAATTCTTTAACTTTCTTTCATACGTTCATTGGATTTATTTATTTATTGGTTTTCCGTAAATTATTTAATTAATAATCATTTATTGTAATGCTTTGGAAGCCAACATCTATTAAATACTTAATTGGTGAAAGAAACGCATGTTTCTTAAGTCTTTTGTTTTTGCTGTAAAAAAGTTACTAACAAAATTTGGTTTCTTGCTGTGAAAGAGTGTTTTTCAAGAGTAAGATAATATTTGCAAGAAAATAAGGAATATTTCTCTATTTCTAAAAGAGTAGTTTTCTATAGAAATTTTCTCAAGGTTAGACTAAGACAATAGGATTCCAAAGAAAATTTTTATTGAAAATAATAGCAAATTTTTAATGAAAATAATAGCAAATTTTTAATGAAAATAATAGTAAATTTTTCTCTACTTAAATAAATTAGTTAGAATAAGAATTATAATGTTCCTCGTTTAGTAGGATAGAGAAGATAGTTTTATTTGTTTAATTTATTTAATAAGAGAGTAGTTTTTCAAAGAACATATCTCTCTTAGTTAGTGAGGTTTTCGTTGCTTATTTAATAGAAAAAAATTTACCTTTACAGAAAACTTAAGTTTACAGAAAACTTCCCTCCAAAGAAAATTGATTTAGGCTCAAAGTTAGTAGTTTCTTTCTATTGGTATAAAAGTTGTTCTTCTCTGTTTTCAGAAAATAGTTTTCTCCGATTAATATTTAAAACAGTGATGGGCTGCACAATAACAAATTATATGTATGACAGCAATAACTCCTACCACTGGTGAAAGGAAAACAGAAATGATGCCCTTCGCTGATCTAGAAAGATTATACAAATTATCTTTATTTATCTGAGACAAGTTTTTGTTTATATCTTAAGCTAAGGCAAGGTAGTTAACTAAATAAATTCTCGTCATTTTCACTTAAAATATCTTTTCACTGATAAAATATTAATAAAAAACAGAAATGTCGTGTTGGTCTCTAACTATAAGCAATTTTCTTTCTGAAATATCTATTAACGTACAGGATGGTTTGAATATAAGTTCGTATAGGTTACAAAAGTGGTTCCAATTCATCATCTTTGTTTGAAAACCTAAATAACCCATTTGTTATTTTTTCATAAAAAGAAAAAAAAAAAACTAGTAAGAAAGTGCTATAGTCGGTCAAGCCCGACCATATGATACCCTTCGCCACTAAGGTCAAAAGTGTAATTTTTTCTGTATAAAGACAAATATTTGCTAAATTTTGCCATCATACAAACATTTTCCCAAAACTTTTATATTTAAGCTGCTTCCGACATTTGGACTTATAACAGAGCTAGGGTCAAATGTGGACCGATTATCTCGAAATTTGGAAAATTGATTACAGTTGTTACAAAAATTATGTATGCAAAAAATAAACTTAAAATTCCCATTATCATCAGATTTACGAGCTTTTTAGTGATTTTTGTGTCATTTAGTGCGTTTTTAAACAAAATTTTGTATGGGAGCTATGAGCAAATGTGGACCGATTTTAAATTTGGTACAGTGATTTTAGTTGACATAAACAGTATTTGATTTAAATTTCATGAAAAAATACTGATATTTGTGGCCAAAATATATCAATTCCGGGAGTGGGACCTATGGGAGGTACCATAAACGATGTACCGATTTTGATGAATTTCAATAGCTATGGTTCCATTATCAAAAATGATGTGTGCCAAATTTCATCAAATTATCTTTAGAATTGCGACCTGTAGTTTGATTACAAGGTTTACATGGGGGTCCAGCCAGCCAGCCAGACGGACGGACGGACAGACATCGCTAAATCAACTCAGAAAGTGATTCTAAGCCTATTGGTATACTAAAAGGTGGGTCTAAGACAAATATTTCCATGCGTTCATACATGAGCACAAACTTATAATACCCTTTCCACCTATGGTGGTAAAGGGTATAACAACGCTTTCGAAATTACAAACCTAAGACCTAGCGCACTTCTATTGATGAAAATGTGATGCAATAAAACAGTTTCTGATGTCCTGGATACTTTGAAATAAAATCCTTTAATATTATAAAGAATGTTTGCTAAGCTCACTAGTTAATCTACACGATCTCATGATATCTTGTTCCAAGCAGAACCGGTGACAATGTCTATCTTTGGTCTATATGTAAAGACTCCACAGTCCTCAAAGAGTAAACCAATTGGTTCTGTTATGAATTTGGAACCATTTACTATTGTCATCACTTTGAGCCAAATCTTTGAAGACCTTTGAAGACCTATAGTGGTCTGGTTTCTCCTTCCTGTTTTGGCTTTAAAATTACTGACTCATTTAGTGTTAGAAAACTTCCAACTTCTTTTTATACCCTTCAACACCATAGGTGGAAAGGGTATTAAAAGTTTGTGCTGATGTATGTAACGCATAGAAATATTTGTCTTAGAACCACCTTTTAGTATACCAATAGGCTTAGAATCACTTTCTGAGTCGATTTAGCGATGTCCGTCCGTCTGGCTGGCTGGCTGGACCCCCATGTAAACCTTGTAATCAAACTACAGGTCGCAATTCTAAAAATAATTTGATGAAATTTGGGACAGATCATTTTTTTGATAATGGAACTATGGCTATTGAAATTCGTCAAAATCGGTCCATTATTTATGGTACCTCCCATAGGTCCCACTTCCCAGAATTGATATATTGGCCACAAATATAAATATTTCTTCATGAAATTTAAGAAAAATACTGCTTATGTAAATTAAAATCACTGTACCAAATTTCACTGAAATCGGTCCACATTGGACCATAGCTCCCATACAAACTTATATTTCAAAACGCACTCAATGTGACAAAAATCACTAAAACGCTCTTAAATCTGAAGATAATGAGAATTTTAAGTATTTTTGTAACAAATGTAATCAATTTGCCAAATTTCGAGATTATGGGTCCAAATTTGAACCTAGCTCTCATATAAGTCCAAATGACGGAAACTGCTTACATATACAAGTTTTGAAAAATGTTTGTATGATGGCAAAATTTAGCAAATATTTCTCTTTATACAGGAAAAGAACACCTTTGACCTTAGTGGTGAAGGGTATCGTGTGGTCTCGTTCTCTGATATATTAGGCCCTATATAAAGTCTGGACATTGATTGATAGCTATATAATTTCCTTGGTGTAATCTTAATATGCTGATTGTATATCCGAATCAAAGCCAAATGTTGACCGATTGTAACAAAATTTTACAAACTGGCATGTATTTATATAAAGCTTATTTCTGAAAAATTTAGTTGCCATAGCTGTCATATTAAATTAGTTTCTAATTTAATAGCTTTTAACTGGCCTTTTACATTTTTTTCTTTCCGGGAGTGTTTTTTCTGTTTGGTACCTCCCATAGGTCCCACTTCCCGGAATTGTATATTGGCCACATATATAAATATTTATTCATAAAATTTCCGTAAGTTTTTTATATGGAAGCTATGGTCAAATGGTGACCAATTGTGACAAAATTTTGCACACTCGCTGGCATTGACATAAGACTTTCTTGTGCTAAATTTAGTGGTTATATCTGTTATAGTTTTTCATTGGCATTTAAGTGTATTTTAGGTGGAATCTATGCTGTTTTCATAAATATTTTGTATGGAAGCTATAGCTAAATGTGAACCGATTTTGATGAAATTTTGTATGATGCCTAGGGTTCATGCAAAACTTTTATGCACCATCATAGCTATAATGCACCATCACAGCTATAATAGTTTGTTATTTATTAGCAAATAAGCGATTAGAATAGGCTAGGTTATACTGGAGCTATGGTCAAATGTTAACCGATTTTGCAAAATTTCAATACCAACATTTTCTCAGAAATGAAAAATGTTTTTACTAAGTTTCAGTGAACCAGCTGCTTTCGTTTAGGAGTTATCACTCAATCGTCTTAGAATTTCATAAGGACTTAGAATAAATATCGCTTTTGGTTTTTGAGCCAATATTAAGGAAATTACAAACGGAATGACAATCTCAATTTTGATGGTGGGTATAAAAAGGATTTTTGTAAGTGAGAAACATTTTCAATGTTAATTTCTCTTTGCACCAAAGGAATTGGTTTTTTTAAGAAAATTTGTGTCTGTCTCTACAAGTTAGAAAATTTTTCATTCTCTGTTTTTTGAGGGACTTATATTCTACAAAAAAAAAGATATAAAAAGAAATTTCACAAGAAAATAAATGTTTATTGCTCTTTTTGTGACCATTTGCAAATTTTCCAATGAAGTTATAATTTCAATTTTTTTTTATAAAATTTTCCAGTTTTTATTTGAAATACACAATTGTTTATTGCTGAATATGAATTCATTAAATTTGTGATGCTTAATATAACAGAGGTTATAATTTAATATACAAAAGCTAAAAGTATTTATTTACAGCAGCTTTTTCTTTAAAACATTTAAAGCAAATGTTTTAATAATATTATCAGATTTAATATGAGTCGCGGATTAAACACTATTTAAACTTTCTGCACAAAGTTAAAGAAGAAGCCGCTTTAGAAGCGGTAATAAGAGTTGCTGGCGATTGATTTTTTGTTAATAAAAATATTTTTAAGTCTTTGCTGCTGTTGGGGTTTCATTTATTTGTAGATAAATATCTAAATATATTGAAATACCGACTTATGGAAAATCTTTTGATGCTGATTTACTTTCGAACATAATTTTAAAAGCCTGAGCATAATTTGGAATTTCAATAATTGTACATGATTTTAATTATATATTAACGGAAATTAACATTAAGACTTAAATAACAAACAGTATTTATACCCTTCACCATCATAGGTGGAAAGGGTATTATAAGTTTGTGTTGATGTATGTAACGCATAGAAATATTTGTCTTAGACCTACCTTTTAGTATACCAATAGGCTTAGAATCACTTTCTAAGTTGATTAACCATGTAAACAATGTAATTCTAAAGATATCTTGATAAAATTTGGCACTGATTATTTTTTTGATAGTGGGACCATGGCTATTGAAATTCATCAAAATCGGTCCATTATTTATGGTACCTCCCATAGGTACCACTTCTCGGAATTGATATTTTGGCCACAAATATCAATATTTGTTCACGAAATTTAAAACAGATACTGGCTATCTACCTTAGCTTTGGCACAAATGTGATCCCTATACTTTGTGGACCAAATTAGCAAGAATTAGAGATTTTGGCTCTTGACCCGTTTATACGGGGATAAGTTTTTCGTAAATACTAAACTATAAACTAAATTTGATATTGAAGTAATTATACCCACCATCAGAAAGAATGGGGGCATATTGAGATTGTCATTCCGTTTCTAATTTCTTTAATATTGGCTCAAAATCCAAAATATTTTGAAATTTTATAAAATTCTAAAGCGATTGAATGATGTCCGTCTGTCTGCTTTTCTATCCGTATGTCTGTCTGTTGAAAGCATGATAACGACTCAGCAAAGATATTCTTCATTTTTGGGAAAAATTTGGTATTGAAAATGGGCAAAATCAGTTTATATTTGACCAAAGCTCTCATATAACCTCGTCTAGGCTAATCGCATATTTAAAAATTACAAACTATAACAGATATGATGATAAAATTAATTACATAAAAGTTTTACATTAACAAAGGCAGCATATCAAATTTCATCAAAGTTGGTTCACATTCACTTAAAATACCTTAAATGCCAATAAATGATAAACTGTTACAGCTATGAACCACCGTGATATAGCAGGTTTGTCTGCTTATGTGAACCAAAATCACTGTACCAAATTTCGTTGAAATCGGTTCACATATGACCATAGCTCCCATACAAACTTTTCTGTTAAAACGCACTAAATGAGACAAAAAATCACTAAAACGCTCGTAAATCTGAAGATAATGATAATTTTGATTTTTATACCCTTCACCACCATAGGTGGAAAGGGTATTATAAGTTTGTGCTGATGTTTGTAACGCATAGAAATATTTGTCTTAGACCAACCTTTTAGTATACCAATAGGCTTAGAATCACTTTCTGAGTCGATTTAGCGACGTCCGTCCGTCCGTCCGTCTGGCTGGCTGGCTGGCTGGACCCCCATGTAAACCTTGTAATCAAACTACAGGTCGCAATTCTAAAGATAATTTGATGAAATTTGGCACAGATCATTTTTTTTGATAATGGGACCATGGCTATTGGTCAAAATCGGTCCATTATTTATGGTACCTCCCATAGGTCCCACTTCCCGGAATTGCTATATTGGCCACGAATATCAATATTTTTTCATGAAATTTAAAATAAATACTGCTTATGTCAACTAAAACCACTGTACCAAATTTTGTTGAAATCGGTCCACATTTGACCATAGCTCCCATACAAACTCTTCTTTAAAAACGCACTAAATGAGACAAAAAATCACTAAAACGCTCGTAAATCTAAAGATAATGGAAATTTTGAGTCTATTTTCTGCATACATAATTTTTGTAACAACTGTAATCAATCTGCCAAATTTCGAGATAATCGGTCCACATTTGACCCTAGCTCTCATATAAGTCCAAATGACGGAAACATGTTGAATATATAAGTTTTGAGAAAATGTTTGTATGATGGCAAAATTTAGCAAATATTTGTCTTTACACAGGAAAAATAATACCTTTGACCTTAGTGGTGAAGGGTATCGTATGGTCGGCTTGACCGACTATAGCGCTTTCTTACTTGTTTTTGTGAAATCTGTAATCAACTTGCCAAATTTTGAGATAATCGGTCTACATTAGACCATAGCTCTCATATAAGTCCAAATGACGGAAACAGCTTAAATATGAAAGTTTTGGGAAAATGTTTAGCAAATATTTGTCTTTATAAGTACACGAAAAAGAACACCTTTGACCTTAGTGGTAAAGGATATTGTATGGTCGGTCTTGACCGACTATAGCACTTTCTTACTTGTTTTAGTTTAAATATTTAAATATTTTATGGGGTTAAGTTTTCGGTTTAGTTTTATAGGCCGATTAATACTGAATGCAATTATGGGTTTAATGGGTCAAACTTATAAATTTTTATTTTTATTACAATTTTATGGTAGATTAAAATAAATATTAAAAATTTTGCTTATATTTATTTATATCTATTAAAAATTTATGATAAAATTAAAATATTTCTCCTTGCTAAATCTATGACTAAAATAATCAATAGGTATTTATTTCAACTCTGGAAATATAAAAAGCATCTTAGTAACTTTATACAATTTTCCAGATATTCATGAAACATTTTTTTGAGTATTTTTGTGATTATTAAAATTTTCAACATCTTATTTGCGTACAATTATTGTAAAATAACCTGACCTTACTGACCTACTGCTGCGAATTTTATTATTTGCATTTGGCCACAAAATAAAAATCAAATAAAAATAATATTAACTAGAATTGAAATTTCAATTTAAACTGCAACTGGCAATTCCTTTTTGTTTTTTTAACAAGCCAATCAAAAAGTGTTTGTATGTAAATTTTATGAATTTATCGGAAATTTGAATATAAAGAATTATTTATTTAAATGAAGGAACTGAAAGCTAGTTGACTAAGATACCCTACACTTACACTATGATAAAGATTCTTTTCATCATATACATATTGGGAAGAAAATTTGATTTTTTTTGATATTAATTTCTTTTAAGCTGAAGAACTCTGAAGAATATTGGTTTGAAAATTGTTGGAAAGGGGGTAGTAGAAAGATGAAGGATGGTGAATATTAGAGCTAGATCTTTATATTATTCAATACTGTACTTGGACGTCTTTTCTATTTTTTAGAACAGTGATATTGCGCCTTTTGCTGTTAGCTTGATATATTATTTA
Source organism: Stomorhina lunata (assembly GCA_933228675.1). Lineage (NCBI taxonomy): Eukaryota > Metazoa > Arthropoda > Insecta > Diptera > Rhiniidae > Stomorhina > Stomorhina lunata. The sequence continues at coordinate 127,671,076 of OW121740.1, forward strand.
AGCTAAATTCTACAGCATTTTTTCTTTTACATCGACGGCATGTTAATGCTAACAGCCGCACAGTGTGTTTTTTGGGGGATTTTTTGTAAAAAATGTCTAACTCTTCAATGAATTAATATTTTAAAATGCGGTTTTTTGTATATTATTTTCAACAAAATTGTCTATTCAAAAATATGTAAAACGAATTATTATGTTACTAGATATTTATGTAATATAACCAAAAAGTAGAAGATTTAAAAAATTATATATTTTTGTTAAATATTTTATAAAATTTTACATTTATTTTTTCCTTTTTAATATTGCCTGGCTCATAAAACTAATATACAAAAAAATTTTAAGAATTCGAATAATCCCATAACATATTTGAATTTCAAAATTATCTGAAAAATTAAACATTTCTTACTTTCATAATTGTGTCCATATCAGACAATATTTCTTAAAAATTAACATATAAAAACAAATAAAATATGAACGGGTACATTTGTACTTCATTTTTAATCTGATTATCATGAATGGCATCATTTTGAAAACGTCTAAAATTATCTTTTCTACATTTTTAGTAAGTATTTAAAAAACATATCGAAAAAAAAAATAAAAATTGGCTATTATATAAAATTTTTCGGGATAAGTGTCTCCTGTTGAATTGGCGAACGAACCTTTCTGAACTCTAGAACATTACAAGTTCAAATTTTATGGTCTACTGGTCAAAAATTACGACTTTCTAAAGCAACTTAAAAATAGCGGTAGATTTGAAAACGCGCCTGATATAAAAAAAGTCGCATCAGAAATATTATTTCTGACTACACCAAGAACGATTTTCAACAATAAAAAAGTTCTTTTTTGAAAAAAGCCATTTTTGCTACCTAAATATAATACAAAAAATAGTGCAGTATTTTGGAGCAGAAATAAATTTCTAAAACACGGTTTTCAAAACTAAAACTAATCGTATAACTTTTTTGCAGATATTTGTGGAAAGATTAGACACAACTTTGTTCAGGATCCCTAAGTCACCAACCCCACGTTAACCACTTTTTTTTGCCGGTTTTAGAGAATATTTAAAAAGTTTTTTTTTAATTCAAAACCTTACAAGAAATATATTTTGTATGAAAAAAAAAAAAATCAAAAACAAAAAACTCATGAAAAATCTAATAAAATTTAATACTAATTATTAAAAAGAATATCGCCAACTACACAAGTGTATTCATCGCGCGATTAATCGTTTTAAAACCTTTCTGAAACGAAGTGATTTGAGTTTTTTGCATTTATTATTAATTGTAACTGTAGACACCAATATTTAGAGTAAAATTGCATCACTAACTCAGTTGTTTTTTTAATTTTTCCCACAATTGTACTTAACAAAAAACGAAACCGCAGAGTCTGTTAAACATATTGATTGCTACTGCAAGAGTGAGTCTTTTTCGGACCAAGCGGATCGCTGTACAAATTTAGCGCACGTCTTTGGATCCATCACCCTTTAACTTGGCACTTATAAGTTTTTAAGCATGAAAAAACAATATTACAGAATCATTCGAGAAATCCCACTGTTATAGTAGCTGGCACAACGATTGTGGAGGTGCCTAATCTATGCGAAAACATTCTGATGAATGTACTCTTGTGCCAATTTAAAATTTTCTACAGTCAAAACAAAAGACTTAGAAAACATGCGTTTTTGGATCTATAAAGTAATTAATACTAGGGCAGGTCAATAAGTCCGGGTCTTTTCGAATAAAGTGTATAATTTTATATAAATGGTAATTTATTTTGTTACATGGCCCACTTTTATCTCTATACATTTACTCCAACATTACTTCACCTCTTTCGAAAGATATGAATAAGGTCATCAAAATAAACATTTTTTGTGAGATGATTTCACTTTTATGGTCAAATATATTCCCGCAGAGCTATTTCTTCAAGTTTAGAAACAGAAAATAGTCATAAAGTGATATCACTTTACCATAAGCAGATAAAATTTTTTTATAAGGAAATATTCTTTAAACATTAAAATCAAATTTTCTTAACATTTTCTACAGTCAAAACAAAAGAAAACAAAAGAAAACATGCCTTTTTGGATCTATAAAGTAATTAATATTAGGGCAGGTCAATAAGTCCGGGTCTTTTCGAATAAAATGCATATTTTTATACAAATAGGTAATTTATTTTTTTACATGGTCTAATTTTATCTCTATATACTTAGTCCAATGTTGCTTCAATTTTTTTACCCCCTCGAAAGATATGAATAACCCAGCAAAACTTTGGTAACGGCAAGTACTCTGGTATCTGGTTACCTTGTAATGACTACAGCATACCCTCCGAATAACTAATAAGTTATTACATAAGTACTTATTTGTAATTAAAATGGTAAGTTGAACTGAATGGCCCGGGTTCAAATCCCACCAAGAGCAACAATTTTTTTTATTTTTTTTTTATTAAAAATGTATTTTTAAATGATTTTTGAATTTTAAAAACATAAATATTACCTTCTGTAAAAAAAATTTTGGAAAACTAACTCACGGTAATGAAAAAATACAACTTGGCCTATAAAATTGAAGAATATTCGCACAAGATCGAAGAAAATAGGTTGTATCTAAAGGCCATTTAAGTAAGTAAGAGCCAATATTATATAAAAACTTATACAAAAGGGAAGATTTAAATTGTTTAAGTTTTAAAATAATTAAAAAACACTTCTTCTTTGTTTATAAAATGCATTAAACATTTACAAAAAATCGTATGGAAATATGTTTCCAAAAATTACAACAAAGCAAAAAAGCAGAGAAAAACAAAGTTATTGTCACATGATTTTGGATCTAAAAATAAAAATTGTTTATATTAATTATAAGCTGCTAAGTTTTCAACATATGAAGTAGCTCGGTGGAAGAGTCTCCGCCTAGCAGTCGGAGGGTCTGGGTTCGAGCCCCCATGGGGTCATAAGAAAAAAATTGTATTTCGTTTAAAAATATGTTTTTTAAATAAAACAACAACAAAAAAGTTGTTGTTGTTGTTGTTGTCTTCCAATTACTTACCCAAGTCATTACATTTCTGCAATTGGTAAGTACTTGCCTCCAATGACATCCCCATGTTAATGTAATGACTTAAACAGTGAATGAGTAAGTAGTTCGTGTTCAATAGTTTAACTGTTTAACTCATTATTTGGTAATGAAAAGTTTTGCTGGGAAGGTCATCAGAATTGATATTTTTTGTGAGATGATTTCACTTTTATAGTAAAATCTATTCCTGCAGAACCATTTCTTCAAGTTTGGTAACAAAAATTAGTCACAAAGTGCAATTCGTACTCCAATAAATGTTTTGCCCTGGAAACTATATCATCAGGTCGAAAAGAACTTTTTTCTTTGTCGAATAAGGCAAAGAAAATGGTATTTTTTTAAGGACCATTTCAAAACTCACTTTTAAAGTTTTAAAAATTTTTTTTTTAATATATTAAAAATTTAACAATTTTTGATCGGCATGTTAAAATAGACAGATGTGGTAATAAAATAAAAAAAAGTTCAGTTTGAAATCTCATATGGTTTCGCCGTATCTGCGACTTGAAATCGTAAAATGTCGTGAAAAAGTAAATTTTTGTACATTATTTAAATATATGCATAGTAAATTTTATTTAAGTTTTATTTTGATAAAGCTAATACTAAATTTTATTGCTTAGTCATTGAAGAATGTCCACTAAAACTTTCCTTGATATTGGGTGAGCTTAAACCTTTTTTCATAATTTTTAGTGTCAAAAATATGAAATGTTATGAATTTAGTGGAGAATTTCGATCAAAATTATTAAAAAATTGTTATTTTTCAGATGGGTTATATTGTTTTATTAAAAATATTTTTTTAACACGGGGACTAAAATGACCTAATTTATGAATTCATAACACTTCATATTTTTATCACTAAAAATCCAAATTTTGACTTTTGAAAAAAGGGTTAAGGTCACCTAATATCAATGGGTGACCTTCCACATCAGTTTACTTTAATATGCCGATCAAAAATTTCAAAATGTTGAATATTTTTTTAACAAAATTTTCTAAAACTCAAAAAGTGGGTTTTGAAACGGTCCTTAAAAAAAGTACCATTTTCCAGTATAAAAAAAAACTATGTAAATTTAATTATATTTTAATAAATTCCAACTATTAAGTACTTATAAAGCTACGGTCACATTGATTAAACATTTAATCGAAATTATCAAATTTTTGATCCTCGTAGTCTGACTACAAAATATTTTTGAGGTTCAAACAAGAAACATGTTGATTTGAACAAAACAAAATCATTTGCCAGCAAATACAAATTTTCCTAATGTGACCACGCAAGAGCAAATATTTTATTAAATTTTGATCAAATAATTATTTAATCTTACAAAATTTTTGTAACATCAAACAGGGGCAAATAACAGCTGAGCATTTCTATTGTTTACTATTCAAACAGAAACAACAACATCAAATTTGAGAAACAACAACATCAAATTTGAGAAACAACAACTCAAATATGGGAAACAAATTTGCTAGATACACAATTTTGTTTTGAAAAAATTTGATCAAATATTTTTTGGGAAAATATTTAATCTTCAGTGTGACCATAAATAAAACCTGTTTTTTTGTTTATACTTTGAACGTATTTTTTCTGTATTTTATCAAATAAAAATCGTCAAATAAATGTGCAAGTGTGACCACAAATTTTTTATTATATTGTTTTGACAATATTTTACTCAAAATATTTGATTTAAATGTTTAATGAGTCTGACCGTACCTTAAGTCTTTAGATGACAAGGAATGTCTTGCTTTGTGATTTCTGTACCCCAGAGTTATTTTTTTTGCAGCATATCCTTAGACGTGTGGAAAAGGACACAAATTTTCTGGGGCAAATTAAAATAACTTAAAAACTACTGCATGGATATTTAGTTTTTATGACTTTAATGAAAGCTGATTAAGTTGTCTTCAACATCCAATTGTTTTGCAAAAAACATTTTTCTTTTGCTTGAAATTTACCGAAAAACGAAAAAACTCACATTTTTCCCCATACAAATGGGTCCTAGAAATAAATGTCCTGTGCGCCACCTCAGGATATTGACCTAGGAAGACCAAATTTTTTCTGAGCTTTTAAAGATGTAGAGCATCGATTTTTAACCCAGGCGTATAGAATTTCAATAAAAGTTGTTTTTCGCTGCCCCCTTATATCCATTCCTTTTTTTAAAGGAAGATTTTAATGCCTTAAAAGCTACGTACTATCCTAATGGCGGAAAAAATATATTAAAATACTTTTTTTTATTGTAGGTGTTACAAGTAACTTTATAAATATTTAGAATATAAGCCATAGTATAGGGTGCGTATAAACATTATAAGACTAGTAGGAAAATGTCACTTGAGTGATATAGTTTTTTTTTTGCTAGTTTTAGTCTTATAAAGTGTCAAAACTTTCGACACTTTTGTCCCAATTTTTCCATATTTGAAATGAAGTGATGTGTCGTTTTCAAGATTTTCTTTGTTTCCTATTTAAAGTTAAGAATACAAAGTAACTATTTCTATGTTTCTATTACAATTTTCAATTATTAAAAGAATGTGGCTGGAGTCTGTATGTGTCATTTTTCCAATAATTCAATTTCATCGATGGCCCACAACAATTCTATTGTAAATTTGATTGTTTTATTTTGCGTTGTTGCTATTCCTAGGATATTGTTAAGACATGGCCATTTTTGGAGTTTTAACAATCGCATTTGTAAAATTGGCAATTCTTGTGCTGTTGCGAGATGAATGGATGGATGGACGGATGGATCGATGTTTGTTGGTTTCGTTGATTTGCTACTTGAGGCAATTGACATGTTTTGAAAAGTTGATTTTACGTGATCCATCAAAGTGCGGGTGTATTTTGCATAAATTATTTATGCTAGAAAAATAAATAGAAAAAGTTGCTAAAATAGCACAGGTGGTAGTAGCTCTGGCAGCATATAGAGTCTTAAACATTAAGACATACTTTTTAAAACAAATAAATTGCAGTTTTTTCTAATTTGTAAAACACACGTTTTCAATGTTTGCACTCATGCAGTTATATCTGATTATTACTTAATAATTATGATTTTTCTGCTAGAACTTATTAAGAAATTTATGATTTTTTTATTGTTTGTTTAGTTTATTATTTATGCCCCAACTCGTGGGAATACAAAAATGTAACATATATTTTCCATACATTTTCTAGTAAATGGCCTACAAGCCAATAAATTGTATGATATTCACATATTTTCTTTTTCTAACATTTCTTTCATTCCTGGAATAAAAAAGCACGTTCTACATCGTTCTACTACTAAGTATATTTATTTTTTCATTCTTAATTTGAAATTCTATTTAATATTTGATTTGGTTTTAATGTTTAATTAAAATTCAAAGTTTGTATCAAGTATTAGTTTAGCCTTTAGTTGGTCATATGTTTCTATTTTATTTTTTCTAAAACAAAGAAAGGAATCACCAAGGAATGCGTTCAAGCTCATTTCATGGATACCACATATGGTTTTAGTGGTTGGATATAACATACATAGAACATAACTATAATTAATTGCCTTCAATATCTTTTTATGTGCGATCTTTAAGTTTTAGTCCAGTGAGTTAGAACTTAAGTGTTCAGTCATTGTGTCCGTCCTTCTATATTTGCCAGACATTTTACTCTACATAACTTTAAGTATGGGTTTTTCTTTTAGAATGAAAACAATAAAAATTCAATTAACGCTCGTTAAGTTGATAGAAAATCTAAAATTCAATTTGACTTTCTTAGATGGTGAAATGTTTGATATTCATTGCTGTAGCTCGAAAGTTGTTAGGAAGGTGTTAGAACAATATTATCTTAAGATTATCTAAAATAGAATGTTTATTTTATGAACTCATAAATAAGAATTGCAAAAAATTTCACAAATTCACCATTTATGGCAATTTTCATTATAAAAGTACCCTTGGGCAGGGAAAAAACTGGATTTACAAAAAAAAAAAATCTTCTGAACAGGCCTGCCAGATTTGCCGATTTACAGATACAGATTTTGGTAAGAAAATTGTCGATTTTTAAGATAATTTCGAAAACCAACCTAGCTTCAAAGTTTTAAAATTTTTTTTTAACATATATGACAAATCAGAGTTTAAAAATCGATATAAGTTTTCAAAAATTCCGATACATTGGAAATTACAGAGTTATGCATTAAACACATAGACAACAGCAGGCTACACGAACACCGACTACAAAAGTCGTTGGCTGCAGTCGTCGACTCGTAGTCAGCTACTTAATTATTTTGGGGACGGCAGCTACATTTAAGATGGCAGCTACATTTCGAAACACCTGTTTATGAGTGGTGCCAATATCGCGTTTATAAGATGGATAAAATAACAATTTAAATTTTGATAAAAACGTATATCGTATATCTTAAAACAATATAGATATAAGTATGCTCTTTTATATAATGAATTTTATAAAGGACATACTGGGCTTTTATACAACATGAACTACATAGATCTAGAACACGAAGCGTGTGAGTTAGACAGTTTAAAAAATAACTTTTTAAAATTTTACTACTATTGAGTTAGAGTTATATAAATATAAATTTTTACATAATATTTTATTAGATATTATTATATACATTAAATATATAAATATTTTATAAGTATGTAAATTGTTTATATAAATTCTCCCCATTGTATTTGTGGTAAATAAATTCAAGTGAGCGATTTACTCATTTATTTCAATATTATATGGTGTTGACAGCACTAAATCTTTTATTGTCGCCAACAAAAATAGAAAATAGTTTAATTTTGGCTACAGCTACAACGGTGGTCGGTAGTCGTGTAGCCGTGCCGACTCTAAAAAATGTATTTCTATTTGAATGCATGTATTCTAATTTTGACAGGTTGTAGCCCGTAGCCTGCTGTTGGCTATGTGTTTAATGCATTAAACTTTGGGAACGAAAAAAAACAAAAATTTTTAATAAAACAATTTTTTTACAGAAACATTTTAAATATATAAATTTTTTCTATGGAAAAATTTTCAATAAAAATTTTCCATTTAAAATTGTTTCGTTCAAAAATTTCCCTATATACATTTTTTTGTAAAGAAGAAATTTTCATATATAATTTTTTTAATAAATAAATTTTCCAAAAAAAATATTTGTATAGAAAAACATTTTAAATACAATTTTTTTATGGAAACATTTTTCCATATATACCATATTTTTTGTATAGAAAAATTTTCAACATAAAATTTTTTTGTATGAATAAATTTTACGTATAAGCTTTTTTTATAGAAACATTTTTCAATAACATTTTTCGTAAAGAAAATTTTTTTTGAGAAAAATTTTTAAGAGATTGTGTTCAGTATACCTGAAATCTTGGGAATTCAAAATCTGTAATTCTATTTTCCGAATTCCAAAGAGTACAAAAATTATTCAAAGTGAAAGTCAATGGAATTAAAACTGTTAGATTTTTGCCCATATATAATATATAAGAACTATTGTTAAATGGTGACCGATTGTCACAAAATGTCTGGTATTTATATAAAACGTATTTATGCAAAATATGATTGCCATAGCTGTCATAGTTTACAATTTATTGGCTTTTAATTGGCGTAGGTGTCATTTAAATAGTTTCCGGGAGTGGTTTTTATATGAAAGCTATAGTCAAATATTAACCGATTCCTATACAATTAGATAAAATGACCAATAGTTGTATAAAACGTCTCTGTTCTAAATATAGTCGTCATTGCTATTACAATTGTATTAAATTTATCAGCGTTAATGTAATTCCCGGAGCGAAGCGATTTCACCCATTTTCAATACACAACTTTTTGAAGATATCGAAAATACTTTTGTAAAATATTGTCCTTTTAGCTCTTATCGTTGTGTTTGCATAAGTTTTTTATATAGGAGCTATGGTCAAATAGTGACCGATTATGACAAAATTGCTCACTGGCTGGCATTTTATTGGCATTTTAGTGTATTTTAAGTGGAATTGAAGCTGTTTCTGAAAGTGTTTTATATGAAAGCTAAGTTTAAATGTTAAGCAATTTCGATTAAATTTGACATGCTGCCTAGCGCTTTTATAAAACGTCTTTATACTAGGCGAGGTTATACTGGTGCTATGAGAAAATGTAAACTGATTTCGTCCGATTTCAATACCAAAATTTTCCAAGACAGGAAGAATATTTTTGCCAAGTTTCAGTGAGCTAGCTTCTTTCGTTTAGGCCCTATCGTGTCTTCAACAGACAGACTGACAGACGGACAGACAGATAGACAGACAGAATTTCATATGAATTTAGAATATATATCCCTTTTGTTTTTAGAGCTAATATTAAGGAAATTACGAACGGAATCTCAATATAATGCCCAATTCTTTTTGGTGATGGATATAAAAAGAAAACGAAAATCAAGCTGTTATTTTGTACACAAAAGGTTTTTCCCTTACAAAGATCAATTTGCTTTAAAAAATTTACTAAAATTCACAAAATTTAGTAGAACAAGTTCTCTTTCAATATGATTTTTCTATATAAAAATTTTTTCTTAAAAAAAAAAATGCTTCAGAAAAACTCTGTCTTAAAAAATACATTTTGTTAAGAAAATCGCTTACTAAAGTCTCAAAATTTATTTTTAAAAATTTAAATTTTCTTTGTCTAAGTATAAATGTGGCAATATGAAAGAGTAGCTTAAGTGGATATAAGAGAGAATTGAGTTTTTTGCATCACAGAAGCAAAGGCACTTAAATGTGTTTAGTCCATTTTAAAAAATTCGATTTTTGATCAATGTTACTTTTACTTTATAGCTTAAGTTTTTTGAATTAATAATGCATTAATCAAAACAGCTTATGTACACATATTTTTGTGTAAATATTCAGATTTTTATTTCATCAGATAACGATTTCATTTAACTTCACTTAAGCTGCATAAATGTTGACCTTGAAAAAATAAAGTCTATATTTTCAAACAACTTATGTTTACATAAAACTGTGCGATATATATTTTTTATTTAAACAGAACCGCTTAAAGTTACTTAAGTCCACTTCAACGCTAATTTCAGTTTCGAAAAAGAGTTTAATTAGAAAAAATGTAAAATCTCCTGAATTTAACAATATTTTTTTTAAATATTCATCCTTCTTCTCTAATAAACATGTTACCAATATATTAATTAAAAAATTATTCGTAGAAATCAAGCTGAAGAAAAATTACACAAAATTAATGATATTTCAATACATAAATTTTCGACTTAAGCTATTCTTCAATGTTGTCACAGATATTATCACGCTCTTTAACAGCTTATATGCTTTTGGAAAGGAAAATTTTTGTCTTAGAAAACAATTTTTCTAATTAAAATTTCTTTTAAGAATAAGTGGATCTAATGAATAATACTAAATAATTATATTTTTCATTTTTCTCATAAAACGTTATTTTTTTCTAACAAAAGTCGTCTTTGAAAAATGTTTAACATTTTTTTTTCTAAAAGAGAATATTTTTTTTTTTTAATAAATCATATTTTCTATATAAGCAAAATATTTAAAGAAATAATAATTTTGAGGAATCAGATGCTTTCGATGTTCTGGAGGATATAATATGATGTTCGTTGGACTAACCACATTTTTCAAGTGTCGAAAGAAGCATTTAAGTGTTTTGGTTTTTTTAATTTTGTTATATGTAGATTAGGGTGACAATTTTCTGTATGAAGGAAAATGATTTTTAGAATTTTATAACTTTTTCTAAGGAATATTGTGACACTAGGTCTAAAAGCTTAGATCTGAAAATTTGGGCCAAATCGGACAACGTTCTATGGGCGCATATCGGGTCCAAAGTTTAAGAGCCCATTTGTATGGGAAAAAATGGGTTATTTTTTGTTTTTGCGAAATTTAGACCAAAAATAAATAATTTTTTTCAAGAAAAAATAATATAATATTAAAGAGAACTAACACAGCTTTATTTCAAATTGCGAAAGACGAAAATCCATGAGATAGTTTAAAAGTTATTGCAGTTTTTACCCGAAAATTCATGTTCTTGAAAACGCGCCTAAGGATATGCACCAAAAATTGTATGTTGAAAATAAAGAAATTCCAAAGTTAGACATGATTTATCATTTAATGGCCAGTTACTAGTAAATAGATGTTTTGTTTAAAGTCCATGAGATAGTTAAAAAGTTATTGCAGTTTTCCCCCGAAAATTCAAGTTCTTGAAAACGAGCCTAAGGATATGCACCAAAAATTGTATGTTGAGAATAAAGAAATTCCAAAGTTAGACATGATTTATCATTTAATGGCTGGTTACTAGTAAATAGTTATGTTTTGTTTAAAATCCATGAGATAGTTTTAAAGTTATTGCAGTTTTCCCCCGAAAATTCATGTTCTTGAAAACGCGCCTAAGGATATGCACCAAAAATTGTATGTCGAAAATAAAGAAATTCCAAAGTTAGACAGGATTTATCATTTAATGGCTGGTTACTAGTAAATAGTTATGTTTTGTTTAAATATATTCAAATTTACTCAAAAATCATTTTTTAATTTTTTGAAACAAATATTATAAATTGACAATTTGCTCTCCAGTGTGTTAAAGCAGATAAAACCCAAAAAAAATAAAAATCACTTAGTCTCGGCAAAAATAATTACTTTTATGCTTTTTTATTAAAATTCGCTAATTATTACTTGATATTTCGTAATCTCGCTATGAAAATTTTAAGAATATCAAAATTTTGATATTTGACCCCGGTGAAGAAATGGTTAATCTCGTCCAATATTAAAAAAGCTTTCAGCATAGGTTTTTCATAAACTAAGCAATAATAATAACTATTTTTTTTTTGTTAAAATTTAATACAAGTAAAATTTACAAAGCATTTACTAGAATTTGGCCCAAAAATATTCATTTTTATTGTTGCGAAATTCTTCAATTTTAAGTCGCAGGTACGGCGAAACTGTTCAAGATATCGACCTATTTTTTTTGGTTTTATTCTTCCATTTATCTGTTTTAACAGACTGGAGAGCAAGTTCAAAATTTGTGAAATTTGTTGAACAAAATTTTCAAAAAATTCGAAAATGATTTTTGAAGCCGACCTGAGAAAAATGTACCATTTTGAAAGAACTAAGTAAATTTGATTATATTTAAACAAAGCTGAACTATTTACTAGTAAAAAGACATTAAATGATAAATAATATCTAACTTTAGAATTTCTTTATTTACAACATACAGTTTTTGGTGCATATCCTTAGGCGCGTTTTCAACGACATGAATTTTCAGGGGAAAACTGCAATAACTTTGAAGCTACCTTTTGGATTTTCGTCTTCCATGATTTGAAATAAAGTTGTGTTAGTTCTCTTTAATATTCTATTATTTTTTCTTATAAAAATTATTTATTTTTGATCGAAATTTCGCAAAAACAAAAAATACCCCATACAAATGGGCTCTTAAACTTTGGTCCCGATGCGCGCCCATAGAACACTGTCCGATTTGGCTCAAATTTTCAGATCTAAACTTTTAGGCCTAGTATCACAATATTCCGTAGAAAAATGTTTGAAATCAAAAAAAAAAAAAAAAAAATTTTCCTCTCACCCTAATGTAGATACTTCACTCCATCTGATTCATACAAAGATTTTCCCAAAACTTATATTACGCTATATTATTTACGCTATATATATTTACGCTGTTTTGTTGTTTTGACCTATATGGGAGCTGGGGTCAAATATGAACCGATTGTCTAGAAATTCAGCAATTTGATTACAGTTTTGACATTATGTATACAAAAAATAACCATAGAATTGTTATTATCTTCGGATTTATGAGCATTTACGTGAGTTTTGTGCCATTTGTTTATTTTTCACTGAAGAGTTCGTATGCGACCTATGATCAAATACGATATAGTGATTTCTGTGCACATAAGCAGTATTCATGAAAATGTACTAATATTTGCGGCCAAAATATCGATTCCGGAAATGATATCTATAGGATATGCCCTAAATAATCGACGGATTTGGATGAATTTCAATAGCCATGGTCCCACTACTATAATAATAAAAAAAATGTTCAATGAAAGGGAAAAAGTCCCTTTTTATAAAAATTAGAGAAATATTTTCTTGAAAAAATTCAGTGTTTTAAGAAAAATAATTTTATTAAATAAATCTATTTATTCTTAAATATGTACACTTCACATTTAGTCATAACATTATTCCTACATTCCTGTCTGTACCTATACATATACATTTATTGTAAGTTCTTAAAAAAACTCAACTAATCATTTTATTTATATCCCCATCATTAAACACCAATAAAATAAAGAATAAACTTAAAATAGACAATTATAGTTTTTTGCACCTAAAGCTTTAGATAATTGTGTATTTTGCCTTATTTAGGACATGAGCAAAATTCCACATAACTAAAATAGATTTTCCTAACGTCTCGTTAACTTAAGTAAGTTTTTCTTTTCTATTCTTCGATAAATTAACACTAAGCAGCCAAACGAAAGAAAAAAAAAGAAACAATAAAAAATTCTTTGAAATTACGATAAAAACGTTTAAATTTAGCAGTTTCTCAGTTAGTCAGTCACTCAGTTAGTGAGTAAGTCTGTCAGTCAGTCATAAGCTTAAACTGGGAAATTTCTATTAAATACCGACCCACTCTTAAGCTGCATTAATGAACCTATTGCGGAAAAGGGGGAGGTTTGTTCTCCTACAACATTTTTTTTTGTAAGCATAGACGCACGTACTGAAATATTTCTCAAACTAAGTAACTAAATAAAACCTATATAAAGTTTGTAGTTTTTCCAGTTGTGAATTTTTTGGAATTTTCTTTTTTTTTTTTATATTGTTTTCCTCAGTTCGCCGTTGTCCAATACGGTATTTGTAAATATTTAAGCTTTTGCTGTTAAGATATGAGTAATGAATGATGTTGGTGTTTAATGCAACGCCCCGTTGCCATTTAGCACCTACCAAGTTTAGTAGGTTCTTTAGTTAGAGCAAATATTTTTGTAGTTTTTTTATATTTATAATTTTTTATAATGTTCAAATTTTTTCCTTTTTTTGTTGCAACTTTATTGTAATAATTTGTTAACACTAATGTTAAGAGTTTAAATCATGCTAAGATAGATAGGTAGTCTCTTAAAAAGACAGACAGACAGACAATTGGAAAGACAGACGAACGATTGGGTGGTGAGACCAACAGTGGGTCGCCCAAACTAGATTCCACGCTTTAATATTAACCCTTATACACTCCTTGGGTCAATTTGACCCAATTTTGTTTTTCAAACGCAAAATTATCTCATTAAATAATTAGATATGAATGTGAAACTTTAATTTATCCATTATAGGGACGAATATTATGTTTTTAAAACAAAGTAATAATATTAAATTTTTCCTTCCCCCTCCACTTTTCAAAACACGATTTACACACATTTAGTACCCTTTGGGTCAATATGACCGAACAAGCGATATTTCAAGCTTAATTCCATTTTATAATTTTTTTTCCTATTAAACATAATTGAATCGAGTTCACCTTCATTCAGAAGCATCTATCAATAATTTGTTCAATGAAATAATCAATAAAATCGCTTTCATTCAATGTTTTTCCATTCATGGCCTGTTTACATATTACGTAACGCTATTTTCGCAATTTTTTGTTTTCAAATTATACAACTATAGCATCATATGTTCCAAACAAAAATAAATAAGTTTTCCTCTTAAGATCTCTTCATCTTTCAGCCGACGTAAGAGATCATGAACAAAAAAACAACTAAAATACTACATCATTACATCCAAACTTGACCAACTTGTTCCTAATTACATATGTAAGCGCGAGACTAAACGATGGCCAGTTGCATTATTTTCAAACATGATAGATGCATCAGCGTATAGATCTTGTGGACTTAAGTGAATCCTGGCTTGAGTTTTGATAAAAACTTCAGAAGCAGGCTTTATCTAGCAGAACTTGCAGATCAATGAGCTAACAAATGGGCATATTTTGTAAAGAATATTTCCAAGGCATTTGATATAGTTTGGCATGAAGAACTTCTATCAAAACTTATTGCCTTTGACGTTGGTAATAACTTCTCAAGGTTTATATCAAGCTTCCTCAGAGAACGCTCTATACGAGTTGTTATAGATGGGTTCTCTTCAAATGAGTTCAAGATTTATTCAGGGATACCGCAAGCTCTGTTCTTTCTCCAAGTCTATTTCTTATCTTTATAAATGACCTTCAACATCAAATTTCCAATCCCATATACTCTTTTGCAGATGATAGTAATATTTGCCATTCATATTCATTCAATCATAGGCCAAGCGTTCTTGAGGTTGGCGCTATGAGACAAAACATGAATTAATCATTAAACCGATATTTAGAAACAATTTCAGAATGGGGTCATGCGAATGGATGTTGTATGCTAACGCATAAACGCGCGGCAAACAATGTTTCTTCATCTGTTGTTGTTGTTGTAACTGCGATATTATTGGTAATATCGTAGAAGTGACAGTCCTTGATCGGAATCCTAAGAATTCCGAGTCGTTCCGGTACGAAAAACCGACTGCAGTGGGAACGTTCTTTATCTGTATTAATGGGTGGTGTACATATTGAGGAATCAGATGCTCTTGGTGTTCTGGGCAAGTGATGTCCGTACGACAAAATACATCTTTCAAGTGCCGAAAGAAGCATTCAAGTGCCTCAGTTTTCTAAAACGGTGCAAGAGATTCTTAACTTCATCTGATCTGCTTACTATTTACACCACCTTATGTATGGGCTGGAGCTTCAAAGTCTATTTTGGAGCTTCTCGACCGTGTGCAAGATATGGCGAAAGTGCTCATAGGGACTCTATTGATTTACAGGAGTACCATCGTAATTTGAGTTGTGTCACACTGTCCTATTGTTTATACTTTGGAATATGCTCTAACGAAATCAGAGAACTCGTTCTCGAAGCTTGGACTTTTTTTGCGCAATACACGTCATTCTTTTAGAGCTCATTCATTTGCGATCGATTGGACGGTAGACCGTACGAACACGCTACATTAAATTCGCCCTTCAACAATATATGTAGTTCGTATGTGGAATTCACTCCCCGCAGAAGTTTTCACTACCAGTTGCAATATAGGTATAAACACGACTCCATGTATCCTCCCTCCCATATTCTATTTTCTTGCTTCCAACATAATGTATTGCATAAGTAGGGGTCATCCCCTGAGTGCTGGTCCTAAATTAAAAAAAAATCCTATGTTAAATATGAAATTTTGTTAATATTTCATTGTTGGGTCATATTGACCCAAAGGGTAATATAAAGGGCACAAATCCAAGGAAAGTAGAAGGGTTAAAGATTTAACTTTTTGGTTTTTGTTGTTAAAGATTTGTTTAAGCTTATTTTAGCTTGCAAATTCTAAAATTTGTGTTTATCTTTAATCAAATATCTCTTAATTCAAGCTAAGCGCTTAATAGTGTTAAAGAGAGTTTTTGTTAAAGATTTGGATACACTTAAGAAAATATTATAATAAAACATTTATATTATGATAATACTAAAAAAACTTATTTTATACGCAGACTTTGTCTTGAGCTCTCAGTACACCCCGAAACTAAGGGAACCTTTTACCCCTAAGAGGTAAATACAGTCAATGAAGCAAACAAATATTCACTACATTAAATTTTGTCTAAATGAAAAAAGTGCCTTATTTGGGGCCGAAGACACCCACACGTTTTGTGTGGATTGTGGAGCGGAGGCCCATAGTTCTTTGAAAATGATAACGGCTCGACCATTTCCATCAACAATACAATTGTATATATGAATTGGGTTACTTTCTTTGGAAAGGGAGGTAGTAGAAAGGTAGTAAAAAGATGAAATAAAGCTTTTAATATTATTCAACACGGCGCCATTTGCTGTTAGTTTACATCGAAGGCGTATTATTGCTATGAGGCTAAGCACCCATGGAGGATGCTTTTTTAAATAATAATTTTAATAGAAATTAAACATTACAGAAATTCATGTTGGCATGACCGGGGATTGAACCCAGGCTCAATTTGATATGTTATGCTTAGTAGACGACGTGCTAACCAACAGCACCACTGGACTTTGTTCTATGGAGCACCGTTTAAAAAAAGTGTTATGCCGACAAACCCAAAACAATTGACATCGTTCACGCAAAAAAGAGATCGAAAATTGGTCCTACTGTGAATAGGGT
This sequence comes from Stomorhina lunata, assembly GCA_933228675.1. Classification (NCBI taxonomy): domain Eukaryota; kingdom Metazoa; phylum Arthropoda; class Insecta; order Diptera; family Rhiniidae; genus Stomorhina; species Stomorhina lunata. The sequence continues at coordinate 127,688,211 of OW121740.1, forward strand.
TCCTACTGTGAGGCCAGCCGTGAAAGCATTTCTAAATAAAATTTAAGCCGATTTCGTTTTATTGCCTTTTTAAAATTTTAAATAGACCAGCCGATATAACATCTTTTTGCTTAATATAATATTTTTGCTTAATATAATATTAATATAAATTCTTTTGAATCTTTCTTAAAAAGACAATTTTTTAATAAAAAATTATTCCATTTTTCCATAGAGAATTATTAATTTCGAAAATTTTTCTTGAAAAAGTCTTATTTTTCTATAATATAAAATTTTTCTATAAAAAATATTTCATATCAAAATTTTTTCTACAGAAAAAATTTTATATCGAAAATTTTTCTATAGAAAAAATTGTAAATCAAAAACTTTTCTGTAGAAAAACTTTTAAATCTAAAATTTTTGTATATCTAATGTTTTCTATTATTAATATCAACAATTTTCCCGTAGAAAAAGTTTTCTATCAAAAATTTTTCTACAGAAAAAGTTTCATATCGAAAATGTTTATATAGAAAAAATTTTAAATCGAAAATATTCCTATAGAAAAAATTTGATATCGAAAAAATTGAAACCGTAAATTTTTCTACAGAAAAAATTTCATTTCGATTTTTTTTTACATTTTTTGGCTTTTTATCAATAAATTTGTCTGTTATCATTTATAAATAATTGTAAAAGATTTGGGATCAAATGAGAATACGCTTTCTTTTTGAATAATATTAACCTCCCGACAATTTTGTTATTTTTTGACAAAAAATATTACATCGAAATTTTTCTATAGAAAACATTTCATATCGAAAATTTTTCTATACAAAAAATTTCATAACGAAAATATTTCTATAGAAACAATTTCATATCAAAAATTATTCTATAGAAAAAATTTCGTTTTAAAAATTTTTCTTTAGAAAAAATTTCGTATCGAACATTTTTCTATAGAAAAAATTTTGTATCGAAAATTTTTCTATAGAAAAAATTTCATATCGAATATTTTTCTATAGAGAAATTTTTGTATTGAAAATTTTTCTATAGAAAAACTTTAATATCGAAAATTTTTCTATAGAAAAAATTTAATATCAAAAATTTTTTTAAAGAAAAAAATTCATATCGAAACTTTTTCTATACAAAAAATTTCATATCGAAAATTTTTCTATACAAAAAATTTCATATCGAAAATTTTTCTATAGAAAAAATTTCATATCAAAAATTTTTCATATCGAAAATTTTTCTTAAGAAAAAATTTCATATCAAAAATTTTTCTTAAGAAAAAATTTTGGAACGAAAATTTTTCTATAGAAAAAAATTTCATATCGAAAATTTGTCTATAGAAAACATTTCATATCAAAAATTTTTCCGTAGAAAAATTTCATATCGAAAATTTTTCCGTAGAAAAAATTTCATATCGAAAATTTTTCTATAGAAAAAATTTCATATCGAAAATTTTTTTAAAGACAAAATTTCATATCGAAAAAATTTCATTTCGAAAATTTTTCTACAGAAAAAATTTCATATCGAAAATTTTTCTTTAGAAAAAATTTCATATCAAAAATTTTGCTTTAGAAAAAATTTCATATCGAAAATTTTTCTATAGAAAAAATTTCATATCGAAAATTTCATATCAAAAATTTTTCTATAGAAAAATTTCATATAGAAAATTTTTCTATAGAAAAAATTTCATATCGAAAAAATTTCACATTTTTTCTTAAGAAAAAATTTCATATCGAAAATTTTTATAAAGAAAAAATTTCGGATCGAAAATTTTTCTATAGAAAAAAATTTCATATCGAAAATTGTTCTATAGAAAAAATTTAATATCGAAAATTTTTCTTTAGCAAAAATCTAATTTTTCTATAGAAAAATTTCATATCAAAAATTTTTCTATAGAAAAAATTTCATATCGAAAATTTTTCTATAGAAAAAATTTCATATCGAAAATTTTTCTATAAAAAAAATTTCATATCGAAAATTTCATATCAAAAATTTTTCTATAGAAAAAATTTCATATCCAAAATTTTTCTATAGAAAAAATTTCATATCGAAAATATTTTTATAGAAAAAATTTCATACTGAAAATTTTTTTAAAGAAAAAATTTCTTATCAAAAATTTTTCTATAGGAAAAATGTCATAACAAAATTTTTTTATAGAAAAAATTTCACATCGAAAATTTTTCTATAGAAAAAATTTCATATCGAAAATTTTTCAATAGAAAAAATTTCATATGAAAAATTTTTCTATAGAAAAAACTTAATATCGAAAATTTTTCTTTAGCAAAAATCTGATTTTTCAATAGAAAAAATTTCATATGAAAAATTTTTTTATAGAAAAAATTTCATATCTAAAATTTTTCTAAAGAAAAAATTTCATATCAAAAATTTTTCTATAGAAAAAATTTCATATCGAAAATTTTTCTATAGAAAAAATTTCATATCGAAAATTTTTCTTTAAAAAAATGAAATTTTTTCTATGGAAAAAATTTAAAACCAAAAGATTAATATAGAAAAAATTTCATATCGAACATTTTGTCAATAGAAAATTTTATATCAAAAAATTGTAAATAGAAAAAATTTGTTGTCCCAAAATTTTTGATAAAACTTTTTAAGAAAAAGTTTCATATTGAATTTTTTTTTTTATAGAAAAATGTTAAAAACATGCGAAAATAGCGTTATGTAATTTGTGTTCACTCTTAATCTACTTGGGATGTAAAGGAGTGCAGCTGTTGAATGTCGTCTCTGTCTCGGATCTAGCGACTCGCTATACAAACGTGGTTCTCGTCTTTGGACTCTACCATCGACTTAGCACATACGATATTTTAAGCATGGAAAGGACAAAGAGATAGTAGAATTTTTTTTATAAAACAAAGATAATTTGAAGACCTTATTTTTAAAGTGGAGTAAGTCCACTTTTTTTTTAAATTGTGATATAAACGGTTTTTGCGTTTTAGTGATTTTAGAAATATAGGTAACAAATTTTATTAAACTAAATTTTTAGTTTAGATTAGAACTTATCAAATTTATTCTTGCATAAAAATAAATTAATAAAAACCGTTTGGAAATGGGGTTTTTAGCGGGTTGAATGGAGTTTATACCACTTTCAAAACAAACATTTTATAATATTTATTTTTTTATTTAAAAACTGTATGGGACTTAAACTGTTTTCGAAACAAATAAAATTTAATATTTTGGTTTTGTATGGCTAATTTGTATACCCTTCACCACCATAGGTGGAAAGGGTATTATAAGTTTGTGCTGATGTTTGTAACGCATAGAAATATTTGTCTTAGACCCACCTTTTAGTATACCAATATGCTTAGAATCACTTTCTGAGTCGATTTAGCGATGTCCGTCCGTCCGTCCGTCTGGCTGGCTGGACGGCTGGTTGGTTGGCTAGCTGGACCCCCATGTAAACCTTGTAATCAAACTACAGGTCGCAATTCTAAAGATAATTTGATCAAATTTGGCACAGATCATTTTTTTGATAATGGGACCATGGCTATTGAAATTGGTCAAAATCGGTCCATTATTTATGGTACCTCCCATAGGTCCCACTTCCCGGAATTGCTATATTGGCCACAAATATCAATATTTTTTCATGAAATTTAAAACATATACTGCTTATGTAAACTTAAATCACTGTACCAAATTTCGTTGAAATCGGTCCACATTTGACCATAGCTCCCATACAAATTCTTCTTTAAAAACGCACTAAATGAGACAAAAAATCACTAAAACGCTCATAAATCTAAAGATAATGGAAATTTTGAGTCTATTTTTTGCATACATAATTTTTGTAACAACTGTAATCAATCTGCTAAATTTCGAGATAATCGGTCCACATTTGACCCTAGCTCTCATATAAGTCCAAATGACGGAAACAGGTTGAATATATAAGTTTTGAGAAAATGTTTGTATGATGGCAAAATTTAGCAAATATTTGTCTTTACACAGGAAAAATAACACCTTTGACCTTAGTGGTGAAGGGTATCGTATGGTCGGCTTGACCGACTATAGCGCTTTCTTACTTGTTACTTCTAAATTTAAAAATGTATACTACTTAATCCACTTTCTAAGCAAATAAAATTAAAATCTAGTTTAAGAAAATTTTGCTAAATATTTTTCATATTAAGATAAACAAAGGATCAATAATTTTGTCAATTTTTTTAGATAAAAAGTATCCAGATTTGTTCGTAAGTTAGTGAATTGTAGTAATTATTTATCAATGTTTTTTTAGGTCTGCTAATATTTTACTTTTTGCTTAGTATTTCAATAAAAAGAATGGACTTATACCACTTTCAAAACAAAAGTTGTAGGAAATTGTTAATTACAAAATGTTAGAGTGTCAATATTTCAGTAGATTTTGTAAATCTGAAATTTATTTTTTTTGCATAGTAAGATCCACAATTGCAGAACCCTTCCCCATCATTAACTCAATTTTTTTGAATATGGACTTATTCCACTTTCAAAAAAAAGTATTCATATGTTGCCTAGTGCTTCTCTATACTAAATTTTATCATCATTAGTGTTATAGTTTGTCATTTATTTATTAGCCTCGAAAAGGTTATACTGGGGCTTTGGTCAAATGTATACCGATTTCGCCCAATTTCAATATCAAAATTTTCCCAGAAATGAAGAATATTTCTGCTAAATTTCTTTCGTTCCTTTTGGGTTTTGAGAGAAAATTGAAGAAGTTACAAATGGTTCTTTTGATGATTGGTATAAAAAATTTTCACAGTGTATTTTTTACTTTTCAAATTTTCAAGAAATACAAAATTTCCTTTACAAGTAAAAACAATATTTTGATTCATAAAATTCATATTTTAATGGTTACTTCAGTGTTTGGCTACTGATAAATATCATTTGAGTTTTTTTCTTAAAAATATTTTTTTCTTCCAACCGAATGTTAGAGTTGAAGTTTGTTATTTTTATTATTTTAGTGTTAGTCTGGCTTATTTATAAGATTGTAAATGTCTTAATTTACAACATTAAAATTTTATGATTTGTATGCTGGGAGTTTTTTTTGGAGTTATAAAACATAAGGCCAATGATTTAGTGGAGAGTAAAAGCTTGACTAAGAGTACTTGACTAAAAGTACTTAACTAGAAGCTTTACTATTTATGGTCTTTTAATGGTTTTGTAATGTTGTCAAAAATTGGCTAAAATATAAATAAAAATTTGAAAAATTGTAGGCGTTTGAAGGTTTTGTTTAGATTTTTAAACAATTCGTGGCTAAATGTCAGTGTCAATTAACCAAGTGTTAATTTTGCCAATGAATTTTAAGCTCTTTGGAGGACTTTAACTAAAGTTTAAGTGTGTGTGAAAATTTATGACCCAATAGAAAAAATTGTTAAAATATTTTAAATGCAATTGTTGCAATTTCAATTGTTAGAGATTTTATTGGTACTTAATTTGTCATGCGTTGACTTACTGTTTCTAAACGCATCATTGTCTTTCTTTCTTTCTTGTCTGGCAATTTTGTCTTTATTATTTTACTATCAACCAAAGAAAATGTTAAACGTTAATCACGTATTTAACTATTTAATCCCAGTTGTCGCTAATGTCATTATATATTTTTTTCTCAAACCTCCTGGGGATTATTGAGACAATCTTGTGGTCAGTCATTCGAGATGGATCCCCTTAAAGGATATTAGCTTACAGTTAAATCAAACAAGTTACGTCTCTTTCATTTTATGAAGCCAAGAATTTGCTAAAGTGGAACAAATGATTGAATGAGTGTTAAGAAAAAATCTGCCTAAATGGAAATAATTAGTTGGTAGCTTTGTTAAAGCTTAAGATGGAATTAATGGAATGTTCAGGGAGAATGTCTGGATGAAAATGTGCCTTGAATATTAAAGATTTCGCATATTATGTTACGAAATTCTTAATAGGGTTATGTATTTGTTATTAGCACGAGTAAGTGTTAATTGATTGTTGTTCTAGCATTTACTGTATTTATAAAGGAAAACTTCTATAAAATACTTTAATTTTCATAATTTTTTTAAAAAATCTTTTATTCGAAATTTGTTAAAAAAATAATTTTCTATAGAAAAATTTTTATAATGAAAAATTTTCTATAGAAAAATTTGTATAAAAAAAAAATTCTATAGAAAAATTTTTATAAGGAAAAATTTTTTATAGAAAACTTTCAGTAATCAAAAATTTTCTAAAAAAAATAGAATAATGAATAATTTTCTATAGAAAAATTTTTAAAAAGAAAAATTTTCTATAGAAAAATTTTTATAAGGAAAAATTTTTTATACAAACATTTTAGTAACCAAAAATTTTCTATAGAAAAATTTTTTTAACTTAAATTTTTATAGACAATAATTTATAATATAGAACTTTCCATAAAAAATTAAAAAAAAAATTTCTACAAATTTTATAACAAAAAATTTTCCATAGAAACAATTTATACCAAAAATTTTCATAACGAAAGCTTTTCTATAAAAAAATATTAAAACGACAAGATTTCTACAGAAAATTTTTTGTAACGAAAAATATTCTATAGAAAAATTTTTCTATAAAAAAAAATAATTTTTTTTAGATGTTATATCAAAAATATTTCTATTGGAAAAATTTTATATCAAAAATTTTTCCATGGAAAAAAATTTTATATCAAAAATTTTTCTATAGAAAAAAATTTATATCAAACATTTTTCTTTAAAAAAAAATTTAATATCCCAAAATTTTTTTACAGAAAAAAATTTATATCGTGAATTTTTTTGTAGAAAAAATGGAAATCGAAAATAATTCTATATAAAAAATTTTATTACGAAAATGTTTCTAAAGAAAATATCTTATATCGAAAATTCGAAAACTTTTCTATAGAAAAAATTTTGTATCAAAAATTTTTCTATAGCAAAAATTTTGTATCAAAAATTTTTCTATAAAAAAAAATTTTGTATCAAAAATTTTTCTATATAAAAAATTTTGTATCAAAAATTTTTCTATAGAAAAAATTTTGTATCAAAAATTTTTTTATAGAAAAAATTTTGTATCAAAAATTTTTTTATAGAAAAAATTTTGTATCAAAAATTTTTTTATAGAAAAAATTTTGTATCAAAAATTTTTCTATAGAAATAATGAATAATTTTCTATAGATAAATTTTTAAAAAGAAAAATTTTCTATAGAAAAATTTTTATAAGGAAAAATTTTTTATACAAACATTTTAGTAACCAAAAATTTTCTATAAAAAAATTTTTTTAACTTAAATTTTTATAGACAATAATTTATAATATAGAACTTTCTATAAAAAAATTAAAAAAAAAATTTCTACAAATTTTATAACAAAAAATTTTCCATAGAAACAATTTATACCAAAAATTTTCATAACGAAAGCTTTTCTATAAAAAAATATTAAAACGACAAGATTTCTACAGAAAAATTTTTGTAACGAAAAATATTCTATAGAAAAATTTTTCTTTAAAAAAAATAAATATTTTTATAAATATGTTATATCAAAAATATTTCTATTGGGAAAATTTTATATCAAAAATTTTTCCATGGAAAAAAATTTTGTATCAAAAATTTTTCTATAGAAAAAAATTTATATCGAACATTTTTCTTTAAAAAAAATTTAATATCCCAAAATTTTTTTACAGAAAAAAATTTATATCGGGATTTTTTTTGTAGAAAAATGGAAATCGAAAATATTTCTATATAAAAAATTTTATTACGAAAATGTTTCTAAAGAAAATATCTTATATCGAAAATTCAAAAATTTTTCTATAGAAAAAATTTTGTATCAAAAATTTTTCTATAGAAAAAATTTTGTATCAAAAATTTTTCTATAGAAAAAATTTTGTATCAAAATTTTTCTATAGAAAAAATTTTCTATCAAAAATTTTTCTATAGAAAAAATTTTGTATCAAAAATTTTTTCTATAGAAAAAATTTTGTATCAAAAATTTTTCTATAGAAAAAATTTTGTATCAAAAATTTTTCTATAGAAAAAATTTTGTATCAAAAATTTTTCTATAGAAAAATTTTTGTATCAAAATTTTTCTATAGAAAAAATTTTCTATCAAAAATTTTTCTATAGAAAAAATTTTGTATCAAAAATTTTTTCTATAGAAAAAATTTTGTATCAAAAATTTTTCTATAGAAAAAATTTTGTATCAAAAATTTTTCTATAGAAAAAATTTTGTATCAAAAATTTTTCTATAGAAAAAAACTTGTATCAAAAATTTTTCTATTGAAAAAATTTTGTATCAAAAATTTTTCTATAGAAAAAATTTTGTATCAAAAATTTTTCTATAGAAAAAATTTTGTATCAAAAATTTTTCTATAGAAAAAATTTTGTATCAAAAATTTTTCTATAGAAAAAATTTTGTATCAAAAATTTTTCTATAAAAAAAATTTTGTATCAAAAATTTTTCTATAGAAAAAATTTTGTATCAACAATTTTTCTATAAAAAAAATTTTGTATCAAAAATTTTTCTATAGAAAAAATTTTGTATCAAAAATTTTTCTATAGAAAATTCTTTATGTCGAAACTGCTTTGAGTGTTCTACGTATTAAAAATAGCACCTTTCTTTTTAAAATACAAAATTATTAAATTGCAAAACTTTTTAAGACATTCATTGTTCAATGCTTTTTTAATTTGTAGTTTTTATTCGCCAAATGACTATATAATTTGTTTGCTAATTAGACACTTAAGCACTCATTAAAAATTGCTTTAAAATATTAAGAAAAATATGCAGCTTAACGAACATTAAGCGAATAAAGAAAATAATAAACTTAGAACAGTTGCCTTTATTATAAGCGTATGTGTCTTAAATCTTTTGTTTGGCTGTCAGTTTAACTCAAATATTTATAGTTTTTTTCAGCTTCATCCTTTATTTTCAAATCATTTCTATTCCACAAAGTGTTGAAATCTATGTATATACTAACTATGATAAATTGTATATTATCTATCTTTTAGAATTTAAAAGCCTGTCTATTGTCTTTCATTTAATACGTGATTGTATGTGTGTGTTGTTAAGTTATCTAACAATTTTAAGCATAACCATCACATAATTATGACAAGCAAGTGTCAAGTTCAACAAACCATTTCTTAACAAATTTGTCTGTGATCTTAAATCTCTTTTAAATAGAAATATTTTCTTAAAAGTATTTAAATTCATATAAGTCTTGTTGGTTTTTGTTGGTTTGGTTTGTTTGATATGGTGGCATTCCTGGGCTTTTGTATTTATACTTTTATGCTGATTTTTGTTTAGCTTCTTAGGAAAACAAAAAATCATGATTTAGATTCGTTATGCTAATCTTTCAGTTAAACTTAGCAAATATTTAATAGTTTATACGCCTATTTTGACGCCTATTTGTAATGTATATTAACTTCTCTTTTTTCAAGAAAAGACAACAAAATAGAAAAAGTCTTACTCGTATTTTGTATTTATTTCACTAAAAGTGTTATTTTTTTTTGTAGAATTTATTTGTGGCGAATTTCTTAGTAGTTTTTAAAACCGTTAAACGCCTACACTAAAAGCTGTCGCCTATAAATAAAATACAAAATGAAGAGCAAAACGAAGAACTGTTTTTTTTTTTGTTTGGGAAAATAAAATGTAATAGAATAGAAGTGCCTTAGTTTGGTGTTTAAACTCAAAAGATATGCAATCAGTTCAAGCTCATGACTTAAATATTTCTAAAAGCGTGCTTTAGATTTTTTCCATTTGTATCCTTTTTTTGTCTACTTTTTTCTAGATTTTTTCTAGCTTGTCTTTGGTTTTGTCTGTTATAACTGACATTTAGCTTGTGGTCACTTTTCAAAAGTATTTCATTCTTTGGCTTATATTCTTAAAGTTTTTTTCTTCTCTTTATATTTTTTAATATTATGTTTCCCAACCTCATCCGGTGCTAAATAAAAATTAACATTTTCATAATTCTTTACACTTGAAATATACACTCAAAGTTTTAAGTACGTAATTTTAATTTAAAATGAAAAATGCTCTTAATACAATAGAGTGTTCGAATATCATCTATAAATTTACGAAATGTACATTTTTGTTTAATTTCGAAATATTCTGACAAGGTTTTAATATCGGTTTGTTAAAGTTTTATCTGTAGCTTTCTTAGGATCTCAAAAGGAATATGTTCCTTTTAGAACAATCTTGAACAACAGGGCTAAGGTATCTTCATCATGGTCAATATTGAGACGAGTATTAACAAGTAAGAAAGCGCTATAGTCGGTCAAGCCGACCATACGATACCCTTCACCACTAAGGTCAAAGGTGTTACTTTTCCTGTATAAAGACAAATATTTGCTAAATTTTGCCATCATACAAACATTTTCTAAAAACTTATATATTTAAACTGTTTCCGTCATTTGGACTTATATGAGAGCTAGGGTCAAATGTGGACCGATTATCTCGAAATTTGGCAAATTGATTACAGTTGTTACAAAAATTATGTATGCAAAAAATAAACTCAAAATTTTTATAATTATTAGATTTACGAGCGTTTTAGTGATTTTTTGTCTCATTTAGTGCGTTTTTGAAGAAGAGTTTGTATGGGAGCTATGGTCAAATGTGGACCTATTTCAACGAAATTTGGTACAGTGATTTAAGTTTACATAAGCAGTATCTGTTTTAAATTTCATGAAAAAATATTGATATTTGTGGCCAATATAGCAATTCCGGGAAGTGGGACCTATGGGAGGTACCATAAATAATAGACCGATTTTGACCAATTTCAACAGCCATGGTCCCATTATCAATAAAATGATCTGTGCCAAATTTCATCAAATTATCTTTAGAATTGCGACCTGTAGTTTGATTACAATGTTTACATGGGGGTCCAGCCAGCCAGACGGACGGACGGACGGACGAACATCGCTAAATCGACTCAGAAAGTGATTCTAAGTTTATTGGTATACTAAAAGGTGGGTCTAAGACAAATATTTCTATGCGTTACAAACATCAGCACAAACTTATAATACCCTTTCCACCTATGGTGGTGAAGGGTATAATAATAAGTTGGGGTAGCTCTTTGATATCCCAATTTTTTCTTTTACTATTTATTCTTAAGTACCTGAATTTCAAATACATTTTCTAATCAAATCTTAATGCTAAGTGTTATTACTCGTAACTCAAAATTTTCTACAGGAAAATTTTTATAATGAAAAATTTTCTATTGAAAAATTTTTATAACAACAAATTTTTTACAGAAAAAATTTTATAACGAACAATTTTTTATAGAAAACTATTCTATACACAAATTTTTATAACGAAAAATTGTGAATAAACAAATTTTTATAATAACAGGTTTTCTATAGAATAATTTTTATTATGAAGAATTGCCTATAGACAAATTTTTATGACGAAAAATTTCTTTAGAATTTTTTTTTGACGAAAAATTTTCTATAGAAATTGTTTATGACGAAAAATTTTCTATAGAAAAATTTGTATAACGAACAATTTTTTATAAAAAAATGTTTATAACGAACAATTTTCTATAGAATTGTTGTTGAGTGTATGTAGCAAAAGACGATATCCCAGGATGTTTCTAAAGTATCTTCGTCGCTGAAAGAATGATGTCACTGTCTTATATTCAAGATCTTTACTTATATAGTATAATGTCGTGCTAAAGTTTTTAGCCTTCTAAGGGCATCACCAATTCTTTCCACTACTCGACATATGGAAGATTAGGTCGGTAGAGGCAGCAGATGTTTGCTTTGTGCAATCTTCATCGGGAGATTGTAGAGTTGAAGTCATCCTGATCACTATCATCAAGATCATGGTTTAGGAGGGCTTTCATGTCAACTTCTATATCCATATTCTCACTAGCAGCGCTAACAGTACCCAGAATTGCTAATCAACAAATGAAATATAAGACTCCTAGAACTTTTTGTTTAAAACCGATACACTTTAATCTTGATTTATATCCTTCTTGCAATCACTACTCATGATCCTATTAATAGAGTTTTCAGATTCTCAAATCTTCACTATCTTCCAGTTCTAGACAGGTACTTTAAGATCGCAATCTCCCTTCAGCTCTTGACACTCCATAGATGCAAATATCGGGTACAAGAGTTGTGATAACCCAGTATACATGGTTTTAGATCTAAGCAACCAAAATCTGTTTCTAAGGTTATTTGGGGGGCTAAATCCGAATATGAAATTCGTTTTTTTTGATATTGGTTCTAGTTTTCAAAATATTAAATAAAAACATTTTTTTTGATCACTATCATCAAGATCATGGTTTAGGAGGGCTTTCATGTCAACTTCTATATCCATATTCTCACTAGCAGCGCTAACAGTACCCAGAATTGCTAATCAACAAATGAAATATAAGACTCCTAGAACTTTTTGTTTAAAACCGATACACTTTAATCTTGATTTATATCCTTCTTGCAATCACTACCCATAGGTCAGGGCAATTAGTGGTCCTACTAATAGAGTTTTTAGATTCTCAAATCTTCACTATCTTCCAGTTCTAGACAGGTACTTTAAGATCGCAATCTCCCTTCAGCTCTTGACACTCCATAGATGCAAACATCGGGTACAAGAGTTGTGATAACACAAGTATATTTACATAGTTTTATGTCTAAGCAACCAAAATCTGTTTCTTAGGTTATTTGGGGCGCTAAATCCGAATATGAAATTCGTTTTTTTGTTTTGATATTGGTTCTAGTTTTCAAAATATTAAATAAAAACATTTTTTTTTTAATTTCGACGATTAATCTACAATCATTAAAAAGTTCTAAATTGGAAATAAAGAGGATTCGAACAGAGTTGCTGCTTGGGTTTTGTTTCATGCATAAAAGTCCAACGGTAGTTTGCTCATCATGCCCTTGTCCGAAATGCTTGGTATCGTTTTTCGCCAAATCTTGATATAGTCGCCCTCCTTACTCATCACTTGTATCACCCAAGTTTTCAGGAAAAAAATCGAGATATGAATGCAGAAAATGTATTTTGAGTAACATTCGAGCTCCAATCTTGCAATAATTTTGCAACAAACTGTCAATTATCTGCTTAAATTCTGGGGATTTCCGGTTACCGAGAAAGTTAAGAACAACTATGAAATAATACTCAAGTAGCTGATTCATTGGGCGTTAAATATTTTATAAAGTTTCTGTAGGTTTAAATAATGTTTCTAGCGATGCCAACAGTTGACTCCCAAATTAGAACCAATTTTGAAAAACGAAATCTGTTCTGATCCAACAGTTGACCGTAATTTGTAAACTTGTGTAATACGCCAACTTATAATCTCTTCTATAGAAACTATATAAATTACTTTGAGTAATTTTTACTGGCGTCATCTATCGGGAACTGGTCATACACACAAACAAATCTTCGTCGGCTCATCCGCAATAACTTTGCTAAAGATCATTGCATGATGAAATGCAAAGTTTACGATTTACTTTAATTTGATTAATTTTAAGTGGCGAGATCTGCCGGAAATTAGTCATACGAAATAAGAAACTTTAGTCATGCCTACTAAAAAACCTTTTTCGGCACATGCTCAACTACTTTGTTAAATTGCATAACATGATCAAATGCATACAGACAGTCAAACATTCATTTACTTAAAAGTTATAACATAACCAAGATTTTCCCTTTTTTATCCCTAATTTCAAAAAAGTTCCATATGTATATTTGGTACTTCTTTAGTACCAATTGAATTTGGTACATTTTATAAAAACGCAGTTAACATATTGTTCCTGTTCATATTACTTTATGAGATGTTGAGTTATCATTTTATTCCTTTTTATCCATTTTTTCCCCCGAAATCAAAAAAGTACCAAATACGTGTTCAATATTTATTTCACATTTATTTATTTCAGTACAAAGTTCCTTTCTATAGTTATTTGTTCAAAAGATAAGTGTGGGTTAAAAATAGTACCAAAAAAAAACATTTTTTACAATTTTTTACCCCCTTATTGGGCAATAATGGGGTAATTTTTCAACATGAAAAAAACTAAGTAAATTTTATTATATTTAAACAAAACTAAACCATTTACTAGTAACAAGCCATTAAATGATAATTCATATCTTACTTTGGAATTTCTTTATTCACAACATACAATTTTTGGTGCATATCCTTAGGCGCGTTTTCAAGGACATGAATTTTCGGGGGAAAATTGCAAAAACTCTTTAACTACCTCATTGATTTCCGTCTTTCACGATTTCCATTCCATTATTTTTTCTTGTAAAAATTATTTGTTTTTGATCAAAATTTTGCAAAAACAAAATAATAACCCATTTTTCCCCATACAAATGGGCTCTTAAACTTTGGACCCGATGCGCGCCCATAAAACGTTGTCCGATTTGGCTCAAATTTTTAGATTTAAGCTTTTAGATCTAGTGTCACAATATTCGGTAGAAAAACATTTGAAATCAAAGAAAAAAAATTTTCCTGTCACCCGATTGGGCATAGTTTCAAAAAAGTAAAACTCACCTGTCCACTTATTTTTATAGCTGTTCAACACGAAACTTAAATGTTGTTTCTAATATAAACTTTCTATTCCTGATACTTTAGAAGATCTAACGTTTTAGATTTGTTTCCCCCTTAGCAGAAAAATTTCGAAGTCCCTTCCAATTTGATCTATGCGGCAAAAAAGGCTTAAACAAATATTAATCGAGTAATGAAAAAGTCTAAAAAAAACTAGAAATTTGTTAGACGAATAAATCCTTAAAATTTTTATTTAATAGAAAAATTTCTTAACATATTCAAATAATTAAAAAGTCTCTTAAAATGTTATTTAAAAAATTTTCTGAGTGTATCTCTATGCAGTGGAAATATTCTCATTGTATTCCTAGCCATTGCTCTGGGTCTGAAACTATTCTTTTAGCCATCATTTTTAAACACGTTCGCGTGTCGTTTATCATTCTTTTTTCCTCGGTTTACTTTGTCTTCTGAAAGCAGCCTAAGCTCATAACAAATTATTTGGGTCATCTCTCTTGCATATTAACTTATCAATAATTCAAAGATTTTTTTTTGTTTGTTCTTAAAATAAATACTTTCATTCTAATACTTTAAAATATTCTATTGGGTAAATATTTAAGTTTGTATTGTTTTTTTGTCTTCGGTATTAGATAATAGAGCCTTAAAATATTATGCAATCTCAGATTTTTTTCGTGTTGTTATTATTAATTCTAGTTTTGAAATTGGAATGCTGTAACATTGGTTATGGATTTTCGTAATGCATTAGTTGGGGTTTAATTTATTTATTTTGTATTGGAATTATTTTTGAATAATGCCTTGAATGTGTGTTTTGAATTTATAATATTCGAGTAAAGAAAATTCTTTGGAAATATAATGAAAAGTTCTTTTTAAAATATTTTCTAAAAATGTTCGAATACTTCGAAGTTGAAAAAAAACTTCAATATAGCAAAACATAAAAATCTTCCTTATTGTCTGTTTGTCTGTCTACCTCCCTTTACCTATTAGTCTCTTACCCATTTTATTAGCCCAACCGAATGATATATAATCTCATTCATTGTAATTGATTACAGCAATTATTGTTAAGGACAAATTGTTATGGGATTGTCAATAAAATAAACAACCTCCTGCCATTTCGCAATTGTATTCACATTAAAATTAATTTAATTTTTACTTCTGTACCAGCCACAACAAAAGCAATTGAATGAAATGCACTTCATTTATTAGCAATTTCAATATAAGTAAAATAAAAAATAGTTTTTGTAATTTTTAAGTACTCGAACAACAAACAGGTTGTTACCATGGGCAGCAGCAGGTAGCCTAGGAAAACAAATTGTATACGGCATAAATTATGAAGAGGAGCTCTAGAGGAGTCTGTCTGCCTGCCTTAGTTCTTTAAGTTAAAGTCAGTTGCTCGGTTGGTTATTTTGATGCTGCTCTTGCTATTCCTATTCCTTGACCATCATTTGTACTTATTCTTGTAACTACAAAATTATATACGTTTGTGCTACTAATAAATTTTAAATGCTATAATTTAATGTTAAATAGTTGGCGCTTAAGTGTGGAGTTGTGCGCACTTTCTTACAGCATCAGTTTTTATTTGTTCTTCTTTTGTTTTTATTAAAACTTTTACTATTGAAACTTATAGTAGACTATAAAGACTGCTGGTGGTGGTTGGAAGCTGAAGTTGTTCAGAGCTTTTTATACCCTTCACCACCATAGGTGGAAAGGGTATTTTAAGTTTGTGCTGATGCTTGTAACGCAAAGAAATATTTGTCCTAGACCCATTTTAGTATACCAATAAGCTTAGCATCACTTTCTGAGTCGATTTAGCGGTGTCAGTCCGTATAGATCATTTTTTTGACTGTGGGACCATGGCTATTGAAATTTGTCAAAATCAGTTCATTTTTTATGCTACCTCCAATAGATCCCACTTCCCGGAATTGATATTTTGGCCACAAATATCAATATTTTTTCATGAAATTTAGAACAAATACTGCTTATGTAAACCAAAATCACTGTATCAAATTTTGTTTTTGGTCCACATTTGACGATACAAACTCTTCTGTCAAAACGCAATAAATTGCACAAAAATCACTAAAACGCTAGCAAATCTGAAGATAATGAGAATTTCAAGTTTATTTTTAGCATACATAATATTTGTAGCAACTGTAATCAATTTTTCAAAAATTTCCTATTTTTATAGGAAATTTTTCAAAAATTTCCTGTTTTTGTATGAAAGTTTTCAAAAATTTCCTCTTATTATAGGAAATTTTTAAAAAATGTCCGGTTTTTATAGGAAACTTTTCAAAAATTTCCTATAAAAAAGGAAATTTTTAAAAAAAAATTTCCTGTAAAAATATGAAATTTTTCAAAAATGTTTTAGGAAATTTTTCAAAAATTTCATATTTTTAAAGAAAATTTTTAAAAAATTTCCTATTTTTATAGAAATTTTTCAAAAATTTCCTATTTTTATAGAAATTTTTCAAAAATTTCCTATTTTTATAAAACTTTTTCAAAAATTTCCTATTTTTATAGAAATTTTTCAGAAATTTCCTATTTTTATAAAAATTTTTCAAAATTTTCTTCTTTTTACAGAAATTTTTCAAAAATTTCCTGTAAAATAGGAAATTTTTCAAAAATTGTTTAGGAAATGTTTCAAAAATTTCCTATTTTTAAAGAAAATTTTTCAAAAATTTCCTATTTTTATAGAAATTTTTCAAAAATTTCCTATTTTTATAAAAATTTTTCGAAAAATTTCCTATTTTTATAGAAATTTTAAAAATTTCCTATTTTTATAGAATTTTTCAAAATTTTCCTATTTTTATAGAAATTTTTCAAAAATTTCCACTTTTTATAGAAATTTTTCAAAAATTTCCTCTTTTTATAGAAATTTTTCAAAAATTTCCTATTTTGATAGAAATTTTTCAAAAATTTCCTATTTATATAGAAATTTTTCAAAAATTTCCTATTTTTATAGAAATTTTTCAAAAATTTCCTATTTTTATAGAATTTTTTCAAAAATTTCCTATTTTTATAGAAGTTTTTCAAAAATTTCCTATTTTTAAAGAAATTTTTCAAAAATTTCCTATTTTTATAGAAATTTTTCAAAAATTTCCTATTTTTATAGAAATTTTTCAAAAATTTCCTATTTTTATAGAAATTTTTCAAAAATGTCCTATTTTTATCAAATGACGGAAACAGCTTAAATATATAAGTTTTGAGAAAATGTTTGTATAATGGCAAAATTTAGCAAATATTTGTCTTTATTTAGGAAAATGAGCACCTTTGACCTTAGTGGTGAAGGGTATCGTATGGTCTGGCTTGACCGACAATAAAACTTTCTTACTTGTTTTTTAATACAAGGAAGTACATTTTCTAAAAATAGTTAGGGAAAGAATATAAATTATAAGGAAGTTTATGAAGTCCCTCTAAAAATATATTATGGCAAATTAAATTGTCATTTAAAATTCATTAAATATCTGAAATTGCTGCGTTTGGAATTTGTATAATTGAGAAAGTTTTTTAAATTGTTTATTACACCTTCAGTGGGTTTTAAATTTTTCAAAAATTTCTTATTTTTATAGAAAATTTTTCAAAAATTTCTTATTTAAAAAAAAAATATATTTTTCTCATACTAAATTTTTTAAAAATTTCTTATTTTTAAAGCAATTTTTTCAAAATTTCTAATTTTAAAAGACAGATTATCAAAAATTTCTTCTTTTTGTAGGAAACTTTTAAAAATTTCTTATTTATATAAGAAATTTTTCAAATTTTTTTTAAGAAAATTTTTAGAAATATTCTTCTTTTTATTTTAAATTTCTAATTTTTAAAGAAAATTTTTTAAAAATTTCTTATTTTTATAGAACATTTTGAAAATTTTGTTGGTTTTCTAAGGAAATTTTTAAAATTTTCTTATTTGTATAAGAAATATTTTCAAATATGTTCTTATTTTTATAGCAAATTTTTCAAAAAATTCTTATTTTTATAGAAAATTTATTTAAAATTCTTATTTTTAAGGGACAATTTTCAAAAACTTATTTTTTTTAGAAAATATTTTAAAAGTTTCCTAATTTTATAAGGAATTTTTGAAAAATTTCCTATTTTTATAGGAAATTTTTCAAAAATTTCCTGTTTTTATAGGAAATGTTTCAAAAATTTCCTATTTTCAAAGGGAATTTTTCAAAATTTTCCTATTTTCAAAGGAAATTTTTCAAAATTTTCCTATTTTCGAAGGAAATTTTTCAAAATTTTCCTATTTCTAAAGGAAAGTTTTCAAAGCTTTCCAATTACCTATTCCTATTCCTATTTTTAAAGGAAATTTTTTATAGGAATTTTTTTAAAAATTTCGTTTTTTATAGGAAAATTTTAAAAAATTTCCTTTTTTTATAGAAAATTTTTAAAAAATTCCTATTTTGATAAGAAATTTTTCAAAAATTTCCTATTTTTATAGGAAATTTTTCAAAAATTTTCTATTTTTATAGGAAGTTTTTCAAAATTTCCTATTTTGATAGAAAATTTTTCAAAAATTTCCTATTTTTATAGGAAATTTTTCAAAAATTTCCTATTTTTATAGGAGATTTTTCAAAAATTTCCTATTTTAATAGGAAATTTTTCAAAAATTTCCTATTTTTTTTAGGAAATTTCCTATTTTTGTAGAAAATTTCTTATTTTTATTGGAAATTTTTTAAAATATTTTAAATTTTTAGAGGAAATATTTTAAAAATTTCTTATTTTTTAGGAAAATTTTCCAAAATTTCCTATTTTAATAGGAAAATTTTCAAAAATTTCCTATTTTTATAGGAAATTTTTCAAAAACTTTTTAGTTTTATAGGGCATTTTTCAAAAAATTCCTGTTTTTATAGGAAATTTTCAAAAATTTCGTATTTTTGTACGATATTTTTCAAATTTCTTACTTTTATAGCAAATTTTTAAAAATTACTTATTTTAAAAAAATTTTGAAAAAATTTTTCATTTTTATTTTAAATTTTTAAAATATTTCATATTTTTATAGGAAATTTTTCAAAAATTTCTATTTTTTTTGGAAATTAAAAAATGTTTTTATTTTCATAGAGAACGTTTCTATAGAAAAGTTTTTTATAACAGATTATGATATAAAGAATTTGAAAATTAATTTTAATTTTTTTAAACCCATTTGTTAAGCCTAATATCCTCTTACTTAAGTCATTTTATTTCTTCAAATTGAAAAGGTAATTCCTGGGCATCATTTTATTTCATTGACAACTGCCTTTTGCGGTTAGTCTTATAAATATTGATTAAATTATAAAAATTCAAAAGTTTATGAAGTTCTCGACGTAATTTCCATTGTCCAACAAAATATTAATTTTAAACAAAATTTCAATTTTTTTTCTCCATCTCCTGCCCAAAATTCCAAAGACCACCAACAGCCAGAGCGTTGAAAGAAAATTTACCATACGTCCGCCTACTGACACATAACACTACTGTGTATGTTTTTTTCAAAAGGCAACTAAACAAAAAACTTATGCAAAAACTAGAGAAAAATAGAAATGAAATGCATAACTGAACAACCAAAAGGCATAAATTTCAAATAAGGATTTTAGAAAACACCCAAAATTCGAGAAAAAAAAAAACTTTGAAAACCAAACTACGCATTTGGGAGATAGTGTTTTTTTCGTCGTTCTTATATTCAATTAAAGCGTTCAGTATATACAATACATAGTTGCAATCAAATGAAGTGAAATGAAATTCTGTGGCCCGAGTTTGGGTTAGAGCGCTCTATTGTATTGTTAAACTGACAAGGTTTAAATGTACTTTTTCGAAAATGCAAGAAAAATGAAATAAAAACGAGACAAGTTGTAACACAAAACTTAAATATTTAGACAACAGGTGCCTTTTGGTTGGGGGATATCATGTTGTATTTTCATGCAACTTGTCACTTTTTCTGGGTTAAGTGGTAAGATTTTTTTTTGTATGGATTGCAGGAATTCAATTAAAGAAGTGATTTTTGGTAACATTTCTTAAAATATTTAGTGAATTTTTTTGTTATTTTTCTTTTTAAATATATGATTTATAGTTAGATTAACTAAGTAAGATAAAAATATCGTACACCATTTCCTATAAAATAAAATAAAAAACATTTAAAAAATAAAAAATTTTTGAAAAAATTTTTATAACATTTTTGAATAATTTCCCATAAAAATAGGAATTTTTTGGAAAAATTCCTATAAAAATGGGAAATTTTTGCAAAATTTCTAATTAAAAAAAGGAAATTTTTAAAAGTTTCTTATAAAAATAGGAAAATTTTGAAAAATTTCCTAAAAAATAAGAAGTTTTTAAAAATAATAGGAAATTTTTGAAAAATTTCCTATACAAATAGGAAATTTTTGAAAAATTTCCTATACAAATAGGAAATTTTTAAGAAATTTCCTATACAAATAGGAAATTTTTGAAAAATTTCCTATAAAAATAGGAAATTTTTGAAAAATTTCCTATAAAAATAGGAAATTTTTGAAAAATTTCCTACAAAAATAGGAAATTTTTGAAAAATTTTCTATAAAAATAGGACATTTTTGAAAAATTTCCTAAAAAATAGTAAATTTTTGAAAAATTTCCTAAAAAATAGTAAATTTTTAAAAATTTTCCTAAAAAATAGGAAATTTTTGAAAAATTTCCTAAAAAATAGGAAATTTTTGAAAAAATTCCTAAGAAATAGGAAATTTTTGAAAAATTTCCTAAAAAATAGGAAATTTTTGAAAAATTTCCAAAAAAAAATAGGAAAGTTTTGGAAAATTTACTAAAAAAATAGGAAATTTTTGAAAAATTTCCTAAAAAATAGGAAATTTTTGAAAAATTTCCTAAAAAATAGGAAATTTTTGAAAAATTTCCAAAAAAATAGGAAATTTTTGAAAAATTTACTAAAAAAATAGGAAATTTTTAGAAAATTTCCTAAAAAAAATAGGAAATTTTTGAAAAAATTCCTATTAAAATAATAAATTTTTTAAAAATTTCCAAAAAAAAGGAAATTTTTGAAAAATTTACTAAAAAAATAGGAAATTTTTAGAAAATTTCCTAAAAAAATAGGAAATTTTTGAAAAAATTCCTATTAAAATAATAAATTTTTGAAAAATTTCCTATAACAATAGGAAATTTTGAAAAATTTCCTTTAAAAATTGGAAATTTTTAAAAAGTATTTTGGAAATTTTTTAAAAATTTCCTACAAAAAAAGGACATTTTTGAAAAATTTCCTATAAAATAAATATATAAAACTATAAGAAGTTTTTGAAAAATTTTTTACAAAAAGAGGAAATTTGTTAAAAATTATATGGTATTTTTCAAAAATTTCCTCTTTTAATAAAAAAAGGGGAAATTTGTGAAAAATTTGCTATAAAATAAAGAAATTTTTGAAAATTTTCTCCTTTTCTGAACTTTATTTTAAAAAAGCTGTTATTTTTATTGATTTCAGAAGACAAAGCTTTTTCCTCTTATATCTTTCTTTAGGTATGAGAAAGTTTTATGAGCCTTATATCCACATCAAATACTACCGACTGTTTTTCTTTTCAACTACTTACTGTCCTTTATTTTCAATCAAACCATAAATTACCAAAATGGAAGAATAATGAAAATAGAAATCAATTTCTAAACTGAAGTTTTCAACGCAAGATGAAAACCGTTTGTTTGAGTTTTTCTGTTATCGAGACCAAACCAACCAAACCCAATCCAACAATAGTAAATAATTCACTTGTTGTCTGAGGTATGGCGTTGGTGATGCTGGATATTTTGCTGTTGTTGTTTTTGTTGCTAATGTTTTCTATAAGAAGCGATCGAGTGAGTGCATTGTAAGCGACTATCATGTGTTAAAAATCAAACCCATCATTATACACTGCCATCACTATCACTAGGACTATCCAACAAGTTTAACTGAAGCTTGAGTTAAAGTTGAAGACTGCCACTAAAAGCTTCTCTTTAGTTTGTACGATGACTACCATTTAAAAAGCTAAACATTGTAAAACATTTTATTGCTTTTAGTTTTGGCGCATGCGCCGTTTTTTAGTTTTTTTCCATTTTTTTGGGTAAAAAAGAAAACAAAGTACGAAAATGAAATCATGCACAGTGTTACGGGTAAAGTGAGAAAATTTTAATAACACCAAAAACGTATGACGGAAAATTTTGTTTTTCAAAAATTAGTTTTCGTTCCACTGTTACTCTTATGTTAAGGCAGTTTTCTTTGTCTTTATACAGAATGAAAATCGCATTGACAGTTAAAAATATTTAATATGCCATAAATACATAACCAAACCTATCGTTAAAAAGTCAAATGATTGCTATCAATAGCAATTGTTTTTGCGACAACCAAGACCTGGTCTTCTTCTTCCTCTTTAGTTTTTAGACGTACTCCTTATAGTAACCTAGTCACTCCTCCTTCTGTTACCAAATGTAGAAGACATCGAAATTGTGCTGTGCATCATTCCTGTAATGGAAAAATCGATCAAATCGAATGTACAAAAGTAGAAGAATACAATGATTTTTATGGCTGCAATTTTATATAAAACGTTTATTTTAAATTTAAAACTTCCTATCCTGGACGTGTGTATTTTTTTGCTGTAGTACTAGGAAAGACAACACTCTTCCAGCAAACTGCCCACACTTAATGGCAAGTCAGATCGTATATCTTCCAAATGTATGTGCTTTATGATAATGACAAGTCTTCTTCTACTGTATAAAAGTATGCTTCCCCAGCAGCTCTTCTTTATACCCTGTACCTATCAAAGCGAATTTATTAGTCTCCCTGGTCTTGGGAAAACTTTTTGTATTTGTAATATTTTATATCAAATCGTTATTGAATAGAAGTTTCTTTGTTCAATATTTTATGCGTAAACGGGTGTTCGTTCTTTTATCAGTTTGTATCGATTTCAATAAGTTATAGATTTTTTTTGATATTAGATCGTTCTTATGATGATTTTTATATTGAAGTTTTCATTAGTGCTAATTTTGCAATCAAGTTTGTATAGATGGCATCGAATGATGGGTATATGCAGTTTGAAATATTGACTGGAGGCTTGAAAATGAAGAACTTAGAATATAACATAGACTTTATGTGCAAATAACTAAATGTAAAGGTTATTATTTAAAGCTATAATTTTGTTTTTTATAAAATAGACTATAATATAGACTACATTTTATATCATACATAACTTTTCTAAGTAAAAGCTCATTGTGATACTAATGATAAAGCTTTTATAAACAAAATTGTCTGTGGCGTATTAGATAATTTTCCTTAAGAGAAGCTTTATGTAAACACAAAGAAAACTATAGTATTTTATGTTGCCATAGAAAGCTCTTTATATTGTCATATAAAACTTTTTTTTTAATAAAAGATATTATATATCTTTTCTACACAAAAACAAACCCTGGCCATATACAATTTTTTACAGAAAAGCTCCCTATAACTTGGAAAATTTAGATTAAATGAAAGCTCTTAAGCTTACTTTTTTATGTTGCAATTAATAACGATTAAATGCAACATTTTTCTATAATGTTAAGCAAAAACTTCCTAAGATTTTACAGAGACAACTTTTCTATATATAAAAATCTCAATTATTATATACAACTTTTATGTTTATAAAAAAATTACCAGAGATAACTTTTATACAAAAAGCTCTTGTTGTTAAAGACTTTTGTACAACCAGTCAAATTAAAAGTCTTAACCTAAAGCTCTCTGACTTACTTATTTATATGGCCTATATTTACAACCTGTTAGGGTCAAAGGCCTAGCATATTTTAGAATTCCATGCGCTTCGATCGTGTGGGCATATTTTCCAACTTCGTAAACCAAGCTTTGAAAGATTTTCCTCTACGTGGTATTTCCATCGAAGGTTCAGACGTCCTTTTATAATATTTTTGGAGCTTTTTTATAGTAATTATTTTTTCCTGGTGTGGGTTACTAGCTCGATGACCTAGTGCTTAGTTCTTATGAAAAAATTGGCGGCTCATGTTATTTGCCCGGGGGATATCACGAGGAGGCCATTGTCCACTGTTGAGATTAAGGATAACCAAGATAAGTCTGGGCTTACCAAGGTTAAGACCAATGACAACCGTTACATATACGTTTTTATGGAAAAATTGTGTATGATGTGATAGATAATTTTTCGACAGATTTTTTTTATAAAATACTCTCTTCATTGTCATGTACAACTTTTTTATAAAAACCCTCAATGTTATGATAGATAAATTATTTATAAAAAGCTCCCAATGATGTGGATAACTTTAGTCGAAGAAAAGCTCTATGCTTAAGATCTCTTCTTACATTATTTAATATGAAGAAGCTTTTTATGAAATACACAACGTTGTTAGGGAAAGCTCTCTCCAAAACTCTTAAATTTATATATAAAAGATTTTATTTAATTATAGACGATATTTAACATCTTTTTTCATAAAAATCCTCTTTGTTATCATAGATACATTTTCTACAAGAAAAGCTCACTATAACGTGAACAACTTAAATCAAAGAAATGCTCTATGCTTAAGATCTCTTCTTACATTATTTAAATTTTGATGTTGACATAGAACATTTTTTTTTCAAAACCATTCTAGGACTTTTATATGAAAAAGCTCTTAATGAAATGCACAACCTTTTTAGAGAAAGCTTTCTCTAAAGCTCTAAAATTTATATATAAAAGATTTTATTTAGTTATAAACGACATTTAACAACTTTTTTCATGTTGACATAGAAAGTTTTTTTTTCTAAAAACCTAGGACTTTCAGATGAAAAAGCTCTTTTTGAAATGCACAACTTTTTTATAGTAAGCTCTCTACATTGCCATAACAAATTTTTCTAGAGAAAAGCTTTCTAGTTATCACATATAAAAGCTTTGATTTTGTTTTAGAAGACTTTTAAACAGAAAAGCTTTCTTTACATAGATAACATAAATTAAAGGAAAGCTTTGTTTTAAACTCTCTACTCGTATTACAAAGATAACTTTCGTGTTTCGACATAGATATGCCGTAGATAATTTTCCTATATAAAAACTTTTAAAAGCTTAATTACATTAAAGAAAAGCTATCTAAAGCAGTCATCTTTCCAAGCAAAATCTCTATATATCATATAGAAAAATGTTCTATAAAAAGGTCTATACAACCTCTTAGTAGAAAAGCATTTTAATAAATAGAAAAGCTTTTTTTTTTAAAGAAAAGCACTCGTTTATATTGAAACATTTTAAAAGAGAAACTGTTATAGAAAAATCTGTCACTTTATTAAATACAACTTTACTTATCTAAAGAAAAACTTTATACTTAAATAATAAAGATTATTTTTGTAGAGAAAAGCTTTATATTATATACAAATCTTTCTGAAGAAAAACTTTAAAAATCTCATTAGCCATAGAAATTTTTTTTCAAAAAGCTTTCTATACAAATTTCTAAAAAAAAAACATCTATATAATACAAAAAACTGTTTTAAATAAAAGCTTTTTATTATAAACAAAGCTATTTCCAAAAAAAAAAATATTTTTATTATAAAGCAAATCTACAGAAAAGCTCTTTGTGTCTTTAACAGACATTTTCTTTGAATTATTATTAAAAATTAAAGTTTTTTTCCAAGCAAAATCTCTATAGCGTAAAGAAAAATGTTGTATTAACAGGTCTTTATTAAAACCTTTTTAGTAGAAAAGCTTTCGAATATATAGAAAAGTTTTTTTTTATAGAGAAGCTCTCATTTATATTTAAAACTTTTAACAGAGAAACTCTTATAGAAAAATCTGTCACTCTATCATATACAACTTTACTTATCAATAGAAAAACTTTATAAAATTTAAAAACTATTCAAATGGTACATATGTTCTCGTATAATATTTACTATTTATTTAAAGAAAAGCTTTCTATTATATTCATATTTTTCTGAAGAAAACTTTAAAAATCTCATAGTGTCATAGAAAAAGTTTTTTTTAAAAAAGCTTTCTATACAAATTTTTAAGAGAAAGATCTATATAATATAAAAAGTTATTTTAAATAAAAGCTTTTAATTATAAACACAGCTTTTTCCAAAAAAAGGTTTTTATTAAGTATATAGCAACTCTACAAAAAAAGCTCTTACTGTCTTAAGTAGACATTTTCTTTTAATTTTAAATAAAAATTAAAGTTTTTTTTTTTTATTAAAATCTTGCAATAGAAAAAGTGTTTGTTATAGATTAAAATTTCTTAAAGTATTACCTTATCATATAAAACTTTCTATAGATAAATTGAAAGACAACTTTTCCAGAAAGCTTTATATAATTAAGAAAACTATTTAAAGGCTATCTGTCTACTCAAATTATATAGTCCAACTTTCAAAAGAAAATTTTTCCAATATAGAGAAATTATTCTGAAGAAGAGCTTCATATTATGTGTATATTATGCTCAGAAAAACTCACAGTGTCATAGAAAAATTTCTAAATTTTTAATAAATGCTCTTTACAACTTTTTCAAGTAAAAGCTCAACATTTTGTTATATAATGCATAATAATATAATTTATATAGAAACTTTTCTTAATAAAAGCTCTCATAAGGAATAAAACTGTTCTTAAAAAACTCCTGTTTGCCACAGACAACATATTTAACAGACATTTTCTTTTAATTTATAATTTATTATAAATTAAATGATATCAAATAAAATCTACTTATCTGACCAAAAAAATAAACTACAACAATTTTCTGTCGTTAACTTTTACTCTATCAATGTCAGGCGATGAAAAAATGCTTACAAGAAAAATCCATCAACTGTATTTTTGACCCACTTAAATACTTTTTATATTGATATTATTTATTTTTTTATCATTTTATCCTCAATCTTTGTATGTTCCTGTCATCCACCTTCACCCAAAAAACAATAAAAAAAATCTTAAATAAATAACGAAAAAAAGCCATCAGTAACATGACTTTCGGCGATGTTTGGCTACTACAATCAAATAATGTTAAAAAAATATCAATAAAAAGAATGACCAAAGAAAATAATTTATTGTTTATTTTAAAGTCAAATACATTTCTTGAAATGGAGTCACCAGCCACATATAAAAATCAATGTGTGGCATTTATCAGAATTTGTGCTAAAAAAAAGTGGCTTGTGTCCACTAAATCGGTGCCAAAAACTGTTAACTTTTCTTTTCGTTTGTTGTGGTAGAGATGTCAGTTGACTGTTGATAAGGATGTTTTTAATAAATGTCAAGGGATTTGGTAGACAATAAAACATAATTTACCTCAATGTTGGATTCTCATTTTAGTAACACACTTTTGCTTTTGTCCGGAGATATAGACGAAAATGGAATTTTACAATATTAAAAAAATCGCAATGGAATTTTCTTTACATAAAATTTTCTTTTTAATTTTTTTTTTAAATAAACATAAGTATGTATGTAAATTTTGAAAAACTATTTTAAAATTTTAAAAACTATTTTAAAATTTTAAAAACTATTTTAAAATTTTAAAAACTATTTTTTTAGAAAATATTTATAAAAAAAAGAATTTTATTATGTTAATTTAAAAACAAAAATTTCTATTTGCAACTTTTTATAAACCAAATAAACAAAATTTTAATGATAGCTATAAAAAAGCTTTCTGTTTTATAAATCATATAAATCATATGTTGCAGAAAACTTTTTACAAAAATATCAATATGTGACACCGCATAGAGAAAGGAAAAATAAGGTAAAAAAAAATAATATTTAAATCTTTTAAATCGCTCTCCTGAACAAACCCGACTTTTACCCTTAAGTCCCGTTTTATTTTGTGCGCAAAATACCTTTAAGTCCTTTTCTCTATGAGCTGTCACATATGTTTTAGAAACAAAAAAAGTTCTATTTTGCAGAGTTTTATACAATTTTTTTTTATTTTAAAGAAAAATTTTTCTCTTGTTATGTTGTAAACAGCACAATAAAATATAATTTTTGTTTCATCCTGTATGGAAGATTTTCTATAACAGATTTGCTCTATTCCTTTCTTATTTATAAAACATTTTTTCGTTTAAAATAGTTTCTAGTCAGTGAAAAGACAAATGTCCTTATCGATAAAAATTGACATTATCTCCTAATGCCAAAGATACTTTATTATGAAAAGTAAAATATAAATACAGAAGCTTTTTTTATAAGATAAAACCATATCTTGATTTTCAATAGAAAAATATTCTCTGATATTCTTTAGAAAAAGTTAACACCGATCAGAGGTTCGATAGGCTCAATTCCTAATTCCACATTTTAAAATCAAATTCATTTTTGTTTTTATATCATTCCGATAATACATTCACCTGAATCAAGTCATAAGCCTTAACTTTTAAGAATTAATTCTTAGGGAATTTAAAATCAGTTAGATTTAATTTAAATTATTTCAATTCTTAATCTAATACAAAAATAATTAAAAAATTTATAAACAAATCATTTTGTAAAGGCATACAAAAATAAATGTATTCAAACGAACCCTACAGTTAAAAAATATATAATACCTATAAAAGAGAGGAATAAAATAAATCTCAACGAAACAAGTCCTTAACCGTGAAATAGCCACATTAGGGTAGTTCCGTTTATTTGAACGAACATTAAAGAATACATGCATACATTTATTAAATGTGTATGCTTTTTGATAAAACATAAGAATATTTTAATAGGTTATGATAAATTTTGTTCTATTTTATATCTAGCGTTTTTACAAACAATGTATATCGCACTTGATCCAATAATACCCTATAAATTAAAACTTCAATTTTCGTTTTTTGGTTTGATATACTTTTATTCAATGAGTGGTATAGTTTTCAAAACTTTTCCCTCGAAAAAGTCAGAATTTAAGTTTTTGATTTAAAATCAAATATCTTTAGTTTATATCCACCCTAATGATTTGCACAAAATGAATTACCAAAAAATATTTTAATTCAATTTGGACTGGTTTTAATTAAGAATAAAAAATGTTAATTCAAATTGGAGTAGAGGAATAAAGAAACATTTTATTCGTTCAAGTTGATTTTAAATTCCCATGTGAATCAATTCACTAAGAATTAAAAATCAACACATTTTTATGAATTGTTTTATGGGAATTAAACTTAAGGTACTGTTAAACCATTTTTGAATTCCTAGGAATTAAGCTAATATTTAATTAAGACTTTCGAAGCTCTGACACCGATATTGGCAACTTTTCCACAAAAACGTTCACTCACCAGAAAAGTTTTGTCTAACATTGAAAGCATTTCTGAAAGTTCTTTCAGTCATTATAACCACCATCAAAATATTGAGATTGTCATTCCGCTTGTAATTTCCTTAATATTGGCGGCACGATAAAACCTTAACGAAAGGATATAGGTCACTGAAATTTGGCACAAATATTCTTCATTTCTTGGAAAACGTTGGTATTGAAATCGGGCAAAATCGGTTCACATTTGACCGTAGATCCCGTATAACCTCGTCTAGAATAATCGTTTATTTGCTTATAATTGACAAATTATAACAGCTTTGATGACAAAATTTGGTATCTAGAAGTTTTACATAAGCACTAGGCAGCATGTAAAATTTCATCGAAATCGGTTCACATTTAACCATACAAAAAACTTACGGAAACAGCCTAAATTAAATACCAATAAATGATAAACTGTAATAGGTTATGTCAATGTCAGCCAGTGTGCAAAATTTAGTTACAATCGGTCAATATTTGACCATAGCTCTCATATAAAAAACGACGGAAACACCAAAATACTACAATAGCTAGAGAGACAAAATTGTACAAAAGTATTTTATGTATGTAACAGAAGTTGTGTACTGAAAATGATCAAAATCGGTTCACATTTAGTTAGAGCTCCCATATAACCCCACCCCGGAAAACACATGAATGCTGATAAATTGAGTACAATTGTAATACCTATGACGACTAAATTTGGAATAGAGAAGATTTATGTAACTATTGGTCAGTATATCAAATTTTATAAGAATCGGTTTATATTTGACTATAGCTTTCATATAAAAAACACTCCCTGAAACCAAAAAAATGTAGCAAAGGTCTATATATATATATATATATATATATATATATATATATAGACCTTTGCTACATTTTTTTGGTTTCAGGGAGTGTTTTTTATATGAAAGCTATAGTCAAATATAAACCGATTCTTATAAAATATATATATATATATATATATATATATATATATATATATATATATATATATATATATATATATATATATATTTATATACATATATATATGTATATATATCTATATATATATATATAACATCCCGTTTTTATATATACAATCAAAAAGATTCGGAGGTACAAGCAGAATATTAAGATTGCAACCGAATTTAGTTCAACACCAACTAACAACTTTTTTCGAATTTGGTCCACATTTTGAATTAGTTGGACCCTCGTAGATAAATAAGAGATATTTCTAAATTAAACACAACTTGATGATGGGTATATAAGATTCGACACAGTCGAATATAATACTCATACTTGTTTTTATATTGAGATTATTTGTAAAGAAATATATTTATACTTTGACATTTTGGACATTTTTTTAAGAAAAAATATCTTTTAGTGACTTTATATGTACTTTTTTTCTAAAAAATCTCCTAATGCCAGAAATAATTTTGAAAAATATTTAAATGTCAATAAAAATCTATTTTCTTTTTAAAAGCTTTCTTTACTAAACAAATTCGTATTCTTAGACCTTAAAAATTTTCTATGGAAAACTTCTTTTTGATAGTCAGAGTTTTTCTTTAGATGAAGTTTTATTTGATATTAACAGCTTTTCTATAAAAAAAGTTATCTCTAGTATTGACAGATTTTCTTTAGAAAAGTTACATTTAATATTAAAAGCATTTCTATTAAAAAGTTCTCTAATTTATTCTTATATTAAAAGCCCTTATCTTTTCCCTATCTGCTATTGAGAACATTTGTGTAGAAATATATTTACACTTTGATATTGAAAGCTTTAGAATTAATGTTTGTAATATAGTGAAATTTTTTATTGCAAGACAAATTTTTCTTAGAGACTTCATATCTGTGGCTTGTTTCAAAAAGGGCCAATGCCAATTTTTTGCTGTTTTAAGTTAATCATTACGTTAGATTCTTTTTGTTACAATCTTTCATTTGAGTTCAACAGATACTCTCTAACTTAACTCAAAAATAAAAAATAAAAACTTTAAATCAAATTTTCTCAAAACTACTTTTTTTGACATTAGCCCTTTTAGCACCAAGCCACAGATATATGCTTGTAATTTTCTATAAAACATCTCATAATCTAAATTTGTGTATCTAAAGATTTTCTGCATAATAATTCTTTCTGTTATTGACATACTTTCAATAAAAAAAATCATTTTTGTATTAAGAGCTTTTCACAAGAAAAGTTCTACTTAATAATTACAGAATTTCTATTAAATAGTTCTCTCTGGCAATGTCACATTAAAAGCTTTTATATTATAATATATAGAAATATATTATTTGACCTTAAATGCTTAAAAGTGATGTCCGCGATATTTAAGAATATTTCTCTTTGAGTGCTTTTTATATGGACAAGTTCTTATCGCCTTTAAAGCTCAAAATTATTTAGAGAAAGAATTTTTTGTCCCAAACGATTTTTACATTTTTGTTTACAAAATGTTTTTAACTTCTGTTATGTAAAGTCAGCTTTAAACTTTTGAGATTTTATATACAAAACTGACTCTGCATTTAAAATTTTTATATCAAAAGTTCCTCAGGCTTAAAGGAGCTTTTTTAATGTTAAGACCTTTTCTATAAAATAAAATTGAAAACTTCTTCTTAAAATGGATGAGAATTAATGATGTTATATTGGTGTCTATATGAGATATTCCTTCATTGTTTAAGAGCTTTTGTATTGAATTAAAGTATGTTTATTTATTCTTTAAAATTGAAAGCTTTAGCTTTTTATGTCTGTAATGTTTTTATATTTATTAAGAAAAATTATCCCTGAATTAATTATATAGGCAAGAGCTTTTATATGGAAAAGTTCTCTTTAATGATTAGATCAACTTTTTTATGTTAAAAGCTTTACTAAAAAATAATAATAATATTATTAAGCTTCTATGGTAATGTTTTGTTTTTCTATGAAAAGAAGAAGTGATTCAATAATATTATATTAATGTCTATCAGAAACATTCTATCATGATTTTAAGAGATTTTCTATTATATAGAAATATGTTTATAAATTCTTTAAAATTGAAAACTTGTTATGTTTGTGTTATTCTAATATTTCTTAAAAAAAAAAATTATTTATATTACATATTATTTAGACAAATGCTTTTATACGGAAAAGTTTTCTTCGACTTTAAGGTTTAAGAAAAGCTAATAATATTTTAGAGAAAGCTTTCCTCAACAAATTTTTTTTTAATTTATTTAAGCAAAACAAAAGGAGTTTGTTCAAAGTTCGCTCTGATCTTTTGAGATTTTATATACATAAATACAAAATTTGGCATTGAAGATTTTAGTTTGAAAAGTTCCCTCTTATTAGAGCTGTTTCGTTTATGGTAAAAGCTTTTCTCTAAAATAGTATTAGAAGCTTCATTGATAGTGTTTTCTTTCTAAGTTATATAGAAGAGATTAAATAATGTTTTATTGATGTCTATCTGAAATAATTCATGATTATTTCAAAAGCTTTTCTATTGAAGACATTAAGAGCTTTTCAATATAAAATTACAAAAAAATTATCGATTTGCTGTAGGTATTGAAAGTTTTTAGATAAAAAATTGTATTGAGAACAATATTCAAAAATGTTTTAAAAGCTCTTCTTACTAATCAAAAATGTCTATAATATTAGCTAAAGCTTTATTTTTTGTTAATATGAGAAGTATAAAGTTCTTGTTATTGCAAACTTCACTGTTTTAATTAAGTTCGACTTATTTGTGTATTGAAAAGCTTATTTGGTGTATAATGCTTTGCTATACAAAAGCTTTCATAAGCAATATTTTTTATTTAGGATCACTTAATATCAGGGACAGTTATGCCTTTAAAAAGCTTTCATTGGAATATAGAAAACCTTTACATTTTTTAAGAATTCATTCGAATACCTTTTATTCTCATCTAATTGTAATTTTTGTCTTCGATAATAAATAAAATAAATCATTTACGAAATGGCATGACCATAAACAACTTTCATTATGTAAATTTTCCTGTATGTAAATTGATTTACCGAAGTGATGGTAGTTTTTCGATTTAAACTTTAGTTTATTTCTTTTAGTCATTTTTTTTTTTTGTTTACTAAGGCAACCAATTTGGTGAGTTATAAACATCACTTCTACTCGAGATGCAAATGTGTCTCTGAAACATCTTCATTTTCTGAATGAAAAATCTAAAAAAGGAAGACTTATTTTGGCTAAAATGCTTTAGCTGTATTTCTATTGTGGTAGAATATATTAAAAAAGATCTGGCAAAAAGCTGCAGCAACAGAGAAGCTTAACAAGTATTTGCATTATAAAAAAAATATGGGTTTAAGTCATGAGAAAAGCTCAGTGGGTTAATCAAGTAGTTTATATGCGTTTAAAAGAAGATGCTGTCGTTTTAGTGAAAAAAATATATATAAAAATGTTAAGGAATTTTGGTCATAAAATGCCAAAGGAGAAAAAAAAAACGCATATAAACAAAATAAAAATAAATAAAATAAAATATTTATTTATTTAATGGTAAGATTTTTATTTTGAGTTTCAATGTCGTGTTTTCTTATTGATTTGTGGTTTCATTTAAATCCTTTTGTTTGATTTAAAACTTTTGCACGCCAAAGTATTTTTTTTAGCTGCTGTTGTTTGAAAAATATTTAGGAGTTTTAAAATTTTCTTGTTTTTCCATTTAAATTTGAATATTGTATATAAAAATATTTTTTTTCTAATACTAAACATTTTTTATAGTTGCCAAATGATTTATGACTTTGTCTAAACCATTTTTGGTAGTACATCTCCGTTTTTTTTCTAGGTTTTTAGTAGGTAAAGTGCAGAAAAATATTTTATCTTTTGTTCAAATTTTTTTTTTATTTTCTTAATATTATTTGATTTTTTCACATTTTGGTTTTATCTTCCTCGTGACTTGGTTTGTTAAGGTATTTTTTTTAGTTTCTAAGTATTTTTTTTCTATTTGTAGAGTCTTAAAGAATTTAAGGCCTTAAACAAATGTGGTCAATTGGTCATAGTAGTATTTAAATTGAATTATGATCTCCATTGAACCTGAAATAGTCTTTTATTGTTACACAAAGAATTTATAACCATCTCTGTGAATTTTTTTAAGTATCTAGTTTTTTTTTCAGGGTAAATTTTAAAAGGCTTAAAAGACTAAATAATTTATGTTTTTTACTTTATGACTTCGCCAAAATAAGAATTTTATAAAATATTTGAAAATCTAAAATTCGTAACTTTATATTAGAAAAAAATAATTTTAAAATTTTGTGTGTGGTCTCTGTAATTATCTTTTGATTTTTATTTAATTAGATTTTTTAAGCCAAACGAACCTATTCAAATCCCTTCTAGCAGAACAAATGAACTTATTGTGAATGAATCAGGTATTGTTAGAACATTGTAACTTTAATAATTAACTTAATGTCTTTTTACAATATATCAAGTTTAGCTTTCCCACATTTTGCGAGGAGACTTAAAAAACAATTGTAAATTAATTTCCAGTATTAAACAAAATTTCAATAAAACAAAGAAATATTAATAATTTTAAACGAAAATTTTTCTATAAAAAAAACTTTTTTTAACGAAAATTTTCTATAGAACAAATTTTTAACGAAAAATTTTCTATAGAAAAAATTTTTGAACGAAAATTTTTCTATAGAAAAAATTTTTTAACGAAAATTTTTTTATAGAAAAAATTTTTGAACGAAAATTTTTCTATAGAAAAAATTTTTTAACGAAAACTCTTCTATAGAAAAATTTTTTTATAGAAACATTTTTTAAAGAAAATTTTTTTATAGAAACATTTTTTAAAGAAAATTTTTTTATAGAAACATTTTTTAAAGAAAATTTTTCTATAGAAAAAATTTTTTAACTAAAATTTTTCTATAGAAAAAATTTTTTAACTAAAATTTTTCTATAGAAAAAATTTTTTAACTAAAATTTTCTATAGAAAAATTTTTCTATAGAAACATTTTTTAATAAAATTTTTTTCTATAGAAAGCAATTTTTAACGAAATTTTTTCTTAGCAATTGTTTTTTACGAAATTTTGAGAAAAAATGTTTAATAGAAAAAAATTTTTAACGAAAATTTTTCTATAGAAACAATTTTTTAACGAAAATTTTTCTATAGAAACAATTTTTTAACGAAAATTTTTCTATAGAAACAATTTTTTAACGAAAATTTTTCTATAGAATCAATTTTTTAACGAAAATTTTTCTATAGAAACAATTTTTTAACGAAAATTTTTCTATAGAAACAATTTTTTAACGAAAATTTTTCTATAGAAACAATTTTTTAACGAAAATTTTTCTATAGAAAAAATTTTTTAACGAAAATTTTTCTATGGAAAAAATTTTTTAACGAAATATATTCTATAAAAAAAAAAAATTTAACGAAATATATTCTATAAAAAAAAAATTTTAACGAAATTTTTTTATAGAAAATATTTTTTAACGAAATTTTTTCTATAGAAAAAATGTTTTAACGAAATTTTTTCTATAGGAAAAATTTTTTAACAAAATTTTTTCTATAGGAAAAATTTTTTAACAAAATTTTTTCTATAGAAAAAATTTTTTTACGAAATTTTTTCTATAGAAAAAATTTTTTAGCGAAATTTTTTCTATAGAAAAAATTTTTTAACGAAATTTTTTCCATCAAAAAATATTTTTAACAAAAATTTTTCTGTATAAAAAATTTTTAACGAAATTTTTTCTATAGAAAAAAATTTTTAACGAAATTTTTTCCATAGAAACAAATGTTTAACGAAATTTTTTCTATAGAAAAAATTTTTTAGCAAAAATTTTTTTATAGAAAAATTTTTTTTAACGAAAACTTTTCTATAGAAAAAATTTTTTAACGAAAATTTCTCTGTAGAAAACATTTTTTAACGAAATTTTTTCTATCGAAAAAAAATTTTTAACAAAAATTTTTCTATATACAAATTTTTTAACGAATTTTTTTCTATAGAAAAAATTTTTTAACGAAATGTTTTCTATAGAAACAATTTTTTAACGAAATTTTTTCTATAGAAAAAATTTTTTAATGAAATTTTTTCTATAGAAAAAATTTTTTAACGAAATTTTTTCTATAGAAAAAATTTTTTAACGAAATTTTTTCTATAGAAAAAATTTTTTAACGAAATTTTTTCTATAGACGAATTTTCGTTAGAAATAGTTTTCTATAGAACAATTTTTTAATGAAATTTTATCTATAGAAAAAATTTTTAACTAAAATTTTTCTATAGAAAAAATTTTTTCTATAGGAGAATTTTCGTTAAAAAATAGTTTTGTATTGAAAAATTTTTTAACGAATTTTTATTTATAGAAAACATTTTTTAACGAAATTTTTTCTATAGAAAACATTTTTGAACGGAATTTTTCATGGACATATTTTTTTCTATACATACATATTTTTTCTATAGGAGAATTTTCGTTAAAAATAGTTTTGTATTGAAAAATTTTTTAACGAAATTTTTTTTTATAGAAAACATTTTTTAACGAAATTTTTTCTATAGAAACAATTTTTGAACGGAATTTTTCATGGAAATATTGTTTTCTATACATACATATGCATTTTAGTTTTAGGATTTAATTAGTCTCAATACAAAAATATGTAGGTCACTTTAAAATTAATTCGTTTTTGTATAACATTTGGTGAAATTCAGTAGATATTTGTTATAAAATCAGAGAAATTTCAACTAAAACCTCAAGAAAAAGTTTCTGTCCTAAGTCTTTTGTTTTATTTGCATAAAAATACCACCAGCAACTCAAGATACATTAAAAAAATCCAAAAAAATCAATCGAAGGAGACAAAAAGAAACGGAAGAAAATTTTTCTTTGATAAAATATCGCATGTTTTATCAAATTTCTGTAAATTTATGCAAAAATTTTACATAAAACCAACAGCTACAAAATCCAATAAACAAATAAAAACAAAATATATACAACAAGATTTTAAGCAAATCTGTAATCAATAACATGAACAATTACCGGCAACAAGCTAAAAACTTTAACATATCGAATACAAGAACAACATCTACAAAAGCAGCAGCAGCAACAATTGCTTTGAAATATTATAAAAATCTTGGCAGCAAAGAAAAAAAAATTGTTATTCCAATTCAAACAGAACAAACATAAAAATTGCAATAACAGCAATTTAAACACAATTCATTGACGACACAATAATGTCATGAACTCGAGCATGCACGCTGAGAGATATGGCCAAAAGCAACAAATGTCGTCAGCAACCAAAAGCAGCAGCAACTTAAATATAAAATCAAACAAAACTCATGCTGTTATTCATTTTATGTAACGCTGTTGCTTCTTCTGTTGCTGCTGCTGCTATTCCCGATGTAATCCTCTTTCCTCAATTTGGATGTTCCTCTGAGTATTTCATTTAGTGGTTTTTAGTACTCGATTTCCTATCAGTTGAGAAATCAATGAAAAACAAGCCTTTTTCCAA
Organism: Stomorhina lunata; assembly: GCA_933228675.1. Classification (NCBI taxonomy): domain Eukaryota; kingdom Metazoa; phylum Arthropoda; class Insecta; order Diptera; family Rhiniidae; genus Stomorhina; species Stomorhina lunata. The sequence goes on from OW121740.1 coordinate 127,726,146, forward strand.
AAAAATATTTCAACATTTTTTCATTGGCTTAAATTGTTGCTGCAACAACTTGTACTTGACATGATTCTTAAAGTTTCAAATAGATTTTTTTAAAGGAATACATTTGACATTGGAAACTTCAAAATATAATTCCCAAGAGTTGGCAACTAAATAAAATAAAAAATTTATCCACACAAATCCATGTAAAAATGTCCACCTAATAATAATGAGACCAACAATATCAAAAAAAATAAGTTACAATATTTGTCTACAAAAGTAAATTTATAAGAGAAAAAATTTTATAGAAGTTTTACCTCAAAATTTTCAATAGAAAAAATTTTTTCTATAGAAAAAAATTATTTTTTTATAGAAAAATTTTCGTTAAAAATTTTTTTTCTATAGAAAAATTTTCGTTAAAAAATGTTTTCTATAGAAAAATTTTCGTTTAAAAATATTTTCTATAGAAAAATTTTCGTTAAAAAATATTTCATATAGCAAAATTTTCGTTAAAAAATTTTTTCTATAGAAAAATTTTCGTTAAAATTTTTTTTTTTTTAGAAAAATTTTCGTTAAAAAATTTTTTCTATAGAAAAATTTTCGTTAAAAAATTTTTTCTAAAGAAAAATTTTCGTTAGAAAATTTTTTCTATAGAAAAATTTTCGTTAAAAAATTTTTTCTATAGAAATATTTTCGTTAAAAAATTTTTTCTAAAGAAAAATTTTCGGTATAACATTTTTTCTATAGAAAAATTTTCGTTAAAAAATTTTTTCTATAGAAAAATTTTAGTTAAAAAATTTTTTCTATAGAAAAATTTTAGTTAAAATATTTTTTCTAAAGAAAAATTTTCGGTAAAACATTTTTTCTATAGAAAAATTTTCGGTAAAACATTTTTTCTATAGAAAAATTTTCGTTAAAAAAATTTTTCTATGGAAAAATTTTCGTTAGAAAATTTTTTCTATAGAAAAATTTTCGTTAAAAAATTTTTTCTATGAAAAAATTTTTGCTATAGAAAAATTTTCGTTAAAAAAGTGTTTCTATAGAATAATTTTTTTAGCGAAAATTTTTTCTATAGAAAAAGTATCGTTAAAAAATTTTTTCTATAGAAAAATTTTCGTTAAAAATTTTTTTGTATAGAAAAATTTTCATTAAAAAATTTTTTCTATAGAAAAATTTTCGTTAAAAATTTTTTTGAATAGAAAAATTTTCGTTAAAAAATTTTTTCCATAGAAAAATTTTAGGTAAAAAATTTTTTCTTTAGAAAAATTTTCCGTAAAAATTGTTTTTATGAAAAAAACTATTTTTTTCTATAGAAAAATTTTCGGTAAAAATTATTTTCTATTCAAAAAAATTTTTTGGTCAAAATTTTTCTATAAAAAAATTTTTTTAAGAAAAATTTTTCTAAAAAAATATTGTTACCAAAAAGTTTGGACTTTTACATAAAAAGTCCTTTGTGCTGGTCACATTATTCAATTTCGTCTCATCCTGCTTCCAGTTGCAGCAATTCAGCTCCTGTTGTAAATTTTACATTGCCTTGCCAGCCGTTGACTTTTTCACTGTTACAAAATGTCGCTGGTGATGTTCGCAACGGTTTTTATGTACCACCAAATACACTACTGGCACAATTTCGTTAGAAGGAAAAAACACGCTTTTCTTTCCAATCTCTACTGTGTGCCATCATTTGCTAATTCTGTGGGCTGCTGCTGTTTTTCCTCGCTTTTTTCGTTTTTTTTCTCGCTGCTCTATCTTCTTGACGCTATAGCTGTTGGTGTTGTGGGCCATCATCCATGATTCTCAGCTAAATCTCCATGTCTGCATTAGTTTTGAAACGTTAGCTTTTAGAACAGTTTAAATACTCCAATAAATATTACCGCCTAAACGAGGCATCAGCAGCAGCAACGCCAAGGATCTAAACGCAAACAGAATGAATAATACAGTCTTCAAGATTTTGGCAATAAAGACAAGAAAGACATTTTAAGGCAAAAACAAAAAAAAAATGGGAAAAATGTACAACCCAGAAAAAAAATCTTCCCAGATGCACACTTCTGATATCATTTAACTGCTAAACATAAAACGTTTTGCATGCCTGCCCGTATCTTTGCCCCCCTTCTCTAGCGGCTGACAATGTTTGGGATTTTTGTTTTTTGGGGAAGACAAAACCTTTTTATGGCTAATGTTCCCAAAGCAATCACAGCCTTTCGGTTGGAGCAGCAGCAGCAATTGCAGTATTTGACTTTTTTTCATCATCATCTTCGACATTAACAACAGCAACATCATCATAAACATTATTGTTGTCTCTTGTTTTACTACTGCTTGTTGTTTGTTTGTTGCAGTTGTTCTTGTTGTTGCTGGTAATTGTTGTTGATGTTGTGTGTCATCGTTGCAACACGTTGGGTCATGGTGCAAAAGGTGATTTATACGCGAAAATTTGTTTTAACTTTTGTGACTAAATCGTACATTAGAGAATTATTCTAAGAGTATTTTTCTTATTTTTTGTGTACCCTACATCGTTATAGGGTATATTGTGTTTGTGGTGATGTTTGTAACATTCACAGAAATTGCTCTGATCTCTTCTAATTATATCGATCGACTGTAAATCGCATCCTAAAGTTTCCATATAACTCCCCTCCAACATAAAAAACTATGTTCATTAAAGTCTGCGATATAGGGCGTCTTACATTCGATCTTGACAATTTTAAACAATTTAATTTTTTTTAGTCTTGGACTTAGAAAATACCTTTTGCTGATTGCCAATGTGCCAGGGCGGAGGCGTTCAATTTAATACCGTTTATGGTTGCTTGTAGTTTTGAAAGCACAAAAAAAATTGTTAACGACAACGACAGCAACAACATCATCATTTACAGCACCAGCAGAAGCAGCAACAAAACAGTTAAATTGACAATATTATGAGAACATTATGAAGAACACGAGATTTATGTTTGCAAATCTAAGAATTCAAAATGTTTTGAAAAATATTTTATTTATTGTTAGGAACTTTTTTTTCGGTTGTGGCTGAAAAGTCAAAAGTTAACTTAATTTTCTGTAATTTTTATTAAATTAGTTTAAAATCCCACAAACATTATTCTAATGTTCACTTAAGGCAAATATTTTACATGATAATATTCAAAGAATTTTGAAAAGCTTTTCCAATAATTTTTTTGAAATCCAAAATTTTCTATAAAAAATTAATTTTAACGAAAATTTTTCTATAGAAAAAATTTTTAACGAAAATTTTTCTATAAAAAAAATATTTTAACGAAAATTTTTCTATAGAAAAATTTTTTAACGAAAAGTTTTCTATAGAAAAAATTTTTTAACGAAAATTTTTCTATAGAAAAAATTTTTTAACGAAAATTTTTTTATAGAAAAACTTTTTTAACGAAATTTTTCTATAGAAAAAATTTTTTAACGAAAATTTTTCTATCGAAAAAATTTTTTAACGATAATTATTCTATAAAAAAAATTTTAAACGAAAATTTTTCTATAGAAAAAATTTTTTAACGAAAATTTTTCTATGGAAAAATTTTTTTAACCAAAAGTTTTTTATAGAAAAAATTTTTTAACGAAAATTTTTTAACGAAATTTTTTTATAGAAAAATTTTTTAGCAAAAATTTTTCTATAGAAAAAATTTTTTAACGAAAATTTTTGTATAGAAAAAGTTTTTTAACGAAAATTTTTCTATAGAAAAAATTTTTTAACGAAAATTTTTCTATAGAAAAAATTTTTTAACGAAAATTTTTCTATAGAAAAAATTTTTTAACGAAAATTTTTCTATAGAAAAAATTTTTTTAACGAAAATTTTTCTATAGAAAAAATTTTTTAACGAAAATTTTTCTATAGAAAAAATTTTTTAACGAAAATTTTTCTATAGAAAAAATTTTTTAACGATAATTTTTCTATAGTAAAAATTTTTTAACGAAATTTTTTCTATAGAAAAAATTTTTGAAAGAAAATTTTTTCGATAGAAAAAATTTTTTAACGAAATTTTTTCTATAGAAAAAATTTTTTAACGAAATTTTTTCTATAGAAACAATTTTTTAACGAAATTTTTTCTATAGAAAAAATGTTTTAACGAAAATTTTTCTATAGAAAAAATTTTTTAACGAAAATTTTTTTATAGAAAAATTATTTTAACGAAATTTTTTGTATAGAAAAAATTTTTTAACGAAATTTTTTCTATAGAAAAAATTTTTTAACGAAATTTTTTCTATAGAAAAAATTTTTTAACGAAATTTTTTCTATAGAAAAAAATTTTTAACGAAAATTTTTCTATAGAAAAAATTTTTTAACGAAATTTTTTCTATAGAAAAAATTTTTTAACGAAATTTTTTCTATAGAAAAAATTTTTTAACGAAATTTTTTCTATAGAAAAAATTTTTTAACGAAATTTTTTCTATAGAAAAAATTTTTTAACGAAATTTTTTCTATAGAAAAAATTTTTTAACGAAATTTTTTCTATAGAAAAAATTTTTTAACGAAATTTTTTCTATAGAAAAAATTTTTTAACGAAATTTTTTCTATAGAAAAAATTTTTTAACGAAATTTTTTCTATAGAAAAAAATTTTTAACGAAAATTTTTCTATAGAAAAAATTTTTTAACGAAATTTTTTCTATAGAAAAAATTTTTTAACGAAATTTTTTCTATAGAAAAAATTTTTTAACGAAATTTTTTCTATAGAAAAAATTTTTTAACGAAATTTTTTCTATAGAAAAAATTTTTTAACGAAATTTTTTCTATAGAAAAAATTTTTTAACGAAATTTTTTCTATAGAAAAAATTTTTTAACGAAATTTTTTCTATAGAAAAAATTTTTTAACGAAATTTTTTCTATAGAAAAAATTTTTTAACGAAATTTTTTCTATAGAAAAAATTTTTTAACGAAATTTTTTCTATAGAAAAAATTTTTTAACGAAATTTTTTCTATAGAAAAAATTTTTTAACGAAATTTTTTCTATAGAAAAAATTTTTTAACGAAATTTTCTCTATAGAAAAAATTTTTTAACGAAATTTTTTCTATAGAAAAAATTTTTTAACGAAATTTTTTCTATAGAAAAAATTTTTTAACGAAATTTTTTCTATAGAAAAAATTTTTTAACGAAATTTTTTCTATAGAAAAAATTTTTTAACGAAATTTTTTCTATAGAAAAAATTTTTTAACGAAATTTTTTCTATAGAAAAAATTTTTTAACGAAATTTTTTCTATAGAAAAAATTTTTTAACGAAATTTTTTCTATAGAAAAAATTTTTTAACGAAATTTTTTCTATAGAAAAAATTTTTTAACGAAGTTTTTTCTATAGAAAAAATTTTTTAACGAAATTTTTTCTATAGAAAAAATTTTTTAACGAAATTTTTTCTATAGAAAAAATTTTTTAACGAAATTTTTTCTAAAGAAAAAATTTTTTAACGAAATTTTTTCTATAGAAAAAATTTTTTAACGAAATTTTTTCTATAGAAAAAATTTTTTAACGAAATTTTTTCTATAGAAAAAATTTTTTAACGAAATTTTTTCTATAGAAAAAATTTTTTAACAAAATTTTTTCTATAGAAAAATTTTTTTAACGAAATTTTTTCCATAGAAAAAATTTTTTAACGAAAATTTTTCTATAGAAAAATTATTTTAACGAAGTTTTTTCTATAGAAAAAAGTTTTTAACGAAGTTTTTTCTATAGAAAAAAACTTCATAAAACTCTCTGTTGTACATCTTCACATTTCGTTGTTGCCATGTGTAATTAGTCATAAAAATTATGCATATATTAACACGTTTTATTAAATGTTCTTTCACACAGAAGATACTTTCACTCTAAAATGTTCTTTGTGCCTTTCTGAAATAAAATTAGATACTCGTATCTAGTTAGTGCAATTATCTATCGGGTATGTACTTAATATTCCATCAAGATAATTATTCTTTCTTTTTTCTAAGATTTTTTTTGGTTTGCAATTGTTGCAATGAATAAGCAAAATTAATCGTTTAATTATAAGTAAAATATTTAAATCTCTAAAATTACAATAACCATTAATCATTAAACATTGAGTTAAGCATTTTTTTCATTAGCTTTTTTTAAAAGAACACTATTCGAGTTACAGGTGATCTAGTTAAATATTTTTTTAAGAAGAAAAAAGAAAAAGTTTAAACAATTTCTTTCACATATGTTTACATTTTAAGCAGAATATAGAAAAAAAACTTGAAAAAGTATAAGTTTCTGAAATAAATACTAATTACTAATTACAGGTTCTACTTTTGCAATTTCACAGTTAATATGAAGTACTTGTTATTTTGTGATGTATGAAAATATATTTTTAGAAAAAAGTATTTTTGTTGGTTATTTTTTTAAGTATAACTAAATTGAGGTATAACATACGATCCACATTAATCTATAATTAAATTATAAATGCTTAGGAATTTACTTTTTTGAAAATTAAGAAACAAATAATAGAAGAACTTTCTATTTTTATGATATTTATATTAAAAAAATTGTTATATTTAAAAAAATTTAAAAGAAATGGTTTTCTATAAAAATACGAGGGCAGATCAGGCCGTATGCTTTTGGTTAAAAAACAGGTTTTTTTTACAAAAATTTATTTAATTTGTTTATAGTCTTCATTAAGCTCTATATACTCACTTTCACCCAATTTTTGTTTCCCTTCTGATATATAAATTTCGTCTAGGTCTTAAAAATAGACAGTTTTAGGGAGATCATTTCGTCGTTTTAGTCAAATCTTTTGATGCCGAGTCATTTCTTTAAGTTTTGAAAAAAGACGTATTCAATTGGGACTTAATTTAGAGGATATGTACATAACAATTTTCTTATTTGAAAATTTCCTATAAATATAGAAAATTTCCTACAAAAATAGGAAATTGTTATGGATATTTCCTATAAAAATCTGAAATTTTTTGACAATTTCGTATAAAAATACGAACATTTTTAAAATTTTAATATAAAAGTAGAATTTTTTTTAAATTTCCTTTAAAACAACATTTTTTTTAATTGCCTATAAAAATGAGAGATTTATTGAAAATTTCCTTTAAATATAGTAAATGCTTTAAAAGTTTCCTACAAAAATAGGAAATCTTTTGAAAAAATCCTATAAAAATATAAAATTTGTTGAAAATTTCCTATAAAAAAGGAAATTTTTTGGAAATTTCCTATAAATATAGCAAAGCTTTTAAAAATTTCCTACAAAAATAGGAAATTTTTTGAAAATTTCCTTTAAAAATTGGAAATTTTTTGAAAATTTTCTCTAAAAATAGGATATTTTTTGAAAATTTCCTATAAAATTAGAAAATTTTTTGAGAAGTTCCTATCAAAATATTAAATTTCCTATAAAAATGGGAAATTTTTTTGAAAATTTCTTATAAAAATAGGAAATTGTTTGAAAATTTCCTATAAAAACAGTACATTTTTTGAAAATTTTCTATAAAAATTGGAAATTTTGTGAAATTTTTCTATAAAAATGTGAAGTTTTTTTGAAAACTTCCTATAAAATTAGGAAATTGTTTAAAAATTCCCTATAAAAATAGGAAACTTTTTGAAAATTTTATATAAAAATAAGAAATTTTTTCGAAAATTTCCTATAAAACATTAAATTTTGTGAAAATTTTCTATAAAAAATTTCCTGTAAAATAGAAAATTTTGTGAAAATTTCCTATAAAAATAGGAAATTTTGTGAAAATTTCCTTCAAAAATAGGATATTTTTTTAGAATTTTCTATAAAAATAGGAAATTTTGTTAAAATTTCCTATAAAAATAGGAAATTTTGTGAAAATTTCCTATTAAAATATGAAATTTTGTGAAAATTTCCTATAAAAATAGGAAATTTTGAGAAAATTTCCTATAGAAATAGGAAATTTTGCGAAAATTTCCTATGGAAAGAGAAAATTTTGTGAAAATTTCCTATAAAAATAGGAAATTTTGTGAAAATTTCCTATAAAAATAGGAAATGTTGTGAAAATTTCCTATAAAAAAAGGAAATTTTGTGAAAATTTCCTATAAAGAAAGGAAATTTTGTGAAAATTTCCTATAAAAATAGGAAAGTTTGAGAAAATTTCCTATAAAAAAAGGAAATTTTTTGAAAACTTCCTGTAAAAATAGGAAATTTTGAGAAAATTTCCTATTATATATTAAATTTTGAGAAAATTTCGTATAAAGATAGATTATTTCCTATAAAGATAAGAAATTTTTGGAAAATTTCCTATGAAAATATGAAATTTTTTGAAAATTTCTTAATAGAAATAGGTAATTCTTTTAAATTTCCTATAAAAATAGGAAAATTTTTGAAAATATCATATTTGTATTGTATATTTATAAATAAATTTGTAACTACTTCCTATAAAAATATGACATTTTTTGGAAATTCGCTATAAAAATATGAATATAGCAAATTTTTTTAAAATTTCTTATAAAAATAGGAAATTTTTTGAAAATTTTGTACAAAAATATAAAATTTTTTGAAAATTTTCCACAAAAATAGAAAACTTTTTGAAAATATCCTATAAAAGTTGTAAATATTTTTAAAATTTCCTAGAAAAATAGAAAAAAGAAATTACTTTTTTTAATTTCCTATAACAGATAAGAGTGATTTATTTGGCTATGTTGAATCTTAAGTACCCTTCACCGAAATAGTTTTTGGTCAATTACACTGTTCCACCAAAATTAAAATTTTTGGGTTCCATTTTATAATTATTATAAATACCTTTTATATAAAATTTTAGCATTAAGTTCAAACTTAGTTGCAGCTGGTAGTCATTAAATAAATTAAAACCCTCAAGTTAAAAAGTCAAATATAAAGAAATGCAAGGTGCCCGATACGCTGTTATTGTAAAGACCCTAACATAATATTATTTTTAAACTTAAACTAATTTTAGCTAAGTCACTCACTGAAGCGTCGGTGTTTTGAAGTCTTTGTAATCAGGCATACGGATATGTTAACAAATGTACTTAACTAGTAATTACATACTCAGGCAACCGTTTAAATATTTTCCGCAGCCTCACTTTTCCAATAAATTCTATAATTTGGAGGGTTACAGTTAAGATTTGACTTTTTAGTATTAAATATTGTAATAATATAGTTCAAATCTAAAATATTATCTAACCAAATAATATTTCCAAAAATACTACCGCTAACTTTATTTGAAATCACAAAATATTGTACTACGAGTTATCTTTAGAGAAGCAACAACACAAATTGAAAACATAAAATCACATAAAAATTTATAACTAGACGGTAATAAAATTAACCATAACATTTCCTAAAAGCCTTAGGGATAATTGAATGTAAAACATAAACGAACATTTTTTCAATAATCATTCTTATGGAAACTATGGAAAACAAAATATATACTTATAAACTTCTGTGTTGTACAGTGACCACATTTTAAAAGATTCCTACAAAAATTTCAAATAAAAAGAAGATGACATTTTTGAAAAATTTTTTCAGAAATAAAAAATTTTTTAAAAATATCTTATAAAAATAACAAATTTTTGAAAAATTTCCTTTAAAATTAGTAAATTTTTGAAAAATAAAAAATATAAATACAAAATATTTTGAAAAGTTTCTATAAAAATAAGCAATTTTTTAAAAATTTCTTATAAAAATAAGAAATTTTTTAAAAATTTACTTATAATTTTTGAAAAATTTCCTATAGAAAACGGATTTTTTTTTTAATTTCCTACAAAAATAAGAAATTTTTGAAAAATTTCCTAAAAAAATACGAAATTTTTAAAAAAATTCTTATAAAAATAAGAAATTTTTCAAAATTTTCTTATGAAAATAAGACATTTTTTAAAAATTTATTATAAAAATAAGAAATTTTTGCAAAAATTTCTTCTGAAAAATAAGACATTAAAAAAAAAAAAAAATTATAAAACTAAAGAATTGTTGAAAAATTTCCTATAAAAATAAGAATTTTTTGAAAAATTTCTTATGAAAACAAGAAATTTTTGAAAAATTTCCTATGAAAATAAGAAATTTTTGAAAAAATTCTTATAAAAATAAGATTTTCTTTTAATTTCCTATGAAAATAAGAAATTTTTGAAAAATTAACTTTAAAAATAAAAAATATTTGAGAAATTTCCTATCAAAATACGAAATTTTTAAAAAATTTCTTATAAAAATAAGAAATTTTTGAAAAATTTCTTATCAACATAGGAAATTTTTTAAAAATTTATTATAAAAATAAGAAATGCTTTCAAAAATTTCTAATGAAAATAAGACATTTAAAAAAAAAAAATTATAAAACTAAAGAATTATTGAAAAATTTCCTATAAAAATAAGAAATTTTTAAAAGAATTTCCTATGAAAATAAGAAATTTTTGAAACATTTCCTATGAAAATATGAAATTTTGAAAAATTTCCTATAAAAATAAGAAACTTTTGAAAAATTACCTACAAAAATAAGATTTTTTTAAATTTCCTATGAAAATAAGAAATTTTTGAAAAATTAACTTTAAAAATAAAAAAATATTTGAAAAAGTTCCTATAAAAATAAGAAATTTTTGAAAAATTTCCTGTAAAAATAAGAAATTTTTGAAAAATTTCCTATAAAAATAAGAAATTTTTGAAAATTTTCCTATAACAATAAGAAATTTTTTTACAATTTTCTATAAAAATAAGAAATTTTTGAAAAATTTCTTCTGAAAATAAGACATTTAAAAAAAATCTATAAAACTAAAAAATTTTTGAAAAATTTCCTATAAAAATAATTAATTTTTGAAAAACTTCTTATGAAAATAAGAAATTTTTGAAAAATTTCCTATAGAAATAAGATTTTTTTTAATTTCCTATAAAAATAAGAAATTTTTGAAAAATTTCCTATAAAAATAAGAAATTTTTGAATATTTTCTTATAAAAATAAGAAATTTTTGAAAAATTTCTTTTGAAAATAATAAATTTTTGAAAGTTTTTTTTTATAAAAATATGAAATTTTTGAAAAATTTTTTACGAAAATAAGACATTTAAAAAAAGCTTATAAAAATAAGATCTTTTCGAAAAAAATTTTATTTAAAAATAAGAAATTTTAGAAAAATTTTCTATAAAAATAGTAAATTTTTGAAAAGTTTCCTATAAATATAGTAAATTTTTGAAAAATTTCCTATAGAAATTGTAAATTTTTGAAAAATTTCCTATAAAAATAGTAAATTTTTGAAAAATTTCCTATAAAAATAGTAAATTTTTGAAAAATTTCCTATAAAAATAGTAAATTTTTGAAAAATTTCCTATAAAAATAGTAAATTTTTGAAAAATTCCTATAAAAATAGTAAATTTTTGAAAAATTTAATATAAAAATAGTAAATTTTTAAAAAATTTCCTATAAAAATAGTAAATTTTTGAAAAATTTTCTATAAAAATAGTTAATTTTTGAAAAATTTCCTATAAAAATAGTAAATTTTTGAAAAAAATCCTATAAAAATAGTAAATTTTTGAAAAAAATCCTATAAAAATAGTAAATTTTTGAAAAATTTCCTATAAAAATAGTAAATTTTTGAAAAATTTCCTATAAAAATTGTAAATTTTTGAAAAATTTCCTATAAAAATAGTAAATTTTTGAAAAACTTCCTATAAAAAATAGTAAATTTTTGAAAAATTTCCTATAAAAAATAGGAAATTTTTGAAAAATTTCCTATAAAAATAGCAAATTTTTGAAAAATTTCCTATAAAAATAGGAAATTTTTGAAAAATTTCCTATAAAAATAGGAAATTTTTGAAAAATTTCCTATAAAAATAGGAAATTTTTGAAAAATTTCCTATAAAAATAGGAAACTTTTGAAAAATTTCCTATAAAAATAGGAAACTTTTGAAAAATTTCCTATAAAAATAGGAAATTTTTGAAAAATTTACTAAAAAAAATAGGAAATTTTTGAAAAATTTCCTAAAAAAATAGTAAATTTTTGAAAAATTTCCTAAAAAAAATAGTAAATTTTTGAAAAATTTCCTAAAAAAAATAGTAAATTTTTGAAAAATTTCCTAAAAAAAATAGTAAATTTTTGGACAATTAAAAAAATATGGATATTTTTGGCAAAATCCTTTTTAAAATAGACCCATAGTGCTTACAAAAATTCAAGCAACGCACTTGTTGTTGTTGCAATATGTTCCATGTCTATATCTTATTATTGACTATTATTTATGTCAGTCCCAGTCAGTCAAACGGGCAACTATTTAACCTGAAAAGTGTCTTAAACATTAAATCTGTGCCAAAGATTTTGTTGTTACTCCAACCTGGGCTTCTATTCTTACTAAAGGAAGCACAAATGATACGCATTCCTCGTTCTAGCGTCATAACTCTATGAATGCGTTTAAAATCGTTGATTTTTACTTGAGTTTAAAATTGTCTAGTTGTAAATATTTTTACCCAGTTTATATTCATTTTTTGTATCCTGGGGGGTTATATGTAAAGTGTTGAAGTGTTCATAGCCGTCAAGAACTACAGCAGACATAAACTGATATTCATAATTTTTAAGTATAGTATTGTTGTTGTATTTTGGAATAATGGCAATGTTTGTTTGATTTGGTCCCAGCCTAAGGGCATTTAATGGTGTTTAGTGTATAAAGTTTATGATTTTTGTTAATAAAAATATGTAAGTATGAGATTTTTAAGTGCGGTTATTTTTTCTACAGTTGTTTGTTGGAAAATACCATTAACGTATAATGTTATGTCTCTATATAAACATATGTGATTACACTATGTAACAATTCTTTTTAGATCGCAAATGATAAAACATATACATGTTTTAGACAAAAAAATGGAAATAATTGATTTTGTTGCTTGGAGTTATTTAAAAAACATAGACTTTTCTGTTAATGAAATATTTAAACATTTTGATTTTTAAGATTTTTAGGGCGTTAAAGTTTTTAAAAATAAAATTTGTTTTATTACCAAATTTTAATTAAGTCGTGAGCTAAAAAGTTAATTATTAAAATTTCTAAAACGCAAAAAATGTTAAACAATTCAGTTATATTTTAATTCTTTTAATAAAAACACGATTTAACTAGGCTTATTTTAGACAAACTAAGATTTAACAATTTTGTTCAGTGAAATCTAAAATATATTATAATTACTCTAAATTGAAAGTCTAAATTACTTGTTCCTAATTATCTAAAAACCATAACAAAATCCTCTAATATATTCTATATTATATCCTTTATAGCTAAAAACCAAAAAAGATAATTTACATAAAAAAGTTTGTTGTTTAAGTCTTTTGCTTGTTAAAGACTGCAATATATTATAATTGTTGTTTTTTATCTTTAAATTATAATTTTATGTGGCTACAACATAGTTTTAACATCAAAAGTAGGCTTCTTTTTTTAATATTTTTGCAATTTCTTAATCATAAAAATTTGATTTATTAGTGAAACAATTGGTATAATTTTCTTTTTTTATCAAAGATATTAGCAGTTGAGGTTGGTTGACACTTTAAAATTTATTAGAATAATAAAGTATTCTTAAATTTTTTATGGCTTACACTTTGTATTTGGTTTAATTAAAACTTATTGTGATGACATTAAGCCATAAAGAATTTTACTGATTACATTTTAATTACAATTTCGGCGTCACAAATTTGTGGTAGAAAAAAGTGGACCAATAGAGAATGTTAAGTATAAATTTTTTTAAAGTGAATCTGCAAAAACATTGTATTAAAAATTTTAATAATAAAAAAATTTTATATTTTTATAGTAAATTTTCTAAAACTTTAATTTTATCTTTCTTGGAAATTTTGAAAAAATTTTAATTTTTATAGAAAATTTTGAAAAAAATTCATATTTTTATAGGTATTTTTTTAAAAGCTTCATATTTTTATAGGAAAATTTTCAAAATTTTAACTTTTTTATAACAAAAAGTTCAAACATTTAATATATTTCTAACAAAATTTTAATATTTTTAATACAATTTTTCAAAAATTTAATATTCTTATGGAAAATTTTTCAAAAATTTAAAAAAAGTATATTTTTATAGGAAATTTATCAAAAATTTTTTATTTTTATAGGAAAATTTTCAAAAATTTATTATTTTTAAAGAATTTCTTGTTTTTATAGGAAATTTTTCAAAAATTTCTTATTTTTTTAGAAAATTTTTCAAAAATTTCTGATTTTTATATGAAATTTTTCTAGAATTTTTAAACGAAATTTTTCAAGAATTTTTAATTTTTATACGATTTTTTTTTTATTTTTATGAGAAGTTTTTCCAAAATTTTCAAAAATTTCTTCTTTTCATAAGAAATTAAAAAAAAAAATGTCTAATTTTTTCAAAACCATTTTATTCTTTTAGGAATTTTTCAATTTTTGTTTAATTTATAGGAATGCTTTTAAAAATTTCTTATTTTTATAAGAAATTTCAAAAAATTCTTATATTTGTACGAAATTGTTCAAAATTTTCTTATTTTTATAAGAAAATTTTCAAAAATTTGCTATTTTTATAGAAAATTTTTCAAAAATTTCTTATTTTTACAGGAAATTTTTCAGAAATTTCTTATTTTTATAGGAAATTTTTCAAAAATTTCTTATTTTTATAGGAAATTTTTAAAAAATTTTCTATTTTTACAGGAAATTTTTAAAAAATTTCTTATTTTTGAAGGAAATTTTTAAAAAATTTCTTATTTTTATGGAAATTTTAAAAAAATTTCTCATTTTTATGGAAATTTTTAAAAAATTTCTCATTTTAATAAGAAATTTTAAAAAAATTTCTAATTCTTAAAGGAAATTTTTCCAAAATTTCTTGTTTTTAAAGAAAAATTTTTCAAAAATTTCTTATTTTTATACGATTTTTTTTTTAATTTCTAATTTTCATTGGAAATTTTTCATTTTTGTAAGATATTTTGAAAAAATTTCTTATTTTTATAGGAAATTTTTCAAGAATTTCTTATTTTTATACGAAATATTTTATTATTTTTATAAGAAATTTTTCAAAAATGTCTTATTTTGTAAAGTTTTTTTTTATATTTCTTATTTTATAAGAATTTAAATTTTTTTTTATTTTTATAAGAAAATTTTTATAAATTGTTATTTTGTAGGAAATTTTTCAAAAATTTACTATTTCTATAAGAAATTTTTCAAAAATTTCTTATTTTATAGGAAAAATCTCTTATTGTTATGGGAAATTTTTAAAAAATTTCATATTTTTATCGACAATTTTATTTTTTAATTTTAGGTTTTAAAAAATTTCTTATTTTTATAGGAAATTTTTCAAAAATTTATTTTTTATATGAAATTTTTCAAAAATTTCTTATTTTTGTAGGAAATTTAAAAAAAAAATCTTATTTTTAAAGGAATTTTTTTTTATTTTTATATGATATTTTTTTTAAATTTATTTTTCTTTAAGAATTTTTCAACATTTTTTATTTTTCTAAGAAATTTTTCAAAAATTTCTTATTTGTATAAGAAATTTTTCGGAAATTTCTTATTTTTATAAGAAATTTTACAAAAATTTTTATTTTATAAGGAATTTTTAAAAGATTTCTTATTTTTATAGGAAATTTTTCCAATGTTTCTTAGTTTTATAAGAAAGTTTTCAAAAATTTCTTATTTTGTAAGGAATTTTTCAAAGATTTCTTATTTTTACAGGAAATTTTTCAAAAATTTCTTAGTTTTATAAGAAATTTTTCAAAAATTCCTTTTTTTATAGGAAACTTTAAATTTTTTTTTTTTTTTTTATAGAAAATTTTTCAAAAATTTCTAATTTTATACGAAAAATCTCTCTTTTTTTTTGGGAATTTTTGAAAAGTTTTTTATTTTTATAGAAAATTTTTGAAAAAATTTATTAAGTGATAGGGAATTAAAAAAAAAGAAAAAATTTATAGGAAATTTTTCAAAAATTTCTTATCTTGATTTTTCAAACTTTCTTACTTTTATAGCCAAATTTTTAAAATTTTTTTATTTTTATAGGAAATTACTTCGAAAAATTTCGTATTTTAACAGGAAACTTTTCAAAAATTTCTTATTTTTATAGGAAAATTTTCAAAAATTTCTTATTTTTAAATGAAATTTTTCAAAAAATTCGTATTTTAAGGACATTTTTCAAAAAATTTTTATTTTTATAGTAAATGTTTCAAAAATTTTATTATTTTTATAATAAAAATTCAAAATTTTAAAGGAAATTTTTTTAAATTTTCTCATTTTTATTGGAAGGTTTTAAAAAATGTAACATTTTTATAGGAAACTTTTCAAAAATTTCTTATTTTTATAGGAAAATTTTCAAAAATTTCTTATATTTAGAGTAACATTTTTTTTAAAGATTTCTTGTTTTTTTAGGAAAATTTTCATAAATGTCTTATTTTATAGAAAATTTTTATTTTTATAGGAAATGTTTTACAAATTTCTTATTTAATAGGATTTTTTTAATTTCTTATTTTGATTAAATTTTTTTAAAAATTTCTTATTTTGTTAGGAAATTTCTTTAAAATTTCTTATTTTTACAAGAAATTTTTCAAAAATTTTTAATTTTTATAGAAAATTTTTCAAAAATTTCTTATTTGTATTGAAATTTTTTTAAAAATTTCTCATTTTTATAGACAAATTTTAAAAAATTCTCATTTTTATAGGAAATTTTTCAAAAATTTCTTATTTTTATAGGAATTTTATAGGAAATTTTTCAAAAATTTCTTATTTGATAAGAAACTTTTAAAATTTTTCTTATTTTTATAAATCAAATCTTGTATTATTTGTGGCAAAATTTTAACAATTTGTTATCTCTTTGTTAACCTAATATTGGCCATCATGTCACCCAAACTTTCATTGAAAACTAAAACATAAAAAACTCCCATTTGTTATAAATAAATTTATTTTAACAAATTCATTGTAAAACACACAAACATTCGAGCCCAAAAGTCCAAGTGATTTTCAATTTTCTTTTAACACAGTAAAAAAAATTTTAAAGAAAAATTGTGACATTTTCAGTAACAGTCTCTGGCTTAATCCATATGTGGTATTTATAGTCCATGTCTGCTTCGGACATCGAAGTGGAGCAAAATGTATGAGGGAAATTTTTGTAAGCCGATTATGTTACACAATTGGATATTCATTTTAAAAGTAGAGGGAAAGAAACTGTTCCTTATTATGGCTGTTAATGGTTAAAGGTTTAGATGTTTGTCTAACCTGGAGATTTTTTTGTGTGTTAAATTAAAGACAAATTTTTGGTAATCATGGGCTGGTAATGGTGAGTAAACGATTCGAAATGTTAAAGTTCAGAATCGTTTAGATTTCAATAGAAGTGAAATACTAATGAAGTTAGTGTTTTGGTGATTAAGGAGAAAATATTGATTTAGGAAAAAGTGTTTAGAGTTGATTAATAAATTGAAATTAAGTTTAAAAATTGTTACATTAAAAATGTGACCATCCCAGCAAAACTTTGGTAATGCCAAGTACTCTGATAACTGGTTACCTTGTAACGACTACAACATACCATCCGAATAAATAATAATTTATTACAGAAGTACTTATTTGTAATTAAGATGGTAATTTAAACTGAATGGCCCCGGTTCAAATCCCACCAAGGGCAACAATTTTTTTTAGTTTTTTTTTTTATTAAAAGAGTCTTTTTAAATGATTTTTGAATTTTAAGAACTTAAATATTATCTTCTGTAAAAAAAATTAGTAAAACTAACTCACATTAATGAAAAAATACCATCATGAGTCAATTTTGATTATGTAGGGGATGTTGAATACCAAACACGATTCTAATTGGTCTTAACTTGGTAAGACCAACTTATCTGGGTCATCCTTCATCTCAACTGTGGACACACACCTCCTCATGGTATCACCCGGGGAGCTAGTTAAACACCCATTAATATTGTGAGTTAACATGTTCCGAGAGTTGTCCCATAAGATCGATAAAAATGGGTTAGGATTACGGGCTAGTAACCCTATCTTGAAAAAAAATACAATGTATAGGATAAAATTAGAATTGAAATGTCCCACTACCTAAGACCAAGTAGAGGAACATTTTTCAAAGCTTGGCCTATAAAATTGGAGAATATTCACACAAGATCGAAATCCATGGAATTCTAAAATATGCTCGGACTTTGACCTTAACAGGTTGTAACATTTAAGTAAGTAAGAGTCAATCTTATGAAAAAACTTATACAAAAAAGAAGATTTAAATTGTTTAAGTTTTAAAATAATTTTAAAAAAGTTTTAAAAGAATTACAAAAAATCGTATAAAAATATTTTTCCAAAAATTACAACAAAGCAAAAAAAAAGCAGGGAAAACCAAAGTTATTTTCACATGATTTTGGATCTAAAAATAAAAATTGTTTATATTAATTATAAGCTGCTAAGTTTTCAACATATGAAGTAGCTCAGTGGAAGAGTCTCTGCCTAGCAGTCGGAGGGTTTGGGTTCGAGCCCCCATGGGATCATAAAAAAAATTTTGTATTTCGTTTAAAAATATATGTTTTTAATAAAACAACAACAAAAAAGTTGTTGCTGTTGTTGTTGTTGCTTTCAAATTGCTTACCCAAGTCATTGCTTTTCTGCAATTGGTAAGTACTTGACTCCAATGACATCCCCATGTTAATGTAATGACTTAAACAGCGAATGTGTAAGTAGTTCGTGTTCAATAGTTAAACTGTTTAACTCATTATGTGGTAATGAAAAGTTTTACTGGGATAGTTATCTAAAGATTAAATATAAACACACATAGTTTAAACATATGGAGCATGCAAAATATTGACAAAATACGGTGTCAAATTGAATAGAATTTTATATCTATTTTCAAAATAAAAGTCTATAAATGTTAAAAAATCTACTTTTCGACTTTTTATTAACCCATTTTCATAGTCAGCTGCGTATGCTAAATGCATTTCCTTTTTTGTAAATACAAAAAATTATTTATAATTTATTATTTGAATTTCTTATAAAAGAAATGTATTCCATTTAAAAATCATTTACAACCTTGGCAAAAATGTTCGCTTCTTACACACATTCTAGGTTTTTCTACTTTTCAAACTTGCGCATAAATTCTATTAAGAATAAATTTAAATACTTTCATTTCCGTTGAAAATTTATTAAACAAAAAATTCAGCATGAGAATTTATAGAAAAGGAAAAGAATATTTAACTATAGAATTTACTAATAAAAAAAAAATAAAATCTTAAATATACAAAGACATTCTCTACTTATTCATGATGACAATGAAGACGAGACTCTAGACTGGGAAATATTCAATTTAAAAGTTGGTTGACACATTAACGTACTTTTTGCTTTGACAATTTTATACGTTTTTTTGTTCACTCATGAAATTCTAAGAAATTCAAATTTTGTTATAGAACTCAAATGTAAATATTTATAAATGACACACATGTTTTAGGATTCAAGAAAAATTTATTACATTTTTTCTATAAAAATATTATAAAGAATATGAAAGAAAAAATAATATTAAACATGTCACATTCACTTTAGAGATGATTAGAAAATAAAAATATGATGAATTGTTTACAAAAGTTGATGGGAAACGTATTGGGATTATAAGCCAGACTTATGGGAGTTTATTGTAAAATTATTTTTCTTATCAAATAAATGTCTAAAGAAAATTATTTCTTATCAAAAAAGAAATTTCTATAGAAATTTTTTTCTTGTAGAAAATTTGATCATAAGTTTCTTATTTTTATAGGAACATTTTTAAAATATTTATACTTTTATAGAAAATTTTTCAAAAGTATCTTACTTTTATAGATAATTTTTTTAAATTTCTTGTTACTTTAAAAAAATTTCAAAATTTCTTATTTTTATAGGAAATTTTAAAACAATTTCTTAATTTTATAATTCTATTAATTTTATTTTAAACAATTTCTTAATTTTATAGGAAATTTTTTAAAAATTTCAAATTTTTTAGGAAATTTTTAAAAAAATCTCTAATTTTTATAGGAAATTCTTCAAAAATTTCTATTTTTTTAGGAAATTTTTCAAAACTTTTTGATTTTTATAGGAAATATTTTAAAATTTCTTATTTTTATCGGAAATTTTTCGAAAATTTCTTATTTGTATAGGAAATTTTTTAAAAATTTCTTATTTCACAAAAAATGTTTAACAATATTTGTATCTTTATAGGAAATTTTTAAAAAAATTCTTATTTTTATTGAAAATTTTTAAAAAATTTCTTATTTTTATAGAAGATTTTTTAAAGACTTCTTATTTTTATCGGGAATTTTTAATTTTGTAGGATTTTTTTTAGGAAATTTTTTAAAATTTCTTCATTTTTGTAGGAAATTTTTCAAAAATTTTTTTATTTTTATAAGAAACTATTAAAAATTGTTTATATTTATAAAAAAAATTTCTAAAACTTCTAATTTTAGTTGGAAATTTTTCAAAAAATTTTAATTTTTATAGGAAATTTTTTAAAAAATTCTTCTTTATTTCATATGAAATTTTTTGAAAATTGTTAATTTTTAAAGGAAATTTTTCAAAAATTTATTTTATTTTATAGAAAATGTTTGAATATTTTCTTATTTTTATAGGAAATTTTTAAAAAATGCCATATTTTTGGTAGGAAATTTTTGAAAAATTTCTTATTTTAAAAGAAGTTTTTTTTACAGATTTCTAATTTTAATAGGAAAATTTTTCAAAAATTTGTTATTTTTATTGAAAATTTTTCAAAAATTTATTTTTTTTATAGGAAATTTTTGAAAAATTACTTATTTTTATAAGCAATTTTTTAAAAATTTCCTATTTTCAGGGAAATTTTTAACTTTTTAGGAAATTTTTAAAAATTTCTTATTTTTATAGGGAAATTTTCTAAAATTTCATATTTTATAGGAAATTTTTCAAAAATTTCTTATTTTTGTAGGAAATTTTTCCAAAATTTCTTATTTTCATAAGAAATTTTTGAAAATATTCTTATTTTTATAGGAAATTTTGAACAAAACTCTTATTTGTAGAGAACATTTTTAAAAAATTTCTTATTTTTGTAGGAAATTTTTCAAAAATTTGTATAGGATTTTTTTTTAATTTTTGTATAGGAAACTTTTCAAAAATTTCCTTTTTATATAAGAATTTTTTCAAAAATTTCTAGTTATTTAAAAAAAAAAAATCAAAAATATCTTATTCTTGTAGGAAATTTTTCAAAAAATTCTAATTTTTATAAGAAATTTTTCAAAAAACTTTTATTTTTCATAGAAAATTTTTCAAAAATTTCTTGTGTTTATATGAAATTTTTCAAACATTCCGTTCTTATAGGAAAGTTTGCAAAAATTTCTTATTTTTCGAAAATGTATGAAAAATTTTTTTGTATAAGTTTTTTCTTATCATAAAATTTTAAAAAATTTCGTCTAAAAATAACAAATTTTTTAAAAATTTCCTATAAAAACAAGATTTTTTTTTGTAAAAATTACTAAAAAAACAAGAAAAATTTACTTTTAAAATAAGACATTACATTTTTTTTTAAATAAAAAATTTTAAAGATAAGAAATGTTAAAAAATTTGCTATAGAAAAGAAGATATTTTTTAAAAATTGTGTAAAAGATATTTCTATAGAAAATTTTTTTTATAAAAAAATTTCTAAAGAAAAAAATTTTCCAGAGAAAATTATTTATAGAAAATTGTTTTTGTTAAAAAAAGAATTATGAAAAATTTTTCCACAGAAAATTTTTTTTATTAAAAAGTTTTTAATGGAAAATTTTTTCTTGTCAAAAAATTTTCTATGCAAAATTTTTTCTTTTTCAAGAATTTTCTATACAAAATTTTTTCTTATAAAAAAGTGGCTATAGAAACTATTTTTCCTATCAAAAAATTTTCTGTAGAATAAAGTTTTTGTTAAAAAATTTATCAAAAAGAAAAGTTTTTCTTATCAAAAAATTTTAAATGGAAAATTATTTCTTTTAAAAAAATTTTCTATACAATATTTTTTCTTTTTAAAAAATTTTCTATACAAAATTGTTTCTTATGAAAAATTAGCTATACGGGCATGTTCTGCAAATCACTTCCACATGATTTTGAAATCACATGAAATTCAAAAAGGCTGTAATTTCTATAATTGTTAAAATTTTCAGAGCATTTATCAATAACCTTCTAGACCTTCTTCATCTTAAGTGCACTGAGTTATAAAAGTGTCAAAATAATTTATGAACAATGAATAATTCGACTTAGAAAATTTATGTGATTTCAAAATCATGTGGAAGTGATTTGCAGAACATGCCCGATAGAAACTTTTTTCTTATCAAAAATTTTTCCATAGGACATATTTTTTGTCAAAAAATTTGTCAAAAATAAAACTTTTTCTTATCAAAAAAAATAAATTGAAGATTTTTTCTTTTTCATAAGTTTTCTATACAAAATTATTTCTTATAAAAAATTTGTTATTGAAAATTTTCTCATATCTCATAAGATCATATCATCAGCCCGATTCTAAATATTCCCAGGGAATTCAGTTCCCTGGGAATTAACTTTTCCCGAGAAACAAATTCCCATATTCTTGATAAACAGGGAGATGAATAATAGGGAAAGGGAATTTTGATTTTTCGAAGTCAGCTGTTTTTTTCGAAATTTAATGTTATTTTGCAAACAAATTTCAAAGTGATAATAAAAAAATATAGTTCAAAGTAAAAGTTAAAATATAAAAGTGAAATATAATGTTTAGTGTTGCATTTCGGATTGCAGCTGGTGCAGAATTAGCAGAAGAACAACAAATGGAAAAAGCCAAGGAAAGGTTAACAAGAAGAATGTTGCGAGATGCCAGCAACCCACTTGAGTTGCCCCAAACTTTGTAATTGCTGTAGGAAACTATTACGAATTATAATATTAATAATTTAATTTTTAAGATTTGAAAAATACTACAGGATGAATAAGCCGGCCTTCAAATATTTGCTGGATGTTTTAACGACACATATACAACCAAAACGTAAGTCGTTTGGGGTATCGCCCTTAGTAAAATTAAGTGCAACACTACGTTTCTTTGCTGAAGGTGGCTACCAAACGGGTATAGGTAAAGACTGCGACGTGTCTGTGGCTCAATGCAGTTTGAGCAAAATTCTGACAGAGGTCATAAATATATTCGAAGAGAATTTATGCCCAAATTGGATTGCTTTTTGCAAAACTGAGGAAGAAAAACGAAAAATTTCTTTGTCGCTTTATGTGAAATATGGTTTTCCAAGTGTCATAGGATGCGTCGACGGAACACATGTTCGGATTATTGCTCCGTCTGTTAATAAGCACCTGTATTACAATAGGAAGGGGTACTACAGCTTAAATGTAATGCTGGTAAGAAGTTTTTTTTATTAAAAAATAATTTTTAATCAAAAAATCAAATCATTTATAGGTCTGTGATCACGAACTAAGGATTCAGTACGTTGACGCGTCCCATCCTGGTGCATGTCACGACTCATTCATTTGGAATTCCAGCGAATTGAGAGCACATCTTGAACAAGATTATTTGAGATGTGGCAGTAACTATTGGATTCTTGGTAAGGTTTCAAATTACAAGAAAAGTTTCCCAGACTTTTAATATTTTTTACTAGGGGACGCAGGATATCCCTTGGAACCATGGCTTCTAACCCCCCATAGATGTCCCACGGATGGATCACTCGAAATGAAGTTCAACAAAATTCACTCAAAGTGCCGAAATATAGTTGAGCGTACCAACGGCGTCTTGAAAAGTAAATGGAGATGTTTACTCAGTGCTAGGGAGCTGCACTACGCTCCCAAAAAGGCAGCTAAAATTACAAACGTTTGTTGTGCATTGCACAACATTTGTATTTATTTTAAGTGCAGCACTGATGTAAATAATCTACCAATAATTGAAAGTGGTAATACACAAGAGGTAGATGTGGAGTCCTTATCCTCACAACAATATTTATCCGTTGCCCAAAGCACTAGAAATAACATTGCAAATAATCTAGAGTAAGAAAAAATTCATATATTTTATTAAAAAACAAAAAAAAAAATTCAATAAAAAATCTTAAAACTATGTATAAAAAAAACTATGCATAAACTCAAAAAATTCATTAAAAAATAAAAAATCTTAAAACTATGTATAAAAAAATCACAGTTCACTTTTTAGTTCTAAATACTACAAAACTATTTCTTTTGTGCTGTTTTTTCTATCACATGCTTGTTTTTTAACTTTTCAAGTTCCAATAGCTGACGATTTTTTTCGATTTTGTCTTCCACTTCCTTAAGTCTAAACTCCTCCATGACGGAATTGTGGCGCCTCTGTTCCTGCAACTCTTCTTTCTTAAGGTCGTAAAGACGGTCAATGGAGCGATAAATTTTTTTACAATTTATCTGCTGCTCCTTCATCACTTCCAACATTTGTTTTTGGATATTTATCTCCTCGACAAGCACATCAGAAGAAGCGGCGTGTGTTGGCGGTTCAAATATTTTTTTGACTTTTTTTGTCAGTGGTGTTTGAGGAGCTGGGTTTTGTGTGGGCATTTCAATGCTTTTTCTAATTTTTTTGGCCGGCGGAGTTTGGTTTACCTCGGGGTCACTTGTCACATCTTCTTCAATTAAAAATTCTTCATTTTCATAAATTTCTTCAACTTGTTTAATTGTATTTGAAGTTCCCAATCCGAACGTGAGGGCCACTCCTTCGACCGACTCTTTCATACCAATTAAATGGTATATAGCCTCTTCGGTCGCCGAAAATGTCCTTTCCATATTTGGGCCTCCTCCAGTTCCCTTTGAAAATCTCAGATTTTGAGCTGCCTTGTGCCTTACATATTTTTTCTGGTCGCACCAAACCTAATAAATACATAATATGGAAGTATGCATCTTTAATGTTTTGGTTATCCTAAGGACCAAATTTATAAAACCTACCTTCTTCCACTCAGCAATACTTTTTGATGGCGGCCCTGATGAATTTAACTCCGTCTCCAAATTACGCCAAAACCGGTTGAGCTCCTCTTTACCGCCTTTAAACATTCCACGGGCAATATCTGGATATGTTTGCATCGCGTTCAGGAGAATTTCCAACTGCTTCTTATTTGTTGTTTTCGACCTGAAAAAAAGTTAAAGTTAAAAGTAATAATATTTATCATATCTTATATCTAAAAATAAAATTAAATACTTACATTTTTTAAAAATTCTCCTTCAGTTTACTGGCGCAATTTTTCCCAAAAATCGTTATCACATTTTCCCTTATTTTGACATTTATAATACCTACTTTTTTCCCAGGGAAGGGTTTCCCTTTTTCGAAATTAGTTTAGAATAAGGGAAAAGAGGAAAGAGAAAATACTCCCAGGGAGATTTTTTTGGGAATGAGGGAACAAGGAGTAGGGAACAAATCCCCAGGGAATTATTATTTAGAATCGGGCTGCATATGATTTTCTCTAAATTTTTTTTCGTTTAAAAAATTTTCTGTAGAAAATTTTTTCTTATCTTATGAAAATTATTTATTAAAAAATTTTTTAGAAAATGTTTTTTTGTCAAAAATTTTTTTAAGAAAATTTTTTTTCTTATGAAAGAAATTGCTTTAAAATATTTTTTCTTAACAAGAAATTTTTTTTAGATGTTTTTTCTTAACAAAAAATTTCTTTAGAAATTTTTTCTTAACAAAAAATTTTCTTTAGAAATTTTTTCTTATGAAAAACTTTTCTTTAGAAATTTTTTCTTATGAAAAAATTTTCTTTAGAAATTTTTTCTTATCAAAAAATTATTTTTAGAAATTTTTCTCATCAAAAAATTTTCGTTTCAAATTTTTTTATCAAAAAATTTTGTAATGAAAATTTTTTGATAAGAAAATATTTCTAAAAAATATTTTTTGATAAGAATGTATTCTCTAAAGAAAATTTTTTGAAAGAAAAAAAATATCTAAAGACAATTTTTTGATAAGAAAATATTTGCTAAAGAAATTTTTTAATTAAAAAATTACAAAAAAAAAATTGCAAAAATTTCTTACTTTTTAGGAAGTTGTTCAAAAATTTATGAAAAAATTTTCTATAGAATTTTTTTCTTATTAAAAAATTTTCTATAGAAATTTTTTCTTATCAAAAAATTTTCTATTAAAACTTTTTCTTATCAAAAAATGTTCTATAGAAAATTTTTGCTTATCTAAAAATTTTAAATAATTTCCTGTACAAATAAAACATTTTTGAAAAGTTTCATATAAAAAAATATTTAAAAAAATACTATGAAAACATGAAATTTTTGAAAAATTTTCTTAAGAAAATTTTTATTATCAAAAAATTTCTTTAAAAAATTTTTTCTTATCAAAAAATTTTCTTTACAAAATTTTTTCTTATCAAAAAATTTTCTTTACAAAATGTTTTCTTATCAAAAATTAAATTTGAAATTTTCTATAGAAAATTTTAATAGAAATAAGTTTTAATAATTTTTTTTTATAAATACTTGGCGATAACACCTATTTTTCAACAAAAGCCTTGAGATATCCAACTGCTTTGATTAAGACATTTTTACTACATTTCTTGGATCCTCTAAATGTGAATATCTTACTTTTCTCTCTGGAGTGTATAAGTTTTGTGTTAAAATATCTAATTTATTATTCCCCGTCACAAACAAAACAGAAACATACATCCAACACGACATCAGCCTAAATGGAAGTTGATATATTAGATGTCACAAATACAGGATTTGAGACATTAGCAAAAATCACAAGTAACTAAATTGTGGTTTTGAAATATTATTGCAGAAATATTAATAGGAAGAAGAAACAACATTTTGTTAAAATTAAAACCACATTTTTTTTTAAAGAAGAAAATGATGTGAAAAAAGCTCTAACATCATAATAAGAGAACAAGTAGTTTATCGCGACTTTTACAAGTTTTTGCAAACATAAAAAGACTTGAAATGGAATGGAAAAAACTTAACACAATTCATCAATGAGTGGCCAAGAATTCAGAAGTTGTTGACAAAAACAATAATGATGATGAAGATAATAAATATAATTAAATGAATCGAAATCACATCAAAGAAATCTTTGAAAAGTCGGATCTTCTAAAAATTGTATATAAGGACTTTGAGAAATTGAATAAAGAAAAGAAATACACACAAAGAAAAATAAATATAGAGACAAGTTTTTATATCAAAAAATAAAAATTTATAAAGGAAAAGCAAGGCAGATGGATATGTATGATATATGTATATATAAATATTATGAAGAAGAAACAGACATTCATGTTGTATCTATGAATTTTTAGTTATGGAGATGCTTTTGTACATATAAAGCGGATTATATTGATAGATTGATGTTGATGATACGAACTTTAGCTACTTGAAAATATTTTGATGAAACACTCACAAAAAGTTCAAAACAATCCTAATGATGATAATGATGATGATTTTAAAATAGTTATAAAAAGATACGTTGTTAGTTTAGTTAGGTTACTAGATATTATGGTTATCTCTTAGTCTAATAGAGAAGAAACCAAAAAAATAGTATTTCTTTTATTTTTGATTAAGATAAAAAAGCTAACAAGCAAATCTAACCATAAGTACTTGCTATCTTTTGTAATATCATCTCCTTCTACTCATCATTTAGAAAAAGTGATGAAAAAGATGAAAAATAGGAACTGAAAATGATGTCTGTGTATATTAATGCTGATGATGCTGATGCATATATGATGAACTTGGTCAAATTCGTGACTAGAATCTAAATAAATACCTACATTTTAAAATAGAGATTTCAAATCTGTGTTAGTTCCTTTTAATAAAATTTATGAAAATATTAAATCAATTTTATTAAATTGTAAATAAAAGGATTTAGTAAATATCTGGCATATGTACGTTATGATTTGTAGGTTTTTCATTGTTTTCACAGTGGGTTAAAATGGTAATCAGGCGATTTTTTTTCAAAAATTTCTTTTTGGTAATATTGTTTTTAGTAGTTTCTCTACTTTCGCGTATATATGAATAATATTGGTTATTTTTTTCCAAGAAGATATAGATATATAAGGGACTTAGCAACAAAAAAAAAAACTCCATTCTATACGTGGAATTTTGGTAGGACTAAAACGGGGCCCCTTATACATTTGCATCCATTTAAAAAAGTATTCAATACGCGTCTGATATTTCGTTCATATTTGTTGATTGCGGTATAAATTTTGTTTCTTTTTTTATGTACCAAAAATCTAACTAATTTCTAATTTCCTATAAAAAATAAATTTTTGAAAAATTTCCTATAAAAAGTAAACTTTTGAAAAATTTCCTATAAAAAGTAAACTTTTGAAAAATTTCCTATAAAAAGTAAATTTTCGAAAAATTTCCTATAAAAAGTAAATTTTTAAAAAATTTCCTATAAAAAGTAAATTTTTGAAAAATTTCCTATAAAAAGTAAATTTTTGAAAAATTTCCTATAAAAAGTAAATTTTTGAAAAATTTCCTATAAAAAGTAAATTTTTGAAAAATTCTCTAAAAAAATAAATTTTTGAAAATTTTCTAAAAAAGTAAATTTTTGAAAAATTTCCTACAAAAGTAAATTTTCGAAAAATTTCCTATAAAAAGTAAATTTTCGAAAAATTTCCTATAAAAAGTAAATTTTTGAAAAATTTCCTATAAAAAGTAAATTTTTGAAAAATTTTTTATAAAAATATGAAATTTTTGAAAAATTTCCTATAAAAAGTAAATTTTTGAAAAATTTCCTATAAGAAGTAAATTTTTGAAATATAAAAAGTAAATTTTTGAAAAATTTCCTATAAAAAGTAAATTTTTGAAAAATTTCCTATAAAAAGTAAATTTTTGAAAAATTTCCTATAAAAAGTAAATTTTTGAAAAATTTCCTATAAAAAGTAAATTTTTGAAAAATTTCCTATAAAAAGTAAATTTTTGAAAAATTTCCTATAAAAAGTAAATTTTTGAAAAATTTCCTATAAAAAGTAAATTTTTGAAAAATTTCCTATAAAAAGTAAATTTTTGAAAAATTTCCTATAAAAAGTAAATTTTTGAAAAATTTCCTATAAAAAGTAAATTTTTGAAAAATTTCCTATAAAAAGTAAATTTTTGAAAAATTTCCTATAAAAAGTAAATTTTTGAAAAATTTCCTATAAAAAGTAAATTTTTGAAAAATTTCCTATAAAAAGTAAATTTTTGAAAAATTTCCTATAAAAAGTAAATTTTTGAAAAATTTCCTATAAAAAGTAAATTTTTGAAAAATTTCCTATAAAAAGTAAATTTTTGAAAAATTTCCTATAAAAAGTAAATTTTTGAAAAATTTTCTAGAAAAAGTAAATTTTTGAAAAATTTTCTTAAAAAAAATAAATTTTTGAAAAATTTTCTTAAAAAAAGTAAATTTTTGAAAAATTTTCTAAAAAAAGTAAATTTTTTTTAAAGACTTTAAAATTCGCATTAAATTCGTTAAGTGATACTACAACAGTAGTTACAATATTTTCTTTTAAATTTCATATCCACCTGACCCACAGTACAATGGCCCCGCAATCACCTTGTGAAATTTTTATTTACTGGCTTCAATAGAAATAACCAAATACTTTTCATGGCCATTATTTCTATTAAAAGACCTTGAAGCTGGTTTTTACCGAGTCTCTGCTAATTTCAAAATCAAGTAAATAATTGAAATTACATTTTCATTCATGCAAGTGAAAGTTCTCAGTGGAAACCTCAAAATATTCTTTCTCATCGTTAGTAATTTGTATAATTTTCATTATCTGGTTAATGTTTAATATAAAATCACTATAATTTTCACTAAAGCAACAAAGTACGAGTAGTTTTGCATATCAATTTAAAATAGTTGATGGCTGATTGAGTAATTTAACTTGGAACAAACTTTGGTTTCCAAACTATTTATTTCTTTAATCTTAAGATTTTCTTTAAAAAAAAAAAAACTTAAAAAAAGACTTAAAGAAAATAAAACATTTACAATATAAACTTATAAATGTAAACTTTAAAGAAACAAAAATAACAAGTTAATCACAATGTTTAAACTTAATTTTTAGTAACTGAACATCTTTAACACCAACTAAACAACAGAAATCGCTGCAAACTCTGGGTCTGGGTCTGGCTCATTGGCTGCCAATGTTTAGCAAAATCTTTTAAAGTCGTTTAAGTTTTTTGGATTTACTTAGAGTTTTTCTTGTAGTTTCGTTGTTTTTGTTGTTATTAACGACCCAATTTCCTTTAAGTTTTCAGTTTAGTCTTATTTGCTATAAATAAATTGTTGTTGTTCGCAAATATTTTGTTTTTTCTTTTGCGCCAAGTGGAAAATTTAGGTCAATAGCGGGGGCAAATTTATCATGATTTAAAAGTTATTGGTCTTGTTGCGAACAGGTTAAAGA
Source organism: Stomorhina lunata (assembly GCA_933228675.1). NCBI lineage: Eukaryota > Metazoa > Arthropoda > Insecta > Diptera > Rhiniidae > Stomorhina > Stomorhina lunata. The sequence continues at coordinate 127,756,285 of OW121740.1, forward strand.
GACAAATAAACAATTGCGATAATTTATATTGTTGTTGTTTTTATTTCTTAAGTTTGAGATTGTTACTATATTTTTTTTTGGTTCCACTTCTAATTGGCTTGGATTTAAGGTGAGTGATAGAAAAGAAGTGATTAACAGGTGTTGCATATATTGATGGCAACTTTAGGTTTACTTCGAAGATCAGGCTTTAACAAATTTTCGTCAAAAATATTTATTGTATACGAATAATTCTGGTAGTTTCAAATCGATGAATTTTTTTAATTTATTGCCTAAAAGAAAAGTTTTTTTTTGACAAATTTATAGATTTTTTATTAAGAAAAAGTATTTTGATGCTTTTTGTATTCAAAATTACATATATAGTAATAACACAGGGCAGCACTCAAAAATCTTGAACCAATTGAGAACCCCAAAATCTGAAAGCTTATGATGGTAGAAGAAAACCCTTAGCTTGGGTTTGAATTATTAGCTAAGGTTTTTTAAATTCATTTTTTAAGTTTTAGACTGGGGAGTGGATTTTGGTATTATTTTTAAAAAAGGATCGCTATTTACCGATTTATAGGAATATTAAAGTAATGCTAAGTTATTAACCGGTAATGCCTTAGAATTTTTTAAAAACTAAGCAGTTATAATTATTACCTATTAGTTTTCAAAACATTTAAAATTAATTTTAAAGTAATGCTAAGTAATTGATAAGTAATGCAATCTAATTACCAAGAAAAAACTTTAAAATTCCGAATATTTAAGAGTTACAAGTTAATGTTCTTCATGTTAAAATCATTTAGGATTAATTTGAAAATAATGATAAGTATTGATAAAGTAATGCAAAATGATTTCAAGGTAATGATTTATAAATTATTTAGAACTCAGAAGGTTAAGTGACCTCTTGTTAAGTTTAAAAGTTTTTAAGACTAATTTTAAAGTTATACTAAGTAATTAAAAAGGTACAAATAATACAAATTAATTGAAAGGTATTAGCTAAGGTTTTTCTTAATTCATTTTTGATGTTTTCGACTGGGGAGCGGATTTTAATACAATTTTCAAAAAAGAATCTGTACATACCGATTTATAGAAATTTTAAAGTAATGCTATTTATAGGTAATGTCTTAGAATTTTTTAAAAATTTAATAGTTATAAATATTACCTATTAGTTTTCAAAACTTTAATGATTAATTTCAATGTAACGCTAAGTAATTGATCTAATTACTAATAAAGGCTTTTACAATTCCGAATAGGTAAGAGTAACAAGTTAAACATCCTTTCATTTAGAATTAATTTGAAAATAATGATAAGTATTTGTAAAGTAATGCAAAAAGATTTCAAGGTAATGCTATATAAATTATTAAGAACTCAAAAGGGTAAATGAACTCTTATTATATTTAAATGAATTTGAGACTAATTTCAAAGTATAACAAAGTAATTGAAAAGTAATGCTTTGAATATTTTTAAAAATCTAATTAAGTATTGCCAACAAATTAAAAAATGATTGGTTATAAATTTTACCTATTAGTTTTCAAAATTTTAGGGTAATGCTAAGTAACTGATAAGTAATGCAAGCTTTTACAATACCGATTAGTTAAGAATTAAATGTTAATCTTCTTCATGTTTAAATCATTTAGGATTAATTTGAAAATAATGATAAGTATTTGTAAAGTAATGCAAAATGATTTCGAGGTAATGCTTTATAAATTATTAAGAAGTCAATATTATTTAAAATCTAATTAAGTATTGCTAACAAACTAAAAAAAAATATATGTAATAATTATTACCCTTTAGTTTTCAAAACATTTAGAATAAATTTCAAAGTAATTGATAAGCAATGCAATCTAATTACAAAGAAAAGCTTTTAAAATTCCGAATATTTAAGAGTTACAAGTTAATATTCCTCATGTTTATATCATTTGGGATTAATTTGAAAATAATAATAAATATTTGTAAAGTAATGCAAAATGATTTCGAGGTAATGCTTATAAAATTATTAAGAACTCAAAAGGTTAAATGAACTCTTTTTAGACTTAAAAGTATTTAAGACTAATTTCAAAGTAATGCAAAGTGATTAAAAGGTACAAATATTACAAAGTAATTAAAAGATACAAAGTAATTAAAAAGTATTAGCTAAGGTTTTTTAAATTAATTTTTGAAGTTTTCGACTGGATGCTGGATTTTAATACAATTTTCTAAAAAGAACCGGTACATACCGATTTATAGAAATATTAAAGTAATGCTAAGTTATATACCTGTAATGCCTTAGAATTTTTTTAAATTTGAATAGTTATGATTATAACCTATAAGTTTTCAAAACAATTATGATTAATTTCAAGGCAAAGCTTAGTAATTGATAAGTAATGCAATCTAATTAACATGAAAAGCTTTCGCAATACCGATTATTTAAGAGTTAAATTTTAATTTTCTTCATATTTAAATCGATTAGGATAAATTTGAAAGTAATGATAAGTGTTTGTAAAGTAATGCAAAAATGATTTCGAGATAATGCTTAATAAGTTATCAAGAACTCAAAAGGTTAAATTAACTCTTGTAAAGTTTCAAAGTATTTAAGACGAATTTCAAAGTAATACAAAGTAATTGAAAAGTAATGCTTTAAATATTTTCAATCTAATTAAATAAACTAAATAAAATAAAATAAATAAATTTCAGAGTAATGCTTAGTAATTGATGAATAATTAATTCCGAATATTTAAGAGTTACAAGTTAATCTTCTTCATGTTTAAATCATTTAGGCTTAATTTGAAAATAATGATAAGTATTTGTAAAGTAATGCAAAATGATTTCGAGGTAATGTTTTATAAATTATTAAGAGCCCAAAAGGTTAAATGAACTCTTGTTAAGTTTGAAAGTATTTAAGACTAATTTCAAAGTAATACAAAGTCATCGAAAAGTAATGCTTTAAATATTTTTAAAATTCCAATTAAATATTGCTAACAAACTAAAAAAAAATACTAGTTATAATTATTACCTATTTTCAAATATTTAGGATTAATTTCAGGGTAATGCTTACTAATTGATAAGTAATGCAATCTAATTAACAAAAAAAGCTTTCACAATACCGAATATTTTAGACTTAAATATTAATCTTGTTCATGTTTAATACATTTAGAATTAATTCGAAAACAATGATAAGTATTTGTATAGTAATGCAAAATGATTTCGAGGTAATGCTTTAGAAATTATACAAAGCTCAAGAAGTTAAATGAACTTGTATTAATTTTTAATGTATTTAACATTATTTATCAAGTAATGCGAATTAATTAAAAAGTAATGCAAACTAATTATCAACTCTTGTCAATTTTAAAAATACTTAGGATTGATTTCGAAGTAAAACAATGCAAATACAAAGTAATGATTGATAATTAATCAGTAATGCTTAGGGGCACTTAAATATTTAATAATCAAGAAATTTTCGGATAAATCATCAAGAAATTTTCTTGTAACATTGATATAAATTTAATGAGCTTTCATATAAGAATAAACATTCAAAAGCAAATAAAGTTTAAACAATTTTAAAGCACAATCTGTTTTCTTTTATTTGCTGTTAAAAAAAAATCGGATACAAACAGATGACGAACCTCGTTAAAATCTGTTTTTTTTTTGCGTAGAACTCCTAAATTAGAACGTATTTCTGAAATTTTTTTGCACGATTAGTCAAGCCCGCTCGTTTTCTGAGTTTTTTTTAGTGTATCGGAGTATAATTATTTTAAAACAAAAGACTTAAGAAATAAACTTTGTTTTTTTTGAAACCATGAAAATTTTAAAAGTTTTTTTAAATTTTATTTTTGATAAAAAAATTTGATATTAAGGCAAACAAAGGGAAAATTGAAAAAATTTCTTATATTATTAGGTATTCGAAAAAGTTTTGTTATAAATTTGATTAAAATTATATGCCATAGCTCTATTGAATCAGGTATTTGCCGCTTTGATCAATTTGCTTTTGCAATTAAAACTATCCATAAAAAACCAAATTTTTATCAAGCACGTCATACCTAGATAATTCAACATTTGCTAAAACCTAAGTGGTTTCCAAAGATATGGATTAATTAGAAGGTCAAATAATAACTTATTCCAAAAAATCCAATTTTGAAGAGATTTTTACAACATTAGTTCATGTGTATATAAATCTTGCTTTACTGAATTTCAAAGCAATCACTTTTAATATTATATAATACATCGTAACATATCCAATCTGGCATTTATTAGCATTTAACAAATATGCACTTATTTACACATTATTAGATACAATTGTTGGTTATCAACCTAAATTAGTTGGCATTCATTTTTTAAAATTTAAAAAGTTTTTCTAAATTTATAATTATGACAAAAGTTTCAATTTGTCTTATTTATTTGTAAAATTGAACGAAATCCATTAAAACAAAGCAAATCCGAAATGTTAAAATATAATATATGACACATTTCTTTAGAAACAGTTTTTTTTTTGGCAATTAGTAAAATAAATTGTTGACATTTGGCTTAACGCTTAACATTCTCTGTTAATTTGATTTTATGCTTAGAAAAGCATAAAATTTACAGATCTCTGAAAATAAAACAATTATAGCAAATGACACCAAATACAATGAAAAATAATAATAAGCTACTGTATACATTTAAATTGATGACCCAAATAACTGATTTGAGAACTACTAGACTAATTTTGAAAATTTTGCAGAAAACCAAAAATATGACCTGATTTTTTAATGAACTGTCTTTTGGACAGTTGCAACTTATAATGATCTTTAGCCAAGGGGGAAAAAACACTTTCAGAATTTTTTTAGTGTTAGCCAGAAATGATTTTTATTTCCTAAGAAATAGAACTTAAAGTTAACTTGATTTTATTTATTTTTTCTCATATTGAAAAATACTTCATTAAATTGATTAGTGTCTGTGAAAATTGTTTTTATAGGTTTTTGAAGATCATAACTTTAAGGTTCAACATAAAACCATGACAAGAAAAACACAAGAAGTTTACATCATTATTAGAAAAAGTAGAATTTGTTAAGAGTTTGGATAGATATAAAAATGTTGTTTTTAAAATTCTTAGAAGAAAAGAAAAAAAGCAAAAAACAATGAAGTAAAAAAGTACTACTGTCGGTCAATCTTGATTCTTTTTTATAGAAATTTTTTATAAAATTTTAATATTTTTGTAGGAAATATTTCAAAAATTCACTACTTTTATAGGAAATTTTTCAAAAATTTTCTATTTTTTTTTAGGAATTTTTTCAAAAATTTCTATTTTTATAGGAAATTTTTCAAAAATTTACTATTTTTATAGTAATAGTAAAATTTTAAAATTTACTATTTTTATAGGAAATATTTCAAAAATTTACTATTCTTAAGGAAATTTTTCAAAATTTCCTATTTTTATAGGAAATTTTTCAAAAATTTACTAATTTTATAGGAAATTTTTCAAAAGTTTACTATTTTTATAGGAAATTTTTCAAAAATTTACTATTTTTATAGGAAATTTTTGAAAAATTTATTATTTTTATAGGACATTTTTCAAAAATTTACTATTTTTATAGGTAGTTTTTCAAAAATTTACTATTATTATATAAAATTTTTCAAAAATTTACTATTTTTATAGGAAATTTTTCAAAAATTTACTATTTTTATAGGAAATTTTTCAAAAATTTACTATTTTTATAGGAAATTTTTTTAAAAATTTACTATTTTTATAGGAAATTTTCAAAAATTTACTATTTTTATAGGAAATTTTTCAAAAATTTACTATTTTTACAGGAAATTTTTCAAAAATTTCCTATTTTTATTGTAAATTTTTTAAAAAAGTACTATTTTTATAGGAGTTTTTTCAAAAATTTACTATCTTTATAGGAAATTTTTCAAAAACTAACTATTTTTATATGAAAATTTTAAGAAATTTCCAGTTTTATAGGAAATTTTTCAAAAATTTCCTATTTTTATTGGAAATTTTTCAAAAATTTCCTATTTTTTTGGAAATTTTTCAAAATTTCCTATTTTATAGGAAATTTTTCAAAAATTTACTATTTTAATAGAAAAATTTTCAAAAATTTACTATTTTTGTAGGAAATTTTTCAAAACTTTACTATTTTTATAGGAAATTTTTCAAAAACTTACTATATCTTTTGGAATTTTTTCAAAAATTTACTACTTTTATAGGAATTTTTTTGAAAATTTACTACTTTTATAGGAAATTTTTCAAAAATTTACTACTTTTATAGGAAATTTTTCAAAAATTTACTATTTTTTTAGAAAATTTTTCAAAAATTTACTATGTTTTTAGGAAATTTTTCAAAAATTTACTATTTTTATATGAAATTTTTCAAAAATTTGCTAGTTGTATAGGAAGTTTTTCTAAAAATTTACTATTTTTATAGGAAATTTTTAAAAATTTTATTATATTTATAGGAAGTTTTTCAAATACTTACTATTTTTATATTAAATTTTTCAAAAATCTCCTATTTTTATAGAAAATTTTTCAAAAATTTCCTATTTTTATTGCAAATTTTTTAAAAAATTACTATTTTTATATAATAATATTACTATTTTTATATTATAAGAATTTTTTTTTTTAAATTTACTATTTTTATAGGAAATTTTTTAAAAATTTACAAACATCTGCCCACACTTATAATACCCTTCTTACATGGTGTAGGTTATAAAAATAAATATTTTACATTTGAATTTTACAGTACAACGAATGCAATATTTTCTTAAATGATGCCATCATCAACACCTGAATGTCTAGTATGCAAAAATCATAAAAAAGACTACCTCTTTTAGTTCTTAAAAAAATACTAAAATATTGACAATCACTCATCGAAAGATTCTAAAGAAAAAATATTTGAATTTCGTTACCAAAACAAATGAGAACAAGAAAATATGGAAAAAAGCTCAAACACTCGTGATGTTTTATGCGATGATTTGTTATTTTTTTTTGTTAGTAAAATCTGTCATTTTGTAGTACACTAGGTAACAAAATCCAACCTATGATTGCTACTATAATCTTTATACCAAAAATTTTAATATTTCTTGTTGTCTAGTTTTATCAAGTAGATATACAATTTCAGTGGACATAAGACAAACAAATCGTCTAAAAAAGACCTAAAAAATTATTATTCGAACATGTTTATTAACAACACTTCTCAGGTAGTGGGTTACACTGTAACTTTAACTGCCACATTATGTTGCAGTTGTTCTTGAAGACTGCAGCTACTAGTTGCAACTTCTACTTCTCTAGATATTTACTACCAATTTGCATGGATGCAAGTGTAAAGTCATCAACAAAGACATCATCAGCCATCATCATAAACTTAGGAATGGATCAACCAACTCAAATTTGCTGCAGTTATGGTTGTTAAATCCTTCACTTTTTACTTCTTGGTTTAATAATGATAGAAGTATTATTAGTTTGTCATTCCGTTTGTAACTTTAATTGTCTTGACTCTCGTCCTTACTATCTGTCTTGGCTATACTCTGGACTTTTGTTTGAAAATTTTTCAAAAATTTCCTTAAAAATAGCAAATTTTTGAAAATTTTTCTATAAAATAATAAATTCTTGAAAAACTTCTTATAAAAATAGTAAATTTTTGAAAAATGTCCTATAAAAATAGTAAATTTTTGAAAAATTTCCAATAAAAATAGTAAATTTTTGAAAAATTGTCTATAAAAATAGTAAACTTTTGAAAAATATCTTATAAAAATAGTAAATTTTTGAAAATTTTCCTATAAAAATAGTAAATTTTTGAAAAATTTCCTATCAAAATAGTAAATTTTTGAAAAATTTCCTATAAAAATAGTAAATTTTTGAATAATTTCCTATAAAAATAGTAAAAACTTCCTATAAAAATAGCAAATTTTTGAAAAACTTCCTATAAAAAGAGTAAATTTTTGAAAAATTTTCTATAAAAATAGTAAATTTTTGAAAAATTTGATATAAAAATAGTAAATTTTTGAAAAATTTCCTATAAAAATAGTAAATTTTTGAAAAATCTCCTATAAAAATAGTAAATTTTTGAAAAATTTCCTATAAAAATAGTAAATTTTTGAAAAATATCCTATAAAAATAGTAAATTTTTGAAAAATTTCCTATAAAAATAGGAAATTTTTGAAAAATTTCCAATAAAAATAGGAAATTTTTGAAAAATTTCCTATAAAAATATGAAATTTTTGAAAAACTTCCTATAAAAATAGGAAATTTTTGAAAAATTTCCTATAAAAATAGGAAATTTTTGAAAAAACTCCTATAAAAATATAAAATTTTTGAAAAATTTCCTATAAAAATAGGAAATTTTTGAAAAATTTGCTATAAAAATAGAAAATTTTTGAAAAAGTTCCTATAAAATTAGTAAATTTTTGAAAAATTTCCTATAAAATTAGTAAATTTTTGAAAATTTTCCTATAAAAATAGTTAATTTTTGAAAAATTTCCTATAAAAATAGTATATTTTTGAAAAATTTCCTATAAAAATAGTAAGTTTTTGAAAAATTTCCTATAACAATAGTAAATTTTTGAAAAAGTTCCTATAAAAATAGCAAATTTTTGAAAAATTTCCTATAAAAATAGCAAATTTTTGAAAAATTTCCTATAAAAATAGTAAATTTTTGAAAAATTTTCTATAAAAATAGTAAATTTTTGAAAAATTTCCTATAAAAATATTAAATTTTTGAAAAAACTGAATATAGTTAATAATTTTGTCTAGGCTTATAGTCTGAACTGTTGCCTTGACTGTTGTCTGGACTATTGCCTTGATTATAGTCTGGACTTTTGTCTTGATTATAGTATGGACTATTGCTTTGACTATAGTCTATTGTCTTGACTATAGTCTAGGGTATTGTAGGGTACTTAAGTATAAGCAATTTCTATTTATTCACGCTTTTACACCTGATGTATTGTTTCAACACCTTAAGGTTATTTATGCAGTAACTTAATACTTATTAAACAAATGTATTCAAATACTAGATAAATAGTAAGTTAAAAAGTTAAAGTTACTGAATAACTTATAGCCAACATTAAAGTAAATGTTCATTATAACAGCAAATTATTATGCCCAAAATCAGAAAATTTTAAAAGAAATTACATAATTTTTGGTTAAACTTAATAAATTACCAGATAAGATTTAAAAAATTTTTTCCTTAAAATGAGTTAATTTAAAAATATAAAATCTTACCACTAGCAAAGGCAAGAAGAAAATAAATTGCTTAAGAAATTTGTCGATTTATTTGGCAACGAAAACCAAAGAAATTTATTAGTAACTAACCTACAAAGGAAAATTTAAATGTACTCTAAAAACTGTATTTTTCATGAATTTAATGAAGTCATAATTTTCATTGATCTATCTACGAATATTTATTTGCCCTATTCATAACCAAAGTTTATTCAGGCTTGCATTTATTACTAACTGCTTAATCAATTTTTATGCTGTGTATTATTTTAATACCTTGGGCCATTAAATTAACTATAACACATTCAGATCAGAATATTCAAAAAAAGGTTTGTGGCAAAAAACGATTTGTTTTACTACTTTAACTTAGGCTGCTGACTTTGGAATATAAATTTGTCTAGTTTTTTCTAGTAGATTTAGTTTTTTTTGTTGGTCTTAAATTTTATTATACAAAATTTTTTTATCAAACATTTTTCTATAAAAAAATTTTTTATCAAAAATTTTTCTTAGCAAATTTCTTTATCAAAAAATTTTTTATTAAAAATTTTTCCATAAAAAATTTTTTTATCAAAAATTTTTCTACATTTTTTTATCAAAAATTTGTTTTAGAAAATTTTTTTATCAAAAATTTTTCTATGGAAAATTTTTTTATCGAAAAATTTTCTATAGAAAATTTTTTGATTTTTCTGTAGAAAATTTGTTATCAAATATTTTTCTATAAAAAAATTTTTTATCAAAAATTTTTCTATAAAAAATTTTTTTATCAAAAATTTTTCTATACAAAATTTTTTTATCAAAAATTTTTCTATAAAAAATTTTTTTTTCAAAAAATTTTTTATGGAAAAACTTTTTATCAAAAATTTTTCTATAGAAAATTTGTTATCACAAATTTTTTTATGGAAAAATTTTTTATCAAAAATTTTTCTATAGATAATTTTTTTTATCAAAAATGTTTCTATATTTGTTTTATCAAAAATTTGTCTATAGTAAATTCTTTTATCAAAAATTTTTCTAAAGAAAATTTTTTTATCATTTTTTTATCAAAAATTTTTCTATGGAAAATTTTTTTATCAAAAATTTTTCTGTAGAAAATTTTCTTACAAAAATTTTTCTATATAAAATTTTCTTACAAATATTTTTGTACAGAAAATTTTTTTATCAAAAATTTTTCTATAGAAAATTTTTTCATCTAAAATGTTTCTATAGAAAATTTTCTTATCAAAAATTTTTCTATAGAAAATTTTCTAACAAAAATTTTTCTACAGAAAATTTTTTTACATAAATTATTTTATAAAAAATTTTTCTATTAAAAATTTTTGTTTAGAAAATTTTTTTATCAAACATTTTTAGGGGAAATTTTTCAAAACTGTGTAATTTTTATAGAAAATTTTTCTCAAATTTACTATTTTTATAGGAAATTTTTCAAAAATTTACTATCTTTAATAGGAAACTTTTAAAAAAATTTACTATGTTTAAAGAAAATTTTTCAAAAATTTATTGTTTTTATTGGAAATTTTTCAAAAAATATACAATATTTATAAAAAAAGTTTTCAAGAATTTACTATTTTTATATCCAATTTTTTAAAACTTTACTATTTTTATAGGAAATTTTTCAAAAATTTATTAATTTTATTGGAAATTTTTCAAAAATTTACAACTTTTATAATAAATTTTTAAAACATTTAAAATTTTATAGGAAACTTTTTAAAAATTTTGTATTTTTGTAGGAAATTTTTCAAAAATTTACTATTTTTATAAGAAATTTTTCATAAATTTAATATTTTTATAGGAAATTTTTAAAAAATTTACTATTTTTATAGGAAATTTTTCAAAAATTTACTATTTTTATAGAAAATTTTTCAAAAATTTACTATTTTTATAGGAAATTTTTCAAAAATTACTATTTTTATAGAAAATTTTTCAAAAATTTACTATTTTCATAGGAAATTTTTCAAAAATTTACTATTTTTATAGGAAATTTTTCAAAAATGTACTATTTTTATAGGATATTTTTCAAAAATTTACTATTTTTATAGGAAATTTTTCAAAAATTTACTATTTTTATAGGAATTTTTTTAAGAATTTACTATTTTTATATGAAATTTTTTAAAAATTTACTATTTTTATAGGAAATTTTTCAAAAATTTACTAGTTTTATAGGAAACTTTTCAAAAATTTACTATTTTTATAGGAAACTTTTCAAAAATTTACTATTTTTATAGGAAATTTTTCAAAAATTTACTATTTTTATAGGAAATTTTTCAAAAATTTCCTATTTCTATAGGAAATTTTTCAAAAATTTACTATTTTTTTTTAGGAAATTTTTCAAAAATTTACTATTTTTATAGGAAATTTTTCAAAAATTTGCTATTTTTATAGGAAATTTTTCAAAAATTTACTATTTTTATAGGAAATTTTTCAAAAATTTACTATTTTTATAGGAAATTTTTCAAAAATTTACTATTTTTATAGGAAATTTTTCAAAAATTTTCTATTTTTATAGGAAATTTTTCAAAAATTTACTATTTTATAGGAAATTTTTCAAAAGTTTACTATTTTTATAAGATTTTTTTTTAAATTTACTACTTTTATAGGAAATTTTCTAAAAATTTACTATTTTTATAGGAAATTTTTCAAAAATTTACTATTTTTATAGGAAATTTTTTAAGGGATTTAATATATAATAAATTTCATATATAAATATTTTTATAGAAAATTTTTAAAGAAAAATATTTTTATCGAAAAATTTTCTAAAAAATAAAATTTTTATCGAAAGATTTCCAACGAAAAATATTTTTTTAAAAAATTTTTGTATAATAAATTTTTTAATTGAAAATATCTGAACAATATAAAAATCTAAAATTAATTAATATTAGACTTAATTTCTATTTTGAAAATTATTCCCAATATTTAAAAAAATATTCCCATTGTATACAAAAATAAAAGTGTCGTGGCAACAGTGTTCGAGATTATATTTCTTTGTTCCCTCGAACTATGTATTTTGTTCTTATAAATTGGATTTTGATTTGTTTCTTGACTCTGTTAACATCCAAACTCCAACTGAATGATTTTAATACTCATTTTCACGAGTTTTATTAGTGTTATTTACGAAAATTCAAAAAATTCATCGGCTACTGGTGGTATGGGCTGCCTACTCCTAGTGAGCCTAATTACCTCAACTATAAAATTACTATTCAAATAAAATTCATTAAATACATTTTGATTAATTCAGTTAAATCTTTTTTTGTTAATTAAGGAATTTTTAAGTAAAAATTCTGATGTCTTCAAATTCAACTGTACAAATTTAATTCTCGTACAAGTGTCTATTCAGGGAAGCCAAGTCAAACGACTTTTAATTGATTGTCAATTGGTTCGAAGCAACAAGTGCCGTTTTCAAGCATTTAATGGCACTTCATCCTGAAACATGTGAACTTTTAGCAACAAAAGCAGCAGCAGCAGCTGATACAAGATGTTGATGTACTTGTGAAACAAAGTGTCAATACGGCATGCAGCAGCATGTAGCATTCTTGCGCTAATGTATAGCGAACTGTTAAACATTTGTGGGGAGAGGTGGCCGAGACTGACTGGATGAGACACTGTAAAACAAAGTAAATTAAATTTTTGTTTAAAGTATTTAACAGATTAATCTTATTGGAGTTAAAGTTGTCTTTTTATTTCTGTTTTTTTCAGATTTAACCACGAACACCAGATTCTTAAGGTGTTGAAAAAAGGAATTAGGCTTTACAGAAGCATTACTGGGAGTTAAAGTAAGGAAACGGTATAAAAAAAGGCACATGTTATTTTGGAAGAACAAAGACACTTGGTAGTGATTAAGAGGTAGAGCAATGGCCAAATTAGTGAAATATTTTTTTAAAGAATTTACCGTAATATTTAACTGTTACCTTAAATTGTTTAAAGGCTTTTGACAAAATGATTTTTGTTTTAAACTTTACAAATTTTAACAATTTCCCTTATACATATATGAAGGAATAACTAAAGCTTTTTTATGCTCATAAAATAATTTTATTTTTAAAACTTATTTTCCATGTGAGAAAAGACTTATTTAAGGGTTTACCACATTTCCAATTGAATGATCTTAAGCAGAGCAACAAAGTTTCCGCAATAAAAGTAAGTGAATGGATAGAATTCCTTTCGATTTGAAAGAAATAGAAATGCAATTATAATAAGCCACAAAATTTTCAATAATTTTGTGGGCCAAACAATATTTAATGACATTGGTGGTCGAATGACTGGTAGCACAAGTTTGCATGTAATTGGCTAATGAACAGTGGGACAGAGGAGAGTATATGATGGAACTCAGGGTATAGGCCAATAATCAGTGGATAAGATGTTGGTATAAGGGAATAATACTTACGCCTGAGTATAAATGTAATGCATAGGTATTAGACTGTATATACAAATATTTTTGGAATATAAAACTGTGAGAAGTGATGTTTACAAAAAATGAAAAAATTATCACCCTAATATTATACAACAGAATTAAAAAATCGTGGGCAGAGTTGAAGTTTTTTATACTTTTAACTAAAATTGGTATTTTTCAATATTTAGTTCTGATGTTAAAAAAAAAACAAGTTTACTAATCCTTTTAAAAAATTTTTCTATAGAATTTTTTTGTATAGAAAATTTTTTTATCAAAAATTTTTATCGAAAATTTTTTTATCAAAAATTTTTTAAGAGAAAATATTTTATCAAAAATTTTTCTATAGATATTTTTTTACCAAAAATGTTTCTATAGAAAATTTTTTTATTTAAAATTTTTCTATAGAATTTTTTTGATCAAAAATTTTTTATAAAAATTGTTTATCAAAATTTTTGATCAAAATTTTTTATCAAAACTTTTTCTATAAAAAAATTTTTATCAAAACTTTTTCTATAAAAAATTTTTTATCAAAAATTTTTCTACAGAAATTTTTTTATCAAAAATTTTTCTATAGAAATTTTTTTTTATCAAAATGTTTCTAAAGAAATTTTTTTTACCAGAAATTTTTCTATAGAAATTTTTTATCAAAAAAATTTCAATAGAAAATTTAGCTATTACAATAATAAATAATTGTAATGAATTGGGATCTTAGTGCAATACACTACAGTCATTTTTTTTATCAAAAATTTTTCTATAGAAAATTTTTTAATAGAACATTTTTTTATTAAAAATTTTTCTATAGAAATTTTTTTATCAAAAATTTTTCTATAGAAATTTTGTTACCAAAAATGTTTTTATAGAAATTTTTTTATCAAAAAATTTTTTATAGAAAATATTTTTTTATCAAAAATTGTAGTATAGAAAATTTTTTTATCAAAAGTTTTTCTATAGAAATTTTTTGTATCAAAAATTTTTCTATAGAATATTTTTTTATAAAAAAAAATTTCAATAGAAAACTTTTTTACAGAAAATTTTTTTATCAAACATTTTTCCATATTTTTTTATAAAAAATTTTACTTAAGAAATTTTTTTTAACGAAAATCAAGAATTTTTCTATAGAAAATTTTTTTTATCAAAAATTTTTCTATAGAAAATTTTTTTATCAAAAATTTTTCTAGAGAAAATATTTTATCAAAAATTTTTCCAAATTTTTTAAAAAAAGATTTTCACTTTAGAAATTTTTTTTTATCGAAAATCAAGAATTTTTCTATAGAAAATTTTTTTATCAAAAATTTTTCGATATAATATTTTTTTTTAACATTTTCTATCGAAAATTTTTATATCAAAAATTTGTTCTATAGAAAATTTTTATAACAAAATTTTTCTACAGAAAATGTTTCTATATTTTTTTGTAAAAAATGTCTACTACAGAAATTTTTTTTTTCGAAAATCACGAATTTTCCTATAGAAAATTTTTTTATCAAAAATTTTTCGAGAGAAATTTTTTTTTTGTCATTTTCTATAGAAAAATTGTATATCAAAAATTTTTCTGTAGAACACTTTGATATCAATAACTTTTCTATAGAAAATTTTTATAACCGAAATTTTCGTACAGAAAATGTTTCTATATTTTTTTCTAAAAAATTTTTACTACAGAAATTTTTTTTTTCGAAAATCAAGAATTTTCCTATAGAAAATTTTTTTATCAAAAATTTTTCGATAGAAATTTTTTTTATCATTTTCTATAGAAAATTTTTATATCAAAAATTTTTCTATAGACCATTTTGATATCAAAAACTTTTCTATAAAAAAATTTTATAACAAAAATTTTTGTACAGAAAATGTTTCTATATTTTTTTATAAAAAACGTTTACGGTAGAAAATTTTTTTTAATCGAAAATCCAAAATTTTCCTGTAGAAAATCTTTTTATCAAAAATTTTTGGAGAGAAATTTTTTTTGTCATTTTTTATAGAAAAAATTTATATCAAAAATTTTTCTATGGAACATTTTGATATCAAAAACTTTTCTATAGAAAATTTTTATAACAGAAATTTTCGTACAGAAAATTTTTCTAAATTTTTTTAGAAAAAATTTTTACGATAGAAAATTTTTTTTATCGCAAATCAAGAGTTTTCCTATAGAAAATTTTTTATCAAAAATTTTTCGATAGAAATTTTTTTTTATCATTTTCTATAGAAAATTTTTATATCAAAAATTTTTCTATAGAACATTTTTATATCAAAAATTTTTCTATAGAACATTTTTATATCAAAAATGTTTCTATAGAAAATTTTTTTATTTAAATTGTGAAATAAGATGAAACTGAATGACGTTTGTTTTACTTTTGTTTAGTTGATAACCTGAGCTTTTACCTTTGGTTTAGAAACATAATTCGTAATGATTGGATTTGAAAAATTGGTAGTAATGCGAGGTTTTCTGTCTGTCTAGAATTAGGGCAGCTCCTTCTGAAGATATGGGCTAACCAACTAAAGAAACGCATCTATGAATTGGTTGTCCCCACAAACATTTTTTGGCTTTTATCAATAAATTGTATGTTTTATTAATAAATAAATGTAACAGATTTTGATCAAACGCAAATAATTTTTCTTTTTGCATAATAGTTACATTCCGACAATTTTGTTATTTTTCTAAAGAAAATTTTTTATCAATAAATTTTTCTATGGACAATTTTTTATCAAAAAAGAAAATTTGTCTATGAAAATTTTTTATCAAAATTTTTTTTATAGAAAATTATTTTATCAACATTAAAAAATATTTATTACAAAAATAAATAATTGTAATGAATTGGGATCTTAAATGTTTGATGTCCCAAAATTTTGATAAACCGTTTTGAATTTTTTTTTTATCAAAAAATGTTTCTATAGAAAAATTCTTTAAAAAAAAGAAAATTAATTATATTTCCCTTACCTTTATTGTAGTCCATTTAAATCAAAATAATAATTGAAAATTATAAGTTTTAATATGATAGTGATATGAACGTGATAACTTGCCCACTGTACCTTTGCGTAAGTCATTGATGCTCTTCAGTGATCACCATAAAATTTCCTTTATCGACAGATTTCAAAATCTGTTTTTTTTTTTAACAAACATTCAAAGGCTACTGTAACCAAAAAAGAAGACTTCCTAGAAAACATTGAACATCTGTACGTCCGTCCTTACAACCATATTTCTCAGCCGGAGAAGACCACAAAAAGTTAACATGAGAAAATATTTTTATTATTTTATCCAATTTCAAAATAATAAAACAGAAAATAAACTAAAATAATAAGAAAATCTCAAAATGCCAATGAAGAATTTTTGTAAAAGTGTGTTGTTGTTCCTTTAAAACATAAGGCCAGGCCATCTTACTTGTATACATTTTTGTTGACCATAATATTTGTTGGTGATAGTTTTTCTCTATTGTTGACAACATGCCATTGCTAAGGCCACCATCGGGTTGTTATGTGTCAATATTGGCAACATTTTTAAAATTGTCCATCACTCTTTTAAAGAAATGTCGTCGCTTTGTTGGGGTTATTGCCGAAGTCTTTTGCTATGACAAAGAGGAAAAAAATACTTTTATTTTGTACAAAAAATCCTTTGAATGATTGTTTAACAACATTTTTGTTCAAAGATGCGTAGCAATATAAATATTTATTTTTATGTGAGTTTATTTGTTTGCAGGTTTAGGAATAAGCTGGTGAAAAATATGTCAAAAATTTTATAATATTTGTTTTTTAGAGTCAGCAGGAGGAAGAAGTCAAACAGATGTCAAAGGAGTATAAAGTTTTCATTGGAATTTCTAAATTATATTGTTAGTTGACAGGTAGAGTCTTTGGAAGAATGGAAGAAATTTAAATATTAATTTTAAATTCCTTGTTAGTTAGTTTTATGTATGAGTTTAAGTAATTATTCTAAATTTATATACCTATTTATATTTTAAATTTTTTGTAAATTTTCTCACCATTATTTGCGTTTAGCTTATATCCAATTTCATTAATTTTTTTAGTAAACAAAACCAAATTATCTTGAAACGACTTTAATTTAGGAAGAAGCTCTCACCACTAAATCAAAAGAAACTGCTTTACCCAGGATTTTGGCCAAAAAGAAGTTAGCATATTAAGGCTAACTCTTTGATACCTTACACTATAAAAAATTGTTACCACGACATTTGGAACATTTTTGTAAATATTGGGAATATTTTTCAAAACAGAAATAAGTTCTAATATTAACAATTTTGGATTTTTATACTTTTTCGATATTTTCGATCCAAACCTTTTTTTATAGACAAATTTTTAGAAAAACTATTTTTCTTTGAAAAATAGTGTGAAAAAATTACAATCTATACAAAATTTTTCGATAAAAAGATTTTTCTGTAAAAATTTTCGATAAAAATATTTTTATATTAAAAAAATTTTCAAATCTTCTGTAAAAAAATTTTCGATAAAAAAATTGTCTATAGAAAAATTTATCAAAACATCTCGAACATTGTTGCCACTACATTTGGAATATTTTTGTAAATATTGGGAATATTTTTCAAAACTGAAATAAATTCTAATGTTAAATAGTTTTAGATATATATAAAATATTAAATAATTTTACATTCGATCCAAACCTTTTTTTATAGACAAATTTTTAATAAAAATATTTTTCTTTGAAAAATAGTATGAAAAAACTACAATTTATATAACATTTTTCGATAAAAAGATTTTTCTGTAAAAATTTTCGATAAAAATATTTTTATATCAAAAAATTTTCAAAACTTCTATAGAAAAATGTACGATAAAAACATTTTCTATAGAAAAATTTTAGATAAAAAAATTTTCTACAGAAACATTTTTGACAAAAAAATTTTCTATAGAAAAATTTTTTATACAAAATTTTCTATAGAAAAATATTTGATAAAAAAATTTTCTATAGAAAAATTTTTGATAAAAAGATTTTCTATATAAAAATTTTTGATAAAATAATTTCCAATAGAAAAATTTATAATAAAAAAATTTCCACCAGAAAAATTTTTATCAAAAGAAAAGTTTTTGATAAAGAAATTTTTATATAGAAAAATATTTGAGGAAAACATTTTCTATAAAAACAATTTTGATAAAAAGATTTTCTATAGAAAAACTTTTGTTTAAAAATATTTTCTAGAAAAATTTTTAATAAAAAGATTTTCTTTAGAAACATTTTTAATAAAAAACATTTTTGAAGAAAAATTTTGGATAAATAATGTTTGATAAACAAATTAAAAATTTTTAAAACAAAATTTTTATAGAAAAATTTTTGATGAACAAATTTTCTAAGTAAAAATTTTCTATAGAAAAATTGTTGATAAAAAAATTTTCTATAAAAATTTTTTGATAAAAAGATTTGCAATAGAAAAATTTTTGATAAAAAAATTTTCAATAGAAAAATTTTCTGTAGAAAACTTTTGATAAAAAGATTTTCTATAGAAAAATTTTTGATAAAAAGATTTTCTATAGAAAAATTTTTGAAAAGAAAATTTTCGTTGAAAAATTAGGTTGATTCAGGCTTGAGTTCATTTAATTTTCAAATTATTAATTTTGAAAATTTTGAAAATTGTGGAGAAAAACTGAAAAAATTATTTTTAAACGCGGCTCAGTGGATTGCAGTTTCTGTCCCGCCACAGGACGTCATCAGCACTTAGCGCCCTCGACCACAGTCGAGTTGTCAAATTGCAGAGATAATCATCAATTTAACTCATTGAGTTTGATCGAACATCGTTTTAATTGATTGTGTATTCTCCTATTACTTGTTAAGTGCTGATGACGTCCTGTGGCGGGACAGAAATTGCAATCCACTGAGCCGCGTTTAAAAATAATTTTTTCAGTTTTTCTCCACAATTACTTTTCAAAATTTTCAAAATTAATAATTTGAAAATTAAATGAACTCAAGCCACAATTACTTTTCAAAATTTTCAAAATTAATAATTTGAAAATAATGAATAAACCTAATTTTTCAATTAATTCTAAAGTTCGAATAATTAATTCCCAAATAAGTAAATTTTCTATAGAAAAATTTTTGATAAAAAAATTTTCTTTAGAAAATTTTTTTCTATAAGAAATATTTTGATAAAAAATTTGCAATAGAAAAATTTTTGATAAAAAAATTTCCAATAGAAAAATTTTCTGTAGAAAAATTTTTGATAAAAAAAATTTCTATAGAATAGTTTTTGATAAAAAGATTTTCTACAGAAAAATTTTTGATAAAAAAATTTTCTATAGAAAAATTTTAAATAAACAAATTTTCTATAGAAAAATTTTTGATAAACAAATTTTCTATAGAAAAATTTTTGATAAAAATATTAAAAAAATGAAGAAGAACAAGAACGCATCAATCTATAGCACAGTGGGCTCTACAGTGTAGCAAAATTGCAAAATCTTTGGGTGCGTATAACATTCGAAAATTTGGTCCGATCCAAAATGTAAAACTACATTTTCGAAAATACTTTAGAAAACTTAAGAAAAAAACATACTTACTGTAATACATTATCCCTTATAGTTCAAGAGGTATTTGACTCCAAACATTTTTTGCTCTTTTTGGCATGTCTTCTGGCCTATTAATCATTTTTGGTAAGACAGATTTTAAGTATTGTGAGATTTCTGATAAATTGCCAAATGAATTAGAAGAAAAAAAAATTTTAAATTATGTAAAGTTTATAACACAGGAAAACTCGTCAATGTTTGTATAACGAAAAAAGCTAAAATAAAATTTTCGCTTTTGTCAAAAAAAATTTGATTATAGATTTCAAAACTATTTTTATTTAATCTTATATTCTTAAACGAGCAGTAATTGTATATATATATATATATATATATATATATAGAATGGCTATCTCGAAAACGGCTCTAACGATTTTGATAAAATTTGGACAGTGGGTATCTTTTTTGATGTATAGGTCGAAGAAGAAGGGACTTTTGGAACTTTTACCTCTAATAGGGTAAAAACGGGTAAAAATGGGAAAAAATCGAAAACGCTATGTCTCCTAAAGTAATAGGTATAGAAACAAAATTAAAATTACGTTTTAAACAGCTTTGAAAATAAGCGGACAGGTGTTTGGTACTTTTTTGAAACTATGTCCGATAGGGGGTAAAAAAGGGTGAAAATAGTTTTTTTGGCACCTTTTTAACCCACTCTTATATTTTAAACTAAAGAATATAGAAAGAAACTTGGCACTGCAATCAATAGGTGTAAAAAAAAGCATGAAACACGTATTTGGTACTTTTTTGATTTTGGAGCCAAAATGGGTAAAAAAGGGATAAAATGATAACTTAACATCTCCAAAGTAATATGAATAGGAACATTATACATTATGTTAAATGCGTTTTAAAAAAATGTACCGAATTCAATTGGCACCAAAAAAGTACCAAATATACATATGGAACTTTTAGAAATTAGGGAATAAAAAGGGGGAAAAATTTGTATTATTTTAAACAAATGAATGTTTGTCTGTATGTATGTTCTTTATAGAATAGTAAACTGTGAATTTGATTGTGTTATGCTCTTTAGCGAAGATGTTGCGGATAAGCCGGCGAAGGTTTTAAAGTTGATAGGACTGATTTCCGACAGATGGCGCCACTGAAAATTACTAGAAATTAATTAAATCGTAAACTGTACATTTGATCATGCTATGATCTTTAGCAAAATTGTAGCGCATGAGCCGACGAAGGCTTTTTAGTTGGTATGAATAATTTCCGACAGGTGGCGCTACAGAAACTTACTCAAAGTCAATTTAATCGTAATCTGTACATTTAATCATGCTACAATCTTTAGCAAAGTTGTTGCACATGAGCCGACGAAATTTTTCTTAGTTGGTATGAAGAAATTTCGACAGGTGGCGCTACTGAAATTTACTCAAAGTCAATTTAATCGTATGCTGTACATTTAATCATGCTATAATCTTCAGCAAAGTTGTTACGGATAAACCGAAGAAGGTTTATGAATTGGAATAAGCAAAGTCCGACAGGTGGCGCCACAGAAAAATACTCAAAATGAATTAAATCGTAAACTGTGCATTTGATCAGACTATAATCTTTAGCAAAGTTGTTGCGCATGAGTCGACAGAGGTTTCTGTTGATATGAATAATTTCCAAAATTATTCAAAATGAGTTAAACTGTAAACTATGCAAACTATGTGTTGGTCGGACAAAATAAATCAAATAATTCAAAATTAACTGAATATTTCTACAATGTTTTTCCTCTAAATTTATTTTAGCACTTTATAATATAAAATATATAAAAACTTTAAAATTTTCCTCAAAATGCTTATCATAAAGCTCCGAGCAAGGCTCGGTCTACCAGGTACTTTATATTAAGTGTAATGTTCGTAAGGTCTGTGCAAAAACCTGATAGAGCAAGGCTATAAATACGGTCGTACGGCCCGTTTTTCTAAAAAAAACGAAAATTTTTGAAGAGCGTACTCTTCTGCATTCGAAAATGTTAATTAAAATTTCAGGATCTGTTCTGAAATTTATGTTTCTGATTTTCTAAGGTATTCGTATATATTATGTCCAAAAAGGGTTATAAGATCTTGTTTAGTTTTAGAGCTTTTTGCCTCCAAAAATCATGTGGTTTAATTTTAGAGATTTTGTGATGTTCAAAAAGTGTGTAAATTTAATGTTGTTGCACTTTTTTTTAACAAAAGTCTTAAAATAATTTCTTAATTTGCAAAAAAATGTATAACCTCATTTTAAAGTATATAAAATTTCAATTTTTGGGTGTATAATATGTCTACCTTATTTTATTTTGGAAGAATAAGATTGTCCATGGATTTCGATCATAGTCTCTAGTCATAATTTATGATCTCTAGAAAAAGTCTACAGTCTTTGTCTGTAAGCATAGTGTGTCATTGGTTTAGTCATAGTCTCCCGATATGTTCTATAGCCATAGTTTTAAGCCATAGAACCTACTCATAGTTTCTCATCTTAGTCTTAAGTTATAGTCTGCAGTTTTAGTCTCTTGCGATAGTTTCTAGAAATAGTCTACAGTTTCTTGTAACAGTCTCTAGTCATAGCTTTCTGTACCCATAGCCTCTAGTAAAAGCTTTGGTCATAGTTCTAGTCATTGTTAAAGTCTTGGCACTGGTTATAGATTTAATCATAGCTTTAGCTAAAGCTTTAGCCATAGTTTAGGTCGTAGTTATTTTCATAGCTCTGGTCATAGCTCTAGTCCGAGTACTATTCATGCCTCCAGTAATACCATTGGTCTTAGTTCTGGCCATGGCTCTAGAAATAGCCCTATTTGTAGTTCCCGTCACAGCTCTATTTATAGCTGAAGTAATAGGCCAACTCATAGCTGCTTACTTAAGTGGCCTATATTAAAACCTGTTTAGATCAAAGGCCGAGCATATTTTAGAATTCTCATAGCTAAAGTCATGTCTATAAAACTTGGTCCATTCTTACTATATTTCTTAATATATGTATATTTTTCTTACAATGTATTTTTCTTACTATATATATTTCTCACTAAATCTATTTGTGTGTTACAAATATTAGCACTAACTTATAATGCCATTCCTACTTACCAATGTGTAGGGTATAACAATATTAATACATTTGGGAGTTGTTGACTTTATTCTCTAACGTTAATGTGCCACTATTATTATATTAGTTTCTCAAATGTCTATTTGTCTGTCTGCTAACCATTTGTACCATTTTTTCTATTTGTAATTTAAAATTGAATAGTGGTCTGGGAATTGGGGTAATTGATGTTTAGTTGCACTTTTACCCAAAATAAATGAGGACAAAACTAACAAAATGCAATAACTAAAGAAGCAGCGCAAATTTTTATTTTTACGCTGCTTTAGCCTTAAAATCAGCAAATAAAAGCGAAATGAGACAGTAATAGAAAAAACGTTAGAAGAAGAAAAAAAAAATAAAAATAACGATCAAAAAACGAGAAGCTACTGAAAATCAAAGTGAATCAAAATTGGCTAGCAAGAAAACAATGTAAAGAAATAATCATTACAAAATAATTTTATAAAAAAAAATTGAAAAAAAAAAATCTTAAACTTTAATACACACAATGAAAGGCCTCCAATCAGTGGCAAATTTGGCAGCTTAGCTATAAAACTTAAACAAAAATCTCAAGCAAACTCTGACCAAAAGAAGTAGAATATCAAAAAAGTTAAAAAAGAAACTGATAACATGCGTTCAATTATTTGCCAAGAAGAAAATTTCCAAATTTCGCACAGACTTCCTTAGTCCAAAAGCTGGAAAATTACTTTAAAAGATGATCAGACATTGATTATGCCAAAGTCATAGTGGCAAAATCATTGAAAAATAGTCATGCCTAGCAAAATAACAAAAAAATCAAGATTTTTAAATTTTCTTTATAAATTTCTATCTTCTTCATTTTTGTCTACTATTTAAGCTAAAGCCAAATTTTTGTTTTTCAATTGAGGCAGACAACCAGCCACTGAAATGGAAAATTTTGTTTGTTGCTAGTGTAGGCATAACTTTCTTCTGTTTAAATTATTTAACTATTTGACCCTTATGATACCAATTGTTGCAAGATGAGAAAATGAAAAAAAAGTTAAACTGCATAATGATCGATAAGATTTGCAACAAAATAGTGCTGCAAAAATAATGAAAATGTTTTTCAAAAACGAAATGTTGACAAGGTTGCATTTTAATTAAGTCATAGTTTCTGGTATAGTTTTCTAGTCATAGCTATAGTCCTAGTCTGTAGTCGTAGTCTCTAATCATAGTCTATAGTAATAGTCCCCATTCAAAGTATCTAGTCATAGTCATACTTCCTTATTCATAAACAATTTATGAAGTTATCAACGATTTTTTTAAAGAATTTCATATGAAAATTTTGTCTTATGAGCTTATCATAACTCATGTACGAATGAAGGGAATTTTTTCAAATGGATATTTATTCATAGTCTCTAGACATATTCTTAAATAAACACACAGCCCAACTCGAAAAATGGTGCCTTATAGTCAGAGGTCGACACAAAAAAAGAAGAAAAAAAAACAGAACAAAAAAATCTCCAGAGTTGCCGCTTTTTATACTTTTTACTAAAATAAAAAGACAGACAGTTGTATATTCTATTTTTATTTTAAATATTTTTATCAAAAATAGAAAATTATTTTTTTCAATAGATTTGAAGTTTTATTAAACCAAAAATTAATATTTGATTATATCAGCCTAAATGTAACCCCTTGTGAAATCGAAAATATTTTTTACAAAAATTTTTCTAAAAAAAAATTTTTAATAGAAAATTTTTTTATCTAAAATTTTGTAAGAAAATTTTTCTGTAGAAAATTTTTTAAAAAAATTTTTCACTAGGAAATTTTTTAAGAAAATTTTTCTCTAGAAAATTTTTTAAGAAAATTTTTTCACTAGGAAATTTTTTAAGAAAATTTTTCTGTAGTAAATTTTTTTATCAAAAATTTTTCTGTAGAAGTTTTCTAAAAAAAAAAATTTCAATAAAAATTTTTCTTTAGAAAACTTTTTGATAAAGAAATTTCCCATACAAATATTTTTGATAAAAATTTTTTTATGAAAATTGTTTGATAAAAGAATTTCCTATAGAAAAATTTTTGATGAAAAAATTTTTGTTAAAAAAATTTGTTGAAAAAAAAAAAAAAAAAATTGATAAAAAAGAAGATGAAAACTGAAAAATGTTTGTGTTTTCTTCAGTCGATAATCTGAGTTTTTACTTATGGTTTATAAACATAATTCGTAAAGATTTTGTTTGTAAAATAAGTAATAATGCGATTGGGAATACTTCTCCTGAGGAGATGACCTAACCAACCATCGAAACGCGTCGAGGAATTTTGAATTTTCCGCAATAAATTTGTCTGTTACATTAATAAATAAATGTATCAGATTTGGGATCAAATGAAAATAATTTTTCCTTTTCAAAAATTCAAAAATTTTTAGTAAAATTTTCTCTAGAAAAGTTTTTAATAAAAAGTTTTCTATAGAAAAATTTTCTTTAGAGGAATTTTTGATAAAAAAAATTTTCTGTAGAAAAATTTTTGATAAACAAATTTTCAATAAAAAAATTTTCGGAAAATTAGGTTTTTATCAGGCTTGAGTTCATTTAATTTCCAAATTATTAATTTTGAATATTGGAAAGTAAATTATGAAGAAAATCTGAAAAAATTATTTTCGAACGCGGCTAGTGGATTGCAATTTCTGTCCCCCACAGGACGTCATCAGCACTTAGCGCCCTCAACCACAGTCAAGTTATCAAATTGCAGAGATAATCATCAATTTAACTCATTGAGTTTGATCGAACATCACTACGTCGAGGGCGCTAAGTGCTGATGACGTCCTGTGGCGGGACAGAAATTGCAATCCACTAGCCGCGTTCAAAAATATTTTTTTCAGTTTTTCTTCAAAATTTACTTTCCAATTTTCAAAATTAATAATTTGGAAATTAAATGAACTCAAGCCTGAAAAAAAACCTAATTTTTCAATTAATTCTAAAGTTCGAATAATTATTTAATTCCCAAATAAAAAAAATTTTCTATAGAAAAATTTTTGATAAAAGAATTTTCTATAGAAAAATTTTTAATAAAAAAATTTTCGAAAGAATTTTTCTTTTATGCTAAGAGGTTGTGGGTTCGAATACGGGCTCAGGTTCATATCATAAATATCACTGCTAAGTGTCACATAGTTTTTAAAATACTATAAAAAAATTGCTGCTGAAAAATTTTTGGTAAAAAAATTTTCTATATACAAACTTTTGATAAAAACCTATAACTAGTTTTCTATAAAAACATTTTTGATAAAAATATTTTTTTTTCTATAGAAAACTAGTCATAGTTTTTTATCAAAAATTTTTCAATAGAAAATTTTTTATCAAAAATTGTTCAATAAAAAATTTGTTTATCTATTTTCTATAGAAAAATTTTTGATAAAAAATTTTTTTATCAAAAATTTTTCTATAGAAAATTTTTTTATCAAAAATTTTTCTATAGAAAATTTTTTTATCAAAAATTTTTCTATAGAAAATTTTTTTATCAAAAATTTTTCTATAGAAAATTTTTTTATCAAAAATTTTTCTATAGAAAATTTTTTTATCAAAAATTTTTCTATAGAAAATTTTTTTATCAAAAATTTTTCTATAGAAAATTTTTTTATCAAAAATTTTTCTATAGAAAATTTTTCTATAGAAAATTTTTTTTATCAAAAATTTTTCTATAGAAAATTTTTTTATACAAAATTTTTCTATAGAAAATTTTTTTATCAAAAATTTTTCTATAGAAAATTTTTATATCAAAAATTTTTCTATGGAAAATGTGGACCGATTATCTCGAAATTTGACAAATTGATTATGTATGAAAAAAATGAACTCAAAATTCTCATTATCTTCAGATTTAGTGATTTTCGTCTCATTTAGAACAATTGGATGAAAAGTTTGTATGGGAGCTATAGTCAAATGTGGACCGGTTTCACCGTGGACTGAAATTTTGTATAGTGATTTTGATTTATATAGTCAGTATTTGTTTATATAGGCAGTATTTTGTTTATTTTCATGAACAAATATTGATATTTGTGGCCAAAGTATCAATTCCAGGAAGTGTGACACATGGGAGGTACCAAAAATAATGGAAAGGTTTTGACGAATTTCAATAGCCATGGTCCCACTATCAAAAAAAAAAATATGTGCTAAATTTCATCAAATTATCTTTAGAATTGTCACCTATACTTTGATTACATGGTTTACATGGGGGTCCAGTCAGCTAGCCAGCCGGACGGACTGACTGACTGACATCGCTAAATCGACTCAGAAAGAGATTCTAAGCCTATTGGTATACTAAAAGGTGGATCTAAGACTAATATTTCTATGAGTTACATACAACAACACAAACTTATAATGCCCTTTCCACCTATGGTGGTGAAGGGCATAATGAATGGATCAGAATCTTCAAAAATTGCAAACTTTATAAACAAATTGAAAATCTGTACCGCTTTTATAATTTAAAGTCCCCAACAAATAAAAAATATATAGTGGTGGTCAACTGTAAAGCAAAAAGTTT
Organism: Stomorhina lunata; assembly: GCA_933228675.1. Lineage (NCBI taxonomy): Eukaryota > Metazoa > Arthropoda > Insecta > Diptera > Rhiniidae > Stomorhina > Stomorhina lunata. The sequence goes on from OW121740.1 coordinate 127,783,833, forward strand.
CATTTTGTGGTGTAGTGTCATAGTTTAGTTATAGTTGCAATCAAATCAGCTTTTAATCAATTTATGATTTTCTAACTTTAAGTAAACTCAACTGGAAGTCATATAAGATTTAATTAAATGCAATTAATTGCAGACACATTGAATTAAATTTTCATTATTAGCCAGGAACAGTTAAATACCCGAAAAGAAGGATAGCAAAAAAAAAAAAAAAAAAAAAAACAACAATCAAACCAGTATTTGAAAAAATACTAGAATAAAGACTTGACTTAAATTAAGAATAATCCCGAAATCAGCAATAGATATTGGTGTTAGCATTTCACTGTTTCTTCAATTACCACTGATTTCTAGCCACGTTCCCTACATTGAAGACAAAGTCTTGAAACTAAAGTCTACATTGAAATTAAACGTTAGTTTTTGTGGTTTCTATTTACCGAATGCACAATTTTTATATAGAGCTCCTAATTTTTTGTCTGTTTGTCTAAGTGCCTGTCTGTAGTCTTATGTAGATGGAAGAGTCATTAATGCTGTGTTTTTTTCGCACAATCGTAAAAACGTGAGAAATTTATCTAGAAATTAAATGTATTTACTCGTAAGTACTAGTGTTACCTTTTTGTTTAAGTTTTGATTTTTATTCTTTTGATGGCTGCCAAAAAAAAAAAAACCATTCACATTTGGCAGCAATTGCTGTCATTTTGCCAAAATCATTTACTTAATGCGGTTAGTAGAGACAGAGTTAAGTTAATACTGTTAAGCCGAGAAAGATTAGAAAAATGAATTTAATTTAATTTTTGATATAATATGAGGAATGATTTCATGAGTTGATTTGAGTTTAAGTAAATAATAATTAAATTTTTGCGGTTTTCTTAAAAGTGCATGTGTCTTAAGTCTTTTGTTTTGCGATGGTGGTTGTGGATTAAGAACAATTTCAAAGTTATTTTTTGCTTATCCAATACTAATGTTTTTAAAACAAAAGACTTAAGACACAAACAGTGTTTTTGGCAAAATAAATTAACTTTTTTAATTTAACCCTAGAACGTCATCCTTCGTCAAAATGACTACGGAAAATTTTATTTTCAAATTAAAACAAAAAAAAGAAGGCTATAATATGTTAAGTTTTCAAGTGTCGAAAGAAGCATTCAAGTTCCTTGGGTTTTGAAAATGGTGCAAGAAATACTTCACTTCAATTGATCTTCTGAATTTCTACCCAACCTATATCCGATATAAAATGAAATACAAATCTCATGCATGGGCCGGTACTTTATAGCCTATTATTCAGATTCCCGAACGCGTACAGGAGAAGGCGAAAGTCCGTCTAGATGTAAGGCATTCTTCATTTCATAAATAGTTTGCTGCTTGTAACTCCGCATCAATTGACCTTCTCCACGTTCTAGCAGGTGCACCAATACGACGGCCGCTTTCTTGTGGATTCCAACTAAGCGCTTGTCGAGTTGTTATTTGATCTTCGAAGTATAAGGCCTATCCACCGCCATTTCCGTTGACATACCTCTATAGAAGAAGTGATAGGGAAGAAAAGGGTTGCATTCAAATTTTATGTCCTCTATCCTCCTTCATAAAATTTGTTCATAAAAGTCTTCTTTTTAAATCATCATATTTTTTCTCTGTAGGAGCATGAGCACAAATTAAACTCAGATGTAAATATTTATACCCTTCAACACTATAGGTGGAAATGGTATTATAAGTTTGATGTATGTAACGCATAGAAATATTTATCTTAGACCTTTAGTATACCAATAGGCTTAGAATCACTTTCTGAGTCGATTGGCTGGACGGCTGGCTGGCTGGCTGGACCCCCATGTAAACCATGTAATCAAAGTACAGTTCGCAATTCTATTTAGCGATGTCAGTCCGTCCGTCCGTCTGGACGGCCAGCTGGCTGGACCGCTATGTAAACCATTTAATCAAAGTACAGGTCGCAATTCTATTTAGCGATTTCAGTCCGTCCGTCCGTCCGTCTGGACGGCCAGCTGGCTGGACCGCTATGTAAACCCTTTAATCAAAGTACAGTGGGACCATGGCTATTGAAATTCTTCAAAATCGGTCCAATATTTATGGTACCTCCAATAGGTCATACTTTCCGGAATTGATATATTGGCAACAAATATCAATAGTTTTCATGAAATTTAATTTAAATACTTCTTACATAAACTTAAATCACCGTACCAAATTTCGTTGAAATTGGTCCATATTTTACCATAGCTCCCATACAAACTCTTCTAAAGATAATGGGAATTTTAAGTTTATTTTTTGTATTCAAATTTATGGAACAACTGTAATCAATTTAATAAATTTCGAGATAATCGATCCACATTTGATCCTAGCTCTCCTATAAGTCCAAATGACGGAAACAGCTTAAATGTATAAGTTTTGAGAAAATGTTAGAAAATTTATCAAATATTTTATTGAAGGATATCGTGTGGTCGGGCTTGACCGACTATTGCACTTTCTTACATGTTGCATTAAAATCTCTTAGATTTTAAAATTTTTATTATTTTCAATAAAGTCTTTGATTTTATTTGCATTGCTGTCATTTACTTTCTAAGACAACTGACAAATTTTTCTATCCCAATACTTCATGTGAATAAATAACCAATTAAATAGTTGACAGTAACATTTAGATTTGAATTAAATTTATTAAGAAATTGTCTCATTGGAGTATATGAATTTTAAATTAAAATGATATAAATATTAACATTGTATAAATAAAAGAAAAATAATGGCTATAGCAAACAAAATGATTTTTCTCAACTCAAATTACATAGTTCTAGTAAAATAGTTTATACAAAAATTATTTAGCTAGTTAACCTAAATAAAGCTTTAAGATGAAAGACTAAATACTTGAAATCATATCTTTTCAAAGTACAAACAACTCAATAGCATTAAATGAAAAGATGTGTACATGACAAAATATTGGCTATTAAAATAAATGCAATTTGAAACTCTTTTTAAGACATTTTATATCCAACAAATTCTTTTTCTATAATGGTTTGTTTTGTAGTTTTTTTTTTTGGGTGGCCTTACCAAAGAAGTCGAGACTTACAAATAAGATGTAACGAAACAAAACGGAATTCTACCTAACAGTAATCAGCCAGAAAATAATAAAACAATCATAATTTCCTGCCAATCATCTAAAAGATACTAAAGAAGCAGCAAATGATCATGTTTAAACTAAACTACAAACGTCACTGACGCGAAGCATGTTAACAAATAGTTATTTAGTTTCTAAAATTAAACTTATCTAATCTCGTGTCAGCTATGGGCAATTGTGCTTTAGAGGTACTATGTTCTAAACATGCTAAGCTTGCACAGTGGTGTGGTCGATAAAATAGGGGTTAAAAAATAACTTATAGAAAAATTTTCGAAAAAAACTTTTTCTATAGAAAAATTTTTTTCTATAGAAAAATATTCGAAAAAAAATTTTTCTATAGAAAAATTATCGAAAAAAATTTTCTCTATAGAAAAATTTTAGAAAAAAAAATATATTTCTATAAAAAATTTTTTGAAAAAATATTTTTCTATAAAAAATTGTCGAAAAAATATTTTTTATATAAAAAAATTTTCGTAAAAAAATATTTTTTTATAGAAAAATTTTCCAAAAAAATATTTTTCTATAGAAAAATTTTCGAAAGAAATATTTTTCTATAGAAAAATTTTCGATAGAAATATTTTTCTATAGAAAAATTTTCGATAGAAATATTTTTCTATAGAAAAATTTTCGATAGAAATATTTTTCTATAGAAAAATTTTCGATAGAAATATTTTTCTATAGAAAAATTTTCGATAGAAATATTTTTCTATAGAAAAATTTTCGATAGAAATTTTTTTCTATAGAAAAATTTTCGAAAGAAATATTTTTCTATAGAAAAATTTTCGATAGAAATATTTTTCTATAGAAAAATTTTCGATAGAAATATTTTTCTATAGAAAAATTTTCTATAGAAATATTTTTCTATAGAAAAATTTTCGATAGAAATATTTTTCTATACAAAAATTTTCGATAGAAATATTTTTCTATACAAAAATTTTCGATAGAAATATTTTTCTATAAAACAATTTTCGCTGGAAATATTTTTCTATAGAAAAATTTTCGATAGAAATATTTTTCTATAGAAAAATTTTCGATAGAAATATTTTTCTATAGAAAAATTTTCGATAGAAATATTTTTCTATAGAAAAATTTTCTATAGAAATATTTTCCTATAGAAAAATTTTCGATAGAAATATTTTTCTATAGAAAAATTTTCGATAGAAATATTTTTCTATAGAAAAATTTTCGATAGAAATATTTTTCTATAGAAAAATTTTCGATAGAAATATTTTTCTATAGAAAAATTTTCGATAGAAATATTTTTCTATAGAAAAATTTTCGATAGAAATATTTTTCTATAGAAAAATTTTCGATAGAAATATTTTTCTATAGAAAAATTTTCGATAGAAATATTTTTCTATAGAAAAATTTTCGATAGAAATATTTTTCTATAGAAAAATTTTCGATAGAAATATTTTTCTATAGAAAAATTTTCGATAGAAATATTTTGCTATAGAAAAATTTTCGATAGAAATATTTTTCTATAGAAAAATTTTCGATAGAAATATTTTTCTATAGAAAAATTTTCGATAGAAATATTTTTCTATAGAAAAATTTTCGATAGAAATATTTTTCTATGGAAAAATTTTCGATAGAAATATTTTTCTATAGAAAAATTTTCGATAGAAATATTTTTCTATAGAAAAATTTTCGATAGAAATATTTTTCTATAGAAAAATTTTCGATAGAAATATTTTTCTATAGAAAAATTTTCGATAGAAATATTTTGCTATAGAAAAATTTTCGATAGAAATATTTTTCTATAGAAATATTTTTCTATAGAAAAATTTTCGATAGAAATATTTTTCTATAGAAAAATTTTCGATAGAAATATTTTTCTATAGAAAAATTTTCGATAGAAATATTTTTCGAATAATTTTCGAAATAAATAATTTTTAATGGGAAATTTTCGATAGAATTCTTAATTCATTCCAATTTTGATATCAAATACTCTACTGTGCAGTGTTACCATGTTCTAAGCATAGGTAAACAACATAAGAAAAACATTTCTAATTTCTAATTTCATTTGATTATTAAATTTATAATTTTTTTTTATAATTTAATTACATAGATAAAAACAATTATTACAAAAGTAATTTAATAATTAAAAAAAAAACTGTGACTCTGTGACATAGTCTAACTAACACAAAAAGATCAGTTACATATGTATCTAACCATATCTTCTAAATAAAGACATTAAATTGTTCAAATGAGACCTCTAACATTAAATTAAAATTCTAAATTACTATATTGAACTAATTTTAAAGTAAACCTTACATAAAAAACCAAAAAAACATGACAGTAAACTTAGTAATTCTACCACAACTAAAAAAAGCCCACTTTAATTAATAGCGTTCACTACTTTTCCGTTGACTCAAGTCACGGGTTATTTCTGCGGAATCTCACCTACATTTTTAAGTTGAGTTTTTGAAATGGAATGAATAATCGTTTAAGGTGTTTGTTAGCTGAACCATTAAATATTTTAGCTGTTTTATGTGTCACATGTGGAATGAAATTAATTGGTTGCTGCCGCTATTTAAACGATTTTGGTTTGAAAAAATGAAAATAAAGACCTAATGTTTTGTTTGAAATAATCTCATATAGAAAAGACAATACGTTTTAGTTAACATAATTAAGCTTTGGAATACATTTTAATAGGTTTTCCGTAATTTGAGACAAATTAAACTAAAGTTTTAATATGGAATGCTATAGTTAAATTAGATTAGTACAATAGATGATAACACAGGGCAACAGCAAAAATGTGATCGAGTAACCACTATATACATTTGATGTATCATGGCTACCCTAGTACAAAAATGGTAAAATTTTTAAATTCTATAGCAAGATTTAAAAAAAAAAAAAAATTTTTTTAATTGCAATTTAATGATAACTCAAAAACTACTAGTCCGATATTATTAAAATAAAATCAGAAAAATTAAGATTTACATAGCCTTTGATTCGTCGATACTTTGCGTTTCAATCGGATCAATAGTATCAGAGTTATAATAAAAAATTTAAGAAAAAAATATATTTTTTACGTAAAAATGGCCAAAAATTTTGTTTTAAAAAAATCACGAAAAATAGAAAACGGCAAAAAAATGTTCAGATTCATTATTCTGTCGCAAAGCCACAAATAATAGCAACAAAACAAGATATCGACCATAAAAATCGATTGATTATTTTTGAAGTTATTCACAATTAAGTGAATTCACTCATTTTCACAAAATTTTATATTTTTGCTTGATATACGTATACAGGGCTTTTCAAATGTGGGAAAAAAATAGATTTTAGAATTTCAAGGAGTGCCGGTCGGATTATTGTGGGATTTGGTGAGGAACTTTCATCCACAAAATTTTAGAAAAATTGGACAACGCTTACACATGTCGCCCAGGTCCTAAAGCTAACAAATTAAGTTTATATCGGAAAAATTTTATAATTTTTAAGTTTTTGCAAAATTAACGCTATTTATTCTCTATTTTGCAAAAAAGTGGATCCTGGTCCTTAGAGCTTTAATTTTGCAAAAACTGAAAATTTGTCAACTTTTTTTCGATTTAAACGCTATTTTCCAGATTTGGGTCCTATGCGCTACGTGTTAACGTTGTCCAATTCGACTAAAATTTTGTGGGTGGAAGTTTCTCACCAAATCTCACAATAAGCCGACATGCACCCCTTGAAATTGGAAAATGTATTTTTTTCATACATTTGAAAACCCGCTATAATGCGTATATCAAGCAAAAAACTAAAATTTTGTGAAAATGAGCGAATTCACTAAATTGTGAATAAATTCGAAAAAAATCAATTGCTTTTTATGGTCGATATCACATTTTGTTGCTATTATATGTCGCTATATAAAATAATAAATCTGGAATTTTTTTTTGCCTTTTCGGTTTTTCATGATTTTTTTAAAACGAAAATTTTTGCCATTTTTATGTAAAAAATATATTTTTTCTTAAGTTTTTTATTATAACTCCGATACTATTAATCCGATTGAAACGCGATATATAGACGAATTAAAGGCTATGTAAATCTTAAATCTTTTTCTGATTTTTTTTTAATAATATCGGACTAGTAGTTTTTGAGTTATCATTAATTATTGGAAGAAACGACTAAAAAAATTGCAATTTAAAAAAAAAAAAAAAATTTAAAATCTTGCCGCAGAATTTAAAAATTTAACCATTTATGTATAAAGGCAGTCATGATACATCAAAATTGTAAAGTGGTTTTAAGAGCACATGAAATTTTTTTTATTTTGTTGTGCTGTGTAATTAATTAAAATCACACTGATCTATGAGTGTAGATTGAGTGGTCACGGTTAGTAGCCTAACCATGAGGTGACTTATCTTTTGTGATAATACGGAAGCTCCGGATTGCCTAAAAAGTTCTTTGTTGCGCAATATCTTTATATGAGAGACTAGTTAGGACCTCAAGACTGGAATATAGGAGTTGTTTTATAGGCTCTTCTTTGCTACTTCGACCCCAAATTTTCAGTCAAAAGTCTCTCTATGTAACCTTAAGCCAATCAGCGTGCGTATAACTAAAATCTGTTCAAATACATATATCACATTTTAAAGGGTCTATATCTATTTGGTATAAAGTCTACCCGACTTTTAATTGTTTGAGTATTCAAATAACTTGAAAATGTGTTTTTTGAATAACTCGAAAAATCGATTCTTCATCTTCTTCTTCTGTTATTATTAACTCCCAGTGGAGCATAGGGCTTCAATCATCCTTTTATATCGAACTCTATTGCGAGATTTTAGGCATACATCATTCTATGAATAGTTTGCTGCTTGTAACTCCGCATCAATTGACCTTCTCCACGTTTTAGCAGGTGCACCAACACGACGGCCGCTTCCTTGTGGATTCCAACGAAGCGCTTGTCGAGCAATGTTGGTATTTGGCCTTCGAAGTGTGTGGCCTATCCATCGCCATTTCCGTTAACATGCCTCTATAGAAGAAGGGATTTGGTTTGTAGCATTAAGTAGATCTTCATTAATAGTTATGCGATTTGGCCACCATATATTAAGGATTTGCCGCATGGTATTTGTGCATTTCCAAGTTTCGCTGCCGTAATACAAGATGGACTTGACATTCGAGTTATATATTCGTAACTTAGTTGTTGTTGTTGTTGATATCTGCCGAGATTTCTATATAGTTCGGAGAATGCCGAATGCAGATTTTGCCTTATTAATATGCGATTCCATATCCTCGTCGGCGCCACCTTTTGTAGATACCAAACTACAAAGATAATTAAAGGTAAAGATACCAATACCCTCGTTATCCACATTGATGTGTGGCGACGGGTTTCCAGCCCACCTGCCCGAGATTTAACAGTAATAGAACTAGGGTTTTCTTTAAGGTGAGCTGGTCTTTGGCTTAGAAGACACACGTCATCGGCGTATTCCAACGTATTGCTTAAAGGGTGTCGGTTGGATACAAAGTCTACCATTCAGTGCCGTGCGCATTATATTGTCGACAACAAGGATAAAAAGTATGGGTGATAAGATACATCCTTGTCTTACTCCAGTACTAACTTCAAACGGGTTAGACAATTTACCGTTATGTAGAACCCGACATTTAAAGTCCACGTACATTGCCCAAATTAAGTACAGAATTTTCGTTGACATGTTACGGCTTTCTAAAATTCTCCATAGATAGCTCCTGTTGACACTGTCGAAGGAATTCGTAAAGTCGGGAAGTGGGACCTATGGGAGGTAGCATAAATAATGAAGCGATTTGACGAATTTCAATAGCCATGGTCCCATTATCAAAAAAATTACCTGAGTTAAATTTCATCAAATCATCTTTAGAATTGCGACCTGTAGTTTGATTACAAGGTTTGCATGTGGGTCCAGCCAGCCAGTCGGACGGACGTAGCAAAGTGGACTCAGAAAGTGATTCTAAGCCTATTGGTATACTAAAAGTTGGATCTAAGACAAATGTTTCTATGCGTTACATATATCAGCGCAAACTTGTTTGTTGGGAAGGATCTCCGAAACTACCGGACCGATTTTGCTGAAATTTTTACAGTGTAGTATGGTGTGGCCGGTGGTGACTATTGGCTTATTCTTTCTTCGAAATCTCAAGTGGGCGTTACCCCTCCCATATAACTCATATATTAAAAATGACCGAGCAGCCCGATTTTTCTGAAAATTAGACAGTGGAGTAAAGTGTAACCGGTAGTTAAAATAGCCTAGGGTTCTTTCTGAAATCTCAAGTGGGCGTGACCCCTTCCATATAATTCATATATTAAAAATGACAAATATAGGCGACCGAGAGGCCCGATTTTTCTGAAATTTTGAAAGTATGTTAAGGTGTGACCGATGGATAAAATAGGCCAGATTTTTTTTTTTTTAAATCTCAAGTGGGAGTGACCCCTCCCATATAAGTAAAATATTGAAAATGACAAATATGGATGACGTAGATGCCCGATTTTTCTGAAATTTTGACAGTATGGTAAGGTTTGACCGGTTAAAATAGAAAAAAATTCTGAAATCTCAAGTGAAAACTCATATATTTAAAATGACAAATATAGATGGCCGAGCGGACCGAATTTTCTGAAATTTTGACAGTATGTTAAGGTGTAACCGGTAAATTATATATATACAATTCCCCGACAATATTCCAATTGGAACAAGGGGTACTTCTCTCAGACAATGAGCTGCATCCGATTCTATTTTTAGACTCATTAAAAGGGACCTAAGTTTTAACGCCGGCTCCGAACCGCAAATGCATTAGTTAGAGAAGTTTTACATAGCCTAATACTCAATAACCAGTGGCTAGCTGAGTTATGAGGTGAACCGCCGCTTTTTTGAAAATTTATTTTTTCAAGTGAGTCTGGCCAGGGATCGAACTTGGGCCTCTGGTATGCTAGGCGGATGATTAACCTGCTATACCACAGCGGTTCACCGGTAAATTAGGTCAGGTTTTTTTTTTAAATCTCAAGTGGGCGTGACCCCTCCCATATAAGTCAAATATTTAAAAAGACAAATATGGATGATCGAAGTGACCGATTTTTCTGAAATTAAGACAGTATGATAGGTGTGGCCGGTGGTTAAAATAAGAAAGTTTTTTTTCTGAAATCTCAAGTGGGCGTGACCCCTCCCATATAATTCATATATTAAAAATGACAAATATAGATGACCAAGCGGACCGATTTTTCTAAAATTTTGACAGTATATTAAGGTTTAAAAATATGCAATTTTTTTTTAAATCTAAGTGGGCGTGAATATAAGTCAAATATTAAAAACATGGAAGACCCTGAGGACCGATTTTTCTGAAATTTTTACAGTATGTTAAGGTGAGACTGGGGGGTTTAATAGTCCAGGTTTTTTTTTTTTAAACTCAAGTGGGCGTGACCCCTCCCATAAAAGTAAAATATTAAAAATGGTAAATATGGATGACCGAGCAGGTCGATTATCTTTAATTTTTACAGTAAATGTCATATATTAAAACTGACAAATATGGATGACAGATTTTTCAGAAATTTTGATTTTATGTGTGTGACCGGTGAAAAAATTTTATTTTTAATAAAAATTAACATCGATCTAATAGATTAGTAGAATTTACAACTGGACTATAGTAGGATCTACGATAACATTGCGTAATTTAATTGAGTTAACCCCATAGTAGTACCTACGAATACATCGTAAACATCAACTGGACTGCAGTAGGTTTTGTGGTTACAATGGTGCCTTCAACTAAACTATAATAGTAGCTACGATTACATTACGACCTTTAAATTAACATTAGTAGAAATTACGAATACATTGGATACCACAATTGGTCTATGTGTAAAGCCTTAATGGTTTTTAAGGCAAACTATAAAAAATTGAAATTTAAATAAATTATAAATTTCAAAATGGACAATTAAAAGTTTTTTCAACGAAAAAGTAAAAAGAAACACGTCTTGTTTGGTAAATAATTATTCACAAACTGTAAGTATTTATTGTTTATTTACTTCATATTTCAATTATTCTTTTCAGCAACAACAGTTATATTTAACATTTTTATATTTTATTACGTTTTTAGGGTTGCCATTAAGTATTTTTAATTCAGTTTTAAGGCAATTAGGTTAAGGTTTTAGTTTTAAGTTTAAATTCAATAAAAATTTAATTTTAATTATAAAAAAAACAATAACCAGTGTTATTAATAAAAAATAGTTTTTAAAAAAAGTAAGTACTTTAAAAAATGGTAAAAAAAACATATTATATGTAAAAAAAAACAGTTGTGGAGAAAACCTTCATGAGGGTTAAAAACTCCACGCTCCAACATACCGGCCCCATTGAAGGACCGCAGGTCTTCAAACAATTGGGAGTGGTGCGAGTTTAGTTATCGGACGTTTAAAGATGCCGTTTTTTGTCCTTACCTCCGCCACCCTGACCTTGCCGTCTTGGCCTTCGATTACGCCGACGACTTTCCCGGTCAGCCACTCTTGGGGCGGGAGATTGTCCTCGTGGACCACCACTACTTGGCCGACTTGGAGATTGAGCTGCTCCGTTTGCCACTTGCCCTTGCCTTGAAGTTCCAGGACGTAGTCTCTGGACCAGGCTCGCCAGAACCTCTGCTTGAGAGCGCATAGCATTCGCCATCGCTTCAAGCACCTCAGACTGCTGTCGCTGACGTCTCCTACGGATTCTGGCGGCAGCGAACGCAGACCCCCTCCTATTAGAAGATGCGCCGGAGTTAGCACCTCTCCGTCGTTGGGGTCTGGAGACAGCGGTGCTATGGGTCGGCTGTTGAGCACCGCCTCTACTTCCCCGAGCATTGTGGCCATCTCCTCTTGAGTGAGCAACGCATTGCCCACAGCTCGTAGAAGTAGGTGCTTCGCCTGCTTCACGGCTGCCTCCCACAGGCCGCCGAAGTGAGGAGCTCTGGGAGGTATGAAGCTGAACTCTACCTCCCACGACGCTGCGGATGATACGATGTCGTCCCTCCCGCTCATGAACGCGGCGGCTGCTTCTTTGAGCTCGCGACTGGCGCCCACAAAGTTGGTGGCGTTGTCGCAGTACACCGTGCGTGGCAGACCTCTCCTGGCAACGAACCTTTTAAAAGATAAAATAAAAGAATTAGAAGATAAATCGGAAACTAGCTCTAAGTGAACAGCCTTTGACGTGAAGCAAATAAAAACCGCTATATACATTTTTATAGGTGGTCGACCGCGAATTCGCAATGAAATATTCACGGGACCGCAAAAATCTACGCCAACTATTAAAAATGGACGCACAGCTCTCACACGATCGGTGGGCAAATTTCCCATTATTTGGGTCATAAGCTTTGGTTTATAGCGGTAACAGTGAACACATTTCCGCACAATTCTGCCGCACTCTTCTTTGGCGTTTATTAGCCAAATATTTTCTCTCGACAGAGCTATCAATGCTTTGGTTCCAGCATGACAGTTATCGAGGTGGAGATTATATAAATATCTCTCTACAAATTGTGCTTTTTTAGGTAGCAGGAGTGGGAATTTGGTATTATACGGTAATGGTGCATTTAGCAACCTCCCACCTACCCTCAAAAGTGAAAAATTTCGCTTATTTTCTGAAAAATTGTGGATAAATGGTGTTAGTCTTTGTATATTTGACGGTAACACCAGAGATTTCTGTACCTTAGAAATCTCCTCAGAAAAATATTTCTTCTGGACGACTCCCACAATTTTATAAAAAGCCCATTTCATTTCTTTAGCAGTAGGATTTCTTAATTTGGAAACTTCATATTTCCTGCAAGAATCAACAAATCTTAAAATAAAGCACACAATTCTTATAATCTTTTTATAAGAAGAAACATCTTGAATTAATTTTAATATGACATTGTCAAGAATTGTGTCAGTCTCTACTGCGATTAGAACATTCGTTTTTCTTTTTTCTAAATTTATTTGTTTCTCTGTTAACTCTAAATGGTTGTTAACAGGCCACATGGAAGAATCATTTAAAAGAAATGAAGGACCATTAAACCATATTGAGTTTTTCAACTCTTCAACATCACATCCTCTTGAAACAATATCAGCAGGATTTTGTCGGGTTGGCACATGGCGCCACGAAACACGTTCCGAACATTCCTGTATTTCGGCAACTCTGTTTGAAACAAAGGTAGCAAGGCTAGATGGATGAGTTTTTATCCAATATAAAGTGATTTCTGAATCTGACCAGAAATTTACACTCTCGATTTCAAAACTAATCATTTTCTCAATTCGAGTCCACAATTTTGCTAAAAGATGTGCTGCGCACAACTCAAGTCTCGGCAGAGACTTTGTCTTGAGTGGTGCTACTTTTGATTTTGCTGTTAGAAGAGTACAAACAACTTTATTTGAATCACAGCTTCTTATATAGATGCAGCACCCGTAAGCTCTAATTGAAGCGTCAGAAAAGCCATGAATTTGGACTTTTGCTGACGACGAAGTGTGAACGAATCTTGGGATTTGTATTGAATCAATTATCAACAAGTTATTTTTTAGATTTTCCCAAGCCGTAACTAATCGCATGGGTATTGATTCATCCCAGTCGAGTTTTTGTATCCAAAGCTCTTGAAGGAGCATTTTGGATTTTGCAATTATTGGGCATAAAAGTCCGAGAGGATCAAACAACCGAGAAGAAACCGACAAAATGTTTCTTTTTGTTGCTTTTAAATCTTTAAAATTGTTTTCCAAATGAAACTTAAATGAATCATTCTTCGGAGCCCAATGAATGCCTAAAGCTTTTGCCGAATCGGAATCAGTTTGCAACAATTTTTCCTTATCTTCAGAAAAATTTAAATCTGGGAGATTTGAAAACCATTTAGTTAAATGGAATCCAGCTGAACTTAATATTTGAATCACCTGATCTCGAATAGTTGAAAGTTCTTCAAGACTATCGGCACCAGTTAACAAATCATCAACGTAAAAATCACTGCGAACAACTTTTGCCCCAATCGGCAAAGTCTCTTTGTAGAGTTCGCTTAAATATATCAGACATCTGATCGCTAAAAACGGAGCACTAGAAGTACCGTACGTTACGGTATTCAGACGAAATACTTGAAGCGGATCAGAAGGATTTTGTCTCCAAAGGACCAATTGAAAAATTCTATCTTTTTCGCCAACCAATACTTGGCGATACATTTTTTCAATATCAGCAGTGATAACATATTTATGGAATCGAAAACGGATAAGTGTCGTATATAATTCTTCTTGCACCGTAGGCCCAACCATTAATAAATCATTGAGCGAAGTTCGTGAAGAAGTCCGACACGAAGCATCAAATACAACACGAAGTTTTGTTGACGTGCTTTGAGGTCGTAAAACGCATTGATGCGGTATGAAATAGTGAGGTTCATTTTGAACAACATTATTTGATGCAACCATATGGCCTAAATCGGCATACTCTTTCATAAACTTATGATACATTTCTCGCACCTCATTATTATGCGACAATTTGCGTTCAAGCGCTAGAAACCGGCGCTTCGCTGTATCATAAGACGATCCTAGCAGATTTGGATCCGATTTAAAAGGCAGGGAGACTTCAAAACGTCCTGACGTTAATCGTCGTACTGAATTTTTATAATGTTCCTCACATTTTTGCTGTTCCTCAGTAAGCATCCGTGTTGAGTCACAGGAAACTTCTTCCAGTTCCCAGAATTTCCGAACAAATGAATCTATAGCTTCCTCGTTTTCGATTATGTTACTAAGATTACAAACTTTTGAACTTGAGTTAGTAGCTTGGGTATATTTTCCAGCTACAATCCAGCCTAGCGAAGTTTTTTGAAGGACTGGAAGGCTTGGATTGGACTTAATTTGTCCAACACACAAAAGTTCAAAGAACATTTCACCACCGATCAATAAATCAACTTTTTGTGGTTTATAAAACTCAGGATCTGCCAATTCAATATTTCTTGGAATATTCCAATTGCTAGTGCAGATCCTTTGATCAGGTTGGAAGCTCGTAATTGAACTCAATACCCAAAACTTTGAAATGAATTGGGTCGAATTAACCCTCGACATAACGGAGATCTCTATATTCGACTTAGCAACAGAATTAATTTCACCTATACCCGTTAAATTTAATCTGCCTCCGCTGCGTTTAATTCTAAGCCTTTGAGTTAGTTCCTCGGTAATCAAATTAGTTTGCGAACCGGAATCTAATAAAGCTCTAGCAAATATATAATCGCCAGAGCTACATCTGACTTTTACCACAGCAGTGGCAAGAATAACATTTTGGTCAGATGCTGAGTGGTTTACTGTAGCATTTGAAGTTGGTGGCAAATGTGACATATAACTTGACGACGAGGTTGAAGCTGTATTTGAACTTGCACTCTGAGATTCAGAACTATACCGATGTAGAAGCTGATTATGTGCTCCGCCGCAAATTCGACATTTTTGAGCAGTACATTTCGCAACGGTGTGACCTTTTTTCAAACAATTTATACATGCAGGCGCTGATTTGACAAAGTCAAATCTTTGAAGAACTGGCACTGCTGTAAAACATGAACAATTATAAATATTGTGATCAGCAGATTTACAAAACAGACATTTATCAACGGATTGTTTTACTTTAGTTACAGTGAGTGATGTCTTATTATTTCTTCTAGGCCCATTATTGTTATTATCATTACTATTTTTATTGTTATTATTATTATTACCATAATGGTTAAAATTTTTAGTATTTTTGGGCTTCGCACCGGAAGTTTCATCAGCAGAAATGTGCTGGTATCTTTTATTTAACATGGCCTCGCAGTCAGACCACAATGGAAGCTTTTCGAAGTCAAGCTGTTCTTCCCATTTGGATTTAGTGACTGGATCAACTTTAGACATCACTAAATGAATTAAAAACGCATTTGATATCTTTTTATCATCGCCAATAGACAACAAAGATTCATAAATGGCGGAAACTGTATCTATCATGCTTCTCAAGCCTGGAGCAGAAGGTTTACTAATCTCAGGGAGATCAAAAAGTTTTGAAATGTTTTTCATGAAAATTAAGCAATCATTATCGTAAACTTTCTTTAAGCTCACCAGTGCCTTGGAATAATTTTCTTCAGTCACTTGAAAGGCTTTTACTGTACCTAAAGCTTCATCAGTTAAACATGATATCAAATGGTTGAATTTTTCAATATCCGTCAATGTAGGATCATTGTGAACTAAATTCTCAAACAGACTCATAAAGTTTTTAAATTCGGAATATTTTCCGCTGAATTTTGGGAGTCTCATGTTTGGCAGCCTAGAATGATGCGGTTGCATAAAGGATGCTTCCTGGAAACTAGTTCTTCTATTTTTGGCCTGAAGACTCAGTAATAGAGACTTAGCAGTTACACATAAATCCTCAAGTTCAGATCTTTCATTATTTGACGGATCTAGAATTTCTATTTCAGATTGAAATTGCATAGCTTGGCTGATATGGTCTTTTAAAATTTCCAATCGACAATCGATCTCAAAGGGATTGAAAGAAATAGTCTTATCAACAATAGACTTTTTAATTCTTTCTATATTTTCAATCACTTTGGTTTTTCTCTGTAACAGTTTTTCTAAATTTTCTGTTTCAGGACCATTTTGATGTTTTTTACCACCAGCCATTTTGAAAATTCAAGTAAACTTTCTTTAAAACCTCAAAAAAATTTAGAAAATATAAAAGTATTCAACAAGTTTCAAGCTATTCTAACTTTTTTAATAAAGATAAACTCAAAGAATTGTAGATACAATTCGAAAATGCGCTCAAAAACAGATGTTTATAAAAACTCTAAGTAGTTTTTATAAGAAGATTGTTTAATAAATGATTAAAATCGCCAAATAAAGTTTTTGGAATTGGTGAAGTTAGAAATCGACCAACGCAAATTAGATAGCTGAAAAGAAGTTTATATTTGTTTTAATATAGCACGCACACAACTAATATCGATAAAAAATGTTTTGAAAACCGATCGCATTAAAATAATATGTTAATTGAATTGAAATATTCACAATAAATTTTAAAATTTATCTCGCCAGTAATTTTCGCTCTAATAATTTTGCACTTTATTCGGTTTGTTTAAATTTTTATTTAATTTTATACTCGAAATTACGAAAAAGTTATCGATTTGTCTCAATTTTATAAATGTTATTATGAAATTGGAAACCTCGTTCGTAATAATTCTTAAATCCGCGTATGCCAATAGCCTTTGGTAATTCAAAATTGAAATATCTTATCAATTTCTATAAAAATTATAAAATTACCAAGTTTCCTTATGAAAACTTATTATTTTTTATTGTATAAATAATAAATTGAACGAATTTTATTCAATTTCACTCAAAATTAAAAAAAAAATGTTGACCGAAAAATTATTATCAAAAACGCTAAAAAAAAACGCTTATTTAAATTATAAATCTGGCAACACTTTTTATTCTGGGTTTCTGGCAGCTCAATTTGTGTGTTCAGTGGCCACACTCAGCTGATCACTTGTATGGCAACACTGAATTTGGCAACGCGAAAATGTAGAACGAACGGAATGATACAACAGATGATGGACAACTACAGCAAATTTTTTTTTTGTGTAAAAGAAGAAAATAACAAAGAAAAACTTATTGAATTTAATGTTTAATTTTTTAACACAAATTAATAAATTTTCACTTGCGAATAAAGTGCGTACTATATAAAAAATTAACGCGAATTTTTTAAAGTTATTACCGACGGTGGTGAACGGATATTTGATCGAAAATTAATCAAAATATTTTATGAAAAATTCACTAATATGTATGTACGTGTGTGTGTTTTTGTGGTTTTTATTCTTTTTGGTTTATTTCTTTGTAAACACGAATTAACACTTTTGGCTGTTCACTTTATATGTAAGTATGTATGTAAAAAATTTCAAAAATTAAGTGTAAGAAATATTTCGAATGTTAACTCGCAAATATGTATTATGCGGCCAAAAAAAATTCTAATTAATTTATAGAATTTTCTATAATCTGATTAAATTGCAGATTATGAATATTTATAGAAATATTTTTTACACTTTTACCTCAGGTAAACCGGAATCAGTACTCCCCTCTCTATTATGATGTGGACGGCAGTTTCGGCAAAAACAACGACGAGGCATCGATGTTGACAATTTGGTGTATTTGTGTAAGTTGTTGCACTAAACTTTTTTTATTTGTTAATTAAACGAATAAATCGCGCACAACTTTTAAACAAGACGATTTGTTTCAAAATTATTAATTAAAACAACAAAAGTTTTAAAAAAAAATATTAAAATATTAAAAACTCTTTTAATTGTCCCTGCTCGGGCGCCAAAATGTAAAGCCTTAATGGTTTTTAAGGCAAACTATAAAAAATTGAAATTTAAATAAATTATAAATTTCAAAATGGACAATTAAAAGTTTTTTCAACGAAAAAGTAAAAAGAAACACGTCTTGTTTGGTAAATAATTATTCACAAACTGTAAGTATTTATTGTTTATTTACTTCATATTTCAATTATTCTTTTCAGCAATAACAGTTATATTTAACATTTTTATATTTTATTAC
Source organism: Stomorhina lunata (assembly GCA_933228675.1). Classification (NCBI taxonomy): domain Eukaryota; kingdom Metazoa; phylum Arthropoda; class Insecta; order Diptera; family Rhiniidae; genus Stomorhina; species Stomorhina lunata. The sequence continues at coordinate 127,802,399 of OW121740.1, forward strand.
GTTTTTAGGGTTGCCATTAAGTATTTTTAATTCAGTTTTAAGGCAATTAGGTTAAGGTTTTAGTTTTAAGTTTAAATTCAATAAAAATTTAATTTTAATTATAAAAAAAACAATAACCAGTGTTATTAATAAAAAATAGTTTTAAAAAAAGTAAGTACTTTAAAAAATGGTAAAAAAAACATATTATATGTAAAAAAAAACAGTTGTGGAGAAAACCTTCATGAGGGTTAAAAACTCCACGCTCCAACACTATGCTTAACTGTTATTTCTAAATATGCAACCGGCTATATTTGGGTCTACGATTTTTGAACCTTTAATGAACAATATTAAAAACCCCGATTATTTTATAAAATAAACCGTCGATTATTGCTTTAATAAACTATAGTATAAACATCAGTTATATATTAAAATGGACCCTATGCTAGATAATTGATTTAAAATGTCTACATTTAAAACACTTATCATTGCATAAAATGTAATGATGTATCTAAATCTAAAAAAATATGTTTAGTAGATACTTTCAAAACAACGTTGGCCACTATAGAATAAAAACAAGCAAGAAAGTGCTATAGTCGGTCAAGCCCTTCACCACTAAGGTCAAAGGTGTTTTTTTTTCCTGTATAAAGACAAATATTTGCTAAATTTTGTCATCATACAAACATATAATACAAAACTTATTCATTTAAGCTGTTTCCGCCATTTGGACTTATATGAGAGCTAGGGTCAAATGTGGACCGATTATCTCGAAATTTGGCAAACTGATTGCAGTTGTTACATGTATGTATGCAAAAATAAGTAAGAAAGCGCTATAGTCTGTCAAGCCCGACCATACGATACCCTTCACCACTAAGGTCAAAGGTGTTATTTTTCCTGCATAAAGACAAATATTTGCTAAATTTTGCCATCATACAAACATTTTCTCAAAACTTATATATTCAACCTGTTTCCGTCATTTGGACTTATAAGAGAGCTAGGGTCAAATATCGGTCTCGAAATGTGTCAAATTGATTACAGTTGTTACGAAAATTATGTATGCATAAAATAAACCCAAAATTTTCATTATCTTTTGATTTACGAGCGTTTTAGTGATTTTTTGTCTCATTTAGTGCGTTTTTAAAGAAGATTTTGTATGGGAGCTATGGTCAAATGTGGACCGATTTCAAAGAAATTTGGTACAGTGATTTGAGTTTACATAAGCAGTATTTGTTTTAAATTTCATGAAAAATATTGATTTTTGTGGCCAATATATCCATTCCGGGAAGTGGGACCTATCGGAGGTACCATAAATAATGGACCGATTTTGACGAATTTCAATAGCCATGGTCATTATCAAAAAAATTGTCTGTGCCAAATTTCATCAAATTATCTTTAGAATTGCGACCTGTAGTTTGATTACAAGGTTTACATGGGGTCTAGCCAGCCAGACGGATGGACGGACATCGTTAAATCGACTCAGAAAGTGATTCTAAGCCTATTGGTATACTAAAAGATGGGTCTAAGACAAATATTTCTATGCGTTACATACATCAGCATAAACTCTCCACCTATGGTGGTGAAGGGTATAATTAAATGTATATAATACAAATTTATTATAAAATTGAATAAGCATGTAGATTTTTGATAACCTGGACCACCAAGAAGACCAGTTGATTTTCCAATATATTTTAACAGCTACTGTAGGCAAATTGATTTTACCATAAAACGCATTTAAATTGAAAAAAATAGTCGTATAATACTTTTGTAAACAAATTATTTGCGTTTTTAATTAAACTTTCCCTTTGTGCAAAACCGCAGTGGAACACAAAATTATAACGCCTTAAAAAAATCACTTAACATTACCATAAAGTTCGCATATGCTATTGCGCACAAGGCAAACAAATGTTGCAACATAACATAAAAACTTTATTAAGAAATCTTGGAGTGAAATAAAAAATTGGTTAAACTTTCTAGTAATGAAGAACATATCAGCAACCAAGACCAATTTTAGTAAGACCAAAATGTGCAGCAGGAAAAAAAAAACATAAAAAACCAAATAATTTTCACAGAAAGCCAAACGCGTAGTGAATATTAGTTGTAAATTGAAAAGTTTTTTTTTTTTTTTTGGTAAAAGTATTAAGACAATCGATTGTGTGTGATTATTTGGAAAAGTTTTGAACATATTTGTAGCATGTTTTACCATAAATCGCTTGGATATTCCGTGTTTTATAACGAATTACTTTTTTATTGAATTTTATCGCCAGAATGTAATCAATGAACAAAACCGCAGAGTGAAAAAAAAGTGGAGCAGAGGTTGTAGTTTTTTTCCTGCTTTGAAAATATTTTTATTTATTTCCATAAAATCTTTTTTTAAGGATAGTCTTAGTTCTAGTTAGTCAGTCTAGCATCTTGAGTTGTTTAACATGAATAATAATTTCCGAACATGTTCAATTGGTAGCAACGACAATGTCGACGAAAACGGTAGACGACATTTAGCCACACCTACGCTTTTATCTAATCGCTTGAACTAAAACAAACATTGCCGTTTCTTAACACCATAAATGCAAAATAGCTAAATGTATTGTAATAAAAAATAAATTAGAAAACTGTGTTAGAAATTGTCGATACTAGTTGGTTTGTTTGTTTTATACTCGTACTTTTAAAGAAGATAAAATACATAAATTTGTTTTTCCATTGACTGGCTAACAAATCTTGTCACAAAAATTGTAACAACAATTTATAAGGAACTTTTTAATCTAAATATATACGACCTAGAGAGAGGGACAAAAAGATTTGTATAGATCTTAGAAGTATAAGGCACCCTACAGTTTAATGGTGTTATACAAATTTTTAAAAAGGATTCAAAAAATTGTATAACTTTTACCGCTAAGGGGGTAAAAACGGGAAAATAATGAAAAAAAATCGAAAACGTTATATCTTCTAAAGTAATAGGTATAGAAACAAAATTAAAATTACGTTTTGAATAGCTATAAAAATAAGCGGACAGGTGTTTGGTACATTTTTTGAAACCATGTCCGATGGAGGGGTAAAAAGAGTGAAAATAGTTTTTTTGGTACTTTTTTAACCCACTCTTATTTTTTAAACTAAAGAATATATAAAGGAATTTTGTACTGTAGTCAATAGATGTGAAAGAAATATTGAACACGTATTTGGTACTCTTTTGATTTTGGGGTAAAAATTGGAAAAAATCGATAAAATGATAACTTAACATCTCAAAAAGTAATGTGGATAGAAACATTATGTTAACTGCGTTTTAAGAAAATGTACGAGTACCGAATTCAATTGGTACCAAAGAAGTACCTAATATGAATATGGTACTTTTTTGAAATTAGGGGATTCTGCTGTTATCCTTGACTCCCAGTGGAGCATAGGGGATAATGGGGGAAAAAACTAGTCATGTATATAACTTATAAACAAATGAATGTTTGTCTGTATGTATGTTCTTAAGTAAACTATGCATTCGATCATGTTATGCTCTTTAGCGAAGATGTTGCGGATAAGCCAGCGAAGATTTTTAAGTTGGTAAGACTAATTTCCGACAGGTGGCGGCACTGAAAATGACTAAAAATGAATTAAATCGTAAACTGTGCATTTGATCATACTATGATCCTTAGCAAAGTTTTAGCGCATGAGTCGGCGAAGGTTTCCTAGTTGGTGTGAACAACTTCCGACAGGTGGCGCTACTGAAAATTACTCAAAGTGAGTTTAATCGTAAACTGTGTATTTGATCATGCTATGATCTTTAGCAAAGTTGTTGCGGATAAGCTGACGAAGGTTTATTAAATGGTATGACCAAAGTCCAACAGGTGGCGCCACTGAAAATTACTCAAAGTGAATTAAATCGTAAACTGTGCATTTGATCATGTTATGATCATTAGCAACGTTGTTACGCATGAGCAGACGAAGGTTTCATAGTTGGCACGAATAACTCTTGATAGGTTTCTCACTGAAAACTGCTTAAAATTAATTAAATCGTAAACTGTGCATTTGATCAGGCTATAATTTTTAGCAAAGTTGTTGAGCATGAGTAGGAAGTTTCTGCTCATATGACCAATTTCCAAAATTATTCAAAATGAGTTAAACTCTAAACTATGCAAACTATGTAAACTATGTATTGATCGGACAAAATAGGTAAAATAATTCAAAATCAACTGAATATTTGTGTAACGTCTTTCCTCTAAATTTATTTTAGTACTTTGTAAAATAAAATATATGAAAACTTTAAAATTTGCCTCAAAATGCTTATCATAGAGCTCCGAGAAAGGCTTGGTCAACTAGGTACTATTCTTTTATCTTGATATAAGTAAATTTTCTATAAGATTCGGTCTAATCATTAATCCGCAACAAAGTTCATGCCCACTGTCATGGCAGCAACAATATATCTTGGCGACGTACTATGGTATTTCTGCTTTTAAAAAATCGAATGATGCAGTTCTATAGAGAAGAGTCTAGGTATAAATGATCAATAATTGTATTAAAAAAAGTTATATTATATGTTATAAAAATAAGTATTGAAATGTGATTAATGTTCTAAAACGAAAAGTGATGAAATTTTTCATCAAACCCAGTAGCTCATGTATCGAATATAGTTTCACAGCTTCAATCTTGATGTCGATTCAATTAAGACACAAAACCTTGGTTTCAGTCTGCAGCATAAAATTACTTAATTTCTTATATAGTTTAGGAGATATCAGAAAACATGTGAAAGGCAAAAGTCTCTTCTTTAGATTGAGCGAAAAAAATTTACCGAATTTTACCGATCGTAGAACAAAGTTTAAAATTTTATAAAAAAAAGTCATATAAATTGTTACGCATAATTAAAGCAAAAAGTGTTGCAGTCGTTAAGGCGTAACTTTTTAATCAAATTGAATTTAAGTGTAAATCTAAGGTAGATATTCCAAGGAGTAGACGGATTTCCATCAAAATTAGTAAAACTCTTTCCTGGTTTAACTAATGAATTGGTGCCGAATTTCATCAATTTCTGTCGAGAATTGCGACTTGTATATTGAAAAGAAAAATATTGGAAAAATTGGGTATCCAAGACAGGTATCCCAAGGAGTGGACTAATTTCAAACAAAATTATTAGAGCTATTTGTTGGCTAAGTTAATAGATATGTGCCAAATTTCAGTAAATTTTATTGAGAATTGCGGCTTATACATTAAAAAGAAAAATAAGTAAAAAATGTATGAAAAATGTGGGTCTAAAGCAGGTACCCCAAGGAGTAAACAGATTTCAACCAAAATTAGTAGAGGTTTTTTTTTAATAAGTATATAGAGGTGTATTGAATATCTTAAAATTATATTGAGTTTTGGGGCTTTTATATCAAGAAGAAAAATAAGTGAAAAAATGAATGAGTGGATCAATTTTTAGACGTGTAATAGAATTTAATTAAATTCCATAGAGAAATGCGGCTTATATTTTGACAAGAAAAATAAATGAAAAATGGGGTTCCAAAGCAGGTACCTCAAGGACTAGACGGATTTTCATCATAGCTAATAGGGTTCTTTGTTGAACAAATTAATATACGTGTGCCGAATTTCATCAAATTCTGTTGAGCATTGCAACTTTTATATTGTAAAGAAAAATAGGTGAAAAAATGGGGGTCCAAAGCAGGTACCCCAAGCCGTCGACCGATTTCAACTAGAGTAGAGCTCTTTGCTGAATAAACTAAAATACTTTGACGATTTTCATCAAATTTTGTTGAAAATTCCGACTTATGCATTGAAAAAAAATAATATTGGTGACAAATGGGGTCGAAGGCTGGGTGCCCATGGAGTCAACTGATTTTAACCAACATAAGTAGACCTCTTTTTAAGATCAAATGATAGACGTGTTTTGAATTTCGTCTAATTCTGTTTAGAATTGCTACTTGTATTCGGAAGAAAAATCAAAAAATGGGGCTCCGATGCGGATACCACGAGAAGTGGACTGATTTCAACTAAACATAGTAGAGTTCTTTTCAAAATTAATTTATAGACATGTGGCAAATTTCATTATATATTGTTAATATTCCAGCTTATACATTGAGAACAGAATTAAGTGATAAAATAAGGGTCCTAGGCAGGTACCTTAAAGAGTCAATGGATCTCAACAAAAATCATTGTAATTTTTTCTGGAATCAATTAATGGACGTGTGCCGATTTTTTCAAATTCAATAGAGAATTCCGGCTTATGCATTGAAAAAAAAAAATATATATTGGGGAAAGATATAGGTCCAAGCCTGGGTGCCCATGAAGTCGACTGATTTTAACCAAAATTAGTATGCCTATTTTTCGGATCAACTTATAAACGTGTTTTAAATTTTATCAAATTCTGTTTTTGGAAGAAAAATAAATGCAAAAAATAGGGGTCCAAATCAGGAGTTGACGGACTTTGAAATTTTTTTTGATTTTCTTATCTATATAATTCAATAAATATGAACAACTTCATCTTTATATCACTGTTCGAAATATCACTGTTCGTTGCCGTGGCCAATCCATCTTACTTCCGGACAGCAATTACATCGCATTTATGTTTATCAAGAACATCCATCAACTGGATCATAGCACCTCCTCTGCAAGTTTTTCGGATGTTCCAGATGCTAATCCTTAAATCGCATTCTCTTTTTAGTTTGAAATTGTCGTCAACATTAGGGCAAGCCGTTTTGTTTCGTAATTGTTGCCTTTTCATATTAAGTATTTTTTTTAGGAGTGGGTTACTAAGCCGACTTCCTAACCCATATTTTTATCGTTCTTATGGAAGAACTCGCGGTACATGTTCACTAGGGTGACAGGAAAAATTTTTTCTTTGATTTGAAATGTTTTTCCACGGAATATTATGAGAAAAATCGGAAAACATTCGGGTCCAAAGTTTTAGAGCCCATTTGTATGGCGAGAAATGGGTTATTTTTTATTTTTGGGAAATTTCAATCAAAAATAAACAATTCTTATAATTTTTACAAATGGGCTCTTAAACTTTGGACCCGATGCACGTCCAACGAACGTTGTCCGATTTGGCTCAAATTTTCAGAACTTAACTTTTTGACCTATTGTTACAATATTACGTTGAAAAAGTTATAAAATTCAAAAAAACATTTTCTTTCATACAAAAAATTGTCACCCTAATGTTCACTCTCTACTTTGTCGGGCGTTAATGAAGTTCCCCAGGTGATACCACGAGGAGGTCAGTGTCCACAGATGAGATGAATGTATGATCAAGATATGTCTGAGCTTTCAAGTTATCTTCCATAATTCGTTATCTTGCCAAAAATAAATTTGGCTAAATTCAAAACGTTTTCATTTTATTGCATTTTTGAATATACTTAACTTTACTTAAATGACCTATATTTACAACCTGTTAAGGTCGAATACCGAGCGTGTTTTTAGAATTCCGTATGCTTCGATCTTGTGTCCATATTCTCCAATTTCTTAGGCCAAACTTTGAAAGATTTTCCTCTACTTGGTCGAAGTTTTAAATTTAAACTCTTAAATATTGCACCAATAAATAACCCACCCTTTATATAAATTTATGATGTTATTCATAACGATTTGATTACATAGGGATTCTGTTACAAACCTCTTGCAAAACTTAATAAATCTTGTGTAAATGATGAAAGCTATAAATAAATGCACACCTCGATTCATTTATTTAGATCTAGCTACACGGCTACTGTTTTCAAATATTATCATGGAAATTGTATACTCCATTTTAAAGAAGAAAAAAAAAATATATAAAAACTACCATCCAAGAACCAAATCTCCAAAAGAAGTTTCTTAACCAAAAACCCATCAGACTTACTACTACTTTGCTAGGCTTTCGTGAACGCACTCTATATGTCGTGGCAAATAAATGTTATATTTTTTTCAACAAATAAAAATATTCAGTGTCTTTAACTTCTTGTATCTATTTTATAGAGACTAGTCTGTTGGCAGTTTAGTTTGGTTGACTTAAATCTTTGGCACGCATGCTTAAATCAAGTTCACGCATTCTTTATACTCGTACATTCGTTGAGTATTTGGCTAAAAGAATTAAATTGTTGTAACAAAGAAATTTTTCTTTATTTTTAGAATCTTTTTTATTTTGGTTTTTAACAATAAATAGTCGTGCGTTTTCTTTATGCAAATTGCATGTGTGAGTTTTATTTATTTATTTATTTTTTTTTTGAACGTGAGAGCTCCGTTCAGTTTTTTTAATCGGGTAAAATGCAAATTGAAAAGACAATAACGATTAATATCATTTTGCAAAACAAGTTTAAATAAATTTCGGGAACAAATCATGAGTATTTTTGTTAACTTATACAAAAATATGTAGCAAATTGTTTAACATAAACGGTTTAGTAGAGGTTTTAGGCTGACAAAACAAAAGACTTAAGACACAAACCTTAAGTTGTTCGGTTAGTTAAAGCAGCGAAGTTTTTTTTTTATTATTTGATTTTGATATTAATTTTATTTTAATATTTTATCCCGCTTTTTATTATAACCTTGATAATTTGTTTAAATTGTAATTTTGTTACTACTGACAGTTAATGACTGCAAGGTTACATCTCAGTTGCAATAAATCATCACAAACGAGCCAATAACGTGTTAGAATGATGTTTATATTATTATGGATTCTTTTAGAAAATTGTCTATTTGCTAAAGTGATGGGATTGTGTAACATGCATGTAAAATAATGTATATAATAAACACGATTCAAAATAAATTCTTTTGGACAGCTCATGTTAGAATTTTAATTATTGCCAAAGGCCTTTAACGGATGTAAGTTCTTCCATTAAATTCTTTAAATATTACATTACCACAGATGGGAAGGGTATATTGTGTTTATTATGATGTTTGTAATGCTCAGAGATATTAGTATGATTCCATCTTTTAAGTAATCGACTAAGAATCACTATCTGAGTGAATTTAACGTTGGCTGTCCATGAAAAGCTTGTAATCGAAATTTTGAAGACAATTTATAAGAATTGAAAATAATTTTTTCAGTACTAGCGTATTTCCAGTTGAAATTTAGGAAACCTGCTACTTGTCATAATGCCTTCAAAATTAACGTTTTCGTCTAATTAAGCCACAAATTTACATTTTACCTCCCATATTGGACCTTCTCTCACAAATCACCTAAATAAAGTGAAATTCAATAGCAGAATTTTTTTCGCTCCCCACTTGTTACTCGTATAATAACCTTAAGCTGATTCCTATTTGAAACGATAACACAATCGCTTGATTTTACTAAATTAACGATGCTTTAGGCAATTTTATGTCTTATTTCCGAACATGACAATTTCAATGATATGGCCTTCGGGTGATTCTTGCAGAATCGGAAAAAATGTTAAGTATCCTTCTTCACCACATGGACAAAAAACTATTGCTTGAACTTAATATCTTAGTCGACGATAAAAAAAATCGACGAAAGCATGCCCCAAGATATTGGGAGTGACATTAGGCAGCTTAGCACTTTTAGGAAAGACAAAGAAACCTTCTTTCGACATACAAAGTAATTGTAAGGTCAGTGGCATATTCAGTTGTACCCTTGGCAAATTAGGCTGTACCCTAATACAGCCCTCAGGAAAGTATCTAACTGTCTTCACTTATATGGCCTTTATTTACAACCTATGTCTAGCATTTAAAGATTTTTCTTCGTTGCTATAAGAGAGATAGCAAAGAGCATTTAGCAGCCACTCAATATCACCTCATCACACAAAGCAGCTCTGAAAGACATTCATAAGAACATGGGAACATCGGCGATAGACATTATATATGTATATAATGTCGGGAAAGTCTTTTATTTTTAGAAAATTTATATATAAAAAAAAAAACAAATTTTAAAAAATTTTTTGTCGAGAAATTTTTACATCAAAAATTTTCATATTTTAAAAATTTTTGTGAATCAGTAATAAAATCACATATAAAAATTTGTTTATGAGAAAATTTGTATACAGAAATATTTCATTTAGTTATTTTTTATAAAAAAAAAAACAATTTAAGAAAAAAATTTTTAAAAAGAAGAATTATTCGCACTTGATCCCACTCTATTTAATTTTTTTATTAATGTAATAGAAAAATTATTAATAAAAGACAAATAATGTTTGTGAGTACAATCAATTCCTCGACGCATTTTGATGGTTCGTTGGGAAATCTCTTTAGGAGGAGTTCCCCTACTTTTAGTCAGATCGAAAACCTAGCATTATAACCTATTTTACAAATACAGTAATTACGAATTATGTTTGTAAATCAAAGCCAAAAGCTCAGATTGTCGACTTAACAAAAGTAAACACAAAAATTTTTTAGCTTAATTTTCCTGGGATCAAGTGCGTATAATTTTTCTTTTTAAATAATACATCACGACAATTTTGTTAATTTTTGAGAAAAAAAAAATTTTTTCAAAAAAATTGTTATGTAAATAATTTTGATTCATGAAAAATTTCTTACTCAAAAAGCGTTGTTACGATGTAAGATTTTTGGCCTCATGTATAGTCGAATTTTCCTGACGTTTTCCTCTTATAGCTTTCTTCAAGCGAATCAATTGTTTTTGTTATAGATAGCTCGCCTGTGATCTGATCTGAGCCGAGCCGATTTCAATAGCATATAGTCACCGGTCGGCGCATAGAGAACAGTACAAAAAAATAGTCGGCAGAGTTGCCGTTTTTTAATTTTTCTATAGAAAATTTTTTTAATCAAAAATTTTCCTGCAACAATTTTTTTATCAAAAATTTTTCTATAAAAAATTTGTATTAAAAATTTTTCTAGACAAAATTTTCTTTATCAAAAATTTTTCTATAGAAAATTTTTATATCAAAAATTTTTCTATAGAAATTTTTTTTTATCAAAAATTTTTCTAGAGAAAATTTTTTTATCAAAAATTTTGCTAGAGAAATTTTTTTATCAAAAATTTTTCTAAAGAAAATTTTCTTTTGAAAAATTGTTCTATAGGAAATTTTTTATCAAAAGTTTTCCTACAGAAAATTTTTTTTTATCAAAAATTTTTTATTGAAAATTTTTTTATCACAAAATTTTCTATAGAAAATTTTTTTTATCAAATATTTTTCTATAGAAAATTTTTTTTATAGAAAATTTTTTTATCAGAAATTTTTATATAGAAAATTTTTTTATCAAAAATTTTTCTATAAAATTTTTTTTTTCAAAAATTTTTTATAGAAAAAATTTTTTATAGAAAATTTTTTCATTAAAAATTTTTAAATAAAAGTATTTTTATCACAAAATTTTCAAAAAAAATATAATTTTTATTGAAAATTTTGAAAGAAAAATACCTTTTTTAAATATAAAAAATTTTTGGATCGAAAATATCTAAAATATATAAAAATCTAAAATAGTTTAATATAAGAATTTATTTCTGTTTTGAAAAATATTCATAATATTTAAAAAATTAATAGTGTCTTGGCAACAATGTTCGAGATTATATTTTTTTTGTTCTCTCGAACCGTATATTTTGTTGCTATAAATTGGGTTTTGATTTGTTTCTTGCCTATTTTGTTTTTGTCTCTTCTTTAACAAAGCGGCACCAACCAACTTTGTTAACATCCAAATTCCAAATGAATGATTTTAATACTCATTTTCACGAGTTTTATTAATGATAGTGGTATTTACGAAAAATAAGAGAATTCATCGGCTACTGGTGGTATGAGCTGCCTATTCCTGCTTATAGTGCAGCAAATACAGAATATTAATTTTTCTTATTGGCCAAGCTTTGTAAATGACTTTTTATGCTTGCTGCTATCGGAATATATCCATTTTACATTACCAATAATAACACGATGCTAAAATTTCTTCTAATAACTTATAATAACTAAAGTTTTTCTACCATTTGAGTATAATCTTGGTCAAATCGATACTTGAAACTTTAACGCTGAGATGTTTCAATGAAAAATTTAACAGCTATATTTTTGAGTTACAAATTTTAACATTAAAAATTTCTTCTAAAAAATATTTATAACAATTTTTTTGTTTATAGTTATAAATACCCAGCAAAACTTTGGTAATGGCAAGTACTCTGATAACTGGTTACCTTGTAACGACTACAACATACCATCCGAATAAATAATAAGTTATTACAGAAGTACTTATTTGTAATTAAGATGGTAATTTAAACTGAATGGCCCTGGTTCAAATCCCACCAAGGGCAACAATTTTTTTTAGTTTTTTTTTTTATTAAAAGAGTCTTTTTAAATGATTTTTGAATTTTAAGAACTTAAATATTATCTGTAAAAAAAATTTGTAAAACTAACTCACGTTAATGAAAAAATACCATCATGAGTCAATTTTGATTATGTAGGGGATGTTGAATACCAAACACGATTCTAATTGGTCTTAACTTGGTAAGCCCAACTTATCTGGGTCATCCTTCATCTCAACTGTGGACACACACCTCCTCATGCTAGTTTAACACCCATTAATATTGTGAGTTAACCTGTTCCGTGAGTTGTCCTATAAGTTCGATAAAAATGGGTCAGGATTACGGGCTAGTAACCCTCTCTTGAAAAAAAAAAATACAATGAAGAGGATAAAATTAGAATTGAAATGTCCCACTACCTAATGTTAGAGGAGGTTGTCCGAAACTTCGATAGAAAGACCAAGTAGAGGGACATTTTTCAAAGCTTGGCCTTTAAAATTAGAGAATATTCGCACAAGGTCGAAATCAATGGAATTCTAAAATATGCTCGGACTTTGACCTTTACAGGTTGTAACATTTAAGTAAGTAAGAGTCAATCTTATGTAAAAACTTATACAAAAAAGAAGATTTAAATTGTTTAAGTTTTAAAATAATTTAAAAAAAGTTTTAAAATAATTACAAAAAATCGTATAAAAATATTTTTCCAAAAATTACAACAAAGCAAAAAAAAGCAGGGAAAAACAAAGTTATTTTCACATGATTTTGGATCTAAAAATAAAAATTGTTTATATTAATTATAAGCTGCTAAATTTTCAACATATGAAGTAGCTCAGTGGAAGAGTCTCTGCCTAGCAGTCGGAGGGTCTGGGTTCGAGCCCCCATGGGATCATAAAAAAATTTTGTATTTCGTTTAAACATATATGTTTTTAATAAAACAACAACAAAAAAGTTGTTGTTGCTGTTGTTGTTGCTTTCAAATTGCTTACCAAAGTCATTACTTTTCTGCAATTGGTAAGTACTTGCCTCCAATGACATCCCCATGTTAATGTAATGACTTAAACAGCGAATGAGTAAGTAGTTCGTGTTAAATAGTTTAACTCTCATTATTTGGTAATGAAAAGTTTTACTGGGTACTTTTAAATCAAAAAATTTTATATCGAAATCGACCCTAAATTCAAATTATAATTTTCTCAGTTTTCTTATATAGGACAACCCATTGCACTGTATTCCCTTTCAAAATAAATCCCTTTTCTTAAATCTATTTCACAGTTGAGTGGAATTTATTGCTCAATATTTCCATTATCAAATTATATCATATTTCCTTTACAAATAAATAATTTTCTTATTTTAATCAATTTTACATTGATTTAAATCAAAACAAAGATATGAAATAAATACAAAATCAAAAAAAAAAAAACAACTTTAGACTTCTTAATTATGGTAACAAGAAGAAAAAAAAATAGCAAAAACTCTCACTATTATGGCAGCCAACAAAACAGAGTCTTGAACACCTGACAGAAGATGGGCCAATGAATGTATAGACGACAGACTAGAGCAAACAAAGAGTGAATGTTGTTTTAGTTCCTTGAAGACAGGAGCTATTAAAACAAATCTCCGACAGGCAGACAGAGTCGGAGCAACGCATACGAAAAACATTAAAAGGCGCGTACGTTGTATTCATTCAAGTCGGCTTTAATTGCAAGAATTGAAGCTTTTTCGTTATTTTTGTTAAAGCTATTCTGCATGTACGCAAAATTTTAAGAAATCAGAGCTTTGAAAGTATGAGTTGTAAAATATTAGGAGCATCACAAATTTAAGTCTTTTTGTATTCAGTAAAGGAAAAATATAATTCAAACCGAATGTGTTGGCCAATTGATACCTCAATCTTATTAAACTGATACCTCAGTGTTAGGAAATTTAAATAATGCAAAATATGAAGTGACCTGGTGCAACACTAAACATTTGCTACAAATACTCTTAAAAGTCAATCAAGAATTAATATTCTTAATTATTATTTTACATTAATCTAAACTAAATTTTATAAAATTGACTGACTTAACTTTTCACTTATAGAAGACTTTAAGTCTAAACCTAAAAATCTCACAGACTCCGCTCACTCCTAGACTGCACACGCATTACAAGACCATAAATCAAAAAAAAAAAAAAAAATATATTATTAAAGGTGCTCAAGTAAAAGTGAATACCAAACCAACCAGTCGTTGAAATAATATGCGTAAGTCCATGATCTTAAGTCACACACTGCTTTCATGTGCAAAGACACACCATGAATGGTAGTAAAAACCAACATTTGCAGTTGCTTGAGCTGATCGCGCTAATGATCATTTTTGCTGCCCAAGAGGTGAGTGTGTGCTAAGAATTTATGGGATTTTTATTAGTGTTGATGGTTGGCAAACAGGATAAGCTGCGTTGGGTATTTATAAAGATCTGAATGAATGCTCGTAGTGAAGAAAAAACAAAAAAAAAACAAATATTACATTTTCTTTTACTGAGTTTGGTATTGCTGTTTACTGCTCTATGGCTAATGATTAAATGATATTTTTTTTCTCTATGATTTGTTTTTCCTTGGCCAACAGCAAATCAAACATTGACGGAAAAAAAAAACTTTCACACTTTTTGGGAGGTATTTTACGCATAAGGAGCGATTTGAACAAGCAGATAAAGATGCATGGAATTTTGAAGAAAAAAAGGTAAATATGTAGCCCTACAAATTTGAAATGGGAAATAAATTTTGCTATTAGAGATAGACGAATTTTGCTACACAATGAAACATTATCTCTAATGCTTTGATAAATATATTAATGAAAATATTTTTCTGAAGAAAAATCCCAAACAAAACAATTTTTCTGCAGAAAAATATTCAACAAAAATTTTTTTCTATAGAAAATTGTTGAAAAATTTGGTTTAATCAGGCTTGAGTTCATTTAACTTTCAAATTATTAATTTTGAAAATTTGAAAAGTAATTGTGGAGAAAAACTGAAAAAATTATTTTTGAACGCGGCTCAGTGGATTGCAATTTCTGTCTCGCCACAGGACGTCATCAGCACTTAGCGCCCTTGACCACAGTCGAGTTGTCAAATTGCAGAGATAATCATCAATTTAACTCATTGAGTTTGATCGAACATCACTACGTTTAATTGATTGTGTATTCTCCTATTACTTGTTTTGTTAAATTAAAATATTTTTCTATAGAAAAATTTTTGGTAAAATATTTTTCTAAAGAACAATTTTCGATAAAAATATTTTTCTATACAAATATCTTCGACAAAAATATTTTTTTGTAGAAAAAGTTTCGATATTAATATTTTTCTATAGAAAAATCTTCGATAAAAATGTTTTTTTTTATAGAAAAATCTTCGATAAAAATATTTTTCTACAGAAATACTTTAGGCCAAAACATTTTTGTATAATAAAATATTATCTATAAAAAAATCTTCAATAAAAATATTTTTGTATAGAAAAATTTTTTATAAAATATTTTTGTATAGAAAAATTTTGTATAAAATATTTTTGTTAAGAAAAACATTCGATAAAAAAATATTTTTCTATAGACAAATTGTCCATAAAATATTTTTCTATAAAAAAGTTTTCGATAAAAATATTTTTCTTTACAAACATTTTCTATGAAATTGTTTTCTCTAGAATAATCTACTTTCTATAGAAAAATTTTAGAAAAATTTTCTATAAAAATATTTTCTATAGAAAATCTTCAATAAAAATATTTTTCTACAGAAAAAATGTCGATTGAAAAATTTTTCGATTGGAAAAATGTTGATAGAAAAGTTTTTTATTGAAAAATTTTCGATAAAAAAATTTTCTATAAAAAAATGTTTCTATAGAAAATTTTTCGATAAAAATTTTTTTTTGTGTAGATAAATCTTCGATAAAATTATTTTTTAATAGGAAAAATATTTTTATTGAATTTTTTAGCAGAAAAATGTTCGAAAAACATATTTTTCTGCATAAAAATGTTTAATAATAAAATTTTTTGTTTATTAAAAATTTTCGAAAAAAAAAAAATTTTATATAAAAAAAGATATTTTTCTATAGAACATAAAATTTTTGATAACAAAATTTTCTACAGAAAAATATTTCTAAAGAAAAATCTTCGATAAAAATATTTTGCTACAAAATCTTCAGTATAAATATTTCTCTATAGAAAAATCTTCGATAACAATATTTTTCTATGGAAAAATTTTCGATAAAAATATTTTTTTATAGAAAACATTTTGTTTAAAATATTTGTTCACAAAAAAATTTTCGAATAAATGATTTTTTTGTAAAAAAATTTTCTTTAGAAAAATTTTCGATAAAATATTTTGCTATAGAAAAATTTTCTATAGAAATATTGTCTTTCTATAGAAAAATGTTCGATACAAATATTTTTCTATAGAAAAATCTTCTATAATATGTTTCTATAAAATAATCGCCTGTAAAAATTTTTTTACAGGAAATTTTGTCGAATTTTTTTTTTATTTTTGCTGACAAAAATTTTTTTCTTCAAAAAATTTAAATATATTTTATAGAAAAATCTTTGATAAAAATATTTTTTTAAAGAAAAATTTTCGATAAATTATTTTCGATAGAAAAATTTTTTGTAAACCGTTTTGTATCGAAAAATCTTATTTCTATGGAAAAATTTTGATCAAAATGTTTTTTTTTTCGATAGAAAAATCTTTGATAAAAATATTTTTCTATAGAAAAATCTTCGATAAAAATATTTTTTTATAGGAAAAATATTTTTATCGAATTTTTCTGCGGAAAGATATTCGACAAAAATTTTTTTCTACAGAAAAAATATTTATTTAAAAAATTTTTCTACAGAAAATACTTCGATAAAAATAATTTACTGCGTAAAAATATTAGACAAAATATTTTTCTCTAGATTTATCTTCGATAAAAATATTTTTCATAAGAAAAATCTTTGGTAAAAATATTTTTCCAAAGAAAAATCTTCTGTACACATATTTTTGTATTGAAAAATTTTCGATGAAAATATTTTCTGAAGATAAATTTTCTATAAATAAAAAAATCTTCGAAAAAAATTTCATAGAAAAATTTTCAAAAAATATATATTTCTTAATAGAAATAAAATTTTTCTATAAAAAAAAATTTTGATAAGCAAATTTTTGATAAACAAATTTTTGATAAAAAAATTTTTTATAGAAAAGTTTTTGATATAAACATTTTTGATAGAAACATTTCCTATAAAAATATTTTTCTGTAGAAAAATGTCAGATTAAAAATTTCTTTATAAAAAAATTCACTATAAAAATATTTTTTTATAGATAAATTTTTGATAAAAAATTTTTCTGTATAAAAATTTTTGAGAAAAAATTTTTCGATAAAAAATTTTTCGTTCAAAAATTTTCGACAAAAAAGTAAATAAAAATAAAATTTTGTAAAGAGAAATTTTATCACTTGATTTTTTTTTTAATAAATTTCTTAGTATCTCTTTAACTGCCAAGTGGCTAAAAAAATATTGTACTAATTGGCTCAAATCTGAATGTGTTTCTGACAAATTTTTTGAATATCATGTTAAGAGTGTTTATTCTATCTTATTTGGATAACATGTGAAAGTAACATTCTTCTCAAGTCGTATAGAGTCGATGACAGTAGTTAGTCTAAGCCATCAATTAAACAATTAACTCAAGTGTGTTTCTCTTTAATTGCAACTGCTGCTAGTAATGTCTTAAATGTCTGTGACAAGTGTTATTAATATTTTATGAAATATGAAATGAATTTTCCCATACAAATTTCAACCCACTAACAAAATGCAAATTTACAGAAAAGCCCCCCCAAAAATAGAAAAACAAACATAAAAAACTAAAATCTGTAAAGCAACATCAAATGATCATAATCGTAAATATCAGCACCATCTCTCCATCCATTCACCAGCCTAAATTACTATCAGAAGAAAACTTCAATAAAACTCAAGGAAAACTGAAAATATAATTAGAAAGAAAAAACAATTATTTGTTTGTACTATTTTTGAAAAATTTAGGTCATAGAAGAGGTTTAATGGATGAGCGCTGATGAGAGTGATCCCACCATTATTTAGAACAAAACTTGAAGCAAAGAAAATTTAAAAGACAAAGAAAGTTCAGAGAAAATATTTAATTCTATTAAACAAATAAAAACGGGATTCTTAATTTAGTAAAATTAAAAAAAGCATTTAAATTAATTTGTCTTAAGGGAATTCCCTGACATACTTACATTGGAGATCTCCAAGAATTTGAAATGTTGTCATTTGTTTAAGTGTTTTAGGTCTTTAGAACTAAATTTAGTTTTAATTAAACCTTTATATTTAATTTATATCTAAAAACTTGTTTCTAATGAGTTTCTTTAAACTTCATTTATTTGTTATTATTTTAATTTAAAAATTCTTTAAGAGAAATTTTCAATTTTTTTTTTTTTAATTCAGTCCCTCATTTCAAATGATTTAGATGTTATGTTTCTTAGCTTCCCCCAATTTTGGGAAAATAATGAAATATTTTAAGAAATATTTATTTTCATGATTGAGTTTTGTTTTTTCGTGTGTCTCACGTTAAATCTAAACTAATCATCTTTAAACGAATAAAGAAAATTTTGTGAAAAAAATTCATTATTTTTATATTCATCACGTTTTGGAGGCAGCGAACTTCAGGAGTCAATATGGCACCTGTTAGAGATTTTTTTCTTATATTTTTAAATATATCTTTAGAAATAACCTTTATTATAAAATATTTGTACTTTAATTTAATATTATAATAAAGGTTATTTGTGTTATTTTTGTGGTGGCTTTCGTGTTTTTCACAACTAATTACTCATGAATTAATCAAGTGGCATAACTTTGAAATAATGAAGATTTTTTTTGGCTGTTAGGAAGTATATGTTTTATTAAAAGCAGCTTTAGTATAGCAATTTAACACTTTGAACGCTGAGGACTACTTGTTTCAATATGAAAATAGAAAAATTTATATACAAATAATATCTTGCTTTTAGTGTAATCGATACATTATCGAACTTAAAGTTCAAACCCAGGAGTTAATTGCTCTCTTCAAAAAAATTATGAAAAAATACTGGCTAGAATTATTTGAACTTATGAGTTCTAAACTGTAAGTCTGATTGCATCACTCTGTATGAGAGAAATGTTAAGGTGGTCCCAAGGTTTCGGAATTTTGGATTTATGATTACTGTGATTACAAAAATTAAAATTGTAATTATCAGAAGTAAAAAAAGCTTTTTTAGCTACCAGATTTTGTTGAATTAGACGTATAGTTTCAGAAATTTTGATTTTGATCCATAATTTCATCAAATTTTTATGAACCCTATAAAGTAGCCAACCAACTAGAACAAAAAAATAAACAAAAAGCTAAAAATACCCATTTTTAGAAATTTTTAAAATCTTTTCAGAAATTCTGGGATTTCAGCAGAGACCGAATATTGTTTTATTTTTTAAATCAATCAAGTATAAATATCATTGCCGATGAAAATTTATTTTCATTTCGATCGATGAATAAAAATGAGGGATTTATATTTGAAATATAAATATCCCTCATGATGAATATCTTTGACGATAAATATCCGAACAGAAAAATATTTTATTGATTGTTTTATTTTTGAACTTCTGTTTTGACTTTGAAAAAATAAAATATTTTTGAAATTTTAAAATTTTCAACAATGAATGTATGAATATGTTTCCAATTAATTGCAATGTTTTAGGACAAACCTATTAGTCCGAATGGAACTATTGGTGGTTTCTTTGACTCGCAAAACCATTTCAACATATTTTTGCAACAATAATTTAATTTATTGTTATTTAAACGTCCTAAAGGCTTTTTATACCAGGACAAATCTTCTTCTTTTGTCATCCTTGACTCCCAGTATAGGATGCAGCAATTGCCTGGCTTGTCTAGCTACCAGGTATGAACTGTATCCAATTCCCACTCTAACCTTCTCGTAGTACATCCTGGAAACCTAAGCAACCTAGTTTTAGATGCGGTAAACAACCCGTCTGGGATTCTAGGTCAGGGCTAATATAAAAGGGAGTTATCTTAGAGCCATTCCAACGTATATGGTGTGAGGGTCTAAGATAATTGTACTTGGTAAAGTACGAAAATGCTCAACATGTTAGTTGGGCTACAAGCGGGCGTCAGTCTTGGATTGAGAGCCTCGCTGTACAAACGTGGCTTATGTCTTTGGATCCATCACCAATCGACTTAGCACTCACGATGTTTTAAGCATGGAAAGAAACAACATTACAGAATGATTACTCCAAGGGGTAATCCCTCTGCTACGGCAGCTGCCGCAAGGATTTTAGAGTTGCCTAATCTATGCAAGAACATTATGATGAATGAAGCCAGGACAAATACAGAAATAAAATTTGAATATTTTCTATCAAAATTTTTTTTCATCGGATGAAAAAAGATGAAAATTATTTTGAACTGATAAATATCCCAAACGATTTTTTTATTTTTTATTTTCATCTGATTGAAAAACGATACAAAATTTTTCGAACAATTAAAAATCTTTAGGGATTTTTATTATTTTTTAAACTTCAATGATTGTTTTTGTATGGATTAAAATATGAAAATATTGTTTTAAAAGTATTAATATTCGGTCTCTGGATTTCAGTTACAAAAAAATATTTTTTTAATTTTTGAATTTTTTTACTTAAGTAAAAATAAATTTTCATTAAAATATATTATTAGATAATTTTTATAATTTAAAATCTGTGTTTGTTAATGCTGATAAAACAAAAATTGAAGCTGTTTTCAAGTTTTCCGTTTTTTAATTCTACATTTTTATAATACTTTTGAACGAAGAATACAATTTCCTTTAGATTGATATATAATAACACTTTACTCCCAACTAAAATGTATGTACAACGTAATTTTATTTAAAACTTAAAATTTGGCCTTAGCATTGCTGTATTAGAATAATATTTTACTCAGTTTTATATAAGAGCTTGATATATATTATTACTCGATGTAAGTGCCTATCATTTCCACAAAAAAAAAGAAACAAACGAAATTGCTTTTCCAATGGCCCAATATTTATTAGATTTTGTATTCAAATTTATAATATTTAATTTAACATTTTTAGATTTATATTCAGATTTATTACATTATCAAAATCAAAAGACTTAAGACAAAAACTTTGTTTTCCTTAATTATGATTTTTGTTTGTAAAAACTATTTGTAGAATTTTTATTTGATATACAAATATTAAAATACGCATAATTTTACCTTTTTGTTTTATAGCAAATTTAATATCTTTAACAACCAATGGAGAAAAATCGAAGCAATTTTCTTAGATCAAAGAAATTTGGTATGTGACTTAATATGGAATCAATATGATCATAATTTAAAAAAAATTGGTCGAAAGACAAGCCTACCGCCCACATATTTCTTTATATTGAAAAATAAATTCACAAAACTAAAAACATTTCCTATTTGAGTTACTTTAGACAAATAAAATTTGGTGCATGATTTAATAAAAATTTGATAAAATTGCTTGAAAAATTTCGACAAAATTGACCAAAGCATACGCCTCGGATGCACAGATCCTTAAATCTGGTAGAATCGACAAAAATTACAAAATGAAAAATATATCTGAAAGCAGTTGGCGTATATAAGTGAAATTTATTGTGTAATGTGATGCCGAAAAGATATACTTGTAAAATAAAATGATAAGATACGCCTACCGCCCATATCTTTATTAATATTAACAAGTAAATAGAATTCACAAAACTAAAAATATCTTTTATGTGAGTTTGAAAACTTTCGACAAAATCGACATAAGGATATGCCTAGGATTCACAAATCCTTAAATATGGAAGAAGCGAAAAAATCACAATATCAAGAATATATCTGATTTCGTATATAAAAAATTGAAATTTTGTATTTAATTGATGCCGAATAGGATATCTTAATAAAATCGGTATAAGGACACGACTACTACCCATATATACTTCAATACTGAAGAGTCGACAAAAATTACGAAACTCAAAATAAGTCTTAGAGTAGTTGTCATAGTTGAGAGGAACGCGCCGATCACTCATATTTTTCCAAATTTTTCAAATTTAACTTAAATCAAAAGAAAATACTACGTAGCATTTATTGGATGAGATTGACTTTCATCTAACATTTATATTTATTTCACAACAGTTTTTAAGAAAGATCATCCATTTAATAACATTTAGTAAAACAATTTTTGGTATCTAAACACGTGTTTTGTCCCATAATTTTTCGATACCAATTAATATAATAGTTTTATTAAATTAATTTTTTACTCTACTATGTATTTATTATTGTAGCTGTTATTAAAGCTATTTTGATATCAAATGAGTTACATAGTATAATCATGCAAAATTTATAATTTTAAACACTACACATCCATATATCTTGTAAGGGTGGATTGAAGTGGTTGAGTTTTGTTTTGTATCTTTTAGATAAGTGTCCGGAGTGATATAAAATCGAAGAAAAAATATGATGTATTTGTTAATTTTCCATTAAAATTTGGCAATATTATAAAAAAAAAAACAAAAAAAGTCAAAATTATATTCTACAAAATATTTTGTATTTTTTTTCAAAAAAATTTTGTATTTTTTTCAAAAACGCTTATGTAACAAAAAAAAAAAAATTAAAAATCTGTGAAATCTAAAAAAAAATTAATTTTTTTCAACCTTATTTCTAAAGCCACCAAAACATGTTTTTGAACAACTATTAGTTTTGCTCAACTTTAGCACCACCTGGCGGCAACAAAAAATAACAAAATTTAAAAAATTTTTTTCAGATTTGTTTTAGTTGTATTCTGATCTATCCGAAATCAATTACATTTAATACAATTTTCGGTTTTTTTGTTTTTGTTCACTGATCGTAGCACTGTGCGGCTACATCTTAATAATGGAGGCCATATCGCCCATAGGGGATACTTTTAATACAAACATATTGCTATAACTGGAGCCCGAACCTTGGCTGAATTTGATCTGTTATGTTAAGTAGTCGATGTACCAACTGTCTAAGCAAGGGCAGGTCAATAGATCTATGTATGTCTTTTTGAATAACACACAAGATTTTGTTTATAAAAACTTTATTAATTTTTCAACACAGTCTAACGTTGTTTCTCTTAAGAAAACTATGATTTGTTGAGGTCATGATGAGATGATTTTGTCGTCGAAGTCAAATTTGTTTCCACCAAGTCATTTTTTCAAGCTTGGAAACAGGACATAGTAACTAAGGCTACTTATATCTGGAGAAAAAGAATGGGGAAACAATTCGTAGCATAATTAATAGGTGTAAAATTACCTTTTTCTCGACTTCATTGATTTAGTTGATAAGGTATCCCTATATTGATTGATTTATCCTTTTGAATTTGGTCAATGTAGATTATACCCCGTGCATCCCGCAAAACTCTTATTAGCTGTCAAATCCGCTTTCTTCACTCTTTAGTATATTGGGGATGAATTAACATTTCGTTCACGGTAACGAAACGATGCACAAACTCTTCCATATTGCTGTAGAACATTAAAAATCAAGCGCTGCCGAAATCTTCCGGAACGCTTTTTGTATCCATATGATCATTCAAAATTAAAACCTCTGAACCATGTGAGACGCCTATGGTGTCCCTAGAACTGATAAGCATAACTGATAGATAATATTTTTATGAGTTACCTTCACTGACAACTTGTAGTACTTTCATACTTGTTATACCTTTACCACCATAGGTAAAAAGGGTATATTGGGTTTGTGCTGATGTTTGTAACGCATAGAAATATTGGCCTGAGACCCACCTTTAAGTATACCAATGGACTCATAATCACCCCTTGAGTTATTTTAACGATATGTAAGATTGTTATCAATATACAGGTCGTAACTTTAAAGATATTTTGAAATTTGGCACAGGCTCATATTTTAGTACAAGGTCCTTTACAGTTACAAGTTTAGTTATATTTCCATAATATTCAGCACAAATATTGCTTATGATAACCTTAATCAGTGTACCTTAGTTTGTAGGAATCGGCCTATATTTGAATATACCTCCCATACAAGACACATTCTCAAAAGTAGTTCAAAATAGTTTAAATATCCATAAAAGAACCAAAACGCTTATAAATCTAAAGATAAATTAATTTTATTACCCGATTGGTAACAATCCGGAAATTATATAAATCTACTTATATCTCGAAATTTTGAAATAATGGCACATAGTATATGTATATCTCTTAGACTTAAACAAAACTTGTTAAATTGTTGGTCCATATTTGACCTTAGTAGTGAAGGCTATTATATAGTCGTGCTTGACCGATTATAGCTTTTCTTACTTGTTTCATATTGAGTTTGTTTCATATGATTTTTGATTAAATTTTTTAATTAAATTTAATTAAAAATACCAATTATAAGACTCTTAAAAATTAAATTAGATTTTCCAAAATAAGTGTTACAATTGCATGTATTAAATTTGATAAAGCCGAATTAGTCCAAACAAAATTAAAAACGTCAGTTTTACAAATATCGAGATACCAAAGTCTTGCCGAAAACAGCTCATTAAACTTAAGCCGATCATTTTTAATTTGAGCTTCATTACAAACAACGGCCAACGAAGATAGAAAATCTATTGCAAAATACCTTCTCGTATTAAAATAAATATTTCTGATCATTTCTTAGGAAATGCTTAAGAAAGAATAAAAAAAAAAACGAAATATTTGAAAAGAAAAAAAAAAATTCACAACTATTTGGACGTTCTTTTCAATCTCTTTCAAATAACACTTAGATTTGAATACCACAAACATTTAATCGCAAACAGATGATATGCAGCACCAGTATAAAGTAAGTACGATTTTATTTGTGGACTCTGGATATTTCCTACGCCAATAACTATCCAAATGTCCACTAACTTGGCTGAATTGAAGCAAAAAAAAAAACTTTAGTTAAATGAAGCAAAAAAAAAATAATATATATAAAAAATTGGTAGCAAAAACGAAGTACGCCATGAGATGCCAAGAACATGATCTATACAATAAGATCGCACTTATTTTTATGTATTTTAGAGACTTGGTCTTTTTCTTACGTCTAAAACGTCTTCTTAGCCAGTGAATGGTGTGTGTGTGTGTGTGTATTTGTGTGTGAGTTTGAGTATTTTTTTAGCCAATTTAATTGGATGTGAACTGTTAGTAAACTGCCAAATACCAAATGACAATCGAAATACCACAAAACAACATCTGAAATAACAACAAACAGCAGCTGTAACATTTTTATTTTTTTTTTTGTTTTTATTTTATATTTTTCAATTTCTAGCAATTTTTTCTTGCACCAACATCAGCAACAGCAATAACAATGGTGTTTTTAGCTGTCACTAAGAGGAAAACTGCAATGCAACAGTTGTTCACTATTTTTTGTTGTTTTTATTTTCAAAGCAAAACGATCAACAGCAGCCAAAAAACAACACAACCAAGTGCATAAATACCACACACACCGATGTCGTTTAGGCGTTAGAAGTTGTTTCTAAATGTAGAATGTTTTTCCTTCATACTTTTTGGTCTCTATCCTCTGCGGACTTTAAAGGGCGTTGAGTAGGGCGTAGACATTGAGAGATAACACAACATTTGCACAATTTCAAAGAAGGGCTTAAATTGCACTAAAACAAATAAGACCAGCCAACCAACGCAAGGAATTGTTAAATTAACTCTAAATGTTTGTAAATCGATACATTATCTGGAATATAATTGATTGTAATTTGAAATTTTTGTTTTTCAATAGGAAGTTAAAATGTTATTAATAGTGAGCTTAATTAAAAAATTACATAAGACCACTGAAATTACATTATTAGGAAAAGGATATTTTTTTTTCTTTATTACTGTTCTTTGTGGTACCAAAAACAGGGTATCCAATAATATATGTAGTTGCAAAAATATAACTTTATATCGAAGAAACAAATTTTTCCATTTCGAAGAATTGTCTATTTAGTTTTGAAAAATGTGCAATTGATTCGATTTAGCCAGAATTTGAAATATTTGCGGACCGTTTTTACATGACGAGGTTATACATGACGAGGTTATACATGAGCTATGGTCAACTATGAACCGATTTTTCCCGATTTCAATACCAAAATTATAAAGAAATAAAGAATATTTGTGCCAAATTTCAGTGACCTATATCCTTTCGTTAAGATTTTATTGTGCCAACAAAGACAGACATACGGACAGACAGATAGACGTACATCGCTCAATCGTCTTAGAATTTCATAAGAATTCAGAAATATACTTGAATTTTTTTGTTGGGCTTATCTTAAGGAAATTACAAATGAAATGACAATCTCAATATACCCCCATTCTTTTTGATGGTGTGTATAAAAAGGGTATTTTATGTATCTAAGAACTATGGGTAAATGGTAAGGTATTGTGACAAAATTATATACACTGGCTGGTATTTATATAAAGCTTATTTATTTAGCTATTATATATCTATATCTATATAAAAAATATTATCATCTGTTTGTATGTTTTTTGTGCGTTGAAATTAGTGGAACAATTTTTCTGAGTGGAAAGGTGTGTCAGCATGGAAAGGTGTGACCGGTGGATAAAGTAGGCTAGGTACAAGTAGGTCACACACACACACACACTCCCTTGTAAGTCATATATAAAAAAATGACAAATATGGATGACCGAGCTGACCGATGTGACTGGTGGGTGAAATAGGCTAGGTTTTTTTTTAAATCTCAAGTGGGCGTGATCCCTTCCATATAAGTCAAATATAAAAAATTACAATATATGGATGACCGATCGGAATGATTTTTCTGAAGTTTTGACAGTATGTTAAGGTGCTACCGGTATGTAAAATAGGCGAGGTAATTTTTTGAAATCTCAAGTAGGCGTGACCCCTCCCATATGAGTCAAATTTAAAAATAAGAAATATGGATAATAAGATCAAAAGTACTAAACCGAATTAAGTAAAGTTTTAGTTTTTTAGTATTTTACATAAAGAGAAATTGACTATGCCCACCTTAAGTATGAAACACAATTGGAACGAACGACCAATTTTTCGGAACGAATATTCGTCGTTAGAAATAGAACATATGGGCTTATATGAGTGTGCTCACAGTTGATGCGTACGACGAAATTCGTCGTGCGTATCGAACAGTGCGATAGGTTTATTTCCATTTCATACGCAGACGAACGACGACTAAACTGGATTAGAGTGGCTGTATATATATTTCTGTTGTAAAATATTAGAAATTATATGTGTTCTTGTTAAATATGGTCACCTTATAAAATGTAAACAAAAAATATTTATTTCAAATAAAATTATTTAAATACAATAATCTTGTGTAATAATAAAAGAATAAAATAAAAAAAAATTGCAAATATTGTGAGTGCGCGATATGTCCGAAAGTGTAAGTAATTTGTGCAAATAAAAAATCAACAAAAATGGCGTCAACAACGTTTATTCGTCGCAAATGTGTTCAATCGACGAATTTACAAGACGAATTTTTAAATCCGAATTCGTCGTGCTGGACGAAATTTGTCATTCGTCTCAATTGTGTTTCTACCTTTAACGTCCTCTTTTTTTTATTTATCTAAAATAGCTAATATATAACTTTTGTTTGATAATAGCTTGACTAGCAATTGTTTGACAATTTTTGAACCTTTTTCACGATTATTTGATGGTTGTTTGATGATGACTGTTGGAAGATTTTTAATGATTGCTTGATAATTGTTTCACGATTTACTGGCGATTTTTTGACGTTTTTTTGATAATTTGACGATTGTTTGGTAATTGTTTGATGATTATTTAATAGTTGTTTGATGATTAACTGACGACTGTTCAATAAATTTTAATGATTGTTCGATAATTGTTTCACGATTGTCTGGTGATTGTTTGACGGTTATTTGATTACTGTTTGACGATTGTTTAAAAATTTGTTGAAGATTGTTTGATAGTTTTTTGATGATTGCTTGATAATTGCTTAACAATTGACAAGTGATTGTTTAATGATTGTTCGGCGATTGTGTGAAGACTTTTAAGAATTTTTTGACGACATTTTGATGATTGTTGTTTGACAATTTTTTGTTTTCTGATTGCTGACGACTGTTTGACAATTGATAACGATTGACTGGCGATTGTTTAATGATTGTTAACGATGATTTATTGACAGCTTTTTAATGATTTTTTAATGATTGTTCTATAATTGTTTCGCGATTGACTAGCAATTTTGATGGCGATTGTTTAATGATTGTTAACGATGATTTATTGACAGCTGTTTAATGATTTTTTAATGATTGTTCTATAATTGTTTCGCGATTGACTAGCAATTGATGATTGTTTGGTTATTGTTTTATAATTGATTGAATATAATTGACGTGGTGGTAAAAAACTATCAAAGAGAGATATGTAGCCCCTACAGAGCCGCTAACACCGATATATAAAATGTTATAATCGGACTTAAAATGGCGACACAGTGAACAAAATAGAAAAAGGGCGGTATTTATAGGCTTGGTAAATTTTTTTTTTAAGAATTGCTTAAACATTATCTTTAATCCTAGGGGGTGACTGACACAACTTATTTTTTTTGTACGGAAGGCGAACCGCTGTAGTGAATACGCATGATTTTATATGTGGCCAAAGTTTGGTAAAATTCTACTTGCTCAAAGTATGTCAAAAGATCAATAATGGCATATACTTAATTTCGTTGCAACTGCATATTCTCAATGTCTAAATCATACATTTTCCGCGATGAGACCCATTGGTTTTATAGTCATGGTGCTATGACAGTGCAGGATATAAATATTTTTTACGAATCTTTTGGGTGCAGGGCATCTAATAGTCGTTTTTAGTCAACTGTATATTCTAACTGGTTTCCTTTTTGGCGTAAAGATGAAAATTAAACATCAATGCCCTATTTAGATACTAAAACTCTACTACTAATGAAATTGCACACTTAAAAAAGTTTAAATTCAACTGTCACAATTTTATGTTTAACATTAAAACTTATTTTTTTTTGTTGAGTAAAAAAGAAAATGTATTTAAAAAAACAACTACGATTTAAAATGAAAATGTTCTTTTCTTGAGCTGTTGCTTACTATAAGTATTTTAGCTTAGATTTAGAATAAAACTGAGATCATGGTTAAGGAAGAAATGCAAAAAGCTAAAAAAAAGTAGTAGAAACAATCCTGACAAGATTACATGTTAAGATAACAGCCTCCTTCTTCTTGTTCTTAAACCAAAAACCAACTAAAGTAACTCAGGCATTTAACACACAGAAATACTAAAACAAAATCATACTGAAGTTCAAAATTCTAGATTTTCTATTTTTTTTTGTGAAGTTTGAAACATTTGGCTTAAAAGTATTTTTTTTTTTGTGAGACTTCATTTTTGGTGTTTATTTCACGTTTAAATGCATAAATTGGCATAATTTTGGTTTTGTGTGTTTTATGTTTATAGACTTGTCCTTTTTCTTCTTCTGTTTTTTTTTTTGTTTTTGTTTTTGTAAATCTGTTTAGATTTTTTTATTTTGCCAAGATCTTTCAAACCAAGTTAATGGTATTTTTTGGTGTTATTTTGGCCATAATGGAATTATGAACAATAACCACTTTGTTTATAAAAGACAAAAGGAGCAAAAAGTAAAAAAAAAATCTTATTACCCAGATGATGATGATGATGCGACCAAAAAGTTGAGTTGTGGCGGCTGAAGATGAGAATGATGTTGTAGTTCTTCTTCTTCTTTAGTTGCTGCGATTGTTCTTCTTTATTTCTTTCTTTTTAGGCAACTAAATGTAAAAATCTATTATTGCCAAAAAAAAAAAGTTCGCAAGAGTTGTACAAAAGTATGTAATAACATTTTGTAAATTTTAACTATTTCTTTGGTTTTTTTCCTTTTGACTGTTTTGTTTTTCCTGTTATCAAGATATGAATTTTCATGTTTTTCATGTAACAGTCAGTCCAAAAACCCCAAATAAACCACGACATTATATCATAGTTACGACCAGTAGAACAAGGGACTACTCTTCCCAAAATGATGTAAATACCGCCGCTCTGTAACGTTTACCGCCCATTAAGGAGTTATTTATCTTGTAATGCTCTGTGTGTTTTTAACAAATAAATTTAAATTTTCCTCTAAGTCAAAAACGAAGCGTGTGTCATAAGATGCCATAATTGGTAGTGGTTACAAAATCTTCATATCTTTGCCATAAATTAGAAAAGAACTTAAGATTTATGAGGTTTTGTACCCTATACTATGTTATGTAGATTAATGATAATGTTTGTAACTAGCCTTTTAGCTTAGAAAAAGTTTTTATACTAAAAAAAAAAAATATTCGCACTTGATCCTAGTCAATTACATTTACTTATAAATGTAACCTCGTATTATTACCTTTTTTACAAACATATTCATTACAATTTATCAATAAATTATTGATAAATTGTTCAGTCGGTAATCCGAGCATTTGATTTGATTTATAAACATAATTCGTAATGATTGTGTTCGTAAAAAGGTATTAATACGAGGTTTTCGATCTGTCTAAAAGCAGGGATACTCCTCCTGATGATGAAGATTATGGCCTAACCAACCATAGAAATACGTCAAGGAATTGGTTGTTCCCACAAACATTTTTTCGTTTTCATCAATAAATTGTCTTTTAAGTTAATGAATAAATAAATGTAATAGACTCGGATCAAGTGCGAATAATTTTTCTTTTTGAATAATATTTACATCCCGACTATTTTGTTAATACGAGGTTTTCGATCTGTCTAAAAGCAGGGATACTCCTCCTGATGATGAAGATTATGGCCTAACCAACCATAGAAATACGTCAAGGAATTGGTTGTTCCCACAAACATTTTTTCGTTTTCATCAATAAATTGTCTTTTAAGTTAATGAATAAATAAATGTAATAGACTCGGATCAAGTGCGAATAATTTTTCTTTTTGAATAATATTTACATCCCGACTATTTTGTTAAAAGTATTATCTACAGGAGAACTGTTTTACAAAAAAATTATCTTTTGTATAATAGTTCTCTAACGGTTATAAATTAATTTTGAAAATTTCCTACAAAAATGGGAGATTTAAAAAATTTCCTATAAAAATATGAAATTCAAAAAGGAAGATTCTTCTCAATTG
This sequence comes from Stomorhina lunata, assembly GCA_933228675.1. Classification (NCBI taxonomy): domain Eukaryota; kingdom Metazoa; phylum Arthropoda; class Insecta; order Diptera; family Rhiniidae; genus Stomorhina; species Stomorhina lunata. The sequence goes on from OW121740.1 coordinate 127,833,618, forward strand.
ATTCCAATCTGTTACATTTATTTATTAATATAACAGAAATTTTAAAAATATTCCATTAAAATTATTTTTTTTTTATAAATTTCCTATAAAAACGGCATATATTTAAAATTTTCTACAAAAATTTGAAATATTAAAAATTTTCTATAAAAATTGAAAGTTTTAATAATATCTTAAACAACGAAAAATTTTAAAAATATATTAAAAAATTGCAAATTTGATAAAAAGTAAAAGTTTTAAAAATTTTCTAAGATATGGAAAATTTTTTTTTAAATATACCAAAATAATGAAAAATATCCTTTAAAAAATCGGAAAAAATAGGAATTTTAAAAATTTCCATTTATTTAAAATTTCCTACAAAAATTTGAAATAAAAAAAATTTTCTATAAAAATGGAAAATTTTAATAATATCTCAAAAAACGGAAAATTTTAAAAATTTATTAAAAAATTTAAAATTTGATAAATAGTAAAAGTTTTAAAATTTTTTTTTTTTAATTTACAAATTTAAAAAAAAGGAATTTTAAAAATTTCCGATTAAAATAGGAATTTTAACCATTTTCTATATATATAAAAATATTTTATAAAAATTGGGCATTTTTAAAATTTCCTATAAAAATATTGAAAATTTTCTATAAAAATTTAAAATTTTAAAAATTTGCTATAAAAATTTAACATTTTAAAAATTTCTTAAAAAATGGAAAACTTAAAAAAATTCCTAAGAAACTGAATATTTTCGAAATGTGATAAAAAAATGGAAACTTTCGAAAATTCCAAAAAAAAGAAAATTTTTAAAATTTTCAAAAAAATGGTATTTTTTTACAATTCCCAAAAAAATTGGAATTTGAAAAATTTCCAATAAATATAAGAATTTTAATAATTTTCTATAAAAATAGAAAATAAAATATATAAACATATTTTATAATGTTCTCTATAAAAAGATTAATACGCAAAAGTAGTAATTCTCTACAGAAGAAATGTTATACAAAAGTATTCTTTACAGAATAACTGTTATACAAAATTATTTTCTATAGCAGAACTGTTATACAAAAGTATTTTTTATAGGATAACTGTAATACAAAAGTTTTTATTATAGATGAACTGTTATACTAAAGTATTATTTACTCTGTAGTATAACTGTAATACAAAAATATAGCCTATAGATGAGCTATTATTCAAAAGTATTCTTTATATCAAAACTGTTATACAAAAGTTTTTCTATAGGAAAACTATTATATGAACGTATTCTGTATAGAAGAACTGTTATACAAAAGTATTCACCTTTGTATAACAGTTCTATTATAGGACAACTTAATAAAAGAATTAAAAATGGAAAATGGAAAATTTTAAAAATTTCCTACAAAAATGGTAAATTTCGATAATTTTCTATAAATGCGAGAAACTTTTAAAATTTCCTTAAAAATATAAAATGTTGAAAATTTTCTTTAAAAAAGGAAAATTTTAAAAATTTATTATAAAAATGAAAAATTTTGAAAATCTTAAAAAATTTAAATTTTAAAAATTTCCTAAGAAGTGGATAATTTAAAAAATTTAATATAAAATGTAAAATTTAAAAAATTTCCTAAAGAATGGAAAATTTAAAAAATTTCCTAAAGAATGGAAAATTTTGAAGATTTCCTAAAAAATTAAAAAAATTTGAAAATTTAAAAAAAAATTTTAAATTTTGAAAATTTCTTAAAAATTGGATAATTTTGAAAGTGAAAAGTTTTAAAAATTTCCTATAAAATAACAAATTTTGAAAATTTCCTTAACAATAGAAAATTTTTTTAAATGTCCTAAAAAATGGGTAATTTTGAAAATTTCCTTAAAAAAAACGAAAATTTTCAAAGAAATAGGAATTTTAAAATTTCCTATAAGAATAGGAAATAAACAAGTGAAAATATTCTATAAAAATGGAAAATTTTGTAAATATCCCAAAAAATGGATAATTTTGATAATATCATCAAAAATGGAAAATTTTGAAAGTTTCCTAACAAATGGAAAATATCTTAAAAATTTTTAAAATTTCCTGAAAAATGCATAATTTTAAAAAATTTATAAAAAATTAAACATTTTAAATATTTTCTGTTAAATAAAAAATTTTGAAAATTTCCTAAAAAATGGAAAATATTGCAAATTTTCTGAATAATGGAAGATTTCAAAAATTTCCTGATAAATGAAAAGTTTTACAAAATTTTCTAAAAATAGGAAACATTTTTTAAATATCCTAATAAATGGGAAATTTTGAAAAAAAATTGAATCTTAAAAATTTCCTAAAAAAATGGAAATTTTAAAAATTGTCTATAAAAATAGGAAATTAAAAAATCCTATAAAAATGAGAAATTTTTAAAATTTCCTATAAAAATAGGAAATTGTTAAATATTCCCAGCAAAACTTTGGTAACGGCAAGTACTCTGATAACTGGTTACCTTGTAACGACTACAACATACCATCCGAATAAATAATAAGTTATTACAGAAGTACTTATTTGTAATTAAGATGATAATTTAAACTGAATGGCCCCGGTTCAAATCCCACCAAGGGCAACAATTTTTTTTAGTTTTTTTTTTATTAAAAGATTTTTTTTAAATGATTTTTGAATTTTAAGAACTTAAATATTATCTTCTGTAAAAAAAATTTGTAAAACTAACTCACGTTAATGAAAAAATACCATCATGAGTCAATTTTGATTTTGTAGGGGATGCTGAATACCAAACACGATTCTAATTGGTCTTAACTTGGTAAGCCCAACTTATCTGGGTCAGCCTTCATCTCAACTGTGGACACACACCTCCTCATGGTATCACCCGGGGAGCTAGTTTAACACCCATTAATATTGTGAGTTAACATGTTCCGAGAGTTGTCCCATAAGATCGATAAAAATGGGTTAGGATTACGGGCTAGTAACCCTCTCTTGGAAAAAATACAATGAAGAGGATAAAATTAGAATTGAAATGTCCCACTACCTAATGTTAGAGGAGGATGTCCGAAACTTCGATAGAAAGACCAAGTAGAGGAACATTTTTCAAAGCTTGGCCTATAAAATTGGAGAATATTCGCACAAGATCGAAATCTATGGAATTCTAAAATATGCTCGGACTTTGACCTTAACAGGTTGTAACATTTAAGTAAGTAAGAGCCAATCTTATGTAAAAACTTATACAAAAAAGAAGATTTAAATTGTTTAAGTTTTAAAATAATTTTAAAAAAGTTTTAAAATAATTACAAAAAATCGTATAAAAATATTTTTCCAAAAATTACAACAAAGCAAAAAAAAAAAAAGCAGGGAAAAACAAAGTTATTTTCACATGATTTTGGATCTAAAAATAAAAATTGTTTATATTAATTATAAGCTGCTAAGTTTTCAACATATGAAGTAGCTCAGTGGAAGAGTCTCTGCCTAGCAGTCGGAGGGTCTGGGTTCGAGCCCCCATGGGATCACAAAAAAAAATTTGTATTTCGTTTAAAAATATATGTTTTTAATAAAACAACAACAAAAAAGTTGTTGCTGTTGTTGTTGTTGCTTTCAAATTGCTTACCCAAGTCATTACTTTTCTGCAATTGGTAAGTACTTGCCTCCAATGACATCCCCATGTTAATGTAATGACTTAAACAGCGAATGAGTAAGTAGTTCGTGTTCAATAGTTTAACTGTTTAACTCATTATTTGGTAATGCAAAGTTTTATTGGGTTCTTATATAAATAGGAAATCTACATATGTACATAAAAAATGTATACATATTAATGTCACCTGAGGAAACGGTGGGACCGATTTTTTCAAAATGAACCAAGGCTGGTTTCCGAAAATGTTAGTAGTAAAATTACCACGCCCACTTTTTTGATTTATCTTAAATCGGAAAACGGCAATGTTTAATGATTCTTAGGTAGAATGGCTATTGTTTGACGATGGTTTAATTATTAATTGAAGATTTTTGCAAATTTTCGATGGTTATTTTGCGATAGGTGTTTGATGATTGATTGACGAGTGTTTGACTATTTTAAATAATTGTTCAAAATTGACGATTGACTGGTGACAGTTTGATAGTTGTTTGATGGCTGTTTAACGATTGTTTGATGATTGTTTGACGATCGTATGGTGGTTGTTTTACGATTGCTTGACGGCTTTTTGATAATTTTAAGAGATTGTTCAAAAATTGTTTGGCGATTGTTTGACGATTGTTTGATGATTGCTTGATGATTGTTTGATGATTGATTTTCTATAAAAAATGAAATTGAGAACGAGAATTAATTTAACACTGAAAATTAATTTACTTTCAGAACTTATCAACTATAGTCTTTTCTTTTATGTTTTTGTATCCCTACTCATTAACCAATTGTTACTTTGTCCGTGTTGGAAGACCCTTTATTTATCTTATAAGCTTTACTGTCAAACAAGAAGATTCGTTTTTCCAAAACTCGAGACTTAAAAAAAAATTGTTGTCTATGGAGTTTTTTTTTTTCTTTTTTTTGATTAGGAGAAATTTGTGATAACAAATCCTATCTAGGTGGTACAATTTAACTCTTGGGGCGTTAGAAAATCTCACATAAATATTATCTCTGCAGGACATTATGTACTTTCAAAACATTATTTTTAAAAATTGCTCAATGTCTGTGTAGATTTTATTGTCATGAAACACTTGATCAATGTCATTTGCTCTTAAGTTTCTAAAACACAATTAAAGCATCTCTTGTAAGATTATCAGCTAAACTTTAGACCATATTTTCCCAGCCTTAAGATTGAATTTGACAAAAAAACAAAAAAGAATTCCGCAAAAATACCAACCACTTGCTACCAACCAGACATGGGGCAATAAATTTCAATTGAGTTTGAATCATCAAATTGTTACAATTGACATGTTGTGCTAGTTTAAGCCATTGTAATGTCTGGACATATTTTCTTTGAGTTTTTGTTCTTTGTCTTCTAGCGGAATTATGTTAAAAGGTACAAACTCTCTATAAAATCTGAACAAAGCAGTCAGTCCGTCTTGCGGTCTATGAAAACAGTAGTACTTTTATGTTTTTCTGTTTTTATTAGTTAAAATCGCCTGCATTAACATTGATATTATTAAAGCAAAAAAAAAAGATATTTTTTTTAACATCAATCTGATGGAATAAATAAAACAAAACTAATTTTTTTTAGATAAGTAAATTGCTTTAAGAATAACACCATTTCCCACAGAACAAAACCAATACGAAATTTTTATTTTTTTAAAATTTGGTAAATTTTTTTCTTTCCTCAATTCGGAACTAGTGCAATTCTGCCTAGAATTTGGTTACATGCTACAATGATTTTCTGTAGATTTCAATTTATTTTGAACCTAAATAAATGTCTACTACTCGGTATCTATAAAAGTGACTTTAACAATAAGTGCGTCCACTCTACATGAACATGAACATAAAGAACATGCCACTGTTACGTTTTGCTGTTCCATGTTCCATTAGACTGACTCTGTTAATAAATTAGTTTTTTTTTTTTCATTTCGTTCTTTTGACCAAATGAAGGCGGTAGCAATAGATGGTTAAACAGACACATCAACTGACACATGCTTGATACCAAAACTAGAGACAGAGAGAGTTAACCAAAATTCAACAAGAACTTTAAGATTCCAATATCTAAAAAAAGTACAAATAATGACCATTTAGATCATCATCGTGATCATTAACATGTTAAAGGAATTTACAATTGAAGGCGACGTCAATAGTTATTTTAGTGTTACTTTGGCTGTTGGTTTTATTTTCTAAGAACGTTGTACGAGTATTTCGTTTTTGAAAAAGAAATTTATTTCAGAATCTAAAGAAACTTGAGCTTTTTGTTTAGTGTTTTATTAAGGCTAGCGGTCATGGCCAAGTTGATTTGTGTCGTTTGATGTTGATTTAATAATGTTTTTTCTTAGATATGAATCGGAAAAAAATAGAAAACATGTAGATGAAGAACATAGAAAATAAGTACATTTGGCAGCACCTTCTCTAACTTCCAATGCAATCAAATGAACTCTATATCATTCATATATAAGTTTAAAGATTGAAGCGTTGGGCAAACAGTGGCACAACTATTCCAAACAAAAACGAAACCAGAAGAGAACCAATACAGAACCAGAACAGAACCAGAACAGAACCAGAACAGAACCAGAACAGAACCAGAACAGAACCAGAACAGAACCAGAACAGAACCAGAACAGAACCAGAACAGAACCAGAACAGAACCAGAACAGAACCCGAACTGAACCAGAACAGAACCAGAACAGAACCAGAACAGAACCAGAACAAAACCAGAACAGAACCAGAACAGAACCAGAACAGAACCAGAACAGAACCAGAACAGAACCAGAACAGAACCAGAACAGAACCAGAACAGAACCAGAACAGAACCAGAACAGAACCAGAACAGAACCAGAACAGAACCAGAACAGAACCAGAACAGAACCAGAACAGAACCAGAACAGAACCAGAACAGAACCAGAACAGAACCAGAATAGAACCAGAACAGAACCAGAACAGAACCAGAACAGAACCAGAACAGAACCAGAACAGAACCAGAACAGAACCAGAACAGAACCAGAACAGAACCAGAACAGAACCAGAACAGAACCAGAACAGAACCAGAACAGAACCAGAACAGAACCAGAACAGAACCAGAACAGAACCAGAACAGAACCAGAACAGAACCAGAACAGAACCAGAACAGAACCAGAACAGAACCAGAACAGAACCAGAACAGAACCAGAACAGAACCAGAACAGAACCAGAACAGAACCAGAACAGAACCAGAACAGAACCAGAACAGAACCAGAACAGAACCAGAACAGAACCAGAACAGAACCAGAACAGAACCAGAACAGAACCAGAACAGAACCAGAACAGAACCAGAACAGAACCAGAACAGAACCAGAACAGAACCAGAACAGAACCAGAACAGAACCAGAACAGAACCAGAACAGAACCAGAACAGAACCAGAACAGAACCAGAACAGAACCAGAACAGAACCAGAACAGAACCAGAACAGAACCAGAACAGAACCAGAACAGAACCAGAACAGAACCAGAACAGAACCAGAACAGAACCAGAACAGAACCAGAACAGAACCAGAACAGAACCAGAACAGAACCAGAACAGAACCAGAACAGAACCAGAACAGAACCAGAACAGAACCAGAACAGAACCAGAACAGAACCAGAACAGAACCAGAACAGAACCAGAACAGAACCAGAACAGAACCAGAACAGAACCAGAACAGAACCAGAACAGAACCAGAACAGAACCAGAACAGAACCAGAACAGAACCAGAACAGAACCAGAACAGAACCAGAACAGAACCAGAACAGAACCAGAACAGAACCAGAACAGAACCAGAACAGAACCAGAACAGAACCAGAACAGAACCAGAACAGAACCAGAACAGAACCAGAACAGAACCAGAACAGAACCAGAACAGAACCAGAACAGAACCAGAACAGAACCAGAACAGAACCAGAACAGAACCAGAACAGAACCAGAACAGAACCAGAACAGAACCAGAACAGAACCAGAACAGAACCAGAACAGAACCAGAACAGAACCAGAACAGAACCAGAACAGAACCAGAACAGAACCAGAACCAGAACAGAACCAGAATAGAACCAGAACAGAACCAGAACAGAACCAGAACAGAACCAGAACAGAACCAGAACAGAACCAGAACAGAACCAGAACAGAACCAGAACAGAACCAGAACAGAACCAGAACAGAACCAGAACAGAACCAGAACAGAACCAGAACAGAACCAGAACAGAACCAGAACAGAACCAGAACAGAACCAGAACAGAACCAGAACAGAACCAGAACAGAACCAGAACAGAACCAGAACAGAACCAGAACAGAACCAGAACAGAACCAGAACAGAACCAGAACAGAACCAGAACAGAACCAGAACAGAACCAGAACAGAACCAGAACAGAACCAGAACAGAACCAGAACAGAACCAGAACAGAACCAGAACAGAACCAGAACAGAACCAGAACAGAACCAGAACAGAACCAGAACAGAACCAGAACAGAACCAGAACAGAACCAGAACAGAACCAGAACAGAACCAGAACAGAACCAGAACAGAACCAGAACAGAACCAGAACAGAACCAGAACAGAACCAGAACAGAACCAGAACAGAACCAGAACAGAACCAGAACAGAACCAGAACAGAACCAGAACAGAACCAGAACAGAACCAGAACAGAACCAGAACAGAACCAGAACAGAACCAGAACAGAACCAGAACAGAACCAGAACAGAACCAGAACAGAACCAGAACAGAACCAGAACAGAACCAGAACAGAACCAGAACAGAACCAGAACAGAACCAGAACAGAACCAGAACAGAACCAGAACAGAACCAGAACAGAACCAGAACAGAACCAGAACAGAACCAGAACAGAACCAGAACAGAACCAGAACAGAACCAGAACAGAACCAGAACAGAACCAGAACAGAACCAGAACAGAACCAGAACAGAACCAGAACAGAACCAGAACAGAACCAGAACAGAACCAGAACAGAACCAGAACAGAACCAGAACAGAACCAGAACAGAACCAGAACAGAACCAGAACAGAACCAGAACAGAACCAGAACAGAACCAGAACAGAACCAGAACAGAACCAGAACAGAACCAGAACAGAACCAGAACAGAACCAGAACAGAACCAGAACAGAACCAGAACAGAACCAGAACAGAACCACAACAGAACCAGAACAGAACCAGAACAGAACCAGAACAGAACCAGAACAGAACCAGAACAGAACAGAACCAGAACAGAACCAGAACAGAACCAGAACAGAACCAGAACAGAACCAGAACAGAACCAGAATAGAACCAGAACAGAACCAGAACAGAACCAGAACAGAACCAGAACCAGAACAGAACCAGAACAGAACCAGAACAGAACCAGAACAGAACCAGAACAGAACCAGAACAGAACCAGAACAGAACCAGAACAGAACCAGAACAGAACCAGAACAGAACCAGAACAGAACCAGAACAGAACCAGAACCAGAACAGAACCAGAACAGAACCAGAACAGAACCAGAACAGAACCAGAACAGAACCAGAACAGAACCAGAACAGAACCAGAACAGAACCAGAACAGAACCAGAACAGAACCAGAACAGAACCAGAACAGAACCAGAACAGAACCAGAACAGAACCAGAACAGAACCAGAACAGAACCAGAACAGAACCAGAACAGAACCAGAACAGAACCAGAACAGAACCAGAACAGAACCAGAACAGAACCAGAACAGAACCAGAACAGAACCAGAACAGAACCAGAACAGAACCAGAACAGAACCAGAACAGAACCAGAACAGAACCAGAACAGAACCAGAACAGAACCAGAACAGAACCAGAACAGAACCAGAACAGAACCAGAACAGAACCAGAACAGAACCAGAACAGAACCAGAACAGAACCAGAACAGAACCAGAACAGAACCAGAACAGAACCAGAACAGAACCAGAACAGAACCAGAACAGAACCAGAACAGAACCAGAACAGAACCAGAACAGAACCAGAACAGAACCAGAACAGAACCAGAACAGAACCAGAACAGAACCAGAACAGAACCAGAACAGAACCAGAACAGAACCAGAACAGAACCAGAACAGAACCAGAACAGAACCAGAACAGAACCAGAACAGAACCAGAACCAGAACCAGAACCAGAACAGAACCAGAACAGAACCAGAACAGAACCAGAACAGAACCAGAACAGAACCAGAACAGAACCAGAACAGAACCAGAACAGAACCAGAACAGAACCAGAACAGAACCAGAACAGAACCAGAACAGAACCAGAACAGAACCAGAACAGAACCAGAACAGAACCAGAACAGAACCAGAACAGAACCAGAACAGAACCAGAACAGAACCAGAACAGAACCAGAACAGAACCAGAACAGAACCAGAACAGAACCAGAACAGAACCAGAACAGAACCAGAACAGAACCAGAACAGAACCAGAACAGAACCAGAACAGAACCAGAACAGAACCAGAACAGAACCAGAACAGAACCAGAACAGAACCAGAACAGAACCAGAACAGAACCAGAACAGAACCAGAACAGAACCAGAACAGAACCAGAACAGAACCAGAACAGAACCAGAACAGAACCAGAACAGAACCAGAACAGAACCAGAACAGAACCAGAACAGAACCAGAACAGAACCAGAACAGAACCAGAACAGAACCAGAACAGAACCAGAACAGAACCAGAACAGAACCAGAACCAGAACAGAACCAGAACAGAACCAGAACAGAACCAGAACAGAACCAGAATAGAACCAGAAAAGAACCAGAACAGAACCAGAACAGAACCAGAACAGAACCAGAACAGAACCAGAACAGAACCAGAACAGAACCAGAACAGAACCAGAACAGAACCAGAACAGAACCAGAACAGAACCAGAACAGAACCAGAACAGAACCAGAACAGAACCAGAGCAGAACCAGAACAGAACCAGAACAGAACCAGAACAGAACCAGAACAGAACCAGAACAGAACCAGAACAGAACCAGAACAGAACCAGAACAGAACCAGAACAGAACCAGAACAGAACCAGAACAGAACCAAAACAGAACCAGAGTAGATTTTCTTAAAATTCTGACGTGCTACAGCAAAACGCCTAGATACGTATTTCTTTATGTTAAGCCTATTTTCATATTCTGTTAACATTACTCATGTGTACTCAAAAAAATTTGATTTTGTAGTACTGTGTAATAGAACGAAAATGTATTTCAGTTGGTTTATGAAAAATGTGGTATATTTTTTTTGGTCTTTAAAGTTTTATAAGGAATATTTGAAAATTTTGAACAGTAGGAGACTTACTCAACATTCATAAACGAAATCTTTTAAATCGAATTTTCGACACAAAAGTCCTTTGATAATTTTACAATTCGTTTATGAATTAGAAGTTTAGAATTTTATGCAAATAACTTTTTTTGAAATATCAATGTTATTTAGATTATGTATATTAACACATTAAAAGATAACTCTTTTAAAGTATTAAATCTTTCTTTTCAAATTTTAGCGTAGACTTGAAATGTTATGTGTTGAAATAAAATCCTACGATCACCATAAATAAGTCATAGCACGCTTTTTTCTTTAAAAAAATCTGCAGAAATCTTAATTATTCTTTGTCGCCAAACTGATTTAATGCAAGAGGTTGTCTAACACTGCTTTTGCAAATAAATTGTATATGATCACTTATCTTTATAGTCCCGTCTAATGAAGCTCTAACCTCTATATATATTCTTTTATTCAAACAAAAAATCTTTTTGATATGCAGATTTCAATGCAAATACTATTTACTCGTATGTAAGTCAGCATAAGTCTAACACAAATATTCAGTCACATGTCGAATGCTAGATCATCATTATCAGAGGATTTGGTCGCAATTGTGGTCGTCATCATCATCGTCGTATTCGTTATTATAAACATTGTTTTATTTCCAAGATCTATTGTAGCCGTCAATTCATTAAAAGTTGGTTACAAAAAAAAAAAAAAAACAAATATTTTCTTCTTTTCTGGTTGTCATTTTACAAGTACAACATATTTTCGCTTCTATTCTTATCTAAAACTTAGTGACCTACTGAACTGGTCTATGCTTGGATTTGTTTCGTCTTTTTTTTCATAGATTTTTTGCTCCAGTGACGAGTAAAGCAACTTGTTGTTATTGATGCTATTGTCGGTTTTTGTTTTAGATGGTCAAGAGACAAAAACGAGCGCTTTAAATAAAAACTGTTGCTTTTATGTTTTTGTTTGGAGTCGGCCTGAAGATGACAATATTTTGATGAGATCGGTAGCCTTTTTTAGTTTGTTTTTTAACTAAAACAAAAGCCCTGTTGTAAATGGTATCTGCAAGAAGAAATTTAACAACATATCTCAAGATTGTTTCATCAATGTCTCAACATTGAAATGGACATTTTAGTTTAGATCTCTTTATATCTATGTTACCTAGTTTTTCGATTGATTCAAGAACATTCACAACAAAAATGTTTGCAGAGAAAAAAAAACTTAGTGTAAAATAAGTACACACAAAATATCGGGTTATCCATTTTGCGGATTCAAAAGTGAACATAAATAAAACACATATGAAATATTTGTTTTTTCATGATATATCTTTTTTATTATCAAGTTTGAATGTTGACATTATGTGTGAAGCACTACATCATTTAAACGACCACCATCCGAAATGTTGCATGAAAATATATTCGGCGGTACTTCGGCCATAACTTGACGAATTTTGGTTTTCAAGTGCTCAAGAGTAAAAGGCTTATCTGCATAAACAAGGTCTTTCGCGTAGCCTCACAAAAACAAGAATAGAGTTAGAACCAAAACGTAATCAGAACCAAAACCAGAAAAGGAAAGGAACAGAACCAGAAGAGAACCAGAGCAGAACCAGAATAGAACCAGAACAGAACCCGAATAGAACCAGAACAGAACCGGAACAGAACCAGACAGAACCAGAACAGAAGCAGAATAGAACCAGAACAGAACCAGAACCAGAACAGAACCAGAACAGAACCAGAACCAGAACAGAACCAGAACAGAACCAGAACAGAACCAGAACAGAACCAGAACAGAACCAGAACAGAACCAGAACAGAACCAGAACAGAACCAGAACAGAACCAGAACAGAACCAGAACAGAACCAGAACAGAACCAGAACAGAACCAGAACAGAACCAGAACAGAACCAGAACAGAACCAGAACAGAACCAGAACAGAACCAGAACAGAACCAGAACAGAACCAGAACAGAACCAGAACAGAACCAGAACAGAACCAGAACAGAACCAGAACAGAACCAGAACAGAACCAGAACAGAACCAGAACAGAACCAGAACAGAACCAGAACAGAACCAGAACAGAACCAGAACAGAACCAGAACAGAACCAGAACAGAACCAGAACAGAACCAGAACAGAACCAGAACAGAACCAGAACAGAACCAGAACAGAACCAGAAAAGAACCAGAACAGAACCAGAACAGAACCAGAACAGAACCAGAACAGAACCAGAACAGAACCAAAACAGAAATATATCTATTTCATTAAGCCTTCGCTTTTGGTGTATTATTATTTTCACATACCTTCAAAATTCATAAATTCTCTAAGTGTACGAGGAAAATTGAAGCGCTACTCTGCTCTCTATGGCATAAGAATATTTGGTTAGAAAAAACCGCTGCAGCATTTGTCTTTCTTATTTTGCTTATGAGCGACTGCGTGGGAAAACGTGACGAACGCAACCAAACATGTCGTTTACTTATTGTCTTTGGGCTGGAACTAGCCGCCTTTCTTTTGCAGCAGCCGTTTTTGACTTTTCGGTTTATTGTTCTGGCAGTTGTGTTCAGTTTTTTTTTTTTTTGGTTCTACTCCTACAAATAATGGAAAATTTGCATTTTATAATGCGGTAAATTTTTTTGTTGTCTTATTTGCTACATTTCTGTATGGCAATAGCAATTGTTGCTCAAAGACATTTATCCACCATATGCCATCATCATTTTCCATGTCGAAAGATGAAGATGATGTGGATGGAGACAAAACAAAACAAAAAAAAAGTAACTGAAATGCACCTGAAGAAGACTGATTGCCTTAGAAGATCTGAGATGACAGCACAAGTGCTGCGGCAGTATTACATTTTTAGAATTTATAGAGATAAAATATAAAAAACTAAAACAAAATCAGCAACATCTATTGCCATAGCTGTAGCTGGCTCTTGTTGTGTTGCCTTGAGTTTTGTCTGAAAATCTTTGTCTGAATGGTCGGTCTGTGTGTGAATATTTTATTCTATATACAATTTTGATCTTTTGAATTTTCGTTTCAAATTTAACATCTTAGCTGTAGAGAACGTGCCACTGTTAGATCTCGTCTACTTTTGCATATCAAAACTGAACTGTGCTTTTTGAGCTTAATGCCTTGGCGTTGCGGTTTATTTGATTAGTTTTACGTTTTTTTTTTGTTATTGTTGGATTTAGAACATTTGTTTACCATCATCTTTTGTTCTTGGAGTAAATGCGCTTTTATTCTGTAGTTATTTTTATTGGTGGGGCAACAGGTACGTCGTGTATCTGTTCTACATGTGAGTGGGTTTTAATTTTTTTCGTGTTGCTTAAAGTTTTCAGCCATAAATCTTGTAATCTGTTTGTGCAGCAGGTAAAGTGCAACCAAAACTTCAGTTGGAAGTGTGAATGAGACTAAAATTTAATTTGATACCCTAATATACGCTATAGTGAGGCAGTTAAGCTGTTTTAAAATGTTGGCATTGATTTAGAGATTACTGAAGATTTAGTGCAGCCGTTTAAGTTTAAGTATTTGGAACATTTTATGGCTGATTCTGCAATGGAATTATTTACTGAGTTTTTTGTATTTAAGAAATAAAAGCAGGCGACAATGATAGAATAGTCTGATGAGAAATAAACCAATTTTAGTACATCCCACTTAAAATTTTCGATACAAAATTTTATTTTTATATAAAATTTATCTTTACAAAATTTGTTTTTAAAGATTTTCATTAGAAATAGCATTTAAAGCAGTCGTTGTTTCCTACTAAAGCCCTTTCATTAACTAACACTAGTTTACAAAATTAAAGTTTTTGTGATGCATTTGATTACTTATAAAGGTTTTTTTTGTACATTAAGATCTTTTGATTATAAAATTGGTCGAAACTCAATTTTCTTTTGATTTAAAAAAATGTATATAAAATTTTCTATTTTAATTTTTTGATTTATTTATTTTATTTATTTGAAGCATTTCCTATTTTTGAAAAATTTCCTATAGAAAGACAAGATTTTAAAAAAAAATTTCCTTTAAAACAAAGAAATTTTTGAAAAAGTTCCTATAAGATTAAGATATTTTTGAAAAATTTCTTATAAAAAAATAAAATTTTTGAAAAAAAAAATTTTCTATAAAAATAAGAAATTTTTAAAAAATTTTCTATAAAGATAAATTTTTAAAAAATTTCCTTTAAGAATAAGAAAGTTTTGGAAAAATTTCCTATAAAAAAATAAAATTTTTTTTAAGAATTTCCTATAAAAATAATAAATTTTTGAAAAATTTCTTATAAAAATAAGAAATTTTTGAAAAATTTCCTATAAAAATAGGAAATTTTTGAAAAATTTCCTATAAAAATAGGAAATTTTTGAAAAATTTCCTATAAAAATAGGAAATTTTTGAAAAATTTCCTATAAAAATAGGAAATTTTTGAAAAATTTCCTATAAAAATAGGAAATTTTTGAAAAATTTCCTATAAAAATAGGAAATTTTTGAAAAATTTCCTATAAAAATAGGAAATTTTTGAAAAATTTCCTATAAAAATAGGAAATTTTTGAAAAATTTCCTATAAAAATAGGAAATTTTTGAAAAATTTCCTATAAAAATAGGAAATTTTTGAAAAATTTCCTATAAAAATAGGAAATTTTTGAAAAATTTCCTATAAAAATAGGAAATTTTTGAAAAATTTCCTATAAAAATAGGAAATTTTTGAAAAATTTCCTATAAAAATAGGAAATTTTTGAAAAATTTCCTATAAAAATAGGAAATTTTTGAAAAATTTCCTATAAAAATAGGAAATTTTTGAAAAATTTCCTATAAAAATAGGAAATTTTTGAAAAATTTCCTATAAAAATAGGAAATTTTTGAAAAATTTCCTATAAAAATAGGAAATTTTTGAAAAATTTCCTATAAAAATAGGAAATTTTTGAAAAATTTCCTATACAAATAAGAAATTTTTGAAAAATTTCCTTCAAAAGTAAGAAAATTTTGAAAAATTTCCTATAAAAATAAGAAATTTTTGAAAAAATTCCTATAAAAATAAGAAACTTTTGCAAAGATTCCTATCAATTAAGAAATTTTCAAAAAATTTCCTATAAAAATAAGAAATTTTTCAAAAATTTCCTATAAAAATAAGAAATTTTTGAAAAATTTCCTTTAAAAATAAGAAATTTTGAAAAATTTTCTATAAAAATAAGAAACTTTTGAAAAATTTCCCATAAAAATAAAAAAAATTTGGAAAATTTCCTATAAAAAGAAGAAATTTTTGAAAAATTTTCTATAAAAATAATAAATTTTTGAAAAATTTCCTATAAAAATAATAAAGTTTTGAAAAATTTCGTACAAAAATAAGAAATTTTTGAAAAACTTCTTATAAAAATAAGAAATTTTTGAAAAATTTCCTATAAAAATAAGAAATTTTTGAAAAGTTTTCTATAAAAATAAGAAATTTTTGAAAAATTTCCTATAAAAGAAAAAATTTTTGAAAAATTTCCTATAAAAATAAGAAATTTTTGAAAAATTTCCTATAAAAATAAGAATTTTTTGAAAAATTTACTATAAAAATATTAAATTTTTTGAAAATTTATTGTTAAAATTTCTATTAGGAAAAAATTCATATTTCATATTTTTTTAAGGATTTGTTAATCAGTGAAAATAATGGTTTTATTTGTTCCCGAACTTCATCTCCTTCCGATTTACTTTCGCGGCTAAAAATGCGATTTTTGGGCACAATTTAATATTTCACAAAACGGCTAAATATATATATTTATTTAAAGTTTTCTACTTTTTACATCTTATTTTTCGTCGAAATAATGCTGTGGCTAACTGCTAGAGTGTCCCAAAAATAAAAAAAATACAATTTCAAAATCATAAAATTTGCCCCACTATAGACAGTGTTATTACTTTATGAATAAGACAGATATGTGTTCGTAAATATTGTATGTAATAAATATAATTTTGTAAAAAATATATACTGTGACGGACGCTACACACTTTCCTATATATATTATTCTGTAAAATGCTATATAAACATCTATATATTTTTAGCCTAATGTAAAGCATACTATAAGTTTTCTTTATAAACCAAGTTCGACTATAGAAAAAAAAATTGCACTAGTCAAATTAAAAAACCTTTATTTCTGTGACGGACGCTACACACTGTAAGCCATTTTTTACTTGATGTTATTTATATCACTCCAATTACTTTTGATGACGTCTTTTACATCGATTGTATAAAATTAAGCATACTTTGAGCCCCTTTTGAAACATGATACCTAAATGGATGTTTTTGCGATATTTATGAACTTTTAAGAAACCTGTTATTTTAAAAAATGTATAAAAATTCGAGATGGGTGCAAATAAAGACCTGCCATTCACGAAGAGAGCAATCAAAAATTGTATCCATTATATATTATAAATAATCAATATATGGTAAATTTTTCCATAAACAAAAATACGCGATTTTGGCAGTTTTAAAATTTTGTCCTTGGTTTAAGGTTTTTTGGATTTGCCCATATGTAGACTTTAAAAGCTTAAATATAAATTTGACCGTTGTTTAGTGTAATTTAAGCACAAACCCTAAATTTTTCCCATTTTGATTCTTATCATTCTCACTCAACTTGTCAGTATGATAATCAGGTTTCAGTCTGCTCATTATTTCTTTTTATTTAAAATTATACAACTTATTATTTTGCACTTTAATTTTATTTTCGCTATTTCTTTCATATAAAAAATATAATTAATTTAAGCTTAAACTCTACAGCGGAAGTTAAAGCAACGAGTCAAAGCTTCAAAGAGCACGAGTATGCAAAATCTGTTTCCTAGCAGAATTCAAAATTAAAGTTCTTTGCGATGAAGTTCGCGTTCTGTTGTGCTACATAAAACTCCGTTTTTATTTAGTATTCAGTTAGTGTCTGCATATGATGTTTTAGACGTTTTCACAGATAACCATGTATTTAAATATGTACTTGGAAGTTTAAAATTTACATATTTTATATTTGCTCCCGATTGTCGGAAATTCATGTTATGACTTTCTGTCATAAAGGATACTACATCTTCCTAAGCTTTAAGCATGACCACACACATTTAAGTGTTTTTGAATCTAACGGACTGAAAGTTTTAAAATATATCTAAAACCAATCAATAAAAGCATACAAATTAATTAATACAATAAATTTTTATTTGTAAGGGTATTATAATTTAATAACTAAGGTATTATAATTTTGTGCTGTTATTTGTAAGGCTTAGAATTTTGTTAACAATCGGGCAACGTTTTATTGCTGTAGTAACGTCATTAATACTTCTTAACCTTTCAACCTGTAAATAGAAGCGCTGCAGCTTTTTTAGTTAGCGAGATGATCAAAATAACATGACAACTCAAAGAAAGCTCATATGTTAACACATGTATAGCATACATTGTATACTTGATTAATGTCCCATCATTACCATTTTAATAGACTATAGGTTTACTTGATTCAACATTATTTTTGATAAGGGGTTTTAGCCAAACTTCATAATTTGTCTGTTTTGTAATATATAAGGCAGTATATTATAATATCTGATATAAATTTATTACTTTTATCTTACATAGTTTCATGTTAGTATGTTCAAAAACAAATTATAACAATTATTTCTGCTACTATTGGAATTTCATGTAGATAAACTAACCATACCCATTTTCATTTATTTAGTTTAATTAAATTACGAGGACAGATTTAAAATTATTTCAATAAAAAATTTTAAAACTTTCTTATAAAGATAAGGAATTTTTAAAGAATTTTTGAAAAATTTCTTATAAAAATAAGAAATTTTTAAAACTTCTTATAAAAATAAGAAATTTTTTAAAAATTTCCTATAAAAATAAAAACATTTTTAAACATTTTTTATAAAAACAAGAAATTTTTGAAAAATTTCCTATAAAAATAAGAAATTTTTGAAAAATTTCCTATAAAAATAAGAAATTTTTGAAAAATTTCCTACAAAAATAAGAAATTTTTGAAAAATTTCCTATAAAAATAAGAAATTTTTGAAAAATTTCCTATAAAAATAAGAAATTTTTGAAAAATTTCCTATAAAAATAAGAAATTTTTGAAAAATTTCCTATAAAAATAAGAAATTTTTGAAAAATTTCCTATAAAAATAAGAAATTTTTGAAAAATTTCCTATAAAAATAAGAAATTTTTAAAAACTTTCCTATAAAAATAATAAAATTATGAAAATTTTCTTAAAAAATAAGAGATTTTTTGAAAAATTTCTTACAAAAATTAAAAATTATGAAAATGTTTTTATGAAAATTTGAAATTTTAGAAAAATTTCTTATAGAAATATATTATTTTTGAAAAATTTCTTATAAAAATAAGAAAGTTTTGAAAATTTTCTTATAAAAATAAGAAATTTTTGAAAAATTTCCTATAAAAATAAGAATTTTTTTAAAAAGTTTTCAATAAACTAAGAAATTTTTGTAAAATTTTATATAAAAACACGAAAAAAATTTGCTATAAAAATAAGACGTTTTGGAAAAATTTTCCTTAAATAATAAGAAATTTTTGAAAAATTTCCTATTAAAATTAGAATTTTTTGAAAAATTCCTAAAAAAACTAAGAAATTTTTGAAAAATTTTTAAAAAGTTTTCAATAAACTAAGAAAATTTTTCTATAAAAACCAAGAATTTTACAAAAAAAAATCCCATAAAAGTTTTCAGAAAAATATAAGGAATTTTTGAAAAAATTCTTACAAAAATAAATTTTCTTTTTACCAAAACAAGAATTTTTGAAATTTCCTATAAAAATAAGAAATTAAAAAAAATTCTACCAAATCACGAAATTTTTAAAAATTTCCTATATAAATAAGAAGTTTTTTAAAAAATTCCTATACAAATTTTTAAAAAATTTCCTATAAATTAAGAAATTTTTGAAAAATTTCCTATAAAAATAAGAAATTTTTGAAAAATTTCCTATAAAAATAAGAAATTTTTGAAAAATTTCCTATAAAAATAAGAAATTTTTGAAAAATTTCCTATAAAAATAAGAAATTTTTGAAAAATTTCCTATAAAAATAAGAAATTTTTGAAAAATTTCCTATAAAAATAAGAAATTTTTGAAAAATTTCCTATAAAAATAAGAAATTTTTGAAAAATTTCCTATAAAAATAAGAAATTTTTGAAAAATTTCCTATAAAAATAAGAAATTTTTAAAAAATTTCCTGTAAAAATGAGAAATTTTTGAAAAATTTCCTATAAAAATAAGAAATTTTTAAAAACTTTCCTATAAAAATAATAAAATTATGAAAATTTTCTTAAAAAATAAGAGATTTTTTGAAAAATTTCTTACAAAAATTAAAAATTATGAAAATGTTTTTATGAAAATTAGAAATTTTAGAAAAATATTATTATAGAAATATATTATTTTTGAAAAATTTCTTATAATAATAAGAAATTTTTGAAAAATGTCCAATAAAAATAAGAAATTTTTGAAAAAATTTCCTATTAAAATTAGAGTTTTTTGAAAAATTTTCTATAAAACTAAGAAATTTTTGAAAAATTTCCTATAAAAATAAGAATTTTTTTAAAAAGTTTTCAATAAACTAAGAAATTTTTGTAAAATTTTATATAAAAACACGAATTTTTGAAAAAAATTTGCTATAAAAATAAGACGTTTTGGAAAAATTTTCCTTAAATAATAAGAAATTTTTGAAAAATTTCCTATTAAAATTAGAATTTTTTGAAAAATTCCTAAAAAACTAAGAAATTTTTGAAAAATTTTTAAAAAGTTTTCAATAAACTAAGAAATTTTGGGAAAATTTTCTATAAAAAACAAGAATTAAAAAAAAAAATTCCCATAAAAATAAGAAATTTTCAGAAAAATATAAGGAATTTTTGAAAAAATTCTTACAAAAATAAATTTTCTTTTTACCAAAACAAGAATTTTTGAAATTTCCTATAAAAATAAGAAATTAAAAAAAATTCTACTAAATTACTAAATTTTTGAAAAATTTCCTATATAAATAAGAAGTTTTTTAAAAAATTTCCTATAAAAAGAAGAAATTTTTGGAAAATTTCCAATAAAAATAAAAAAATTTTGAAAAATTTCCTTTAAAAATAAGAAATTTATAAAAAATTTCCTATAAAAATATAAATTTTTTGAAAAATTTCCTATAAAAATAAGAAATTTTTGAAAAATCTCCAATATTATTAAGAAATTTTTGAAAAAATTTCTTTAAAAATAAAAAAATGGAAAATTTACTATAAAAAAATAAATTTTTGAAAAATTTCCTATAAAAATAAGAAATTTTGGAAAAATTTTCCTAAAATAATAAGAAATTTTTGAAAATGTTCCTATTAAAATTAGAATTTGTTTAAAAATTTCTTATAAAAATAAAAAATTTTTGAAAAATTTCCTATATAAATAAGGACTTTTTTAAAAAACTTCTATACAAATTTTTAAAAAATTTCCTTAAAATTAAGAAATCTTTGAAAAATTTCCTATAGATATCAGAAATTTTTTAAAAAATTTCTTATATAAACAAGAAATTTTTGAAAAATTGCCTATATAAATAAGAAATTTTTTAAAAAATTCCTATACAAATTTTTAAAAAATTTCCTATAAATTAAGAAATATTTGAAAAATTTCCTATAAATATCAGAAATTTTTTAAAAAAAATTTCTTTAAAAATAAGAATTTTTTAAAAAATTTCTTTAAATATAAGAATTTTCTCAAAAATTTCTTGTAAAAATAAGAAATTTTTAAGAAATTTCATGTAAAAATAAGAAATTTTTAAAAAATTCCTTTAAAATCAAAAAAATTGTTAAAAATTTCTTATAAAAATAAGAAATTTTTGAAAAATTTCCTATCAAAATAAGAAATTTTTCTAAAATTTCCTAAAAATATAAGAAATTTTTGAAAAATTTCGTAAAAAATAAGAAATTTTTGAAAAATTTCCTAAACAATTAGAAATTTTTGAAAAATTTAATATAAAAATAAGAAATTTTTGTAAATTTCCTATTCAAATAACAAAATTTTGAAAATTTTCCTATAAAAATAAGAAATTTTTGAAAAAATTCCCATAAAAATTATAAATTTTTGAAAACTTTTCCATTAAAATAAGAAATTTTTGAAAAATTTCCTATAAAAATAAGAAATTTTTGAAAAATTTCCAAAAAATTTGAAATTTTTGAAAAATTTCCTATAAAAATATAAGTTTTTTGAAAAATTTCCTATAAAAATAAGAAATTTTTGAAAAATCTCCAATATATGTAAGAAATTTTTGAAAAAAATTTCTTTAAAAATAAAAAAATTTTGGAAAATTTTTTATAAAAAAAAATAAAATTTTGAAAAAGTCCTATAAAAATAAGTAATTTTTTGAAAAATTTGCTATAAAAATATGAAATTAAAAAAAAATTATAAAAATAAGAAATTAAAAAAAAAAAATTATAAAAATAAATTTTTGAAAAATTTTCTATAAAATCAAAGATTTTTGAAAATTTCCTATAAAAATAAGAAGTTTTTAAATTTTCTTTAAAAATGGGAAAATTTTGAAAAATTTCTATAAAAATAAAAAAATTTTGAAATTTTTTTTTTGAAAAATTTCCTATATAATTAAGAAATTTTTGAAAAATTTCCTATAAGAAATAAAAATTTTTGAAAAATTTTCTATAAAAACAGGAACTTTTTGAAAAATTTTCTATCAAAATAAGTAATTTTTGAAAATATTCCTATAAAAATAAGAAATTTTTGAAAAATTTTCTTTAAAAATCAAAAATGTTTGAAAAATTTCCTATAAACAAGAAATTTTTGAAAAATTGTTTATAAAAATATTCTTGCATTTTTGATGACTTATATTTTTAGCCTCGTTACGAAAAAGAAAATATTTCTAATCAATATTTTTAAAAAGATACGCTTTGATCTTTCTTCATATTCATACATATATTAGATGTAATGAAAATTCCTTGAACTGATCTACATTAAATTGAAGGTAACTTCCTGGGTTATAAGAAATGCGTTATAAGGGTCAATTTATAGACATTTATTTATATATAACGAAAATTTATAAAAAGAAAATAAAAGAGAAGAAACTAATAAAAAATAATGGAAACTCTAACGTATGTAGCAAAAAGACTTTGATGGCATAAATAGAAAAGAACTTAATATGTAATAAATTGAAAAACTCACGTCACATGTTGATGATGTTACTACATACATACAAGTAATAAAAGCAGTTAATTTTTCAATATTTTGTAATTTGCGATAAACTTCAATTTGTTGGCAACTATTAGAGAATTATTTAGATTTTTAAGTTGGAATTTAGTCAAACAAATCAATTTGTATTTCATTTTCAATGTTTACAGTCTGCAGCAAAATTAAAGCAGGTTTGATCACTTTTAAACTGAGGTATCTTCCAATATCTCAGTATATAAGTGATCAAACCTGAATTTGACTCCTTTGCAGATTAATAATTATTTGAATGTGATTTTTATATCCATACATTGGAAAAAAAGAAGTAAGTCCATCATTATATTACTAACATTCATCGTTTGACTCTGTTCTGTGCACTCTAGTTACTTAATGGCGTTGAATTACCAAATGATATTGTTAGAAAAATTGTTGATTTGATGGATGAATTTCAGTTAGAGATTTCAATTTAAAATTTTTATCTTTTTTGATCGCCTTTATAAACTGATTGCCAGTCATCTGAATGATCTTTGGCAGATGATCATCATCAACAGAATTTACAATGCAACAATTTGCCTTAAATTGTTTTCTTTTTATGATTTGTTACTTGTTTTCTTCTTATTTCGCATATTTTTCTTTTTGTTATAGCTAAAACTTAATTTAAGCTATAATTTTGAAATTTACTGTTAGTTATTTAATCTTTTGGGTGTATATTTTTGCTGTTTAACTCCAACAAAATATTTTATACATTTTCATCTGCCAGCAGAGAAGTCAGTTTTTAGAATGAGAATGTGAATAGTCGAGAACCGACCACTAAAATTAAAATAAAGAAAGAATGATTTAAAAGGGTTTCACTGACGGAGATTACAGAAATAAAACTGTATTTTTCTATTAAAATAGTTTCCATACATTGTGTATGTACAAATGGATCTAATGGTTAAAATGCTTTCATAGCCACTGAGTGAGCATTTGAATGATTGCGTTAAGAATTTCAATTGTAAGCTTCTATGGTCCCCTACAATCTAATACAAAGTTTATGAATTTTCAATGTAATTGTAACATTTATATAAAAAATTGTTGAAATAATTGAAAAATGTTTATAAAAAATGTTCGAAATAATCAAAAAATTTCTATAGAAAATGCTCGAAATAATCGAAACTTCTATAGAAAATTTTCGATAAAATCGAAAAATTTCATTTAAAAATTTTCTATGAAATCGAAAAATTTCTTTTAAAAATTTTCGATGAAATCGTAAAATTTCTATAGAAGATTTTTGTTGAAATCGAAAAATTTCAATAGAAAATTTTCGATAAAATCGAAAAATAAAAATATTTTCGATATAATCGAAAAATTTCTATAGAAAATTTTCAAAATAATTGAAGAATTTCTATAGAAAATTTTCGATATAATCGAAGAATTTTTATAGAAAGTTTTCTATAAAAAATTTTTGATATAATCGAAAAATTCCTATAGACAATTTTCAGAACAATCGAAGAACTTCTATAGAAAATTTTCGATTTAATCGAAACATTTCTATAAAAAAATTTTCGATATATGAAAAAATTTATTTTTAAAAAATCTCTCATTTTGATAGGAAATGTTTCCAAAAAGGGAGTTTTTCAAAAATTTGTTATTCTTATGGGAAATTTTTCAAAAACTTCTTATTTTTATGGGAAATTTTTCAAAAATTTCTTATTTTTATGGGAAATTTTTCAAAAATTTCTAATTTTTATACAAAATTTTTTTAAAAATTTCTTATTTTTATAGGAAATTTTTTAAAAATGTATCAAAAATTTCTTATATTTATAGGAAATTTTCAAAAATTTCTTTTTTTTTCAGAAAAGATTTAAAAAATTTTTTTATTGTTATAGAATATTTTAAAAAATTTGTTATTTTTATATAAAATGTTTTAAAATTTCTTATTTTTACGAGATGTTTATTTTTTTTTTTTTATAAAGTAAAATTTTGAAAAATTTTTTTATAGAAAATTTTTCAAAAATTTCTGATTTTTATAGGAAATTTTTCAAAAATTTCTTACTTTTATAGAAAAATTTTTCAAAAATTTTTTATTTTTGTAGGAAAATTTTCAAAAATTTTTTATTTTTGTAGGAAGTTATTTTTTTTTTATAGGAATTTTTTCAAAATTTGTTTATTTTTATAGAAAATTTTTCAAAAATTTATTATTTTTATAGGAAATTTTTCAAAAATGTTTAGTTTTATAGGAAATTTTTCAAAAATTTCATATTTTTGTAGAAAAATTTTCAAAAATTTCTTATTTTAATACGAAAATCGATAATATCGAAAAATTTTTCGATATAATCGAAAATTTTCTATAAAAAAGTTTCGATATAATCGAAAAAAAAATTTCTATAGAAAATTTTCGATATAATCGAAAAATTTCTATAAAAAATTTTCGATATAATCGAAAAATTTCTATAGAAAATTTTCGATATAATCGAAAAAATTTCTATAGAAAATTTTCGATATAATCGAAAAATTTTCGATATAATCGAAAAAATTCTATAGAAAATTTTCGATATAATCAAAAAATTTTTATAGAAAATTTTCGATATAATCGAAAAATTTCTATAGAAAATTTTCGATATAATCGATAAATTTCTATAGAAAATTTTCGAAATAATCGAAAAATTTCTATAGAAAATTTTCGATATAATCGAAAAATTTCGATATAATCGAAAAATTTCTATAGAAAATTTTCGATATAATCAAAAAATTTCTATAGAAAATTTTCGATATAATCGAAAAATTTCTATAGAAAATTTTCGATATAATCGAAAAATTTCTATAGAAAATTTTCGATATAATCGAAAAATTTCTATAGAAAATTTTCGCTATAATCAAAAAATTTCTATAGAAAATTTTCGATATAATCGAAAAATTTCTATAGAAAATTTTCGATATAATCGAAAAATTTCTATAGAAAATTTTCGATATAATCGAAAAATTTCTATAGAAAATTTTCAATATAATCGAAAAATTTCTATAGAAAATTTTCGATATAATCGAAAAATTTCTATAGAAAATTTTCGATATAATCGAAAAATTTCTATAGAAAATTTTCGATATAATCGAAAAATTTCTACATATAATCGAAAAATTTCTATAGAAAATTTTCGATATAATCGAAAAGTTTCTATAGAAAATTTTCGATATAATCGAAAAATTTCTATAGAAAATTTTCGATATAATCGAAAAATTTCTATAGAAAATTTTCGATATAATCGAAAAATTTCTATAGAAAATTTTCGATATAATCGAAAAATTTCTATAGAAAATTTTCGATATAATCGAAAAATTTCTATAGAAAATTTTCGATATAATCGAAAAATTTCTATAGAAAATTTTTGATATAATCGAAAAATTTCTATAGAAAATTTTCGATATAATCGAAAAATTTCTATAGAAAATTTTCGATATAATCGAAAAATTTCTATAGAAAATTTTCGATATAATCGAAAAATTTCTATAGAAAGTTTTCGATATAATCGAAAAATTTCTATAGAAAATTTTCGATATAATCGAAAAATTTCTATAGAAAATTTTCGATGTAATCGAAAAATTTCTATAGAAAATTTTCGATATAATCGGAAAATTTCTATAGAAAATTTTCGATATAATCGAAAAATTTCTATAGAAAATTTTCTATAGAAAATTTTCGATATAATCGAAAAATTTCTATAGAAAATTTTCGATATAATCGAAAAATTTCTATAGAAAATTTTCGATATAATCGAAAAATTTCTATAGAAAATTTTCGATATAATCGAAAAATTTCTATAGAAAATTTTTATAAAAATTTCTTAGTTTTTTTTTGAGGAAAATTTTCAAAAAAATTTTTTTTTGCAGGAAATTTTTCAAAGAATTTCTATTTGTATAGGAAATTTTTCTAAAATTTCTTATTTTTATAGGAAAATTTTCTAAAATTTCTTATTTTTTTTTTTAGAAAATTTTTCAAAAATTTCTTATTTTTGTAGAAATTTCTTTTAAAAATTTCTTATTTTTATAGGAATGTTTTCATGTCTTATTTTTATGAAAATTTTTCAAAAATGTCTTATTTTTATAGGAAATTTAAAAAAATGCTTTTTTTAGTAGGAAATTTTTAACAAATTTTTTCTTTTTATACAAAATTTGTCAAAAATTTCTTATTTTTTAGGATTTTTTTAATTTCTTATTTTTAAATAAAGGTTTTTAAAAATGTCATATTTTTTGTATTACTTAAAGATTAATTTATGACTTTCTTTTCTTAAACAGGTGCTGAGGGTATCAACAATTCGACTTAGCTAAAGAAAACCTTCTAGCTTCTACTGTTACCATTTGTATTGTTGTAAAATAGTGCAAATCTTCTTTATGTTACCATTAATAAATGTTTTAAAGTAATTTCTTAACATTATAAAAACCAACCTGCTTCTGATTTAAATTTTTTCATTCAAGTTCTTCCTAACAAATCAACACTAAAGTTCTTAGTCTCTATTTAAATTGTATTACCAGACTGTGGCATGCGGTCAAATCGCGCTTCATACAAGGTTGCACCTGTGCCTTTGGTAGATCTTTGGTGCATTTTATCGTTTTTCATCATCGTCAGCAGCAGCAGCAGCACAACTTTGCCATTGTCTTTTGCTTATACACTTTCAAGATTAAGGTGAAACGGTGAGAAAATTAGCAATAAGACAAATATCAAGTGATTCAATTTAAACAAATTTTATACTATGAAGATTTTGTTTAATAAGATTTTAAGTTTGTTTTAGGAAGTTGGTGAAAATATTACCGAAACATAATTTTTCCCGAAAAAAGATAGATATCGCTTGAGAAAAAATCTTATTAAAATAACAGGGACCTAATTGGGAGAAGAGATTAACTGTTATTTGGTGAAAAACTGTGAAAATGTAATAATTGGGTTGGTGAGAGAAAAATTATATGGTTTTACTTATTAAAGAGTTTAATTGTTGTTAAGATAAAATAAGAAATTCTTGGAATTTAGAAAATTATGGTTTGCCAAAAATTAAAATTGAATTTTTTGAAAGCTAATTATAAAAATTTAGAATTACTTATCACCATGTCGTGCACTTTACTACCTTTATGAAACATTTCTTAAATTCATTCATAAATACCACAATTTCTAAATTTTAATTTTATGAATAGTATTTAAAAGAAGCATTTGGAGAAAGATTTATATTATTGTATTATTTGTTGTTTAGTTGAATTCTATTCAATATTTCGACTCCAGCGGTTTTTGTTAGGTTAGACACAAACCATATCACCCCTGGGAGAAATAACTTAAGAAGCTACAGAGTCCAGGAATTGAAATATAAAAAGTATAGGCTAATCAATACTCTGAAATGTTCAAAACTTGGGTCGTGTGACCTCATTTACTGCCTACACTATCAGATTTAATCAATTTTTTTCTAGCGAAAAATTTTCGATAGAAATATTTTTTAGAGAAAAATTTTCAATAGAAATATTTTTCTACACAAAAATTTTCAATAGAAATATTATTCTATAGAAAAGTTTTCAATTGAAATATTTTTCGTTAAGAGGTTGTGGGTTCGTCTAACTGAATCGATCATATGGTCATAGGTGAAATAGAAATGAGTGTTAACATAATTCTCGTTTTGCATTTCGCTTAAGAATTCAGTTAAATAGATGATCTTAACTACTGACATCTAACAAGTTGTGACACAGTGTGCTGATGAAGTCCGTAGCTGGGCAAAAAATGAAGCATTCCACACTGATAAGTGTCACATAGTTTTTTCAGTATTCCTAAAAATTATTAATCTAATTTTAAAAAAATCATAAAATTTGAAAAATAAAAATTTATGATATAAACCTGAGCCCGGATTCGAGCCCACAATTTCTTAACATAAAATTCTTGGTTCAATTTCTTTCAGAAATATTTTTCTATAGACAAATTTTCGATAGAAATATTTTTCTATAGACAAATTTTCGATAGAAATATTTTTCTATAGACAAATTTTCGATAGAAATATTTTTCTATAGACAAATTTTCGATAGAAATGTTTTTCTATAGACAAATTTTAGATAGAAATATTTTTCTATAGACAAATTTTCGATAGAAATATTTT
This sequence comes from Stomorhina lunata, assembly GCA_933228675.1. Taxonomy (NCBI): domain Eukaryota; kingdom Metazoa; phylum Arthropoda; class Insecta; order Diptera; family Rhiniidae; genus Stomorhina; species Stomorhina lunata. The sequence goes on from OW121740.1 coordinate 127,862,675, forward strand.
TCTATAGACAAATTTTTAATAGAAATATTTTTCTATAAAAAATTTTTGATAGAAATAATTTTCTATAGAAAAATTTTCGATAGAAATATTTTTCTATAGAAAAATTTTCGATAGAAATATTTTTCTATAGAAAAATTTTCGATAGAAATATTTTTCTATAGAAAAATTTTCGATAGAAATATTTTTCTATAGAAAAATTTTCGATAGAAATATTTTTCTACAGAAAAATTTTCGATAAAAATATTTTTCTATAGAAAAATTTTCGATAGAAATATTTTTCTATAGAAAAATTTTCGATAGAAATATTTTTCTATAGAAAAATTTTCGATAGAAATATTTTTCTATAGAAAAATTTTCGATAGAAATATTTTTCTATAGAAAAATTTTCGATAGAAATATTTTTCTATAGAAAAATTTTCGATGGAAATATTTTTCTATAGAAAAATTTTCAATAGAAATATTTTTCTATAGAAAAATTTTCAAAAGAAATATTTTTCTATAGAAAAATTTTCAAAAGAAATATTTTTCTATAGAAAAATTTTCAATAGAAATATTTTTCTATAGAAAAATTTTCAATAGAAATATTTTTCTATAGAAAAATTTTCAATAGAAATATTTTTCTATAGAAAAATTTTCAATAGAAATTTTTTTCTATAGAAAAATTTTCAATAGAAATATTTTTCTATAGAAAAATTTTCAATAGAAATATTTTTCTATAGAAAAATTTTCAATAGAAATATTTTTCTATAGAAAAATTTTCAATAGAAATATTTTTCTATAGAAAAATTTTCAATAGAAATATTTTTCTATAGAAAAATTTTCAATAGAAATATTTTTCTATAGAAAAATTTTCAATAGAAATATTTTTCTATAGAAAAATTTTCAATAGAAATATTTTTCTATAGAAAAATTTTCAATAGAAATATTTTTCTATAGAAAAATTTTCAATAGAAATATTTTTCTATAGAAAAATTTTCAATAGAAATATTTTTCTATAGAAAAATTTTCAATAGAAATATTTTTCTATAGAAAAATTTTCAATAGAAATATTTTTCTATAGAAAAATTTTCAATAGAAATATTTTTCTATAGAAAAATTTTCAATAGAAATATTTTTCTATAGAAAAATTTTCAATAGAAATATTTTTCTATAGAAAAATTTTCAATAGAAATATTTTTCTATAGAAAAATTTTCGATAGAAAAATTTTCAATAGAAATATTTTTCTATAGAAAAATTTTCAATAGAAATATTTTTCTATAGAAAAATTTTCAATAGAAATATTTTTCTATAGAAAAATTTTCAATAGAAATATTTTTCTATAGAAAAATTTTCAATAGAAATATTTTTCTATAGACATATTTTCAATAGAAATATTTTTCTATAGAAACATTTTCAATAGAAATATTTTTCTATAGAAAAATTTTCAATAGAAATATTTTTCTATAGAAAAATTTTCAATAGAAATATTTTTCTATAGAAAAATTTTCAATAGAAATATTTTTCTATAGAAAAATTTTCAATAGAAATATTTTTCTATAGAAAAATTTTCAATAGAAATATTTTTCTATAGAAAAATTTTCAATAGAAATATTTTTCTATAGAAAAATTTTCGATAGAAATATTTTCGATAAAAATATTTTTCGATAGAAAAATTTTCGATAGAAATATTTTTCTATAGAAAAATTTTCTATAGAAATATTTTTCTATAAAAAAATTTCCAATAGAAATATTTTTCTATAGAAAAATTTTCAATAGAAATATTTTTCTATAGAAAAATTTTCAATAGAAATATTTTTCTATAGAAAAATTTTCAATAGAAATATTTTTCTATAGAAAAATTTTCAATAGAAATATTTTTCTATAGAAAAATTTTCAATAGAAATATTTTTCTATACAAAAATTTCCAATAGAAATATTTTTCTATCGAAAAATTTTTAATAGAAATATTTTTCTATCGAAAAATTTTTAATAGAAATATTTTTCTATAGAAATGTCTTTATATAGAAAAATTTTCGATAGGAATGTTTTTCTATAGAAAAATTGTCGATAGAAATGTTTTTCTGATGTGCAGAAACCACACATCAACAAAAAATCGTTGTTTCTTTAATGGTCGATTCATTAATCAATCATTGCAAATCATAGATCAAACAGAACATGTATCATTAAGTTGTTTCTTATCAACTGTTGCTTTCCGGGCAACCCGAATTACATTTAAGTAAAAGTTGCAAGAACCATCTTAAAACATTCCAAACAAATTCCTTTCAAAAATGACTTTAACTGCTTTTTTTAGCTTAGACACAAACCTTCCTAAATACCACAAAGAATTTGACATAGATAATCTGTTTAAACTATCAATAATTGTGTATAATTTAAAAATATTCTTATGAACCAAATATCTTTAAACCGTTACTTTTCTATAACAAAAAGAAATTAGTTCCAAATTCCATGTAACTAAGTTGACCTTTTCAGCCGAAACTTAACAACTTTTAACAAACGATACAACATTCAAATAATTACAAAACTATGCAAATTTTTTGATTCATTTAAAATAAACTATTTATTAAAAAAAAAAAAAAAATATAAAAAAAGTAAGAATCAACTACGAAAAAATTGGACAAAACAGCTAAAAATAACTGTTGAATCGCGTTGGTAAACACAATTTTTAGGGTGCTAATCTGCCATCTGTTGAACATGTTCAAGGAAGTGCTCACAGAACTCAACGATCACACAAAAACTCTAACTTTAGAAATTCTCAAAAAAAAGACACCAAAATTCAAAAAAAAAAAATAAATATACAAATACAAAGTTTTTGTAGGTCTTTCTGGGCTTTGCCACAAAGACATCCAAAATGGAGAAAAAAATCAAAGAAATATATAGAAAAAGAACTATTTAAAAAAAATGAAAAAAAAGATCTTTAAGAAAAAGGTGGGTCGTCGGGCGTGCTGTCTTTAACTTTTGTTGTTGCATTTCTAGGTAACTAAATCTAAAAGGCGCGAAATAGTTACAGATTCATTCATTTTAAGTTCTTGTAATCACTTGAACTTCATTTTTCTTCTTTTCTTCTGAGTTTTTGTTGTTATTTCTTTTCTTTTTTTTTAAATATAAATAGTACAACAAAACCTCATGACAAAGCCGGAAATTATTTGAATGCATATTTTCATTTGATGAAACTTCACCACTCGACTTTCCGTTCGAATGGAATAGTCTAAAGCCAAGCGAATATAAAGCAACAAAGTAGTGAAGGATTGTTTTATAGTCGGTCAAGTACGAATATATGATACCCTACACCAAAGAGTTTTTAGTGTCTCCTTAGTAAAACAATAGTGTATACGCATGTACACTATTATTTTTTTATTGTTTTATAGGAATCTTCAGAACTGATTCTATTTGTGAAATTCTACTTCAAATGTGACCAAAAGATCAATTTAAATAATAACGGGTTGTCCATTTTGCGGCTTCAAATAAAACAAATATAAAATATTTTTTTTTTCATTATATTTCTTTTTTTTTTTATAAAGTTTGAACGTTGAGATAATGTGTGAAACACTAGATCATTTAAATGACCAACATGTGAAATGTTGACAGCATTAATTCTTTTGAAGTAATTTTCGACCTCTTTTTGGCACATTTTGGGCGGTATTTCAGCCATAACTTGAAGTGCTCAAAAGTTAAGGGTTTATGTGCATAAGCACGGTCTTTCGCGTAGCCCCACAAAAAAAAATCTAATGGTGTCAATTCGCATGATCTTGGTAGTCAGTTGATATAGCCACGACGAGAAATTACGTGGCCAGGAAATGTCTCTTGCAAAAAAGCCATAATCGCTCGAGTTGTGTGGCATATGACACATATTCTACAAGTCGTATTCTTCAATAGCAGGCAAACAAAAGTCGGTTATCATATGACCATAAAGCTCCAAATTCACGCTGCAGAGTTGAATGTTTTGATAATTTTTGTTTTGATAATTTTTGTGCGTCGTGTCATACTTAAGCGATCCATTTTCGTCAATGTCAGACTTTCAACTGAAAAAAAAATTGGTTTAACAACTTCGTTTGACAAATGTCGAATTCCAGTCCTATACTTTTGAAACAACGAAATGGAAAATTTTGTATCTCAAAATTTGTCAAGGGTAAGGGTTTATACTGGTTTGAAACAAATAAAAGTGGTAATATATCTTCTAAACTGTATCTTCAAAACTGTAAGTCTGATTGCATTAGTATGTATGAGGGAATTGTTCATGAGGATTCATGCTTTTTATACCCACCATCAAAAAGAATGGGGGGTATATTGAGATTGTCATTCCGTTTGTAATTTTCTTAATATTGGCTCAAAAACAAAAAACGATATATATTCTGAATCCTTATCCTAATTCTAAGACGATTGAGCCATGTCCGTCTATCTGTCTGTTGAAATAACGATAACGCCTAAACGAAAGGAGCTAGCTCACTGAAACTTAGTAAAAATATTTTTTATCTCTGAGAAACTTTTGGTATTGAAATTGGGCAAAATCGGTTCACATTTGGCCATAGCTCCCGTATAACCTCGTCTAGGCTAATCGCTTATTTTTTAATAAATGACAAATTAGCTATGATAATAAAATTTGGTATATAGAAGTTTTACATTAGCCCTAGACAGTGTGTAAAATTTCGTCAAAATCGGTTCACATTTAGCCATAGTTCCCATACAAAAAACTTACGAAAACAGCCTAAATTTCACCTAAAATACACTTAAATGCTAATAAATCTAAAAGTATAACAAATATAACCACCAAATTTGGCACAAGAAAGTCTTATGTCAATGCCAGCCAGTGTGCAAAATTTTGTTACAATCGGTCAACATTTGACCATAGCTCCTATATAAAAAACTTATGGAAACACAAAAATACATAAAGAAAAGGTTGTTTATGTCCGTCTGTCCGTCAGATAAAAGCACGATAGCGCCTTAACGAAAAGAGTTAGAGGGACAAACCTTTACAAAAGTATTTTGGATGTCTTGAAAAAGATGTGTGTTGAAAATGGACAAAATCGGTTCAAATTTAGTTAGAGCTCCCATATAACCCCGCCCCGGGAAACACATTAATGCTGATAAATTGAATACAATTCTAATAGCTATGACGAATAAATTTAAAATATTGAAGTTTTATGCAAGTTTTGATCAGTTTATCAAATTTTATAGGAATCAGTCCATATTTGACTTTAGCTTTCATATAAAAAACACTCACGGAAACCAAAAATTTTAGCAAAGGCCAGTTAAAAGCTATTAAATTAGAAACTATGATAGCTATGGTCACTAAATTTTGCAAGAATAAGCTCTATATTTATATCAGCCAGTGCGTAAAATTTTGTTACAATCGGTCAACATTTGGCTATAATTCTTATATATATAACATCCCCTTTTTTATATCTACATTCAAAAATATTTGGAGGTACATTCATGATATTAAGGTTGTACCTATGAAATTAGATAGGCATCAATCAATGTTCAGCCCAGACTTTACATATGATGAATGCATTAGGAACTCCTAACGAAATATATGGACCTGCCGTATTATTATTAACGTGTTTAGCCAAACTACATATTAAGCACAACGAAAAGTATTTAACAACTTATTAATGTAAAACTATACCCGGTTATGAGACCGAATTTTGATCAGAGTAAATACTGGGGAAACCATTAAAATATTTTTAAATGTTGAACTATAAAGCTACGGCAACCGAATTTAGTCCAAAGGTTTTACAAACAATACCAATTAGCTTAGCGATTTTTTCAGTTTTGGTCCAGATTTTAAATTAGCTAACCCCTGTTTCTGAATTTAACACAACTTAATGGTGGGTATATAATATTCGGCACAGCCGAATATAACACTCTTACTTGTTAAGTTTTGAATTAATGGTTACCATATGTTTACACAGGGTGAATTTTTGGATTGGGCTTACAAAAACAATAAAAAAAACATGCTTACTTCACTATTAGAACTCTTATAGGCTTTAAGTTATTTAATTTCAAAAATAAAAAAAAATAATTTTTATCTTCCACTTTTTTAAGATTTTGACCCATTGTGCATTCGATATTAAGTGCATAATTTTTTCAAAAATATTTTCATGTAGCTAGTATCTTAGGAAACATAACACTGAAAACCGCTTTTAAATGTCTTGAACCGTATAATGTTGAGAAATTTCCAAAGTAAAATATTTTTCGCTGATCGAAGAAAGTGCATTTTTTTCTCAAAAAGATAAATTTTTTTGCTTTTTACGACGAAAATTTTTTTTAAAGTTAATGTTATATTATATATTCGTAGAGAATAGGGGTTTTGAAATGTTTTTAATTTTAATTTTAAATTACTACAATATTCACTCTACAAACGGCAGTGACCGAAATTTCTTAAACTTTTAAGAAAATTTTTGTGTTTTTGAATATATAACAAAAAAGTTAAGCCGATTTTAAAACTTTGTAAAATGTAGTTATACAGCCCCATATATTTCCTTTAGATTTCAAAAATAAAAAGTAGCTTATTGGTATAAACGAATCCAAAAAAAGTATGATTTTATAAAAATGAAAAATTTCCATACAACATAATTTTAGTTCCAAAAAAGGTCAATTGGGTTTCATTTTCTTAAATCTTTTAAGTCGTTTTATATAAAAAATAAAATAAACTTTATTGCTGCAAAAAATCGTTTCTCAGAAATTAAAAATCAAAATTTTAAAATGATTTTTTAAAAAACACACTTTTGGTTATTTTTTGTTAATTTTTAACAGAAATTTTTTAGGACTTTTTGTATATAAGTAAAAAATTAATAGTGTAATAATCTAGAAATGTTTTTCTATAAAATGTTGTACTAAACATATATAAAAGGCACTGATAACAGGTACCATTATTGCATTAAAAACATACGCCTAAGGTCTAAATCCAATAAACATATGCAAAAATTGTGAAAACATTGACTTTCTTGGTTTTAGCTTTTTTAAAGTCTTTTACTAAAAGGGTTTATGGTATTTTTTAAGTACAAAAAATTTTTAAAAATATAGTTTTTACAAAGCCATTTTTGATTTTTGACTTTATCTCAAAAACTGTACAAGGTACAGTAATAAAAATGACTCTTTGACGATTGTCCGGTTTATATAAAACTTTACTTTTACGGACTGACATTATTAAATATGTGTTACAAGCATTAGCATAAACCTATAACACCCTTCTCGCAAACGGTGGTGCAGGGCACAAAAATGTACTTTTAACATCTTACGACAAGGTAGCAAACCTAATGACTTTCATAAGTAAATAAAGTTAACAAAAACAGTGGAGCTAAAAAAGATTGTTTTGAAATTTTCTATAGACATATCCTAAAATTTTTAGGAGACTTTAATAATATCGAGCCAGATTAAAATACGTTGATAATAACAACGATTGATTTGGGAACAATAATTATATCGTATGCAACGTGGGTTAACTACATATCTATAGCAGCACTGCTGCACCTTGTAGAGGACTAAATTGAGGTCCTCCACTAGGTGTTATTTTTACATGCCTCTAATGGAACCTTTCTAATAACAAATAGCTTACGAAACTCCATGCCATGAGATTAAAAACCGTTGTTTGACAGATTATGTCGCAGTGGTCAAGTGTTAATTTCTGAATTTATGCTCAGCGGCAATATATTCCCAAATATTTTGGGATTATTCTAGACTCTCAAAACTCTGGTACCACAATACCTAAAAAGTCGTCTTAAGATTCAATTACACTTAATGTGTGTAGCCTTACTTCCAACAATATTCGTGGGATTTTAAGATGATTGTCAAAAACGTACCTATGTAAGCTGCTCTGAAGGATAAATCAATTAGAATCTATTTTACTTCTCGCTTCTGATTTTGGATATATAATGTTACAAAATTGTCGTTTTTTTTACCCATTAATACCCTCTCGTCGGTCAAATTTCCAAAAAAATATTGAATACGAGTCTAATTTTTTAATTGCTGTTCTCAACATCATTTCGGTTAAGCTTTTTCTGTTTGGCTCAGAAGGCATAATGTTATATATGTTTTTATCCCCCTTTATTGAAAAAAGTACCAAAGCAAAGTATGTGTATTTCTTAAATATCAATATAACTTATATTTCTAGCTTCATTGTTTAAAAAATATGCAGAGTTTAAAAGCAAAGAATTTTTGACAAGTTTTTGCCCATTTTTACCTCTTTTTGATGTTCATCGAATGCGACATAAATTTTGTTTCTACAAGAAATGGTTCAAATGTTATATGTGGTTCAAAAAAGTACTAAAATTTAGGCTTTACCTTTTTTTAACGCCCCCCCCCCCCTATTTTTACCCCATTTAAAATAAAATTAAAAATGTATTTTTTAATTTCTCCAACAAATCCAACTTAAGTTTTGTTTCTATCGATGTTAGTTTCGGAGATATGACGTAACTTATTTTTCCCTTTTTCACTCTATTTTTACCTCTAAGGAGCCAAATTTTCAAAAAGTACCGAATACGTTTCATTTAGTTTATACTGTTTATCTCGTATCTTTTTCAGTTTTGTTTCTATTTCTTTTTTTATACCCACCATTAAAAAGAATGGGGGTATATTGAGATTGTCATTCCGTTTGTAATATCGCCTCTAAAACTAAAAACGATATATATTCTAAATCCTCATGAAATTCTAAGACGATAGAGCGATGTCCGTCTGTCTGTCTGTTGAAATCGCGATAACGCCTAAACGAAAGGAGCTAGCTCACTGAAACTTAGTAAAAACCTTCTTTATCTCTGAGAAAATTTTGTTATTGAAATCGGGCACAATCGGTTAGCTGCCATATAAAAATCTTACGAAAATACAAAAAATAAAAGGGAAAAGGGATAAAAGGATAAAAGCGCGATAGATCCTTAACTACAAGAGCTAGAGGGAAAAAATTTTACAAAAGTATTTCCGATATGTTATAAAAGTTTTTTACTGAAAATGGGCGAAATCAGTTCACATTTAGTTAGAGCTTCCATATAACCATGCCCCGGGAATCACATTTATGCTGATAAATTGAATACAATTGTAATACCTGTGACAACTAAATTTGGAACAATGAAGTTTTATGTAACATTTGGTAAGTATGTCAAATTTTATAGGAATCGGTCTATATTTAACTAAAACTTTCATATAAAAACTGCTCCCGGAAACCACAAGGATAAGTATAAGTCGATGAAATTATTGGAAACCAGTTTATCACTTAGACAAAAGAAATACTGCATAACTTTTTGAACTTTGACTATTACCACATAATATATTTATTTTCACTTTTTATACCCACCATCAAAAAGAATGGGAGGTATATTGAGATTCTCGTTCCTGTCTGTCTGTCTGTCTGTCTGTCTGTCTGTCTGTCTCTCTGTCCGTCTGTCTGTTTGTTGAAATCACGATAACGCCTAAACGAAAGGAGCTAGCTCACTGAAACTTAGTAAAAATATTCTTCATCTCTGAGAAAATTTTGGTATTGAAATTGGGCAAAATCGGTTCACATTTGACCATAGCTCCCGTATAACCTCGTCTAGGCTAATCGCTTATTTGTTAATAATTTGGTATATAGAAGTTTTACATTAGCCCTAGGCAGCGTGTAAAATTTCATCAAAATCGGTTCACATTTAGTCATAGCTCCCATACAAAAAACTTACGAAAACAGCCTAAATTTCACCAAAAATAAACTTAAATGCCAATAAAAAGTATAACAGATATAACCACTAAATTTGGCACAAGAAAGTCTTATGTCAATGCCAGCCAGTTTGCAAAATTTTGTCGCAATCGGTCACCATTTGACCTAGCTCCCATATAAAAAATTTACGAAAACACAAAAATTCAAAAAGAAAAGGGGATTTATGTCCGTCCGTCCGTCAGATAAAAGCGCGATAGCGCCTTAACGAAAAGGGTTACAGCAACTTAATTTTACAAAAGGAAGTGTTATGTGAATGCCAGCCAGTGTGCAAAATTTTGTCACAATCGGTCACCATTTCACCATAGCTCCCATATAAAAAACTTATGGAAACACAAAAATACATAAAGAAAAGGTTGTTTATGTCCGTCTGTCCGTCAGATAAAAGCACAATAGCGCCTTTACAAAAAGAGCTAGAAGGACAACATTTTACAAAAGTAGTTTGGATATCTTGGAAAAGATGTGTGTTGAAAATGGACAAAATCGGTTCAAATTTAGTTAGAGCTCCCATATAACCCCGCCCCGCGAAATACATTAATGCTATAAATTTAATACAATTGTAATAGCTATGACGATTAAATTTAAAATAGGGAAGTTTTATGCAATTTTTGATCAGTTTATCAAATTTTATAGGAATTAGTCTATATTTGACTTTAGCTTTCATATAAAAAACACTCACGGAAACCAAAAATTTTAGCAAAGGCCAGTTAAAAGCTATTGAATTAGAAACTATGATAGCTATGGCCACTAAATTTTGCAAGAATAAGCTCTATGTATATACCAGCTAGTGTGTAAAATTTTGTTATAATCGGTCAACATTTGGCTATAATTCTTATATATATATAACATGCCCTTTTTATATCTACAATCAAAAAGATTTGGAGGTACATTCATTATATTAAGATTGCACCTATGAAATTAGATAGGCATCAATTAATGTTCAGCCCAGACTTTACATATGATGAAAGCATTAGGAACTCCTAACGAAATATATGGACCTGCCGTATTACTATTAACGTGTTTAGCCAAACTACATATTAAGCACAACGAAAAGTATTTAACAACTTATTAATGTAAAACTATACCCGGTTATGAGACCGAATTTTGATCAAAGTAAATACTGGGGAAACCACTAAAATATTTTTAAATGTTGAACTATAAAGCTACGGCAACCGAATTTAGTCCAAAAGTTTTACCAACAATACCAATTAGCTTAGCGATTTTTTCAGTTTTGGTCCAGATTTTGAATTAGCTGCACCCTGTTTCTGTATTTAACACAACTTGATGGTGGGTATATAAGATTCGGCACAGCCGAATATAACACTCTTACTTGTTCAATTTTGTATTGCCAGTAAGAATGCCATTACATCCTTATATAATGTCTTCACGACATACGTATGTTCTTATTGGAGATTTTGAGACATCACTTAATTAGATGTCAAGCCATTCCACAATAGAAATTTTCTGGGTACCCTGTCTCAACAATGTTTATTGAGTATAAAGGCTTACACTCAAAAGTTTTCCGCTTTCCGCATACCAATTTGAAATAAGGCAATTGGGATTTCTCAGACCACTTGGACCTCACACATCATATACATATATAATTTCAAAACACTAGTGAGTCTTCAGTATTGACATCTGACTCGTCTAGTGCTCTTCAGACTAGGTTAGGTTAGGTTAGGCAGGCAGCCGATGTAGGTCAGCGTCACTTGGGTCCAAAAAGCGGTCCCTTTGTGTTACCTGCAAGGGATAGACTGGAAGAAAAGAACAAAGGCAATTACTCCAGGCTATCAGTGAGAGGCTGATCAAGCCATCCTAAAGCCCTGATAAATGAGTCTATTTTACGAATGTCAATACTCGGTAGATCCGATAAATCATGCAGAAAAGGTGCCACCAAATTGAGAGCCCTAGGGGTCGAGAGGGCGGGGCAGTGACAGAGAAGATGAGTCAGTGTCTCCTCCTCTTCTATGTTGTGACAGCTGCGACTGTAGTCGTAATATTGAAGATTAAGTCTTCTGGCATGAAGCCCAAAAACGCAGTGCCCTGCTCTTCAGACTAAGACTTGTCTTAATATTTAGAAGGTAGAAGCGGTTGTCTAGCTCCTCTGTCCTAGCTTCTAGCCCTAGCGAATTTAAAGGCTCTGAGTGAGAGTAATTTTTCTGCACGGCTTATAATATCTTTAAAGATAAACATTTATTAAATGGACTTACTAATTGTAGAATCTGAGTCACTTTTACGGCCCGAGGTTAAAAAACCGGAAGTCTTTTTGCTATCCCTTGCAGGTACCACAAGAAGACAATTTATGGGACCCAAGTGAAGCTTACATTCCCCCACCTATTCTGAAATGCTAAGTCAATTCTAATGAAAATTATTAATAGAACGACAGTTTTTTTAAGAAAACAACCGATGACAACGATAATTTTATAAATTTCCTAAAAAGATGTGTAGTTAGTATCATCAAGAAATTTTATTAAAGAAATTTGTCGTCGAAGTTTTTGAAAAGTTCTTATACAAATATGTAGAAGATGTAATCTAAAATTTCAAAGTTTTAAGTAAAAACTGGAAGCAAAGTATACAAATTTTAGATAATGATGATGCGAAAAGCGGCTACCATACAAATTTTTTTTTTACTAAAATGTTCCTTTTTCTATGCCACTGTTTCTCTATTACAAACATTTCAAACAAATTAAATTTTCTTGTAATTTTTTGAGCTTTCTTTGTTGCATCCTAATTTGTTTAAATTTAATATGTAATGAAAATGGTATTTCTATGCTTTACAATTACGAACCATTAAATGTTAAAAATCCACATTCTATGGCAAGTTTCAGTCAAGTCAAGTTTTGTAATGTTATTAACATTCATGATATTGTTAAGCTTGTAAGATTCTTTCTAAGATTTACCCCACTCTTTTTGTATATTTTGTTAAAGCTACAAACACATTACAAGTCCCTGTAACAATGATTACAAATGATTTCCAAATAGATAAAAGAACATTTTGCTAAATCTTAGTTAAGTGATAAAAAGACAACTGAAGAGATACCTTAACTGGTAAGAAAAAAACTACTAAGAAAAATAAATGTAAACTAACTGATTTATATCTATTTTTATGTTAAGCAATTTATAGCAACTGTTTTTTGTTTTAGCTTAAATCTACTATTTTCTGAGTGTGTGTTCTTTAAACAATTTTTCACAAAAATACACAGGGAAGTCTTCATGCTCATAATGAATTTGTAGTAAAACATAAATACTTAAGCTTGGGAATAATAGAGAGTGTAGTTATAAAAATTAATTATACCCTAAGCCCTAGATACCACATCTAATAACTTTCTGAAATACTTAGCTTTAAAAGAAATTGTGTACTTTTCAAATAATACGTCTGTGTATTTCTAGTGCTAACATTCTTCCAAGTTGTGGCACCATGTGAATTTATATACATTTCTGTCTGTTTGCGTTAACTATGATTTTTAAAATATTAGATTTTTATTGCACTTCTTCTCTATAAGTAAAGTTTAAATACCACAAATTCTTGTGTTTTTTTATCTTTCTAACATCTTAATTCGAAATAATTTATACATATATATTTTATAATAATTATATATATTTATAACTTCTGTAAGATCAAAACCTTGTGGTAGTTTCTTTAAACAGTTTCTAACAGTAGTTTAATGGTCACTAAAATGCTTAAAATAAAAAAAAAAAATAATCTAATCTTACAGAATTATTGTGAACAAATATTGAATACTTAGCAAACCTTTGCCCTAATTGACAAGGTTTTTGTCTTAAGTCTTTTGTTTTTATGTAAGATTTACATAAAAGTTTTCATGGTTTATAAAAAAATTAAGATATTTAAATAAAACATAATTGCTTTGCAGACAAATTAGGACGTTTTATAAAAAATAAGGTTTTTGTCTTAAGTCTTTTGTTTTTATGTTAAATTTATAAAAAAAAAATGTTCACGGTTATTAAAAAGTAAGTAACAGTGCTATATTCTATGCAGAAACCCTTCACCAATGATGTTTTAAAGTCAAAGATCAGAACCGAAATAGGTAATGGATAATTATATATTAGAAACATACACATTTATGCATTAAAGTCAAAAAGAAATGATATGATTTATTGTTACTGAATTTCAAAGTTTTATGTTGCTGTATTAAATCCGGATCTGTAAATTTATATAAGGTTTTTTGTTAATAGCACCTAAATTCTGACAAATAAGTCATACGGGTACATAGACCATGACCCAATTCCTTTATTTCAAAAACGATTTATTTACTGAAAGAGTTGTTGCTTAGAAAATTAACAAAAAACATTTTCTATAGAAAATTTAACATCAAAAATTTTCTATAGAAAATTTAACATCAAAAATTTTCTATAGAAAATTTAACATCAAAAATTTTCTATAGAAAATTTAACATCAACAATTTTCTATAGAAAATTTAACATAAAGAATTTTATATAAAGAGTGTTCTAATAAAAATATGCATTTACTATTTTAGACAAAATTTATCCATAGTGCAATAAATAATTTATTTTTTGATCAAGTTAGTTTCTATAGATATGTCAGATACTATTATTTTAGAAATTATTAATTTTCAATAGTTATTTCAATCAAAATGGACTGCGAAAAAAAAGTTCGTGAAAATATAATTAAAACTTTCCAAAAAATCCGTCATGGACTTTTAAAAAAATAGCTAAAAATTTGAAAGTTGACCCTCGAACGGTTTCTAATGCCATCAGACGGTATAAGAAAAACCTGAGCATTGAAAGAAAACCTGGATCAGGGAGGAAAAAAGGTCCTACAGATATTGGTAAGGCAAAAGAAGTCGAGCGACTCTTTCGAAGAGCGCCTAACACTTCTTTAAGAAAAGCAGCTCGTACGGTGAAATGCTGGACTGAAGACATACAAAGTCCAAAAGGTTCCAGATCGCAATGCTATAAAGAACTTAGAAGCAAAAAAACGAGCGAAAAAATTGAAGTCTGATTTTATAAAAAAATACACCTGTTGTGTGATGGATGATGAAACATACGTACTGGCAGACTTTTCTCAACTTCCTGGTCAAGATTTTTATGTTGCTGATAAACGGGGCAATGTTCGGCAAGAGTTTTGCACAAAAAAACAAACAAAATTCCCTAAGAAGTTTTTCGTGTGGCAAGCTATTTGCAGTTGTTGCAAAAGAAGTAAAGTATTTGTGGCATCTGGCACAATAAACACAGAAATTTATATAAAGGAGTGCCTACAAAAACGGTTGTTACCCTTTTTAAGAGAGCACAGAGTGACTACATTTTTTTGGCCCGATTTGGCATCATGCCATAATGGAAAAAAGGCACTTGAGTGGTACTCAAAGAATAATGTAATTTTTGTACCACGAGAGGCAAATCCACCTAACTGTCCAGAACTTCGGCCTGTGGAAAGGTATTGGGCTCTGGTAAAAAAGGAATTGAAGAACACAGGAAAGATTTCCAAGAACATGTCCGATTTTAAGCGCAGGTGGAACACATTCTCCAAAAAGGTATCAGAAGCAACTGTAAAATCTTTAATGGGAGGGTTTCCGAAAAAAGTCGATAATTTTGCAAAACCCGAGTACTAAGTAAACATTTTAATGCTAAATTATTTTGTATAATATGTCATTATATTTGCGTATTTTGTAGAGTTTTTATATTAAAAGGTTTGATTTTTATTTAAGAAAATCCAACTACAAATTTTATTTAGAGCACTCTTTATAAAATTTAACATCAAAAATTTTTTAAAGAAAATTTCATATAAAAGAATATTTGAAAAAATTTTACCATAAAAAAGTTTTTATTGAAAATTTAGCATCAAAAATTTTCTGTAGAAAATTTAACATCAAAAATTTTCTAAAGAAAATTTAACATCAAAAATTTTCTATAGAAAATTTAACATCAAAAATTTTCTATAGAAAATTTAACATCAAAATCTTTGTATACAAAATTAAACATCAAAAATTTTCTTTAGAAAATTTAATATCAAACATTTTCTATAGAAAATTTAACATCAAAAATTGTTTAAAGAAAATTTCATATAAAAGAATAGTTAAAAAAAATTCACCATAAAAAAGGTTTAATTGAAAAAATATTTTACAGAAAATTTAACATCAAAAATTTTCTATAGAAAATTTAACATCAAAAATTTTCTATAGAAAATTTAACATCAAAAATTTTCTATAGAAAATTTAACATGAAAAATTTTCTATAGAAAATTTAACATCAAACATATTCTCTAGAAATTTTAACATCAAAATTTTCTATAGAAAATTTAACATTAAAAAATTTCTATAGAAAATTTAACAACAAAAATTTTTTATAGAAAATTTAATATCAAAAATTTTCTACGCAGAATTTAACATCAAAAATTGTCTATAGAAAATTTAACATAAAAATTTTAACATTAAAAATTTTCTATAGAAAATTTAACAACAAAAATTTTCTATAGAAAATTTAACATCAAAAATTTTAACATTAAAAATTATCTATAGAAAATTTAACATCAAAAATTTTAACATTAAAAATTTTCTATAGAAAATTTAACATCAAAAATTTTCTATAGAAAATTTAACATCAAAAATTTTCTATAGAACAATTTAACATCAAACATTTTCTATAGAAAATTTAACATCAAAAATTTTCTATAGAAAATTTAACATCAAAAATTTTCTATAGAGAATTTAAAATCAAAAATTTTCTATAGGAAATTTAACATCAAATATTTTCTATAGAAAATTTAACATCAAACATTTTCTACAGAAAATTCAATATCAATAGAAAATAGATTTTGTATAGTAAATTTTTTGTGTTAAGATTTTTTATAGAATAATTTTTGGTGCTAAGATTTTCTATAGAAAAGTTTTGGTGTTAAGATTTTCTATAGAAAATTTTTGGTGCTAAGATTTTCAATAGAAAATTTTTTGTGTTAAGATTTTCTACAGAAAATTTTTGGTATTAAGACTTTTTATAGTACAATTTTGGTGTTTAGATTTTCTATAACAAATTGTTGGTGTTAAAAACTTTTGATGCGAAGATTTTCTATAGAAAATTTTTAGTGTTAAGATTTTCTATAGAAAATTTTGGTATTGAGGTTTTCTATAGAAAATTGTTGGTGTTAAGATTTTCTATAGAAAATTTTTTTTAATATTAAAGTTCCTTATAAGTTTATTGTTTGTTTTATTGTCACTCATTTTTAAAATCCTGATGATGCTATCCAAAGGATAGCGAAATATCGACTATATAATTAAAAATAAATTTAATAAAATAAAAACAACAAAATAAACCTCGAGCTTTATTTGAGAAAATTGTTTGTGTTAAGATTTTCGATAGAAAATTTTTGCTGTTAAGTTATTCTAATAAAAATTTTCGCTGTTAAGATTTTCTTAAACAAAATTTGGTGTTAAGAATTAAAAACAAATTCTGCAGTTAAGATTTTCTATGGAAAAAATTTGGGTTTAAGGTTTTCTATAGAAATTTTTTTTTTCAAATTTTTCTTTTGAAAAGTTTTCTTTAATAAAATTTCTATAGAAAATTATTATTGCTTATATATTCTTGTATGTTACAGTTAACTATTTTTCATTTTTGTAACTTTCTTTTAAAAATTTTTATTATTAAAATCCCAAAGATATTATTCCTCTTTCCTCTTTATACTCTGGTTGCATGTTACATTTGCCAGATATTTTTTGGATAAAAATTATTTAAACTTAAACTAGCAAATTTTGATGATCACAATTTATGGTTAATAAAATATTATGCAAACAAAATTGTTTATTTAAGCCAGTTATTTATAAAATGGTTGAGATCATCATGATCACACAGAGTCAGATAAAACTATTACAGTTTAAATCAGACTCTTGCGTGTTTTCATCTTAACAAACCAGCAATTACCAAAATCGCTCAAATAGGGATGTAAGAAAATATTTGTAAGAACTTAGATCTATTTAAGGTTTCTGTAGTTAAAAAAAAAACCAGAGAGTACCGACTAGCATTGGCGGTTTTTGGAGGTTAAGTTCTAATCTATGAAACACGCACATGTCTCAAAAAGGTTAGAAATAAACTAAAAGTCAACTGCCGATTCATTGGAAGTTTTTTTTTTGTTATAAATATTTTTGTTGTTTAGAAATGTTGGCATATCTTTTGTAACTTTCTTTTAATATTATTGGTTTTGTCTATTTGTTTGTGGAAAAAGGCGTTTTCTAAGTTTTAAGCTTTTAGTTGAAAATGAAGGCGAAGTTAGGCTTCGGTCTATAATGGTCAAATATTTACTTCTTAGCCAAGAATTGCATTCGTTCTTACTACATTGTTTTGGCAATACTTACAAAATATTGAAAAATCGAAAAAAAAGTTCTCTGGGAGTCTTTTTTAAACATTTCATACAGATCTTTTATCTGTAATTTAGCCATAAGCTAAAATGAGCCAAGAAGTTGAATTAACTTTATTTTATTTTGTAACTCTCTGTTTTTTTGTCATGGTTTTAAAACTAGTAATTTCAATATCGGCTAGAAATTGCGAAAAATTCATTTGTTAAACATACACAATCCAGCCAAAAATGCCTTCAAATGCCAGTCACTGCTTGTTCATTTGTTCAAAGGCATTATTTAGATAAAAAATAAAATAACAAAATATTTATTTTTTGTTTTGCCAAATTTTAGTTTTTGGTAAATTTTCCCGTTTAGTGGCTTTAGTGTCCGTCCTTCTATTTGGATTTGGTCGAAATGTTAATAGAAATAAAACGGTAAATCAACGCCTTTTATAGTTTGTTTGACATTTGGGGAATTTAACGTTTTAATTAAGATTTGAGATTTTGCTTCTTTACTTAAGTGTAATTTTAAAGAGAATTTGAAGAATGTAAGACTTATTTATAAAATAATTTTCCACACTTTTTGAACATTGTTTAATATAAGAAAATATATATAGTTTATATTTTTTATATTGAAAATTTTCTATAGAAAATCTAAACATCGAAAGTTTTCTATATAAAATTTTAACATCGAAAATTTTCTATATAAAATTTTAACATCGAAAATTTTCGGTATAAAATTTTAACATCGAAAATTTTTTTATAGAAAATTTTAACATCAAAAATTTTCTATAGAAAATTTAAATCGAAAATTTTCTATATAAAATTTTTATATCGAAAATTTTAGCATCAAAAAATTTTCTATAGAAAATTTAAACATCGAAAATTTTCTATATAAAATTTTAAAATCGAAATTTTTTTATAGAAAATTTTAGCATCAAAAATTTTCTATAGAAAATTAATCATCGATAATTTTCTATATAAAATTTTTACATCGAAAATTTTTTATAGAAAATCTTAACATCGATTTTTTTTATAGAAAATGTTAATTTATAAAATTTTTGTTTTTACTTCTTTTAACCACGTGCTGTCAGTATATAACAAAAAATAATCTTATTCCCATTTTAGATATATTTTTCAACTCTCTAATTTGTTATTGATAAAAATCGTTCATTACTCAATTTTTTGCTGTTCGCCAAGCAAACCATCTAATTACTAAAAAAAAAATCGACAAACAAAATTTGTTTGATTATGAAACAGTTTAACACATTTCACAGCCAAGACGCCACAATATTCACTTTAGTCCATCTCAACTAACTGGTCTTTCGAGGCACTTAGCCTTAGATTTTTCAGATACGAGAAAGCGGAAAAATATTTAATTATTGTTTTTGGCTCATGATTTAACATTCAAAACTTGTCGGCTACGTCTAACAACTGGGCAGCTGTTAGAATGTTAACATAACATGATCAGTCGTTGCAAGTGCAACAATATTGATGTTAGAACATGACTGGTTGCATGTGTATGATTTGGCACATGGACAAGATTTTATTACTAAACATTTAAGATTCATTTTATTTTTTTCTGTTTCGTGAGTTTGGTAAATGTAGAGTGAAATTTATGATTTTAAAGAATTTTTATAATGTTAGATTATGGGTTTTATGGCAAAACGTCCTTGTGATAAGATGATAGATGAGTTTAAATATTTTTTTAAAATCGCTACTTAATTGTAAAATATTTTAATATTTAGAAATATAGAATGTTTAAAGGAAATTTTAAAAGACCGACTTTGATTCTATTGTACTAAAAGTATATATATATGACCCGGTCTATGAAAAGGTGGTTTATGCCTCAAAAACAAAATTTCGAAAAATTAGCTGTTAAATTTAGAGATAAAAAAAGATGGAAATTTCTTTTTGAGTGATAAGTCACCTTTTCATATTACACATATTATGTTCTAGTCCCTCACCTTGACTAAAGACTTCTAATAATAGTTTTATTTATAGTCCTCAGAATGATATAAACTAAGATTTAAGAAGATATTAAGATTTTCTATCGAAAATTTTCGATGTAAAAATTAATCGAAAATTTTCTTTGTTAAAATTTTCTATAGAAGATTTCCGATTTTAAAATTTTCTATAGAAAATTTTCGATGTTAAAATTTTCTATAGAAAATTTTCGATGTTAAAATTTTCTATAGAAAATTTTCGATGTTAAAATTTTCTATAGAAAATTTTCGATGTTAAAATTTTCTATAGAAAATTTTCGATGTTAAAATTTTCTATAGAAAATTTTCGATGTTAAATTTTCTATAGAAAATTTTCGATGCTAAAATTTTCTACATAAAATTTTCTACATAAAATTTTCTACATAAAATTTTCGACATTGAAATTTTCTACAGAAAATTTTCGATGTTAAAATTTTTTATAGAAAATTTTCGATATTAGGATTTTCTATAGAAAATTTTCGATGTTAAAATTTTCTATAGAAAATTTTCGATGTTAAAATTTTCTATAGAAAATTTTCGATGTTAAAATTTTCTATAGAAAATTTTCGATGTTAAAATTTTATATAAAAAATTTTCGATGTTAAAATCTTCTATAGAAAATTTTCGATGTTAAAATTTTCTATAGAAAATTTTCGATGTTAAAATTTTCTATAGAAAATTTTCGATGTAAAACTTTTCTATAGAAAATTTTCGATGTTTAAATTTTCTATAGAAAATTTTCGATGTTAAAATTTTCTATAGAAAATTTTCGATGTTAAAATTTTCTATAGAAAATTTTCGATGTTAAAATTTTCTATAGAAAATTTTCGATGTTAAAATTTTCTATAGAAAATTTTCGATGTTAAAATTTTATATAAAAAATTTTCGATGTTAAAATCTTCTATAGAAAATTTTCGATGTTAAAATTTTCTATAGAAAATTTTCGATGTTAAAATTTTCTATAGAAAATTTTAACATCGAAAATTTTCTATGGAAAAGTTTAACATCGAAAATTTTCTATAGAAAATTTTAACATCGAAAATTTTCTATAGAAAATTTTAACATCGAAAATTTTCTATAGAAGATTTTAACATCGAAAATTTTTTATATAAAATTTTAACATCGAAAATTTTCTATAGAAAATTTTAACATCGAAAATTTTCTATAGAAAATTTTAACATCGAAAATTTTCTATAGAAAATTTTAACACCGAAAATTTTCTATAGAAAATCCTAATATCGAAAATTTTCTATAAAAAATTTTAACATCGAAAATTTTCTGTAGAAAATTTCAATGTCGAAAATTTTATGTAGAAAATTTTAGCATCGAAAATTTTCTATAGAAAATTTAACATCGAAAATTTTCTATAGAAAATTTTAACATCGAAAATTTTCTGTAGATGTTAAAATTTTCTATAGAAAATTTTCGATGTTAACATTTTCTATAGAAAATTTTCGATGTTAAAATTTTCTATAGAAAATTTTCGATGTTAAAATTTGCTGTAGAAAATTTTCGATGTTAAAATTTGCTGTAGAAAATTTTCGATGTTAACATTTTCTATAGGAAACTTTCGAAGCTAAAATTTTCTATAGAAAATTTTCGATGTTTAAATTTTCTATAGAAAATTTTCGATGTTAAAATTTTCTATAGAAAATTTTCGATGTTAAAATTTTCTATAGAAAATTTTCGATGTTAAAATTTTCTATAGAAAATTTTCGATGTTAAAATTTTCTATAGAAAATTTTCGATGTTAAAATTTTCTATAGAAAATTTTCGATGTTAAAATTTTCTATAGAAAATTTTCGATGTTAAAATTTTCTATAGAAAATTTTCGATGTTAAAATTTTCTATAGAAAATTTTCGATGTTAAAATTTTCGATATTAGGATTTTCTATACAAAATTTTTGATAGAATATAGAATATTTCTATAGAATATGTTTCATATTAAGATTTTCTTCTAAAGAAAATGTTTGATGTTAAAATTTTCTATATTAAACATTTCTATAGAATATTTTTAATAGTTAAATTTTCTATAGAAAATTTTCTACAAAAAATCTTGATAAAATTTTCTTCAAAAAATTTTCGACATTACAGAAAATTTTCAGTATAAAAATTTTCTACAGAAAATATTCTTTATAAAAGTTTTTTGCAGAAATTCTTGATATTTAAATTTTCTGAATAAAATATTCGATATTAAAATTTTCTATAAAAAATTTTCGATATTAAAATTTTCTTCATAAAATTTTAGATATTAAAATTTTCTAAAGATCATTTTCGAAATTAAGATTTTCTGTAGAAAATAATTGATATTAAGGTTTTCTATAGAAAATTTTCGTTGCTAAGTGTTTTTACAGAAAATTTTTGGTGTTAAGATTTTTAATAGAAAATTTTCGGTGTTATATTTTTATATAGAAAATTTTTGAAATTAAGATTTTTTTATAGAAAAAGATTTTCTATAGAAAATTTTCAATATTAAGATTTACTGCAGAAAACTTTCGATATTAAAATTTTTTATACAAAATTTCTAATTTTAAATATTCTATAGAAAATTTACGGTATTCAAATTTTCAACTGAAAAATTTCGACATTAAAATTTACTACAGAAAATTTTCGATATTAGAATTTTCTACAAAAAAATTTAATATTAACGTTTTTTACATAAAGTTTTCGATCTTAAAATTGTCTTCGTAAAATTTTCTACAGAAAATTTTCGATATTAAAATTGTCTGCAGAAATTTTCAGTCTTAAAAATTTTTAAAGAAAATTTTCGGTTTGAAGATTTTTTATGAAAATGTTTCAATGTTGAAAAGAAAATTTTCGGTGTTAAGATTTTCTATAGAATTTTCGGTGTTAATATTTTCTATAGAAATATTTTGTGGTTTTAATTTTCTATAGAAAATTCTCGGTGCTAAGATTTCATATAGAAATTTTTCAATGTTAAGATTTTCTATAGAAAATTTTCGATGTTAAGATTTTCTATAGAAAAGTTTCGAAATTTTTTGCATAAAATTTTCGATATTAAGATTTTCTATAGTAAATTTTCGATTTTAAGATATTCTATAGAAAATTGTTGAATTTTTAAATTTTCTATAAAAAATTTTGGATATTAAGATTTTCTATAGGAATATTTTAAAGTTAAGATGTTCTATAGAAAATTTTTAGATATTAAGAGATTGAGACAATTTTTGGTGTTAAGATTTTCTATTGAAAACTTTAATTATTAAAATTTTCTATTGAAATTTTTTAAAGTTATACCATAGATATAGCATTTCTTTAAATGGCGCAATCAAATAACCCAAATAAATGTTAGCCATCATTTATTTAATCATTTTAGTTACGCCATGATTACAGACTTAAAAACATCATCACACCGACCAATAGTCAAAGCTAAACATGATAATGATCACAATCATCATCGTTAAGTTGATCATATATAATCATATATTTTTGTATGATTTATATTTACGCGGCATATACCGCGTATGGCAAACAACAATTATCTTTGGGTATGTATTTCAGATTGTTTTAACACTCAGTTTTTTGTTGTTGCTGTTTACAATTCCGAGTCCTGTTCCATCACTGCAAATGCCATCATAATGTCAGTAATGCTGCTGTATCTTGGAGTTTTATAGAAATAAATAAATTGTATTTGCTTGTAATCTAAGCAAGTGCTACTCGTTTATATGTCTAAGAGGACTCTGCTGGCGATTTATAATGCTGTAATATAAACCTAAGTATGTTAGAATGCACAATGGGGCTGAATTAAAAAGGTTGGGTAACACATTTGCAATGTCTTCAAATTTATTTGTAAAAAAAGCTTCATTTACTTTGAACATTTCACTGTTTTTTGTTGATAGATGACTCTTAAGATTATTTGTTTCTTAGACCCAATGTGCAATGGTTGTTAAGGTATGTATGTCTATTTGTTGGAAGTATTAGTTTCAAGGTGATGTAATCTGGTAATGTATCTTAAATATCAAACTGCCACCATTTTTGATTGCTCCACCAGTTATGTTGTGGCAATCAAATCTAGTCTAACAACAATCACGTTGATACCAGCTTTGCGATCATAAAAATGACGTTGACTTGTACTCTTACATCGCTGCCTCACTGTGAGAGATCATGACGGCGATGATGATGATGATGACGATGACGACGACGACGATGAGGATGGTGGTAACTCCTGATGATATGGCAAAAATATTTGTAGCCACAACTATGACTTCAACTTCTTGTTATTATTTTAGACACTTTGTGGCATTAATTGCAAAATATCACGTTATATACATTTTGATTTGATTCTTTGGTAACTCTACAAATAACAAAAAAATTAAAATTATTAGAAAATTTAATATATGTATGAACAGCCAGCCACCCGGTATGCCAGGGAGAGTGGCTGTGGACCATTGTGCATCTCACACACCACCACCGCTATCATCTTACCTGAAATTTACATGTCTCCAACAAACTTTAAATAAATAAAATCCGGTGGTAAGTAATAATGAAATTTTTCACAATTCAAGTTTCGCTAAAATTGTTATTCGCCTTCATATTTAGTTGTAGGCGTTTTTTGAATATTGTGTTTTTATTGTGATTTGACCGCATTATTTCGCTTGTTAGTGGGGCAATTTGGCTCTGATACGAGTATGAAAAATGGGCCAAGTGCAATTTACATATTTATGGTACGATGTGTGTAGATTGGAAATGTAACCCAGATTTTGTGCATGATATCAGAAAAAAGATAAAATAATCTTGTGTTGATTAACTCTTAATCTAGAGATGATGTGTTTTATGAGTTCTGGGAATAATATTGGGAAATGGAATTCCAATGAAATTGTTAAATAATTTTTTATTAAATAAAATATTGATAAGGAGCTACAATGGTAGAAAAAATAGTCAGACTATAATGAAACTTAATGTTTTCACAAATTTTGTATAAAAAAATCTTTCTATCATCAAATTTTCTATAGAAAAATCTTCCCATCGTCAATTTTTCTATAGAAAAATCTTCCTATCATCAATTTTTCTATAGAAAAATCTTCCTATCATCAATTTTTCTATAGAAAAATCTTCCTATCGTCAATTTTTCTATAGAAAAATCTTCCTATCATCAATTTTCTATACAAAAATCTTCCCATCATCAATTTTTCTATATAAAAATCTTCCTATCATCAAATTTCTATAGAAAAATCTTCCTATCGTCAAATTTTCTATAGAAAAATCTTTCTATCGTCAAATTTTCTATAGAAAAATCTTCCTATCGTCAAATTTTCTAAAGAAAAATCTTCCTATCGTCAAATTTTCTAAAGAAAAATCTTCCTATCGTCAAATTTTCTATAGAAAATATTCCTATCGTCAAATTTTCTATAGAAAAATATTCCTATCGTCAAATTTTCTATAGAAAAATATTCCTATCGTCAAATTTTCTATAGAAAAATATTCCTATCGTCAACTTTTTTATAGAAAAATCTTCTTATCGTCAAATTTTCTATAGAAAACTCTACTTATCGTCAAATTTTCTATAGAAAAATCTTCCTATCGTCAATTTTTCTATAGAAAAATCTTCCTATCGTCAATTTTTCTATAGAAAAATTTTCCTATCGTCAATTTTTCTATAGAAAAATCTTCCTATCGTCAATTTTTCTATAGAAAAATCTTCCTATCGTCAATTTTTCTATAGAAAAATCTTCCTATCGTCAATTTTTCTATAGAAAAATCTTCCTATCGTCAATTTTTCTATAGAAAAATCTTCCTATCGTCAATTTTTCTATAGAAAAATCTGCCTATCGTCAATTTTTCTATAGAAAAATCTTCCTATCGTCAATTTTTCTATAGAAAAATCTTCCTATCGTCAATTTTTCTATAGAAAAATCTTCCTATCGTCAATTTTTCTATAGAAAAATCTTCCTATCGTCAATTTTTCTATAGAAAAATCTTCCTATCGTCAATTTTTCTATAGAAAAATCTTCCTATCGTCAATTTTTCTATAGAAAAATCTTCCTATCGTCAATTTTTCTATAGAAAAATCTTCCTATCGTCAATTTTTCTATAGAAAAATCTTCCTATCGTCAATTTTTCTATAGAAAAATCTTCCTATCGTCAATTTTTCTATAGAAAAATCTTCCTATCGTCAATTTTTCTATAGAAAAATCTTCCTATCGTCAATTTTTCTATAGAAAAATCTTCCTATCGTCAATTTTTCTATAGAAAAATCTTCCTATCGTCAATTTTTCTATAGAAAAATCTTCCTATCGTCAATTTTTCTATAGAAAAATCTTCCTATCGTCAATTTTTCTATAGAAAAATCTTCCTATCGTCAATTTTTCTATAGAAAAATCTTCCTATCGTCAATTTTTCTATAGAAAAATCTTCCTATCGTCAATTTTTCTATAGAAAAATCTTCCAATCGTCAATTTTTCTATAGAAAAATCTTCCTATCGTCAATTTTTCTATAGAAAAATCTTCCAATCGTCAATTTTTCTATAGAAAAATCTTCCTATCGTCAATTTTTCTATAGAAAAATCTTCCAATCGTCAATTTTTCTATAGAAAAATCTTCCTATCGTCAATTTTTCTATAGAAAAATCTTCCTATCGTCAATTTTTCTGTAGAAAAATCTTCCTATCGTCAATTTTTCTATAGAAAAATCTTCCAATCGTCAATTTTTCTATAGAAAAATCTTCCTATCGTCAATTTTTCTATAGAAAAATCTTCCTATCGTCAATTTTTCTATAGAAAAATCTTCCTATCGTCAATTTTTCTATAGAAAAATCTTCCTATCGTCAATTTTTCTATAGAAAAATCTTCCTATCGTCAATTTTTCTATAGAAAAATCTTCCTATCGTCAATTTTTCTATAGAAAAATCTTCCTATCGTCAATTTTTCTATAGAAAAATCTTCCTATCGTCAATTTTTCTATAGAAAAATCTTCCTATCGTCAATTTTTCTATAGAAAAATCTTCCTATCGTCAATTTTTCTATAGAAAAATCTTCCTATCGTCAATTTTTCTATAGAAAAATCTTCCTATCGTCAATTTTTCTATAGAAAAATCTTCCTATCGTCAATTTTTCTATAGAAAAATCTTCCTATCGTCAATTTTTCTATAGAAAAATCTTCCTATCGTCAATTTTTCTATAGAAAAATCTTCCTATCGTCAATTTTTCTATAGAAAAATCTTCCTATCGTCAATTTTTCTATAGAAAAATCTTCCTATCGTCAATTTTTCTATAGAAAAATCTTCCTATCGTCAATTTTTCTATAGAATAATCTTCCTATCGTCAATTTTTCTATAGAAAAGTCTTCCTATCGTCAATTTTTCTATAGAAAAATCTTCCTATCGTCAATTTTTCTATAGAAAAATCTTCCTATCGTCAATTTTTCTATAGAAAAATCTTCCTATCGTCAATTTTTCTATAGAAAAATCTTCCTATCGTCAATTTTTCTACAGAAAAATCTTCCTATCGTCAATTTTTCTACAGAAAAATCTTCCTATCGTCAATTTTTCTACAGAAAAATCTTCCTATCGTCAATTTTTCTATAGAAAAATCTTCCTATCGTCAATTTTTCTATAGAAAAATCTTCCTATCGTCAATTTTTCTATAGAAAAATCTTCCTATCGTCAATTTTCTATAGAAAAATCTTCCTATCGTCAATTTTTCTATAGAAAAATCTTCCTATCGTTAATTTTTCTATAGAAAACTCTTCCTATCGTCAAATTTTCTATCGAAAACTCTACCTATCTTTTAATGCTCTTTAGAAAACTTATTGGAAACACTGTAATCTAGAAAGGAAGTCCAACATATAAGTTTTCTATGTTTAACAAGAATTTCTTTTTATTGTGTCTTCCTAAGGAATAATAAAAAATGAACAGACCCTAACAGTTTAAATAACTACATGCAACATATTAGCATTACAAGTGGCTAAAAAATGTTTCCAAATCCATTTGTTACACAATAAATGTAAATAGGAGTAGAAATGGAACTATAACTGCATGTTATGACTGCCTGTTACGAGAAACAATAATATCAAGAGTAAAAGCTGGCAAGTACTTACTTGTACCAATGCTTGAGTAAGGCCTTTAAAATACTTACTAACTTTTCTTTTATGTAACTCGATCTTGAAGTTACAAAACTTACTAAACAATATAAAAGTAGTTAAAATGAAAAAAAAAATAGCTCGTTAATTCAATTTATCTCTATGTTTGGCAGTTATTGTTTGTTCATTATTACACCCCGACTACTTAGAGGAAATTGTTAAAAAGAAGTTATTTTTTTTAATATTATTTCTGTTAGAAATAGAAAAAAAAGAACCTGGTTTAAAAATAACTGGAAGTTAAATGTAGTGACTTCTTAAGGCTCCTTTTAAAGGCATATTTGCTCTGGTTCTTATTGCCGTCATAAAATATGAAATTTTCGTTACTATTCGTTCTATTTATCCTAATGGTCAGTTTCATTCTATATAAGCTTTAATAGTGATGATTATAATCATCTGAACTTTTGTTGCTACATTTTTCAATGGTTGTTTCCTTTGCCTTTAGCCAACAACCAGAGCCACCTTCCAATGGGCTTAATTTGGAAAAGGTGAAGATTATTTTCCTTAAGCCAAATACTGATGATTTAAACTAAAGAAATATTCAAGAAAATTAAAAACCTTAGGTAATAGGTATAATAGGTCGACTGTTGCACATCAAAATCTAATATTAAAATTTTCTGAGAAAAATCTTAACATCCAAATATTTTCCACAAAAACTTCTACATGCCAAATTATGTAATCCAATATTTTTATTAACAAATTACAATCATCAAAAATTTTTTATGAAAATTTTTTTATATCAAAAAAGCTTCGGTAGAAAAATATATTTTATCAAAAAACTTTCTATGGAAATATTTTATATCGAAAAATATTAAAACAAAAAAATTTATAAAGAAAAATTTTCCATAGAGATTTTTTTGTAACGAAAAATTTTCATTTTAAAAACTAAAACTTTTCTTTAAAAAAATTTTTTGTAAAAAAAGTATAAAGAAAAATTTTAAATAGAAAAGATTTATAACCAAAAATTTTCTAGAGAAAAGTTTTAAAACTAAAAAAAATTTTCTATAGAAATTTTTTTATAATGAGAAATTTTTTATAATGAAAAATTTTCTATAGAAAATTTTTTATAATGAAAAATTTTCTATAGAAACTTTTTTATAATCAAAAATTTTCTATAGAAAATTTTTTATAATCGAAAATTTTCTATAGAAAATTTTTTATAATCAAAAATTTTCTATAGAAAATTTTTTATAACCAAAAATGTTCTATAGAAAATTGTTTATAATCAAAAATTTTCTATAGAAAATTGTTTATAATCAAAAATTTTCTATAGAAAATTTTTTATAATCAAAAATTTTCTATAGAAAATTTTTTATAATCAAAAATTTTCTATAGAAAATTTTTTATAATCAAAAATTTTCTATAGAAAATTTTTTATAATCAAAAATTTTCTATAGAAATTTTTTTATAATCAAAAATTTTCTATAGAAATTTTTTTTTATAATCAAAAATTTTCTATAGAAAATTTTTTATAATCAAAAATTTTCTATAGAAAATTTTTTATAATCAAAAATTTTCTATAGAAAATTTTTTATAATCAAAAATTTTCTATAGAAAATTTTTTATAATCAAAAATTTTCTATAGAAAATTTTTTATAATCAAAAATTTTCTATAGAAAATTTTTTATAATCAAAAATTTTCTATAGAAAATTTTTTATAATCAAAAATTTTCTATAGAAAATTTTTTATAATCAAAAATTTTCTATAGAAAATTTTTTATAATCAAAAATTT
The DNA here is from genome assembly GCA_933228675.1 of Stomorhina lunata. NCBI lineage: Eukaryota > Metazoa > Arthropoda > Insecta > Diptera > Rhiniidae > Stomorhina > Stomorhina lunata. The sequence goes on from OW121740.1 coordinate 127,892,466, forward strand.
TCTATAGAAAATTTTTTATAATCAAAAATTTTCTATAGAAAATTTTTTATAATCAAAAATTTTCTATAAAAAATTTTTTATAATCAAAAATTTTCTATAAAAAATTTTTTATAATTTTCTATAGAATTTTCTATAGAAAATTTTTATAATTTTCTATAGAAAATTTTTTATAACGAAAAATTTTCTATAGAAAATTTTTTATAACGAAAAATTTTCTATAGAAAATTTTTTATAACGAAAAATTTTCTATAGAAAATTTTTTATAACGAAAAATTTTCTATAGAAAATTTTTTTATAACGAAAAATTTTCTATAGAAAATTTTTTTATAACGAAAAATTTTCTATAGAAAATTTTTTATAACGAATAATTTTCTATAGAAAATTTTTTATAACGAAAATTTTCTATAGAAAATTTTTATAACGAAAAATTTTCTATAGAAAATTTTTTATAACGAAAAATTTTCTATAGAAAATTTTTTATAACGAAAAATTTTCTATAGAAAATTTTTTATAACGAAAAATTTTCTATAGAAAATTTTTTATAACGAAAAATTTTCTATAGAAAATTTTTTATAACGAAAAATTTTCTATAGAAAATTTTTTATAACGAAAAATTTTCTATAGAAAATTTTTTATAACGAAAAATTTTCTATAGAAAATTTTTTATAACGAAAAGTTTTCTACAGAAAATTTTTTTAACGAAAAATTTTCTATAGAAAATTTTTTTAACGAAAAATTTTCTATAGAAAATTTTTTTAACGAAAAATTTTCTATAGAAAATTTTTTATAATGAAAAATTTTCTATAGAGAATTTTTTATAACGAAAAATTTTCTATAGAAAATTTTTTATAACGAAAAATTTTCTATAGAAAATTTTTTATAACGAAAAATTTTCTATAGAAAATTTTTTATAACGAAAAATTTTCTATAGAAAATTTTTTATAACGAAAAATTTCCTATAGAAAATTTTTTATAACGAAAAATTTTCTATAGAAAATTTTTTATAACGAAAAATTTTCTATAGAAAATTTTTTATAACGAAAAATTTTCTATAGAAAATGTTTTATAACGAAAAATTTTCTATAGAAAATTTTTTATAACGAAAAATTTTTTATAACGAAAAATTTTCTATAGAAAATTGTTTATAACGAAAATTTTTTATAATGAAAAATTTTCTATAGAAAATTTTTTATAATGAAAAATTTTCTATAGAAAATTTTTTATAATGAAAAATTTTCTATAGAAAATTTTTTATAATGAAAAATTTTCTATAGAAAATTTTTTATAATGAAAAATTTTCTATAGAAAATTTTTTATAATGAAAAATTTTCTATAGAAAATTTTTTATAATGAAAAATTTTCTATAGAAAATTTTTTATAATGAAAAATTTTCTATAGAAAATTTTTTATAATGAAAAATTTTCTATAGAAAATTTTTTATAATGAAAAATTTTCTATAGAAAATTTGTTATAATAAAAAATTTTCTATTGAAAATTTTTTATAATGAAAAATTCTATAGAAAATTTTCTACAGAAAATTTTTTATATTGAAAAATTTTCTATAGAAATTTTTTTATTATGAAAAATTTTCTATAGAAAATGTTTTTATAATGAAAAATTTTTCTATAGAAAATTTTTCGTTATATAAAATTTTCTATAGAAAAATTTTTATAATGAAAATTTTTGATAGTGAAAAATTTAGATACAGAAAATTTTTTTCTAACGAAAAATCTACAGAAAAATTTTTTTGTAACGAAAATTTTTCTATAGAAAAATTTTTATAATTAAAAATTTTCTATGGAAATTTTTTCATAACGAAAATTTTTCTGTAGAAAAATTTTTGTAAATACAAATTTCCTATAGAAACTTTGTTATAACCAAAAAACAAAAAAATTGTGTAGATATAAAGATACAATTTTTAAGAAACGTATTGCTTAATGTAGGGTATTTAAATAATTTCTTATTCAATGTTTGTTTAGCGCTTAGTTTCTTTTATTTTCTGGAGTATTTTTTTTTTTACTTTTTAGCAATTTTCTTAATATTTTTATTGACCATAACACTTGGAGGTTATATAATCTAAATTTTTATGTACTACAAGCAATATCTTCTAGTCTATCAGTATATTTGTTCTGGTGCTTGTATATTAAATTCATAAAATAGCTACAATTTTGGAATCTAAGCATCTTTAGGCAGTGTTTAGAAAGCTGAAAGTTAAGTAACAGTAGTATTGTGAAACTACCGATGTTGTGTAGGGAATCAGTCTGCTACCATTGCTACCTTCACATTTAATTAGTAAAGCATTGAAAATTAGTACAAGACATTATAGGTAATCTTATCTGGGGCGGCACAATCGGTCCCCAAAGTAGGGCACCCCAGACTCATAAATAACTTTAAACAATATATAATTGTAATTTCCCAACCGAGGATAGTTGGCTAGTTTGACTAAATACGAGGCCATAATCTTGACTCGGAAGTTTTGACTAACGTATATTAATCCCAGACTCTGATCATTCTGACTGCTGTTTGTTTTGACTGATACTGAACTCTATTACCGGGGTACGCTATACTCTAGAACAGAGGTATCTGAAATTGGCTTTATTCATTTTTTGCCTCAATACCGAAAATGTTTTATGTAGTGAAATCCATATTCTACTGGAATGATGAAAAAAAAAGTTGTTTCTTCTTCTTCTTCTGTCATCCTTCTCCAGGCTTCGGGACGTTTCACAATCAGCTACGAAGTGTTTAATTTTCATTTACGAAAAGGCTCGTTGGGCTGAGCTTAACGATTTTTATAGGCAATTTAATTGGAAACTTTGTTTCCTTGACAGTAATGTCAATGCCATGGCGGAAATGGTTTCTAATGTAATCTTCCATCAAAAAGTATTTCGGTTAAAGCCAAAATAAATTCATGGTTTAATCAGACGTGCAAACAGGCAGTCAGAGCTTTCAGAAACTGGCGAAATAACCAAAGTCCAGTTAATGAATTGCTACGCAAACAGGCGAGACGTTTGTGTGCTAAAGTATTAAGACACGAAAAAGCTCTGTACGAGCAGCGTCTTCGTACTAAAGTTCTTGATGCTCCTCGGGGCAGCAAGAGCTTTTGGTCATTCGTTAAAAGAGTTAAGAATAGTGCTAGTTCTTCAATTCCTACTCTTTTGAAGAATGACCAAGTATTTACCAACCCGGTTGATAAAGCCAACCTTCTAGCTGAATTATTTGCAAGTAATTCACGCTTGCCGGAAAGCGACCAACCACTGCCAGGGCTTGAAAGGGTATCTGTAACTATGGCAACGATATTTTTTCGAGCTCTTGAAGCAGTGCTCTTCGACGCTAGCTCGTCCATTAGCAAACCTCTTCAGTACCTTATATCATGCCGGTAAATTTCCTATGTGTTGGAAGGTTGCTAATGTAACGCCAATCCCTAAAAAGGGTGAGGCTAACAACCCTGACAATTACCGACCAATAGCGATTTGTTCAGCACTTTCCAAAGTAATGGAGAGTATGGTAAATTACCATCTGGTTAAATATTTAGAGTCTTACAACTTACTAAGCGACCGCCAGTATGGATTTCGTAGGGGGCGCTCTACGGGGGACTTACTAGCATTCCTATCAGAAAAATGGTGCCGTTCCATTCACTATTTTGGCGAAAGTAAAGTTGTGGCTCTTGATATTTCCAAGGCGTTCGATAGAGTGTGGCATGGTGCACTTTTATCAAAACTTGTTGCTTTTGGTGTCGGTAATACCTTCTCTCGATTTATATCGAGCTTTCTCAGGGATCGTACTATAAGAGTTGTTGTAGATGGGGTCTCATCAAACGAGTTCAAGATCAATTCAGGGGTACCGCAAGGCTCTGTTCTTTCTCCTACTCTATTTCTTATATTTATTAACGACCTTCTATATCAAACTTCTTATCCTATCTATTCTTTTGCAGATGATAGTAACATTTGCCATTCGTATTCATTTAATCATAGACCGGATCTTCCGCAGATTGTGGCTATGAGACAAAGCATGAATGAATCATTAAATCGCGATCTCGAAACCGTTTCCAAATGGGGACGTGTAAATAGAGTCGACTTAAATGCATGCAAGACCCAGTGTTGTATGCTTATGCATAAACGCACGGCAGATCATGTTACTTCATCTGTATCCATGGATGGTGTAAATATTCAGGAATCAGATGCTCTTGATATTCTGGGCATGAGAATTCAATGTGATGTCCGTTGGACTAAGCACATCTTTCAAGTGTCGAAAGAAGCATTCAAATGCCTAGGTTTTCTAAAACGGTGTAAGAGATACTTCACTCCAACTGATCTCCTTAAAATTTAAACCACCTTTATCCGACCAAAAATGGAATACAACTCTCATGTATGGGCCGGTGCTTCAAAGTCTATTTTGGAGCTTCTCGACCGCGTACAGGGGAGGGCGAAAGTGCTATTCGGTGACAGTAGGGTATCCAACTCTATTGACTCACTGGAGCACCGCCGCAATGTGGGTTGTATAACACTGTTCTATCGGTACAACTTTGGAATGTGTTCTAACGATATCAGGGACCTCGTTCCCGAAACCCGAAGATTCTTACGCAGCACACGTCAATCCGTTAGATCACATGCATTTGTGGTTGATTGTCCAGTGGACCGAACAACACACTATAGAGAAAATTCGTTCTTTAGCCGTACAGTACGTATGTGGAACTCACTTCCCGCAGAAGTTTTTCCTGACAGTTGCAATATAGGAAAATTCAAATCTAATGTCCAAACAAACACTACTTCCTCTTTCCTCCTTCCACAACCTATTTTCCTAGTTCCAACACAATGCATAGCATAAGTAGGGGTCATCCCCTGAGTGCTGGTCCTAAATAAAAAAAAAAAAAATTTTTTTCGACTCATAAGACATACAAGATATACGCAAATTGGTTACATGAATTTTTATTAGTATTAAATTTTTTATATATTTTACTTTCTTCGTTTGTTTTCTAGCTCTCTTCTCTTGAGCCAATTTCTTTATGGTTTAATGATACAAACAGCCACCACAACCCGGCTATAAAGACAAAGGACAAGCTCCTCAATACATTTTAATATGTTTTCCTCTTTTGGTCAATATGGGTGTTGTTACTGTATGCTGAAGTTCCTATTTGAAATTTGAATAGTGAAGTAGCAAAGGCATCTAGTACAAAACATAAATATTACGGTACTTGCCAAAGATATGATATCCAAAAATGTTGTATATAAAAACTTGATAGTTTTACAAATAATTGGAAAATTGCAAAAAAAAAGCATTTGGAAATTTTGTGTGTGCGGTCCCCAAAAGATAAAGGCAGACATATTTTTATTTATTAATGGTTTAATGTGCTAAGTGAGCGGTGATATGATATCTTTTTTTCTGATATGGATTTAATAATAGTTTTATATTTTTTTTATGGTTAAAGATAAATTGACAGCATTTAAATTTATATTTTATCCATTATTGAGTATTTTATTTCAATTAAATTATTATTTAGTATTTTGCTATTAACCTTTTTATGTCTTTTATTGGTATGGTTTGTGTCTTAGCTTAAAAAATTTATAGATCTAGTTTTGTTTGAAAAAAAAAAAATAATCTTTTGGAAGTTTTAGAAAAATAAAACATGAGTTTTGTAGGTATTGGTTTAACTTTGCCTTTGGTAGAAAATATTGTTAAGGGTAATAAAGTTTTATTTTATTAGCTTTATTTTGTCTGACCCTTAGGCATATAATTCTTGTTTCTTCTTCTTCTTCTGTTATCCTTGACTCCCAGTGGAGCATAGGGCCTCAACCATCCTTTTATATCGGACTCTATTGCGAGATGTTAGGCATACATCGTTCCATGAATAGTTTGCTGCTTGTAACTCCGCATCAATTGATCTTCTCCACGTTCTACCAGGTGCGTCAACACGGCGGCCGCTTCCTTGTGGATTCCAACGGAGCGCTTGTCTAGCAATGCTGGTATTTGGCCTTCGGAGTGTGTGGCCTATCCACCGCCATTTCCGTTGACATACCTCTGTGGAAGCGGGGGTTTGGTTTGTCGTATTAAGTAGATCCTCATTTCTTATGCGATTCGGCCACCATATATTAAGAATTTGCCTTAAACATTTGTTTGTAAAGGTTTGCAGTCGTTTATCGATGGCATTTGTGCGTTTCCATGTTTCGCAGCCGTAATACAGGATGGTCTTGACATTCGAGTTGTATATTCGTAACTTCGTTGTTGTTGATATTTGCCGAGATTTCCAAATAGCTCGAAGAATGCCAAATGCAGATTTTGCCTTATTAATACGCGATTTAATGTCCTCGTCTGCGCCACCTTTTGTAGTTACTAAACTACCCAGGTAATTAAAGGTATCTACACGCCCAATAACCTCGTTATTCACATTGATGTGTGTCAACGGGTTTGCGCCATAGCCTCCGGGCATAATCTTTGTCTTGGAAATATTAATTTCAAGACCAGCTATACGAGATTCAGCAGTAATAGCGTTAGTATTCTCTTGAAGGTGGCCAGAGCTTTGGCTTGGAAGACATACGTCGTCGGCATATTCCAAGTCCTCAAGTTGTTGAAAGGGTGTCCATTGGATACCATGTCTACCATTTAAAGCCGTACGCATTATGTTGTCGATGACGAGGATGAAAAGTATAGGTGATAATATACATCCTTGCCTTACTCCAGTAGTAACATCGAACGGATCTGATAGTTTGCCCTTGTGTAGGACTCGACATTTAAAATCAACGTACATTGCCCGGATTAAGTTGAGAATTTTCGTCGGCATGTTACGATTTTCTAAAATTCTCCATAGATAGCTTCTATTGACACTGTCGAAGGCCTTCATAAAGTCGATAAACGCTAGGTAAATGGGAGTGCGGAATTCATTACACTGCTCTAATACTATACTTACTGTGTTGATTAGATCAACACAAGAACGGTTTTCTCTGAACCCAAATTGATTTTCGCGGAGTGTAGAGAACACTGCGTCGGATATTCTATTCAAGATTACACGACTTAGTATTTTACTCGGTATTGGTAGAAGTGTTATACCCCTGTAGTTATTGCAGTCTTTGGGGTCGCCCTTTTTTGGTATTTTGACTAGTATACCTTCATTCCAAGAGGTTGGCAGAGCTTCTTCTTCCCATATTTTACGCACATATGGATGCCACAATCTCGACGATCCTTCAACATCACATAAGAGCATCTCCGCTGAAATATTGTCATTGCCTGGGGCCTTGTTGCGTTTAAGGGTTTTAATAGCGTTCTTCACTTCTTGTATTGTTGGCGGACTGTCAGAAATTCCTCTGAATATACTGTCATGGTTGGTTTCATTATGCGCTTCAGCCAGTGGTGTTAATCCAATCGGGTTGTTGAGTGTTGACTTGAAGTGCTCCATCCAGCGTATTAGTTGTTCATCCGCAGTTGAAAGGAGTGTGCCACTACTACTCAAGATGGGACTGTTGCTATAAGTAGGTTTGCCACACAACGCCCTTGATATATTATACAAGGTCTTCATATCGCCTTTGCTTGCAGCTGATTCAGCTTGGCTCGCTTGCTCGTCTATCCACATTCTCTTGTCCCTTCTGGCGGACTTTTTTATTTTGTTGGATAAATCACGATATGTTGCACTGAGGGCTCCATCGTCTCCTTTTTCATTTAGCATTTTATTTCTTATGGATCTGCGTTGTTCTACTAAGTCCCATGTTGCCTGCGTTATCCAGATTTTTCTTTTGTGATTTTTAAATCCTAGGATTTGCTGACCAACTTCATTGTATACTTGTGTAACACTCCTGGAAATTTCATTTATACTGGAACCGTTTTTGTTTATTGCATCTGGAAGCCGATTCCTTATGGAAGTAATAAAGGCATTCCGATGACTTTCGGATTCCAGTTTTCCTACATCTATTTTCCGATCTGCTTTCGCAGTATCAGACCTCAGAGCAGCAACCTTCAGTCGAATTTTACACATCACTAAGTGATGGTCGCTATTTATATCAGCTCCGCGCCTCGAGCGTACATCGAGTAAAGACGATCGCCACTTCGAATTTATTAAAATATGGTCGATTTGGTTCTTAGTGATGCCATTCGGCGAAGTCCAAGTTGTTTTATGCTGCTCCTTATGAGGGAAAATAGTGCCACCTACAACAAGTTTCCTTTCGCAACATAGCTCTATCAGCCTTTCTCCATTGTCGTTTCTAACTCCGACACCGTGTTTACCAATATAACGTTCCAAACCGGTATTATTTGAACCAACCTTGGCGTTAAGGTCGCCAAGTATCATGGTAATATCACATTTATGTACATTGCTGTTCATCCAACTGCTAAGTACGTCGTAAAATTCATCCTTATCATTTTCGGATTGGATTTCAGTCGGAGCGTAGACATTGATAATTATCAAATTGCGAGCTTTGGTTTTTATCTTTATTGCCATGAGCCTCTCACTAATAGGATACCACGCTATCATGGACTTAGCTATTTTTTTCGATATAAGGAATCCCACACCTCTACTATGCTCATCGCCTTCCGGGCGGCCTGAGTAAAGAAACACAGTATTCTCATTCCGTATCTCCCCTTGACCTGTCCATCTTGCTTCTTGCACAGCTAACAAATCAATTTTATAACGAGACATTTCTCGTCTTAGTTGATCTAATCTCCCCGTTTCGTATAGTGTGCGTACGTTCCATGTCGCAAACTTTAAACTTTTTTTCATGCCTATATTAGGTTCTATAGTCCGATTTCTTCGGATAGGATTGGTTCCATTCATCAGGATGTTCTTGCATAGATTAGGCACCTCCAAAATCCGTGTGCCAGCTGCCGTAGCAGGGGGATTTCTCGCATGATTACCCCTTGGAGTAGTATATTCTGTAATGTTGTTTCTTTCCATGCTTAAAACATCATAAGTGCTAAGTCGATGGATGATGAGTCCAAAGACAAGAGCCACGTTTGTAAAGCGAGCCGCTTGATCCGAGACAGACGCCCGCTTGTAGCCGCAACTAACATGTTGAACAGACGCTACAGTTTCGTACTTCACCAAGTACAATTATCTTAGACCCTTAGACCAAATACGTCGGAATGGCTCCAAGATAACTCCCTCTCACGTTGGCCCTGACCTAGAATCCCACTCGGGTTGTTTACCGCGTCTTCAACTAGGTTGCTCAGGTTTCTGAGCAGTTTATAGTTTATATTTATTGTGAAAGTGTTTGTAGGTTTTGTGAATATTTTACAATAAGGTTTAATGCCAAGGTGGTTTTTCATATGCCGACTTTTTTAAACCTTCAAAGTTAAAAATAACTTTTAGTGAATTTAAATTCAAAATATATTATTGTATGATAGTTTTAAAGCCAGACAAGATCGGCTGATGTAATAGGGCACATAACTAAAGTCATCACCGTTCTTGGAGGAGTGTGGGGATATATTATAAATCTCTTTTTATGTCGATTTCTGTTAGGAATAGAGATATTTACCGTATTTGAATGAAATTTAGTATACACTTAGTGTATACAACTTATTTGCTTCATTTTGTGGCACTTTTTGTAATTTCTGAATAAAAAGTTCAAAATGTTTTTACTGCATTTTTACTACATATGACTTAAGTATGTATATTTTTTTTAGAAAACTATCACCGATGTAAGTAAATTTCAACATTTCTCTAAAAGTGCTTTTATATGTTGAAAATGTCCAAAAATAAATCAAATAAATTCACAAAAAAAATGTGTTAAACTCATAACAACACCAAAACCATTTACATACATATATAAATGCAAAAACACCAACAAATGACCAATGGCAAAAGAAAAACATGAAGAAAAATGCTATAGCCGGTTAAGCCAGACTTTTTAATACCCTTCACTACTAAGGTCTCAATAACTTGTAAAGACTGAGAATTTTGCAAATCTTTCTTAATTCTTAGAGATATATCGGTAAGAAATTTTTATAGTAAGATTTAAATATCTTTATATAATTTAAAATTTAGTTGAATGTTTTAAAAATACAAATAAATTTTAGGCCTTATTAATACTGGGAAGGTAGCACTAAGGAAGGGACCCAATGTAATGATCCTGTTTTGTATAGGAATCCTTAATTTAATTTGATTATCTTTAAAGTTAAATATCACAATAAGCTCATATAGATATCCAGCCTGCCAGCCGGACAGACTTAAAATGTGATTCTGAACCGATCGGTGTTACACTAATAATTCTATGCGTTACAAACATCAGCACAAACCCAATATACCAACATTCCACCTATGGTGGTAAAGAGTTTAAAAACGCCTCAAGATGAATGTTATGTCATGTTGACAACAGTTCACTTCTATCTCTGCCACAAAATGATTAACGGATCTTTCAAATGTTGCTGTCTTACCTACAAATAAGGAAGTTATAAAATAAGTAATGAAATTAAAATTGCACATTACATTATAACCCTAAAAAAATATTTTTATAATTTTTACAACGTACATTAAATCCTGGAAATAGTAACAGTAGGACAAAATGTAAAAAATCCAATAAATCTATAGAAAAATTTTCGATTTAAAATTTTCTATAAAAAATTCTATGTAAAAAATCTAAAAAATTTCTGTTGTAAAATAATTTCTATCGAAAATTTTTCTATAGAAAAAAATTTTTATAGGAAATTTTTTAGTAAAAAAAATTTTTAACGAAAATTTTTCTATAGAAAAAATTTTTTTACGAAAATTTTTCTACAGAAAAAATTTTTTAACGTAAATTTTCTATAGAGAAAATTTTTTAACGAAAATTTTTCTATAGAAAAAAATTTTTAACGAAAATTTTTCTATTGAAAAAATTTTTTAACGAAAATTTTTCTATAGAAAAAATTGTTTAACTAAAATTTTATATAGAAAATAGTTTTTAACGAAAATTTTTTTATAGAAAAAATTTTTAACGAAAATTTTTTTATAGAAAAAATTTTTTAATGAAAGTTTTTCTATAGAAAAAATTTTTTAACGAAAATTTTTCTATAGGAAAAATTTTTTAGCGAAAATTTTTCTATAGAAAAAATTTTTTAACGAAAATTTTTCTATAGAAAACATTTTTTAACAAAAAGTTTTCTATAGAAAAAATTTTTTTACGAAAATTTTTCTACAAAAAAAAAAAAATTTTAATGAACATTTTTTATAGAAAAATTTTTTTAACGAAAATTTTCCTATAGATAAAATTTTTTAACGAAAATTTTTCTATATAAAGAATTTTTTAACGAAAATTTTTCTATATAAAGAATTTTTTAACGAAAATTTTTCTATTGAAAAAATTTTTTAACGAAAATTTTTCTATTGAAAAAATTTTTTAACGAAAATTTTTCTATAGAAAAAATTTTTTAACGAAAATTTTTCTATAGAAAAAATTTTTTACCGAAAATTTTTCTATAGAAAAAAATTTTTATCGAAAATTTTTCTATAGAAGAATTTTTATATCGAAAAATTTTGTATAGAAACATTTTTTAAAGAAAATTTTTCAATAGAAAAAAATTTTTATCGAAAAAATTCAATAGAAAAAATTTTTAAATGAAAATTTTTCTATAGAAAAAAATTTTTAACGAAAAGTTTTCTAAAGAAAAAATTTTCTATAGCAAAATTTTCCTTAAAAAATTTTTATATCGAAAATTTTTCTATAGAAAAATTTGTGTATCGAAAATTTTTCTATAGAAAAATTTGTATATCGAAAATTTTTCTATAGAAAAATTTTTATATAGAAAAATTTTCGATGTAAAAATTTTTCTATAGAAAAGTTTTCGATATAAAAATTTTTCTATAGAAAAGTTTTCGATATAAAAATTTTTCTATAGAAAAATTTTCGATGTAAAAATTTTTCTATAGAAAAGTTTTCGATATAAAAATTTTTCTATAGAAAACTTTTCTATATAAAAATTTTTCTATAGAAAAATTTTCGATATAAAAATTTTTCTATAAAAACATTTTTGATATAAAAATTTTTCTAATCGAAAATTTTTCTATATCGAAAATTTTTCTATAAAAAAATTTTTATATCGAAAATTTTTCTATAGAAAAATTTTTGTATCTAAATTGTATCGAAAATTTTTGTATAGAAAAATTTTTATTTCGAAAATTTTTGTACAGAAAAATTTTTATATCGAAAATTTTTATATAGAAAAATTTTTATATCGAAAATTTTTCTATAGAAAAATTTTTATATTTAAAATTTTTCTATACAAAAATTTTTATATCGAAAAATTATCTATAAAAAAATTTGTATATCGAAAATTTTTCTATATCGAAAATTTTTCTGTAGAAAAATTTTTATATCGAAAATGTTTCCATAGAAAAATTTTTATATCGAAAATTTTTCTATAGAAAAATTTTTATATCGAAAATTATTCAATAGAAAAATTTTTATATCGAAAATTTTTCTATAGAAAAATTTTTATATCGAAAATTTTTCTAAAGAAAAAATTGTATTTTTCTAAAGAAAAAATTTTATATCGAAAATTTTTCGGAAGAAAAAATTTTATATCAGAATTTTATATAGAAAAGATTTTATATCGTTAATTTTTGTAAAGAAAAAATTATGTATTGCAAATTTTCCTAAAAATTTCTATTGAAAATTTTATTCTGAAAATTTTTTAAAGAAAAATTTTATTCTGAAAATTTTGTATAGACAATTTTTATACAAAAAATTTTCCATTGAAAAATAATCTTCTCTGAAATATATAATTCTCTTGTCGCAGTTTTTGTTGCCAAACTAATCCGAAATAGTTTGACGGTTCATGAAATTTTGTGTCTATATCCGGTAGGTCTGAAAATTGGTCAACATCCATTTTTTATATTGAGGGGACCCAGCACAAGGGATAATTTATGACTTACCTAAACAACGAACCGACTTTGATGAAATTTTAAACTAAAAAGTTTATAGTATCAATTAGTGTAGGCACCAACACTATAGTCGATACTCCTGTATCGACTATAGTGTTTTGTAGTCTACAAGTTGACTATTTACTTTGTAAAACTAGAAACAGTGTAAATATTGGAAACTGAGTTTTGACATGTTTGAAACTTTCAGAACTAATACATTATTTCGCCAATAATGGTAATACGGAAGTCATTACAATCATTGGTTTTGAGCAGAAATAGGACTACCAGAATTCAACAAAAAAATATGATAAAATATATTTGAAAAAAAAAAAACAAAAAAACTATAAAGTACAAATGTTGACGTTTTACAACTGCAACATAACAGAAACAGGGCAAAATTGGCCAGAAATTTCAATAAGGTAAAAGAAAAATTAAAGTAAATAACACCTAGGAAAACAAGATTAACAGTTTTTTTAATGGTCCAACTTCTGGCCAAGAATTCCAATAGTTATAAACAAGAGAACATGGATAAGAGAAAAAAAAACTATTGAAAAGACAACCAAAATACAACAAGTCATTGTCCATTATTCATAAATAACTATCACCACTATCATCAACCTACGGTAACTAGAAGCGCGAGTACAATGAAATAAGTCAACAACAAAAAAAAAAAAAAACTTTTTCATACTTGCCACATTTGGATGTATTGCCAGGTAACTAGTGCACACTCCCGTTTAAACTAAATAAGTTTGTAATAAACATAAATTCATATTTATTCACAAATATTCATATATAGTAGACGAACCGACAAACAGCCAAACGAATGTTAGTCCATTTCCCAGATACCACTGAGTTTATTTGTGAATACCTTCGGCCAGCACTTAACCTATCGATGATGCATCTTTAACTATATCAAAGCTAAACAATAACTAAATAGTAACAGTACCCTTTTTTCTAAAGTTCCAAGTTTTTTATACCCAATATATTTCATTGTATTGCCACCAACCAAAATCCAAAGAAACACACACACTTTTCAACTAGAAAATCCCTCTTTTTGTGTTAGATGTGGTCGTCGTACTCCTCCTGCTGATGTTGATGCAGAAGCGGCAGCTGCTGTGTAAGTTGTCGTAATCGTGCTGAACTACAAGTAGTTCCTGAGTGGAGTATATTATATAACTTTTATCGGTATTATTACAACAAATACCATATAAATACTTAAACTTATTTATTTCTTTATATATTTTATGATTTTTTGCTGAAGTTACCAAATATGAAAAAACTACTGGAGCGATAAAACGATTGGAAAAAAAGGATAAAAAAATGTGGAAGGAAATGTAAATTTTTTTGAATTTCATACCCAGCAAACAAATTTTAATATAAAAATTTTTCGATAAAAAAAATTTAATATCAAAAACTTTTCTATAGAAAAATTTTAATATCAACAATTTTTCTACAGGCAAAATTTTATATTGACAATTTTTCTAAAGAAAAAATTTTCTACCGAAAATTTTTCCAGAGGAAAAATTTTATATTGAAAATTTTTCTATAGACAAATTTTCGACAATTATTCTAAGAAAATTAGTTATATCGCACATTTTCCTACAGAAAAAAAAAAATTATATCGAAAAATTTTCTATAAAAAAATTTTTATCGAAAATTTTTCTATAGAAGAAATTTTATTGTGAAAATTTTTCCATATACCAAATTTTTATATTGAAAATATTTCTTTAGAAAAATGTTTTATATTGAAAATTTTTCTATAGAAAAATTTTTATATAGAAAATTTTTCTACAAAAAAAATTTTATATTTAAAATTTTTCTTTAAAAAAATTTTATTTCGAAAATTATTCTTTATAAAACTTTTATATCGAAATTTTATATTGACAATTTTTCTAAAGAAAAAATTTTCTACCGAAAATTTTTCTACAGAAAAAATTTTATATAAAAAATTTTTCTATAGAAAAAATTGTATATCGAAAAATGTTTGTATCGAAAATTATTCTATAGAAAATATTCACAATTTTTCTAAAGACAAGGTTTTCTACCGATCATTTTTCTGTAGAAAATATTTTCTATTTAAAATTTTTCTATAGAAAAAATTTTATATCGAATAATTTTTGTATTGAAAATTATTCTATGGAAAATTTTCTATACCGAAAAATTTTTTATAAAAAAAAAATTATACCGAAAAATTTTTTATAAAAAAAAATTTTCGACAATTTTTTTATAGAAAAAATTTTATTGTGAAAATTTTTCCATTGACCAAATTTTTATATTGAAAATATTTCTATAGAAAAATGTTTATATAGAAAGTTTTTTTATAAACAAATTTTAATATCGAAAATTTTTCTATAAAAAAATTTTATATCTAAAATTTTTCTTTAAAAAAAATTTATTTCGAAAATTTATTTAGAAAATTTTTCTATAGAAAAATTTTATATCAAAAGTTTTTCTATAGAAAAATTTTATATCAAAAGTTTTTCTATAAAAAAATTTTTATCTCGAAAATTTTTCTATACAAAAAATTTTTTATAGAAAAATTTTTTTACGAAAATTTTTCTATAGAACAAATTTTATAGTGAAAATTTTTGTATAGAAAAAACTTGATATTATTTAAAATTTTTCTTTAAAAAAATTTTATTTCGAAAATTATTCTTTATAAAACTTTTATATCGAAATTTTATATTGACAATTTTTCTAAAGAAAAAATTTTCTACCGAAAATTTTTCTACAGAAAAAATTTTATATAGAAAATTTTTCTATAGAAAAAATTGTATATCGAAAAATGTTTGTATCGAAAATTATTCTATAGAAAATATTCACAATTTTTCTAAAGACAAGGTTTTCTACCGATCATTTTTCTGTAGAAAATATTTTCTATTTAAAATTTTTCTATAGAAAAAATTTTATATCGAATAATTTTTGTATTGAAAATTATTCTATGGAAAATTTTCTATACCGAAAAATTTTTTATAAAAAAAAGATTATACCGAAAAATTTTTTATAAAAAAAAATTTTCGACAATTTTTTTATAGAAAAAATTTTATTGTGAAAATTTTTCCATTGACCAAATTTTTATATTGAAAATATTTCTATAGAAAAATGTTTATATAGAAAGTTTTTTTATAAACAAATTTTAATATCGAAAATTTTTCTATAAAAAAATTTTATATCTAAAATTTTTCTTTAAAAAAAATTTATTTCGAAAATTTATTTAGAAAATTTTTCTATAGAAAAATTTTATATCAAAAGTTTTTCTATAGAAAAATTTTATATCAAAAGTTTTTCTATAAAAAATTTTTATCTCGAAAATTTTTCTATACAAAAAATTTTTTATAGAAAAATTTTTTTACGAAAATTTTTCTATAGAACAAATTTTATAGTGAAAATTTTTGTATAGAAAAAACTTGATAACGTACATTTTTCTATAGAAAAAATTTTAATATCAAAAATTTTTCTGTAGAAAAAATTTTTGTATCAAAAATTTTTCTATAGAAAAAATTTTAATATTAAAAATCTTTGTATCGAAAAAATTTTTATATCAAAACTTTTTCTATCGAAAAAATTTTAATATCAAAAATTTTTCTATCGAAAAAATTTTAATATCGAAAATTTTTCTATAGAAAAAATTTTAAATGTTTCTACAGAAAAAAATTTAATATGAATAATTTTTCGATAAAAGAAATTTTAATATCAATAAATTTTCAATAGAAAAAATTCCAATATCAAAAATTTTAATATTAAAATTTTTTTTTGGAAAAAATTTTAATATCAAAAATTTTTATATAGAAAAAATTTTAATATCAAAAATTTTTCTATAGAAAAAATTTTAATATCAAAAATTTTTCTATAGAAAAAATTTTAATAACAAAAATTTTTCTATAGAAAAAAATTTTAATATCAAAAATTTTTCTGAAGAAAAAATTTTTGATATTTAAATTTTCTTCTATAGAAAATTTTTTGTTATTAAAATTTTTTCTATAGAAATGATTTTAATGTCGAAAATTTTTTTACAGAAAAAATTTAAATATCAACAATTTTGCTATAGAAAAAAATGTTAATGTCAAAGGGTTTCTATAGAAAAAATTTTAATACCAAAAATTTTTCTATAGAAAAAATTTTAGTATCAAAAATTTTTCTATATAAAAATTTGAATATCAAAAATGTTTTTAAGGAAAAATTTTAAGATCAAAATTTTTTCTATAGAAAAAATTTGGCATCAAAAATTTGTATATTTTATATAGAAAATGCTTTTTTTGGTAATATGTTTTTTTTCTTTTTTGAAAATTCGTTTGATGGGTTTTTACTACCTTCAATACAAACAACAATGTATTGTAAAAAAAAGAAAAAAGCTCTTTTCATACTACCTTAAAAATATTTCAAATATGCTTATCTCAAATTTATGCAGAGTTTATTATGAATACATTTTTTCACCAATAATTTTTGCATTGTTTAGATCATTCCCTTGTGGTCAATGACCCATAAGTTTTGGTTTCTTTATCTGTTTTTCCGTTCAGTGCCTAGTCCTGGGCAGATTCCCTTTAAGAATGTGCCAATGCAAAAAAATACAATAAAAATATTTTAATACTTCCATATCTCTATCTATGGTCTGTAGGACTAAAATTTTTATTTCCTTAGTCAACTGCAATTAGTGAAACTTTAACAGTTCTTTGTTGTAATATTCAATAATTTTATATTGGTTTTAAAATTTTAAATTCATTTATTTCTCTAAGACTTTGTAGCTATTGCATTTGTAGGTTGAAGATAATTATTTTTAAAAATCTTTATAATTCAAGAACAAAATGATAGTTTTGACTATCTAATGGCTTTTGGATTTTTTTGATCTATAGCGCCGCTGAGATTGCGATAGTTATTTTTGTTGTCATTGATGCTTTATTTTATTGCAACATACTCATTAAAAATATTAAGAATAAAAAACAAGTAAGAAAGTGCTATAGTCGGTCAAGCCGACCATACGATACCCTTCACCACTAAGGTCAAAGGTATTATTTTTCCTATATAAAGACAAATATTTGCTAAATTTTGCCATCATACAAACATTTTCTCAGAACGTATATATTCAACCTGTTTCCGTCATTTGGACATATATGAGAGCTAGGGTCATATGTGGACCGATTATCTCGAAATGTGTCAAATTGATTACAGTTGTTACAAAAATTATGTATGCAAAAAATAAACTCAAAATTTTCATTATCTTTAGATTGACGAGCGTTTTTGTGATTTTTTTGTCTCATTTAGTGGCTTTTTAAAGAAGAGTTTGTATGGGAGCTATAGTCAAATGTCGACCGATTTCAACGAAATTTGGAACAGTGATTTTAGTTTATATAAGCAGTATTTGTTTTAAATTAAAAAAATATTGATTTTTGTGGCCAATATATCAATTTCTGGAAGTGGGACCTTTGAAAGGTACCACAAATAATGGACCGATTTTGGCGAATTTCAATAGCCATGGTCCCACTATCAAAAAAAAAATGATCTGTGCCAAAATTCATCACATTATCTTTAGAATTGCGACCTATACTTTGATAACATGGTTTACATGGGGGTCCAGCCAGCCGTCCAGACGGACGGACTGACTTCGCTAAAGCGACTCAGAAAGTAATTCTAAGCCTATTGCTATACTTAAAGTTGGGTCAAAGACAAATATTTCTATAGGTTACATACATCAGCACAAACTTAAAATACCCTTTCCACCTATGGTGGTATAAAAACCCTATCTGGGCTTTAAATTATTAGCAAAGTTTTTTTTGTCAATTTCCAAAAGTTATATACTGATTCTTAAGTCTATATCTCGTAAACTGTTGCCGTGAAATAAAATAAAAAAAAAACAACAAAATCTTACTCAAAACAGCAAAACTGTCAAAAAACTTAAAATTTCGTCATAGATTTTTATACCCAATACCGTTTGTAATTTCCTTAATAATGGCTCAAAAACCAAAATTGAAGTATATTCTGAATCCATATGAAATTCTAAGATGATTGACATCGTGTCTGTCTGTTTGTCTGTCTGTCTGTCTGTCTGTCTTTCTGTCTGTCTGCTTGTTGTCGGCACGATAGAACCTTCTCGAAAGGATATAGGTCACTGAAATTTGGCACAAATATTCTACATTTCTTGGAAAATTTTGGTATTGAGGCAAAATCGGTTCACATTTTACCATTTAGCCATAGCTTCCATACAAGAAATTTATGAAAACAATTTAAATTTCACCTAAAATACACTTAAAAAATACGAAAAGAAAAGCCGGTTTATGTCCGTCTGTCCGCCAGATAAAAGTGCGATAGCTCTTTAACTAGAAGAGCTAGAGAGTCAAAATTGCACAAAAGTCTTTCTGATATGTAAGAGAAGTTGTTGGGCGAAATCGGTTCACATTTATTTAGAGCTAACATATAACCCCGCCCCGAGAAACACATGAATTTCTGATAAATTGAATACATTTGAAATAGCTATGGCGACTTAATTTAGAATAGAGAAGTTTTATGCAACTATTGGTCAGTATATCAAATTTTATAGGAATCGGTTCATATTTGACTATAGCTTTCATATAAAAAACACTCCCGGAAACCAAAAAAAAATGTAGCAAATGATAGTTTAAAGCTATTAAGTTAGAAACTATGGCCACTAAATTTTGCAAAAACAAGCTTTATATAAATACCAGCCAATGTGTAAAATTTTGTTACATTCGGTCAGCATTTGGCAACAATTCTTATATATATATCCCCTTTATATATATAACATCCCCTTTTTATATCTACAATCAAAAAGATTCGTAGGTGCAAGCAGCATATTTAAATTGCACCAATGTCCACACTTTATATACGGTATTAGGAACTCCTAACAAAATATATGGACCTATCTTATTACTATCAGCATGTTTAACCTAACTATATATTAAGCTAAACAAAAAGTATTTAACGGATTATGCTAAACTATACCAGGTTATGAGATTAAATTTTGTGCAAAGTAAATACTAGGGAAACCACTTACATACTTTTAAATGTTGAACTATAAAGCTCCCGTAACCGAATACCAAGCAAAAACAACTTTTTTTCAAATTTAGTCCACATTTTGAATTAGCTGCACCCTCGTAGATATATGAGAGATATTTCTAAATTTAACACAACTTGATGGTGGGTATATAAGATTCGGCACAGCCGATTATAACACTCTTACATGTTATTGTGGATAATGGAAAATATAAACACACTGATGGACGGACGTGTGGACTTACGGAAGGATGGGCGGATGGATGGACGGTGTTTATATAATACACATTTCTCTGCGATAAAATTTACCTTCCAGTCGAAAACTTTATAAAATAATTCAAAAAACCTTAACTAATAATTTAAAACCCTGTAAAGGTCTTTCTCCTACTATTATTCAGATTTGGGGGTCTCAATTAGTTCACGATTTTAGAAACAAGATTCTAGTGGGAACTACTTTTCTTACCCTTTTCAAAGCAATAGAGATTTATTTCTTAAATAAAAATACTCACATTAATAGAAAAAATTAAGTACAACATCTCATGTTAAAAATTTGTTTATGCCTCCCATAAATATTGTGTGACTTCTTTGCTTAAAATGCAATTTTCTGAAGAAGCTTAATAAATGCATTTCTAATTTCAAAAGCTCTTCCTAAAATCTTATCTCTAAAACAGGCAGTAAAGTTAGTTTATTGCTTCCTAAACTTTTGTTATTATTGTTCTTAACACCTTCTTATTAGAGAAGAATAGAAGCACTTGTTGAAAATTCATGGTTTTTACCGGCTTTATTTAGTAGCTGCATACACACAAAATTCAATTTAAAATTGTTACCATTCCCAGCTTAAGAGTTAGTGCAAGTTAGCAATCACACGTTCTAATTTCCGAGTATTTGGAGCTGAAAAATCAAGAATGTTATAATAATTTACGAAAACGAGCAGCCAGAACCGCAAAACATTTGGACAAATTCAATTGTGTGAAAGAAACACCTTAATCCATTTATTTAATTGCTATTTTCAAACAAATATAAAATGATCTATATTGCTCAAACGCTTAAACATTTGCAAGACTTTGGAAATTTTTATTGAAATTCTTAATGAATGCAACTGAGGGAAACAATTTACCTATAACTAAGTCAATGAATTATTATTTTTTGATTGAAAAAGTCAGAGTAATGGTTTTATTATTCTAAAAAATTTCGTTTTTATTATCTTTTGAAATGATTGCTTAGAATCATAACAAGGCTTAGCTTAAAGGCTTAGATTTAGGTGTTATAAAATGAATTGTTCTGGTATGAGTGGGCAGTTAATGTGATAATAAATTGGCAAACTAAAACCATTAGAACAATATTTTTTTCTTTTTATTTTCTTTATTTGCTGCTAAGCTACTAATCTAGGATATAAAAAAATCGTTCTTTTCTTTTTTCATTTTATATGAATGTTACAGTCCACATATGCTGCTGTTATTTTAACACCCGTTTTTGTTTCGGTTTGTTACAAGGAGTTTGCGGCATGAGAAGGCATTAAAAATCAAATTAATTTTAATGAAGTTTTAAAACAACCTTTAGGAATTCTTTTGAAATTCTATTTTGATTTGAACAACAGTAGCAATAAGTGGGTAAGACTGTAGTAAGTTGTTTGGGAGCATATGTATGTTTGAAAAAAAATTGCAAAGGTTCTATCTAACATTTCAATGAGAAAAATATGTAACAATCATAATAGATTTGCAGAGCTAAATTCATATTATGGGTAGCTAATAAACTTCATTATGGTGACCCTTTACTTTATTGAAAAAGTTAAGGGTCATATTGTTAAAGAGTGTTTAAAGATACCAAAGATGCACGTTTACAAGTGTGTAGTATATAATGCTTTACCTGCTTTGATCCAAATTTTTTTTATAGAGAAGTAACAGATGCTGCCATATACAACTGCATATAGTATATATGAAATTGGGTTACATTATATAGCTCTTAGAACTACAATCTGTTATATCGACGGCAGTGGCTCAGAATTACTTTCATTGGCCAAAACCAATATTTTTTCATCACATAGATTCCTAAAATTTGTATGCCATCAGAAAGAAAACATATCAAAACAGCCGACAAATTTTGTCAAAATTTTCGCAGTAGGATGCCAAAAAGCTAAGAATTTAAAAAGGTTTATCAAATTCTTAGGACATTAAACATTTAATTAAAAAGTTTTACACTAAGATCCCAATTCATTACAATTATTTATTATTGTAATATATAGTTAGGGATAATCCTCCAGATGAGATGGTCTAACCAACCATCGAAACGCGTCTAGGAAAGGTTTAGAGGACCAAAAAGAACAAAAATCGAAAAAGTGTTTTCTTTTAGCCTATATGTACTTCTGCACACACCCGCACCCACCAGTAGAACACTTTTTTTAATTTAATAAAAATACCCAAAATTTTTATATACAAATTTCTGTGATAAATGAAGAACTTTTTTTTAGAGTTTATAAAATCCATGGAAATTTTTTATATTTACATATTGTATAATAAAGTTTCCATATATTGTATAAACTCTATAAATTATCTTCTTCTATATATATGTACTGTATAAAATTTGTCTGTATGTCCAAATATTTAGGTTTTGTTCGGACTATTTAGTAGAAGGTTTATGTGAAGTTTGTTTAAAATCGGTCGAGCGTTTCTTCATTTATCATATTTTTTGTAAAAAATTAATTAGAATAATTTATAAAACCCATGGACATTTGTATAAACACTATAAGTGATCTTCTATATATGTACTTTATAAAAGTATGACAAAAGGGAAGCAATCGAAACCATCCAATGATAGGCCAAAGTGTTTTATTTCATTTATACTTTTGTACCCACCCGGACCCGCCCGTAGATCACTTTATTTATTTTAACTAAAATACGCAAAATTTTTATATACAATATTCTATTAATTTGTTACAAAAAATGTGATAAATGAAGAGATTTTTAGAGTTTATAAAATCCATGGAAATTTTTTATATTTATATATCGTATTAAATAGTTTCCATATATTGTATAAACTCTATGAATTATCTTCTTCTATATATGTACTATATAAAAGATTGCCTGTATGTCGAAATGTTTAGGCTTTGTTCGGACTATTTAGTAGAAGGTTTATGTAAAGTTTATTCAAAATCTTATCATTTATTATATTTTTTATAACAAATTAATTAGGATTTTTTTTTGAGTTTATGAAATCCATGGAAATTTTTTATATTTACATAGTCTATAGTATAGTTTTCATATATTGTATAAACTCTATAAATAATCTTCTTCTATATATGTACTGTATAAAATATTGTCTATATGTCCTCAATAGAATACTAAACTATGCACTTGATCATGTTATAACCTTTAGCATATTTGTTGCTAATTTGGTACCAACTACCGACAGGTGGCGCCACTGAAAATTACTCAAAATGAACCAAATCGTAAACAGTGCATTTGATCATGCTGTGATCTTAAACAAAATTATTGCGCTTTTGTCGACGGAGTTTTCTAAGTTAGTGTGATTAATTGCCGATAGATGGCGTCACTGAAAATGAATTGAATCGTAAACTATACATTTGGTCAAAGAGTTAATATGCGGATATGGTCAAATGTAAACCGATTTGGCCCAATTTCAATATAAATTTTTTTTAAGAAATGAAGAATAAATGAGCCGAGTTCTAGTGACTGACCTCAATTCGTGTAGGGGTTATCGTGCTTTCAACAGACAGACAGTCTGAGAGAGAGAGACATACAGAGATAGAGACAGACAGACAGACAGACAGACAGACAGACAGACAGACAGACAGACAGACAGACAAACAGACAGACAGACAGACAGACAGACAGACAGACAGACAGACAGACAGACAGACAGACAGACAGACAGACAGACAGACAGACAGACAGATAGACAGATAGACAGACAGATAGACAAACAGACAGACATCGCGCTATCGTTTTTGAATTTTATAAGGATTCGGAATACATATCCCTTTTGGTTTTTGAGCCCATATTAAGGACGGAATGACGGAATGACAATCACAACTTAGCCCTCATTTTGGTGATGGTGGGTACAAAAAATTTAATGTACTATTTAAAAAAAGTTAGGGAATATTGTAGGGAACATTTTTTTTCTCGTAGGGAAAAAATAGATTTGTTTTTAGGGATATTCAAAATTTTATTTGGCATCACTGGTTGAAATACCCATAAAAGCACAAAAACGCTTATAAATCTAAAGATAAATGCACTTTATTACTAAAACTTTGTACGGATAAATATTCTGAAAATATAAACATATAACCGAAATTTAGTAACAATCAATCGACAATTGACCCTAGCTCCCATATCAGGCCCTTAGTCGGAAATGTCAAAAACTACTTAGATTTCGAAATTTTGAAAAAATAGCATATAGTATATTTATGTATCTCTCTAAGACTTAAGGAAAACTTGTTAAATTGTTGGTCTGTATTACACCTTAGTAGTGAAGGGTATCATATAGTCGGGCTTGACCGACTATAGCCTTTCTTACTTGTTTGATTTGACTCCATGGGCAGGTGTTATCAAATTAGTTTCTTGTGATAAAAATAGGATATAGGTTCTTGATAGCTTTTAATAGAAAATTGGCCTTTTAGTGATTAAAAATTATACATTCGTACCTTTTTGTAATGTTAAAGTTAAATTGATTGATTTTGAATTAATTTAAAAAATAAACAAATTTTTATACATTGCATTGCAAATTATTTTACTTCATTTGTTTACAGTTTCCAAAGCTTTCTAATGCTAAAGTAACTACAAATGTATAATCTTCAACAAAAAAATTTCAATGAATTTCTCACGTTTTTGGGACAACATGAACAAGAATTTAATAAAAATTCCTTAAAAGTAGAAAACACAAATAAAACTACTTGAGATGAAAGTAAATTTCAAATTAAATCAAATAAATTTTTTGGATAATAATTTTCTTATCTCCAGCAAAACAGCACGCAGTAAAATTATCACGAAATTGCAGAATCGTCCAGCTGAGAGAAAGAAAGAGCATTACAAACCCAAATAAGAAATTTCGATTTCAGTTGGTTTTTTTTTGTATCAAATTAATTCACGCTGCATTTCTTTTAATTTGATTATTTATTTTTCACTTTTGTTGAAAATTTATATATGAAAGCGAGTTTTTGTTAATTTATTTTGTGGTATATCACTGTCGTTGACTTTTTAATGTTTTTTTTGTGTTTTAATCAGTTAGGAAGCATTTTGGAAACTGTGAATTTAAGTTTTATGTTTTTTTTTTTTTGTTTAGGTTATAAAAAGTTTATGTGCTTAATATTGTAGTTCACTACAAAAAATTTGCTTTAAAAAAATGTTTAACAAATTAACTGTCATTACACTCACATTTTTTTTATATTTGAGCTAAAATAAAATGTAATTAATGTTTTATTATTAATTAAAGTTTATATGAACTTTCTCGTTCAAATTTATTTTGATATCTTTAACATTGCGATTAGGTAACTTTACATGTTTTGTTACTTACTTTTAGTTGGCCATACATGTGTCGGAGTTTTCATTTATTACATAAAACATAAATTTATTTTGATCTACATTTTTAAGCATTTCTTAGTTTAATTACCCTTTTATGGTTTAATTTTTAATATTTGAGAAAATTATTCATTACATCATCAAGTAAATATAACAATTTCATTGGTATTTTATTTACTTTCTTACACGAGCATCTTTCTTAAGTCTTTTGTTTTGAGCTTTGTAGAGTGAAATTGGAAGTACATGTGTGGCTGCATTACAAAATTTTTAGGTATAATTTAACTAATTTATTCTTCTAAAGGAATATAGACTTAAATATAACATCGTTTTAGAAAATATTTTGTATTATAAAAAAACTACGATTTGGCTTTACACCAATTTTTATTAAGAAAAATTTACGATATTAACTCAAAGATAAGTCAAATTTTACTTAAAGATAGGTATTTCTGGAATGGTTTAGCTTCAACCATATTTTTGCTTAGAATAAGTATAAGATTTATCAAAATGTAGTCAAGTAAATTTGCTGAAGTGAAGTAAATCAAGTATATATTATATATTTTCAGTGTATACTAAACTGAAATTCTTAAATGTATGAATATTTGCTACAATTCAGTATATCTTTTACTCAAACGGAATGAAATTTCAAAAATCTTAAATACAAAATGTATTTATATTCTGCTGTTTCAATTAAATATCATTTAACTGAGCCGTTTTACCCTTAAAGATTGAGAACTTAAAGTTATGCGAGAACTTGAAGATAAAGAATTATGAACATTCTAATAACATTCAGAGTGCACCCTTTGATTTTAAAATCTGCAACCTTTTTCAAATATAACCTTTAGCGGGAATTGTGCCATCGTTTGCACATACACTCAGAAAAAAGACATGTACTAAATTTGAGGAAAAAAAATTTCTTAAAAATAGTAAAAAAAAATCCTTATTCAGAGTAAATTTTTACTCAAAACTAGGAAAAATTGTTACATGCTAGTAAAAAATACAACATTTAAATAAAAAATGTATAGTTCATATACTAAAAAATAATTAACATTTTTCCATAGAAAAATTGCATGAATTTTGTAAAATATTATTTATTTTAAGGAAATTTTTGTTAAAAACTAGTAAATATGTCCTAAATTTTAGTTCATCACATCATAAAACTGGGTAATATTGACTTTAGTTCAAAAAATTTGATTGAGTAAATGATTTACTGAAAAATAGTTCATAAAATTGAACTTACTTAAAATCTGGAAGTGGTTGTCGTAAATTTAAGTTCATTATTTTCCTAATTACTAGGAACATTTTCCTAATCATGAATTTCAAGTTTAAGACTTTCTGCATTTTAAGAAAAAAATATTTAAAATTAGTTAAGATAAATTACAACGTCCAATAGTATACAATCTTCTTATAATAAGTAAAATTGTAATAATTTGTTGAAAGTTATATACTTATATTTAGGATAATTTCCTAAAAATTAGTTCAGATAAATCAGAATAAATCATGTTTAAATTTATGAAGTAATTAGGATAATTTTTTTTATAATGAGTAAAATTGTTATAATTTCTTGAAATTTATATACTTATATTTAAGAAAAATTTCCTAAAAATTAGTTCAAATTTTCCTAAAATTTAGTTCATATATTGAAAAAAGTAAATGTCAATAAATTATTTTCATTTATAATTTATTTTCAATTTTAGTTCGTGATAGTTTTCTTACAAATTCCGCTTTTTTTTCGATATTAGTAGTATAAAAAAAATTGTGTTATGAAAAATTTGTGTCAAAAATTGTGTTTGTTGTTTCTATCTTTGTATAACATAAGTAAAGGAAATATTAGCGATTAAATAATGCCTCAAATAAAAGACCAAAAAATCAACAAGGAGATGAAAATTTCCTAAATATTAGTTAAAAATTTCCTAAAAATTAGTTTAAATTTTCCTAAAAATTAGTTTAAATTTTTCTAAAAATAAGTAAAAATTTTCCGAAAAATTAGTTAAATTTTTCCTAAAAATATAATAAAAATTAATGTTAATAAATTATGTTTTCTAATATTGTCTTCGTCTGCTTGTGCAAGTGCCCACGACTTAGCACCATATAATAACACTTGTAATTTTAGTTCCTGTTGAGTGGATTTCATTCCAAAGCTAAGTAAGTATGATTCTTCATTTAATTTCATTATTTACATTCGCTGCCGTACCTAGGTAGACAAATTCTTTAAAAACTCTGAAACTATAGTTGACGACGTTCACGTGTGCTCCAATTCTAATGGACTGCTTGCTAGAAGAGACCATCAGTATTGTTTTTGATTACTAGGCCCATTTTCATCGAATAATTTTTAATACCGGAAAAGGTCACTTTACGCAAATGTGAGTAACATGTGCCAGTTGTATTAACTGCAGCATCACGAAGAAGTAAAGTAAGGTAAGTGTCCATTTGTTTTTCTTGGTGGATTTACCTGGTCTAAAGTCACATTGGGAGGCACCAATTATTTCGTTAATATTTTGTTTTTATTCTAATTGTTTCTATTTCATATTAGGAGTTTTTTCCAGGAGCGGGTTACTAGCCTGAGGTCCTTGTTAGCTCACTACTTTAAGGATGTTAAGGTAGCTAACCAGGTGATACTACTAGGAGGTCAATGTCCACAGTTGAGATGAGAGGTTGACCAAGAAAAATCTGGGCTTTCAAATTAAAACCGATCAAAAGCGTTGCTTGGCTTAAAACACCAACTATATCATCCTGAAATCTAAAATACTTCGACACAATTATGAACTTCAGCAGCCGTTTTCTTGAAATCAAAAAAGGTTATAGGACTTCTCCGCATACCAAGGCTCAAACCATGTAAGTGATGCATTATCTATGACTTTAGAACACTGTTTTCTCAGTTTTTATATTAGGGTGGGTCTTTTTCAATGTTCGACATTAGGTTGTTATATATTAAATATCATAATTTAATGTAAAATTAAAAAAAAAACCTTTAAATAACTCCAAAAGCAATCTTCTAAATGTAGTTATTGGATTTAGGTACAGTTTTTTTTATTATAATAAATTAATGGACAAATATTCAAGGTAAATACATTTTTAGATTGAGCTTTTGCGTAATACATTGATAAGTATCTAAAATTAAAAAAAATCGTATAGGTGTTTTAAACTAACAGTTTATTATAGTAGGGCTTACAGTAAGGGGCAAAACTTAACACATTATTTATTAATACAAAATCGAAAAAACTGTAGTTAAAATTCAAAAGTCATTGCTTGGTATAATTTTTTTCCTTTTGCCAAACACTTTAATTAACTCATGTTCATTGACATTCGGATAGACGAATATAAACCGAATAGGGTCAGATTGTCGGCAATGAATATTATTTGATAAAAGTGTGAACGAATTTATACCAACCAACTATTTTTGACATTTAATATAATTAAAGTTTAAACTTTATTTTCTTTAATTTTTTCGATTTAGTAATAATAAAAATAAATAATGTATTTTATTTACCCTAACTAACTGTATGCTCTAAATAAAAAATATAAAAAAAAATATATATTAAACACCTATACCATATTTTATATTTTTCGCAAAATGACCTTTGATTAGTTAAATTGGGAAGTCTAAGGACCTCTAGTGTTCCGTAGCCAAAGATGCCGTGCGTCACAAAGAGCGTCCCTTCCATGTTATTTGATCAAAGTAAATAACAATTTGACTATGAAAAGGCTTTAATATTTTTCAATGTATTATACTGCAGTAAATTCTGAAGTACGATTTTTTTATTTATTTACCTTATAAAATTTGTCTTTATTAATAAATACATTAATATAAATATTTATCTATTTTGCAATAACTTACATTATGAACCAAAATTCTTTTATATTGAAGTTTATATTGCATTTCCAAATAAATAAATTCTTAAACTTGTAAGAGGATCAGATATTTAATGGCAAAGAATGGGTAATGAAATACATTGAGTCATTGCCTGCAGTTATTTTAAATTGGAAGAAACTTTCACAAATACGAATGTGGAGAAATTTCAAAACTACTTCATCCATTTTTTATTTCTATGACTTTTAATTTATTGTATTTTTTTTGTATAAGTTGTTATTGACTGAAATTTCGGTAAAACCAAAAATACTCCAATTTTTCCCTATAAGAACAAATTTTACAGTTTGGGGCGGATGCGGCACGCCTACCCCTAATGCAATGTAAACAAAATTTTGTATAACATATTTTTTTGTAACGAAAACATTTCTTAGGGAAAATTAAGGTTAAATTTTTAAAAAATAAAGTACACTCCAATTTTTATGTACATATATATAAGTAAATGTAAAAATTGTTATAAATATAAATAATATTTCTTATTTAAATATGTATTTGTATTTATGTTATTTAAAATATTTTTGTAAAGTTATGAAAAGATATTAATAAAAATACTTTATACCATTTTTTATACTTTTATTTTATAAAGGTGATTTTAGTACTTTTTCTTGTATTATTTAGGAAATATATAATTCAGATAAGTATATAATTTACTGAAAACTAGAAATAAGTTTTATTAATGTAGGAAATATTTCATACTGGGAATGAATATTTTACTATAAATAAGTATTAAACTTATTTATTTTCTGACTGTTTTTCTCACTTTTAAGAAAAATATTTCCTAAAAATTATAAATTTTTTATAAGATCAAAATAAATAATTTACTGAATTTTAGTAATCTTTTTCTACTATCGTAGAAAATTTGAACAAGTTTACTGCAGTTTTTACTTGTTTTAAGTAAAAATAAATTATCTTTTAACTAAAATGAAGGAAAATTTTCCTTATTTATAGCATTGATAAATATTTATCTGAACTAAATTAAAGGAAATATTTACTTGTTTTTAAGAAGTTTCAGATAAAATATGAACTAAATAATAGTAATTTTTTTTAATTTTTTAAGTTCAATTTTATTTGATTTTAGTTAAAATTTGCTTGATATAAGAAATTTTGTCAAAAACTTAAGGAAATTTTTTTTCTAGGAATTAAGGAATTTTTTTACTCAATTGCTGTAAAAAACGGCTTTGGCGCCATACGACAACCATTTTTTCCTCAAATTTAGTAAATTTTCCTAAATTTTAGTTCATTTTTTTTCTGAGTGTAGATATGTTATTTAAGTCTAGTCAAAAGTAAAGAAAAGTAGAAGTAACAGGAAGTGGCGACAGGGTCCTGCACTGTTTATGTTCCTGATTCAATTCTTTATGTTTGGAGCGCAATTCCTAAAGATTAATGAATGATTAATGGGCTTTGAGATAAATCTCTCCTAAAAGTGGATTTCGAGTCTCATGGTATCAAGGCCTCTTCAATGCCACTAGGAGAGATATATTATATATATTATATAAATATATTATGTAAATTTACGGACAATTTTTCAATGTACTTTCTTTTTTTGATAGACCAACTTTCAATGCAAACTTCGATACAAAAATTTTCAAAGAAATTTTTTTACAGATAAACTTCAGAGGTTATTTAAAAAAAAAATTGTATGCAAATTTTTATATGGAAATATTTTTGATGTAAATTTTGATACCGATAAAATTTTTATGTTTTGTTTTTATTTAAAAAAGTTTTTGATTTAAATTCTTACATATAAAATTTTAAATTTGTATATAGATTTTCTAATTAATTTAGAAAATTTTTTCACATAAATTTTTTCGATACAAAAATTTAATTTTTTATAAAGAACAAATTTTGCTGTAAATTAAAATAAAGAAAAATTTCTAATGTTAATTTTTAAATAGAAAAATTTTCAACGAAAATTTTTTTTAAAGAAAAATGGTCAATATATATTTTTTTATATACACAAATTATTTATAGATAGAAACATTTGTTGGGTCATGCATAAACCTCCGTCGACTCAGGCGCAACAACTTTGCTAAAGATCATCATCAGCATGATCAAATGCAAAGTTTGCGATTTAATTCATTTTAGTAATTTCCAGTTGCGTCATCTGTTGGAAATTGGTCGTACTAACTTAGAAACCTTTATCGGCTCATGCGAGCTCGATTAAGTACACAGTATACGATTTATTTAACTTTTAGCAATTTTGAGTGACGCCACCTGTCGGAAAGTGGTCATACTAACTTAGTAATATTCGTCGGCTCATGCGCCATAACTTTTCTTACGATCATAATATGATCAAAAGCATAGTTTACTGTTCTATAAAGGACATACAGACAGACAAACAATCTTTTTTATGTATGTAACCTGGTCTATTAAAAGGATTAAGGTGGCTTATGACTCAAAAACAAAATTTCAAAAATTAGCTACAAATTTCCAAACAAGTAAGAGTGGTATATTCGGCTTTGCCGAATCTTGGATACCCTTCACCAATTGTGTTCCAAAAGTAAAGTACAAAATCGTAAGAATATATTGATAATTATATATTTAGTTTCTGATTACAGACTTAGTTGAGCCCCACACAATTGCTTCATATGTATATTAATTTTCTTTTGTTCATACTTAATGTAATTCCTAGCAATATATGGTTATACTAGTATTATATGCAAAGAATCTTTAAAATTAAGAGTCGGAAAACGAAAAGCTTTTTGGTGGCGTCATCATCCAAAATAGTTATGAACCCAAATGTTAGGTTGGGCAGGTGGCTGATGTCGAAGGCAGCGTCACTTCGATTCTAAAGTGATATGTGTCTATTTTACGAACATTTGATAAAGTTCGATAGACCAGATAAACCATGCAGAAAGGATGCTTCAAAATGTAGATTTGCAAGAGCACATCGATTTGATGAAGATTAAGTATTCTGGTATGCAACCCAAAAACACAGTGTCCAGTTAGGGTTGTGTACTTTAATTCATACGAATTGTCCAACTATTAAAAGTTCATGATTAGTTATGTAAAACTCTGAACTGATTTAGGTCAAAGCTTTAACAATGATTGTCAATGTATACAAGCCTTAGAATTATAAGGTATACCCTCATAGTTTTAGATACATACGTGAAATATATAGCTTTTAAATGAATGGATATCATTTTTGCCGGAAAATTGATTGAAGATTTATTTATTAATCTGAAGTTAGTTAACTTATTAAGATGAATACTTCAACAATAATATTTGGGATCTATTGTTCTTTCGATCTGTCCGATGAATGTGTGGAAAGTTGTGCCCTAGTTCTTTGTGCAATTATTATATGATTTAACTTATCAGCATTAAAGTAATTCCCGGTCGGGGTTATATGGGAGATAACAGTAAATGTGAACCGAGCTCGCCCATTTTCAATGCCGAACTTTTCAAGGGATCAGAAATACTTTTGTCAAATGACGTCCCTCTAGAAAGTTTATTTTAGGCGCTATCGCCCTGAATAACGATATTGTACAACGTCTTTATGCTAAATGTCATCATCGTATCTATTATAATAGATAGATAATTATAATTAATTAGCTAATTAGATAATTATAATTTGTCATTTATTAGTTACTAAGAGATTGCCTTAGGCGAAGTTATACGGGAGCAATAGTCAAACGTGAATGGATTTCTCCCAATTGCAATTAAACAATTTAAATTTTCGTTGATTTGTGAGATACATACATACATATGTAGGTTTTGAACGGATATCATGTACTGACTTGCATTTTTGTACTTCCTAGGAAGATTACCTATAATTTGATATATAATACATACTCAAATGTTATCATAAAGTTCAAAAATCAGACATAAAATTAAGATAAATGCAGTGTGTCTGTCTGCTAAAATCAGATTTGTGGAGCTCCTGGAAGGTATACCCATATGCATTTTACACAAAATTTTAGGATATCGTCCCACCCTGAGCTCCAAAAATTCCAAAAACTTGACTACAACAGAAAAAAGGACAGACAGGTAGACGGACGGACGGACAGACAGGTAGACGGACGGACGGACAAACAGACGGACGGATGTCGCGAAATCGATTCTCCTGCCGATTCTGAGTCGATCGGTACAACTTGAATGGTATTCATAATCAGATTTGTGGAGTTTATATCAAATTTTAGGAAATCGTCCCACAAAGAACGCTGTCAAATTTCATCACAATCGGTCCATAAGCAACTGAGATATCGCTGAAACAATACTTGCAAAATGTAAACAAAATTTCTTAGACACGTACTTTGGGCAATTGTCTTTACATCACAAGTAGTGTTTTGGCGATGTCTCAGTTGTTTATGGACCGCTTTTGATAAAATTTTATAATGTGCTTGGCGGGGGAATTTCCTAAAATCTGATATAAAATTTATGTATGTCCGTGCTCCAGGAGGATGGTTTTTCCTATTTCTGCATTTCATTTTTTCAACAAACATTCTCTAACGCGTACTTTGGGCAATTTGCGATACATCAAATTTAGTGTTTTGGCTGTATCTCAGTTGTTTATAGACCGATTTTGCCAAAATTTTACAGAGTACTTTTGGGAACCATTTCCTACAATATATAATATATTATCACATATACACCAGGAGTACATTGTTTCTCTTATTATTTAAAAGTGTGTTTCAATCAAAAATTTTAAAATTTTCGTCTAATTTTTGGTATTTTTTCGATATTTTCGGTGTTTATAAACCGATTTTAATGAAATTGCGGGAGAATTTCCTAAAATCTGGTATATAATTTATGTAGGTCCATCCTCCAGGGGCTCCAGAAACTTGATTTAAACAGACAGACAGACAGACAGACAGACAGACAGACAGACAGACAGACGGACAGACAGACAGACAGACAGACAGACAGACAGACAGACAGACAGACAGACAGACAGACAGACAGACAGACGGACATCGCTTAATCGATTCTCCTCCTGATTCTGAGTCGATCGGTACAATTTTTATGGGGTCTACGATCACTAATAAAAAAATTAAAAACGGAATCACAAACTTATAATACCCTTTCACCTATTGGTGAAGGGTATAAAAATAGCTAATTTTTCGAAATTTTGTCACGCAGTTATAAAAAAAAATTATCACGGTGCGATTGGTGTCTCCAGTAATACCTCTGCTCTACAAGCCTCACAAAACAGGTACTCGGGATAAAAACATTGGCTTTTGTAAGACCACTTGTAGGTTTTCTGAGTTTTTGTTATCAATGTACCCACCAAGATTAAAATATTCTTCTTGTGGAAATTTTTTTTTTTTAAAAGATCGAAATTTGGTATTTTCGATCAATCTTTGTTTTGGAAATAAATTGTCATTAATACTAACGTTGTTTAATCTATAATCGAATTATTTCGTTAAGTGTCAAAAATGTGCAGAATTTTGTGACAGAATAGAAGAACATATATATTTTAAGATTCCAAATAGCCGGGGGATTAAATTTAAACCAGTAGATCACGACCCGTTGTTACTGTTTATTAATAGAAAAGTTCTGTTGTAAATAAATTGCTTTTAATAATTTTCGATTTCAAAATATGCATTTGAAATTTTTGATAACTAACATCAAATATTACAAAGATCATTGCTTCCTATAAAAATTAATTTGTATTGTTTGGTGTTGAAAACTTTCGTTTAATATTTCCATAAATCAGTCTAAAACAAAACAGTTAACAACTGATTTACTAAATCAAATTTGTTGATTTTTTCAACAATTAAATCGGATTTCTAACGCCATAATTTAAAGCTTTTACAGTGTTAAAAGCTTTGACTTAGGTATTTTTCCATATACAACAATAGGAGGTTTCATAACATTAGATTAAAATATTTAATATAAGATATTATTTAAATTAATTTCTAAACAAAAATAAAATTTTTCTAAAGAAAGACTTTTGTTTGTTTGAATAGTTAATAAATATTTCTAGTTTGTTATTAAATATTTTTTTAAAAATAGACAAGATAATTTTACCTAAACATCGAAAAACTTGTCTTGAGTGTAAAACAATATAAAGGTAATTATGATAAATTAATAAAGAAAAATATGTTAAACTATTTCGTAATCGTTGGGTTGCTGCTGCAGAAGTCGTGGTAACAGTAAATAAATGTGTTACAATTTTTTTTTAAACCGCATTGTTTGTAGTGATTTATATGTAAATAGCTAAGGTTTGAATAGTTTAAATAGTTTTAAATGCCATTCATATTATATTTATAGAAACACTAGCTGATTTTACCCGGCGTTGCCCGGGTTGGTAGTTAAAGTTTTTAACTTATTACTTTGTTAACACTTTCTTTAAAAATAACAATTATGAAATATTTTTATTAATTTTTTAATTGAATCCTTTATTAATGTATTTGCATATATATTTAATTGACTTTTGTGAATGGCAGTACTCCTCATTAATGTGTGTTTTAAACGTTTCCGAAAGCAAATGGTTTCATAAATACTAAACAATATACAGACAAACAGACGCGAATTTTTTTTTAATTTTATAGATTATCGAAAAACTATCAAACAATCGTCAAGTAATCATCAAACAGTCGTTGGTCAATCGTGAAACAACTATCGAACAATCATTAAAAATCATTGAAGAGTCGTCAGTCAATCATCAAACAACCATAAATTAATCGCAAAAAAATCATCAAACCACTGTCATAAAATCGCCAGTTAATCGTGAAACAATTACACTACACAACAAATGAACATCTTTTGAAAAGTGCAAGGTCGTGACTATATGGGTCCTATTCTACGATCAAAATATAGTAAAACCCTATACTCAGTTTGTAAAAGTTAGTGACCGTTTTATTTTTATGGGCCTCCAAAGTTTCCCAATATTAGCATGATGCCTAAAAAAGGTGTCATCAGTTTTTACCAAATAGCCAATAATCTCTTAAAAATATCGCTTAACTATGTTCGGCAAAAATGTAGCCAAGAGTATGACAAATATTTCTTGCTAAAATTTTATGATAAAAATGTATTTTATCTTAAAGTTTTTTTTAAAACAGTTAAAGAAAAATTTGTTTTTTCTTGATTTTTTTATCATAACTTCTTTAAAATCCTGATTATTCCTACACTATATTTGAGAAAATTGTAGCCACAGTAAAGCTTAACAACTTTTGTGAACACACCAATATAATTTGAACGTATTTGGATATTATTTTTAAGTGTTGATTAGCTATTTGGTAAAAACTGATGATACCTTTTTTAGGCATCATCATAATATTGGGAAACTTTGGAGGCCCATAAAAATAAAACGGTCACTAACTTGGCCAAACTGAGTATAGGGTTTTACTACATTTTGATAGTAGAATCGGACCTATATAGTCACGACCTTGCACTTTTTTCGCTGTTTATCAAACAATCATTAAAAATCTTCAAACAATCATCAGTCAATCAATCATCAAACAACTGTCAAACAATCGTCAAACAAACATCAAATAATCATGAAAAATCTTCAAACATTCGTCAGTCAAACTATTATCCAACACCAATCATATTACCAATATTCCTACATCCGTTTTCCTATTTTAGATAAATCAAAAAAAGAGGTCGTAAAAGTGAGCATGGTCAATTTTTCTTAATGTAGAATCCTACCTTGGACTAAAAAAAAAAACATTTAGAAAGAAAAAATGTCTTCATTGGTCCAGTCGTTCTCACTATATACAATTTTAAAGCAAATGGGAATTTTATCCCCATTTTTCAAATCAAAAAGCGAAAAACTATCCTATAGTATGAAAATATCCACATTTAAAACTTTAATTAATTGGGTTAAATCGTTTTTATCTTATAGTCCATATTTGTCATTTTTAATATTTGACTTATATGGAAGGGGTCAGGCCCACTTGAGATTAAAAAAACCAAGAATATTTTACCCACCGGTCACACACATACAATCAAATATTCTGAAAAATCGGTCATCCATATTTGTCATTTTTAATATTTGACTAATATGGGTCACGTCCATTTGAGATTTCCAAAAAAAAAGTAGCCTATTTTACCCACTTGTAAAATTGGTCGGCTCGGTCATCCATGTTTGTCATTTTTAGTATTTGACTTATATGGGAGGGGTCACGCCCACTTAAGATTTAAAAAAAATTGAGCCTATTTTAAAAATCTTAATATGCTGTCAAAATTTCTGAAAAATCGGTCAACTCGGTCATCTATATTTGTCATTTTTAATATATGACTTATATGGGAGGGGCACCGCCCACTTGAGATTTGAGAAAAAGACCTTGCCGATTTTAGCCACCGGTCACACTTTACCATACAGTCAAAATTTCGGAAAAATCGGTCTGCAGGGTCATCCACATTTGCAATTTTTAATATTTGATTTATATGGGAGGGGCCACGCCTACTTGAGATTAAAAAAAAACCTAGCCTATTTTAAACACCGGTCGCACCTTTACATACTGTCGAAATTTCAGAAAAATCGGGCTTCTCGGTCACCTATATTTGTCATTTTTAATATATGAGTTATATGGGAGGGGTCACCTAGCCTATTTTAACCACAAGTCACACCTTACCATAATGTCTAAGTTTTAGAAAAATTGGTCAGTTCGGTCATCCATATTTGTCATTTTTAATATATGACTTATATGGGAGGGGTCACGCCCACTTGACATTTCAATAAAGAACCTAGCCTGTTTTAACCACCGGTCACACTTTACCATACTGTCAAAATTTCACAAAAATCGGTCAGCAGGGTCATCCATATTTGTCATTTTTAATATTTGACGTATATGCCCACTTGAGATTTAAAAAAAAAAAATTGGTCAATTTTATCCATTGGTCGCACCTTAACATGTTGTCAAAATTTCAGAAAAATCGGGCCTCTCAGTCACCTATATTTGTAATTTTTAATATATGAGTTACATGGGAGGGGTCACGCCCACTTGAGATTTCAAAAAAAAACCTAGCCTATCTTAACCACCGGTCACACCATACCTCACTGTAAAAATTTAAAGAATGTTAGTATAACCTTATCTTAATCTACATTTCGAGATTTATCAAAATCAATTTACCCAGTTATAGGTATTGTATTTGTAACTGGGAAGGGGCCATCCCCTGCTCCAATCCTTTTCATTTTTTTCTTAAGTGCGACCATTGGTAATGAATTTACTTTTGTTAAGTTTGAAGTTTCTAACTTCTATGGTTTATCAAGTTCAATGATAAATACTAAATTTTGCACCGTTTGGTCCACTATTTACCCTATTTGGGCCCTTTATGGACCAAGTTTTGAAACAAAACATATCCTTAAACTACCTTAAGGGAATGTTCTATCTAATTTCAAAACTTCATCAAAATCGGTCAAACCGTTTAGGAGTCAACCACTTTCAAACAAACAAATAAACAAATAAACAAACAAACTTACAAACACATTTATAATATATATATATAGATATATAGATTACATGAGTTAAACTAAAACAGTTTCACCAAAGTATTTATGTGAAAGTATATGTGTGTGTGTTGACTATATATATAAATAATTGAGTCAATAAAATATTGTAAATAATCCAATCTATTCAAAAACTCGTAATATTAGAATATATCTTTACTTCTACTATATTAAATTTCATAACTTACTATTTCTTCATATGCATAATTTATCTTTATTAACGCCAAATAGGTGCTGAAAGTTAAATAAATAATAATAACATCCAGCATCCAACACATCTTACCGCATTTCTTAACTAAATTGCAACAAAAAGTTGCATCTAATACATAAATATCGTATATCTAAAAAATGGTTTATTAGAA
This sequence comes from Stomorhina lunata, assembly GCA_933228675.1. NCBI lineage: Eukaryota > Metazoa > Arthropoda > Insecta > Diptera > Rhiniidae > Stomorhina > Stomorhina lunata. The sequence continues at coordinate 127,931,446 of OW121740.1, forward strand.
AATCTAGTCTAAGCAGATATTACATGCATCATGTAACACTTAAGTGTAATAAACATAAAAACCAGTCAATACGAATGATGTTGATGACGATGGTGATGAGATCTAGACTAACGTATGTGTTTTGAAATACAAATCTATTGAATTTCAATTATATGCTTTTTTTTCTATATATTTTTTTTTAATATTTCTATTCCACTTTTGCCATAATCATTGTTTAGAATGCAAAAAATCAATTACATAAACTAACAGTTGTTTCTTTTCATTGTATCTGAAGAAAGAAGATTAATCAATAGATTTTTATTGGTGTAAAGAAAATAATTTTCTTTTGTATCTTAAACAGTTTTAGTTGTGTTCTTTTTTTATGATTTAAGACTGATATGAAAAAATGTTGCAAAATTAAGTAGCAATGCCACAGGGTATAATTTGATGCAAGTAGGGTTTTATAGTTTTATTCCGTTTTTAATTCCCACAGTTCGGATCGTTATGAAATCCTAAAACGATTGAGCGCTGACCATCCGAAAGGAGCTAGGGCAACAAACTGTGCCAAAAATATTTCTTGAAAAATTGGTATTGGAATTGGATGAAAGTCCTCGAGAATGTTTACTCTAGCAGAAATTAACTCACTACCCCATAGTCTTGGAAGATCATACAACAATATTGTCTTTACAGCCTATGCCTAGTACGAGTATATGGACAGCTAGTTATCTACGGATGGCGGTCAAAGCGTTATATATATATATGACAACTAAATTTAGAGCAAAGAAGTTTTTGCAACTACAATTAAGTAAGCAAATAAAATATTATGGGAATCGGTCCGATACAAATCTATCCTAAATTTAGTATACAAACTTTTTTATGGAAATCGGTCCACTTTACCTATATAAACTTAACTTAAATGGCTAATGTTTACAACCTGTTAAGGTCAAATGCCGAGCATATTTTAGATTTTCATGCGCTTTATTCTTGTGCTCATATTCTCTAATTTCAAAATGGTGAAATAAATTAGTTGCCAGTAAGCTACGATATGATACCCTTCACTAATAATATGGACCATCAATTTAAAATGTTTCCTTTATGTCTTGGACACATACATATATATATGTTTGTGTTACTTTTTAAAAATTTCGACATTTTAGTACATTAAATATTTACAAAATATTTATCTTCGCAAAGCTTTAGTAACAATATACAAATCTTTTTAGATTTAAAAGCGTTTTTTTGCAATTTTGGGTATTTAAAAGATTTTTACAATGTGTCTTACATAGCTATGGTCGAATCTGGTCCGATGCCCACAAAATTGGATGTACTAATTTCGGTTACCATAAGCAGCCAAGGAGGCGGACATCGTTGAATCAACTCATGGAGTCATTCTGAGTCGATGGGTCTTAGACCCATATTTATACGCGTTTCTAACATCAGCACAAACTCAATATACCCTTTCCTCCTATGGTCGTGAAGGGTGTAAAATGGCCTACACATTATAAATAAGATATATAATCTGTGCTAGATTTAAATAGACTTTAATATGGGTATAGACTTATAGTCTGGGTATAGAGATACGAAGGTCTAAGATTACGACTATGTTACAGTTACCATGTTTTAATAACTCCTGATGTACTATGCTACGGTAATCGAAAAAAATAGTCGGACATACCTTTACATTTGATCGAACTTGGAGTACTTTTTTTTGGCTTAAGCTCTCCTAGGCTCTTCCATTAAGACGATTGGACTTCGGCTTCGATGTCATAACTATATACCCAGTATTTGGCATGTGTTCGAGACGAGTGTGCCAATATAACAATTTTATATTTTTTGAACATACCTAATCTTCGGGTTGCAAATGTTATATGAGAAAATGTCCGCGTCTGTTTGTATGTTGTTTGTTGGGAAGGATCTCCGAAACTAGCGGACCGATTTTGCTCAAATTTTGACAGTGTAGTATAAAAATTTTTTTACATTTTTGTGTGAAAAACTCCACATCCGCTGACCATATCGCACTTTTTCAACAAGGGGGTATTAACTCGAAACTTTTAAAATTTCCCCTTTTCTAAAGAAATTAATATCATTCTCACTATAATTTTACCAAAAAAACTACAGTTTTACCCTCTTCCTTATATGAAAGTAGTAGTAAAATAAAATAGTTTTTTGACTCTACTGAAAATTTAAAAATTTTGAGTTAATATCCTCTTATTGATCAAGTGCGATATGAAAAAATTTTCTTATCAAGTTTTAAAGAAAATTTTGTGGTTAATCCGCCGGTATTTTTTTCCAACAAATTCAGATAAGCCATTCCAAAGATATGATAAAAACAAAAATACGTAATTTAAAAAAAAAAAAAAAAAATTAAAAATGTAACCATAGAATTTTAAATTTTGGGTGTTTTTGTACTTAGGGGGCCAAAATACATGGAAACTAAATAGTTAAACTTCAAAATAATTTCTCTTGTTGACCAGTATAATTTAACATGCATTAATTTCCATTAAAATTGTTTCTTCCAATGAAGCCCATTTCTTGTTGAAAAGGCATATAAATAGGCAGAATTGTCGCATTTGAAGTAAGGAGAATTCACAAAATTTTGTTGAGACACAGAAAATTAATGTTTTGTGAGCTTTATGGGCTGGCGGACACATTGGCCCATATATCTTCAAAAAAGATGATGGTCAGCAAGTAACTGTCAATGGAGAACATTATAAGAACATACTAAATTCGAAATTTGTTCGCACCTCATTTACATGGTATTAATTTTGCTGATATGTGATTCTAACAGGACGGAGCCACAAATCACACAGTGGCCGCTACAACTGATTTACTTAAGAAAGTTTTGATGAAAAAATAATTTCATGTAATGGCCCAATAAATTAGACACCATTGGATTATTTATTTTCTTCTATAGCGACAAAGCACAGACAATTTAACACCTGGAAGTCAACATTCGAAGAATTAAAGGCGAACTATGGCCGCAAATACTGGACAAAGTTCTTGAAAATTCGTATTCCGAATTGCGCCTTCTATGCTTCAGCCGTGGCCGTTTCATTGGTATTAAAAATATTTTTGCTTATTTTATTATAATTTGAATTTTTTAGTTGTAAACGAAAATAAATTGTGATGATGTGATGAAATTATCAACATAGGTTCCAAAGATTAGCGGGGAATACAAGAGATGCTGAAGCGACTTTTGAATCGGCATAATGTTTTATGTTTATCATAAGTTTTGGAATTCTAGTAAATATAATATTCTTAAATATCATTTAATTACAATTTTTTAGGTAGTCACTATCGTTTGTTTAGGGGAACCCATGAACTTTCTTAAAAAGGCTATGATTATTTTTCTATTCTTGATAAATTCAATAAACAAAAAGTGCGATTTTATAACATGCGGTAAGCAACAGCTATGACCAGAATATTAACAAGATAATCGTACCAGAAACTCTATAATTCTTCTCTTGAAAATTAAAATTTTTCTCTCTCACCCAAAGTCTATGATAGAAATATTTTAAATTTCAATGTTGATTATTTTCATTTTATATTGCATTTTCTGCTTCTAATTCTATTGTCTGATCATAATTATTGCATATTTCTTTTTCGAAATCATGTTTATGCATATTTTGTTATGAAACGTATGCAGAAAATCTGTTACATTATGTTGCTAATAATTCTTTTTTGTTGCACTAAAATTTCATCTTTTTTCCTCAACTAAATAGCGTCTGAGAATGTTGTACACATGCATGTGTGTGTGTGCTGTGACATGCCTCGTAACATGTTTCATTAAAGTGTTCCAGTTCTTTAATGTATTTTTGCGTTGTTTTAGTGAAGTTATTATTGCGGCTGTTGTTTTTGTAATAGTTTATTATTTTTTCATCACTAACGTGTTAAAATGGTGAGAGGTTTATAGCAGGTCAGGTTGAAATATAAATATATGAAAATACATAACGTTTCGAGAAAATATTGGAGTTTTAAAAATACTTTTTTTTTCCAGAAATATTTGTTTTGCTAAATATTTTTAAATTCGAAGTTTATTTTATATTTATTACAGTAATCAAGTTTTATTATTTACACCCAGTAATTTTCCTACCATTTCTTTACACTCAACGTTTTAGCTCAATTGAAAGTCTTATTGTCGTTTCTCACATTACACCTAATAGTTTGGACATTTAAAGCAAATAACCTCAGCACCATTAAAATCCCCTTAACGACCCTTTATGTATTTGTGGTTTATAAAAACATAACACTTTTACTATTTTAACTTACAATTCCAGCCTAGAAACGTAAAAATAATGAAAATGAAACTTTATTTTGTAGCCTGTTCAAATTCTTGAAATTTGACATTTTCACTTTCAGTTTGTTTGTCTTAAGTTAATGTCACGAGAAAAGTGTGTAAAAAAAATATGTGTGTAAACTGTATACCAAACATTTTTATTGGGACCTTTATGGTCAGTTATTTGCCTTGTACTCGTATTTCTTGTACAAAAACGAAAACATTTAACCTAGTTAACGCCTTTTTGTGTGGCTAGACAAGAAGTGTTTTGAAAAGACATTTTTGGAATTGGAAAATGCGTGATTTAAGGCAAAAAAGTTGGGGTAAACTAATACTTTAACGAAAGATAACAAACAATTTTTTAACACAAAATTTTCTTTATAACAAAAAAATTAAAAAGCGTAATACATTTTTTTGGCTAAAAAATTTTTTTAGCAAAACTTTATTTGTTTCTATAGAAACTTTATTAATTTCTTTTTATCAATATTATCAATTTTTAACTTAAATTGTTCAAGACTAATTTATATTTTTACAATCACATATCGGATGCTTGCATCTTAAGTCTTTTGTTTCTCTAGGGTTGGTAAACTAAGAATTTTTGATTGCTATTAAAACATAAACTTAATAAATGCATTCAAAGTCATAATTAAATAATGTTTGTATAAATGTTATAGGTTCAATCATTCCTAAACTGTTAAATACCCTATACTTACTTTGATCATCGCTTCTAGTTCTAGAGATATTGAGTATTTCATATTTATTAGGAACCTAGTTATTTTTGATATTTTTTGAATAGTGTGAAGCTGTTCTTTCGTTTAAGTATAACAGCAATCTTATATCTACATAAATGCTGTTGGAATTGAGCATCAAACACAAAATTTCAAATCTTTTAGTTTCAAAAACACATTTTCCGAAGATTCCAAAACTTTAAAAATATTAAAAGTTTTTTAGCACCAAATATTTAAAAATATCAAAGTTTCTAGCAAAAAATATAAAATGCTGAATATTTCAAAAACCAGACCTGATGAGATCAATGTATGTATAGGGTTTTAATGAAGGGGAATAGTTAATTTATAATTTGCGGGTATCGTTCTTATACAATAATTTTGTCGACCAGTGTAATTTAATGATATTTGGCCTTTATTTTGTACCAATGAAGATTCCAATATTTACTTTTTGGTAAAATCGAATTACTATTTCGGGTACCTCCCACAGGAATGCTTTCGTGGAATAGAATTCATGTCCCTTTACAGCTACAAATTTAAGTGCATTTCGGTCATATAAAGCATAAATATTAATTGTGAAAACATAAATCAGTATACCTATTTTTGAAGGAATCGGCCTATATTTGATCCTACCTTCCATACAAGACACAATCTTAAAAGTCTGTGAATAAACCCATAGAAGCACAAAAATGCTCATAAGTCTCAAAACAATTTAATTTTTTGCACAAATAAGTATTTTGTATATACAAACCGATATATAAACCGAAATTTGGTAACAGTCGATCCAAAAATGACCCTAGCTCTCATATCAGACCCTCTACCCAAAATGACAAAACTATACCTTAATCTCAAGATTTTGAAAAAATAGCTCATATATGTCTCTAACACGTAAGGAATGATATAAAAGATATAATATTTCCCTGATATAAAAGCTATTATATTTCCCTTTTCTGCCATGTTTTAACCTCAAAACGGCCGATTTTGTAAAAAGTACTGAATACGTGTCTCTTAATTTTTAGCGCTAATCTCAAACCAATTTAATTTTTGCTCTGACGCTTTTGGTTTACAAGATATAACGTTACCGATTTTTCCTCTTTTACTCCCAAAATCAAAAAAAGTACCAAACATGTGTCTTAAATTTCTCCAATATTAATCCACCCGTCTGAAAATTATACTTCTGGCTTGATTAGCATAAATGATATTTATAGTTAAAATACAAAAGCCATAAAGAAACATTTTCGCGTTTTGTAATTTTGTACCTTATTTGTCGTTAAAGTACCAAACACGTGTATAGTCTTTTTAAGTACTTATCAATTGTGTTGTAAATTGAGTCTTTTTGTTTATTAGCTCAAAAGATACGTATAGGTTAGTATCAAAATTTAGTTTTTACCCTTTTTTACCCTTCGAAGTACTATCTCCAAAAAAAAGTCCCAAACATGTGTCCCTTTATTTTTCTAGCCAAACCAAATCCAATTTCAATTTTGTTTCTATCGATATTGGTTTCGGAGATATAATGTTACTAATTTCTCCCTTTTTTATCCTGCTTTACCCTTTAAGCGACCGAATTCGAAATGAGAACCGAATACGTATACCTTAATTTTTAGTGCGAAACCAATTTAATTTTCGCTTCTACCGCTTTTATCATATAATATTACCGATTTTTCCCTTTTTTACCCTCTAAATTCAAAAAAGTACCTAATTTGTATTTCATAATTTGTACTTGTCAATCGACTTCTCTATAAATTTTATTTCTAGCTTTATTTATTCAACTAAAGAAGAATGAACCTAACATAAATTTTTCCCCCGTTTTTAGCCCCTTTTATCCTCTAAACCAAAAAAGTACTAAGTATGAGTTTGATACTTTTTTCTTGTTTACCGTCTCCGTTTTACATTCTGTTTTTTTGTTAATTGGTTAAAAAGATACACTAGGTTTGAGAGAAAGTACCAAAAATTTATTTTTACCCTTTTTATCCCCTATTTGTCCCATTTGCCAAAAAGTACCAAACACCTGTCTTCATATTCTTGTAGCTGATCGAAAAGCCATTTCTAATTTTGGTTATATTATCCGGAAATAAAGCATTAAAGTTTGAATATTGACATTATATGTCAAACACTACTACATAATTTAAATCACCACCACGCGAAATTTTGCAAGCATTGATTCTTTTGATGTAATTTTCGACCACTTTTTGACACATATTGGGCGGTCTTTCAGCCATAACTTGACGAATGTTGCTTTTTCAATGCTCAAGAGTTAAAGGTTTATCTGCATAAACACGGTCTTTCGCGTAGCCTTACAAAAAAAGGTCTAATGATGTCAAATCACATGATCTTGGGGGGCCAGTTGATATCGCAACGATGAGGAATTACGCGGCCAGGAAATATCTCTTGCAATAGAGCCATATTCGCTCCAGTTATGTGGCATTTGGCACCGTCTTGTTGAAACCACATTTTTTCCAAGTCCTATTCTTCAATAGAAGACAAAAACAAGTCGGTTATCTTATGACCATAATGCTCCGAATTCACGGTGACAGTCGTTCCATCGTCGTTTTCGAAGAAGTAAGGTCCCATCACACCTTCAAACCAAAGAGCGCACCAGACAGTGACTTTTTTTGATATAATGGCCTCTTTTCAATTACTTGTGGATTCTCAGAACCCCAAATACCACAATTTTGTTTATTAACGTACCCACCGAAATGTGCTTCATCGCTGAAGGATATTTTGTTCGAAAAATCACCGTCCACCGCTTGTTGCTCAAGTACCCATTCAACGTATCTGCGATGTTGTGAATGGTCAGCTGGCTTCAGTTGTTGTGTGAGCTAGACTTTGTATGGATGTAGGTGTTGATCTAAATTCAAAATACGCCATAATGTGCCGTAAGAAAGAACTAATTCGGAATCGACACATTCGGGTCTTCTGCAACACTTTCACTTACAGCAGCAATATTTTCAATGGAACGAGCGAAACGATGACGCACAGGCCTTACAGTGTTTGTAACCGCTTCACTCTCCTTAAATTTCTTCACAATTTTGGCAATTGCTTGCGTACTTGGACGATTATGTAAACCATAATCTCCTCTTAAAGCACGTGTATGTTTTGATAATTTTTAAGCGTTGTGTGATACTTAAGCTATCCACTTTCATTGAGGTCAGACTTTCAAATGAAAAGAAAAAAATTGGTTTAACAAATTATGTCAAATTCCAGTCCTTTACTTTTGAAACCACGAAATGGACAACCCTTTACATATATAGATAAATAATAAAGAAAAATTTTATGTAAAAACTTTTATACTGATAAAATTAGTACTAATAAAATTTCACTGAGAAAAGTTTGCTGCTTAAATCTTTCGTTTTATTTATGGTTTTGGAAATGCTTTAACATTTTTTGGGAAAACAAAATATTGGATATAGAAATTTAAAATATTTTATGATTATCAAAATAATAGCCCAATTCATAATCTATTTTAAATCGTTTAGTATCATAGCATTTGTAAACCGGTAAATGTGGAGCCGCGGAACAAAAGGTTCTTTTTGCATACTTTTTACATTTTGGTTTTTTGCTATTTTGGTAATATTTAGGTTGAAATCTTTCAAATATAATTGAGAAACCATAATATTTTTTTTTATTTAGTAATTAAATGGACATTAAAATAGTTTTACTAAACAAAAGGTTATTCTCTACTTTTTTTTAACAAAATGTTCTTTTTCCATAGTAAGTAAGTTACATATTTTTTCCCTTATTCGTGTAGTTTAGGGTGCACCTTATTTTATGAAAGTGCGCAATTGAACCTTTACTTCCCAGAAAAATGCTACACAAATTTTTTTCGCCCATAAAGTGGTAAACTTTTTGGAATAGGAAAAAAAGGGAGTATTTTCGGTTTTGCCCAAAGTAAATTTTTTACTGGAATATAAAAGAGAACTGAAGAAGCTTTATTTTAAATCATCAATATTACAATTGAGGCCCTATGCTCCAATGGGAGTCAAGGATAACAGAAGAATATTAAAAATCCAAGAAGTAGTTTCAGAGATATTGCAATTTTTCCCAGAAAATGCGTGTTCTTGACGACTCGCCTAAGGATATGCAGCTAAAAAATTTATTTAAATCAGTTTTTAATTTTTTTGAAAATTTTGTTTAAAAAATATTACAGATAATACATTTGCTTCTCAGTATCACAAAACAAACAAATGGCAGAATAAAAACCAAAAAAATGAGGTCCGTATCATTAACCGTTTTGCCGTACCGGTGATTTCAAATCGAAGTGTTCCGCGAAAACTGTACCAATGTTCAACATTTATAAAAGTAATAGTGAATATTTTTCCTCAGACTATTTATAATGTAAACGGCATTGTTATTTTAATATTGTAAAAGTTGAACACTTTCATTCCCGGGGTCAAATGTCATAATATAGAGTTTTTTCATTTTCCATTGAAAAATGATAGAATATTAAGAATTTATGGTTTATGGTTTAATTTCGTTGCATAACAAAAATTATTTTTTCAAATTTTTAATTTTTTTTTTTTTTTTGTATCAAAAGGTACTTTTTCACTTTTTTTTTAACAAAAGGTTCTTTTTCCAAAATAAAAGTGCTTATTTAAAGAGACTTTTAAGATTTAATGTGGTGATTTAGAGCACAAAGATTCACCTACTGGTAAGTAGCTAACTTAAAAATTTTTCGCGGTTCATTGATTTTTTAAAGTGCGAAATAACAAAAAATTTAATTTCCCAAAAATTTCGAATGATGCAAAAAGAACCTTTTGTTCCGCGGCTCCAATATAGTAGAAGAAAAATTACTATTAAAATTAAAAAGAAAATTTTCATTAGATATACCAAATTGCAAATGCCTGGAATAGATCTTTAAATCAAAAGACTTAAGACATAAACTCCAAAAAAACTTAACTCATAACTTATGAATATATTAATTGAAAAAGTTATACATTTTAGTTAGTTTAGTTATCTTCACTAAACATAAACTCTTTTATCAATATTTAAAAGTCTTTTCTTTGTTTATTTTAATTAGTTAATTTCAATTTAAACGCTTTAAAAACTTGATTTGAAAAACGGTTTAGAATTTCTTTTTATTTTATTTCTAACCCGGCTTGTAGTTATTCCTGTTTATTCTCATTCAATAGTTGTTGCTACTTACTTAAGTTTTTTTTCTTAGAGTTATTTGGCCTTTAAGTCAGTCACTAGTGTCTTTTTATTACTATCATCATCAGTATTACCACAACAATTATTATTTCTATTACAATTATTGTTTCTTTTAGTGTCTATTTGTCTGCAAAATAACTATTTAAGTTGTACATAAGTATTTATTTTTTTCTGTTTAGAAAATAGAAAAGAATTTATATATGTATGTATTTTTTTTTTGTTTTTTAGCCAAGACCAGAATTTCTTGATACGCACAACTACTTTCACCATCATCACGTAAATATTCGTAAATGTAGTTTTTATGCTGTCCATCAAAGCAATGAATGTGGCATGTCTAAGTTTGGTTAGGTTTTATTGGAAATGTCACTTGTTGGCAGAGATATAGAGAAAGAATATAATTTATAATGGGCCTCAATGACAAATCACATGATTTTGAGGTTAAAAGATATAGTATATAGTTAGGATTATAATCTCTTATATGATCAAAGCTTTTGTTCTTCCAAAAAAGAAACAAATTTATACCCTTGATTTACAACTTCTATTATTTGATAAATGCCTCTAATTTGGTTTTTATAGACTTATTCAAAATTTTACTTTTAAAACAAATTTCTGAAATTTTTTTAAATTTTATTTTAAAATCTCAAAATTTTACCTTTTTTTCTAATAAATTGTAATTTTCTTCATTTTAGCTCATAAGAAATTCGTCGCGATCTCCATAAAACTCGTTTTTAGTAATAAATATTTTTTCTTTTCAATTTTAATTTTTATACTTTTAATTGTCTTTTAATGTTCTTTTATTGCTATTATGACTTTTGCACATGTTCTCACATCATCATCGAGCCATTTAATTTCTAGCTTTCAACTACTCAATGCTACGTAGTACGTACACTTTTTTCTGCTTTCCATTTAATTTTGTGTGCAACTATTTCAATAATCAATGTCACTGAAATTTTTGTACATAATTTTCTAAACATTTGATTTTAAAGACGACATAGTTCCCACTCCAGTTCTTAGTATTACTACAGAAAATGTTGGCAAACCATGTGTTAGGCGGTGATAGAGTAGTTAGGGAATAAATAATCATTTTGGGGTAAATAAAGACGTTTGTGTAAAATTTATGATACACGACGATGTTGCAGAAAATTTTGTTAAGATTTTCAATTTCCTGCGTTTTTAAATGTGATTAGTTCTAAGATCTTAAAACTAATGGAAAAAATTACAAAGTGATCAATTTTCTGTATCAATTTTAAACTTTTACTTAAATTGAATAATAAAACAAGTAAGAAAAGCTATACTCGGTCAAGCCCGACTATATTGTACTCTTCACTACTAAGGTTAAATACGAGTATGGACCAACAATTAAACAAGTTTACCTTAAGTCTTAGAGACATACATACATATACTATGTGCTATTTTTTCAAAATTTCGAGATTTATATCATTTCCGGCTAAGGGCCGGATATGGGAGTTAGGGTCAATTGTGGAGCGATTGCTATCAAATTTTGGATATTGGTTCATATTTATAAAATATTTATCTGTGCAAAGTTTAAGTTATGCATTAATCTTTAGAGTTATTAACTTTTTTGTGCTTTTATGTGTATAGTACCTGGTTGACCGGGCCTTGCTCGGAGCTTTATGATAAGCATTTTGTGCAAATATTCAGTTAATTTTGAATTATTTTATTTATTTTTTTCCGATCAACGCATAATTTGCATAGTTTACAGATTAACTCATTTCGAAAAATTTTGGAAATTGGTCATACCAACAGAAACCTCCGTCGACACATGACCAACAACTCTGCTAAATATTATAGCCTGATAAAATGCACAGTTTACGATTTATTTCATTTTGAGTAATTTTCAGTGGCGCCACCTGTTGGACGTTGGTCATTCCCATTAATAAACCTTCATCGGCTTATCCGCAACAACTTTGCTAAAGATTATAGCATGATTAAATGTACAGCTTACGATTAAATTGACTTTGATTAAATTTCAGTAGCGCCACCTGTCGAAATTTCTTCATAACAACTAAGAAACCTTCGTCGGCTCATGTGCAAGAACTTTGCTAAAGATTATAGCATGACTAAATGTACAGCTTACGATTAAATTGACTTTGAGTAATTTTCAGTAGCGCCACCTGTCGGAAATTATTCACAAAAACTAAAAAACCTTTGCCGGCTAATGCGCTACAACTTTGCTAAAGATCATAGCATGATCAAATGTACAGTTTACGATTTAATTAATTTTTAGTAATTTTCAGTGGTGCCACCTAACGAAAATTAATCTTACCAACTTAAAAATCGGCTTATCCGCAACAGCTTCGCTAAAGAGCATAATATGATCAAATTTACAGTTTACTATTCTATAAAGAACATACATACAAACATTCATTTATATAAAAGTTATAACATTACTCATTTTTCCCCTTTTTATCTACTACTTTCAAAAAGTTCCATATGCTTATTTGGTACTTCTTTGGTACCAATTGAATTCGGTACATTTTATTAAAACGCAGTTAATATAATTCCTATTCATATTACTTTTGAGATGTTAAGTTATCATTTTATCCCTTTTTTACCCATTTTGACCCCAAAATCAAAAAAGTACCAAGTACGTATTCAATATTTCTTTCACATCTATTGACTGCAGTACATAGTTCCTTTCTATATTCTTTGGTTTAAAATATAAGAGTGGGTTAAAAAAGTACGAAAAAAAATATTTTCACCCTTTTTTACCCCCTATCGGACATAGTTTCAAAAAAGTACCAAACACCTGTCCGCTTATTTTGATACCTGCTTAAAACGTAATTTTAATTTTGTTTCTATACCTATTACTTTAAGAGATATAACGTTTTCGATTTTTTCCCCTTTTTAACCGTTTTTACCCTCTTAGAGTCAAAGGTTCCAAAAGTCCCTTCTTCTTCGACCTATACATCAAAAGATGTAAAAAATCGAGCCGTTTTCGTGATAGCCATTCTCTATATATATATAGATATATATATACATACAATTATTGCTCGTTTAAGAATATAATAAGATAAGATAAACGTCTTTTGAATATATTTCTTGTATAGGAGGTATGGTCAAATAATTGCCGATTTCTACAAAATTACGAACACTATTTAAAGTTATGATAAGCAATATTTGTGCCGAATATTATTAAAATACAACTAAATTTGTGGCTGTAAAGGACCAAAAACTCTATTCCCGGAAGGCATCCCTATGGAAGGTACCCGAAATAGTAATCTGACTTTACCCAAAAAGATCAAAATATGAGCCTGTGCCAAATTTCATCAAATTATATTTAAAGTTACGACCCGTAGAATGATAACAAGCTTACATAGATAACCGGCCAGCCAGCCGGACGGACATCGTTAGAACAACTCAGGGAGTGATTTTAAGTCGATTGGTATACTAAAAGGTGGGTCTCAGAACAATATTTCTATACGTTACAAACATCAGCAGAAATGCAATATACCCTTTCCACCTATGGTGGCGAAGGGTATAAAAATACGAACTATCAGACAACTTACAAATTCTGTTCGAAATTGAAACTATTCCATGGCCACATTCCATTCGTAATGGGTTTTTCTAAAGATTCGGAAACTTTAAAAGATCTTAACCATTAAAAACCCCGAGATCGAAATAAATGATCATCAGACAGAGCAATGTTCCGTCTATATGTCGAATATATAAAAATATTTTTTGGTCAACAACTGGGGCCAAATTACCGCATTCGATATCGATCATTTAGAAACATTTGTGTAGCATACTTTCAGGATAATCTAAAAAGTACGAGTTAATATTATTCTGTTCTAACCCAGCAAAAGATTACTTTTTATGTTCAAATAAATTGGTCGGTGATTAAATTACCTCAAAAACATAAATAAGTTATGAAAAATCACAAAAAAGATGCAAAAGATATAATTTTATTCAGGGTCTTTATTTTTTTAGATGATCTCAAACTAATTTTTATATTCCTATATTAAAAAAATCCCTGAAACTCTACTTTTTATCCCACAGTTAAAAGTCATTATCAGTGACAAAAAATCTTTAATAACATTAAAGCAGCTTAAAACAAATATGTTAACAAAAATTAAGGTCACAATCACAAGAAAAAATCCTTTCACCTTATGGAGATCAAAAAACCACAAAAAATGTGCATAAAACAGACTCATATAAAAACATTTTAAGAAAAAATATGAAATGTTTCATCGTTTAAGAACTACATTTTAAATTTAAAACTTTCAAAAATTCTCTTAAAAAATTGCTACAACGAATAAAATTTAAGTTAACACAAAAATTAAGTAATTTTCTTCAAAAAAAATTGGCCATAATATTTAGCAACAAACAACTTGGTAACAAAATCGTTCTTCAACCAATAATAAATTGAGGATATATAATTTTTTTCTGTTTCAAAATGAACAATAAATATAGTAATTTTACAAATTTTTGGTAATGACCTCTTATTAATTTTTTTGCACCTACTGGTTTTTTCCAATAAGGAATTCTTGTTTAAACATTTGATCATTTGAGTTTGTCTTCAAATTGATTATGGGTCTTTAAATGGTCTTAAGTGGCCCTTGGGTTAAGTGGTTTTGTTACAGCATTGGTTGTTTTTTTCCAGTTTTTGTTAAAAAGTTAAAGGTTTCATCATTATTTTCATAATTTTATATAACAAGATCTTTTGTTATTTTTTGTGATGTTCGTTTGTTGTTGAATCACAGCTTGAAATAGCTGTTATGTTCTTAAATGTTTTACAGATATAAATTATTATAGATTGAAATTTTATACTTCAATTAATATTTAATAGCTGCGATTATAAAATTTATATTTATGTTTTTATACCCTTTACCAATAGATGAAAGGGTATTATAAGTTTGTGATTCCGTTTGTAATTTTTTTATTAGTGATCGTAGACCCCATAATATACCGATCGACTCAGAATCGATACCGATCGAGGAGAATCGATTAAGCGATGTCCGTCTGTCTGTCTGTATGTCCGTCCGACTGTCCGAACTGTCTGTTGAAATCAAGTTTCTGAAGCCCCTGGAGGATGAACCTACATAAGTTATATACCAGATTTTAGGAAATTCTTCCGCAATGAACGCTATTAAATTTCATTAAACGAAAATTTTAAAATTTTTGATTGAAACACACTTTAAAATAATAAAAGAAACAAGATACTCCTGGTGTACATGTGATAATATATTATATATCAAATTGTAGGAAATGGTTCCCCAAAGCACTCTTTTAGCAAAATCGGTCTATAAACAACTAAGACACAGCCAAAACACTAAATTTGATGTATCGCAAATTGCCAAAGTACGCGTTAGAGAATGTTTGTTGAAAAAATGAAATGCAGAAATAGGAAAAACCATCCTCCTGGAGCACGGACATACAAACATTTTATATCAGATTTTAGGAAATTCCCCCGCCAAGCACATTATAAAATTTTATCAAAAGCGGTCCATAAACAACTGAGACATCGCCAAAACACTACTTGTGATGTAAAGACAATTGCCCAAAGTACGTGTCTAAGAAATTTTGTTGACATTTTGTAAGTATTGTTTCAGCGATATCTCAGGTGCTTATGAGCCGATTGTGATGAAATTTGACAGCGTTCTTTGTGGGAGGATTTCCTAAAATCTGATATAAGCTCCAGAAATCTGATTATGAATACCATTCAAGTTGTACCGATCGTCTCAGAATCGGCAGGAGAATCGATTTCTCGACGTCCGTCCGTCTGTCTGTCCATCTGTCCGTCTGCCTGTCTGTCCTTTTTTCTGTTGTAGTCAAGTTTTTGGAGCTCAGGGTGGGACGATATCCTAAAATTTTGTGTAAAATGCATATGGGTATACCTTCCAGGAGCTTCACAAATCTGATTTTAGCAGACAGACACACTGCATTTATCTTAATTTTATGTCTGACTTTTGAACTTTATGATAACATTTGAGTATGTATTATATATCAAATTATAGGTAATCTTCCTAGGAAGTACAAAAATGCATCTAAGTACATGATATCCGTTCAAAACCTACATATGTATGTATGTATCTCACATATCAACGAAAATTTAAATTGTTTAATTGCAATTGGGAGAAATCCGTTCACATTTGACTATTGCTCCCGTATAACTTCGGCTAAGGCAATCTCTTAGTAGCTAATAAATGACAAATTATAATTATCTAATTAGCTAATTAATTATAATTATCTATCTATTATAATAGATACGATGATGGCATTTAGTATAAAGACGTTGTACAATATCGTTATTCAGGGCGATAGCGCCTAAAATAAACTTTCTAGAGGGACAACATTTGACAAAAGTATTTCTGATCTCTTGAAAAGTTCGGCATTGAAAATGGGCGAGCTCGGTTTACATTTACTATTATCTCCCATATAACCCCGACCGGGAATTACTTTAATGCTGATAAATTAAATCATATTATAATTGCACAAAGAACTAGAGCAAAACTTTCCACACATCCATCGGACAGATCGAAAGAACAATAGATCCCAAATATTATTGTTGAAGTATTCATCTTAATAAGTTAACTAACTTTAGATTAATAAATAAATCTTCTAACTTCAGATTAATAAATAAATCTGCTATATATTTCACGTATGTATCTAAAACTATGAGGGTATACCTTATAATTCTAAGGCTTGTTTACATTGACAATCATTGTTAAAGCTTTGAGTTCAGTTCAGAGTTTTACATAACTAATCATGAACTTTTAATAGTTGGACAATTCGTATGAATTAAAGTACACAACCCTCACTGGGCACTGTGTTTTTGGGTTGCATGCCAGAATACTTAATCTTCATCAAATCGATGTGCTCTTGCAAATCTACATTTTGAAGCATCCTTTCTGCATGGTTTATCTGGTCTATCGAACTTTATCAAATGTTCGTAAAATAGACACATATCACTTTAGAATCGAAGTGACGCAGCCTTCGACATCAGCCACCTGTCCAACCTAACATTTGGGTCCAAAACTATTTTAGATGATGACGCCACCAAAAAGCTTTTCGTTTTCCGACTCTTATTTTTAAAGATTCTTTGCATATAATACTAGTATAACCATATGGGTACTTCCATGGTTATGTACGTGACATTTGTACACGTTTTATTGTCTTTGAATATTGTGGAAATAAAAATGGATTAGAATTTTTGAATGAATTTTAGAATCGTACATTATATGTGATGAGTTCTTTCTAAAAAGTATATATATTAAAAAATTGAGCACTGAGTACCCAAGTTCCATGCATTCAAAGTTGACTTATGCCCGTGACAAAAAAAGTAAGTGCCTTTTAGAGCCGTAAGGAATTATAGGAGATTTTTTTTTTCGGAAAAAATGTTTTTATAAAGGCTATTAATGGACCTTTATAATCATGTTTTGTTCAAAAACAAGTATGCATTGGTTGGCTTAGAAAAAACAAATTTGTTCATTACGCACGTTTCATTACGCACGTGACACTTTTTACCTTCATACATATTTTAGTAATTTAACATATATTTTCAGAAGTTTTTAAGAAAAAATTTGGCACAGTTCATTGTTTGATATTGGGACCATGGCTATTGAAATCGGTCCATTATTTATGGTACCTCCCATAGGTCCCACTTCCCGGAATTGATATTTTGGCCACAAATATCAATATTTTTCCATGAATGAATTTGAAGCAAATACTCCTTATGTAAAACTGAATCACTGTACAAAATTTCGTTGAAATCGGTCCACATTTGACCATAGCTCCCATACAAACTCTTCTGTCAAAACGCACTAAATGAAGCAAAAATCACTAAAACACTCGTAAATCTGAAGATAATGAGAATTCTGAGTTCATTTTTTGCATACATAATTTTTGTAAAAGCCGTAATTAATTTTCTAAATTTCAAGGTAATCGGTCCATATTTGACCCTATGCCCCATGTAAGAAAATGTTTCTATGATGGCAAAATTTAGCAAATATTAGCCTTTATACAGGAAGAAGAACACCTTTGACCTTAGTGGTGAAGGGTATCGTATGGTCGGACTTGACCGACTATAGCACTTTCTTACTTGTCTTAAATTAAAATAAAATTTATCAAATGGACATAAATGAACAGTATTGAATTTTTCGTACTTACTATTACGCACGTGACAAAGTTCAAAAATCCAAAAAAAAAATTACTTTTTGTAGAAGGCAATTAATTTCAATAATTTATTTAAGCAAACAAAAAACATGCTTTAGAAACTAAACAAGACACTTCAACTGATAATGAGCAACTAGTGGCATTATGTGGTTCTTTTGCCTTACGCACGTGACAAAGGAATGTTGCCGAAAAAAAAACATTTAAATATTCCGTTATTGATGCACAGTTTGCTCTCATCTCACATTTTTATATTCATTTGTTGTTGTATCAGTTACTTACATACCAAACTGCAATATTACATATATATTATTTTCGTCAGCAGCAATGACAAATAATGGATGTTAAAGCTTTTAAATTGAATTAAAGAGCCTTTCGTTTTACATACCATTTTTTTGCATTTAAGATTATGATAGGCTGAAAATTTGTTTACATAGTAAAATCTTTCAATTTTCTGTTCTTAAAAATATTATGCGAGCGTTTTGATTTTTTAACTAACGGTGGACCATTTCATGGAAATGCCCATATATTGCTTGTACATATGAAGCAATTGTGTGGGGCTCAACTAAGTCAGTAATCAGAAACTATATAATTATCAATATATTCTTACGATTTTGTACTTTACTTTTGGAACACCATTGGTGAAGGGTATCCAAGATTCGGCAAAGCCGAATATACCACTCTTACTTGTTAGATACTTGTCTTCAGTTTATTATTATTTGATGAAATACTTAATATGATTTTGTTGAAATGCTCCTATTATTATTAGTGAATATATTAATACTAAAGAGTGCTCTAAATAAAATTTGTAGTTGGATTTTCTTAAATAAAAATCAATCCTTTTAATATAAAAACTTTACAAAATACGCAAATATAATGACATATTATACAAAATCATTTAGCATTAAAATGTTTACTTAGTACTCGAGTTTTGCAAAATTATCGACTTTTTTCGGAAACCCTCCCATTAAATTTTTACAGTTGCTTCTGATACCTTTTTGGAGCATGTGTTCCACCTACGCTTAAAATCGGACATGTTCTTGGAAATCTTTCCTGTGTTCTTCAATTCCTTTTTTACCAGAGCCCAATACCTTTCCACAGGCCGAAGTTCTGGACAGTTAGGTGGATTTGCCTCTCGTGGTACAAAAATGACATTATTCTTTGAGTACCACACAAGTGCCTTTTTTTCAGAATGGCATAATGCCAAATCGGGCCAAAAAAATGTAGTCACTCTGTGCTCTCTTAAAAAGGGTAACAACCGTTTTTGTAGGCACTCCTTTATATAAATTTCTGTGTTTATTGTGCCAGATGCCAAAAATACTTTACTTCTTTTGCCACAACTGCAAATAGCTTGCCACACGAGAAACTTCTTAGGGAATTTTGTTTGTTTTTTTTGTGCGAAACTCTTGCCGAACATTGCCCCGTTTATCAGCAACATAAAAATCTTGACCAGGAAGTTAAGAAAAGTCTGCCAGTACGTATGTTTCATCATCCATCACACAACAGGTGTATTTTTTTATAAAATCAGACTTCAATTTTTTCGCTCGTTTTTTTGCTTCTAAGTTCTTTATAGCATTGCGATCTGGAACCTTTTGGACTTTGTATGTCTTCAGTCCAGCATAAGCTTTGACTCTATATGCAAAATTCGTAGAATATTTCACCGTACGAGCTGCTTTTCTTAAAGAAGTGTTAGGCGCTCTTCGAAAGAGTCGCTCGACTTCTTTTGCCTTACCATTATCTGTAGGACCTTCTTTCCTCCCTGATCCAGGTTTTCTTTCAATGCTCAGGTTTTCCTAATACCGTCTGATGGCATTAGAAACCGTTCGAGGGTCAACTTTCAAATTTTTAGCTATTTTTTTTAAAAGTCCATGACGGATTTTTTTGAAAAGTTTTAATTATATTTTCACGAACTTTTTTTTCGCAGTCCATTTTGATTGAAATAACTATTGAAAATTAATAATTTCTAAAATAATAGTATCTGACATATCTATAGAAACTAACTTGATCAAAAAATAAATTATTTCTTGCACTATGGATAAATTTTGTCTAAAATAGTAAATGCATATTTTTTTTAGAACACTCTTTAGTATATTTTAGTCAAATGGGTAAAAATTCAATACAATAACCTAATGTACGCAAATACTCAACCTACGAGTCTACTTATAAACTTATTATAAGTAAAACTACATACAATAAAAATTAAACGTCCAACCCGTTCTTTAATTTAGTGCCGTTTTTTATCCCAAAAACCTAAATTTTCCTTCCCGAAAGTTTATTAAATTATATTTATTATGATAAATATTTCATTCTCTGGACATTTACTGCAAAAAACCTTGTAATCAGTGTCTTTAAGATCATTTTGCAAAATATAAAAAGTCTGCAAAAAGAATCATAAGAAAATAATTTAATTTAACGCAAAAAACCGCATGTGAATGCTGTTGGGCACTTTGTCTCAAATTTAAGCAAACTTTTACTAAAACAGTTATTTAAAATACTCGTACGTATGACTTAAACTTATTCCATTTAAGGTTTACTTTAAACATTAACATTATAACTATATATTCTTTTCTCTTTCCCTTTTTTTTCTTTTTTCATTATGGGATTCTTTTTGCTGGTTATTAATTAATTTTTAAAAGCCGCATAAAACATAAATATTTATTGTTTAAGGGTGTTCTGATGAGGACATTTATGGTCTTGTTGTCGGTAACGTTTAAAAGTTTTTGTTTGGTAAAAGTTAAAATATTTTTGTTGGGTGAAATTGTCTGTATCACAAATCAATTTGATTACAATCACTTAACTTTAATTGCTACAGCTTAAAAGGAAATTGAAAATAATGCGGCTTTAGCAAAAATTTCAAGAATATTTGTTTTATAAGTTTATAACTTTATCAGTTTTAATCTGAAACAATCTTGAAACTTTAATTGAAAATTATTAAACAAACTACAGGAAACTCGAAAAAAAGTTAAGAGGAATATTTTTTTTGCATGCGTAATTTATTTAAACGGCAGAATTCAATTTAAAGCAATGTGGATTAATGGTATTTTTCAATTAAATTAATTGCAAAAATTTTAAAAACTAAAGATTTTCTAAAAATTTTAATATCAAAAAATTTAAAAAAAAAAGTAAAAAAAAAAAACATTTTTTTTATAATGAAAAATTTTCTATAGAAAAATTTTTATAATGAAAAATTTTCAATAGAAAAATTTTGATAACAAAAAATTTGGTAACAAAAAAATGTTGATAACAAAAAATTTTGTATTTATATTGAAAAATTTCCTTAAGAAAATTAATTATGTCGAAAAATTTTTATAACGAAAAATTTTTATAATGAAAAATTTTCAATAGAAAAATTTTGATAACAAAACATTTTGATAACAAAAACAATTTTGATAACAAAAAATTTTGTTATAACGAAAAATTTTGTATAGAAAAATTTTTATAATAAAAAATTTTGTATAGAAAAATTTTTATAACATAAAATTTTCTATAGAAAAATTTGTATATATTTATTTTTCTAAAGAAAATTTTTTATATTGAAAAATTTCCTTAAGAAAATTATTTATGTCGAAAAATTTTTTCGAAAAAATTTTTGTGACGAAAAACTTTTTATAGAAAATTTATATAATGAAATACTTTTTATAACGAAAAATTTTGTATAGAAAAATATTTATAACGAACAATTTTCTATAGAAAAATTTTTATATATTTATATATATTAAGAAAATTTTTTTATATTGAAAAACTTTCTAAAGAAAATTTTGTATATCGAAAAAGTTATATAACGAAAAATTCTTTCTAGAAAATTTTAGTAACGAAAAATTTTTTATAGAAAATTTATATACGAAAAGGTTTTGCTAACGAAATTTTCTATAGAAAAATTTGTATAACGAAAAATTTTCTATAGAAAATTTTTTATAATAAAAAATTTTCTATAGAAAATTTTTTATAATGAAAAATTTTCTATAGAAAATTTTTTATAATGAAAAATTTTCTATAGAAAATTTTTTATAATGAAAAATTTTCTATAGAAAAATTTTTATAACGAAAAATTTTTTATAGAAAAATTTTTATAACGAAAAATTTTCAATAGAAAAATTTTTATAACGAAAAATTTTCTATAGAAAAATTTTTATGACGTAAAATTTTGTATAGAAAAATTTTTATAATGAAAAATTTTCTATAGAAAAACATTTATAACAAAATATTTTCTATAGAAAAATTTTTATAACAAAAAAATTTTCTACAGGAAAACTTTTATAACAAAAAATTTTCTATAGAAAAATTTTTATAATGAAAAATTTTCTGTAGAAAAATTTTTATAACTAAAAATTTTATAGAAAAAATTTTTAACGAAAAATTGTCTATGGAAAAACATTTATAACAAAAAATTTTCTATAGAAAAATTTTTATAACAAAAAAATTTTTTACAGGAAATATTTTATAACAAAAAATTTTCTATAGAAAAATTTTTATAATGAAAAATTTTCTATAGAAAAATTTTTCTAGATAGAAACATTTTTAAAACAAAAAATTTTGTATAGAAAATTTTTCGTTTTATTTTTGTTTATATTTTCTATAGAAAATTTTTAATGTCGAAAAATTTTCTATAGAAAATTTTTTATCGAAAAATTTTCTATGGAAAAATTTTCTATAGAGAATTTTTTATATCGAAATTTCTTATACGAAAAATTTTCTATAGAAAATTTTTTATATCGAAAAACTTTCTATAGAAAATTTTTTTTATATCGAAAACTTTTCTATAGAAAATTTTTTTATATCGAAAACTTTTCTATAGAATAATTTTTTATATCGAAAACCTTTCTATAGAAAATTTTTTTATATCGAAAAATTTTCTATAGAAAACTTTTTTATATCGAAAAATTTTCTATAGAAAATCTTTTATATCGAAAAATTTTCTATAGAAAATTTTTTATATCGAAAAATTTTCTATAGAAAATTTTTTATATCGAAAAATTTTCTATAGAAAATTTTTTATATCGAAAAATTTTCTATAGAAAATTTTTTATATCGAAAAATTTTCTATAGAAAATTTTTTATATCGAAAAATTTTCTATAGAAAATTTTTTATATCGAAAAATTTTCTATAGAAAATTTTTTATATCGAAAAATTTTCTATAGAAAATTTCTTATATCGAAAAATTTTCTATAGAAAATTTCTTATATCGAAAAATTTTCTATAGAAAATTTTTTATATCAAAAAATTTTCTATAGAAAATTTTTTATATCGAAAAATTTTCTATAGAAAATTTCTTATATCGAAAAATTTTCTATAGAAAATTTTTTATATCGAAAATTTTTTTTTGAAAATATTCTTAGCAAATTTTTTATATCGAAAAATTTTCAATAGAAATTTTTTATATTCAAAAATTTTGTGAAGAAAATTTTTGAAATCGATAAAAAAATTTCTATAGAAAATTTTTTTTTAGCGAAAAATTTTCTACAGAAAATTTTTTATATCGAAAAATTTTCTATAGAAAATTTTTTATATCGAAAAATTTTCTATAGAAAATTTTTTATATCGAAAATTTTTTATTGAAAATATTCTTAGCAAATTTTTTATATCGAAAAATTTTCTATAGAAATTTTTTATATTCAAAAATTTTGTAAAGAAAATTTTTGAAATCGAAAAATTTTTTATATTAAAATTTATTTTGTAGAAAAATTTTTTATGTCGAAAAATTTTCTAAGGAAAAAATTTTGTATAGACAGATTTTCTATAGAACACTTTAATAACCGAAAATTTTGTACAGAATAATTTGTTTATCGAAAAATTTTCTACAGAAAATTTTTATATCAAAAAATTTAATATAGAAAATTTTTTATATTGAAAAATTTTCTATAGAGGAATTTTTTTTATCGAAAAACTTTCTATACCAAAATGTATATGGGCATTTCCATGAAATGGTCCACCGTTAGTTAAAAAATCAAAACGCTCGCATAATATTTTTAAGAACAGAAAATTGAAAAGAAACTATTAAGATTTTACTATGTAAACAAATTTTCAGCCTATCATAATCTTAAATGCAAAAGAAATGGTATGTAAAACGAAAGGCTCTTTAACATAATGCCACTAGTTGCTCATTATCAGTTGAAGTGTCTTGTTGTTTAGTTTCAAAAGCAAGTTTTTTGTTTGCTTAAATAAATTATTGAAATTAATTGCCTTCTACAAAAGTATTTTTTTTTTGGATTTTTGAACTTTGTCACGTGCGTAAGAGTAAGTACGAAAAATTCAATACTGTTCATTTATGTCCATTTGATAAATTTTATTTTAATTTAAGACAAGTAAGAAAGTGCTATAGTCGGTCAAGTCCGACCATACGATACCCTTCACCACTAAGGTCAAAGGTGTTCTTCTTCCTGTATAAAGGCTAATATTTGCTAAATTTTGCCATCATAGAAACATTTTCTTACATGGGGCCTAGGGTCAAATATGGACCGATTACCTAGAAATTTGGAAAATTGATTACGGCTTTTACAAAAATTATGTATGCAAAAAATGAACTCAGAATTCTCATTATCTTCAGATTTACGAGTGTTTTAGTGATTTTTGCTTCATTTAGTGCGTTTTGACAGAAGAGTTTGTATGGGAGCTATGGTCAAATGTGGACCGATTTCAACGAAATTTTGTACAGTGATTCAGTTTTACATAAGGAGTATTTGCTTCAAATTTCATGGAAAAATATTGATATTTGTGGCCAAAATATCAATTCCGGGAAGTGGGACCTATGGGAGGTACCATAAATAATGGACCGATTTCAATAGCCATGGTCCCAATATCAAAACAATGATCTGTGCCAAATTTTTTCTTAAAAACTTCTGAAAATATATGTTAAATTACTAAAATATGTATGAAGGTAAATAGTGTCACGTGCGTAATGTAACGTGCGTAATGAACAAATTTGTTTTTTCTTAGCCAACCAATGCATACTTGTTTTTGAACAAAACATGATTATAAAGGTCCATTAATAGCCTTTATAAAAACATTTTTTCCGAAAAAAAAAAATCTCCTATAATTCGCTTACTTTTACAATATTCCTTACGGCTCTAAAAGGCACTTACTTTTTTTGTCACGTGCGTAAGTCAACTTTGAATGCATGGAACTTGGGTACTCAGTGCTCAATTTTTTAATATATATACTTTTTAGAAAGAACTCATTACATATAATGTACGATTCTAAAATTCATTCAAAAATTCCAATCCACAATATTCAAAGACAATAAAACGTGTACAAATGTCACGTAAATAACCATGGAAGTAGCCATATTTCGAAAAATTTTCAATAGAAAAATTTTCTTAAAAAAAAATTTTGTATAAAATGATAAATTAAAAGTTTAGTTTGAAAAATATTCTTTTAGTAGAGACAATTTATGTGGAAAAATTTTCAATAAAATATTTTTGTAAAAATTTTGAAAAAAATTTTTGTAAAATTTTTGAAAAAAAATTTTTGTAAAAATTTCCTAAAGAAACATTTTTACACTGAAAATTTTTTTTTTTTTAATTTTCTATAGGACAATTTTTTTATGTTAAAATTTTAACATATTCTATCTTTTTATTAAGGGTCTAGACTACCATAATATTAGAAATAATCGCCTTAACTTAAGTTTTGCTAACACTTAAATATACTTTGTTAGAAAGTCTTCAGCTTCTACACCTAGAATTTAATAGTCACTATATCAAATGCATTTCTAATATATTGTAGACCATTCAATCTGGAGACTCTAAAAATAGTCAATTATAGCATTTTGGTATGTTGCTTAAATGAATGTAAAACTCAATCGAAAGCTTAAAAAAAGAAGCAACAATAAAAGGCTTTCTAGTTTGGTAATTATTTTCTTTCACACATTTGCCACATAAATGCCAACCAACTCAGAATTACTTACTTAGAACAGGCAACAGGCCAGCGAATAGGTACAAGTAAATAACTATTGACAAAAGTATTTACTTAGTCAAATACATTTTCACAAGTTACATTTTCATGACAATGTCATTATTATGCAGTGAACTAAACCTATTTTCGGAATTGTTAAAATCATTTGTCAATACTACACGGCAAGAGTTCGTTCTTTCTTTTATTCGTTGTACGTAACAATTTCTCAGAGACAAATATTGAGGCGCTGAAGAAGACAAATAGTGAAGACAAGCAGAACTTCTACGTCTGACTCCACCTTTATATAATTACGTTTCCCCAAAGTTCTTGGCCAAAGTAAAGACAAGACAAACAAAATACTTGAGACAAGACGAACAAACAAACCAACAAACAAACAGACCAACATTTGAGACAAACAATAAAGTAAAGTACTAGTACATGATGTAAAAGTTAAATAGAACCTATCAGTGTTCATTAAGTGAGAATTGTGTCACCTAATTAACGTAAATGAGTCAAATAACTTGGCCAACACAAAAAAAGAAAAATTTAGGAAAAAAAAGAAACACTTTTAACAATAGCTTCGAATATTAGCTTAACAATTTTGCGCTCTTTTCTAACATGTTTTATTTATTCTACTGTTGAATTTTTAATCAAATGGAGACGAGAAGCAAATTTCTATTTTAACAAATATTTAGAGTATAAGCAGGGAAAAGAAGAAAATGGTTAAAGAAAATGCTGAAAACGTGAGTTAGATAACGCCTTTGTATAATGTAATGCAAGGTAATGTCATGTTATGCATTAATTCTAAACTTTAACTGACAACAGCTAAAACACAGCCACAGAAAAACAAGAGGAAAAGAAAGAAACTTTTTTTTAGCTTCTAAATACCTGAGAAGACAGCCAGACAGATAGACTGACAGACAGAGTTTTAGACAAATGAATAAACGGATGGATGGATGGATGGATGGATGGATGGAAGAGAGAGTGAGTTAGTTTTAGTTCTTAAGTAGCTTCCCTAGAGGGTTATTTGCATTAGAAATGACAACAGTAGTCAACAATGCCAGAGGAATTAAAAACTTCACTCGACCAAAATTACTGCAGCTTTGAAGGCATAGAAATAATTAGGTTTAACTTAAATCAAAGTAGATGTGTACTATGGGTCGCTAAATTTTAATATGTTAAACTTTTTATGGTTAATTAAAATATCAAAAATTTTTCATAGAAATATTTTTCTTCACAAATTTTTCTGTAGACATTTTTTTGATTAAAAATTTTTCTACTGATTTTTTTTTATCAACAAATTTTCTATAGAAAAATTTTCTGAAAAATTAGGTTTCATCAGGCTTGAGTTCATTTAATTTTCAAATTATTAATTTTGAAAATTGGAAAGTAAATTATGGAGAAAAACTGAAAAAATTATTTTTGAACGCGGCTAGTGGATTGCAATTTCTGTCCCGCCACAGGACGTCATCAGCACTTAGCGCCCTCGACCACAGTCGAGTTGTCAAATTGCAGAGATAATCATCAATTTAACTCATTGAGTTTGATCGAACATCCCTACGTTTAATTGATTGTGTATTCTCCTAATACTTCTTTTGCTCTATCTTTTCACTTGCCGTTGGCATGTAGAGAAGAACAAGGGATGTTCGATCAAACTCAATGAGTTAAATTGATGATTATCTCTGCAATTTGACAACTCGACTGTGGTCGAGGGCGCTAAGTGCTGATGACGTCCTGTGGCGGGACAGAAATTGCAATCCACTAGCCGCGTTCAAAAATAATTTTTTCAGTTTTTCTCCATAATTTACTTTCCAATTTTCAAAATTAATAATTTGAAAATTAAATGAACTCAAGCCTGATGAAACCTAATTTTTCAATTAATTCTAAAGTTCGAATAATTAATTCCCAAATAATTAAAAGGAAAATTTTCTATATAGAATTTTTTTTAACAAAAATCTTTCTATAGAAAAATTTTTTATCACAATTTTTCCTCTAGAAAATTTTTTATCAAAAAATTTTTCTATAGAAAAAAATTTTATCACAAATTTTTCTATCAAGAATTTTTTAATAGAACATTTTTATACAGAAAATGTTTATATCAAAAACTTTCCTATAGAGAATTTTTTATCAAAAATGTTTCTATAGAAAGTTTTGTTATCAAAAATATTTTTATCAAAAATTTTATTGTCTAAAAATTTTCTATAGAAAATTTTTTTTTATCAAAAATTTTTCATAATTTTTTTTTTTTTATGAAAAATTTTTCGTTACAAAATTTTTTTATCAAAAATTTTTAATGGTAAATTCTTCTATAAAAAAATATATAATTTTTTGATGTCAAAATTTTTCTATAGAAAATTTTACGATTTGAAAATTTTTCTATAGAAAATTTTTCAATATTAAAATTTTTTTATAGAAGATTTTTCGATATCAAAATTTTTCTATAGAAAATTTTATGTTATAAAAATTTTTCTATTTAAAATTTTTCTACATCATAACTTTTCTATAGAAAATTTTTCAATATCAAAATTTTTTCTATAGAAATTTTTTTATAGAAATATTTTTTTATAGAAAATGTTTTGCTATCAATAATTTTTCTATAGAAAATATTTCCATATGAAAATTTTTCTACAGAAAATTTTTTTATATAAAATTTTGTTTATAGAAATTTTTTCAAAAGGAAAATTTTTCTATAGAAAACTTTTTAATATAAAAATTTTTTCTGTAAAAAACTTTTCGATATAAAATTCAAAATTTTTTGTAATTTTTCTATCAAAAAATTTTCATTTTAAAAATTTTTCTATTGAAAACTTTTTGATACCAGAAATTTTTCGGTACCAAAATATTTTTATAGAAGTTTTTTCGATATCAACATTTTTCTATAGAAAATTTTATGGGATCAAAATTTTTCTATTGAAAATTTTTCTATTTCATAATTTTTCTATATAAAATTTTTAAATATCAAAATTTTTTTATAGAAATTTTTTTATAGAAAATGTTTTGTTAGTTTTTCTATAGAAAATTTTTCGATTTGAAAATTTTTCTACCGAAAATTTTTTTATACAAAATTTTTTTTATAGAAATTTTTTCGATAGGAAATTTTCAATATCAAAATTTTTCTATGGAAAATTTTTCGATATAAATATTTTCCTATATCAAAATTTTTTTTGTAGAAAATTTTTTGAGATTAAAATTTTTCGATTCCAACATTTTTCTGTACAAAATTTTTCGTCATAAAAATTTTTCTATAGAAAATTTTTCGATATCAGAAATTTTCTATTGAAAATTTTTCGATGCCAAAATTTTTCTACAGAAAGTTTTTGATATCAAAATTTTTTTTAATAAAAAATTTTTCAATATCAATATTTCAATAAATTTCAACATCAAAATTTTTCTATAGAAAATGTTTTGATATCAAAATTTTTCGATATCAACATTTTTCTATAGAAAGTTTCTCGATATTAAAATTGTTTTACGGGAAATTTTTTGATGTCAAAATTTTTCTATAGAAAATCTTTCGATATAAAAATTTTTCTACCGAAAATTTTTCGATTTCAAAATTTTCTTACAGAAAACTAATCGATATCAAAATTTTTCAATTTCAAAATTTTTGTATTGTAAACTTTTCAATATAAAATTTTTTCTATTGAAAATTTGTTTAAGTGAAAATTTTTCTATAGAAAATTTTGGATATCAAAATTTTTCTGCAGAAAAATATTTTTATCGATAATTTTTCGATATCAAAATTTTTCTATAAAAAAATCTTTCGATATCAATATTTTTCTATACAAAATTGTTTGATAACAAAATTATTCTATAAACAATTTTTCGATACCAAAATTTTCTATAAAAAATTTTTTATAAAAAATTATTTTATTAAAAATTTTTCCATAGAACAATTTTTCTATAGAAATTTTTTGTATTACAAATTTTTCTATAGAATATTTTTTATCAAAAATTTTTCTATAGAAAATTTTTTTATTAAAAATGTCTCTATAGAAAACTTTTTTGTCAAAATTTTTTTTTTTCAAATTAATAGTTTGAAAATTAAAATAAACTCAACGCTGAATAAACCTAATTTTTTTAAATGAACTCAAGCCTAAATGTACCTATTTTTTCAATTAATTCTAAAAGCTTCGAATAATTAACTCCCAAAAAATTTTTGTATCAAAAATTTTTATATAGAAATTTTTTTATCAAAAATTTTTCTAATAACATTTTTTTGTTAAAAATATCATTATAGAACATTTTTTTTTCACGAACTTTTTTGTAGAAATTTTTTCTGTCACAAATTTTTTATAGAAATTTTTTTTATCGCAAGTTTTGTTATCAAAAATTTTCGATAGAAAATTTTTCGATATCAAAATATTTTTAATTCACATTTTTTTTTGATATACAAATTTTTCTATAGAAAATTTTTCGATATCTAAATTTTTCTATAGAAAATTTTTCGATACAAAATTTTTTCGATAGAAAATAGATAAATTTTAAATTTAAAATTTTTAAAATTTTTTCTATAGACATTTTTTAATATCAGAATTTTTCTATAGGAAATTTTTAGATTCAAAATTTTTCTATAGAAAATCTTTCGAAATCATAATTTTTCTATAGAAAATTTTTCGAAATCAAAATTTTTCTATAGCAAATTTTTCGAAACCAAAATTTTTCTATAGTAAATTTTTGTATCAAAAATTTTTTTTTGGACAATTTTTTTACCAAAAATTTTCCTATAGAAAATTTTTTTACCAAAAATTGTTTTATCAAAAATTTGTTTACCAAAAATTGTTCTAAATAATACTATTCTATGAGGGCTCAGCCATTCAGACGGAGAATTCTAAGTAAATTCTGATATTTAAAGACCAATATTTCTATGATATACATACATCATAGCAAACTTGTATATTCTTTATATCTACGGTGGTAAATGGTATAAAAATAACATAACTATACACAAAATTCACAGAAAAACCTTCCCATAGTGCATTTCCAAACTACCGACACTTTGTCAAAATAAAATGTCATGAGGCCCTAAAAAGCAAAACAACAAAAAAATAAAAATTTTAATCAAAAACTCTAAAAATGCCAAGAAGTAGCAAAATGCTACCTACTACCACTTCTATAACAATTGCGCGAAAAACTAAATTGAAAAAAATTAAAAACGTGACAATGGTATTATTAGTGAAATATTTGTATTTTAATGCCGGTGACACAAAGAATAATTGAAAGAACAAAATAGTAAAAAATATTGTTAATACTAAAAAAATAGTATTTTAAGAATAGATATTAACAGTAATAAAAAAAATAAATAAACTCTTGTCATTATGACATAAATACACTTTTTAGAACAAATCTTAAATTATTGAACAATAATAATCTAAATGTTTTGCTTTTGTTAGGGGGAAAAAGAATAAGTTTTGTTTAACAAAGAGGATTTTATTTAATATTAATAAATGTGATTCTTTTAATACAGTTTTAATGATCTTTTTGAAGTCACTTTTTCTCATTCTTTTATATTTTTCAATTATTTTTAACTTAGTCTTGTATTATTTTAATTTTCTTGTTTTTATTCCATTTGACATGCACTCAAGTGTCTTGATTCTTATATCTGTGGAAACGAGCATAAACTGTTTAAGTTAACTTTACACTTGTCTGTGTTTATGTCTGTCTGTCTGTCTGTCTGTCTGTCTGTCTGTCTGTCTGTCTGTCTGTCTGTCTGTCTGTCTGTCTGTCTGTCTGTCTGTCTCTCTGTCTGTCTGTCTGTCTGTCTGTCTGTCTGTCTGTCTGTCTGTCTGCCTGTCTGTCTGTCTGTCTGTCTGTCTGTCTGTCTGTCTGTCTGTCTGTCTGTCTGTCTGACTGTCTGTCGGTCTGTCTGTCTGTCTGTCTGTCTGTCTGTCTGTCTGTCTGTCTGTCTGTCTGTCTGTCTGTCTGTCTGTCTTTCTGTCTGTCTTTCCATCCGTCTGTTGAAATTGATAAGAATAATTTTTATATTTATATTTTGATTTTACTTAATGGGACCACAAATTTCAAATCTTAACTTTTTACTTACTATGTTCTTGCTTATCACCACAAACATAGAAGTCTACTAACATTTTTTTAACATTATATCTCTAAACTTCTCTCGATTGATTACAAATATGGTGACAACAACTTTCTTTTCGATTAATAGCCACAGCGTCATCAAAGCAAAATCAATGACAATAAAAACGAGAATTTGACGTTTGACGATGCGGTTGTGGTTTTATTGTGGCGCATGTGAATGAATGCGTGTACTCGTATTGTGGAACGAATTAAAGAAATGGAATGAAATAAAATTTCTTAAGATCTTAACACAAAAAGACTATTTAGTTCTAATATTGCTTTTTCTGCTGTTGTTTTAGTGCAAAATAAATATCCAGAGAGACACCTGTTGTACAGCGTTTTCCCGGCAATTGATGGTTGTTGGGAGACAAAAACTTAGTCGCACAGTTTGAATAACTGATGGACATGAAATTTTTAGAAAAATTGTCATTTAGGTTTTCATTTGTGTTTGGAAAAAAATTGACACTAAATTAAAGAAACTTGGGAGGTAAAATTTGAAGTTTGATATCTTTTTAAATTAAAAGATTTTTTTAATTAGTCACAAGAAAGACAAGAAAATAAGAAATTTTTAAAAACCATTTTACTACAAAAACAAGAAATTTTGAAAAACTTCCAATAAAAATAAGATATTTTAAAAAGCTTGCAATAAAAATAAGAAATTTTTGAAAATTTTCCTACAAAAAAAGTAAATTTTTGAAAATTTCCTATAAAAATAAGAAATTTAAAAAAAATCTTATAAAAATAAGTAATTTTTTACAAAGATAGTAAATTTTTGAAAAATTTCCTATAATAATAAGATTTTTTTTTTGAAAGTTTCCTATAAACATAAAATGTTTTTTTTTTTAATTTTCTTATAAAAATAAAAAATTTAAAAAAATTTCCTATAAATATAAGATTTTTTTTCACATTAAGAAATTTTTGAAAAATTTCCTATAAAAATAAGAAATTTTTAAAAAATTTTCTATAAAAATAAAAAATTCTTGAAAGTTTTTTATAGTAATAAGAACTTTTTCAACAATTTTCCTACAAAAACAAGAAATTTTTCAAAAATTTCCTATAAAAATAAGAAATTTTTAAAAAACTTTCTGCAAAAATAAGAATAATTTAAAAAATTTCCATTAAAAATAAAAAAATTTTAAAATTTTAATATAAAAATAGTAAATTTTTGAAAAATTTCCTGTAAAAATTAGAAATTTTTAAAAATTTCTTATCAAAATAAGTAATTAAATTTTTTTTTTTTTTAATAAAAATTTTGTGGAAAATTTTCTATAAAAATAAGAAATATTAAAAAAATTAGAAATTTTTGAAAATATTCTATAAAAATAAGAAATTTTTTACAAAGTTCCTATAAAAATAAATTTTTATGGAAAATTTTCTATAAAAATAACAAATTTTTGAAAAATTTTCTTTAAAAATAAGAAGCTTTTGAAAAATTTCCTAAAAAAATAAGATAATTTTTGAAAATTTTATATAGAAATAAAAATTTTTAACAAAATTCCTATAAATATAAGAAATTTTTAGGAAATTTCATATATAAATAAGAATTTTTTTTAAATTTCTTATAAAAATAAGAAATCTTTGAGAAATTTAGTATAAAAATTAGAAATTTCCTATAAAAATAATACATTTTTGATAAATTTCGTATAAAAATAAGAAATTTTTCAGAAATTTAATTTAGAAATAAGAAACCTATAAAAATAAGAACTACTTGAAAAATTTCATATAAAATGGGAAATTTAAAAAAAAATCCTATAAAATTAAGAAATTTTTGAAAAATTTCCTATGAAAGTAATATTTTTTTTTAAATTTCTTATGAAAATAAGAAATTTTTTATGTTAACAAATAAAACCAAAGACTCAGAGAACGAACTCGAAATTGTATTACAAATAATTTTATAAAATTTACAAAAATATGAATACAAAAACAAAAGACTTAAGACACAAACAAGCCTACAAAATTATTTAAATTCATAAATTTTTGTATTAAAAAACTATGCCAAATAAATTTAATTTCTTTTAATTATTGAATTTTTAATTTCATAAATTCACAAAAGTTTAACCTTTTTAATAATAATAACAATTTTTTTTATTGCTGCAGGTGTAACAAATGTTAATTGCTTATATATTCAATTCTGTATATATTAAGCCAAATAACTTAACAACATAAAAACTTATTTTATAGTGAATACATTTTTGAGAAAGAAACCTTTAAATAATAAGATTTTGTATTTTTTGGTGAAATTAAAAAATTCAATTATGAAAATTTGTTTATGATAAAAATTATTTATGTTAAAATGTTTATATTACAACAATTTTCATAAAAAACTCCTAATTGAACAAATTTCCATGACGAAAGAAATTTTACAAAACAAAAACTTCATATCGAAAGTTTTTCAATTAGTTATAATAATAAGTGTGTTTTTAACAAAGGACTTAGGAAACGAGCGCAAATAATTATTAAAATTTAAATAATGAAGTAAGTGAAGGAAATTTGAATATGAAAGATTTGTCATTTTCTTATTGAAAAAAGCCGACATAATTTTGAGTATGACGAAGATAGGACGTCATATAAGAAATCAGGTAATTGCTATAACTTTAAACATCATGATAGTTTTAAGTTGAATGTAAGCTCGTCTATGGCTCTTTAAAGGTTTTTGACGGTAATAGCCTTTGTATGGTCCTTTTGGATGCTCATTTTGTCTCGTTTAAACATCAATAATCCCTTCACTACTATTAATTTTCCTGGCACAGTAATAGTAATATTAACAAAGACTTGGCGTTGATAGTATATGTAATTTTTCTGACAAGTACGTCAAGATTTGCTTGTTAATATAATCATTTAACCAGAAATGTGCAAACAACACGATTTTCTATGTTTTCTAAAGGAAAACTAGACAAAAGTAAATTTTTTCAATAGGTTTTCTATAGGAAAACTAGACGATCGTCTATGTTTTCTATAGGAAAACTAGACGATCGTCTATGTTTTCTATAGGAAAACTAGACGATCGTCTATGTTTTCTATAGGAAAACTAGACGATCGTCTATGTTTTCTATAGGAAAACTAGACGATCGTCTATGTTTTCTATAGGAAAACTAGACGATCGTCTATGTTTTCTATAGGAAAACTAGACGATCGTCTATGTTTTCTATAGGAAAACTAGACGATCGTCTATATTTTCTATAGGAAAACTAGACGATCGTCTATGTTTTCTATAGGAAAACTAGACGATCGTCTATGTTTTCTATAGGAAAACTAGACGATCGTCTATGTTTTCTATAGGAAAACTAGACGATCGTCTATGTTTTCTATAGGAAAACTAGACGATCGTCTATGTTTTCTGTAGGAAAACTAGACGATCGTCTATGTTTTCTATAGGAAAACTAGACGATCGTCTATGTTTTCTATAGGAAAACTAGATGATTGTCTAGACGATCGTCTATATTTTCTAAAGTAAAAGTAGAAAATGATTTTTATTTTCTTTAAAAAAAAGTAGACGATCGTCTATGTTTTCTATAGGAAAACTAGTTTTCTGTCTGTCTGATGATTGCGCGATGAGCGTCTGTCTGCCTGTCTGTCTGTCCATCTATCTATTTTCTGTAGAAAACTAACGATCGCCTATGTTTTCCGTATTAAAACTAGACGATCTATATTTTCTGTCTGTCTGTATGTCTTTCCTGCTGTTTCTCCATCTATCTGTCCGCCTATCCGTCTATCGGTTGAAGGACGATAGGTCCTAAGAAAAAGGAACTAGTTCACTGAAACTTGGCAAAAGTATTATTCATTTCTTGTAAAATGTTGGTATTGAAATTGGACGAAATCTGTTTATATTTTGCTATAGCTCCCGTATCACCTCGCCTAGGCTTATCGCTTATTTGCTAATAACTGAATAGTTTTAACAGGTAATAATTAACATAATAATAATTTATACCTTTTCAAAGATTTATGAATGAAAATATAAGAAACTGAGTATGAATGAAAACGTAAGAAACTGAATATTTTTCTTTAATTGCTAAAATAATTTCGCCAAAACATACGAAATTTCTAATGACCAATTAATAGTATAAAACAAAAGACTTAAGAAACCAACATTAACTAAAATTTCACTTATATTCAATATTTCAAAGAAGTGTTTGGTATTTTCCTCTCGAAGGCCATAAGAGTAGAGATTAAGATCTATATCTAATTACCACTCTACGTAGCGAATTGGACAACCTCTTAAACTCCCCTATAATAATGTATAACATTGATGTCATGACTAATGGAATGTTGATACAAAATATTAAAATTCAACACGTTTAAACATTTTAATGACCATCAACACCTTTTATTAGATACCACCAAATTTTTTTTTCACAATTTATTTTATTTAACACAAAATTTTACCTTTAAACGAAAACAGAAAGAAACATGATTTACTTTTCAACACTGATGTTTTATGTCGAATTTAAGTTTTTTTTTTTCTTTTTTTTATCGCTATTCGTCAGATCAATGAAATCTAGTGCAAGATCAGTGAACAAATTTTTATGGTATTTTATAATAGACCAGATACAAATTTCTGCCATCAAATAATTGTTTGAATGAATGAACATTTCTTTATGTTTCACTTTCGACAATAATCGTTAATCAAGTCAATAATGAGGAACTTTAGAAATTTTACAACAAAAGAAAACTGAAATTTAGAGAAAGATTAAAGAAACGTGAAATTAAATTGTTGTTTAATATACTATAAATATTTACAATCAGATATTTAAACGATTTGTAAACAATTACAAAAGGGGAGAGTTTTGATATTAAAGGAATTTAAAGAAAAGTTTTGATCTAAGCCGGCAGATAAAAATAAACACCTAAAGATAATGTATTTGGTAAAAAAATGGTGAAAAAAATATTTTTAGCTCTAACTCTATAAAATAACAAAAGTAATTCACATTTTTTGTACATTTGTCTTTTGCTAAGATAAATATGTTTAAAAAAATGACCTATAAACATAATTTCTCAAAAAAATCTGACTTGTCTTCAAGCATATCTTAACTAAATGTATGCCAAAGTAACATTAAGTATAATAAATATTTATAAAAATAAGCTAATGATAACTAAACCTAAAAGCTAAATAATTACATTTATATTTATTAGCACATTACAGCTCAAATCATCATAAATCATGCGTTAGTTTTGTACTAAAGTAAATTAAAGGTAACTGAAATAAGCCTACATCCAAGCCACTTCAAGATTTATTTGCAAATAAAAAAACTTCAACATATAGTTTGCGTTTTTCTGTTTATTTTGACTGAGTGTCAGACAAGTAGACAGACAAATGGACAGGTTGTTCATCATACACCAACAGCTTCATAAATAAAGTTCTGTGTATGTAGGAGTTCTTTAGCTAATTTTATTAAACATTCATTTGAATGGTTTTATGAGGCGCTACTGGAATAAGTAGTTTAGTTATACTTTAAGCATAGCTTTAGTTATAGCTTAAGTTTTTACTGTTGAAGCTTATGTTATACTTTCTTACTTACTAACTTAAATGGCCTTTATTACAACCTGTTTAGGTCAAAGGCCTTGTGATCAGTTTAATGGTTATAGCCGTAAGTGTTTTGTATGGTAACCGATTTAGATGAGATTCTATACGATGCCTAGTACTTTCATAAAACTTCTCTATACTAAATTTATTCATCATACCTGTTATACTTTGTCATTTATAAGAGAACAAGCTATTAGCCTAGGCGAGGTTATACTAGAGCTATGGTCAAATGTAAGCCGATTTCGCCTAATTTCTATACATAAATTTCCATGAAATGAAGAATATTCTCGCCAGATAGACAGACAGACAGAAATATTTTCTATAGAAAATTTTTTTATAACAACAAATTTTTGTGCAGAAAATGTTTCGTGATAAATTTTTTATAGAAAATTTTTCATTATAAAAAATTTTCTAAAGAAAACTTTCGTTCTAAAAATTTTTCTGTAGAAAATTTTTTGTTATAAAAATTTTTCTATAAAAAATGTTTCTTTATTAAAACGTTTCTACAGAAAATTTTTGGTTATAAAAATTTTTTATGAAAAATTTTTCGTTTTGAAAATTTTTTGGTTTAAAAACTTTTTATAGAAAATTTTTCCTTATAAAAATTTTTTATAGAATATTTTTCCTTATAAAATTTTTTGCTATACAATTTTTTTATAGAAAATTTTTTGTTATAAAAATTTTCTTATAGAAAATTTTTCGTTATACAAATTTTTCGTTAGAAATTTTTTTCTTTATAAAAACGTTTCAGAAAATTTTTCGTTATAAAAATTTTTTATTTTAAAAATTTTTCTATAGAAATTTTTAGTTATAAAAACTTTTCTATACAAAATTTTTCCTTATTAAAATTTTCTTATAGAAAATTTTTCGTTACAAAATTTTTATATAGAAAATTTTTCATTATAAAAATTTTTGTATAGAAAATTTTTTGTTATATACATTTTTCTATAGAAAATTTTTTATTATAAAAATTTTTCTATAGAAAAGTTTTGTTATACAAATTTTTCTATAGAAAATTTTTTGTTATAAAAATGTATAGAAAATTTGTCTATATAAATATTTTTTTTTATAAAAAATTTGTCGTTATAAAAATGTTTAAAACTTTTTTCGTTCTTTTTATAACAAAAAATAAAAATTTTTTGTTATAAAAATTTTTTTATAGAAAATTTTTTGTTATAAAAATTTTCTTATAGAAAATTTTTTGTTACAAATTTTTTTCTTTATATAAATGTTTCAGAAAATTTTTGTTATAAAAATTTTTTATTTTAAAAATTTTTCTATAGAAATTTTTAGTTACAAAAATTTTTGTATACAAAATTTTTCCTTATAAAAATTTTTCTATAGAAATTTTTAGTTATAAAAATTTTTCTATAGAAATTTTTAGTTATAAAAATTTTTCTATACAAAATTTTTTGTTATAAAAATTTTCTTATAGAAAACTTTTCGTTATACAAATTTTTGTAAAGAAAATTTTTTGTTATATAAATTTTTCTATAGAAAATTTTTCGTTATAAAAATTTTTCTATAGAAAATTTTTCATTATAAAAATTTTTCTATAGAAAATTTTTCGTTATAAAATGTTTCTATAGAAAATTTTTCGTTATAAAATGTTTCTATAGAAAATTTTTCGTTATAAAATGTTTCTATAGAAAATTTTTCATTATAAAAATTTTTCCATAGAAAATTTTTCGTTGTTAATATTTTTCTATAGGAAATTTTTAGTTGTAAAAATTTTTCTATAGAAAATTTTAAGTTCTAATTTTTTTTTGAAAATTTCGTTATAAAAATTTTTCTATAGAAAATCTTTCGTTATAAAAATTTATCTGTAAAAAATGTTAGGTAATAAAAATTTTTCTATAAAAAATATTTTCTATAGAAAAGTTTTGTTATACAAATTTTTCTATAGAAAATTTTTTGTTATAAAAATGTATAGAAAATTTGTCTATATAAATATTTTTTTTTATAAAAAATTTGTCGTTATAAAAATGTTTAAAACTTTTTTCGTTCTTTTTATAACAAAAAATAAAAATTTTTTGTTATAAAAATTTTTTTATAGAAAATTTTTTGTTATAAAAATTTTCTTATAGAAAATTTTTCGTTACAAATTTTTTTCTTTATATAAATGTTTCAGAAAATTTTTGTTATAAAAATTTTTTATTTTAAAAATTTTTCTATAGAAATTTTTAGTTACAAAAATTTTTGTATACAAAATTTTTCCTTATAAAAATTTTTCTATAGAAATTTTTAGTTATAAAAATTTTTCTATAGAAATTTTTAGTTATAAAAATTTTTCTATACAAAATTTTTTGTTATAAAAATTTTCTTATAGAAAACTTTTCGTTATAAAAATTTTTGTAAAGAAAATTTTTTGTTATATAAATTTTTCTTTAGAAAATTTTTCGTTATAAAAATTTTTCTATAGAAAATTTTTCATTATAAAAATTTTTCTATAGAAAATTTTTCGTCACAAAAATTTTGCTATAGAAAATTTTTCGTTATAAAATGTTTCTATAGAAAATTTTTCATTATAAAAATTTTTCCATGGAAAATTTTTCGTTGTTAATATTTTTCTATAGGAAATTTTTAGTTGTAAAAATTTTTCTATAGAAAATTTTAAGTTCTAATTTTTTTTTTGAAAATTTCGTTATAAAAATTTTTCTATAGAAAATCTTTCGTTATAAAAATTTATCTGTAAAAAATGTTAGGTAATAAAAATTTTTCTATAAAATATATTTTCTATAGAAAAGTTTTGTTATACAAATTTTTCTATAGAAAATTTTTTGATATAAAAATGTTTCTATAGAAAATTTCTCTATATAGATATTTTTTTTATAAAAAATTTATCGTTATAAAAATTTTTTTATAAACATTTTTTTATAAAAAATTTTGCGTTCTAAAAATTTCTCATTAGAAAATTTTTCGTGATAAGATTTTTTCTCTATAAAAATATTTCTACATGAAATTTTTCTATATAAATTTTTTTTATGAAAATTTTTCGTTTTGAAAATTTTTTGAGTTAATAACTTTTTATAGAAAATTTTTCGTTTGAAGATTTTTTATGGAAAATTTTTCATTTTATAAATTTTTCTATAGAAATTATTCGTTATAAAAATTTTTCCTAATAAAAATCTTATAGAAAATTTTTCGTTATAAAAATTTTTGTATAGGAAATTTTTCATTATAAAAATTTTTCTATAGGAAAGTTGTCGTTATAAGATTTTTTATATAAAAAATTGTTTGTTATAAAAATTGTTCTATAGAATTTTTTTCATGATAAATATTTTTAGATGCAAAATTTGATGTCTTAAGATATTTCTATTGAAAATTTTTCGTTACAAAAAATTTTCAATTAAAAATTTTTCATTACAAACATTTCTATTGAAAATTTTTCGTTATAAAAATTTTTCTATTGAAAATTTATCGTTATAAAAATTTTCTAAAGAAAATTTTTTATACAACGTTTTATTGTCCTTACAAAAATTTTCTTATAGATAATTTTTCGTTACAAAAATTTTTCAATTAAATTTTTTGTTATAAAAATGTTTCTATAGGAAATTTTTAATTATAAAAATTTTTCAGTGGGAAAGTTTTCGTTGTAAGAATTTTTGTATAGAAATTTTGTTATAATAATTGTTTTATAGACGTTTTTTCATGATAAGTATTTATCTCAACAAAACTTGATGTTATAAAATATTTCTATTGAACATTTTTTGTTACAAAGAATTTCCTATTACAGATAGAGAGACATACAGACAGGCAGGAAGACAGACAGACAGGCAGACAGACAGACAGACAGACAGACAGACAGACAGACAGACAGACAGACAGACAGACAGACAGACAGACAGACAGACAGACAGACAGACAGACAGACAGACAGACAGACAGACAGACAGACAGACAGACAGACAGACAGACAGACAGACAGATAGACAGTCAGATAGACAGACAGACAGACAGACAGACAGACAGACAGACAGACAGACAGACAGACAGACAGACAGACAGACAGACAGACAGACAGACTGACAGACAGACAGACAGACAGACAGACAGACAGACAGACAGACAGACAGACAGACAGACAGACAGACAGACAGACAGACAGACAGACAGACAGACAGACAGACAGACAGACAGACAGACAGACAGACAGACAGACAGACAGACAGACAGACAGACAGACAGACAGACAGACAGACATATGATCATCGATTAATAGTCCTAGAATTTCATAAAGATTTCGAATATACACATATCCCTTTCGGTTTTTGAGATAATTACAATTTAAATTTGTTTACCAAGATTCTGACAGAAGGCAGATAGGAAGGATAGCTAACATATTCTAACGATGGTTAGTAGTATTGTTTTCAAAAATTATAGGGTGTTCAATTTTGTTTGACACGTTTATATTTTCCCCACAATCACTTAGAGAATGAATCAACATTCATTCATGACTTAAGCTGACACACTATTTAAAATGCATGAAGAAAAACAGAACATCATTATCAGTAGCACGTAATAAAGCCTTTCAGAAACATCACATAAATTAAATGTTAAATATATAAAACTTTAAGAAGAATTAAGTTTAAAGAAAATTGAAATCCCTACATCAGAAAAAAGTAATTGCGTGTAATTATCATAATGGGAAAAAAAAAAATTATTTATTTATAGAAAAATATCAAATAATAATTTGTTTTATCTGTT
The DNA here is from genome assembly GCA_933228675.1 of Stomorhina lunata. Classification (NCBI taxonomy): domain Eukaryota; kingdom Metazoa; phylum Arthropoda; class Insecta; order Diptera; family Rhiniidae; genus Stomorhina; species Stomorhina lunata. Next base: position 127,973,898 of record OW121740.1, read on the forward strand.
TTAAAAGCCATTTCCTTATCTTTTACATAAAATTCCAGATTTTTTTAATGCAGTTAATTCCTCCTGGTAACTGTTCAACAATTGGTGGCAGTGTGTCGACCTAATTCTTATTAACTCTAAAAAGTGTTTTACACTAAAATATGAAGTGTGAATAAATTTGATACTGTTTCTATCAGTTCATTCTCATTTAAAAGAAAAATACCACCAAAATTTTGTACTTTATTCAACTTTAAATTTAAAAAATTATAAATGCATTTCATGCCATTGTTAAAAAGCTTATATAAAAAATAGGCCTAGAAAGGTTTTTTATGTTTTTCTTGTAATCATCTTAGTCGTCAACAGCTTACACTCATGATCGTCTTTTTAATCTTAATCATTACGATATAATGATCTTTGATTTTTTTGATGTTGTCACTTAAACAATTGTTGTTTCTATGGTTTTTCATATTGTTTGTCCCATGTTACGTTGTTGTCATTGAGTGGGTTATCGTGTTGTCTGTATGAAGAACTTTTTTTTGACAGTTTCAGGTACAACTTGTTAAGTTTTTTTTTTTATTATTTTAAATCTAGAGTGTTTGAAACATGAAAAGTGAAATATATTTAAGGTTAAATATAAAATTAAAGACAAATTTTTTCTATAGAAAAATTTTTTATAGCAAAATTTTATTAATGAAAAATTTTCTACAGAAAAATTTTTATAATGAAAAACTTTTAAACGAAAAATTTTCTATGGAAATATAAACAATTTTTTAGTGAAAAATCTTCTATAGAAAAAATTTCTATATAAAAATGTTTATAATGAAAAATTTTTAATAGAAAAATTTTCAGTAGAAACATTTTTATAGCAAAATATTTTCTATAAAAAAAAAAAAAATAAAACTTCTATACAAAAAATTTTCTATAGAAAAATTTTTATAGCAAAAATTTTTCTATTGAAAATTTATAATGAAAAAATTTATAATGAAAAAATTTATAATGAAAAAATTTCTATAAAAAAATCTATAACGAAAAATTTTTTTAATAAAAAAATTTCTATCTAAAAACGTTTTCTTAATGAAAAATTATCTATAGACAATTTTTGTAAAGAAAAATTTTCTATAGAAAAATTTTTATGCAGAAAAATTTATTATAGAATAATTTTTTTAACGAATTTTTTTTTCATCAAAAATTTTCTATAAAAAAATTTTCTATTTCAAAATTTGTATATTTAGATTTTTTTTAACAAAAAATGTTCTGTAAAACAATTTGTAAAGTGACAACATTTCTATAAAAACAAATTTATGACGAAAAATTTTCTATAAAAAATATTTATAATAAGGAATTTTCTGAAGCAAATTTTCTAAAGAAAAGTTTTATATAAAAAAGTTTTCTATAAAAAATTGTTTATAACAAAAAAATTTCTATACAAAAATTTTCCGTTGACAATTTTTTTTTAGAAAAAGTTTTTTTAACAAAAAATTTTATAAAGAAAATTTTTTATAACGAGAAATTTTCTATAAAATAACTTTTGTAACTGAAAATTTTCTATAGAAAAATTTTGAAAATGAAAATTTTTCTATAGAAAAATTCGTATACCGAAAGATTTTCTATAGAAAAATTTTTATAACGACAGATTTTCTATAGAAAAATTTTTAAACAGAAACATTTTTTAACGTAAAATTTCCTATAGAAAAATTTTTTTAACGAACAATTTTTAATTGAATAATAATTAATAGAAAAATTTTTTTAACGAAAAATTTTCTATAGAAACATTTTTTTAACGAAAAATTTTCTATACAAAAATTTTTTTAATGAAAAATTTTCTATAGAAAAATTTTTTTAACGAAAAATTTTTATGGAAAATTTTCTTAGAACATTTTTTTAACGAAAAATTTTCCATAAAAAAATATTTACAACATGAGATAAATGTCATTAAAGAAAAATTTCTACACGATTTTTTAACGAAAAATTTTGTATAGGAAAATTTTTATTGAAACATTTTTTTATAGCAAAATTTTTGTAACGAAAAATGTTCTATAGAAAAATTTTTATAACTAAAATTTTTTTTTAACAAAAAATTTTCTATAGAAAAATTTTTTAACAAAAATTTCGTGTAAATAAATTTTTTAACTAAAAATTTTCTATGAAAAAATTTGTTGAATGAAATTTTCTATAGAAAAATTTTACAAAGAAAAAATTTCTATAGAAAAACTTTTATAACGAAACATAATATAAACAAATTTTTGTAACGAAACATATTCCATAGAAACATTTTTATAACGAAAAATTTTCTATTGAAAATTTTTTTAACAAAAATTTTCTATAGAAAAATTTTTTTAACGAAAAATTTTCGACAGAAAAATTTTTTTAAAGAAAAATTTGCTAAAGAAAAATTTTTTTAACGAACAATTTTTTATAGAAAAATTTTTTTACCAAAAATTTTCTGTAGAAAAATTTTTTTAATTAAAAATTTTCTGTAGAAAAATTTTTTAACGAAAAATTTTTTTAATGAAAAATTTTCTATAGAAAAATTTTTTTACGAAAAATTTTCTATAGAAAAATTTTTATAATGAAAAATTTTTTAACGAAAAATTTGCTAAAGAAAAATTTTTTTAACGAAATTTTTCTATAAAAAAGTATTTTACCGAAAAATTTTCTATAGAAAAATTTTTTAACGAAAAATTCTATAGAACAATTTTTTTAATAAAAAATTTTCTATAGAAAAATTTTTTTAACGACAAATTTTCTGTTGAAAAATATTTTTAACGAAAAATTTTCTATAAAAACAATTTTTTAACGAAAAATTTTCTATAGAAAAATTTTTTTAACGAAAAATTTTCTATAGAAAATTTTTTTTAACGAAAAATTTTCTGTAGAAAAAATTTTTTAACGAAAGATTTTCTATAGAAAAATTTTGTTAACGAAAAATTTTCTATAGAAAAATTTTTTTACAAAAAATTTCTGTAGAAATTTTTTTTTAACGAAATATTTTATAGAAAAATTTTTTTGACGAAAAATTTTCTATAGAAAAATTTTTTTAACGAAAATCTTTCTATAAAAAATTTTTTTAACGAAATTCAATAGAAAACTTTTTTTGACGAAAATTTTCTATAGAAAAATTTTTTAAGGTAAAATTTTCTATAGAAACAATTTTTTAAGGAAAAGATTTCTATAGGAAATTTTTTTAACAAAAAAATTTTCTATAGAATAGTTTCTTTTAATGAAAAATTTTCTATAGAAACATTTTATTAACGAAAAATTTTCTATAAAATAATGTTTATAAAGAAAAATTTTTTTAACCAAAAATTTCCATAGAAAACATTTTATAACGACGAATTTTCTATAGAAACATTTTTATAACGAATTATATCTTAATAATAAAGTTCTGGCCTTAAGTCTTTGGTTTCAAATACAGATGCATCTTTCAAACTTACCGCACACTTTGATAATCACTCCCATCTTTAATGGACAAATTTCGTAATGATAAATACTATGTAATATGCCCAAAATATTAAGCCTCTAACAACGGAAATAGAAAAAAAATCATCAGCGGCAGGTCTTAGAAAAAATGGTTTTTTACAAACAAAAATTTCAAAATTTTTGAAATGATATTAGATAGCTGCGTTGGCCATTTATTTTGACACAATTCCTTAGCCTTAAGCTTTTCAAAGCGGAAAAAGTTTTTTTTTTAGAGAAAAAGAAAGATTTACCGGAAAAAGCGATAGACAGCTAAAGTACCGCTCAATGAGGTAACATAAGTAATCAATGGGTGTTTACAGATAGCATGTGTGGTTTGTATTGCGGTCTCTAAGATTTCTTTTGTTTTAAGTTGGTTTTTTTACTCTTTCTAAAAACAAAAACCTTAACAAGTTTCATTGACAGCAGTAGCATTAGAAACATATGCTTTTGCTGCTGCTTTAGCTACTCATAGATGCGGTTTTCGATTTTGTATTTTGTTGGTAATTTGTTTTATAAATTTCAAGTTTAATATGAATATATCTAAAAAAGGTTCGTGGGTCATTGAATGTATATTATTTTAGGTTTTTTTGTTGTTGTTTTCTATTCTTATTCTATTGTCTGTTTTTTGTAGTAATTATATTGTTTAACATTTATTTTGACATACAATTTCCGTTTAAAAAAGTTTTTTAATTTTTTTATCTGAAAGAAAGAGTTATAATTTAAATAATCATTTTGAACTTAGAAACGATATTCAACAAAATCTCGAGAGACTGTAATTGGTTGATATTACGAAACTTTGTAAAAAGGTTAATAATTCTTTAAAATTATTAAATAACAATTTCTTTTCAAAAGAGTGGTTTAAAAAAAAAGTTATTCTTTCCATTTTTTGATTTATAATTAATTAAGCTTTCATTGAGAATTCTAAAAATAAACCTTTATTCTATCTCATAATGAATAGCAGAAGACTTAAGATCTAATCAAAATACCGCTTTATACAATTTTGACATGTGTTTCTTAAGTCTTTTGTTTTTAATTCATGTAAAATATTTCATGGTTCTTTAAATATTTTTGTTTCATATTTAATAAGCTTTTAATTGTTTTAGATCCACCGCTACTTTTTTACATGAGATATCAGTTATAGTTTACAGATTGACGTCTTAAGTACAAGTTTACATCCCAGAAATCTCTTAAAGCTTCTTTATTACAAGAAATTCGGCAGATTTTCAAAGAAAATCAATTTCTTTATATAAACCAAAACTTTGTTAATTGGTTTCAAGAGAAATAAAATAAATGATTTATTTAAAGTTTTATAAAAATTTTGTTTAGCTAATTATTTAAAAAAAAAAAACAAAAAAAATTGGAAATAATATTTTTTCTTAGTAACAAGATTAATGATTTGGGTACAACTTGTGTTGGGTAACGTCTAAATTTAGGTTTTAATTAATTTTGCAATATTTTCTTTTGGGCTGAGAATTTTTTTTAAATTAAATTATTTTCTTCTTATGTGTCATTACAACATTATGACATGCATGTTTATTCTTTAATATGAATCATCTATGAACTTTTTGGATTTTAAAATTAATCTTTAGAATTTCTGCCATTTGTGTGGTAAGACTTTGTGAAATCTGTTAATTACTTTGCAAGATTAACAAAACTTGTCATTCTAAGACAAATTACAAGATGACGTTTCTAATATCAATTTATTAAATAAGACGAAGACGGAGGAAAAGAAAATATATTTTTTTGAAAAAAATTAAAAACAAAATTATGCATGATTGGACGATATACAGTCTTTCTTCAAAAAATTTTTCACATAAAATTTTTATGTAAAAGAATTTTTTGAATAAAATTATCAAAGTTTTATACCAGATTTATATGGAAAATTTTAATTATAAGCATTTTTTGATAAAAATGTTTTCCAGAGAATATTTTCCATACAATTTTTATTAAATTTTTGAACAAACTATTTTTGGTGTAAATTTTTTTTAGGATAAAATGTTTATATAGAAAATTGTTTTGTGCAATAAATTAAATTTTTCCTTTAAAAATTTTTCGTTCATAAAATTTTTCTTTGAAAATTATTTGTTCATAAAATGTTTCTCTAAAAATTTTTTATTTTCAAAATTTTGTACAGAAAATTTTTATTTTAAAAATTTTTCTATAGAAAATTTTTCAATACAAAATTCTTCTATAAAAAATTTTTCAATATAAAATTTTTTCTATAGAAAATGTTGCAATATCAAAATTTGTCAATAGAAAATTCTTATATTGAAAAATTTTTCTATAAAAAATTTTTCAATATAAGAATTTTTCTATAGAAACATTTTTCAAAATAAAAATTTTTCCATCGAAAATTTTTCAATATAAAAATGTTTATATTAAAATTTTCTCAATATAAAAATTTTTTTATAGAAATTTTTTTCTTAAAAAATTTTTTTCAAAAAAGTTTTAAGTTATTAAAAATCTTCTGTATAAAAGTTTTCGTTAAAAAGAAATTTTGCCTGTAGAAGAGTTTTCCGTTTTGAAGCTTTTTTTTATAGAAAACTGTTCACAAGAAAATTTTCTCTGTTTCTTTTTCTATAAAAAATTTTTCGTTATCAAAATTAAAAAACAAAAAAATTACTAGTTAATAAAATTACTAGTTAAAATTCTTCATTAAAAATTTTTTAATTGAAATTTTTTGTTGATAAAGCTTTTCCACTGAAAATTTTAGTTGCAGAAATTTTTCCGTCATATATTTTTTGTTTTCTACAAAAAATTTCTATAAAAATTTTTCTATAGAATATCTTCGTTTTAAAAATTTTCTATACAAAATTTTTTGTTATTAAATTTTTTCTAAGAAAATTTTTCGTAATCAATTTTTTTTTTCTAAAGAAAACTTTTCGTTATCAAAATTTTTTTTTTGGGAAATTCTTCATTATAAAATTTTTCATTAAAAAAAAAATTCGTTTTAAATATTTTTTGTTATAGAAAAATTCGTCGCTATAAAATTTTTGCTATAGAAAATTTTTCAGTATAAAAATTTTTCTATAGAAAATTTTTCAGTATAAAAATTTTTCTATAGAGAATTTTTCAGTATAAAAATTTTTCTATAGAAAATTTTTCAGTATAAAATTTTTCTATTGAAATTTTTTCTTATAAAGATTTTTCATTATAAAAGTTAAGCTATAGCAAATTTTTCGTCATAAAAATTTTTCTATAGACAATTTTTCGTCATAAAAATATTTCTATAGAAGATTTTACGTATAAACATTTTTCTATAGAAAATTTTTCTTCATAAAAATTATTCTATTGAAAATTTTTCGTCATAAAAATTTTTCTACAGAAAATTTTTCGTCATAAAAATTTTTCTATAGAAAATTTTTCGTCATAAAAATTTTTCTATAGAAAATTTTTCGTCGTAAAAATTTTTCTATAGAAAATTTTTCGTCATAAAAATTTTTCTATAGAAAATTTTTCGTCATAAAAATTTTTCTATAGAAAATTTTTCGTCATAAAAATTTTTCTATAGAAAATTTTTCGTCATAAAAATTTTTCTATAGAAAATTTTTCGTCATAAAAATTTTTCTATAGAAAATTTTTCGTCATAAAAATTTTTCTAACGAAAATTTTTCGTCATAAAAATTTTTCTAACGAAAATTTTTTGTCATAAAAATTTTTCTATAGAAAATTTTTCATCATAAAAATTTTTCTAAAGAAAATTTTTCGTCATAAAAATTTTTCTAAAGAAAATTTTTCGTCATAAAAATTTTTCTAAAGAAAATTTTTCGTCATAAACATTTTTCTATAGAAAATTTTTCGTCATAAAAATTTTTCTATAGAAAATTTTTCGTCATGCAAATTTTTCTATAGAAAATTTTTCGTCATGCAAATTTTTCTATAGAAAATTTTTCGTCATAAAAATTTTTCTATAGAAAATTTTTCGTCATAAAAATTTTTCTATAAAAAATTTTTCGCCATAAAAATTTTTCTATAGAAAATTTTTCATCATAAAAATTTTCTATAAAAAATTTTTCGTCATAAAAATTTTTCTATACAAAATTTTTCGTCATAAAAATGTTTCTATACAAAATTTTTCGTCATAAAAATTTTTCTATACAAAATTTTTCGTTATAAAAATTTTTCTATAGAAAACTTTTCGTCATAAAAATTTTTCTATAGAGAATTTTTCTTTATAAATATTTTTTTTTAAGAAAATTATTTAAATTGTTTATTATAAAAGTTTTTCTCAAAAACTAACAAAGAAAAACCAAAATTCCTCGACGCATTTCGAAGGTTCGTTATTCCATCCCTTCAGGAGGAGTATCCGCGATTTGGGATCAAATACGAATACTTTTTCATTTTGAGTAAAAAATTTTCGATAGAAAATTTTTAGTTATAAAAATTTTTCTATAGAAAATTTTTCGTTATAAAAATTTTTCTATAGAAAATTGTTTGTTATAAAAATTGTTCTATGGAAAATTTCTCATTATAAAAATTTTACTATAGCAAATTTTTCGTTATAAAAATTTTTCTATAGAAAATTTTTCCTTATAAAATTTTTCTATAGAAAATTTTTCGTTATAAAAATTTTTCTTTAGAAAATTTTTCGTTACAAAAATTTTTCTTTAGAAAATTTTCTTTATAAAAATGTTTGTATAGAAAATCTTTTGTTATCAAAATTTTTCCTTATACAAATTTTTCTATAAAAAATTTTAATAACAAAAATATCAACTTTTCTATAGGAATGTTTTCCTAAGTGTTTTTTTCTTTATAAAAATTTTTCGGTTGTCAATTTTTCTACAAAAGAAGTTCTTCTTAATCAAATCCAAAGGAATGTGTGAGTAGCTTTTTCTTTAGAAAATTTTTGGTTATAAAAACTTTAGAAAATTTTTCGTTATAAAAATTTTTCTTTAGAAAATCTTTCGTTATAAAAATTTTTCTTTCGAACATTTTTGTTGTAAAAATTTTTTATAGAAAATTTTTCGTTGTAAAAATTTTTCGTTTTTAAAGTTTTGCTATGGAAAATTTTTGTAACATAAATGTCAACTTTTCGATAGAAAACTTTTCCTAGCGTTTTCTTTTCTATATACAACTTTTTCTATTGTCATTTTTTCTATATAAAAAACTCATCCTAATCAAATGCAAAAGACTATGTACGTATTTTCTTTCGTCTAATTTATCTTGTCTCTTACATTCACCTTAATTTTTCAAAACAAATACAAAAAGAATAGAAAAAAGTTGCCTTTAACTATCATTTAAAGTAATGGTTTATATGTAATAAATTAATGTGAATCCATTAAGATAAAATTATGACTCTTATGTGGCTCTTCCTTAATTTTTCATTTTCAAAGCATTTTCTAATACTCATTCATTGTATGGCAGTGAAGTAAAGGTGGGCCACCAAAGCATTAGCTTAAATATTCAACACTCGTTTAAAGTCTTTCAACTACTTAATAAAGATTAAAAGGATTAGAAAAATGACGTGTATAAGCATTATTAAAAGTTTTATTAGATTAATTTGAAAATGGTTTATTGAAAAGTTTTATAAAAGAGATGAACATTTGACGTAATAAGGAAGCCCTGTGAGCAAACAAAAGATTTAAGCAACAAACTTGCATTAAGAGCTGTAATGCAATTATGTAGATTTTAGAGATAGAAAGTAGTTTTAATGTGTTTTTAATAGTTTTAAATGTAAAGAAATCAATCTGTTATAGGCATTAAAGGGGCTAGTTTTATTTTGTTAATAAAATATTCTTAATTTGAATAATTTATTATATAATGGTATTTTATAAAAGATTGGGTAAACATAAAATTAATTTCACTTGTTGCTTAAGTCTTAAGTTTCTTACAAGTTATTTGTTAATTTAAAAGCGAGCATTTATTTTTTAGAATTTAAAGATTTCTGTGTGATACAGAAAATTTTTCAAAAATAAATGGTTTAAATTTCTTTTTTAATTATTTCACTTTTCAGTTTCTAAAATATCTTGCTAATGATAGATAATAATAGGATTTTACACAAATTGTTTCAAAGCCTAAACGTTTGGTTTTCAAACTTATAAAGAAAGTGAAACTTCAGCTAAGATTAACAACTGCTGAAAGGAGAAGTGATATAATTTCACACATTTCAAAGAAATGAAGAAGATCATTAACAAAATTTCATTTTTCAAAATAGTTTTACAGCTTCTAAATATATTAAGAAAGTTTTCTTTTTTTTTTTCTTTGTTTCAAACATCAAACAAAAAACCTAAATTTATTAATTTATTATTAATAAAATTAATACAAAATTATAAAAATATATAAATATAATAATAAACATAATAATCATAAATAAAAGAGGAAACAATAATCATCAACATTTGCCACTCTAAAATTACACCTTAAAATGCAAATCTTAAAAAATTTTAATATCTATATTTTTTTTTTGATTTTCTCATCCATATCTTTGTAATGCCACTTTATTTTTATAGTCTTAATCTTGTGTTTGATATTCTATTTTTGTCATTGTTTTCTGGCCTTTGTAAAACAAATTTCCGGTAGATTCATCTCAGAAACTTGACTTTTTATATGAAAGTCTCTAAAAACAAATTTCATTTCGTTTCAAAATTTTATACTAAAAAGTCTGTTTGTCTTTTGTCTCATTTAAATTTTTATTATTGTCACAATTGTATGCAAATTTGTTGGGATTTCTTTTCAATTTTCATTGATTTGATAGGTTTTTTTCACATTCAATTTCATTGGTAACTAAAACAAAACAAAATGCTACAAAAGATTTGATTTTATTGAACTTCTTCGTTTTTTTTTTCTGTATTGTCTTATAGAAAATTTACTTTTTTGTCAAGATTTTTAGACTGATGGCTTTCACTCTTCTTTGCCTTCAAAAATATCTGACAATTTCCAATTTCATAACAATCGAAATTTTTGAAATATTTTTAAACATCTCAAATTTACGGTACTTTAACAAAAGTCAATAGATCTTGATGATTTTTTATTAATCATTTTAATATCAATTATCGATTTTTTTTTAATTGGTTTATTGTACAATATAAGCTTTAGTTTAAAATGATGATGAAACCATTAGCACTTCTTATTAGCACTTAACGGCTGGTGGGCATGTGTCTTAAGTCTTTTGTTTGCTTCCAGCAGAATAACAAGAAATAAGATAATACAAGCAGTTTTGCATATTAGTATTGACAACTTAAAAATTTACTATTTAAGAGGGTTTTCATCACCTCTAATGAACGAATGAATGAATGAATGACTTAAACAACGATTCTAATATGTTCCCCTTTCTCTTTGTTTTAGTTCATTAGAATTACAGTTTCAGGTTAATTTGCTAAAAGTTTATTTAAATATTGATTGATATTTGTAGAAAGAATTCTTGTATTTATATTATTTGACTTAAGTAGTTTTGAAAAATGCCAGTGGGATAAAAATTAATATATTCAAGCTATCTATAAGCTAAAATAAAGTCTTGTATAGAAAAGTTGGCGGTGTGAAAAGTTATCTATAGAAAAGTTTTCGGTGGGAAGAGTTTTCTATAGAAAAGTTGGCGGTGGGAAGAATTTTCTATAGAAAAGTTGTCGGTGGGATGAGTTTTGTATAGAAAAGTTATCGGTGGGATGAGTTTTCTATAGAAAAGTTGTCGGTGGGATGAGTTTTCTATAGAAAAGTTGTCGGTAGGATGAGTTTTCTATAGAAAAGTTGGCGGCAGGAAGAGATTCCTATAGAAAAGTTGGCGGTGGGAAGAGTTTTCTATAGAAAAGTTGGCGGTGGGAAGAGTTTTCTATAGAAAAGTTGGCCGTGGGAAGAGTTTTCTATAGAAAAGTTGGCCGTGGGAAGAGTTTTCTATAGAAAAGTTGGTGGTGGGAAGAGTTTTCTATAGAAAAGTTGTCGGTGGGATGAGTTTTGTATAGAAAAGTTATCGGTGGGATGGGTTTTCTCTAGAAAAGTTGTCGGTGGGATGAGTTTTTTATAGAAAAGTTGTCGGTGGGATGAGTTTTCTATAGAAAAGTTGGCGGTGGCAAGAGTTTTCTATAGAAAAGTTAACGGTGGGAAGAGTTTTCTATAGAAAAGTTGGCGGTGGGAAGAGTTTTTTATAGAAAAGTTGGGGGTGGGAAGATTTTTCTATAGAAAAGTTGGCGGTGGGAAGAGTTTTCTATAGAAAAGTTGTTGGTGGGAAGAGTTTTCTACAGAAAAGTTGTCGGTGGGAAGAGTTTTCTACAGAAAAGTTGTCGGTGGGAAGAGTTTTCTATACAAAAGTGGTCGGTGAGAAAAGTTTTCTATAGAAAAGTTGTAGGTGGGAAGAGTTTTCTATAGAAAAGTTGTAGTTGGGAAGAGTTTTTCTATAGAAAAGTTGTCGGTAGGATGAGTTTTCTTTAGAAAAGTTGTCCTTGTGATGAGTTTTCTATAGAAAAGTTGTCTGTGGGAAGAGTTTTCTAAAGAAAAGTTGTCGGAGGGAAGAGTTTTCTATAGAAAAGTGGTCGGTGAGAAGAGTTTTCTATAGAAAAGTTATAGGTGGGAAGAGTTTTCTATAGAAAAGTTGTAGTTGGGTAGAGCTTTTCTATAGAAAAGTTGTCGGTGTGATGAGTTTTCTATAGAAAATTTGTGGGTAGGATGAGTTTTCTATAGAAAAGTTGTCGTGGGATAAGTTTTCTATAGAAAAGTTGTTGTGGGATAAGTTTTCTATAGAAAAGTTGTCGGTGGGATGAGTTTTCTATAGAAAAGTTTTCGGTGGGATGAGTTTTCTATAGAAAAGTTTTCGGTGGGATGAGTTTTCTATAGAAAAGTTGTCGGTGGGATGAGTTTTCTATAGAAAAGTTGTCGGTGTGATGAGTTTTCTATAGAAAAGTTGTCGGTAGGATGATTTTTCTATAGAAAAGTTGTCGGTAGGATGAGTTTTCTATATAAAAGTTGTCGTGGGATAAGTTTTCTATAGAAAAGTTGTCGGTGGGATGAGTTTTCTATAGAAAAGTTTTCGGTGGGATGAGTTTTCTATAGAAAAGTTGTCGGTGGGATGAGTTTTCTATAGAAAAGTTGTCGGTGGGATGAGTTTTATATAAAAAGGTTGTTGGTGGGATGAATTTTCTGTAGAAAAGTTGTCGGTGGGATGAGATTTTTATAGAAAAGTCGTCGTTGAGATGAGTTTCCTATAAAAAAGTTGGGATGAGTTTTCTGTAGAAAAGTAGAAGAGTTATCTATAGAAAAGTTGACATTAGGAAATAATTTCTATAGAAAAGTTGACATTGAGATATGGTTTTTTTTTAATGTTGATATTAGAAAAAGTTTTGTATAAAAAAGTTGACACTAAGAAAAGTTTTCTTTAGAAAAGTTGATATTTTGAAATGCTTCCTATAGAATAATTGATACAAGGAATATTTTTTTATAGAAAATTTGGCATTAGGTAAATTTCTTTTCAGAAATTTGACATTGGGAAGCGCTTTTGTAGAAAAGTTGTCACTAGGATGTGTTTTTGACTTGAGCTTCTTGTGGCCATTGAACAATTTCCTCAGGCTCATTAGTTACTATTAATATTTTTTTCTTTTGTAAAATAAGCTAACAAATAATTCTTGTTAGCTTTCAAACGCTAATAAAAATTTTATTAATATTAATCTGTATTTTTGCAAACTGTCAGATTTAATGAGGTTTTAAAACGCAAGAACCTAACAGCGGATTCAATAAAGATGCCTAAACAAAGATTTCCTCCGACAAATGGATATTATTCAATTAGCACGAAACACTTACAATTATTTATTTATATTCGTGAAGTTAAAAGCAATTTGTTGGAAGTTTGTTGGTAAAGTTTAATAACCCTGTTAATCAGCCTAAAAGAAGTTATTTAATAAATTGTTAAAAATTAATTAAAATGACTTAATTTTATAATTTAATTTAATTCGAAAAAATTGTAGGAGCAAATACAAAAGGTGTGAACATAAGTTTTTGTTAAATGCTAAAAATTGTAGGGAAATTTTAAATTATTATTAAATAATTTTTTGGTTTTTTTGTAAAACGAAATATTATGTAATTTCAAATTGATTGTAGTTTATTTTGAAATTAAATAATTTTCTCACATTTTGATTTTTTTGTTTGACTTATTATAAAAAAAACACTTATTTTAAAATTATGAATTGAAAATTTATTGTTAACTCACAAATAAACATCTTGTTACTTTTTAACTTTTTTTTGTATTATATGTTACTTTGATTTCTTAATAGTTTTTAGATTTTAACAGTTTTTGTATGTTTTCAGTTATTGAAATCTGTTTACTTATTTTTTAAATTCTCATGTTTACTTTTTTCTGAATTTCTGCCATAAATGCCTTAGATTTGTGTGAATCTAAACTTTTATTTCGAAACGTTTTTGATTTATGTTTTGAGCTTTGATCAGGTAAATGATCAAAACAATTAACTTCCTTTTGGATTCATAAACGTTCGATCGATTGTTTTAACAGTTTTTGAATTTGTTGTTAGCCCAGTTTATAGAAAACTGTTTTAAGACAGTTATCGATTATCAAACATCAGAAATGAAGATGGGAAAAATGTAATAGAAAACAAATAAGATGATTTTCAATGAATTTTTCTTTATGGTGTAATAGAATGAAATCAATAAAAAATGGGAAGAGTATTAACAAAGCGCCATGATCTTTTAAACAAAATGTATGAATTTATAAAAAAATATTAAAACGAAAAATATTATGTTACCCACTATTTACGGGTAACATAATATTTATTTGCAGAATTTTCCCAGTAGTATATCTTAAGTGGAATTTAGGCTGTTTAAAGTAAGTGTTTTGTATAGGACCTATGGTTAAATGTAAACTAATTTCATTGACATTTTATCATCAGACCTATTTTAAGTTTTACGGGAGCTTAGTCGAATGTAAACCGATTTCTCTCAATTTCAATATCAAAATTTTCCACGAAATGAACAATATGTTTGACAAGTATCAGTGAACTAACTAAGGAAAGACACAAATACAGACAGACACACAGAAAATCAGGAAGAGTTTTCTGTAGAAAAGTTGTGGGTGCAAAGAGTTATTTATAGAAAAGTTGTCAGTGGGAAGAGTTTTCTATAGAAAAGTTGTCGGTGGGAAGAGTTTTCTATAGAAAAGTTGTCGATTGGAAGAGTTTTTTTAGAAAGGTTTTAGGTGGGAAAAGTTTTCTATAGAAAAGTTGTCTGTGGGAAGAGTTTTCTATAGAAAAGTTGTCGGTAGGATGAGTTTTCTATAGAAAAGTTGTCGGTGGGATGAGTTTTCTATAGAAAAGTTGTCGGTGGGATGAGTTTTCTATAGAAAAGTTGTCAGTGGGAAGAATTTTCTGTAGAACAGTTGTCGGTGGGAAGAGTTTTCTGTAGAAAAGTTGTCGCTGGGAAGAGTTTTCTGTAGAAAAGTAGAAGAGTTATCTATAGAAAAGTTGACATTAGGAAATAATTTCTATAGAAAAGTTGACATTGAGATATGGTTTTTTATTAATGTTGATATTAGAAAAAGTTTTGTATAAAAAAGTTGACACTAAGAAAAGTTTTCTTTAGAAAAGTTGATATTTTGAAATGCTTCCTATAGAATAATTGATACAAGGAATATTTTTTTATAGAAAATTTGGCATTAGGTAAATTTCTTTTCAGAAATTTGACATTGGGAAGCGCTTTTGTAGAAAAGTTGTCACTAGGATGTGTTTTTGACTTGAGCTTCTTGTGGCCATTGAACAATTTCCTCAGGCTCATTAGTTACTATTAATATTTTTTTCTTTTGTAAAATAAGCTAACAAATAATTCTTGTTAGCTTTCAAACGCTAATAAAAATTTTATTAATATTAATCTGTATTTTTGCAAACTGTCAGATTTAATGAGGTTTTAAAACGCAAGAACCTAACAGCGGATTCAATAAAGATGCCTAAACAAAGATTTCCTCCGACAAATGGATATTATTCAATTAGCACGAAACACTTACAATTATTTATTTATATTCGTGAAGTTAAAAGCAATTTGTTGGAAGTTTGCTGGTAAAGTTTAATAACCCTGTTAATCAGTCTAAGAGGAGTTATTTAATAAATTGTTAAAAATTAATTAAAATGACTTAATTTTATAATTTAATTTAATTCGAAAAAATTGTAGGAGCAAATACAAAAGGTGTGAACATAAGTTTTTGTTAAATGCTAAAAATTGTAGGGAAATTTTAAATTATTATTAAATAATTTTTTGGTTTTTTTGTAAAACGAAATATTATGTAATTTCAAATTGATTGTAGTTTATTTTGAAATTAAATAATTTTCTCACATTTTGATTTTTTTGTTTGACTTATTATAAAAAAAACACTTATTTTAAAATTATGAATTGAAAATTTATTGTTAACTCACAAATAAACATCTTGTTACTTTTTAACTTTTTTTTGTATTATATGTTACTTTGATTTCTTAATAGTTTTTAGATTTTAACAGTTTTTGTATGTTTTCAGTTATTGAAATCTGTTTACTTATTTTTTAAATTCTCATGTTTACTTTTTTCTGAATTTCTGCCATAAATGCCTTAGATTTGTGTGAATCTAAACTTTTATTTCGAAACGTTTTTGATTTATGTTTTGAGCTTTGATCAGGTAAATGATCAAAACAATTAACTTCCTTTTGGATTCATAAACGTTCGATCGATTGTTTTAACAGTTTTTGAATTTGTTGTTAGCCCAGTTTATAGAAAACTGTTTTAAGACAGTTATCGATTATCAAACATCAGATATGAAGATGGGAAAAATGTAATAGAAAACAAATAAGATGATTTTCAATGAATTTTTCTTTATGGTGTAATAGAATGAAATCAATAAAAAATGGGAAGAGTATTAACAAAGCGCCATGATCTTTTAAACAAAATGTATGAATTTATAAAAAAATATTAAAACGAAAAATATTATGTTACCCACTATTTACGGGTAACATAATATTTATTTGCAGAATTTTCCCAGTAGTATATCTTAAGTGGAATTTAGGCTGTTTAAAGTAAGTGTTTTGTATAGGACCTATGGTTAAATGTAAACTAATTTCATTGACATTTTATCATCAGACCTATTTTAAGTTTTACGGGAGCTTAGTCGAATGTAAACCGATTTCTCTCAATTTCAATATCAAAATTTTCCACGAAATGAACAATATGTTTGACAAGTATCAGTGAACTAACTAAGGAAAGACACAAATACAGACAGACACACAGAAAATCAGGAAGAGTTTTCTGTAGAAAAGTTGTGGGTGCAAAGAGTTATTTATAGAAAAGTTGTCAGTGGGAAGAGTTTTCTATAGAAAAGTTGTCGGTGGGAAGAGTTTTCTATAGAAAAGTTGTCGATTGGAAGAGTTTTTTTAGAAAGGTTTTAGGTGGGAAAAGTTTTCTATAGAAAAGTTGTCTGTGGGAAGAGTTTTCTATAGAAAAGTTGTCGGTAGGATGAGTTTTCTATAGAAAAGTTGTCGGTGGGATGAGTTTTCTATAGAAAAGTTGTCGGTGGGATGAGTTTTCTATAGAAAAGTTGTCAGTGGGAAGAATTTTCTGTAGAACAGTTGTCGGTGGGAAGAGTTTTCTGTAGAAAAGTTGTCGCTGGGAAGAGTTTTCTGTAGAAAAGTTGTCGGTGGAAAGAGTTTTCTATGGAAAAGTTGTCGGTGGAAAGAATGTTTTATAGAAAGGCAGACGGAGAGACAGACAGACAGACAGGCGGACAGACAGACAGACGGACAGACAGACAGACAGACAGACAGACAGACAGACAGACAGACAGACAGACAGACAGACAGACAGACAGACAGACAGACAGACAGAAAGACAGACAGACAGACAGACAGACAGACAGACAGACAGAAAAACAGACAGACAAGTTAAAGAGAAAAATAAAGTTAAAAAGAAAAATTCGATTTTTTATTTTCGAAATTAAAAACCAGGGAAGTTTTTTTATTCGTTTCTCCAAGTTTTCTTCTAAAATGTCCAGAAATTATCTATGTTGAACTAAGTTGAAAAAACTTCGTGATTCAAAAGCCTTTTTACTTCTGATGTGGTCTACTTTGACGACCAATGAAAAAATTGACACTCAAAATATTAGTTTATACCAAAAAACAATAACATAGGCCTAAACAAACTTTGTATACTGCTACTGGAAGAAGAAGAGATCATCTCTGTCAGAAATTGACCAACTTATTCGAAAAAACAACTCAAATTTGATGAATAGAAAAGGTGTTTTGCCAAAGTTTAACTGGGAAGTTTTGATGCATTCACCATATATTTAGATCGACCACATAGCGTTGTCTAATTATCATTTGTTTCGGTCTAATGAACAATATACCCAAATTTGGGTTCAATTATTTTTCAATATAAGTTCATAATTCTAGTTTCCAATCATCCTTATTTATTTGACGAAAATTCTTTTAACAGCCGAATGCTTTGAATTACAATATTTTATGCTAATTTTCTACCTATTTTACGACCACTTACCAAAATTTAGAAATTCTTGAAAAATGTAATGAATTTTTTGTTTATTTTAGATTTTTTTACAGGAAAGTCAATAAATATATGGCATCTAGTTGTACATTAAAAATAAACAAAAGACTTAAGAAACAAACACTAAACCAATATGTCTTAGCATAACACAAGGTTTATGTTTTAGATCTTTTTATATTTAAATAAAAAACGCCTTTAAATAAATGGAATTTATTTAATGTAAAATAAGTATTAAACTATATAAATAAAGGGTCTTCCAACAGGGATTTTCAAACTTTCAAAGTTAATAACAATGTCGTAAATAAGACTACTCCTATAAAATTAGTTGGGTTTTAATATCTTGCTAAATTCTTGGGTCATATTCCTTTGGGAACGACTATAATTAGGTCATTACATTTTGGTTAATGCATTTAATGCAAAACAATAAGCGGTCAGGGTAGCATAGGTTGAATATTTTGATATGGATATTTTGAATCGGCTTTACTTAAAGCAATGAATCCAAAATTAAAATGATATTTTCTTCCATATATAATTTTGTTAATAAGTTTTTCAAACTGATTTTTTTAAAGTATTTCATACAAATAACTTCAAATTGATTTTCAGAAAATTAAAGTCTTAGCCACATGATTTTTATTTAATATTCTCTTAAAATCGCTATTAATACATTCAGGTCAATGCTTTCCGCTACAATATTTTACCCTCATTTTTTTATTTTATTTAAGATAACATGAATTTTATATTATTTATTTAATGCTTTTTTTTACAAAAAAGAGAAAAAAATTACAATAAACCTAGAGCACTTGTATGTACAATTGAAATTAAACAAAAGACTTAAGAAACAAACTAAAATAAATAAACACGTCTGCATTTAACCTAAAGTTTGTGTCTTAATTTTTTCTTTGAAAACTAAAGAAAAAGCAAACAAATTGCTTGGAATAAATGGAATTTATAGCTTAACATATAAATAAATATTGAACCAACTTTCTTGAAACCATTAACATTTTTTTAAAGAAAAATCGAAGAAGTACAAAAAAAACTTAATTAAACAATTTTCATTAAATACATAATAAATAAAGGTTCTAGTCTTTAGTAAATACACAAAACACTTTTATTTATTAAGCATCATAAAACCACTTGTATACTCTAACTTAACAAATAATTGACATACTTAGAAAACTAAATACTGAAAATGAAAAAAATATCTAAAAGAAAAAAAATTTAATTCCCATTTATAAAAGGAAACACATGTTAGCAATTAAAATGATTTAATGTGTTAAATGTATTAAAAGTACCGTAACAAAGAAATTTTAATTTGCAGACTTTATATTCAAATTTATTTGTACTATTTCTTTTGACACACCTTTAGAAACTGAACTTTTTACTTGTTTACAATATAAACTTAAAAAATAGATTTACTTCTGCTGCAATTTATTTAATACAAACTCTTCCTTCTCAGTTGTTTTTCTCGAATAATATATGATTTGATTTTATGAAGACTTTAATCAGGAAAAGTATTCATGAATAAAAATTTTGTTTTAGAACCTTAGGAATTATTTGTTAAAGAAATGACCACAAAGACTACAGATTCGGTTCTAGAAGTTCATCACTAATTTTATACGAAAGTTTGATTTATTATTCGAAACAATATTTTCTTTCAAATGAATGGTCAATTTGAAAACGTCATATCTTCAGTTTTTTGGCATATACGTTAATCGACACCAACGACTTATAAATGCTTCCCTGCATTCCAGTCTATCTGCCTGTCTGTCTGTCTGTCTGTCTGTCTGTCTGTCTGTCTGTCTGTCCGTTTGTCTGACTGTCTGTCTGTCTGTCTGTCTGGCTGGCTGTCTGTCTCTCTGTCTGTCTGTCTGTCTGTCTGTCTGTCTGTCTGTCTGTGTGTCTGTCTGTCTGTCTGTCTATATAACGAATAATTTTCTGATATTAGGGAGGTACATTAGGCTGGTAGGAACTGAGGTCTGATGGATAAATGCTAAAACCGGACATATCATACCAATAACAAAATATTGGCCTCCTCGAGACAGAAACATCGATATAATCCATTTTATGATCCGACTGTAAATGCTGGAGTTATAACGAAAAATGTATTTTGGCGACCCCAATGTGCATCGAAAAAAAATAAAAAAAATCTTTTTCGAAACTGTCTCAAAGCAATGCTTCATATTCGGTGGTGTACGGCGACTTTTTTTCGAGACTTCCTAATGGTCCCACTACCAAAAAAATTTTCTGTAACAAATTTCATCATATTATCTTTAGAATTGCGACCTCTACTTTGAATAAATGGTTTATGGACAGGCGGAGTGACATCGTTAAATCGACTCAGGGACTGATTCTACGTCTATTGATATAATAAGATATGGGTATATAATCAATATTTCTATGCGTTACATACATCAGCACAAACTTATAATGTCCTTTTCACCTATGGTGGTGAAGTGTATAATTATTGTAGGGATTTAACAATTTGTTTGTAACAATAGCTGTTTTTTGGAATGTTCCAAATTTTACTTTCTATAATTTTCAAATATTTATTTTGATTCGTTTATTGACATACCCTCGTTACTAACGAAAAACCAGACCTTTATGAAAATTTAAATAAAAAATCAAAATAACTAATAATAAAATGAAAAGTATGTTTTAAAAATCTATTAGAAAATAACAAGAAAAGTTGACATGCAATTGATATTTTTTAAAATAGACAACCTGTATGGATGTGAAAAAAACCTATGATTATATGAATAAGAGTCTTTAAAAACTATGCATATGGATATGGTTAGACAAACAACAATAAATAGAAAAATGACATCAATAGAAATAATGTCTGCAATAAGAAAGAAAAAACAAAAAAAAATGTTTAGCTGCTGCTGCAGTAACATCATCAATACTATGCCAAATAGAAGGCAACATGCAAGGCTTGCATGTTTGAAATTTTTCAAAGAATGTAACAAAAAACCCAAGCTTACAAATACACTCAAAGATATATTTGAGGAACTCAAACATATAAATTTGTATTTAACAAAGGTTTATTATACTCATATAGCACTAAAATACAGCACATACAAAATTCAATACCAAAATTGTTAACATTACTGATGGTTGCTCGCTCGTTTATTTGCTGTCGAGTGGTCGGTTGGTCGTTGTCTGCTGCTAACAAATTTTCTTATGCCAAAGAGTTGAAAATAACTAACTAACTTTATGAAGTTAGTTAGTTATTTGGTTAGATGCTGGAACTACAAAACTACAGAATAAAAATAAACACAAGTTTGGTCTACAGCAAACAATTTTGAGACTAACTTGTATGAGAATACCAGGTGATTTAATGTAACGCACAGGTGTAGTTTGCCTACAAACCAACAAACAAATGTTTCAAAAGAAAGGTTTGCTCTGCTTTCTCAAACTCTTACACTCCCTGAGAGCATAAAAGAGAGAGTGGTTGAGGAAAAATGCTCTCAAACTTTCTTTTTGAGATAACTCTTTTAAAAAACACACTCAAAGCTTTCTTTGCTTTTGGTAAGTTTTGGCTGTATTTGAAATGAAAGCCGGCTTTAACTCAAGAGTATTTTTATGTTTAACAGAATTTGTTTTCCTCAAGTTGTTTAACTGTTTGAAGACTTTATTGCCAACCGATCGTCACTAACTCAAAACTTTTGTTAAAGAGTAAGTCTGGTTGTGTTTAATATTTATGTTCTGGCCATAATCATGAATGAGTTTCATTTGGCGCTTTAATTTGTAGTTGAATCATTTGCCAAATAGCCGGTGTTAGAATAACCAGCAAATCTTTCTAGGGGTTTTTTATAAGACGCATTGAATTACTCTTAAATATCTCAATAGTGCCGTTTATGATTTTTGAATTGCTTTGCAAGAGGCGGTTTTTGTTTTGATAGTGCATATTTTGTTACTTATTTTGAAGAAATTAAATTGTAACTTAATACAGATGTAAGAATTTTAATACAAGATGTTCTTTGCTGGAGTGTTTTGTTTTCTATGGAGGCATATTGTGAAAACTGATTTTTTATTGGGACTGTAAATACTCTGGGTTGAAAAAATTGTAACGAATATCATTGTTTTATATCGTTTTTTTATATCGTTTTTTTTTTACAAACGTGAGGGCTATTATTTGTAATGCCCAGAAATATTCGTCTAAAAAATTCATATCGATTCAGATTTACTTTCTGGGTTGACCTTGTGTCGTTTATCCGTCTATTTATACCCTTCACCACCATAGGTGGAAAGGGTATTATAAGTTTGTGCTGATGTTTGTAACGCATAGAAATATTTGTCTTAGACCCACCTTTTAGTATACCAATAGACTTAGAATCACTTTCTGAGTCGATTTAGCGATGTCCGTCCGTCCGTCCGTCCGTCTGGCTGGCTGGACGGCTGGCTGGCTGGCTGGACCCCCATGTAAACCTTGTAATCAAACTACAGGTCGCAATTCTAAAGATAATTTGATGAAATTTGGCACAGATAATTCTTAAGGGGACCATGGCTATTGAAATTGGTCAAAATCGGTCCATTATTTATGGTACCTCCCATAGGTCCCACTTCCCGGAATTGCTATATTGGCCACAAATATCAATATTTTTTCATGAAATTTAAAACAGATACTGCTTATGTATTTCGTTGAAATCGGTCCACATTTGACCATAGCTCCCATACAAACTCTTTTCATATTACGCACTAAATGAGATAAGATTCACTAAAACGCTCGTAAATCCGAAGATAATGAGAATTAGTTTATTTTTTGCATACATAATTTTTGTAACAACTGTAATCAATTAGCCAAATTTCGAGATAATCGGTCCACATTTGACCCTAGCTCTCATATAAGTCCAAATGACGGAAACAGGTTGAATATATACGTTTTGAGAAAATGTTTATATGATGGCAAAATTTAGCAAATATTTGTCTTTATACAGGAAAAATAATACCTTTGACCTTAGTGGTGAAGGGTATCGTATGGTCGGCTTGACCGACTATAGCGCTTTCTTACTTGTTTTAATATAAGTTTTAGTACGAGTAAAAAATCACATAAAAAACTTAAAAAATAATCAAAATTAATTTTGATATTTTTTTTTCAAAATTTCTATATGAAAAAAAAAATCAATAAAAAATGTGATGTCCCATAACTTCGGAAACTCTAGACACCATCATTTTCTTTTGTTGAACATATTAATTTGTGTACTAATAAAGCTCGCGGTGTATTTTATTAAACGATGGTCAAACGAATGTTCTCTAACAAAGCAGTTATTCACAGCACTCGTAAGATCTATAATTAAGTACGGATCATTCATTTGTGATCCATAGTATAACTATATAACAATTTTTGATATCCGTTTTAGGGAGCTCTTAACCCAAACCATCTATATATTTTCCTCCGTATAGAACCAGGTTATTGGAACTAAACCTACAAACTTTGAAAAGCCTTTGAAAAGTGTCGAATGCAATATTTCTTTTCAATTTGATACCTCAGAGTTTCTGTTAAACAATTTATATTATAATGTTCCTGGTTGACGGAGCCTTGCTTGGTGCTTTGTAATAACAATTTCGAGGCAAATTTTAAAGTTTTTATATATTTTGTTTAATAAATTATTAGCCAACTAAAATTAATTAATTTTGTATGATCAACACATGCATGGTTTACAGTTCCATTCATTTTAAGTAATTTTAGAAATCGGTTATACCAACATAGAAACCTCCGTCGACTCATGCGCAGAAGCTTTACTAAAGATCATAGCCTGATCAAATGCACAATTTACGGTTTAGTTAATTTTGAGTATTTTTCAGTAACGCCACCCGTCGGAAATTTTTCATTCCAACTAAGAAACTTTCGTCATTACCATTTTTTTTTTCTTTATAGCCCCTAATTTCAAAACGTTTCATATGCATATTATTTGGTACTTCTTTGGTATCAATTGAATTCAGTACATTTTACTAAAACGTAGTTAATATTTTGTTTTTATTCATATACTTACTTTATGAGATGTTAAGTTATTCGAAATCAAAAAAGTACCAAATACGTGTTCAATATTTTTTTCACCTCTATTGATAACAGTATAAAGTTCCTTTCTATATTCTAAAAGATAAAAGTGGGTTGAAAAAAAACTATTTTCACCCCTTATTACCCCCTACCGGGTATAGTTTCAAAAAAGTACTAAACATCTGTCCGCTTATTTTTATTATCTTGTTTAAAATATAGTTTAAATTTTGTTTCTATACCTATTACTTTAGCAAAATTTCCAAAAATTCATTCTTACTCGATCTATTGGGCAAAAAATTATATATATTCAGTATATTAGTATAAGATTGCACCTACAGAATTAGATAGCTATCAGTCAATTTTAAGTTCGGTCTTTATATATCCACCCATAATTAACTCCTAACAAAATATATGGACCTGCGATCTGGAACTTTCTGAACTTTGTATGTCTTTAGCTTAGTATAAGCTTAGGCTCTGAGCATTAACATTGTGGAATATTTTAGTCTCATGCCTGGTTAAATCTGGGGGTTGTTTTGATGATTACTTTCTTTGAGCGAATAAGTTTTCTTCGCTATAGGTACCTTGTGATAGTCAGAACCGATTAGCTTTTTATACAAAGCTAGAGCTTGGGGTTAACATAATATATGAATTTTTTATCAACAGTAACAAAACTTTTGAGTCGTTTTGTTACTGTTGATAAAAAATTAATACATTATGATTATTATTATTATTATTATCTCCATGCAAAATCGCCTTACTACGTCTCTAGGCATATATTTACCAAATATTCTTGATTTTGAATGAATAGCAATCCTTTTATAGGTAGGAAAATGGCTTGTTGTGTGACTCCCAATAATAATGCAAGTTTTTTTTCATTAGACAACAATCTTTATCGTGCAATGCTTCCAATTTCTTATCTTAGGTTTTTTCGGATCACCTTGCCTTCTGTGTCGAATTTGTTTTTAATAAATTTTTTTAAGGCATTCAATTTTATATTCTTTGGATTTGGATTCTATCGAATACCGAAATACAGATATTGAATGTCCACCCTACCATTTATATTATTACCTATGCAAACTATTTGTGATAAATATACCATTTGCTGTTCAATTTGGCATTATTTACTTTTTTCTTGTATTGCATCACAAAAATTGCCTGAATTAATCAACCGAAAAGATATAGTGTTCAACCAAGATAATCTTAGACCACAAATAAGTTCAGTCGCCTGTCAAATGCTTTGACACCGGAACTCGTGGCTTTGGATTATTCAGCATTATTACGAGTATCGAAGTCTTATCTTCAACTAGGACTCGTGTGTAGAAATTCTTTGAAAATATTTTACTTAATAGTACAAAGAATCATATTTTGGTTTAGATAGAATTAATTCTTATTGGTTTTTGCAAAAAACGAAAAAGGTCGAAGATAATAAATTTATATTGAAACAAGTAAGAAAGTGCTATAGTCGGTCAAGCCCAACCATACAATACCCTTCACCACTAAGATCAAAGGTGTTTTTATACCCTTCACCACCATATGTGTAAAGGGTATTATAAGTTTGTGCTGATGTATGTAACGCATAGAAATATTTCTCTTAGCGATGTCCGCCCGTCCGTCCGTCCGTCCGTCTGGCTGGCTGGCTGGACGGCTGGCTGGACCCCCATGTAAACCTTGTAATCAAACTACAGGTCGCAATTCTAAAAATAATTTGATGAAATTTGGCGCAGATCACTTGTTTGATAATGGGACCATGGCTAATGAAATTCGATAAATTGGCCACAAAAATCAATCAAAAATTTAAATCATATACGGCTTATGTAAACCTAAATCACTGTACCAAATTTCGTTGAAATCGGTCCACATTTGACCATAGCTCCCATACAAACTCTTTTCTCAAAACGCACTAAATGGGACTAAAAGGCTCGTAAATCCGAAGATAATGAGAATTTTAAATTTATTTTTTGCATACATAATTTTTGTAATAACCGTAATCAATTTCGAGATGATCGGTCTACATTTGACCCTAGCTCTCATATAAGTCCAAATGACGGAAACAGCTTAAATGTGTAAGTTTTGAGAATATGTTTGTATGATGGCAAAATTTAGCAAATATTTGTCTTTAATTAGTAAAAAGAACACCTTTGACCTTAGTGGTGAAGGGTATCGTATGGTCGGGCTTGACCGAACATAGCACTTTCTTACTTGTTTTTTATCTGTCTAAAGACAAATATTTGCTGAATTTTGCTGTCATACTAACATTTTCTCAAAACTTATTTATTAAAATTGTTTCCGTCATTTGCACTTATATAAGAGTGAGGGTCAAATGTGAACCGATTATCTCTAAATTTGGCAAGTTAATTACAGGTGTTACAAAAATTATGTATGCAAAAAACAAACTTAAAATTCTCATTATCTTTAGATTTACAAGCGTTTTAGAGATTTTTGTCTCATTTAGTGCGTTTTGATAGAAGAGTTTGTATGGAAGCTATGGTGAAATGTGGACCGATTTGGTACAGTGATTTTGGTTTACCTAAGCAGTGTTTGTTTCAAATTTCATGAAAAAATATTGATATTTGTGAGCAATATATCAATTCCGTTAAGTGGGACCTATGGAAGGTAAAAATAATAAATAATGGACCGATTTTGATGAATTTCAATAGTCATTGTCCCATTGTCAAAAAAAATTATCTATTCATCAAATTATCTTTAGAATTGCGACCTGTAGTTTGATTACAAGGTTTACAGGGGGGTCTAATTCTAATACCTCGTATTTCTTAAACATTGTTATTGCTTAAAATATATAGCTGTATCTACTTATATATATATTTTCATTCCTCTATCCGATTTCTTTATATAGTAATTTTTCTAAGGCGTTTTTGCGTGGTCGTTTGAAAGTGACTGTATTCAAAACTTATTTCGTATTTATAATTTATTTCGTATTTTATCTATCTCGCAAAAAATAAAACGCTTGTCTTAATGATAATAACCTAATCAACCATTGAAACGCATCGATGAAAGGTTTTCACTATCAACATTTTGGTTTTGTCAAAAAAACTATTTATTACAATACTGTAATTTATTGGGATTCTTATGAATATCTTTTTAAATTAATATTTGATATCCTTTAATTAAACAAAAAAAAAACAATCTTACAATTATTTTAGTTGGCTACTTTTTTTTGTTGAAATTAAAACTTTTTTGAATATCGTACGGTTATATGTATATAATGTTCTTTTAAAATCCATTTATTTTGATAATCAAAATAATCTTGAAGAAGTTCTATTGTAAATATTTATATGATTACATTATATTACATTACAATTACTAGAGATTTTGTAAGCCATTATAAATAGTTATCCTCAGCTAAGCCATTTTTTAAAAATAAAATTAAGCAAACGAATAAATAACTGAGTAAAATAAATCTCCAAATGACTGACGACTGTCCAACTGGTCACTTGGCAGAAGTATAACTAAGAGGATTTCAAAAATAAAATGGAAATAAATAAATAAAACAAGAAAACCATCTTCTATGCATAATCTTCCATTGTTTTGACTACTTTACTATACTATATACAACTCTCCAATATTTAGATGCAATCGTGACCAGAAACGATTATAAGGTGGTCTAAAAGTTTTGCTGATTTTCTATTTCTAATTGAAGCCTACTTACAAGCTTAGAATTCTTTACACCAGTTCTTCTTAACTAAAAACCTACAAAAAAAGAGGAACAATAAACAAGCAAAAGATACTTAAGTGAAATTCAATTTGAGAAAATTTACGAAAAAAGAAAATAAAATTCACGAAAATCAGCTATTTATTTAAGTATTGTTCTTAATTATGTTATTAGAGAAAGAAGATGTGAACAACTATATTTGCTTTGGTCATGAAATTTTTATTTTCTACTTGTTTAACAAATTATTTGGTATATGAAAAAAGAATAAAATAATATTGATTTAATATCATGAAAATCATGTTAATTAGATTTAAAAATAATAAGCTTAAATTAGCCATAAATAAATAATGAATAAAGAGGAAAAACGAAAGACTTAAGCAGCAAACTTTTTTCAGGGGGGTTTTTGTAACCCCCATTAGAGCTATAAAAAAGTATTATAAGCAATTTTGATTTACCTGAAATGTATCTAAATAGCTAAAACTAACAAAAAAAAAGTAGAATAGTTTCTTCTGTGAGTTCACTAGGTCAGTATTTTTTTGAGGGATTTTTCATTCATGGCCTTATTTTATAGTCAGGATTTTGCTATAAAAAATTTTTGGAATTTTTTCTAAATTTTCCGTTTTGGTTATTATTACAAGTTAATAGTGCATATGGTAAAGGCTCATGTAGTTTGTAAAAAAAGAAGATATTAACGGCTTAATATTTTACGTGATTAGAATGATTTAGTTAACAAATTTGCGACTTCGTTTAACTAAACCGTAAGAGTAAAGCAAAATAAAATTTTATTAAGTAGAAGATTTTTCAATAAAACAATTTCTTTTAATCAAATTTAGCTGAAGCAAATTTTGTCTATAAAGCAATTTTTGAATAATGAAAATTATTCTATAGAAAAATTTTGAATAATGACAATTTTGCTATAGAAAAATTTTGAGTAACGAAAATTTTTGTCCAGAAAAATTTTGAATAACGAAAATTTTTCTTAAGAAAAATTTTGAATTACGAAAATTTTTCCCTAGAAAAATTGTGATTAACGAAAATTTTTTGTCAGAAAATAACGTAAATTTTTCTATAGAAAAATCTTGGAATAACCAAAATTTTTTTATAGTCAAATTTTGGAACAACGAAAAATTTTTTTTAGAAAAATTTTAGAATAACTAAAATATTCTCTGGAAGAATTTTGAATAACCTAAAATTTTGAAAAAACGAACATCTTTCTACAGAAAAATTTTGTAAAACAAAAATTTTTGTAAAAACGAAAATTTTTCTATAGAAAAATTTTGTAAAAACGAAAATTTTTCTATAGAAAAATTTTGTAAAAAGGAAAATTTTTCTATAGAAAAATTTAGTAAAAAGGAAAATTTTTCTATAGAAAAATTAAGTAAAAACGAAAAATTTTCTATAGAAAAATTTTGTAAAAACGAAAATTTTTCTATAGAAAAATTTTGTAAAAACGAAAATTTTTCTATAGAAAAATTTTGTAAAAACGATAATTTTTCTATAGAAAAATTTAGTAAAAAGGAAAATTTTTCTATAGAAAAATTTAGTAAAAACGAAAAATTTTCTATAGAAAAATTTTGTAAAAACGAAAATATTTCTATAGAAAAATTTTGTAAAAACGAAAATTTTTCTATAGAAAAATTTTGTAAAAACGAAAATTTTTCTATAGAAAAATTTTGTAAAAACGAAAATTTTTCTATAGAAAAATTTTGTAAAAACGAAAATTTTTCTATAGAAAAATTTTGTAAAAACGAAAATTTTTCTATAGAAAAATTTTGTAAAAACGAAAATTTTTCTATAGAAAAATTTTGTAAAAACGAAAATTTTTCTATAGAAAAATTTTGTAAAAACGAAAATTTTTCTATAGAAAAATTTTGTAAAAACGAAAATTTTTCTATAGAAAAATTTTGTAAAAACGAAAATTTTTCTATAGAAAAATTTTGTAAAAACGAAAATTTTTCTATAGAAAAATTTTGTAAAAACGAAAATTTTTCTATAGAAAAATTTTGTAAAAACGAAAATTTTTCTATAGAAAAATTTTGTAAAAACGAAAATTTTTCTATAGAAAAATTTTGTAAAAACTAAAATTTTTCTATAGAAAAATTTTGTAAAAACGAAAATTTTTCTATAGAAAAATTTTGTAAAAACGAAAATTTTTCTACAGAAAAATTTTGTAAAAACGAAAATTTTTCTATAGAAAAATTTTGTAAAAACGAAAATTTTTCTATAGAAAAATTTTGTAAAAACGAAAATTTTTCTATAGAAAAATTTTGTAAAAACGAAAATTTTTCTATAGAAAAATTTTGTAAAAACGAAAATTTTTCTATAGAAAAATTTTGTAAAAACGAAAATTTTTCTATAGAAAAATTTTGTAAAAACGAAAATTTTTCTATAGAAAAATTTTGTAAAAACGAAAATTTTTCTATAGAAAAATTTTGTAAAAACGAAAATTTTTCTATAGAAAAATTTTGTAAAAACGAAAATTTTTCTATAGAAAAATTTTGTAAAAACGAAAATTTTTCTATAGGAAAATTTTGTAAAAACGAAAATTTTTCTACAGAAAAATTTTGTAAAAACGAAAATTTTTCTATAGAAAAATTTTGTAAAAACGAAAATTTTTCTATAGAAAAATTTTGTAAAAACGAAAATTTTTCTATAGAAAAATTTTGTAAAAACGAAAATTTTTCTATAGAAAAATTTTGTAAAAACGAAAATTTTTCTACAGAAAAATTTTGTAAAAACGAAAATTTTTCTATAGAAAAATTTTGTAAAAACGAAAATTTTTCTATAGAAAAATTTTGTAAAAACGAAAATTTTTCTACAGAAAAATTTTGTAAAAACGAAAATTTTTCTATAGAAAAATTTTGTAAAAACGAAAATTTTTCTATAGAAAAATTTTGTAAAAACGAAAATTTTTCTATAGAAAAATTTTGTAAAAACGAAAATTTTTCTATAGAAAAATTTTGTAAAAACGAAAATTTTTCTATAGAAAAATTTTGTAAAAACGAAAATTTTTCTATAGAAAAATTTTGTAAAAACGAAAATTTTTCTATATTTACATTTTTACAAAATTTTTCTATAGAAAAATTTTGTAAAAACGAAAATTTTTCTACAGAAAAATTTTGTAAAAACGAAAATTTTTCTATAGAAAAATTTTGTAAAAACGAAAATTTTTCTATAGAAAAATTTTGTAAAACGAAAATTTTTCTATAGAAAAATTTTGTAAAAACGAAAATTTTTCTATAGAAAAATTTTGTAAAAACGAAAATTTTTCTATAGAAAAATTTTGTAAAAACGAAAATTTTTCTATAGAAAAATTTTGTAAAAACGAAAATTTTTCTATAGAAAAATTTTGTAAAAACGAAAATTTTTCTATAGAAAAATTTTGTAAAAACGAAAATTTTTCTATAGAAAAATTTTGTAAAAACGAAAATTTTTCTATAGAAAAATTTTGTAAAAACGAAAATTTTTCTATAGAAAAATTTTGTAAAAACGAAAATTTTTCTATAGAAAAATTTTGTAAAAACGAAAATTTTTCTATAGAAAAATTTTGTAAAAACGAAAATTTTTCTATAGAAAAATTTTGTAAAAACGAAAATTTTTCTATAGAAAAATTTTGTAAAAACGAAAATTTTTCTATAGAAAAATTTTGTAAAAACGAAAATTTTTCTATAGAAAAATTTTGTAAAAACGAAAATTTTTCTATAGAAAAATTTTGTA
Organism: Stomorhina lunata; assembly: GCA_933228675.1. Taxonomy (NCBI): domain Eukaryota; kingdom Metazoa; phylum Arthropoda; class Insecta; order Diptera; family Rhiniidae; genus Stomorhina; species Stomorhina lunata. The sequence goes on from OW121740.1 coordinate 128,005,163, forward strand.
AAAACGAAAATTTTTCTATAGAAAAATTTTGTAAAAACGAAAATTTTTCTATAGAAAAATTTTGTAAAAACGAAAATTTTTCTATAGAAAAATTTTGTAAAAACGAAAATTTTTCTATAGAAAAATTTTGTAAAAACGAAAATTTTTCTATAGGAAAATTTTGTAAAAACGAAAATTTTTCTACAGAAAAATTTTGTAAAAACGAAAATTTTTCTATAGAAAAATTTTGTAAAAACGAAAATTTTTCTATAGAAAAATTTTGTAAAAACGAAAATTTTTCTATAGAAAAATTTTGTAAAAACGAAAATTTTTCTATAGAAAAATTTTGTAAAAACGAAAATTTTTCTATAGAAAAATTTTGTAAAAACGAAAATTTTTCTATAGAAAAATTTTGTAAAAACGAAAATTTTTCTATAGAAAAATTTTGTAAAAATGAAAATTTTTCTATAGAAAAATTTTGTAAAAACGAAAATTTTTCTTTAGAAAAATTTTGTAAAAATGAAAATTTTTCTATAGAAAAATTTTGTAAAAACGAAAATTTTTCTATAAAAAAATTTTTAAAAATGAAAATTTTTCTATAGAAAAATTTTGTAAAAATGAAAATTTTTCTATACAAAAATTTTGTAAAAATGAAAATTTTTCTATAGAAAAATTTTGTAAAAACGAAAATTTTTCTACAGAAAAATTTTGTAAAAACGAAAATTTTTCTATAGAAAAATTTTGTAAAAACGAAAATTTTTCTATAGAAAAATTTTGTAAAAGCGAAAATTTTTCTATAGAAAAATTTTGTAAAAACGAAAATTTTTCTATAGAAAAATTTTGTAAAAAAGAAAATTTTTCTATAGGAAAATTTTGTAAAAACGAAAATTTTTCTATAGAAAAATTTTGTAAAAAAGAAAATTTTTCTATGGGAAAATTTTGTAAAAAGCAAATTTTTATATGGAAAAATTTTGTAAAAATGAAAATTTTTCTATAGAAAAATTTTGTAAAAATGAAAATTTTTCTATAGAAAAATTTTGTAAAAATGAAAATTTTTCTATAGAACAATTTTGTAAAAATGAAAATTTTTCTATAGAAAAATTTTGTAAAAATGAAAATTTTTCTATAGAAAAATTTTGTAAAAACGAAAATTTTTCTATAGAAAAATTTTGTAAAAACGAAAATTTTTCTATAGAAAAATTTTGTAAAAACGAAAATTTTTCTATAGAAAAATTTTGTAAAAATGAAAATTTTTCTTTAGAAAAATTTTGTAAAAACGAAAATTTTTCTTTAGAAAAATTTTGTAAAAATGAAAATTTTTCTATAGAAAAATTTTGTAAAAACGAAAATTTTTCTATAGAAAAATTTTGTAAAAACGAAAATTTTTCTACAGAAAAATTTTGTAAAAACGAAAATTTTTCTATAGAAAAATTTTGTAAAAACGAAAATTTTTCTATAGAAAAATTTTGTAAAAACGAAAATTTTTCTATAGAAAAATTTTGTAAAAACGAAAATTTTTCTATAGAAAAATTTTGTAAAAACGAAAATTTTTCTATAGAAAAATTTTGTAAAAACGAAAATTTTTCTATAGAAAAATTTTGTAAAAATGAAAATTTTTCTATAGAAAAATTTTGTAAAAACGAAAATTTTTCTTTAGAAAAATTTTGTAAAAATGAAAATTTTTCTATAGAAAAATTTTGTAAAAACGAAAATTTTTCTATAGAAAAATTTTGTAAAAAAGAAAATTTTTCTATAGGAAAATTTTGTAAAAACGAAAATTTTTCTATAGAAAAATTTTGTAAAAAAGAAAATTTTTCTATGGGAAAATTTTGTAAAAAGCAAATTTTTTTATGGAAAAATTTTGTAAAAATGAAAATTTTTCTATAGAAAAATTTTGTAAAAATGAAAATTTTTCTATAGAAAAATTTTGTAAAAATGAAAATTTTTCTATAGAACAATTTTGTAAAAATGAAAATTTTTCTATAGAAAAATTTTGTAAAAATGAAAATTTTTCTATAGAAAAATTTTTAAAAATGAAAATTTTTCTATAGAAAAATTTTGTAAAAATGAAAATTTTTCTATAGAAAAATTTTGTAAAAATTAAAATTTTTCTATAGAAAAATTTTGTAAAAATGAAAATTTTTCTATAGAAAAATTTTGTAAAAATGAAAATTTTTCTATAGAAAAATTTTGTAAAAATGAAAATTTTTCTATAGAAAAATTTTGTAAAAATGAAAATTTTTCTATAGAAAAATTTTGTAAAAATGAAAATTTTTCTATAGAAAAATTTTGTAAAAATTAAAATTTTTCTATAGAAAAATTTTGTAAAAATGAAAATTTTTCTATAGAAAAATTTTGTAAAAACGAAAATTTTTCTATAGAAAAATTTTGAAAAAATTAAAATTTTTCTATAGAAAAATTTTGTAAAAACGAAAATTTTTCTATAGAAAAATTTTGTAAAAACGAAAATTTTTCTATAGAAAAATTTTGTAAAACAAAAATTTGTCTATAGAAAAAAGTTTTAAATAAAAAAATTTTTCTATAGAAAAATTTTATTATAACTAAAATTTTTCTACAAAAAACATTACTACATCGAAATTTTTCTTTAACGAACATTTCTTTATAAAAATGTTTTGTTATGACTAAAATTTTTCTATAGAAAAATTTTGGAATAACAAAATTTTTTTAATTTCGTCTTTTCTAAAAAGAAATTTTTTCATAACAAAAAATTTACAAAGGAGTTTTTTCAAAAATTATGGAATATCACACATTTTATTCAATAGTTTTTCTGATGTGTATTGCACTAGCATCCCAGTTTAGTATCGTTAATATATTAATTATTGTAATAAACTACAGTTTAATTTTATAAGAACGAAAGACTTAAGAAAGCTACCTGGAACTATTCCATAATAAAATATTTTAAAGGGGATTTAATTTGATTTAATTATAATTCAAAACTCTTTTAAGGAAAAAATGTAGAAGTTTGATAAGAACTTTCTGTTATCAAAAGAAATATTTTTTTTCCAAAACTTTCACACTCTAGTACCCTAAAAAATAGCCCTTTAAAATATAGGAAATCATTATTTCCTAAGACCCTAATTAATTGCTGCTACTAATAAAGCAACACATGTTGTTACAAACTAGTAACACAGAAAAAAATAAAGAAATTACACATGCATCTAGATTTAAAATTATAACATATTAATTTATAATTATAACAAAAAACATACACACAATACAAAAAAAAATATATATAAAGAAAAAAAACTCAAGACATGCTTATTAAAATTACAATGTAAAATCATTACCGACAGTCAAACAAACCATCTATCAAATAACTAAAGACACGACACTTGATCATTTCAACGGTCAAGAAAAGAATAATAGACAAGAAATAGAAACATGTTCTTTCTATGATTAGATGTGTTTTCAATTACAACTCAACAACACCTTTTCTAAAGTAAAATACAAAAAAAAAAGTAAAGAATCAAATTATAACTGAATGAAAGGAAAAAAGAAATCAAAACCGCATCAAATTTTTTAATACACACGCTCGCTTACAGAAATGCCTTAGATGAAGAATATTAAATTAAACCTTTTATTTTAGTTATAGTAATAGAAGCTAGGGAATATGTTTAGGGTATAAATTAAATGAATTTTATAGATAGAAAAAGAGGTTATTTTATATAAATTCTTTAATGCAACTTAAAAGAACATTGATCTTTTTAAAACTACTTCTTATATTCTACTGGTTTGAAATCGCAATTTGAATGTCAATATTGTGAGGAAAAATTGGTAATAAAGACTTTCAGAATCAAATAATTTTCTATAAAGAACTTAAGTATAAATTTCTTTTCATGCAAAATTTACCTACGAACACAGCAGTTATTACATGATTTTGAAAATATTATCAGAAGCTTTTATAAGTCCCTTGCCTGCTGGAATGCCTTTTGGTCCAGGAGACGTGTATAAATAAGATTCTATAAAACATATAGAGTAACATTTCATATATACTTTTGGAAATAGTACCACCTTATCGATGGAAAATCAATACATTTTTTTTAAAAGCTAGTTTATCGAACTTTAATACTTCGTTTTAGAAAGTCTTCTTATCTTACATTTTTCTCATAAAAATTAAAATATTTATCATAAATTTTTCAAAAATATAAAACACATTTCAAATAATATAAACATTTCTCTAAAAAATCTGTTGCCATTAACAATAAAAATGTTTATTACAGTTTCATATTTCGAGTTAAGAAAACGAAAGACTTAAGACACCCACTTGTATTATTTAATTATAATATAGCTATAAAAAAATATTTTATTTGGGGTAAAATTCCGTTCTAAGATTGGGAATATATACCAAAAATTTCTGTCACTGATAAAATATTATCACATAAGGTCCGATAAATTAAACAATGTGATACAGTAATTATATCTAATTCAACTATATGTTTAACAGATAATAGAAATTATTTTCTTTATAACAAGAAAGTTTGTGATAAACACTTTTGTAGTAAAATACCTTATAAATAAATGACTTCCCATAATCAAGTGATTATCCAATAACAAACTCCAGCTTGAGTATAAAATATGAACAGTCTTGTAAATGATAGAAAAAGTTGTCCGATAATGACTTGATTTTCACCTGTTCTGTTTGTAAAATAATTTATTTAATAAAACTTTCCACTCAAATGACAGGCCTACTGTAATTGGTAATATTTTTTTGAAGAAGCTGGAGCTAATTTAATGCATCTCAAAAATTTCTTATGGTTAATTGAAGGTTTAGTCACTTTTTCTATAATGTCTTTATTTAATATTTGGTAAGATTATGGTTGCTATAATGACATCGTCGAATTATTTAGCACTTAAAATTCCATTGCGTGAGTAGAGACACTTATCTTATTAGATAGTGAGCTTATTTTTTGGTATTAAACTAAAATGATAAATTTTAAAATTTGTACTAATATGTAGTGAGTTGTTTTGCAAAAAGTCTACTATTTTCTGATTGCCAATTTTTGGGGTTTTATATTTTGTTGCAAACACTATAATCTATATATGACAGTAGGATAAAGAAAAGATTTTTGAGATATCCTTGTGTCAAGGACACAGTTGGAGTACAAGTGTAGTTTAATAAAAATCTGATAACCAGGCGTAGGAAGCTCTTACCACCAGGAGCCGAAGATTTTTTGAAATTTTCGTAAATATCACGATCACTAAAGAAACTCGTGAAAATGAATAAAAATTGCACTCATTTGAGATTTTGATGTTAGTAAAGTCGGCTGATGGCGCTTTGTTAAAGAAAATGAAAAAAATATTCAAGAAACAAATCAAATAAAAATGTTTAACAACAAAATGTACGTTTCTATTCTATAGAAAATTTTTTGATAAAAAAATATTCTATAGAAAATGTTTGATAAAAATATTTTCTATAGAAAATTTTTAATAAAAAAATTTTCTATTGAAAAATTTTTAATAAAAAAATTTTCTTTTTAAAAAAAAAATTGTCTATAGAAAAATTTTTGATAGAAAAATTTTTAATAAAAAAATTTTGAATAAAAAAATTTTCTATTGAAACATTTTTGATAAAAAGATTTTCTTTAGAAAAATTGTTGATAAAAAAATTTTCCATAGAAAAATTTTTGATAAAAAAAGTTTCTATAGAAAAATTTTTGATAAAAAAAATTTCTATAGAAAAATTTTTGATAAAAAATTTTCTATAGAAAAACAGCAAGAATGTGGGAAGTGAAAAATGTTTGTTTTTGTTCAGTTGATAATCTACGCTTTTACTTTTGGTTTATGAACATAATTCTTAATAGTTATGTTTGTAAATTTAGTAATAATGCGAGGTTTTCGATCTGTCTAAATTGGGGATAATCCTCCTGAAGAGATAGCTTAACCAACCATCGAAACGCGTCGAGGAATTTGGTTTCTCCGCAAACATTTTTTGGCTTTTTATCAATAAATTGGTCTGTTACATTAAATAAATAAATGTAACAGATTTGGAATCAAATGCAAATACACTTCTTTTTGAAAAAAAATTTTTGATACAAAAATTTTCTATAGAAAAATTTTTGATAAAAAAAAATTCTATAGAAAAATTTTTGATAAAAAATTTTCTATAGAAAAATAGTTGATAAAAAATTTTCTATAGAAAAATTCTTGATAAAAAAATTTTGATAAAACAATTTTCTATAGAAAAATTTAAAAGAAGAACAATTTTTGATAAAAAAGTTTTTTATAGTAAACTTTTTATTAAAAAAATTTTCCATAGAAACATTTTTGATAAAAAAATTTTCCATAGAAAAATTGTTGATAAAAAAGTTTTCTATAGAAAAATTCTTGATAAAAAAATTTTGACAAAACATTGTTCTATAGTAAAATTTAAAAGAAGAAAAATTTTTAATAAAAAAGTTTTCTATAGTAAAATTTTTATTAAAATTTTTCTATAGAAACTTTTTTGATAAAATAGTTTTCTGTAGAAAAATTGTTGATAAAAATTTTTCGATAGAAAAATTTTTGAAAAAAATGTTAAAAAAGGAATAGAAACTTAAACCAATATTAGTTAAAAGTATAAAAAACGAGAACTCTGCCTACGATTTTTCAAAAAGAATTTGTGTATATTGAGATTGTCATTCCGTTTGTAATTTCCTTAATATTGGCTCAAAAATCAAAGACGATATATATTCTGAATCCTTATGAAATTGACGATTGAGCGATGTCCATCTGTCTGTTGAAATCACGATAATGCCTAAACAAAATAAGCTAGCTCAGTGAAACTTAACAAAAATATTTTTCATCACTGAGCAAATGTTGGTATTGAAATTGGGCAAAATCAGTTAACATTTGACCATAGCTTCCGTATAATCTCGCCTACGCTAATCGCTTATTTGCTAATAAATTACAAACTGTAATAGTTATGATGAAAAAATTTGGTGCGTAGAAGTTTTGCATAAGCCCTAGGCAGCATATACAATTTCATCAAAATCAATTCACATTTGGTCATAGCTCCCATACAAAAAACGTACGGAAACAGCCAAAATTTCACCTAAAATGCACTTAAATGCCAATAAATCTAAAATCATAACAGATATAACCACCAAATTTACCACGAGGAGGTCTTATGTCAATACCAACCAGTTTTGTCACAATCGGTCACCATTTGACCATAGCTCCCATATAAAAAACTTACGGAAACACAAAAATACAAAAAGAAAAGGGGGTTTATGTCCGTCCTTCCGTCAGATAGCGCCTTAACGAAAAGGGTTACAGCAACAAAATTTTACAAAAGGAATTCCTATGTGAATGCCTATCAGTGTGCAAAATTTTGTTACGATCGGTCACCATTTGACCATAGCTCCCATATAAAAAACTTACGGAAACACAAAAATACAAAAAGAAAACACGGTTTATGTCCGTCTTTCCGTTAGAGAAAAGCGCGATAGTTCCTTAACTACAAGAGCTAGAGAGACAAAATTTAGCAAAAGTATTTTCGATATGTTATAAAAATTGTGTGCTGAAAATGGGTAAAATCGGTTAACATTTAGTTAGAGCTCCCATATAACCCTGCCCCGGGAATCACATTTATGCTAATAAATTGAATAAGATTTTAAAATCTATGACCACTAAATTTAGAACTGAGAAGTTTTATGCAACTTTCAGTCAGTACGTCAAATTTTATATAATCGGTCCATTCTTGACCATAGCTTTCATATAAAAACCGCTCCCGGTAACCACTAAAATGCCACAAACGCCAGTTAAAAGCTATTAAATTATAAACTATGTCAGCTATGGCCACTAAATTTTGCACAAATAAACTTTATACTAATACCAGCCAGTATTTTAAATTGTGTAACAATCGGGCAACATTTGGCTGTAGTTCTTATATATATAACATCCCCCTTTTATATCTACAATCAAAAAGATTTGGAGGTACATTCAGTATATTAAGATTGCATCTACGAAATTAGATAGCTCTCAATCAATGTTGGGTCCATACTTTATACACAGTAGATGCATTAGGAACTCCTTACAAAATATATGAACCTGTCGTGTTGCTATCAACATGTTTATGGCACAACGAAACAGCTTAATTATGTAAAACTATATTCGGTTATGGAATAGCATTTTGTCCCAGGTAAATATTTGGGAAGCCACTTAGATACTTTTAAATGTTGAACTATAGTAACTAAACCACTGCAACCGAATTTAGTCCAAATATATTACCAACAATACCGCATTTTGTCAATATTTTGAATTAGCTGCACTCTCGTACAACTTGATGGTGGGTATACAAGATTCGGCACAGCCGAATAAAACACTCTTACTTGTTTGTTCTGTTCTCTTTGCGCCAACCTCTGCTGATAAACGTATCAAATGTTATAGGCACATTTTACAATTGAATGTTTTTTAAAGAGCCACAATAGGATAGAGTTGCATAAGGACAGGATAGAATAAGGAATAGGATAGAGTTGTAAGTTACTTATACCCAAAAAAGATGTTACCGATTTGAAAAAATATTCCATTAAAAGAAAATTTACTAATCATGACAGATAGATTATGATTAGGGAATGGAAGTTAAAGATCGGTCTTGATGAAATGAGTTTTATTTTTTTCAGAGCCAAATGTAGTGTTTGGAAATGTTTCGTAATATTACTAAGAAGCATTAAAACACATGTCATACATTCCGAATGGTTTTTATAGATTTTATGTACTTCGTTTTGTGCTTCTCCGTCAGGCATCCAGTTTAAATCTGTTCATTACTTCACAAAGCGCTGTTTTGACATTGATACCGCAAGTCGTTTCAATAAGATCTACTATTTAGGTCATTTCTTCTATCACATTTTCTATTAAAGATAAAAATATCTAATTGTTTAAACCGAGCAATTAAAAAAAAACTGTCATATGTTAGACTATAACCAGGCAAGAGCCATTCTTTGTTCACATTTTGTTTCAAAATTTCGAATTGGATTAAAAATAGTGAACGACTTACTTCGTGATGTATTTATTATAACCGACATTTTTTTTTTCAAAATCACAAATAGTTTAATAAAAAAGTCACAAACTTAAGGGTATGTACATCAGTTTTTCTAGCTTCATAAAAAATTAAAATTTCTATTAACAAAATATTAAAATTTCCTTTAACAAAATTATTCTAATAAAAAACAAGTAAGAAAGTGCTATAGTCGGTCAAGACCGACCACACGATACCCATCACCACTAAGGTCAAAACTGTGTTCTTTTCCTGCATAAAGACAAATTTTTGCAAAATTTTGCCATAATGCAAATATTTTCTCAAAACTTATATATTAACCCCTTGACGTATTTCCACGAGTCTGACTTGTAGTACAATTCCTGTGCCTAACATGATTATCACGAGTCAGACTCGTAGTACAATTTCTGTGCCTTACATGATTATAACGAGTCTGACTCGTTTTGCGACTGTTCTTAAGAATCAAAACTGGTTTGTTTAGTGCAAGTTGTATGCGAACAGTTAGAAGAAAACTTCGTTCCGCTAATTGATATATCAAGGGGTTAAAGTTGTTTTCGTCATTTGGCCCGTCATTATGAGACCTAGGGTCTCATTATCTTGAAATTTAGCAAATTGATTACAGTTGTTACAAAAATTATGTACGCAAAAAATAAACTTGAAACTCTCATTATCTTTACATTTACGAGCGTTTTAGTGATTTTTGTCCCATGTAGTGCGTTTTAAAAGAAGAGTTCGTATGGGAGCAATGGTCAAACGTGGACCGATTTCAAAGAAATTTAGTATAGTAATTTAGGTTTACATATGCAGTATTTATTTTAAATTTCATGAAAAAGTATTTATATTTGTGGCAAATATATCAATTCTGGGAAGTGGGACCTATGGGAGGTACCATAAACAACCAACCGATTTTGATGAATTTTAACAGACATGGTCTTATTATCAAAAAAATGATCTGTGCCAAATTTCATCAAATTATCTAGAATTGCGACCTGTAGTTTAATTACAAAGTTTACATGGGGGACCAGCCAGCCGTCCAGACGGACGGACTAACATCGCTAAATCGACTCAGAAAGTGATTCTAAGCTTGTTGGTATACTAAAAAGTGGTTAAGCACAAATTTATAATACCCTTTCCGCTTATGGTGGTGAAGGGTATAAAAATATTATATACCGGTATGTGAAGGAAATGGATCGTTTTCAAATCGGTCGGATATATTTTTAAGATAATTTTTCACATATCCACCAAAAATTCAAACCAAATGAAAGATAAAATATCAATCAATAGGTCTGAAGCCCAAATTTTTATTTTGGGAAATAAATGAAAATTATTCTAAAAATATATCAGAAATCGATCGCTTTGAAAATGTTCGGTTTCCATCACATACCGGATAGAAATATTTTTTACAAAGAAATAAAGCTTTGAAAAAACATTTAAAGAATTTTGGTCTTCCAGATAATAATTTTATTGTCATTCCTTTTTTTAACTTAATTTCTTCTTCATAAAGAAATTGTTTTCAACTCCTTGAAAATCAAAAGACTTAAGAAACGTGTAGAAATCACAAATAGCTTAGACCTGATTAAAAAAGTGAAAAACGGAAGTTAGAAACTTAAGGGTACACCAAATTTGTTTAGCTTCATCAAAATAAAAATTTTCTTTAACAAATGCTTTTTGATAAAAATTTTTAAATCTTCTAAAAAATTTTAACTTAATATAAAATAACCCCAAATAATACAAATAAAAACATTTAAATTTTCTGAGACCAAAATCAAAGAAAGAAATGGTTATATTTTGGTGAAATTTTCAAAGAAACTGTAAGACGCTCTTTTTTTGTTATAAATATGAATTCTCTTTTTTCTCTTTTAGTTGGTTTAAGCTCTCTTGAGTGTTTTTGTTGTGTGTTGAAAAGGTCTTTTTTGTTAACAATTGAAAGAATGAATGAAAAGACAGACAGACAGCAGTCAAATGGACAGACAGACAAAAACACGGAATACTATTAACTTGGGCATTTGATTATTTGTGTGTTGCTGCTGTTACTGTTTCTGTTGCCGCTGCTGCTGTTACTATTGGTGTTGATGGTTCGGTTTACAACTGCTACAAGCAATAAACAATTGTTTGTAAATTCTTTTTGGTCTAAACGAACTCTTTTTTTTATTTGTTTTTTGTTGCTTTTAGCTTCTTTTTCTTGTGAGCTAATGTAGCTGTTTTGGTTTTGTTTTTTTTTTTCTTAGCTCAATGGCTCAATGGCTGTTGGTGGCTATTGTAGCTTGAGCTTGAAAATGTTACACTTGTGGTAGTAATGATAGTTCTTGTTGTTATTGCTATTGTTAGTGTAGCTTTACTTGCTTTGACTTTCTTCGTGTGTTGTTTTCTTTTAGTTCTGTTGTTATTGTTGTTGGTTGGTTGGTTGCTTGCTTATTGCCTTTACAGTTGATGTTGTTGGCTGCTTAGTGTTTTATGAATGCTAACCCAGAGATATGTATGTTTGGTATTCATAAGCATTGCCAATGCCAAGGTGATAGCACAGACAACGCGCATCATTGCAAGCAGCAGCAGTAACTTACTCTGAGTTTTTTTTCTGAAACTGAATTTAAAAGAAATTTACGAAGTAGCAGCAGCAGCAGAGTTTTAGATTTACAATAGTGGCAAAATACGAAATTCATTTGTAACAATAGCGGCATCTTCAATTTACCTTGACTTTTTTTTTTGTTTGTTTCGCAGTTACATTAGACGACGCTGCAACGACGTTAAACACGCAGCAAATTTCTACTCTCTTCTTGATTTTAACTGAGCAACCGAGGAGCGACTAAGATCATTTTTGGCGAGCGAGCCAAATAAAAGTCTTTCTTTCTTTGATTGTATTTGATTTTTTTACAACCATTAAACAGTGTAAAAGTATATGATCTTATATAACGACATATCGGCCCGAAGAATACTTTAGTTATACGGTCACCTTCCTACGGTCAAGTTCGCTTTTCTTTTAAACAGAGAACGAAAAAAGAAATTCAAAAATCAAAAGCAAAAAAACTGGTACAAAATTTTTGTATTTTTAAAGAAGGAGACCTATTCATTTATAAGAAATCAAGGAATTTTATATCCTCAGTGCTAAACTAACAAATGGAATAATTTCTTTTAGAAATTTCAGAAAAGAAAAAAAGAACAAGTGCTTAGAAATTTTAGTAAACAAAAAATTAAAGCAGTGTTTTTTTTTAAATTAAACATTTTATTGAAAAAAAATCTTAAAAAAAATGCTATAAATTTAAATAAAAACTTTTTATAAAAAAATAAATGGTGCTAAAAAGGATTTAGTATCTTTTAAATAAATACAATAATTTACAAAAAAACTGGATTATCTACAACTTTTAACAAAAAGTGGAAAAATTATTAAAGAAATTTTAAAAAAGTGAGTGTTTTTAAAAAAAAATATTTTAATATAAATCTAAGAACTATAAATATTAATGGATTCTAAAAGAAGGAACTAGAAGTTTAAAGAATATGAAAATTTTTAAAGTATGAAGAAAAATTTTAAAGTAGGAAGTGGAAGAGCTGCCTACTAGTGCGTATGAGTGATTGAATTTTTTAAAACAAATAAGATATTGTTAAGAAACATTGTTTTGCAGGAATTTAAGAAATCGTTTTAATTGAAAAAAATATTTTACATTTACAATTCTTTATAAAAATATATTTTCCTTCAACTTTAATGACTGAATCACCAAATAACTATAATGAGATGGAATGAAAAGGCTCTGAAGAAGAGTTTAAATATGGTTTTAATTAAAACATTGAAAATGGTGTAAAAATTTATAGTTACAAATAAATATTTTAAAGAATTTAAATGTTTTAAATATGCTTGAAGTCTAAGTATTTTGTGTTAAGAAATCCAGGACTATCAATATTTTCAAGAACTAAAACTAATGAAATTTTCATAACTCAAAGTAATAGAATTAAATACAATGAATTTTTATTCTAATTTTAACATTCAAACACTTTGGAACTTATTTTGAAATTGGTATTTTCAAGAAAAATATTCCAGGACCAAGTGCATATTCTAATTACATTCATCTACTAAAGGTGTCTCATAACATTCAAGAATTTGATTAATTTACAAAATAACTTTAAGCTCAAAATGCTTATGAAAAAATTTGAAAATATTTGCAAAAAAATCCTTTAGATATTTAGACAAATAGTGACATTCTTCCAAATTTTATGTGATGATATTTTATAAAAAAATGAAATATATTTTAAAATTTTTTTATGACTCACAAAAAATATGTTTTATATTTTATGTCATGAAAAATGTCTTAACATTTTTAAGCCTTTAATAAAAAATAGTTTTAACATTTGATAAAAAATCAATCAGAAAGTACAAAATACTCACACAACATTTACGTTTTGAAGATACACACTTTAAATATTTTGAAAACAATTTAAAAAAAAAACCTTTTTAAAATGTTGATATTTCAAATACCTGCTTTTCTTATCCCTATTTCCATTATATTTATTTTACCAACATGAATTGTTTCAAACACTTTGAAAATCAAAAGACTTAAGACACATGCAGAAATTTGTACAATTCGCATTTCCTCAACCTTTGCTTTCAGAAAACGTATATTTTGTATTTGTAATTAAAATTAAAATATTTTTGATATAGATTTAGAGAGGTTTAGAAAATAATTTTCTTAATCAAAAAGTCCTTTAACAATTTTTCTAAAAGGCATTTTTTAACTCTTAGAAAATCAAGAGACTTAAGACACATAAGGAAATATATAGAACTCGTGTTTTCGTAGTCTTTAGTTTTAAAAAACTAACACCCTAATTCATAAAGGTTTATTGACAGTATCGTACAGTTTGAATCATGAACATGTCATATCTTTTTTTTTTGGTTAATGAATTAGGGGGAAAGATATTTCATCTGTTAATTAAATTAAAATTAAGTTTTGAAAAAAAAAATCAATTTTCTAAATCATAAAGGCCTTTAAGAATTCTAGTCCCCCAAATGATAATTATTTGTTATACCAGACTCTTTTTGACTTATTTTTCTAAAAGAAATTGGATGCTCAAATTCGAAAAGGTCAATGCTTCAGTTTTTTTTGACATATTCACTATTAACAACAAAGAGTTCTAAATGCTTTCCTGCATCTATTGTGTTGAAAATGGAATATTCCTAGATTTCCCTTTACTCTAAATTCAACAAGCTTCCTTTTTTAAATATTTTTCTTCATTATAAAATGATTCGTTTTTTGTTCATTTCCTGAAAACTTTAAGATTATGGAGATGTGACCTAGAATGGAATATTCCTAGATTTCCCTTTACTATAAATTCCACAAGCTTCCTTTTTTAAATATTTTTCTTCATTATAAAATGAATCGTTTTTTTTTTTTCATTTCCTGAAAACTTTAAGATTATGGAGATGTGACCTTTTCCAATTAGGTCATTCAACTGTTTTAAACTCTTAGAAAATCAAAAGACTTAAGACACATGCAGAAAAATGTATTATTCGCATTTCCTTAGTCTTTTGTTCTAGAAAACTTAAATTTTTTATTTAGATTTAGAAAGGTTTTGAAAACAATTTTCCGAATCAAAAAGCCCTTTAAGAATATTTCTCTTCCATATAATAATTATTTGTTAACCCTTTTTCTATTTAACTTTTTCTACTAAAAGACACTTTTTCGAACTTTTTGAAAACCAAACGACTTAAGGCACATGCCGAAATCTTAATGGTCTACTAGTGGAAATTTTATTTTATTATTCTTATTTCAAATTTAGAAAATTATAAATATTTATTTGATTTAAACTATAACTTCCTTCAATATTTTGTAATATTTTTCATCTGACTACTTCAATAATTTCCTAAACCCTTAAGGAATTTTGGTATACCTAATTCTTAATTTTTCTTATCCCAATTTGCATTTTATTTATTAGCAACATTAAAAATTTTGTAATATAAATTAAAGGAAAAGCTATTATGTCCTTCACTTAAGGATATCTAAAAAATCATACCTTCGAGTTTTTTATTCTTCTCCCAAAATAGATTAAAGTATCAAAGACAAAATATGAAAAGCAAAGAGCAGATAATAAGGAGATCGAAAAATATTAGACTTTAAAAAAATTATTCTATTTCAATAAAAATTTATGCATTTTCAAAATTGTTTCATTATTCGATCTGAATTTTTTTATTTAAAAATTATCAAAAATTTAAAGGCAAAAATTCATGTTTTTTGTAAAATTTCGACAGGACACTTTTGCTAACATATGAAATTGTCTTCGACCGTTTAAAAAACAAAAGACTTAAGGCACGAGCAGATTATGAAAACTATTATTTGATATCATTATCTTTCATTTTTTTTGTTATTCTTCTCTCAAAAATGGATTATAGTGACAAGAAAACTGTTTAAATAGCAAAAAGCGGATTATCAGAAAATCATCAAAAAAATTTTCATTTTGAAAAATTTTTTATAATTTTTTTCAAATATTTTTACTTACAAAAAAAGAAGTCGAAGATGTTAAGGAAAAAAATGCTTGTATTTTTCTAAAACTTGGACTCAACTATATTGCTAACAAAGGCATATGTTTCCAACTGCTTAAAAATCAAAAGACTTAAGACACAAGCAGTATTTTATAAGTTTTTCGATTCTGAAAACTAAGAATTGATATCATTTTCCTCCATTTTTAATTAAAAATATTATATCAAGGAAAAAATACAAAAATCATCAGAATAACGGAAAATAATAGACTTTAACAAAATGTATTGTGTTTTAGTAAAAACTTTTATATTTTGAAAATTTTTTCATGAATTTTTTGCAAATTTTTTACTTCAAAAAAAATTGGATTTCTTATGAGAAAAAATTCCTGTTTTTATAAAATTTAGACTTAGCTTTTATTCTTACAAAAGAAAGTGTTCCCAGCTGTTCCAAAAACAAAAGACTTAAGACACAAGCAGCAGAATCACCCATTTTTCCTAAGCTTTTCGATTCTGAAAACTAAGATTTGATATCATTATCTTCTAGTTTTTTATTGTAGCAAAAAGGTAGATCATAAGGAGATCGAAGGTATAAAAGACTTTCAAAAAAAGATTGTGTTAAGGTAAAAAATTTTAAATTTTCAAAAAATTTTCTTGGATCGTTCTAAACTTCTTTCCTACAAAAGATAAGAAATCGGAGATTTGAAGGCAAATTTTTTTTTTTAAATTTAGAGTTTACACTTTTGCTGATAAAAGAAACTGTCTGCTGTTTTAAAAAAACAAAAGACTTAAGACACAAGCAAAAATATCATCCATATTTTCTAAGTTTTTCCATTCTGAAAACTAAGATTTGTTAACATTATGTTACAGTTTTTTTTCTTCTATCAAAAATGGATTATATTATCCAATATAAAGTATAAATAGCCAAAAAGCGTGTCATGAGGAGATCGGAAAATAGAAAACTTAAAAAAGATATTCTATTTCAGTAAAAATGTATAGATTTTTGAAAATTTTTTCATGAACCGTTCCAAATTTATTTGCTTCAAAACAAAAGACTTAAGAGACGAGCAGCCATATCACACAATTTTCTTAAAATTTTCGGTTCTGAAAACTAAGATTTGACATCATTTATTTTGTATTAAAAACATACATGAATAGCAAAAAGTGGATTCAGAAGATCGGAAAATAATAGACTTTTAAAATTGATTGTGTTTCAGTACAAATTTTATATATAGAAAATTAGTTCATGAACCCTTCTGTTTTTTTTACTTCAAAAAATAAAAAAATCGATGATCTTGTGGGCAAAAATTCTTTGTTTTTTGCAAAATTTGGACTTAACTCTTTTGCCAACAAAACAGTGTTTCTTAATGTTTGAAAACAAAAGACTTAAGACACAAACAAAAATATCACCCATATTTTCTAAGATTTTTGATTCTGAAAACTAAGATTTGTTAATATTATCTACAAAAAGCAGATTTTAATGAGATAGAAAAAGTGATACAATTTCAGAAAAAATTTATGGATTTTGAAAATATTTTCTTGAATCGTTCTTAATTTTTATTCAAAAATATCCACACTTTTGATAAAATTTAGAGAGAAGAAATCTTTTTTAGAAATATTTTGATTTATTATTTTGTACAAGAATCGTTCGATTCTATATAAATATCTTAGGTTTAAAACAGTCTTTTGACTTTTCCTTAAAATGTTCTAATTGGTTCATAGTCGCTATTGAATAAAGGCTCTTGAAATACATATTAATTATTAAATTTTAGCTTTTTTTGTATATAGGCGAAAGCTTTTATTTGTATTTAATCTTCTTATAGAATCTAACACTTAAATATACAACAACCACTCTCTTACATTTCAAAAATATATTACCTTTAGTATGTCATATAAATTCTATTACCACATTTCCTCTAAACTATCACCATATAACACACAAAGAAAAGATAATATTTCATAATAAATGCAACGATTACCAGTTTCCAACAAAGCAAAAAAATTTCTATTGAACAGCCAATGACACTTATATGTCAGCAACTAAGTACTGAAATGTATATGACAGTTGAGGAAATTTTACTTACACAACAAAGCAAAGCAGACAAATTGTATTTTTTTTACAAAATGAAACATATCACAATATCTCTTAAGATACCTTTTCCCCTTTTCTTCTGGCTTTATTACCATTTCTAAAACATTATAAATCTTATCACTTCAATAGCTTTTCAAAAAAAAAAGCCAACATAAATTTAATAGTTTTAAGCATCAAATGTTGAAGAAGACTTTTACTCTTAAATTTATCTAAAAGAAAAACTCCCTGCTGTAACAGCAGCAACAGGATCAGTTGTTAAATGTTATAAGTTTTTCCTTGGAACTAAACAAGAACTAACAAATGTTTAAAATGTTGATTCCGTCTTTCTATAGCATGTTGTTGTTGTTGCTGCTGTTGTGTTCGTTAAGTAAACACTATAAATAACAGCATCTGTTATTCTAAAAGCAATAACTGCAATATAAAACTGCTGCTGCAGCAAACAACCTTCAATGTTCAGAAAAAGAACGTTGCTATGTTGTTGGTAAGACATCTCGTCTACTGAAAGACAAATCAAATTATATGGCAAGCATACAATCACGTGCCACAAGCACTTCCTGTAAAATGTCTTTTAAGTTTTTCTTGGCAATTTTTCCTCATTGCAATACCAATAAAGTAAGGAAAATGTTTAACAAATGTTTTGCTTAGTTAAAGTGCGTTTTCTTTATACAAATATATATATACTATTTTCTTAACATGATTTTATTCTAACAAATTATTTACCTTTATGAAATGTTTTCAAACATGATGTGATGGTTAAAGTTTCTTAACTCTGCCTTTTGCATAGTGATACGTTTGTATTATTCTTAACCTGCCATAAAGGCTTCGCTAAATCTTTCTAGCTTCTGTGACATGTCTGTATATAATAATGAATGTCCATCTCGTTAAAATCATGCAGCTTTTGCTTGCAAAAAAAAAAGAAGAAAAATCTTGTTGTGTCATTTTAATTCAAAAATTTTAACATGTGTCATGTTACACGTTGTTGTTGCTCATAAAAATTGTAGTTAAATTATAAAAAAGCAACAGGAAAATTTACATACCTGCTGCTGTTTTAGTCAAGTGTTTTAAATGAGAAAATGTGTAACAGTTTTTTGTAGACATCTGTAGTTGAAGGCTATTAATAGATCCAGACATGTTAAAAAGACCCTTAAAGGGGAAATCTTTACAACTCTAAATAACTCGGACATCTTGAAATCTATGATACGACTAAATATTGGAGACTAAAATAAGAAAAAAATATTCTAAAATAAAGTTTTTGTCCTAAGTCTTTCATTTTGCAAAACAAAAAAAATATTCTATTTTTAAATTTTTGTAAAAAAAACTCAACTTAAAAAACTTAGTGTTAGTTTACTAGCAGTGATACAATAGCTTATACGCATGACAAATTTTATATTAAAATTAGAAAATTTTGAAAATTTTCCAATAAAAATAAGAAATTTTTTAAAACAATTTCTCTAAAAATAAGAAATTTTTCTATAAAAATAAGAAACTTTTAAAAATTTGCTTTAAAAATAAGAAATTTTTGAAAAATTTCCTATAAAAATAAGAAATTTTTGAAAATTTTCCTATAATAATCAGATTTTTTAAACTTCCTCTAAAAAAAGATATATTTTAAAAATTTTGTAAAAAAATATAAAATTTTTGAAAAAATTCTTTAAAAGCCAAGAAAATTCCTATAAAAAAAAAATTCCTATAAAAATAAGAAAATTTTCAAAAATTTCCTATTTAAATAAGAAATTTGTCAATAATTTCCTGTAAAAATAAGAAATTTTTTAATAATTTCCTGTAAAAATAAGAAATTTTTCAAAAATTTTCTCTAAAAATAAGAAAAATTTCGTATAATAATGAGAAGTTTTAGAAAAATTTCCGACAAAAATAAGAAATTTTTGAAACGTGTCAAAAAAGAGATTTTTGAAAAGTTTTATAGAAAAATTTCCTATAATAATCAGATTTTTTTAAACTTCTTCTAAACATAAGATATATTTTAAAAATTTTGTACAAAAATATAAAATTTTTGAAAAATTTCTTAGAAAAATAAGAAATTTTTGAAAAATTTCCTACAAAAATAAGAAATTTTTGAAAAATTTCCTATGAAAACATAACTTTTTATATAAAAAAAAAGAAATTTTTGAAAAATTTCTTATTAAAATAAGAAATTTTTCAAAAATTCTCTCTAAAAATAAGAAAATTTTGAAAAATTTCGTAGAATAATGAGAAATTTTTAAAAAATTTCCGACAAAAATAAGAAATTTTTAAAACGTGCGAAATAAGAGATTTTGGAAAAGTTTCATGTAAAAATAAGAAATCTTTGAAAAATTTTTTATAAAAATAAAAAGTTTTAAAAAAATTTCGTATAAAAGTAAAAAATTTTTGAAAAATTTTGTATAAAAATAAAAAATTTTTGAAAAATTTCTTATAAAAATAAGAAATTTTTGAAAATTTCTTATAAAAATAAAAAATTTTTGAAAAATGTCCTATACAAATAAGAAATTTCTGAAAAATTTCCTCTTAAAATAAGAAATTTTTGAAAAATTTCCTGTCAAACTAAGAATTTTTTTTAAAAATTTTCTTATAAAAATATTAATTTTTTTTCCTATAATAATAAGAAATCTTTTAAAAATTTCCTATAGGAAAATAGGAAATTTTTGAAAATTTTCCTATAAAAATAGAAAATTTTTTAAAAATTTCATATAAAAAAAATTTTTTTTTTTAAATTTCCTATAAAAACAGGAAACTTTTGACAAACTTCCTATCAAAATACTAATTTTTTAAAAAGTTTCCTCTAAAAATAAGAAATCTTTGAAAAGATTCCTCTAAAATTAGATAATCTTTGAGAAATTTCCTATAGAAAAGGAAATTTCAGAAAAATTTCCTATAAAAAAAAGAAATTTCAGAAAAATTTCCTATAAAAAAAGAAAATTTTTGAAAAATTTCCTATAAAAATAGGAAATTTTTAAAAAATTTTTTATAAAAATAGGAAATTTTTGAAAAATTTCCTATAAAAAAAGGAAATCTTTGAAAAATTTCACTCCAAAATAGGGATTTTTTTGAAAAATTTTCTTCTTTTGTTTGAAAAATTTCCTATAAAAATAGGAAATTTTTTAAACATTTCCTAAAAAAATAAGAAATTTAAAAAAAATCCTATAAAAATACGAAATTTTTAAAGAATTTCCTATGAAAATATAAATAAGAAATTTTAAAAAACTTCCTAGAAAAATAATAAACTTGAAAATTTTCCTATAAAAATAAGAAACGCCTGAAATATTTCCTCAAAAAATAAGAAATTTTTGAAAAATTTGCTATAAAAATAAGAAATTTTTGAAATATTTCCTATAAAAACAAGAAACTTTCAAAAATTTCCTATAAAAACAGGAACATTTTTAAAAAATTTCCTATAAAAATATGAGATTTTTTAAAAATTCCTAAAAATATAAGAGACTTTTGAAAAATTTCCTCTAAAAATAAGAAACTCCTATATTCCTGTTCCTATAAAAATAAGACATTTTTGAAAATGTTTCTAAAAAAATGAAATTTTCGTATAAAAATAAGAAATTTTTAAAAAATTTCGTATAAAAATAAGAAATGTTTAAAACATTTTGTATGAACATAAAAAATTTTTAAAAATTTTTTTATAAAATTAGGAATTTTTTGACAAATTTGTTATAAAAGTAGGAAATTTTTGAAAAATTTTGTTTAAAAATGAGAAATTTTTTAAAAAATTTCGTATAAATTTAGAAAAGTATTGAAAAATTTCCTATAGAAATAAGAGTTTTTTGAATTTTTTGTACTTTTAAAAAATTTCCTATAGAAATAAGAATTTTTTGAGTTTTTTGAACTTTTAAAAAAGTTCCTATAAAATGAGAAATTTTTTAAAAATTTCGTTTAAATATAGAAAATTTTTAAATATTTCTTATAGAAATAAGAAATTTTTGAAAATTTCTTCTATTGAATTTTTTTAAATAAAAGACTAAAGTCACAAGCACTAAAAATGCTAAACTCCTAATTACTCGTTTTCAAAAACAAAATACTGATGTCACAAGCAACACAAGCTCAACAATACTCCAGACTTTTACATTTGCTTTAAAAATTATCAATTTTTTGGGGACTTACCATAAACATTTAAAAGGCATTGTATACTTTTATGATCCAACACAATTGGTAACCTGAAAAAAAATTTTACTTTCAGTTACAGTGTCTTGAAAACATTAAACAAATTTAAAGTAATTAAAAAGCTATAATTTTAGAAGTAAAACTACATTTTTATTTTTATATTACTTATATAATATTGTTGTTTTTTTTAATTTTTGTAGAGTTTAATGCGTTTTTACATATCAAGTGAAATTTTAACTTTTTTCTTAGTAACTAGTTTCTTGAAGTGTTAAAGCAAGTACATTTTATTGTTTTTTATTGTTAAACTCTTGCTCTCGTTTTCACTTTATATTTATGGCAGAGTTCAGTGCCAAATGCTGGCGGTATTTGGTATGAATGTGGTGGAAGAAAAAGAGAAACACTTGAGGCCGATTGTTGTAAAAAATATTAAGTGGATTAAGAGTTAATTAATTCAACTACCTTAAGTTTAAAATAGAATAAAACTACTTGGATTTTAAAATATGGACAAAATTAAAAAAGATGACTGAAAGCGCAAGCTGCATTATTTTTATATATTATTTTTTTTAAGTATCTTGGCTTAATTACACTGAAATTTTTATTAAAATCTTATTTAGAGAACAAAAATTAAAAATAAAATAAATCCATAAGAATCAAATAGAGACTTCCTAAAGGCGCTTGTTGCTTAAGTCTTTTGTTTTAAACACCTTATAAATTATGTTTAATTGCCTTAAAAACGAATTTGTTTTCCTGTAAAGAAAACTAGAAAGAAAAGCAACTTTGTCTTAAAAAACAAAAGACTTAAGAAACAAACTTTTTTACTCTAATGAATTTTCTTACAATATTACAAACAAATTTAATCATGAACTATATAAATAAATATTTCAATAACAAATGTTAGCAGACGACTTTATGTCACCTCTAAAAAACAACCAGGAAATACTTTTAATATTTCACCTAAAAGAAAAACTGGCGTCCTAAGTCTTCTAAACATTTGTTTAAAGCAAAAAGCCTTTAAACAAATTACTGTTTGTTCTAAACGAAGTCCTTATAAACAGTTTAAAACAAATAACTTAAAGCCATTTAACAGATTTAATGACACATTAGCATTAAACAATATTAGAAATTTTAAAGACTCTATGTCCACACCATAAGTCTTCAGCTCTAAGACTCCTTGGCCTCTAACTTAATAAATAATACTAAAAATGAAGAAAACACTCACTGGAATTTTATGCTTCAGGAAACAAAGCCAAACCTCAGTTATTATTCATGCAAACACATACAATTTTCTCAGCCTTTCTCAACCACATAGAATTTATTTCAGACGTTTTGCTTATATTCTCAAAAATTATAAAAATTGTTTTTCTACCCTGCAATTACTAAATCAAATTTGTACCTGAACGAATAATAACCGGCAATTATTATCTTAGGTTTGTTATTAATCAATGATTTTTAAGTACCAAAACCTGCTGGAAGTAACTATTACTTCTTAGTTTGTTTGTATTTATTTGTTTTCATATTTTTTAAGCCATTGCGGTTTTTGTTTTAATTTTACTTGTTTTTTTTTTTGGCAGCATCATTAGCAGCATTATCTGTTATTACAACTCATTAATTAATGAAAGCCAGCTTCAGCTTAGAGAAAAACCTCAATAAAATGACATAGAAATGGCAAATAATTGATGTATTTAGAAAGAAAAAAATTTTGCAAAGAAAGTTTAAGTTTTCTACAATAATCTTGGAAAATTTGAAATTACAAAGAGAAGATAGACTTATGGAAAACGATGGAAATTAATTAAATAATTGAAGAAAGATTTTGAAAGAATTAAACCTCTTGGTAAAAATTTACAAAAATTTACTTATGGTCATAAATTTGCTTAAAGTAAATTAAAAACAAAACGTTTCTAATGAAGAATGGAAAAAGTTAGCTTCTTAAGTCTTTTGATTTCAAATTTGATCTTACTTTGAATAATCAGGGAAAGTATTAGGTAAAAATACTAAAACATCAAACAATTAAGTAAATGTTTGAACTAATTCTTAAATTAAAACTTTTTGTAAAAATTTGCAAACATTTTCTATTTTGTAGTTTTAAGTTTGCTTAAAGTAAATGAAAAACGAAATATATATAATTAATAAAATAAAAAGTCTTTTGATTTTAAATTTGTTCGTACTTTGAATAATCAGGGAAGTATTAGGTAAAAATCGAAAGACTTAAGACAGAAGCTTTAATTTTATGCCATGGAAAGTATTAGAATAAAATTACTCAAAAATCAAAAGACTTAAGACACAAGCTTTAATATTTAAACATGGAAAACATAAGAAAATACAAAAAAGAAAATGTTTGGTGTCAAATATCTCTTAAACTGTAAGAGATGAAGTAGCACAGTAAGTATATTTTTTCTTAGTTTCTTTAAGAAATTTTCGAAAATGTATTAAATTTTTTGGATCGGACCAAATTGGCGAACGTTATATGCACCCAAGAGTTTAATATTCCCGAGGTGGGCAACTTTACTCCACTATAGAGCCTACCGTACTACTGAAAGATACGTTCCTAAACATTGCTCTAAAAGTCTAACTCCTCTTCTATTTATATTCCAAATTTCGTCAAAGTCCGGCCGAAACTCAAACCTTTCAATATCAAAATTTTTAAATATACGAAAATTTATTGAAATATTGATAAGATTTTATAGCTGTTTTACTTTTTGGAGGATGATTTAGTATGAGAACTATAAGCGTATTTTTTAACTCTTATTTTGCAAAAGCCTAACACACTTGCACAGACCGAAGATCTGGTAAGTTCAAATGCAAATCTCATGATACATAGAGGCATGATTCCAAATCGGTCTAGAAAGATGTAGGTAATCTGTGCTCTTTCAGAAATCGTGGCTGATGCCACTCTTTTGATTATAATTTTTGGATTTATTAAAAGTTTTTAAAAATTTTTTGATTTTTTTTCAATAAGAAATCAAAAGACTTAAGTAACAAACTTTTTACTACGTTTTCTAAGTCTTAAAATATTTCTCTTTTTAAAAACTTCTTAGCAAATTGTTTGCTTAGAAAAAAATATTCTATAGTAATTATTCAGCAGAAAAACACCTCTTTTCCTTTAGAAAAAACAAAAGACTTAAGACACAAACTTTTTTCTATATTTTGTCAACATTAAGTTTTAGATACTAAGATTTTTTTTCTAAATTTTCATCTAATCTAAACTTATCTCATTTTAAATATTCTTTTTGTTTTTTGGACACCCAGTATTTTCCTCTTCACTTTCTGTTTAACAACCGGACTTTTATTCTTACTCTGCTAACCTCATTTTGCCAAAGGCTATAAGCAGCTATTTTGCCACTAAATGCCCTAATGAAAATTCTTTCTTTGGCAAAACAAAAGCAAGCACCTTTCAATGCCTGGCGCTTGCTATAATTACATTGTTCTGTCAAAGAACTTAACAAATACAACAAATACGAATGAAGCAAAAAAAAATCATCATCATTTTTATAGACATTATAAAAAAAAACAAAGCAGCCAGCAATAACAACAATAACATACACCGACAACAATTAACTTAAATGCTAATCTTTCTATTTTTTTTTTTTTTTTATTTGTACACAATCTAATCGACTTTAGCTTTCAAGTGAAGACTTTAAAACTGGAAAAATCGACTAGAATAATAGTCGTCATCATCATCATCAGAGCATCGGCAAACAGCATCAGCCGGGCATTTATTTTCTTTTTTTAAGGTTTTTTTTTAAACAAACGCTCTTGTAGTTTTCTTTCGATGGTCTTGTATGTAACTCTTCACAAAAAGATCTTACAAATATTTTAAAGAAAAAGTAGCGGTGTTTGTTTTGTATTTCAATTCTGAAATAAAAAAGAATTAGGTCAGTTGGCTAATGTTTGTTGAAAAAAAAAAATATATATATGTATGTTTGAGCAGAAAATGAAGATGAAGTATTTTATTTTTTGTTCCTACACCAATTGTTTTGTGTGCTGTTTTCTGGATGGTTTGGTTTTTTTTTTATTTAATAATTGTTCTTAGTCTAAGAATTACACTATTTGCTTAAATTTAGTTTAAATAGTAAATTATAATGAATGTAGGTAATTTGGCTAAATATTAGGGGATTAAGAACAACATTTTTTTTAGCATGCTAGATAGAGTAGAAAGAAAGTTATTGTTAAAACCAATATTTAAAGAAATAGACTAAATATATGCTATCTTAAACTAAACCCTTGTTAACCTATTTTAAAACTAAAGTTCAAAAGTCTTTAAAAAAAATCCTAACAAATGTTCCACATCAAATATGCAAAGAATTTTTCTAATGCATGCTTTTTAGAGAACTAAAATTTTTATTCAAAACACTCCTTAACAACACTAATGCTTGAAAAATTATTAATTTCTTTAACAGTCATAATTCCAAAAATTATCCCTTACAAGCAGTAAATCATTCTCTAACCTCATAATTTAAAACCCCTGTAATTATAGCTATAAAAATATAAGCTTTATATTTTAAAAATTTAGGTTAAAAGATCGAAAGCACACAAAAAGCTATAAGATTATTCAAATTTCTATAAATAGTAATAAAAATTTAAAAGCCGTAAATTTGAAAATTAAAATGAAACTCACACAAGGAAATTCGAAAATATTAAGCTTACAAAAATTATGATACTTAAATACTTTAACAAACAAACAATTATAAAATTTCTTTAAAAAAAAGTATTTATTATGATTTTATTTAATAATGATGATTTTTATTAAGATAATCATTATCACGTTTTTGATATTAAACAGTAAAAGTTCTGTTTATCTTTATAATTAATAAATCTTTCTTTCTTACTACTCATCTTGATTATTTTTCTCTCAAAGTCTTTAATTATTGGCTAACCAAAAACTTGGTCATAACATTTGCATTAATATTTTATAAAAATTTCGCTTTTGCTTTTCCATTTCTTAATAAAAGCTCTTTGAATAACATTTTGCTATAAAAATTATGTTAATTATAAATATCTTGACTACCGATGAAATTTCAAAGATTATTTTTTATAATAAAAATATAATAATAACAATAAAAATATTATCTGTTAGCCACTGTTCAAAGTAATAAACAAAAATAAAAATTTTATATGTCTCTTTCACTTTTTTCTTCAGAATTGTTAAAAACACTTTTTAAGTATTATTAACTAATAATATAGGTGTCAATTACATGGCAGTTATGATTGAAAAATAAAAGTCTTCAAAAATTTTATTGTCCATTTGATTAAGAAAATTCAAAAATTAAAGAAAAACTAAAGACTCTTAACTTGGCTGTACAAACAGTGAAAGCATAACAACTTTTATTTTTTTACACACAATTATCAAAAGCTCATACTAGAATAAAAAAAGTTCTAGGGTATACCATATTAATAAAAATTTATTTCTTAAGTCTTGGGTATAAAAAAGGAAAGTTGTAAGACAAAGCAATTTACAGAAGTTTGTCTCTTAAATTTCAAAAATTTCCTATTTTTATAGAAAATTTTTCAAAAATTTCCTATTTTTATAGGAAATTTTTCAAAATTTTCCTATTTTTATAGGAAATTTTTCAAAAATTTCCTATTTTTATAGGAAATTTTTCAAAATTTTCCTATTTTTATAGAAAATTTTTCAAAAATTTCCTATAAAAATAGGAAATTTTTCAAAAATTTCCTATTTTTATAGGAAATTTTTCAAAAATTTCCTATTTTTATAGGAAATTTTTCAAAAATTTCCTATTTTTATAGGAAATTTTTCAAAAATTTCCTATTTTTATAGGAAATTTTTCAAAAATTTCCTATTTTTATAGGAAATTTTTCAAAAATTTCCTATTTTTATAGGAAATTTTTCAAAAATTTCCTATTTTTATAGGAAATTTTTCAAAAATTTCCTATTTTTATAGGAAATTTTTCAAAAATTTCCTATTTTTATAGGAAATTTTTCAAAAATTTCCTATTTTTATAGGAAATTTTTCAAAAATTTCCTATTTTTATAGGAAATTTTTCAAAAATTTCCTATTTTTATAGGAAATTTTTCAAAAATTTCCTATTTTTATAGGAAATTTTTCAAAAATTTCCTATTTTTATAGGAAATTTTTCAAAAATTTCCTATTTTTATAGGAAATTTTTCAAAAATTTCCTATTTTTATAGGAAATTTTTCAAAAATTTCCTATTTTTATAGGAAATTTTTCAAAAATTTCCTATTTTTATAGGAAATTTTTCAAAAATTTCCTATTTTTATAGGAAATTTTTCAAAAATTTCCTATTTTTATAGGAAATTTTTCAAAAATTTCCTATTTTTATAGGAAATTTTTCAAAAATTTCCTATTTTTATAGGAAATTTTTCAAAAATTTCCTATTTTTATAGGAAATTTTTCAAAAATTTCCTATTTTTATAGGAAATTTTTCAAAAATTTCCTATTTTTATAGGAAATTTTTCAAAAATTTCCTATTTTTATGGGAAATTTTTCAAAAATTTCCTATTTTTATAGGAAATTTTTCAAAAATTTCCTATTTTTATAGGAAATTTTTCAAAAATTTCCTATTTTTATAGGAAATTTTTCAAAAATTTCCTATTTTTATAGGAAATTTTTCAAAAATTTCCTATTTTTATAGGAAATTTTTCAAAAATTTCCTATTTTTATAGGAAATTTTTCAAAAATTTCCTATTTTTATAGGAAATTTTTCAAAAATTTCCTATTTTTATTGGAAATTTTTCAAAAATTTCCTATTTTTATAGGAAATTTTTCAAAAATTTCCTATTTTTATAAGAAATTTTTCAAAAATTTCCTATTTTTATTGGAAATTTTTCAAAAATTTCCTATTTTTATTGGAAATTTTTCAAAAATTTCCTATTTTTATTGGAAATTTTTCAAAAATTGCCTATTTTTATTGGAAATTTCTCAAAAATTTCCTATTTTTATTGGAAATTTTTCAAAAATATCCTATTTTTAGCGGAAGTTTTTCAAAAATTTCCTATTTTTAGCGGAAAATTTTCAAAACTTTACTATTTTTATAGGATATTTTTTAAAAATTTTTTATTTTTATAGGAAATTTTTTTTCAAACATTTTTTAGTTTTATAGGAAATTTTTAAAAAATTTCCTATTTTTATAGGAAATTTTTCAAAAAATTTCTTATTTTTATAGGAAATTTTTCAAAAAATTTCTTATTTTTATAGGAAATTTTTCAAAAATTTTGTAGGAAATTTTTTAAAAATTTTTTGTGTTTATAGGAAATTTTTGACATATGTCTCCTTTTCAAATTAAATTTTTCAGAAATTTTGTATTTTTATAGAAAAATTTTTAACAATTTTTTATTTTTATAGCAAATTTTTAAAAAATTTTTTATTTTTATAGGAAATTTTTCAGAAATTTCCTATTTTGCATATGAATTTTTCAAAGATTTCTTATTTTTAGAGGAAATTTTTCAAATATTTTTTCAAAATTTCTTTGTTTTTATTTAAATTTTTCAGAAATTTATCTTTTTTTATAAGAAATTTTTCAAAAATTTCTTATTTTAATAAGAAAATTTTCAAACATTTTGTTTATTTCTCTAGGAAATTTTTCGATTTTATTTTTTAAGAAAATTTGATTTTGATAGGAATTACGAAGTTTTTCAAACATTTCTTAGTTAAATGGAAAATTTTTAAAAAATTTTTTATTCTTATAGGAAATTTTTTAAAAATTCTATATTTTTGTAAAAAAATTTTCTAAAATTTTAAAATTTAAAATTTCAAAAATTTCTTATTTTTATAGGGAATTTAAAAAAAAGTCTTGTTTTATATGAACCTATGTTAAAAGTTTCCCATTTTTATAGGAAATTTTTCAAAAATTTCTTATTTTGTTCGGAAATTTTTTAAAAATTTCTTAGTTTTATATACACTTTTTCGAAGTTTCTTGTTTTTATAATAAAATTTTACAAAAATTCTTATATTTTTAGGACATTTTTTCAAAATGTTTTCTTATTTATATAGGAAATTTTTATTTTTTTTAAATTGCTTTTAAATGTAAATGAGCAAATATATTTGTCTTAGGACTACAATAATGGAAACTTTATTTAAAAATGTTCTACAACATTTGGTCTTATGATAAATAAACTCAACTGTAATAACAAACAATTTACACCTATTATATTTTAGCATTATATTATATTTTAGCTATTATATTAAAACAAAAGACTTAAGCTACAAACTTTTTTTTCATTTTTCATTTGCTTCTAAGATTTCTTTATATCTCAGGAAATTTTCACCAAATAATCTCACTTTCTCAAGCATTTTTGCCAAACGACATGTAAATTATCAATCAAATGGAAAACATTAAACAAAAAGCAACACAAGGCAAATATCAAGCAATCAAGACAAAAAAGATTAAATAAATAAAAAGAAGCGCAAACCAACTAACACCTGGTGCAAAGTAATTTACTAGATAACAAAGATATGGAAAAGCCAGGCAAATGAAAATTAATAATGATGAGTATAAGGATGAGGATAAACTGAGTGTTAAAGAAACAAACAAACCATTAAATGAAAAAAGACCACCTTTAAAAATAAAGAAGTAAATTTAAGTGTTTTAAATTTATATTTTATAATAAAATTTTGAAAGATATGAAATTAGTTATAAGGAATAAACAATTTTCTCAAATATTTAATACTCCTCCACATTTAAAGACTTAGAGGAATTTTATAAATATCTTTAATTTTTATATAAATTTTGGCTAATAAAAGCCAATGATTTCTTCTTTTTTATTGTTTGAAGAGGGGGGGAAATCTTTAACTTTTTTTTCTGGTAAAACTTTTAAATTGAAAACATAAACAATTCAATATCTCAATGTGTGCAACATTTCAAACAACTTTTTTGTTACCTACAACTTTTTACTCAAGTTAAACTTCTTTGTTTTCAAGTCATGTAAGAAAACTGTCTAAAAAAAAGTTACAAGGATGTCTTTTTTTTGTCTGTGGCCAAAAACGAAAAATGTAGTTGTATTTTTATATTTGAGCTGAACATTTTTTTTCCACAAGACTTGTTAAGGTTATTTCAGCAAAAAAAAAAACTTTCTTTCCAAATTGTTGAAATTAAAAGGAATTTTATATATTTGTGATATTGAAATTCGTTCATAAAATCAAATGTTGTCTTAAACCTTTAAGCTCTTTTCCAAGGCATGAACTTGAAAATTAATTTGAATATATTTTCTTGGCTTTTCTTTTAACATTTTTTCACATTTTTTTTAAATTTTTCACTTGCTTAACAATTTCTTGGTTGAATAAATTTTATATCAAAATATTTATTTCTTTGTCTCCATTTTTTTTTTCTCTAACTCAAATGACATTTAAAGTTTCGTTCAGAAAAAAAAAACTTATGCTAATATATAAATTTTTATTTTTTTCAAGATTTAATAAAAGATAAAATATCGTAATATATTTTTGTTTTAGCAGTTAGGTTTACCTTTTTCAGGCAAACATTTATAAAATTCAAACTAAAAAAAAATTTCTCCTGTGAAAGCTTCAATTTTTTTTTATATGTTTTGCATTGTTAGATATATTTCAACATCCTCTTCTTATTTAGTATTTTTATTGTTTAAAGATCATCTTTAGAAGTTTGTGCTTCTGCTACTTCTGCTGGTTGACTCTGGTCACTGCGGTCAAATGAAAGAGAAATGTAGTATTTGTGCCTGTTCATGTCCATAGAAAATACTTTTTATAGTTTTTTCTTTTTTCTTTATTTTTCCTAGTTCATATTGCAACCTCATACTTATTGCATGTGACATATCATGTTCTTTATGACTTGCCAACAAAACGAGCTAAGCTTTTTGCAAAGAAAACAAAAATCTCTTTCATTTTCATTTAAATTGCATGTTTCTCATTATTTTGTCTTTGGATTTCCGTCTTGACTTTGTCATTTAAATGGCCAAAGACAAAAATTTATTATTTCAAATTATGATTGACCTGAAAGTCGAAGTATGTTTGTAATTGAAGAAAGTGAAATTGAATCGAATGAGTTTAACGACTTAGAATGATTGAGGTAAAAAAAAAGAATTTTGCTTTTTCTTTTTGTTGTAAAGAAAAAGTTATGGAAAATAGATGTATTAAAAGTTAAAAGAATGTTTGTTTCTTAAGTCTTTTGTATACTTATGTCTTTTAAAGAAGGTTTGTTTCTTAAGTCTTTTGAATTATAATATCTTTAGAACTCTTAATTTCAAGGTTTTTATGAAAAACAAATTCAATTTAACATTCACTAAAATCAAAAGACTTAAGCAACGAACTTTCTACTAATAACACTCTGATACAATATAAAAACTCAGGAAACGACTTAGCATGGGTCGTAGACCTTACTGAGTCTATGACAAATCGTGCAAAAAAAATTCAGAAATACGTCCAAGTTTAGGAGTTATTTGCAAAGAATTTATTTTAATGTGGCTCTTCGCCTCTTTTAATGAAGGTTTGTTTCTTAAGTCTTTTGTATACTAATGTTTTTTAAAAGAGGTTTGTTTTTTAAGTATTTTGAATTTTTATATCTTAACAACTCCTTATTTCAAGGTTTTTTTGAAAAACAAATGCAATTTAACATTCACTAAAATCAGCAGACTTAAGCAACGAATTTTCTACTAATTTCTATCTGATCTAATAAAAAAAACAACTTGGGAAACGACTTAGCGTGGGTTGTAGGCCTTATTGAGTCTATAACAAATCGTACAAAAAAATCTCGGAAATATGACAAAGTTTAAGAGTTATACACAAAAAATCGATTTAACGCGGTTTGTCAACTTATCGACCTGAAGCTCAGCCAATTTGTATACAAATTTATTTTTTTTAAAGCAACTAAAAGAAAACAGATTGTGTTTCAAATAGCTTATCATCATTGACACATTTGTAAATCAAAAATATTTTTTTCTTTTTTTTTTGTGAAGAATATCTTAGAAAACCCAAATTTGTCCACTTTTTTGAATTTAGTAGCTTTTTATTGCTTATTCTTATATGAAAGCTTATATAAGTTTATATCAATATAACAATAAAATTTAATTCCTATTACAACGTGGTTTTAATTTTTTAAATTAGACTAGTTATAAAGCTTTTCATAAACCGATATTTTTAACAGAAATTCATTGTAAAAAATTTTGTTTTCTATCGAAAAATTTGAAATTTGAAAAAAGTTAAATAACTTTTGTAAATGTAAAATAATATCAATAAGTAATATCTTGTTTTTTTTTTCTATATAAAACTAGCTTTAAAGGACTCTCTAAAACAAATTAAGTTTTCATAGAGAAAAGTTGAAATAATTGCTTTTAAATTTTAAAGATTACGAAAAAATTAAAAAAAACAAAGCTTTTGAGCTTAAAATATAAGCTCTACGCATATAGCTTACAAAAGCTTTATCTCTTGACTTTCCAAAACTGTTTAAAATTTTAAAATCGCTCTGCAAATATAAGAGTTAGAGGTACTTAAGTACTACGATCTACCCGAAAACAGTTTTTTGCGAATATCTCTAAATTTTGGACGTCTTTCGAAACCTTTGAAAATGGTTTTTGTATGTCCTGACTTTGACCTATAACCCACTTAGTCGCTTTGCAAGTTTTTACAAAAGTTGCTCATTTGTGACACCATGTTATGTGATTAAATCCTAATGTTTATTTCTTAAGTCTTTTGAATTTTAATATCTTAATAACCTCATTACTTTTGAACTTCATAATGAACGGATTTTTTCGGTAAGCACTTCTATCTAAATATTTAAATAAACCAAAGTTCAAAGTTGACCATTTGCAGCTGTAGAAGTTCAGAAGTAGCTGTTTCAAAGATAACCAAAATTTAAGACAAAAACGGAGATTAAGGAAACGAACTTTAAAACTCAAAAAGTTCTTCCCTCAAGTCAATAGAACTGAAACTTTAACGATCTAGAGTATCAGGGGCCAAATCGTTGCATTCGATATCAATCAAAAACGTAGACTTTAAAGCAAAGATTTTGTAACATACCTTAGGGATTTCAAAATAACTTATTTTTCAAAAACTTTAATAAACTTAATATCAAAACATATCCGTTTGTTTTACAACAATTTTAGTTTTAATGAAATTTTTTTACTAGCAGGGAACTTTTGACATAAAAGTTACAATGCAGTGAACCTTACATTTTATATATTATTTAGGTTATCCTAAAAGTATGCTACACAAATTCTTCTGAAATATCTTACATTTTTATCGAATGCGGTGATTTGGCTCCAGTTTTTATCTCAAGTCTAAAGAACTAAAACTTAAACAAGCTAGAATATCATTTTTTTATAAAGGGCTAAGCTGTTTTATTTCAAAAAAACTCGTAGGTAGAGGTTTTTGATAAAGGTTAAGCT
The DNA here is from genome assembly GCA_933228675.1 of Stomorhina lunata. Classification (NCBI taxonomy): domain Eukaryota; kingdom Metazoa; phylum Arthropoda; class Insecta; order Diptera; family Rhiniidae; genus Stomorhina; species Stomorhina lunata. The sequence continues at coordinate 128,039,122 of OW121740.1, forward strand.
TTTAGTTTCAAATAAGTACTTTCAGCCCACATAAAGCTATTACATCAATATAAAGAAATACTTCTTTACTGAAGTCTAGAGAACTACTTAATATTAAAACAATCAAGATTTTGAGTTTTTAAAGAGCTTTTGTAGCCAAATTTCTAAATTACTTATTTCATACCACGGAACTGCATCAATATAAAGAAATATTTCTTTCCTCAAGTCTAAAGAACTAAAACTTAAGCCATCTTAAGTATAAGTTCTTTTTAAGAGTTAAACTTTTTTCGCTAAAGAAAAGCTCGTTAGCTATACCCGTTTTATAAACTCGTGTTGAACAAATTTGATGAAAGTTAAGCTTTTGGTTTAAAATTACAAATTCAAGCCCACGCAAAGCTATTACACCAATATAAGGAAATACTTCGTCTCTTAAGTCTAGAGAGCTAGAGTAAAAATGATCAAGATTATCAGTTTTTTTAAAGAGCTTTTGTCTCCAAAGAAAAACTTATTATGTAGAGTTTTTTTGAAAGAGCCTGTTAATCAAATTTGATGAAAGTTAAGCTTTTAAATTACTAACTTCAGCCCACTGAAAGCTATTGCATCAACATAAAGAAATATTTCTCCCTCAAGTCTAAAGAACTAAAACTTAAACCATCTTAAGTATCAGTTCTTTTTAAGGTTAAGAATTTTTTCGTTAAAGAAAAGCTCATTAGGTATACCCTTATTATTAGTTCTTGTTAATCCAATTTGATGAAAGTTAAGCTTTTGTTTTCAAACTACTTGAAATCTATCTAAAGCTATTGCGCCAATATAAGAAAAATCTTGTAATACTTTTAAAAAAAGCTTTTAAAACACCAACAAGCAAATTCTCTTTCTATGAATCACCTTTTCCGCTAGTTTACCACCAGCATCAATTAAACTCAAATCAACAAAAAAAAATCAAATTATTTCCCAGCAGGTGTCAAACATCATTTAGAAGAAGATAGTATAACATCAAACAAAAACCAAAATCAGAAAACCATTATGATTGTTTTTCAATACTTTTATCTTCATTCACAAAATTTAATTGCATTTAAAAGAAAACGAAAATTTCCAGCGCACACAAAATGTAATTTACAAAATTGGTTTTCAAAAAAAAAAGATAGCCAAACATGAATTCGACATCCGTTAAATATGAATTATTAAAGAAATCAAAAAAATATTAAACAAAATTAAAGAAATCGTGACATTAAACTTCTTAAGACGAGTTTAACTTTAATACGTTTAAATGTTAAACTAAAATAATAAACTAAACTTAAATATATTTAAGAAATATTTTGAGAAATATAATAATAATTTTCCAATAAGATGCGCATCAAATTAACCATAAGAAACACAAAAAAAACGTGTTTTAATATAAACTCAAAATTATTTAAGAAAAAAAAGAAAAATTATTTCTTTCTTTTCCTTTTCAATATAATTGTGAAAGAAAACAAAAACTGACTAGAAGAAGTCATGTTATTTTTTAAAACATCTAACCTTAAACTTTTAAGTTATAAGTTTAACAGCCAAACAAATCTTTTCAAACAAATGTATTGGAAATAGTTTTAAATCTTCGTGCCAAGATGCTCTAATGTTATTGACAGTTAAATGCTTTTGGCGTTTAACTGAACTGAAATTGAATGATATATATTTTGTTTTGGGTGTTTTTTCTTTGTTGGTCTTCTTTTTTTTCGGCTCTTTATTGGCTTTTGTTTTGGGGCCATAAAAACACTTTCATTTTTTTGTTATCGAAAATGAAATTGAAAAGATTTGGACTTTGTTAACTTGTTAAGCGGTTTGTTTTAATAGAGAACATGTGAAGTTAATAATAAGGGAAAAACGAATACTTGTATTAAGTAGATTTTAAGGCAAATGGTTCTATTGCAAAATCTGCTTTTATAATCGTTTCTTTGAAAAGCTTTAACTTATGAAAGGTTTTTACAACAGAGCTCGAAAAATTAAATTAAATACAAAAAACTATTGAAGCTAAGCTTTTATGTCGAAATAGATCGTATTTAACAAATTATTTTAAAATAATGTTCCTTAGAATTTTGTTTATCCAAAAAGCTTTAAAGAAGATTTGCTATCAAGTTATTTTAAAGAAGTTTTACTTAATTATTAAAGCTTTCAAGTGAAAATATTGGTTGTTATGTTTTATTTTTTTGTTTTTTCCAAAAAGCTAATAATGTTAATTATAAGTTTGGATCGAAAAGCTCTATTACAATCAGAAAAATTCATACAAAACTAGATATTTAAAAAGTTATTCCATAAAACTTTTTGAATAAAAATGTATTAAAGCATTTATGGAAATAGTTTGTACAAGTTCTTTAAAAAAACTGTTCTTTAGAATTCTGTTAATTCTGTTCTTTACTCCCTGATCAAAGCTTTTAGTTTTTTCCTAAAAGCTTTATAATATTAATCAAAAATTGTGATCGAAAAGCTTTTGTAAATAGATAAATTCAAAAAAACTTTGAAAGCAAAAAACATTAAAATCAAAATATGTCCCTTTTCAAAGCCGTTTATTTAAAAGCTTTCCAAAAGCTTATATTCTGATAAAAAAAAGAAAAAAATTTAAGCTTTGAAGAAAAAGTTCTGTGATGAAGCAATAAATAAATTTTTAAAACTATAAAAAATTTGAAGCTTAAACTTCCAAGTTCAATGCAAAGAACAACTTTTTTTAAGTATTTATATAAAAATATGGCTCTTTTAAATGACCTTCATTGAAGAGCTTTTTGGTAAATGTTTTCAAAAGCTCACTTTTTTCTCCAAAATAGAAAGCTTTTTGTATGAAATGCTGTTTGTTATTGTTTCTAAAAGCTTATATTCTTGTCGAAAAGCTTTTTGAAGGAAATGCTCTGTAAAATATGATTTTCAAGTTTTTTTTAATAAAGTTTTGAAACATTATAATCTATGAGTACTGGGCTGGCCATTAAAAAGTTTTAATCCAAAATGCCATAAAAAAAAGGATTTTAAAATATTTATATTAAAATAAGGCTCTTTCAAATGACTTTTTTTAAGCCTTTTTCTCAATATTTTCAAAAGTTTACATTTTTGACCAAAAGACAAAATTTTTGAGCTTTTTGCAGAAAAAGCTCTATAGGTATGACTAAACTTTGCACAAAATTTTGTATATAAAGTTTTGAAACAATGAAATCTATAAGTATCGGATGGGCCATTTAATAAAACAAAAACTATCTTAAAGTGTTTATATAAAATTATGTGTCTTTTAAATTATATTAACTAAACAGCTTTTTTTGTAAATGTCTTCAAAAGCTTACATTCTGATTGAAAAGATAAAATTATTAAACTTTTTGAAGAAAAAGCTCTGTAAAATGTATGACTTTTAAGTTTTTTAAAAAAAAATTTTGAAACATTTAAGCCTATAAATGGGTGTTTTAAAAGCTTACATTTAAAAATTCAATGAAACATAACGATTAAATGACTTTTATTTAAAAGCTTTTTTGAAAATGTTTCCAAAAGCTTATATTAAATTTTCGAGCTCTTCAAAGGAAAAGCTCTGCAAAATATTTAACTTTTAAGTTTTTTAAACAAATTTTTGAAACAATAATTATAGGGTGGCTTACTTAAAAGCTTATATTTTAAAATGCAATTGAATAAAAACGCTTTTAAATGTTAACAAATTATTTTTTATTTAAGTCAAAACTTATTTTTTGTGAACTATTCTTGGTTTATTTAATTTTAAATAAAATTGGGGCTTCCGAAAACTTTGCGTCAAAAAATGGCCTATATTTACAATCTGTTAAGGTCAAAGTCCCAGGTTCTTTAAGAATTCCTTGCGCTTCGATATAATGCTTTTATTCTCCAATTTCACATGAAAAGCTTTAAAAGATTTTCCTTTACTTAGTCCTTCCATCGAAGTTACTAATAAAAATTTTTGTATGTTAAACTTAATTTTAGGAAAAAGACAAGTTTTTTTATTATAAATTATTTCAAATAAAATGTTGTGGCCATTTAAAACCAGCCATGGGAAAGAATAAAGCTTCATATTGAAAATCAATTTCACTTTCCTCTCAATGTCTGTTTTCTACTTTTGTTGTATTTATTGTCTTATCTATCAATTTATTTTAATTTCATGCATATATTTACATGTCCTTCAATAATTCCTTTGAAGACAAAAAGTTGGCCCAACCTAAAAACTGTTAAAAGAAATTTCACTTTTTATTTAATATTCAAACATCCCCCCTTACAAAAAAAGAGAAGAAATAAATAAAATCAATGAACTTAAAACTAAATGAAAATGGGTAAGAAACAAAACCGATTACCAGTTAATAATGAAAAACATTTATAAAATTTAAATAATAAATTACAAATAAAGCCAGACCATGAAGAAAAATATCCTACAACTAGGGAGTCAAAAAAATTTTTCCAACAAATGTGGCCAAAGAAAGATGATTTCACCATAAACGTGAGCTGCAGTTGGTTAAGCAAATGTTGCCACCAACATTACAACCGCCACCGCCACCACGAAAAACAGCATCTTCATCATCGTCTTTTAGAGATTTAAGCCTAGTATTTTCCAAGGCTACCAAAAAAGCCTTACTCGTATACAATTTATGGTATATAAATAATTTCAGTGTTGATAGTTTAATGGTGGTGGTAATAAATTTCAAGTCGTATAGCAAAAAACAAAACCATTTAACAAAAGAAAATCTTAAAAGCGAATTTATGGTTTCATAAAGAGAATGTGTTTAAATAAACTTTGACACTTATAAGCGGCCTGGGTCTTGGCAAAGTCAAAAATATGAAATGGCAGATGTTTTAAAGTTTTGATAATAAATGACAATAAGGTGTTTAAGTGTATATTTTTTTTTTAATTTCTAACTCGATTACTAAAGACAAGTGCTTATGTTATTAAATTTTCTTGACTTTAAAAAAGTTTTTGAAATTTATCTGTTTAAAAATTTTTTTGTATTTTGTTTTTTTGTGCTTCTAATAGTTTTGTCAAAAATTTTATTTTAACTTAAATGTGGGAGAAATTGCTTTTAATTAACCTTAATGACTAAAATTTGTTGTTAACTTTTAATTTGACTCAAATATTTTTCTGCTATTTAACCCATTAAACTAATTGGTTTTGGTAGCAAAATTTTTATGGTTTTTAGAAATTTTTTAAACTTAAATCTTAACAAAAAAAACAGTGGTCATTTAAACACCTTAATTTGTTAAAAGACATAGCTAAAAATCCAAAACGGAAATTAAATTTTTAGATATTATCATTAAACTTAGTTTATTTATTAAGATATTAGTTAATGTTTTACTTTTTTAAAATTTATTTTTTTATACAGTTTTCAAAGAAAAGTGAAATTCTTTTTGACAAGAGTTTATGAGAATTAGCTTAAATGTTAGCTTAAGTTTATAAACAAATTGTCTTTTTATCTTATTTAAAAGAAAAGTTTTTACTTGTATTATAAATTACTTTTTATACCCTACCTTACCATAGGTAGGAAGTTATATTAAAAGTTTGTGGTTATGTATGTAATACCCAGAAATGTTGGTGTAAAACCATGAAAAACCTCTGATAAGAAAAAGAAATAAAACTTAACATTTACTAAAATCAAAAGACTTAAGCAACGAACTTTTTGTTAATTACACATTAATGCAATAAAAAAAAATCGGGAAACGACCTAGCCTGAGTTATAGGCCTTATTAAGTACATGATTAATCATGCAAAAAAAAAAAAGAAAAATCAAAAATACATACGTCCAAGTCTAGAAGTTATACGCCAAAAACCGATTTTAACAAGGTTCGTCAACTTATCGGCCTAAAGCTCAGCCAATTTGTATCAGATCATATTTTTAGAATTAGAATAGGATATCATTTTTTATACACTTATAAATCAGAAGTATTTTTTTGTTAAGAATATCTCAAAAAAAACAAAAATTGTCCACTTTTTTGACTAGTATTATTGTTTATTTTTATATGAAAGCTCATGAAAGTTTTATTAATATAACAAGATAATTTAGTTAGCAGATGTCTGAACTGCTTAAAAGTAGTTTTTCTTACTTTAAGACTAGCAATTTCGGGGTTTTTATGAAAAATAAATATAATTTAACATTTACTAACATCAAAAGACTTAGGAAACGAACTTTCTACTAATTGCACTCTGATGCAGTAAAAAACTCGGAAAACGACCTATCGTAGGTTATAGGTCTTAACAAGTACATGACAAATCGTTCGAAATAATTTTCAGAAATACATATGTTCAAGTTTAGGAGTAATATGCAAAAAACCGATTTTAACGAGGTTCGTCAACTTATCGACCAATAGCTCAGCCAGTCCGAATCCGATGTTATTTTTTTAACAGCAAATAAAACCAAGTAGAGTGCGCATAAGATTCATGTATCATTTTTACTTTATTTGTTAATCTATTTTTTTGATAACAATATTCATACAAAAAAAAAATTCTTCACCCTTTTGACTTTAGTAGCTTTTTAATGCTTTTTCTTATAGGAAAGTTGATAAAAGTTTAAATCAATATAAAAATAATTTAGTTCCTAGTAAAACGTAGTTTTTTTAAATCAAACAAACAATCTAAAAGTTATTTAACTTTTTACTTTAGAAAAAGCTAAATATCTTGTTTAAATGTTAACCGATATTAAGAAGTAATACTTCGTTTTTTCTTGCATAGAACTAGCTTCAAAAAACTGTATAAAAAATAATTTCCAAGAATAGTTTTTTCAGAATATCTCAAAACTTTGCAAGTGTTTCGACAACATTTAAAATTGTTTTTGTATGTCCTGACCTAGGCCTATAACCCCACAAGATCGATTTTCAAGTTTTTACTAACCAAACTTGCTTAATTTAGAGACAATATGTCCACATATAATCCTATCTCTACTGAAGACATAATTACTCGGTAGCACATTTTTCAACTTCATAATAACGAACGAATTGATACCCACAAAATTTTAAAGCTTATGGTGATAAAAGAAACCCTAACTGGGTTTTAAGTTGTTGGCTAAAGTTTTTTATGCATTTTTGAAGCTTGGTAAAATTTTCAAAAACATATACTGACTCTTAAGTCTATATCTCGTAAACTGATTCAAATATTCCTTTTCAATCTTCAACAAACTTTTACCTCTTAATTAGATCTAAAAATTTTATATAAAAACCGACTATCCATCCATCCATCCCTTCATCCATCCATTCATCCATTCATTCATGCATTTATTCATACATCCATCCATTTATTTATCAATTTATCCATCCATCCATATATCCATCCATCTGTAAGTGTGCTTATATTTTCCATCATCAACAATTAAAATCTTTGACGAAATTTTACGCTTTTGACAGTTTTGCTGTTTTGAGTAAGATGTTGTTGTTTTTCCAATTTTATCAAAACTCTTAGATCTTATCAAGAGGTAAAAATTTGCTAAAGACATAAATGCAATATTTAGAATCGTTAACGAGATATAGACTTAAGAATCAGTACATGTTTATGGAAAATTATACTATACTTCAAAAATGATTGAAAAACCCTATCTCGAAATCTTTTAGGGGCTTTTTTCTAATATAATAAGATTTCAGATTTTGGGGGTCTCAATTGGTTCAAGATTTTACTGTTACAATATATAGACTATTTGAACTCAGTGTTGTAGGAAATACTATAGTCGGGTTTGACCGACTATTACATTTTCTTGTTTGTTGTATATTTTTCCGTTTTCTTCGTTAAAATTTTTTTCAAGTCTTCAAAGTTTTTTTGCCTGGATTCGTTTCTTTAATTTTTATAAGATTTTTATCTTAAAGTTTATTTTTCTTTCATATAAATAAGTGGCCTCAGAAATCAAGTGATAAGAAAAATGTGTAACAATTTTGTGAAAATGTAGGTGAACTTTTGAAATAAATAACAGAAAATTCACAAGCAAGGCCTAAAGAAAACGAAAGACTTGGAAGACAAGAGCTAAAACCAGTTGGGCAAATAAAACAGTTACAAGTTGATTTTTAGTATGAAAATGTAGCAAAAAAACTTTTTCTAGTTGTAAGTAAAATAAATAAAATAAGCATTTTTGAAAACTAACCCCTTAATTAATAAACGAAAAAATTAGTTATAAAAATAACCCCCTAATTTATGAACGAATTATAAAATTATCAAAATCTTATCTAATTGTCAAATCCAATCCATACAAAGAACCTAATTTGTATGGAAAATTTAAATTGTCATAGCAATATTTAGTTTAGTTATAATTTAAATTTTATAAACAAAATTTCTACAAAAAGCCTTTTATAATTTTAAAATTAGTTTATGAAGCGTTAGGTAAATAGTTTAAGAACTTTTCTAAATTTTAATGTGAATTAATTTTAAAATTTTATTTCTATGTTTTTGAAATTGTCTAAAATTTCAATCTTAAACCATGAATTTAAACTAATTTCAATAATTTCGATTTTCTCTTAACTAATGACAAGTTTTAAATGTCTTTCCCTTACTTTTTTTTGTAACTTGGCTTTGCCGCCTTAAAACAATTTTAAACAATTCGTTCTTTTATTCCAAACTCGTCATTAATAATTTGCCATGCATTCATTATTTGGCTGACTAACACCAATTGCAGAATAAACTTGCAACGCATTAACAATATTTTTTTTTCACTTAAAAAAAAAAAAACTGAACTGAAAAAGACATTGAACTGTAGCCCCACTTTCTATTGAGGCCAGACATTCAATACATGTTCACAAACATACAAACCTAGTATATCTACATACATTCATACCTAAGTAAAGAAAACTTTATATTTACTCTAGACACAAAAACACCCAAAAGGCTATACCGCAGCAATGGAACGGAAGAAATGCCAAGTACAATGTAACAATTTTATTTATTGCAAATATTTAAAAGTTTTTTTTTCTTACACCTAAAAGTACTAACACGATGAAGTCTGAAGAAGAACAAACGAAAAAATAAAATGGATTTTAGCTCAGAAGAGGAACAATGCTGCTAATGAGTTAATGTTTGTTGGCAGAACACACGAGTTTTGATGTTCAAAAGAAAAGTGTGTGGAATAGTGATGCAGACGAGGCTAGAAGATTTGACAAATTAGTTGTTAAAATGTGAAGTGTAGGAACGAAATAAGAACCATGGGAATTTTCGGAGATTTTTGTTGGTTGTAATTTACATATATGAGAAAATATTAAATTCTAAAAGAATATTTGAAACGTTTTTAAGAGATCGTTAAATTTTTTTCTTTAAAACAAGATTTTTGGCAATATTTTTTGTTTTTTCTTTTATCGAAAAGAAAATATTTTGTACCAAGAGTTAACATTTATCAGAGTTTTTGAAACAAAGGTAAATTTGAACCTAAATAATTATCAGCATTTTATTAACAATATTTTAAATTTTTTAATAGAAACCAAAAATAATGTTTGTTTGAACTATATTTTTGATATGATTTTGAAAAAACTTCGACTAGACTGAAGATGTATTTTTCTTAAACAAAAGACTTAGAACACATACTTTTTTGCAAGATGAGTTCCTACAATATTTTAAGGTTTAGAATCAAAAAGCTTTAGATATTAACCATAATTCTTGATATAGACTTTAAATTTTCGATATTCTAAAGATTCTAGGGGGTTTCATTCAAAAGACTTAGGTAACAAACTTGCTTCTATTAAAAATACAATATTTTTCTGTGTGTAAACCAATTGTGGGGTTTTTGATCTGACTAAAAGTAGGGATATTTCTCCAGACAATGATGACCTAAAAATCTATCAAAACGAGTCTAGGAATTTGTTGTCCCTACAAACATTTTTTGGCTTTTATCAATAAATTTCAATTACATTAATAGATATATGTAATAGACTGGGATTAAGCGAAAAAGATACTTCAAAAACAATTTTTCGTATATACAATATTTACGTTTTAAAGAATAGTTTTAAGTTTAATTTAACAAAATGCTAAAAATTTGATATGACTTCTAAAACTTAATTTTTTAAGGCATCAATACCTCAGCCCATTCTTTGCTGAATTTCAAATGAATGAGGATTTTCAATAAATTTCACCTTCGTGCCATTGAGTAGTTTGGGATCCATATTGCACATTTTTTTGAGGCAGACTAAAGAAGTTTTCTTTTCTTATTCTTTAGTTTGATCAGAGTTCATCAAATTCTATACTAGCACAGTTACTGCAGCTTCCAAACTAAAAACTAGATGAGACATCTAGAGTTCTATTTTTTTGACTATCCTTCACTTCTGCAGCCACAAATCTCTTAGGAGATCTATCTTAAGTCTAGCTGAAAGTTGAGATCATAGTGACTATAAGTTCCAACTCAGCGACCCCAGCAGTATTCAAAGAATCAGTAAAATCATTATCTGATCCTACTTCAAGTCCGCCAGAATTTGTCGATCTCATTGATTTATGTTCGTATGATTGTATCGTATTGTCATCCTGCTATACAGTATCCCTTCTGAATTGAAAGATGATTGATTGGTTGATGATTATAAATCAATTTTCTTTCCATACCAGCCAGCTTTTTTTCAAATTCTGTGGAGGCACAGTTACTATAAAGTTCAAACTAACAACTGGATAAGGTATCCAAAATCAGATTCTTTTTACAGCCTATCACTGCAGTAGTCATAGATCTCTGATCAGATCTATCCTGAGTCTGACTGAAAACTGAGATTACAGTGATCTTAAGTTATGACTCAGCATCAAACGAGACATCATTCATTATCTGAATGACTCCATTAGTATTCAGAGAATCAGTCAAAATATCATCTGAGTCTCCCAACTTCCTAAGTTTGTAGTATTTGGTAGGTTGGTCTTATTGCGCGAGTCAGTTTGTCTAGTAAATCATCCCATTCTACATTAGCCCGTCTAAACTCAAAACTTTGTCTTAGGGAAGTATCGTCCTCTTTAGCATTGTTTTGCTTGTTTGAATTTTCTATTTTAATCCCAGAGTATGGGGAAAAGAAAACACTTTAACATGGAAACGACTAGATACTACCTCAGGTGTTATTAACCCTTGACGGAAAGCAGTAAACTCGATATCATAAGAAGAGTACATTTATCTGTATGGTAAAATTATATTTATCGTTTATGCTTGAGGCAGTATAAATTACTCTCTTCAAATTTCTTTACAATTTGCCAATTGTTTGCGTAGTTGTAAACCATAATCTACTCTTAAAGCACGATATGTGGCTATTGCAGAATCACCATTTTTGTAGTATGTTCTGATAATTTTTATGAATTGTGTGATACTTAAGCGTTCCATTCCCGTCAATTTCGGACTTTCAATTAAAAAGAAAAAAAATGGTTTTACAACTTAGTTTGACAGTTATCCTATAGTTCTGAAACCACGAAACGGATAACCCGATATATATAAAAAAACTTTATATCCCAATCCTTTTTTTATAAAATTCTTCTATTTTTACAAATATCTTCTATTTTTTTATAAAATTCTTCTACTTTTCCTTCCAAAAACAAAAGACTTAGAACACAAACTTTTTTGACAAAAAATTTTACTAATTTTTAAGATTCTTTTGTTATCAATTTCTTCTTAATTGGGTTAAATTTACTAAAATATGTTCTTATCTCCAACATTTTCTCCTTTTTTTCATACCAAAGAAAATTTTCTCATACTAACTTTTACATTTTTTTAAACTTTAAAGCTTTAATTTTTCAGACAACAAAAAAGGTATTTTATTAAACATTTAATAAAGATAAGCTTAACAAAAACTTATATATAAAATTATAAAAAATAACAAAGATAATGTTTAATAAAAATTAAATGATATTAAGAAAAAATTGAAATACTAAAAAACTATTCAGGAAAAAACTAGTAGCTTTAACAAAAAAAATTTCAAACGACAAAAACATTGGCAAGTAGTTTAGTTTTTTTCTTCTTCATTTTACTTCTTTTGACACAACATTAAAACGTTTATTATACCAAAGCAGTTAGCATTAACAATTGTTTAGAAAAAAAAAGTTTTTATTTCTTCTTGTTATAACATTACGTTTTGTCTTGTCTTCAGTATAAAGCGAAAGTTTGACCCAGAGTTGTGGGGCAGTAGTATGAGAAGACAGTATTTGGTTTCCTTCAAACGAAAACACAAAAAAAATAGGCAAGAAAAATTGAAAATTATACGAACATTTTTTTTCGGTTTTTATACAATGGCAACTAAATTTTATAGTATTACTAAAGATTTTGGCAAATGAATATTTTTTAAGTTGGTGCTGGTGGTATAGAGTTTTCAGACTTGCAATAATTTACATAAATATCAGTCACCTTAAATGGCTAACAGAGAAAGAAGAGATGATCATGTTAAAGTTTTCATTTTTTTGGCAAGAAATTATAATTTAAAATATTTATGTTTAAGTTTTTTTTTTGTAAGAAAACATACAAATTTGGTATTGTCACCTACTTTTGGGTATTTTATTTTTATTGAACAAAATTAAGCTTAATTTTGAAAATAATGTTATCTTATAAGGAATTGAAGGCAGAACAAACAAGTAAAAAAAAAACTATCAAACAAAAATGAAATGTTGGGAAAACTGAAAATTTTCACTTGTCTGTTAAAGAGGAATACTTAAAGCTGGCAATAAATTGATTAAAGTCAAATAAAGATCTAAGACAAAATATTAAAAACTTGTGGAATATACAAAAGAATAGAAGAAATTTTATTTAATGACACAGTGGTTTGAAACCAAAAAAAGTGGTAATAGATTTGTATCTTCTATACTGTATGTCTGATTGCATTAGCATGTAAGAGTGAATTGTTAAGGAGGATCCAAGCTTTACAAATTTTGGTTATGGTTATTCTGTGTTTACACAGGGTAAATTATTGGGCATCAAAGTAGACCACCTTAAAAGTAAAAAAGCTTTTTTACAGTATAACTTTTTCAATTATTGTCCAATATATTTAGTTGATTTTTTACATTTTTGAAATGAACTTGAAGAAACAAAGAAAAAACATGCTAATCTTACTATAATAATTGTTATTCGGTTTTAAGTTATTTCATTTCAAATATCATTTCAAAGTAATTTTTCTCTTCATCTTTTTTTAGTTTTTGACCCATTGTGCATTTGATATTAATTTAATATTTATTCAAATATTTAAAAAATACTGACATATAGCCAATAGTTCAATAAATTTAGAAATGAAAACTGTTTTTAATTATCTTGAACCGTTTAATATTAAAAAATTTGCAAAGTCAAATATTTTTCGCTGAACGAAAAAAGGTTTTTTCGAAAGTTGAAATTTTATTATACATATATAGAGAATAGGATCCTAAGATGATTTTAAACCAAAATTCTAGTCATTGCTATATTCCGTTTATGTAGAGCATTGAACGAAATTTGTCTAATTTTTAAGAAAATTTTTGTGTTTTCAAACATTTAACAAAAAATTCAAGCCGTTTTTTGAACTTTCTGGAATTCAGTTTTATAGTCTCATATATTCTCTTTAGATTTCAGAAATAAAAAGTTGGTTGAATTGATAAACTAATCCAGAAAATCGATTTTTATAAAAAATGCCAAATTTCTAAAAAAATTTTAATTGCAAAAAAGGTCAATTGGGTTTTCTTTTTTGAAATTTTTGAAATTGCTTTGTATCTAAAATACAATGGGCTTTATAGCTGCAAAAAGTTATGTTTGCTTGTACAGTCTTTCAGAAATTTGAAGTCAAATTGCAAATCTAATTTTGCAAAAAATACACTTTTTAGTTTCTTTCGTAGATTTTCCCACAAGACCTTAAGGGTCTTTTTTTACACCACAAACAAAAAAAAAAAAATAAAAAGTGAGTTTTTTTGGCTTCAAGCCACTGTGCGATATTTGAAAGAAAAATTTTAATATTTATGAATTTAGTATTTTCAGCCTATAATCAATACCTACTATGAACCAATTATAGTATTTTTAAAATGAGCAAAAAAAATTGTTTAATATCCAAAATATTTCAATACAAGTCAATATTTCTTTTACGATATATCTGTGGCTTGGTGCTAAAAGGGCCAATGTCAATAAAATAGTTTTGAGAATATTTTATTTAAAGTTTTTATTTTTCATATAAATTAATAGTAACAGTGTCCATAAAATCCCTTATAAATTTATTAAGAGTTAAGTTTGAGATAAGCTGTTGGAGCCAAATAAACGAAGGTACAGAAGGGAATAAAATTTAATGATTAACTCAAAAAAGCAAAAAATTTACATTGACCCTTTTAGAACCAAGCCACAGATATTTAAGACAAAGTTCAAAAATAGATTTCTTCTTTGAAACGTTTTTTAAAACAGGTGTAACTTTCCCAATAAAAAGTGATTTTGAAAAAAATTGGTTCATAGTCGTTATTGAATATTAGGCCTCCACAAACTTATCGATTTATTTTAATTAAAACTTTAAATCAATTTTAAAACATTTCCATTGATAATTTATTTTTAATTTCTTATCACATTTTTTTGATTTATTTGATTTATTTTACCACGTTCTAATTTTACTAATTTCTATTTCATATTTTTTTACTCTAATCTACTTTCAGTTTCTTTAAGCCGCTTACTCACATCAAAAAGACCCACCTCAACATTTGTTTAATCTCTTTTTGAATAAGGTATGTTTTGAATTTTATTAAATTTTTTTATTAAAGAAATTTCACTTTATGAGGCTTTTAAGAGAATATGTCTCAAGAATTTTAAAATAAATTTCAAAAAAAAATTCAAAATGAAACAAAAATAAAGCTAATAAATTTTGAATGCTACCAAACAAAAACGCCCACTGTCATGGCATAAGTCATAACTAGCAGAGAAAACGTTGTATGAATTTAAAATCTTAGCTTTAATTTGAAAATTCAAGAAATGCTCAAATTTGTTTAAAAATTTTGTTAAACATGACAATTTTTATTTATGGTAAACTAATTAAAATTGCAGAGGTATAATTTAGGGTTATTGTGCTTGATTTATATATCTTTGTTTTAGAGAAAACTTTCACGATTTTGGGTTTAAATACAATTTTTGGAAATTTTAGTTATAATAGTATATAGGGATTTTGATGAGTTAATTAAGATTTAAATATAAAATAATACTATTGAAACGTATCTTATATTCTTAAACGAGCAATAATTGTATATATATATATATATATATATATATAGAATGGCTATCTCGAAAACGGCTCTAACGATTTTGATAAAATTTGGACAGTGGGTATCTTTTTTGATGTATAGGTCGAAGAAGAAGGGACTTTTGGAACCTTTGCCTCTAAGAGGGTAAAAACGGGTAAAAAGGGGAAAAAATCGAAAACATTATATTTCCTAAAGTAATAGGTATAGAAACAAAATTAAAATTACGTTTTAAACAGCTATGAAAACAAGCGGACAGGTGTTTGGTACTTTTTTGAAACTATATCCGATAGGGGGTAAAAAAGGGTGAAAATAGTTTTTTTGGTACCTTTTTAACCCACTCTTATATTTTAAACTAAGGTATATAGAAAGAAACTTGGTACTGCAATCAATAGATGTAAAAAAAACATGAAACACATATTTGGTACTTTTTTGATTTTGGAGCCAAAATGGGTAAAAAAGGGATAAAATGATAACTTAACATCTCCAAAGTAATATGAATAGGAACATTATACATTATGTTAAATGCGTTTTAAAAAAATGTACCGAATTCAATTGGCACCAAAAAAGTACCAAATATACATATGGAACTTTTAGAAATTAGGGAATAAAAAGGGGGAAAATTAGTATTATTTTAAACAAATGAATGTTTGTCTGTATGTATGTATGTTCTTTATAGAATAGTAAACTGTGAATTTTATTGTGTTATGCTCTTTAGCGAAGATGTTGCGGATAAGCCGGCGAAGGTTTTAAAGTTGATAAGACTAATTTCCGACAGATGGCGCCACTGAAAATTACTAAAAATTAATTAAATCGTAAACTGTACATTTGATCATGCTATGATCTTTAGCAAAGTTGTAGCGCATGAGCCGACGAAGGCTTTTTAGTTGGTATGAATAATTTCCGACAGGTGGCGCTACAGAAACTTACTCAAAGTCAATTTAATCGTAATCTGTACATTTAATCATGCTACAATCTTTAGCAAAGTTGTTGCACATGAGCCGACGAAGGTTTCTTAGTTGGTATGAAGAAATTTCGACAGGTGGCGCTACTGAAATTTACTCAAAGTCAATTTAATCGTATGCTGTACATTTAATCATGCTATAATCTTCAGCAAAGTTGTTACGGATAAGCCGAAGAAGGTTTATGAATTGGAATAAGCAAAGTCCGACAGGTGGCGCCGCATAAAACTACTCAAAATGAATTAAATCGTAAACTGTGCATTTGATCAGACTATAATCTTTAGCAAAGTTGTTGCGCATGAGTCGACAGAGGTTTCTGTTGATATGAATAATTTCCAAAATTATTCAAAATGAGTTAAACTGTAAACTATGCAAACTATGTGTTGGTCGGACAAAATAAATCAAATAATTAAAAATTAACTGAATATTTCTACAATGTCTTTCCTCTAAATTTATTTTAGCACTTTATAATATAAAATATATAAAAACTTTAAAATTTTCCTCAAAATGCTTATCATAAAGCTCCGAGCAAGGCTCGGTCTACCAGGTACTTATTATGTTAAGGTTCTTCTAACTAAAACTACTGGAAAAACTCGATGTTTTCAGCAGAATATAAAAACAAACAAAACAGACATTTGAATTTGTGTTTAGTTGTCTTTGCAACAAGCAAAAAAAAAAAACAAAATCGAAAAATTATTTGACAAAACGATTTGTCTTTTATTTGTACTCGTACGAAACACGAACGTTATTAAACTTACTCAGCTAGAAAAAAAAAACAAATAAAGCAATACCGAAAAACTTGGAACAAAAACGTTTCGCAAACGTTTGCTGAGTGATTTGATCTTATTAAATTGAAAGATCATACACAAATATACCGATGATAATCAGCATTCTATAATATTTGAGCCGGAACAAACTATTCGCAAACGTTTTTGGGACTATTTTGTACTTAAACGTACGGTTGGTATGGTAAACAGAAGCAAAGAAGATGAGCCAAAAGAAGAATGTTTGTTGTTTCTTCTTTGACATTTTAAATTAATGTATTCTATTTAGTTCATGGAACAAAACGATTGAAGTAAAGCTGAATCTGTCTTTACATTCTACAAACGTTTCCGAAAGGATTAATTTATTTACATACTCCGATTTTATCACAGGTCGAAATTTACTTTTGCTTGAATTAAATTATCTGGACTAAAGACACACAGCTCATGCCACATTATATCTTACTTGCAGAAGATCTGAATTAGCTGACTTTCTGTGATTGGTTCCGTTGGACTTTTTCTTGTGGGTTTAAAGTCGCAGATATTTATATAGAAGCACAAGTACAGGCACAAGAATTAAAATTAACTGCAAGAATTGGCTTCCTTGACAGTCTGTTTAAGTATTTCAATTGACAGCCATTCAGGTGCCGAATCACCTCATTTAAAATCGATCGAAAACTCATGACTTTTAAGCAAATATTAGCTGTGTTCCAGAACTACCAATACTGTACAATATTGTACAAGTTTCAATCAAAAATTACAATTAAGTGTTCCTGTACTTGAAAAAATTGTAATTGAGAACGAATTTGAGAAAATTTTAAAATTTTCTCTTTACAATAACTTACATGTTTTTGCCAGAACAATTTTTCCTGGCAAACATTTAAAAATTTTCAAAAAAATATTTATCAATTAAAAAGAAACAAAAAATTCGAAAAATTGTTATTAAAAATTAAATTCAGGAAAACGAAAATGTGTTTAACGGTTTTAACCCTAACCGTACTGATAACATTTTTATACGTAGACTCCTGATAAGGGTACCCGGGTACCCGTGAATACTAATTTTTCAGTTACGATTAAAATATTCCGCGAAATATATTTAGACTAACTGCAGAGAATATTTTGAATAGTTCTTTACAGAAAATGGAATTAACATTAAATGTTTACTAGAAGAATTCAGAAGATATAACAGCTTTGAAATTGTTACCCTTGCATGGCTATTAATCTGAAATCAAATCTCAAAACACATAAAGTGCATGATGGTTGCCAAAGGCCAATATGTAATACACACAACCAAATTATTGCTTCACGCTTAACAGAATTGTAATTTTCTGAAGTTTATCTATTATAAAAGTGCAAAGTTAAGTTGTCAAATTATTAATTAAATGCACACATTTTATACTAAAATAAAAAATAGAATCATATCCATTACTTTTTTATATATATAATGCCTTAATTTTCGTACTGGTACCCGGGTACCCTTATCAGGAGGGTTAGGAATATTTGACTTTCGGTGAATCCACAGCCTAAGCCAAAAACTTTGGAAAGCTTAGAGAAACAAAAATCTTTAGAAAATAAATAGTTTTAGGAACTTACAAAACCTCAACTTTGTATCATTTATCGTTAAAAAGATATTTGACTTTAAAGTTCTTTCGGGTACCCAGGTACCCGTGTCAGGAGTGTTAGGGTGAAGAACGTTTGATTCGATATTTTTAATCTTTATCAATTGTGGACTTCAATTTTGGTGTTTTGTGTTCCCATATTTCTGTGTAAGTTCTGCTGTTTTGAAGATTAACTGATAAATGACTCTCATTTGCAGGAGCTCACCCAGAAAGTAAAGAAACAGACCTATTGTGTAACATACCTTAGGGATTTTCAAAATAATTTATTATGCTAAAAGCTTAATAAAATTTGATATCTAAACATATCCGTTTGTTTGTCAAAACTTTTGGTTTAAATGAAATGAACTGTTGACAAATACGTTACAATGTAGAGAATCTTATGTGTTAGACAAATGTTTCTGAAATATCTTAAATTTCGATCGATAGTGAATGCTTCGATTTGGCCACTGGTTTCTAAGCGTGAGTAGATGGGAATTATTTACATAATGTTTTAGGGGCAGTAGTTTACAAAAACTTATAATATTATTTTTTTAACCACATTATGCGGTTTATATCTCCAGGTGTAGCATTCCAAGATAAGTTACAATACAGAAAATTGTATGTGTTATATATTATTGAGCTGATTCTAAAAGTATGCTTGACAAATGTTTCTGAAATATCTTACATTTTGATCGATAGTGAATGCTACGATTTAGCAACTGATTCCTAAGCTTGTGCAGATGGGAACTATTTATTTGGGTAATGTTTTAAGGGCAGTAGCTTACAAAAATTTATAACAAAAGTCTTATAAACACCATTATGGGGTTTATATCCCCAGGTGTAGCATTCCAATATTTACTACCAATCAGTATAGAGATTCAACATTCTAGGTCTTTTGCTAGTTAAGAGGAATGCTATATAACATTTAGCATATCAAACAAGATATATAAAAATTTTGCATCATCTATAGAAGATTCGATTTTTTTTATTTACCAGTTTTGATATTTAAAGATATCACAATTATGAGTTTCTTTGATAACGATGCTATATTTGAGGAATTTGAACAGTACTTCAAAAAATTATGCATAATTGTCAATACGAGCTATTGTTTGGTGATATCAATAACTCTTTAAAAGAAAGACCTGCTCTTCCATACATTGATTTGGCATATGGTCGTTTCGAAAAGTCCCATAAATATACCGTTTTTACAACTAAATAAAGACGATTCTCAAATGAGAGAAAGTCAAGGCATATACACGTTCTCATGAAATGTATGTGTGTTTATGCGTTTTTTACTGTTCATTATATACTTAAATTTCCCTTAAGTGATATTTTAATTTTAGGTTTCATATACGTTTACAGTTGATGGACTTTATATTAGCTAGTTCTACAATAATATTTGAAAAGCTAATTTCATTGTTGTTAGCTGCTCAAAATTTGAAAAAAGTTCATTGCGACGTTTTAAAGTTATGCACATTTTTAAAATGTTCCTTATTTAAAGATACTCTGGCGTATGATTACTATTAATTAAGGAATATTTATGCTAAAATTTTTATAACTTTGAAAGCTAGTGAGATATTTCAAAAATTTAAATTGATAAATAAAGCCAAGTTTAAAGGCTTTTTCTAAACATAATTTAAAGGCAATATCCCAGAACAAAATTACGCTCAAAAGTTGAAGGAATTCTTTGTTTTGCTGATATAGAAAAAGTAAAACAAAAATTTTTTCGGAATAAAACCACTTCCTGTTTTAAAACTGGAATCAAATTTGTATGTTTTATTTCTTTAACTCAATATGTGAATAATTTCTTCAATTAATCAGTGTTATTTGTTGAAACAAAGATATAGTTAATAATTTAAATAATCTTTAAAATCCAATAGAACCAAAAAGTTTTAGGCTAAGATTATTTCGGTAGCAATTCAACTACGGAACGGTTTCAATTTGAATGGAATTTTAAAAGTTTTTATGCTTAGAGCCTCTTTTCAATACTGCCTAAGAACTATCTTTTTGAAAATCACTTTCTATTGGGAATTGACTTCTATGATGCCTTTCACCATTTTGGCAAAATTAAAGTTAAAGCTCTTGATATGTCGAAGACGTTTAACAGAGTGTGGTATGTAGCTTACTTGCTTTGGGCGTAGGTAACAATTTCTTTCGGTTTATATCGAACTTTTTCAGAGATCGCACTATAAGATGGGACATTATCCGACGAGTTTAATATTAATTCGGTTGTACCACAAGGTTCCGTTCTTTCTCCAACACTTTTTCTTATAACCCTTAATGACCTTCTTTGTCAAACATCCAATCCTATCTACTCTTTTGCAGATGGTAGCAACATTTGCCATTCGTATTCATTCAACTATAGGCCCAGTTCATTGGAGATTATTACCAAAAGGGAAATCATGAATGATACACAAAATTCTGACCCAACTACAAACTCCAAGTGGGGTCGTTCGAACAGGATCGATTTTAATGCTCGTAAGATACTATATGTTATTCCATGTTACTTCATCTGTAATTATGGGTAATATAAATATTGAGGAATCTGAAACTCTTGATGTCTGTTGAGCCAAACATGTTTTGCAAGTGTCCAAAGAAGCACTCAAGTATCTCGGCTTTCAAAAGCGATGTAAGACATACTTTACTTAATGATCTCCTTGGTACTTATATCACATGTGTCAGACCGAATATAGAGTACAAATCTCATGTATAAGCCACTGATTCAAAGTCTATTTTGGAGGTTCTCGATCGCGTATAAGAGACGGCGAAGGTGCTTATTGGTGACAGCAAGGTAGCTAACTCTATTGACTTATTGGATCATCGAAGTGATGTGAACTGCGTTTTCCTGTTGTATCGCTACTGTAAACGAAATTAGAGATCTTGTGCCTTAAACCCGTACATTTCTTCGCAGGGCACGAAATTCGCCAAGGGCTCATACCTTTGTAGTGGAATATCTTGTTTTTTATCCGCACAGTACGAATATGGAATAAACTTCTTGCATCAGTCTTCCTTTCTAATTACGATATGCAAAACTTCAAATCGAATATCCATAAATACTACTCCCTATATCATTTTTCCCAAAACCTTTTTCCTAGTTCCATCACAATGCATATGTAGGGGTCATTCCAAGAGTGTTTGTCCAATACAAAAAAGAATTCCATTCTTTCCAAAGATTCCGCTTCCCTGAAACCTGTTAATCATATCATCTAAATGTGCAAAAGAAAATCCTACCACCAATTCCCCACTAACCAATTTTGCTTAAAATATAGTTGCTCTACTAAATACTCCTAGAAAATAGCAAAGAAATCAAGAAATTACCAAACAATGCCTTGTTTCTAAGTGATTGTATTATAATGTTTAAAATGAAACCAATTCCCCTGACTTATTTGGTCAATGGCAACATAATAAAGCAAAGTTTACCACAATCATCTAACAAAAAAAAAAAAATAAGAAAGAAATTAGGTAAATTATCATACAACTTATTTATTTATTTACTCCAAAGAGTTTCTAGAGCACAAGAAAAGACCTTAAACCCGTAACCGAAACAGAAAAAAAAACTGTTTTGTGGTCTATTGTTTTAGCCCCCATTTTTAGGTTTTTTTCTATATGGTAATCAATTATAACATATTAAAGACAATAGCAAAGAAATTGTAACAATTTGTTAAAAACCTTAACCAAAAAGCTTCAAGCTGAGATTTATATCTGCAGTTTAAATGCACTTAATGTTAAGCTCAAGAAAAAGTTTATTGTAACAAAAAACTATTTACCGTTTGGCTTTTGTTTTTTTTTTTTTGTTTGTTTTATTTTTATTATTTTATAAATACTTTTTTAAGGCTTTAATTTTGTTTTAGTTTAAAATATAAATCACGTTTGAGCTTGTTATGTTTACACGCATGATTGCCTGCTTTTGCCTTGGCTGGCTGCCTATCGGCCAGTTTGTGTTTATTGTCTTAATGCGTGCTTGGAAAATGTTATCAGATTTTTAAAATTTACCTTTTAAAAACATATAAAATATATAACATATTTTTAAGTGGTTGCCTGGAATATCGGTTATTTGGTTTCTTATGTTTTCTGGGGATTATTTATTATAAATTTAGAACACTTTGAGCTTACTAATTGCTGGTTTCGAGTTTTTATTGAAGTTTAATTCCGTTTAGTTTATTTTTGAGTGTTCTCGAGCAATTAAAGTAATCACGTTTATAAATTTCTTTAAATATGTATAACTAGATTAAATTAGCGATATGGTTATGCACTATTAACATAATGGTCAATGTGTTTAAGAATGAATGAAAAACATAAAATAAGAAAGTTATTCAGAAGAAAACGTGCACTTAAGAATGAGAATACTTCCAAGGAAAAAAAGCTTAAATCTAAAATGGAAAATAAAATGAGATCACCAAAACCAAAAAAGTTGAAGAACAAAAATTTTTCTGTATAAAAAATTTTATAAAGAAAATTTTTCTGAAAAATATTTCTAGAGAAAAAATTTAATAAAGAAATTTTTCCTATAGAAAATAATAATAAAAAAAATTTTTCTATAGAAAATTTTAATAAGCAAATTTTTCTAAAAAAAAAAATTGTATAAAAAATATTTTTTTATAAAAAATATTTTACAGTTACAATTTTTTCATACAAAAAGTTTTAAAATAAAAATTATTCAATAAAATACATTTTTTAATGAACATTTCTATAGAAAACCTATAAACTTAAAATTTTTCGATAAAACTAATTTTTAATGAAAATTTTTCTATAAAATAAAAAAAAAAAAATTTATGAAATATTTTCTAAGGAAATAATTTTTGAAGAAAAATAGAGATAAATTTTTAATAAAAATTTTTCTAAAGAAAAATTTTTTGATAAAAATTTTTCTTTAGAAAAAATTTTTTGACGAAAATTTTTCTATCGAAAAATATTTTTAATAAAAATTTTTCCATAGAAAAAATTTTTTAATAAAACTTTTCTATCAAAAAATTTTTTTAATGGAAATTTTTCTATAGAAAACATTTTTTTATGAATTTTAGTCTATAAAATTTTTTTTAAAGTTAATTTTTCTGTAGAAAAAAAAATTTTAAATGAAAATATTTTTATAAAAAAAATTTAATGAAAATTTTTCTATAAAAAATTTTTTTAATGAACAATTTTCTATAAAATGAAAATTTTTCTAAAAAACTTTTTAATGAAAATTTTTCTATAGAAAAAAATTTTCATAAAAAATTTTCTATGGATAAAAGATTTTCTAAAACAAAAAAAATTAATGATAAGTTTTCTATAGAAAAAATTTTTTAATAAAAACTTTTCTACAGAAAACATTTTTAATGAAAATTTTTTTATAAAAAAAAACATTTAACGAAAATTTTTCTAACGAAAATTTTTTTTGCTAAAATTTTTTTATCGCAAAAATTTTTTAACGAAAAATTTTTTAAACGAAAAGTTTTCTATAGAAAAATTTTTTACCGAAAATTTTTCTAGAGACATAAATTATTAAATTTTATTATAAATGAAAAGTTTACTATAGAAAAAATTTTATAATGAAATTTTTTCAATAGAAGAAAATTTTATAATGAATTTTTTTCTATAGAAAAAATTTTATAATGAATTTTTTTCTATAGAAAAAATTTTATAATGAAATTTTTTCTATAGAAAAAATTTGCTAATGAAATTTTTTCTATAGAAAAAATTTCATAATAAAAATTTTTCTATAGAAAAAATTTTATAATGAAAATTTTTCTATAGAAACAATTTCATAATGAAAATTTTTCTATAGAAAAATTTCATAATGAAAATTTTTCTATAGAAAAATTTCATAATGAAAATTTTTCTATAGAAAAATTTCATAATGAAAATTTTTCTATAGAAAAATTTCATAATGAAAATTTTTCTATAGAAAATATTTCATAATGAAAATTTTTCTATAGAAAAAATTTCATAATGAAAATTTTTCTATAGAAAAAATTTCATAATGAAAATTTTTCTATAGAAAAAATTTCATAATGAAAATTTTTCTATAGAAAAAATTTCATAATGAAAATTTTTCTATAGAAAAAATTTCATAATGAAAATTTTTCTATAGAAAAAATTTCATAATGAAAATTTTTCTATAGAAAAAATTTCATAATGAAAATTTTTCTATAGAAAAAATTTCATAATGAAAATTTTTCTATAGAAAAAATTTCATAATGAAAATTTTTCTATAGAAAAATTTCATAATGAAAATTTTTCTATAGAAAAAATTTCATAATGAAAATTTTTCTATAGAAAAAATTTCATAATGAAAATTTTTCTATAGAAAAAATTTCATAATGAAAATTTGTCTATAGAAAAAATTTCATAATGAAAATTTTTCTATAGAAAAAACTTCATAATGAAAATTTTTCTATAGAAAAATTTCATAATGAAAATTTTTCTATAGAAAAAATTTCATAATAAAAATTTTTCTATAGAAAAAATTTCATAATGAAAATTTTTCTATAGAAAAATTTCATAATGAAAATTTTTCTATAGAAAAATTTCATAATGAAAATTTTTCTATAGAAAAATTTCACAATGAAAATTTTTCTATAGAAAAATTTCATAATGAAAATTTTTCTATAGAAAAATTTCATAATGAAAATTTTTCTATAGAAAAAATTTCATAATAAAAATTTTTCTATAGAAAAAATTTCATAATGAAAATTTTTCTATAGAAAAAATTTCATAATGAAAATTTTTCTATAGAAAAAATTTCATAATGAAAATTTTTCTATAAAAAATATTTCATAATGAAAATTTTTCTATAGAAAATATTTCATAATGAAAATTTTTCTATAGAAAAAATTTCATAATGAAAATTTTTCTATAGAAAAAATTTCATAATGAAAATTTTTCTATAGAAAATATTTCATAATGAAAATTTTTCTATAGAAAACATTTCATAATGAAAATTTTTCTATAGAAAACATTTCATAATGAAAATTTTTCTATAGAAAACATTTCATAATGAAAATTTTTCTATAGAAAAAATTTCAGAATGAAAATTTTTCAATAGAAAAATAAAATTTTCTATAGAAAAAATTTCATTTTGAAAATTTTTCTATAGGAAAAAACTTTCTAATGTAAAATTTTCTTTAGGGAAAAAATTTTATAATGAAAATTTTTCTATAGAAAAAGCTTTTATGTCAAAAACTTTTTTCCATTGAAAAAATTTAATAATACAAGTTTTAATATAGAAATATTTTAAAGTTAAAATTTTTCCATAGAAATAATTTATAGTGAAATTTTTTTTATAGAAAAAATTTTTTTTGCAATTTTTTTTTTCTATAAAAATTTAAAAATGAACATTTTTTTTAGAAAATATTTTATAATGAAAATTGTTCTATATAAAAAACTTTAAATTAAAGATGTTTCTATAAAAAAATTTGTATGGTAAAGATTTTTCTATCGTAAAAATTTTAAATTTTTAATTTTTCTATAGAAATAATTTTAGAATAAAAAGTTTTCTGTGGAAAGAATTTTAGAATGACAATTTTGTTCTTTAAACTGAAATGACAATAAATTTCAATAAAAACTTCAAATATTCCTTTCATTTCTAAAAACAGTCTCAAAAAATTTTTATTAATTGCTTTCACGAAGCAGAAGCATTTATCACAACTTGATGAAATTTGATATTTTTAAGTATCAAAAAATTATCACGTTTGTCTTTTTGAAGCCAAATCTTTTAATACAACAAACCGTGCATGAATGTTCATTAATTTACTTATGAGACTTAAAGTGTAAAGATTAACACACATTATTTTAAAAATAAAGAAAATCAAATAAAATTCATATACCATGACTGATTTACAGCTTATAAACGTGAATAGTGCATGATTAAATTACAAATTATTTATATTAATAAAGACAAACAAAAACGTACATGGAAAGACCAAGACTTTTGTTAATATTAAACAGCTAATAGCTGGTAATCTAAGGAATTAAGTTTCCATTTCCTTAAATATTCTTTTTGTTTTTGTACGAAATTTTTTTTTTGTCTTAATTTAAATTTTCAACTTTTTATTTCTTTTCCGAAATAAACCTGCTTAATTTCACCTGGATAGTAGACTCTAATGATTAAGATTTTCTAACATCTACAGAGTCAACTATGGCCAAAGTGTTAAATGTTAGACAACGATCAACTTCGTCTTCAGACTAAACAACCAGGCATTCATTTCGGATGCAGCCACCAGCCATTCCGTCTTTATCTCTTACTCTATGAAAAAAACTGCCTTTGGAGCTTTATCAAAAAGAAAATTGTGTGAATTTAACTTTTATTTTGCATTTGATATTCAAATGCAGATTATTTGAGATTTCTTGAGGAAAATCTAAAAATAATTGCCGGTTGTTATTGTCTTGTTATAGCAACTAAAAAAGGAACGAAAAAAAGTGAAACTTTGTTTATGGATAGAAATGTTGGCATATTTGTTTGTGAAAATATTTAAGGAAATTACGAATGCATCAAATTGTTAATGAATTTATAATTGTATGAAAAATGATTAATTGATAAATTATGTCGGGTCAAGTATAAACAAATTTGTAAGCTATAGCAAAAGAAAGGAAATTTAGGAAACTAATTGATTATTTTCAATAAGTTTTTAAATATGAAAACAATTTGTGAGAAAAGGTGAAAAACAATTTGCAAGGAAGATTTTATTAAAGCTAGATTTTGGCTAAATAACTGAACAAAATTTGGGCTAACAAATTTGTAAGTTAACACAAAACAACTTCTTGGAGTTATAAAATATTTTATTTAGAAAAATATTCGTTATAAAATCATTTCTATAGAAATTTCCGTTTTATCAATCGAAAAATTTTCTTTGTCAAATTTTTTCTATAAAAAAAATTTCATTACGAAATTTTTTCTATAGCTAAATTTTCATGATGATTTTTTTTTCTATAGAAAAGTTTTCATTATGAAATTTTCTCTATAAACAAATTCTAAATATGAAATTTTTCTCTAGAAAACTTAATATTATACAATTTTGTCTATAAAAAATTTTTCTTTTCTGTAGAAAAATTTTCATTATGAAATTATTTCTATAAAAAAATTTTTGTTATAAATTTTTTTTCTAGTTTGTTATAAAATTTTTAACATTGAAAAGTTGATCCCAAAATTTGTTACACTTGATCCCAAAACCTTGCATTCTTACTCATTTTACAAATCAAGTTTTGTTCTTAAATTTTTCTATAAATTTTCATTATAAATTTTTTATGTAGAAATTTTTCTATAGAAAAAATTTCATTAAATAAATTTTTCTATAGAAAAAGTTTCATTAAATAAATTTTTATAAACAAAACATTTCACTGACATTTTTTTAAAAACAAAAAATTTCATTAAAAATTTTTGCTACGGAAAAATTTTTTCTATAGAAAAATTTTCATTAAACAATTTTTTATATTGAAATATTTTTTCTATAGAAAAATTTTATTAAAAAAAATTTTCTATAAAAATATTTTTCTTATAAAGTTTTTTCTATAGAAAAATTTTCATTATAAAATTTTTTCTACAGAAAAATTTTCATATAAAAATTTTTTCATAAAAAAATTTTCATATAAAAATTTTTTCATAAAAAAATTTTCAATATTAAATTTTTTGCATACAAATATTTTCATTATAACTTTTTTTATAAAGAAAAATTTTCATTATAAAATTTTGCCTATAGAAAAATTTTCGTTGTTAAAATTTTTTCTATAGAAACATTTTTGTTGTTAAAATTTTTTCTACAGAATACTTGTCGTTGTTAAATTTTTTTCAATAGAAACATTTTCATTATTAAAATTTTTTGTATCGAAAAATTTTCGTTGTTAAAATTTTTTCTATAGAAAAACTTTTGTTGTTAAAATTTTTTCTTATGAAAAATATTTGGTTATAAAATATTTTTGTAGAAAAATTTTCTTTACAAAATTTATTAAAAATTTTTTTTTATCGCAAAATTTTTATTAAAAATATTTCTGATAAAAATTTTCATTAAAATGTTTTTTCTATCGAAAAATTTTCATTGCAAAATTTTTCTATAGAAAAATTTTAGAAATATTTTGATCACAAAATTTTCTACAGAAAAATTTTCATTACAAAAATTTTTCTATAGAAAAATTTACATAAACAAATTTTTTCTATAGATTAGATTAGATAAATTTTTATAAAAAATGTTTTCTATAGAAAAATTTCTTAATAATAATTTTCATTAACAAATTTTTTCTATAGAAAATTTTTCATAAAAAAAGGTTTTCTATAGAAAACTTTGCATAAAAAAAATTTTTCCATCGAAAAATTTTCATAAAAAAAATTTTTCTATAGAAAAATTTTCATAAAAAAATGTTTTCTATAGATAAATTTTCATAAAAAAAATTTTTCTATAGAAAAATTTTCATAAAAAAATATTTATAAAAAAATGTTCTCTATAGAAAACTTTTCATAAAAAAAATTTTTTGTATAGAAAAATTTCATCAAAAAATTTTTTCTAAAAAAAAAAAATTTCATAAAAAAATTTTTTTATAGAAAAATTTTCATAAAAATTTTTTTTCTATAATAAAATTTTCAAAAATAAAAATTTCTATAAAAAAATTTTCATAAAAAAATTTTTTCTATAGAAAAATTTTCATAAAAAAAAGAAAAATTTTCATAAAAAAAATTTTTCTATAGAAAAATTTTCATAAAAAAATTTTTTCTATAGAAAATTTTTCATAAAAAAAAATATTTTCATAACAAAATTTTTTCTATAGAAAAATTTTCTTTAAATAATTTCTACTATTGAAAAATTAAAAAAAAAAAAAAATATTTCTATAGAAAAATTTTTCATTAAAAAATGTTTTCGATAGAAACATTTTCAATAAAAAATTTTTTCCATAGAAAAATTTTCATTGAAAAATGTTTACTATATAAAAATTTTCATAAAATAATTTTTTCTACAGAAAAATGTTCATAAAAAATTTTTTCTATAGAAAAATTTTTATAAAAAAATTATTTCTATAGAAAAATGTCCATAAAAAATTTGTTTCTATAGAAAATCTTTTTTATAACGTTTTTCTATAGAAAAAATTTTTTAACAAAAAGTTTTCTGTAGAAAAATTTTGTCTAAATAAAAATTTGCATGAAAAAATTTTTCATTAAATATGTTTTTCTATAGAAAAATATTGATTTTAAAATTTTTGCTATGGAAAAATTTTCATTTAAATTATTTTTTCTATAGAAAAATTTTCGTTAAATTTTTTTTTATAAAAAAATTTTTCTATAGAAAAATTTTCATTTTCATTTCCATAAAAAAAATTTCATTCAAATTTACAGATAAGTTTACAGACAAGTTTCTATAGGAAAATTTTAGTTCTATAATTGTTTGTATTAATTTATTAGCACCTTAGTATCCGCCATAAGTTACATGTTTTAAGTTATTTATTAACTAGACTAGTTTACACCTTTTTTTTTCTTAATCCGGCCTTATTTATGTCAAACAATCCAATTAACTTTTCATATTATTAGCTTTTCTTTTAACATTTTTCTTATGATCTTTTTTCATTCTTCAAACAAAAATCTCTAGGTGCACTTCTTTCAGTTCCAAGATTTCTTTGTTCGTTTTTTTTTTTCAGAACAAAAATCAAAAGCAATTTCTGTCATTGGCCACAAAAGGAAATTGTCTTAGACATAGCGCAAAAATATAAACTATGATAGAATAAAAAAGAATTGAGAAAAATATGTTTTAATTAACAATCAGTTTTATTATGTTTTAAGATGATGTTGATGATGCCAACAAGCTTTTTTACAACAACAAAAAATTATTGCGTGCTTTTTAAAAAGGAAATGAAATATTTGAAAGCTAAGATGGAGCTAGAGTTTTTTTTAAATTAGAAATAAGAAAATTATAATTGCCTTAAATTGTTAAATAAGTGCTAATAGTTTTGCTGTGATTGTGAATGACTATGAATATTTAAATCTAATTTTAGTGTTGTTAGTTATAGGCCCTTTTGAAGTGACTTGAAGTGGTGTCATGTTGTTTAGTTTAAGATCTTTATTGACCGATCACGTGAGAGCGGTTCTTAAATAAAGATAAAGGTACTTACTTTAACGAGATGACAGGCAAATTATGGGAAAGGTTTTATTATGTTCTTTGCCAGTCATTTTGGTAAATTAGTTTTTATGCAAATTCTTATGGAAATATTTTAATCGTTTTCTTATTTATCAACAATAAAAAATAGAAAGGCATGAAATTGCCAAGAAGTTTTTTTGTAAGGGTATTTGCATGATGATAAAAGATGTTTGTGTTGTTTATTTTAAATGTCCATTGTAATCGAAACTGAAGAATTAGTAATGATTTCTGACAGCAAGTATTTTATTATTTTATTAGAGTACATTTATTTGGACTATCTAGAATTGAAAAAGATTCCAAGTGGAATAACATATTTGAAATTTGTATACTATATTTTATATTGTTACATTCTAAAGTATACAGCACAAATTTCCTAAGAATAGCAGTTTCTAATTTATATAAAACATCACTTTTTGATCTTATGCGAAATAATTATAATCAGGAGTTTCATAGACTAAAGATCAAATAATTTAAAAAAAATTTAATATAAAATTATTTCAGTAGAAATTTAAATTTGAATAAAAGATCTCAACTTAAGTTTACCTTTAAAGAAAATAGGCAGTTTCCAGAAGATGACCCCCTGAAACCTCTAAACTCCAAAGTGAAGTTAAGAAAATAAAGAGTTCTAGATATAAATTTGATTTATACTCATAATAATTGATAACCATCGAAAACTTAGAGTTTTAAGCAAATATAGTATAACATACCTTAGGGATTCTCAAAATAATTTATTTCGCAAAAAGTTTGATATCTAAACAAATCCGTTTGTTTGTCAAAACATTTTGTTTAAATGAAATTTCTTTGCTATCAGCGAAATTTTAACAAATAAGCTACAATATAGTGAACCTTATGTATTATAAATTATTAAGATTATCCCAAAATTATGCTACAAAAAAGTTTCTGAAGTATTTTAGTCTTTGATTGATATCAAATTAGGCTATTAAACCCCAGATATGAAAATTTCCAAAGGCTGGAACTGATTCATTTCAATTTTTTAATAAAAAACTCCAAAATGTATGCACCACAATATTATTCAAAATATTCGTATTTACAATTTGCTATAGTTAAGCACTAACTATTTAGACTCGCAGAAGTAGTGAATTCATAAAGGAATTTTAAGACAAGGGACCAATTTAAGAAAACAAATGATTTTTAATAGTTTTCGTAAAACTTTTGAAGTTACTATTAGGGGTCCCAAAACAAGTCATATGTTTTTCTACTGAAATCAATTATCCGAAAGACATTATTAATTTCACAAAACATCTTAATCAAAGATTATCGTTTGATGCTTTTACAATAGTTAAATTCTTTGAACGTCTCCAAAAAGTATGCAGTGTATTTTTATCATAGCCAATTTGCAATGTGCGAATTAGTCTATTCACTATAAATCTCGAAAAT
Organism: Stomorhina lunata; assembly: GCA_933228675.1. Taxonomy (NCBI): domain Eukaryota; kingdom Metazoa; phylum Arthropoda; class Insecta; order Diptera; family Rhiniidae; genus Stomorhina; species Stomorhina lunata. The sequence continues at coordinate 128,070,988 of OW121740.1, forward strand.
CACTTGTTTTGTTGGAGAAAATTGTAAAGCATACTCTTAGAAGTCACAAATTAAATTATATTTTTGTATGAGAAACATTATAATTAAGGCTCAGTTTTAATCTTTTGCGAAATACTTTCTCATGAGTACACCTAAAGTATGCAACACAATTTGGCAGTTCGCTAATAATCTCGAACGTCACAATTTGAGTATAAACTTAAAGATAATAAAATACCTGTTAGGGTTAACAAAAGGAAAGGAACCAATTAGGAAAAACTTACATTAATACTTTGAAGAGAATTTTATAGCATACTTTTAGGAAGTTTTATAAATGCAATTTAAATTATTCTCCTAAAGCGTAAGATAAATTGAAAAATCTTAACCCTAGTTACATATTTAGTATAACTAACTTTACTTTGTGACAATTTTCTTAAAAGTATGCACCAGAATTTAAGAGTTTAATAGCATACTTCTAGGTATTAGAAATTTTGAAATAAAAGTTATTGTTTTAAAGTGTTAGATTAATTAAAAACTCTTAACCAGACTTAAAGGTTTGATATAATTAACTTTGGTTAGTTACAAAGTTTCCTAAAAGTATGCAATAAAATTTTATTTTTCTAAATGACGATATATATATATTTATATTTTAAATTTTATTGAATAATTCTCAGAGATTATAATATATTTCATTGAACATAGATACAAATTCTGATGAAAAACTGTTTTTAGGTCTTGGAAAAAAGAACAACTTAAAATTGTCTAACTTCATTTTATTTTCATCTCTAGTTTTGACCAAACAAACAAAGCTTACCTGATATTTTTGAGCTAACCTGATATTTTTGAGAACTAATTTATAATAATTTGGCAAATATTATATATTTAAGGCCAAAAAACTTGTTAACGAAGAACTAAATCACTTGAAGCTTAGAATTCTAAAAAGAACTAGTTTAAAAACAAAAATCCTAGAAAAACCATTGTCTTTGTTGTCTTGAAAATTTTCCTCAAAAAAAACCAAATCACCTACAAAAAAAAAACATTTTCTCAACTAGCACAAAATTCCACAAAAGAAGAATTTCCTCACACAAAACAAGCAAAATATAGCGTGAGGTTTTTCAATTTCATTTTGGGTGTTTTTCCAACATAAATCATAATTTCTACATAAAGAAGCAACACTGAAGAGATTTTCTAAAATTTTAATATATTCCAGAAGAAGAAGTTTTCTGCTTCAATTTTTTCAAAGAAATATTTCAACACAAAGAATAGAATTTAAAACAAATGTTTTGGCATAATTTAAAGTGTGTTAAAGCAAAAGAAAATGTTTTAATATTTGTTCTAAAACAAAGCAAAAAAAAATCCAGAGTTTGTGTTAATTTTATGCTTTACTGAGATTATAAATCTTCTTAAGTAAACAAGAAAATTATAGGAAAATATGCTAGAACTTAAATATTTATATTGTTGGCAAAAGAATAATTTATTTAATTCTTGTTTTATAGTCCAAAAAGATAGTGTTAAAAGAAACTTGAGGAAAAATTGAAAAATTATGTATAGAATTTATTTAGTTTAAATGTTAATTGATGTTGGTTTATTTGTGGTTTTATGGTGTGAAATTTAAGCCAAATTAATTAAAACAGTTTATAAGACTTTTTATGGCAACGTTTGTGTAATAAATATTAGTTAAATGTTTTTTAAAAGCGGCTATAAATAAACGCTATAAAAAAATAGATAGATTCTTAAATGCTTAAGTAGGTGGAAAGCTTTTTAAGATGGACATTTTGAGAAATATATGAGAAAATAAAAAAATTGCGGTGAAATTAATAAGATTTAAGAAATTAAATTGTAGAGAATATTGTTTTGGGGACTGTCCTTTAACTTGAAATTACTAAGTATGAAAAACGTAACATACCAAGTTCACCAAGTTCATTTCTTAAGTCTTTTGTTTTGTAAAGCTTTAAATTTTTGAAAAGTTAGTAGGAAAATTGTTAGTTTTAAACTCTTAAGTATAAAACAACATTCGATTTAAGAAAACTTATATAAGATAACAATTACGAGTTCTTTAAATAAGATTTTTCTTTATATCTTTAAAGTTAAACAAAATACAATACTTTATGCGTTTGACTCAATAGACTAAAACTTATGTGAAAAAATTTTATATGCAAAAATTTTATATGAAAAAATTTCTTCTGAACAAATTTTTATACAAAAATTTTGTTACGAAAGAAAACGGTATAAAAATCCCACCTCCAAAAAAAATTACTACCAGGATTTTCACAAAAAAAGTTTGTTGCTTAAGTCTTTTGATTTTGTAGAAGATGGATTCTTTAAGAAGCTCGAAATATTTTTTTCTGTGAAATATTTTTTGGTAAAAAATTCCGTATCTATTTTATATAAGAGTCTTTTTATTAAAAATTATTCACTGAAAAAAATTTTGTATGAAAACCCATAAAAAATTTCACCTCCAACAAAAATTGCTACGAAAATATTTTTATACAAAAAGATTTTCCCAAAAAAAGTTTATTGCTTAAGTCTTTCGATTATGTAGGATGTGTATTCTTTAAGAAGGTCGAAGATGTCAGGTGAAATATTTTTTTGCTACAAAAATTTTGTTTCTATTTTATAGAAGAATATAAAATAGATAAAAAAAATTTATATGAAAAAATGTCTTAAAACAAAATATTTATATAAAAATTTTGTCGTTAAAAAATCAAAATAAAAATTCCACCTCAAAAAAAATTACTACGAAAATATTTTTATTAAAAAAGATTTCCACAAAAAAAAGTTTGTTGCTTAAGTCTTTTGATTTTGTAGAAAGTGGATTCTTTAAGTAGCTCGAAAAGTATCATATAAAATATCTGTTGGTACAAAAATTCTGTACCTATTTTATATAAGAACTTTTTTACAAATTTTTTAATGAAAAAAAATTTATATGAAAAAATTTCTTTAAACAAAATTCTATATAAAAATTTTGTCTTCTAAAAAAACCCATATTAAAATTCCGCCTCCAAAAAAACTACTACAAAAATATTTGTATACAAAAAGATTTTCACAAAAAAGTTTGTTCCTTAAGTCTTTTGATTTTGTAGAAGGTAGATTTTTTGTGAATTTAAGCCAGAAAAGTGGAGCCTTATGAAAACAAATGACCTTTTTTAAAAATTAGTTTTTAATTGAAAATTGAAAAAAAACTAACAAGTTATCTTGTTAAGTCCTTAGTTTTATTAGGGAAAAAAATTCCAAAAGGATTTTGTTTTGCTTTTGTTTTAAAATGACATCAGGGGCCAAATTACCGCATTCGATATCGATCGAAAACTCAGACTTTTAAGCAAATATTGTAAAGCATACTTTTGGGATGTTCAAAGTTACTTTGATGAAAAAAGTTTATTGAAATTTGGTATCCATTTTGATTAGTTTTTAAAAAGATATAGTTCAATAGTAAGGTCATCTTTTGGCAAATAACTACAAAAAAATAAAGCAAACAAAATAAATTTCATTTTTGATTATCCTTAAAGTATACTATACAAATGTTTTAAAAATATCTAAGATTTCGATCAATACCAAATTCGGTAATTTGGGCCCTGTTATATTGACTTTATGGACCGCTTTAACTTGAGAAATTTTTGCAAAGACATGAATAATTAAGCAAGTATTGTGTAACATTAGGGATTAATGATTTTCAAAATAATTTATTTTGCAAAATTTAAATAAAAGTTGATATCTAAACATATCCGTTTGTTTGTCAAAACATTTAGTTTAAATGAAAGTCTTTTACTATCAGGGAACTTTTGACAAAAAGTTAATATATTTTTAAGATCATCCTAAAGGTAGCCACATAATTTTTTTTGAAATATTTTACATTTCTATCGACATCGAGTCCTGCGATTTGGCCCCTGATTTTTTTTTTTTTTGTTCGAAAGTTTAATAATGAAAGTGTTTTTTTACCACAAATCATTAAAATTTCAATACTTTTCATTATATATTTGCTAAAATAGTTACTAATGAATTTTAAATATTTAACAACCTTTTAAAATCAATTAATTTTTTAACGCCAACTAAATACTAAAAAAATTTGAAAAATTACCACAAAGTTATTATTTTTTAATTATATACGACTGTTTAAACTAAGAAAGGGTGAAAAAAAGAAGAAAACCTGTATAATAAATAACTTAAAATTTCAATACAAAAACTAAGTAATGAAAAAATATTAGTTTTTCTTTTAATTTCCTTTTAAACAAGTGATTTTTAAATTGTTTTCATTTGACATTTCAATATTTGTAGGCTTTTTTTGTTCAAATCTTGTAAATAAATAAAGTAAATCTTTAAGTTTTCTAGTTTTTTTAACACAGAAACTATAAGTTTTTCTTTTATTTTTTGTTAAAGGCTAGAATGTGTAGTACACCTAAAGTATGCAACACAATTTGGCAGTTCGCTAATAATCTCGAACGTCACAATTTGAGTATAAACTTAAAGATAATAAAATACCTGTTAGGGTTAACAAAAGGAAAGGAACCAATTAGGAAAAACTTACATTAATACTTTGAAGAGAATTTTATAGCATACTTTTAGGAAGTTTTATAAATGCAATTTAAATTATTCTCCTAAAGCGTAAGATAAATTGAAAAATCTTAACCCTAGTTACATATTTAGTATAACTAACTTTACTTTGTGACAATTTTCTTAAAAGTATGCACCAGAATTTAAGAGTTTAATAGCATACTTCTAGGTATTAGAAATTTTGAAATAAAAGTTATTGTTTTAAAGTGTTAGATTAATTAAAAACTCTTAACCAGACTTAAAGGTTTGATATAATTAACTTTGGTTAGTTACAAAGTTTCCTAAAAGTATGCAATAAAATTTTATTTTTCTAAATGACGATATATATATATTTATATTTTAAATTTTATTGAATAATTCTCAGAGATTATAATATATTTCATTGAACATAGATACAAATTCTGATGAAAAACTGTTTTTAGGTCTTGGAAAAAAGAACAACTTAAAATTGTCTAACTTCATTTTATTTTCATCTCTAGTTTTGACCAAACAAACAAAGCTTACCTGATATTTTTGAGCTAACCTGATATTTTTGAGAACTAATTTATAATAATTTGGCAAATATTATATATTTAAGGCCAAAAAACTTGTTAACGAAGAACTAAATCACTTGAAGCTTAGAATTCTAAAAAGAACTAGTTTAAAAACAAAAATCCTAGAAAAACCATTGTCTTTGTTGTCTTGAAAATTTTCCTCAAAAAAAACCAAATCACCTACAAAAAAAAAACATTTTCTCAACTAGCACAAAATTCCACAAAAGAAGAATTTCCTCACACAAAACAAGCAAAATATAGCGTGAGGTTTTTCAATTTCATTTTGGGTGTTTTTCCAACATAAATCATAATTTCTACATAAAGAAGCAACACTGAAGAGATTTTCTAAAATTTTAATATATTCCAGAAGAAGAAGTTTTCTGCTTCAATTTTTTCAAAGAAATATTTCAACACAAAGAATAGAATTTAAAACAAATGTTTTGGCATAATTTAAAGTGTGTTAAAGCAAAAGAAAATGTTTTAATATTTGTTCTAAAACAAAGCAAAAAAAAATCCAGAGTTTGTGTTAATTTTATGCTTTACTGAGATTATAAATCTTCTTAAGTAAACAAGAAAATTATAGGAAAATATGCTAGAACTTAAATATTTATATTGTTGGCAAAAGAATAATTTATTTAATTCTTGTTTTATAGTCCAAAAAGATAGTGTTAAAAGAAACTTGAGGAAAAATTGAAAAATTATGTATAGAATTTATTTAGTTTAAATGTTAATTGATGTTGGTTTATTTGTGGTTTTATGGTGTGAAATTTAAGCCAAATTAATTAAAACAGTTTATAAGACTTTTTATGGCAACGTTTGTGTAATAAATATTAGTTAAATGTTTTTTAAAAGCGGCTATAAATAAACGCTATAAAAAAATAGATAGATTCTTAAATGCTTAAGTAGGTGGAAAGCTTTTTAAGATGGACATTTTGAGAAATATATGAGAAAATAAAAAAATTGCGGTGAAATTAATAAGATTTAAGAAATTAAATTGTAGAGAATATTGTTTTGGGGACTGTCCTTTAACTTGAAATTACTAAGTATGAAAAACGTAACATACCAAGTTCACCAAGTTCATTTCTTAAGTCTTTTGTTTTGTAAAGCTTTAAATTTTTGAAAAGTTAGTAGGAAAATTGTTAGTTTTAAACTCTTAAGTATAAAACAACATTCGATTTAAGAAAACTTATATAAGATAACAATTACGAGTTCTTTAAATAAGATTTTTCTTTATATCTTTAAAGTTAAACAAAATACAATACTTTATGCGTTTGACTCAATAGACTAAAACTTATGTGAAAAAATTTTATATGCAAAAATTTTATATGAAAAAATTTCTTCTGAACAAATTTTTATACAAAAATTTTGTTACGAAAGAAAACGGTATAAAAATCCCACCTCCAAAAAAAATTACTACCAGGATTTTCACAAAAAAAGTTTGTTGCTTAAGTCTTTTGATTTTGTAGAAGATGGATTCTTTAAGAAGCTCGAAATATTTTTTTCTGTGAAATATTTTTTGGTAAAAAATTCCGTATCTATTTTATATAAGAGTCTTTTTATTAAAAATTATTCACTGAAAAAAATTTTGTATGAAAACCCATAAAAAATTTCACCTCCAACAAAAATTGCTACGAAAATATTTTTATACAAAAAGATTTTCCCAAAAAAAGTTTATTGCTTAAGTCTTTCGATTATGTAGGATGTGTATTCTTTAAGAAGGTCGAAGATGTCAGGTGAAATATTTTTTTGCTACAAAAATTTTGTTTCTATTTTATAGAAGAATATAAAATAGATAAAAAAAATTTATATGAAAAAATGTCTTAAAACAAAATATTTATATAAAAATTTTGTCGTTAAAAAATCAAAATAAAAATTCCACCTCAAAAAAAATTACTACGAAAATATTTTTATTAAAAAAGATTTCCACAAAAAAAAGTTTGTTGCTTAAGTCTTTTGATTTTGTAGAAAGTGGATTCTTTAAGTAGCTCGAAAAGTATCATATAAAATATCTGTTGGTACAAAAATTCTGTACCTATTTTATATAAGAACTTTTTTACAAATTTTTTAATGAAAAAAAATTTATATGAAAAAATTTCTTTAAACAAAATTCTATATAAAAATTTTGTCTTCTAAAAAAACCCATATTAAAATTCCGCCTCCAAAAAAACTACTACAAAAATATTTGTATACAAAAAGATTTTCACAAAAAAGTTTGTTCCTTAAGTCTTTTGATTTTGTAGAAGGTAGATTTTTTGTGAATTTAAGCCAGAAAAGTGGAGCCTTATGAAAACAAATGACCTTTTTTAAAAATTAGTTTTTAATTGAAAATTGAAAAAAAACTAACAAGTTATCTTGTTAAGTCCTTAGTTTTATTAGGGAAAAAAATTCCAAAAGGATTTTGTTTTGCTTTTGTTTTAAAATGACATCAGGGGCCAAATTACCGCATTCGATATCGATCGAAAACTCAGACTTTTAAGCAAATATTGTAAAGCATACTTTTGGGATGTTCAAAGTTACTTTGATGAAAAAAGTTTATTGAAATTTGGTATCCATTTTGATTAGTTTTTAAAAAGATATAGTTCAATAGTAAGGTCATCTTTTGGCAAATAACTACAAAAAAATAAAGCAAACAAAATAAATTTCATTTTTGATTATCCTTAAAGTATACTATACAAATGTTTTAAAAATATCTAAGATTTCGATCAATACCAAATTCGGTAATTTGGGCCCTGTTATATTGACTTTATGGACCGCTTTAACTTGAGAAATTTTTGCAAAGACATGAATAATTAAGCAAGTATTGTGTAACATTAGGGATTAATGATTTTCAAAATAATTTATTTTGCAAAATTTAAATAAAAGTTGATATCTAAACATATCCGTTTGTTTGTCAAAACATTTAGTTTAAATGAAAGTCTTTTACTATCAGGGAACTTTTGACAAAAAGTTAATATATTTTTAAGATCATCCTAAAGGTAGCCACATAATTTTTTTTGAAATATTTTACATTTCTATCGACATCGAGTCCTGCGATTTGGCCCCTGATTTTTTTTTTTTTTGTTCGAAAGTTTAATAATGAAAGTGTTTTTTTACCACAAATCATTAAAATTTCAATACTTTTCATTATATATTTGCTAAAATAGTTACTAATGAATTTTAAATATTTAACAACCTTTTAAAATCAATTAATTTTTTAACGCCAACTAAATACTAAAAAAATTTGAAAAATTACCACAAAGTTATTATTTTTTAATTATATACGACTGTTTAAACTAAGAAAGGGTGAAAAAAAGAAGAAAACCTGTATAATAAATAACTTAAAATTTCAATACAAAAACTAAGTAATGAAAAAATATTAGTTTTTCTTTTAATTTCCTTTTAAACAAGTGATTTTTAAATTGTTTTCATTTGACATTTCAATATTTGTAGGCTTTTTTTGTTCAAATCTTGTAAATAAATAAAGTAAATCTTTAAGTTTTCTAGTTTTTTTAACACAGAAACTATAAGTTTTTCTTTTATTTTTTGTTAAAGGCTAGAATGTAGGTTAATAGCTGATAGTTTTTCAATGTCTTCGCTACATTTCTATAGAATTCTGAACATACAATTGTTGCTAAAGCTCATCATGATCATGCTGTTAACATCATAATGACTTTTGAGTAAGACCATTAGAAGCTTTAGAAATGCAACTCATCAATGTTTTAGTTCTTTTGGTTTTTTCTAAAACCAAACCAAGAAAATCATCATCATTTAACATTTGTATATTTTTCTTCCTTTACTTCAAGTATTACATATATAAAGCCAATTATTAACAAATCTTATGTTTAAAATTGTAGTATTTTAGAGTTTTAGTTCTTAAAGTTGCAAGAAAATGTATAGATTCCTGGTAACTTGTTGAATAGTTTTTGTTTGTTTTAAAAACCATCAACATTCTTACATCATTGGTATTATTAGATTAGTTCAGAATTCATCATTGGTTTTGAATTTTAAAAACTTTTTGTTCATTTTATTTATTACAATTCAAATGAATGAGTGAAAGAAATTTTAAAGAACGTAATACATGAATTTATAAACATCAACAATTATAAAATGTTGCACAGCAAATGGCAAAGTAGCTTAAGCTTATGTTTAACAGCAACAAGGCTAAGATAATTCCTTACACAGCTCTAATGGAGGAGGTGGTGTTGGTGTTTTTGAAGACTCTGGAAAACTGATTTTATACAGTTAACTTTTTCCTCATTTTGTTTTTTTTTTCTTGTCTTGTTTGCTTCCATCATTCAAACAAACCGCGAATAAGGTCTTTGAGTTTATGATGATGTCTTTACTTCAATTTCTTTTCTTTTACTTCAAAATTAGTCTTAGTCGGCGGTATATTTATTGTGCCTAGTTTTCTTATTTATGCATAAATTATGCTAGAGTATTCGAAATACAAAAGCCAACTCATTAAACCGTCTATAGTGTCGTTTAAAATAGAACTTGATTTTTCTACTTTTTACTTCAGCAAAAATATAGCAAGATTTTGAAGAAAAGATTAAAGAAAAAATTTTTAAGAAATATTGTTGGTTTTTCAATTATGTAGCTTATTTGAGTTGTTAAGACTTGCGTAATGATAAGAAATTGTGTTAATTGTATGTTGGTGAGCTGTTTTTTATGGTAATTTTTATATGAATTTAATTGACTTATTTTCTTGGCGAAATTGAGGTGAATTTAGCAAATCTTAGAAGTAAAAGGTGGTTATTTTTGAAAAATTTGTGTAACAAGTTAACAAGTTTGTTGCTTAAGTCTTTTGATTATGTAGAAGGTGGATTTTTTAAGTGGCTTCTTGAGAATTTAGTCCAGCAAAAAGTGGTTTCATAAAGACAGATGAGGTTTTTGGAAAATAATTTTTTTAGTTGAACATTAGCAAGTTTTGTTCTTAAGTCTTTCGTTTTGTTAAGAAAGAACATTTCATTTGGTTTTGGCTTACACAGAAAATTGCTGATTTAAAAAAGATACATTTTTATGATATTTATTTCAAAAAATGTTTTGTTAAAAAAGTTGTTATCAAAATGTTGGCCTTTCATTAACTTTGCTATATGTATTGGAATATAGTCTACTTTTCTATAAATTCCTGGCCTATAGTCAATTTTTTTATAGAAATGTTGGCCTATCGTCAACTTTTCTTTTGAAATTTAGGCCTATCGTCATTAACTTTTCTTTTAACTTTTCTATAGAAATATTGGCCTCTCATCAACTTTTCTATAGAAATATTGGCCTCTCATCAACTTTTCTTTTTAAAAATTGGCCTATAGTCAACTTTTCTGTAGAAATGTTGGCCTATCGTCAACTTTTCTATAAAGATGTTGACCTGTCGTCAACTTTTCTAAAGAAATGTTTTCCTATCGTCAACTTTTCTATAGAAAAGTTTTCCTATCTTCAACTTTTCTACATAAATCTTGCCGTATCGTCAACGTTTTTATCATATACATTTATTAGGAATGTTGGACTATCAACAACTTTTCTATAGAAATGTTGGCCTATCGTCAACTTTTCTATAGAAATGTTGGCCAATCGTCAACTTGTTTATAAAAATGTTGGCCTATCGTAAACTTCTCTATAGAAATGTTAGCCTATCGTCAACTTTTCTATAAAAATGTTGGCCAATCATAAACTTTTCTATAGAAAAGTTGGTTTATCGTCAACTTGGCCTCTCATCAACTTTTCTATTAAAAAAGTTAGCCTATAGTCAACTTTTCTGTAGAAATATTAGCCTGTTGTCAACTTTTCTATAAAGATATTGACCTGTCATCAACTTTTCTAAAGGAATGTTGGCCTATCGTCAACTTTTCTACTGAAATGTTAGCTTATCTTCAACATTTCAATAGAAATGCTGGCCTATTGTCAACTTTTCTATAGAAATGATGGCCTATTGTCAACTTTTCTATTAAATTGTTAGCCTATCGTCATTCTTTTACAGAAATGTTGGCCTATTGTCAACTTTTCTATAACGATATTGACCTGTCATCAACTTTTCTAAAGAAATGTTGGCCTATCGTCAACTTTTCTACTGAAATGTTAGCTTATCGTCAACATTTCAATAGAAATGCTGGCCTATCGTTAACTTTTCTATAGAAATGTTGGCCTGTCGTCAACTTTTCCATAGATATATTTTGTCGTATACGACAAAAAATTACTAAAAAAGATTTTCATGAAAAGGTTTGCTGCTTAAATCTTTTGATTTTGAAAAAGGTGAATTATTAAATTGTTTGGGAAAAATTCAAAATTTATAGAAATTTTTGTTTTAGTAAAAAATTTTACAAAAAAATGTCTTTTAAAAAATTTTATATCAAAATTTTGTAGTTAAAAAAAAACGTATAAAAATTTCATTTGCAAAGAAATACAACGAAAATATTTTTATTAAAAAAGATTTCCAAAAAAAAAAGTTTGTTGCCTAAGTCTTTTGTTTTTTAAGAAAAGGGTATCTTTTTTAAGTATGAAGAATGTTCTGTGAAATGTTTCTTAACAAAAAAATATTGCATCTATTTTATATAAGAATTGTTTTTATTAAAAATTATTTACTGAAAAAAATTTTATATGAAAAAGATTTTGAAACAAATATTTATATAAAAATATTGTCCATAAAAAAACTGTATAAAAATTCCAACTTAAAAAAAAAATTATGTACTTCGAAAATATTTGTATTAAAAAAAATTGCATAACAAAAGGTTTGTTGCTTAAGTCTTTTGATTTAGAACAAGGTGGATTCTTCAAATATTTTGTGAAAAATTCAAGACAGAAAAATTGAGCCTTATGATGGCAAAAGTCATTTTTAATTGAAATTTTAAAAAAAGTAGCAAGTTTTTCTCTTAAGTCTTTTGTTTTGTTAAGGAAGAAAATTTCTAAAGGAAATGCTTTTGCTTTTGTTTAACCAGAAAATTTAATAAAAGGAAATCTTGGGATAAAAATTTATATTATTTGTTTTATGAAACAATTTTATAATAAGTTAGAATATTCTGATTAAAATATTCTAATTAATTTTTTCCACAATAGAATTATCATTGCAATTTCCAGCTTTTATTTCCATATTCTTAAAGTGCATTAAAACTGCAACAAGCATATGCTTATTAATATCAATTAAAGTAATAAAATTACCATTCTTTTTAAATAATTACCCCTAAGTATTTAAATTTTCAAATAACTCTTTCTAATTTACCATTTCTTTTCTAATTTACTTGCAGATCATTAAACCCATTACCGCACAATAAATGTAAGTTTCTCTTAAAGACAATTGTTGGCAAATTAAAAGCCATTAGAATATCATTTATAATTTTTGGCACACAGGTAAAACAGCGACAGGTGGACGGACGTTTAGACCAGCTATTGTAAAAACAAATATAAATTTTTCTATAATTTCAAACGATTAATAGAAAAAATAAAATAAAAATATGGACATTTCTATGCAAAACCACACACAAACAGAGACACAACAACGCGCACTACAATATGACTCGGTTTAATAATGATGATGATGATGATAATGATGAAGAAAAGACCCAATAACATGAATTTCTCTTTAGCTAATTGTATTTAATTAAACTTTCAAGCGTAAGCTTTCAAATACACAGAGACAGATTCTATAATAAACTTAAAAAAAATTGAAATAAAGAAATTAAGAATTATTTATTTGAAAATAAAAGACATTGGGGACATAATCTAGAAAAAATGTCATTTATATTGTTCACGTAAACGAAATATTTCTTTTCTTTTTTTACAAAAACAGAATATGTTTAGAATAATTTACAACAATTTAAACAAAGACACACAAGCCTCAAGGTAAACTGCGTTAGCTTTCGGCCGAATAAGTAATAGAAAAACTATTAAAAGAATTTTGAGAATATCAAGACGTTGCAAAAGAAAAAAGAAAGTGTCAAATCATGTAAAACCCTAGACATAATAACATTTAATAAATAGAAATGAAAATATAAAGCACTTTCTTTTATAAAAAAAAAATCTAAAAATTCTTGTTCTACACAAAAGACATTTAAAAGACATTAAACATTTGTTTATAGCAAAAAAAAAAGTATCACAATAATTACATTAAACACTTGTATAAATCTGAAAAAAAAACAAATCAAGAATGTAAAGAACGTACAACTCGACAATATGATACACTATACAAATGGCTTTGACTATAAAATTTTTGCGGACTTATTAACTTTAAGATAAGTCCCATTTATTTCTTATATGGAAGCTGTGTGTGATAATATATCTCATTAGATTATAAAATCATCCATGAGAAACGTCAACTTTTCTGTAGAAATGTTGACCTATCGTCAAATCTTCTATATAAATAGGCCACCATTTCAACTCTTTTATCGAAATGTTGCCCCATCTTCAACTTTTCTATAGAAATATTGACATATCAAAACCTTTTATATAGAAATGTTGGCCTTTCGTCAACTCTTCTATAAAAATGTGGGCCTATCGTCAACTTTTCTATAAAAATGTGGGCCTATCGTCAACTTTTCTATAGAAATGTTGGCCTATCGTCAACTTTTCTATAGAAATGTTGGCCTATCGTCAACTTTTCTATAGAAATGTTGGCCTATCGTCAACTTTTCTATAGAAATGTTGGCCTATCGTCAACTTTTCTATAGAAATGTTGGCCTATCGTCAACTTTTCTATAGAAATGTTGGCCTATCGTCAACTTTTCTATAGAAATGTTGGCCTATCGTCAACTTTTCTATAGAAATGTTGTCCTATCGTCAACTTTTCTATAGAAATGTTGGCCTATCGTCAACTTTTCTATAGAAATGTTGTCCTATCGTCAACTTTTCTATAGAAATGTTGGCCTATCGTCAACTTTTCTATAGAAATGTTGGCCTATCGTCAACTTTTCTATAGAAATGTTGGCCTATCGTCAACTTTTCTATAGAAATGTTGGCCTATCGTCAACTTTTCTATAAAAATATTGTTATCGTCAACTTTTTATAGAGTACCTATCGTTAACTTTTATATAGAAGTGTTGGTATATCTTCAGCTTTTCTGTAGAAATGTTTGACTATCGTCAACTTTTCTATAGAAATGTTGGCCTATCGTCAACTTTTCTATAGAAATGTTGGCCTATCGTCAACTTTTCTATAGAAATGTTGGCCTATCGTCAACTTTTCTATAGAAATGTTGGCCTATCGTCAACTTTTCTATAGAAATGTTGGCCTATCGTCATCTTTTCTATAGAATTGTTGGCCTATCGTCAACTTTTCTATAGAAATGTTGGCCTATCGTCAACTTTTCTATAGAAATGTTGGCCTATCGTCAACCTTTCTATAGAAATGTTTACCTATTTGTCAACTTTTCTATAAAAATATTGTTATCGTCAACTTTTTATAGAGTACCTATCGTTAACTTTTATGTAGAAGTGTTGGTATATCTTCAGCTTTTCTGTAGAAATGTTTGCCTATCGTCAACTTTTCTATACAAATAATGGCCTATTTGCAACTGTTCCATAGAAATGTTGGACTATCGTCAAACTTTCTAGACAAGTATTGGTCTATCGTCAACTTTTTTATAGAAATGTTGGCCTATCATCAACTTTTCTATAAAAGTCTTGACCTATCGTCAACTTTTCTATAGAAATGTTTGAATATCGCCAACTTTTCTATAGAAATGTTGGTCTATCGTCAACTTTTCTATAGAAGTATTATCCTATCGTCAACTTTTCAACAGAAATGTTGGCCTATCGTAAGCAATGTTTGCCTATCGTTATCTTGTCTATGGAAATGTTGGATATGGTCAACTTTTGTATAGAAATGTTGGCCTATGGTCAACTTTCCTATAGAAATGTTTACCAATCCTCAACTTTCCTGTTGAAATGTTGGCATATAGTCAACTTTTCTATAGAAATGTTGGCCTATCTTCAAATTTTCTATAGAAATGTTGGTCTTTCGTCAAATTTTCTATAGAAATTTTAGACAGTCGTCAACTTTTCTATAGAAATGGTTTCTATAGAATTGGCCTGTCATCATATTTCCAACTTTGCTTAAGAAATGTCTTCTTATAGTCAATTTGTTTAAAGAATTTTTTTCCCATCGTCAACTTTTCTATAGGAATCGCTTCTTATCGAAACTTTTACATTCTTTTGCTAATGGTGTAGGGTATGTATATCATAATAATTAACTTCAACACTTGTCTAAACCTAAAAGCAAGAAAACTAGTTCTTGAAAAAAAAACATTTAACAACGGCTTAAGAAGCGTGACAAAATGTAACATAAACGCTATAAAAGTTTCTGGTTCTAAAAGGGAAATTTATATACACAGCTATTAAATGCTTTACAGCAGAAACATCTTAACTTTTCTTTTTCAAATTTTGAAAGTAAATTTTTTTACAACCTTTGCAATAAAAACCTTACTTTGTATTTTTATGGTATTTCAATGTTAAGTGATTTATGATGACTCTACCAGCAGCATTTGCTATCATCATTATTACAGCAATTTACATGCATTTGTTAACAATACATTTAATTTACTTTCACATATTAACGGTTCACATATTAATAGCTGTAATTTTGTGTAAAAATGTATCTTCTTTAAATGTCAATTAGTTTTTTTCTTCTATAATCAATTTGTTTCCCAAACTTCCCAAGTTTTGGAAAAAAAATCAGTTCAGTTTTTTTTTTTTCTTCAAAGAAAAAGTTTGTCTAGTCTTTGTTACACAATTCAATTAAATTTCCTTTCATTTCCAAAATTCTCTTTCGGTTATTAATCTTTCGAGGTAGAGGAGTTTCATCAATAACACATGTTGATTTTTAATCACTTACAAGATTAATGATTTTATATCTTTCTTCAAAAATTTGTAGTGTAAAAAGGTAAAACGTGTAAACAGGCAGCTTTACAATGTGTGTGGCATGTATTCAAATTAAAATAGTTTTTAACTGAAATAAAACTACTGGATATTTTTTAAGATTATATAAAAAATTCTAATGAAGAACAGATGTTAGAAACAGTAATGATGCAAAACTTTTGATAGAAGTCTTCGAAAAAAATACCTTTACTAATCTTTTAAGTAATTACTATAAGTTTAACAATTTCCAGTCATTTTATTGGCAGAACAATCATAACCGCCGCCCCTTCTTTTGGTTTGTTTTTTCATTAATATTAAAACTCTTCTTATTTAGTTTCTTCTTATAAAGTGGTACATCTTTTTTAATGTCTTTTTTAATTAGGAAAAAAAATAAGAATAGAATACCTCACACCACAGGAATTCTTTACGTTTTCCTATCTAGCCTCCAAGTTTTATAATTAAGATAAATGATAAACGGAAGAATAATAAAAATAGGTCGTAAAGGAACTTAATACTCATGGAAGTTATGAGTTTAAATATTAACGAATAGTTTAATATAGCTTTGATAAGTTTTTAATTTAATATTTCCTTTAAAATAGTTCATTTTTATACTTTTCACAATAGCTTTATAAATAAAAACAATGCATAGAAAAGCTCTCTCCCCAAAAACTTACCAATAAAAATTATGTGTATAGAAAACATTTGTCGGTTTTTACTTTTTAACAAAAGCGTTTTCTTGTTGGTTGAAAAAAGCTTTTGGTGTATATTTCAAAGTCTTTGTTACTAAACAAATTTTATCAAAAAGCATTTGTAGCAGTACCAAGTTTTTGATAAGTTCACCGGCTCATAAACATTATAATTATCGAAAGTTTCGAACAAAAATCGTTATGTCATAAACGTTCAACCAAAAAAGTTTAATTATAAAAAATACATTCTCGAAAGCTTTACGCTAAGAATTATACTGTAATATAATTCTTAATGTTAGGCTTTAGAGAATGTAGTTTTCAAATTTAATACTTTTTGGTTAAAAGCTTTTGTGAGCAGTTTGTTTACAATTTTTGGTTGTGATGATGGTATTAATCTGTAAAAGTGTATTAAAACTTTTGATAGATATTTCTAATAAGTTTTATCACCTGAAAAATGATTTATCAAAAAGTCTATAAAAAAAGCTTTTCAGACTTCATCTCTATAAAATATTTGTATTTTTACAATTAAAATTAAAATTAAAATTTTAATTAAAATTTTAGTTAGAAAATATAAAAAATCACAATTTTAATAAAACTTTTGGATTAACAATTTTATTTAATCAAAAGCTGCTATCGTAAAGTTAATTTCTTCCCTCAAAAATTCCAACTTGAATAATAATTTGAGGCTCTATGCTCCACTAAGAGTCAAGGATAGCAGAAAATTAATAACAATATTTAGTAAAAAGCTTTTTAATATAAAAATTAGTTGCTTTCTCAAATTATTCATCTCTTGTCTTATCAATAATATTTTGATCTCAAATAAAGAGTTTTGGAATAAGATGTCACTTTCATTTAAAAGCTTCATCACTATTCCACAATTTAATAAAAAGCTTTTAATGCAAATTAAAACATCTCCCTCACAACATTTTTTCCAAAAACCGGCAACTTAAAAAAAAGAGCTTTTGAGAGTTACAGTATTCAAATAGTAACATAAAAAAAATATTTCCTTCTAAACTCTATTATAAGGGAATATTTTATCGAAAGCTTTCTTTTTCATTTAAACTTTTGTTAATTTTATCAAAAAGCTTCTAAGATAAATAAAAAACGTTACAATATTATTTTACTTTATAATAAAAGCTCTTAAACTTAAAAAAGTCAATAAATTTTAATTTTCGCCCTTTAGAGATATTGCCTTGTTATCAAAAGTTTTCAACAAACCTTTATTAAAAAGCTTTATACTAAAAATAAATTATATTTTTGAATTAACCAAAGCTTTTTTATACTGAATATCATTGCACAAACATTTGTTGGAAGGTTTGTGTCTGAAGAAAAATCATTTATTAGGATGTTACCTTTTTTTCAAGATAAATAATTATGAAGCTTTTCTAAGGAACCTCTTTCAAAAAAACTTTTAGTCGTTCTTGTATGTAAAGGTCAAAAAGTAAAACAGAGATAAAAAATGCTAAATTATCTTTTGCTAAAAATATTTCCTTTATATATTTCCTTTTAAGTTTTCTACAAACTTTTATTAAAAAGCTCTTATAATAAAAAGAGGTTGTATTTATAAATTGACCAAGACTTTTTTAAATTGAATATCATAGCACAAACACTTTTTGATTAGCTCTTGCATGAAGAATAAGCCTTTATTAAGAAGTTGCTTAAAGCTTTTTTAAGATAAAAAATAGAAAAGCGTTTCTAACGAACGTTTCTAAGAAAACTTTTAATCGATCCTTTACTTAAAGCTCTAAAAGTGAAAAACATTCAATAAATGTTAAATTTTTTTGTTCGGCTTTTAAAAATATTGCCTTTTAATTAAATTTTTTCTAGAAGCTTTAATTAAAAACATTTTATACTAAAAAAACATTATATTTATAAATTAACAAAAACTTTTTTAAAATGACAAACTTTTATCGGAAAGTTTTTGTATGAAGAAAAAGCTTTCATTAAGATAAGCTTTTGTGTGAAGAAAAGCTTTCATTAAAATGTTCCTTAAATACATTTTTCTAGGCAAATAATAAGTGTTTCTAAAAGAAAACTTTTAATTGTTTCTTTATATACAGCTTTTAATTGATTCTTTATTTAAACCAAATTTTTTGTAAACCTTGGTTGAAAAGCCTTTCTATGAAATGAGGCTTTTACTAAAACCGATGCTTTTTCAAAATGAATATAGCTGCACAAGTTTTTTGCAAAGCTTTTGTAAGGAGCCTTTCTAAAAATCAATAAATATATAATTTTTTTTGTTCGTCTGTTGAAAATATTATCTTTTAATAACATTTTTCGGAAAGCTTTTATTAAAAAGCTTGTATACTAAAAAGAGATAATATTTACAAATTAACCAATATGAGCACAAATTTTTATCAAAAAGCTTTTGTATGAAAAAAAGCTTTCATTAAGATTTTTTCTAAAGACATTTTATAGATGAAAAGTCTTTATTTAAAGCAAATATTCTTGAAAATCTTTTCTAAGAAATAAGTCTTTTACTAAATCATGCACAGCACAACCTCTTGTAAGAAGAGGAAAAGCTTTCGTAAATATGTTTTCAGCGTTTATAACAGAAAACGTTTAATCGTTCCTCTATTTAAAGCTTTTAATTATCAAATTTATTTTGAAAGTATTGAGAAACATAACTCAGTTATACCAAATGTAAGTCCTTCATATATAAATTAATTTATCGATCTTTAAAATAAAAAAATGAAACATTTTTCTATATATTATATTAAATGCTTTACCTATAAATCCAATATAACTAAACTTAAAATAAATTTAAATATAAAGATTATAAAGCTCTATTATTATTAATTTTTAATTATTTTATGTTTATAAATTTTCTTGAGATATATTTCTTTCGGGGCTAATTAATCAAATATTTGCATCTAAAAGCTTTCGTTTTTAAAAAAAAACTACTATCATCCAAATTAATTGATGTTTAAGTCACTTAAGAAACTCGACTTCAAAATCTAACGTTATAATTGAAGTAAGCTTATCTACCTGAAGCTTTTATTATACTCATACTTACAAAATTTGTTATTTTAGGCTTTTTTATATAACACTACGAAATCTTCGGCAATGTCAGTATAGATGACATTAAATCTGTATTATTGGACCTATTACCTAAAATTTATCAGCTGAACGTTAATCTCAATATAATAAAAGATTTAAAGATTTAAGAACGGAAGGCGTCTGAATGAAGTATAAATGATTTCATCTTAAGTGGTAAAGGTTTCATCTACCTATGTTTTATATCGTAGTATTAGTATCTACAAGTCGTTGTAATGCTCGATCTTTTTTATTTTTCCTATTTTGTTATTGTAAATATCACAAATTTGTGTCTTCATCCAATTAAAATGAAACCATACCTCATAGATACTAACTAACAACATCAAGTACCAATTTATTATAAAATAATTTCTTAGTCAAAGTTTTCACTTTAAATTTTTCCATTTTTCGGACCGCCAACTATCAAAAACCATTTCTGTTTTTTTCATATTTAGTAAACCACACAAATTTGCTGCAGAGCATTTTTCTTACGATGCATTTAAATTAAGTAACCGCTTAAAATTGAAAAAAAAGGAAAATTGTAATAATCAGTGGCCATAAAAGATATGCCAAGAAATTTCATTATTACAAACAACCCAAAAACCTAATGGCAAAATATTGTGTGAGTGCTAATTTATCAACAAATAGAGACACGTACCGCCAAAAGAGCCGGTGTCATACATGCAATAGAGCTGAAGAGACAGACAGACGGACGACGGTCTTGGTGGCTAGTGGAAAGCTATGAAAGGCTATTTTTTTTCTGTTCATATATAAATTTTCGAAAATCTTCTAACATCAACACACACTTGTAAGAGAATGAAAATAGATTTGGTAAATTGTAGACAATATTTTTAAGACAGACAAGGTGGCAAAGTAACCCTTTTAAAGCTTAGGTATAATTTTGTTTGAATTACGAAAACAAAATTTTAAGTTTTATAAAAATATTGAGTAAGTGGTCCAACCTAGAATTCTACATTTGAATTCAAATATTGGAAAGTTTTGAACTTACTAAAATGATTTTGTTACCATCCAATGTCAACTTTGTGTTCCCTTTTTTTCTGTTATGTCCCCACTTAGTGGGTTAATTTACTTGGACTCTTTTTTATGGTCATCTTGGCAATATGAATGGAACACCTTTAAGTAACCCATGTTTATGGCCAATACACTTGCATAGTTTTCTTTATTTATTATTACCATTTTCATTTTTTTATTTTTTGTTCATACGTAGCTATTTTTTAAGGCCATTGAAAATCTTGGCAAAAAAATAAAACTAGTATTCAAAGTTGACTTCATGGTATTCTTTTTCGTTTTTTGCTATTCTAAAGCATTTTTAGCTCAACACCGCTAGACGGACAGAGTGTTACGGTATCTAGAGTCGGTGGTTTTATGCCACGATGACCTGCTTTAAACAATTGTATCCGTTCATTCCAAAGTCGCTTCTACGGACTCTCTATCTCTTTTCCACTTAACAATTTTTTGCTTTAAATTGATATTAATGCAAAAATTCTTCTTTCTTTGTTAAGGAAAATTAAGAAAACTCTAAGAAAATCTAAAATATTTATAGAAGTCGGTTTTAGTTTTTTTTTTATTAAGAAAAACAAAAGAATTGAATATTTGTGGTTAATTTTTAGTTAAAGGTGCTAAATTGGTCAATAAAACTCCAGAAATGTTTTAAACATGAAATTATGTTAAACCGAGGAAAATGTTTTGAAAAATTTTTAATAAAAATTCATGATATTCCAATTCTTTTTGAACTGCTTTTCCCCCTTTCTCAGCGATATTGTTTTTTTTTCTTCAGAAGTCAATGCTCCCCAATAAAAATTCAAATTGATTTGTTAATAATATAGATTTATTGACTTCTACACTTCTTTATCTACTTACACTCGTATTTACTGCACACACACCTTAACTGTTTTCTGATATAATATTTTTTTTTTATTTTCATTATTCGATTTTATTTTTCCGATTTTTTTACAGTTGCTGTAATTGAAAAATTATTATTTTTCTTTCATTATTATTTAACATTTTCAACATCACGTAGAACTTGTTCTTGTTCATTTTTGCATCTACTCTTAGCGATTTTCTTGGTTTAAATTGAACTAAGTTTCTGCTTTAGTTTTGATGTAATGCCCATTCGTTCAATTTCGAATCTAGTTTAATCTTATGAGTTTTCATTTTAAAATAGTGAAGAATAGAAATTGTAATAGTTTTTGAAATTGATTGTTTGGAAAAATAAAACGTTAGAAATTATTTAGATATTGGCTTTAGAGCTTACATATTTACTCATACATATCTAGTCTATTATTGCAAAACTCTCGGTATGACCATGGAAAATTGTATGTAATGTTAAGAAATTGATGAATTTTTACAGTGATGATGAATTTTTTCTAATAGATTTTCTTCGATTGTTTTGTGGTCAAGTGTATTGAGATTTTTTAACAGTAAACTTATTGTTATATTAACTTTTGAACCCACATTCATAACTTTGTCTTTAATTATGGCTACTGTGATAATGTACTGCTGCAGCAGCAGAAATTTTCGATCAGAAAATTAATACGAAAAATTGCCACAATATGAAAATCGTATAATTTGTTATGTTAAAAATTAAGCTTTATGATAAGTTATTAATTTTTAAATTTTTTTGAAATTTTTTTAGAAGCAAAAAAAAAATCAGGTAATATTAAATTTTTGTATAAAATTTCTATAGAAAAAATTTAATAATGAAAAGTTTTCTTTAGAAATAATTTTATAATGAAAATATTTCTACAGAAAAAATTTTATAATGAAAATTTTTCTATAGTGAATCTATAGAAAACATTCTATAATAACAAGTTTCTATAGAAAAAATTATATGATCTAAAATTTTCTATAGAAAAAATTTTATGATGTAAATTTTTCTATATAAACAATTTTATAACCGAAATATTTCTACACAAAAAATTTAATAATCGAAATTTTTCTATAGAAAAACTGTTGCAAATAAAATTTTCTAATGAAAAATTTTTTACAAAAAACAAATTTGTAATGCAAATTTTTCTATTGAAAAATTTTTTTTATAAAACTTTTGTTTAACAAAATTTTTCTATAGAAAAAATTTTATAATGAAAATTTTCCTATACAAATATTTTACAATGAAAATTTTACTGTAGAAAAAAATTTATAATAAAAATTTTTCTTGAGAAACAAATTTTCTAATGAAAATTTCTCCATACAAAATTTTATGAATATTATAGAAAAAAAATTTTACAGAAACAATTTTGTAATGCAAAATTTTACAGAAAAAATTTTGTAATGCAAAATTTTATTAAAAAATTTTTTCTATAGAAAAAATTTTATAATAAAAATTTTTCTATAGAAAAAATTTCATAATGAAAATTTTTCCATTGAAAAAATTTTATACTAAAAATTTTTCCATAGAAAAAATTTCATATTGAAAATTTGTACATACAAAAAAATTTATAATCAAAAGTTTTTTCTAAAAAAATTTAATAATGAAAATTTTTCTATGGAAAAAATTTTATAATGAAAATTTTTCTATACAAAAATTTCATGATGAAAATTTTTCTAATGAAAATTTTTCTACAGAAAAATTTTTTTAATGAAAATTTTTCTATAGAAAAATTTTTATAATAAAAATTTTTCTATAGAAAAATTTTTATAATGAAAATTTTTCTATAGCAAAATTTTTATAATGAAAATTTTTCTATAGAAAAATTTTTATAATGAAAATTTTTCAACAGAAAAATTTTTATAATGAAAATTTTTTTAAAGAAAAAATTTCATAATGAAAATTTTTCTATAGAAAAAATTTCATAATGAAAATTTTTCTATAGAAAAAATTTCATAATGAAAATTTTTCTATAGAAAAAATTTCATAATGAAAATTTTTCTATAGCAAAAAATTTATAATGAAAATTTTTCCATACAAAAAATTTCATAATAAAAATTTTTCTATAGAAAAATTTCATAATAAAAATTTCTATATTGCAAAAATTTCATAATGACAAATTTTTCCATAGAAAAATTTCATAATGAAAATTTTTCTATAGCAAAAATTTCATAATGAAAATTTTTCTATAGAAAAAATTTCATAATGAAAATTTTTTTATAGAAAAGATTTATAATGAAAATTTTTCTGTAGAAAAAAATTTTATGATGAAAATTTTTCTATAAAAAATTTTATAAATAAAATTTTGTAAAAAAAAATTTTACAGAAAAAATATTGTAATTTCTATGGAAAAAATTTTATCATTAAAATTTTTTTATTGAAAAATTTTTGTAATAAAAATATTTCTATATAAACATTTTTATACTGAAATTTTTTTTATAATGAAAAATTTTTAATTAAAAATCTTATAATAAAAACTTTTCTATAGGAAAAATTTAATAATTTAATAATTCTTCAATACAAAAATTTTATAATGAAAATTTTTTCTATAAAAAAAATTTTTTATAATGAAAATTTTTCTATAGGAAAATTTTTATAATGAAAATTTTTCTATAGAAAAAATTTCATAATGAAAATTTTTCAACAGAAAAATTTTTATAATGAAAATTTTTTTATAGAAAAAATTTCATAATGAAAATTTTTCTATAGAAAAAATTTCATAATGAAAATTTTTCTATAGAAAAAATTTCATAATGAAAATTTTTCTATAGAAAAAATTTCATAATGAAAATTTTTCTATAGCAAAAAATTTATAATGAAAATTTTTCCATACAAAAAATTTCATAATAAAAATTTTTCTATAGAAAAATTTCATAATAAAAATTTCTATATTGCAAAAATTTCATAATGACAAATTTTTCCATAGAAAAATTTCATAATGAAAATTTTTCTATAGCAAAAATTTCATAATGAAAATTTTTCTATAGAAAAAATTTCATAATGAAAATTTTTTTATAGAAAAGATTTATAATGAAAATTTTTCTGTAGAAAAAAATTTTATGATGAAAATTTTTCTATAAAAAATTTTATAAATAAAATTTTGTAAAAAAAAATTTTACAGAAAAAATATTGTAATTTCTATGGAAAAAATTTTATCATTAAAATTTTTTTATTGAAAAATTTTTGTAATAAAAATATTTCTATATAAACATTTTTATACTGAAATTTTTTTTATAATGAAAAATTTTTAATTAAAAATCTTATAATAAAAACTTTTCTATAGGAAAAATTTAATAATTTA
The DNA here is from genome assembly GCA_933228675.1 of Stomorhina lunata. Taxonomy (NCBI): domain Eukaryota; kingdom Metazoa; phylum Arthropoda; class Insecta; order Diptera; family Rhiniidae; genus Stomorhina; species Stomorhina lunata. The sequence continues at coordinate 128,095,773 of OW121740.1, forward strand.
ATAATTCTTCAATACAAAAATTTTATAATGAAAATTTTTTCTATAAAAAAAATTTTTTATAATGAAAATTTTTCTATAGGAAAATTTTTATAATGAAAATTTTTCTATAGAAAAATTTTTATAATGAAAATTTTTCTAATGAAAATTTTTCTTTAGAAAAAATTTTATAATGAAAATTTTTCTTTAGAAAAAATTTTATAATGAAAATTTTTCTTTAAAAAAATTTTATAACGAAAATTTTCAAAAAGAAAAAGTTTCACAATAAAAATTTTATGATGAAAGTTTTTCTGTATAAAAAATTTCGTAAAGAAAGTTTTTCTATATTAAAAATTTTATGAACATTTTTTTTATAAAAAAAAAATTTATAATAAAAGTTTTTTATAGAAAAAAATTTATAATAAAAATTTTGCTATAGAAAAAATTTTATTAAGAAAATTTTTCAATAGAAAAAATTTTGTAATTAAAATTTTTTATAGAAAAAGTTTTATAATGAAAAATTTTTTACAGAAAAAATTTTGTAATACAAATTTTTCTATGGAAAAAATTTTATAATGAAAACTTTTGTGTAGAAAAAATTTCATAATGAAAATTTTTGTGTAGAAAAAATTTTATAATGAAAACTTTTCTGTAGAAAAAATTTCATAAGGAATTTTTTTCCATAGAAAAAAATTTATAATGTAATTTTTTATAGAAAAAATGTTAGCATGAAATATTTCTGCAATCCACTTGCATATTTCTACTCAAATACGAAACATTTATACAAATCTTAAGATTACAACGGTTTTTTGAAGAAACTTAAATTGGTTAAAAAAGCATTATTTCCTATTAATAGAATATTATTTCTTTCCAAAAATTTATTCACCAAAAACTTCTCAAAAATTTTTTTCCCAAGCTTTCATCTCTTGTCATTAAAAGAACTCACATATAACTCAAATCAAAAGACTTAGACGACAAACCTGAAGTATTCACATGTTGCCATAAAAACACCATAAAACTCGAATCTTTATTTAAGATCTTCATAAAATAGCAGAAAGAAACATATAATAAAAAAAAATTATGTCATTTATTTTAACAATGATATAATACCAATAAAGAACAAGTCAAAGCAAAAAATTTTAAAGAAATTATATAAAAACATGGGAGTACACCAACAACTGACTACCGTAATACTAATTATATGGTAGCTAATACAAAAGTTAAAAAAAAGAATAACTTAAAAAACGAGTAAAAATTAAAGTTAATTGTATGACAGAAAACCAAGACGACAAGTCTTCATTAGGGTAACATTTGGGTTAATTAAAGTGAAAAGAATACTATAATTATATTGAAGCAAAATTAGCTAACCAAACATCTTATATGAATGAGTGCTCAGTGATTCTGGAGGTTAACTTAATTAAATGAAATATGATATTTAAATATGATACATTTTAGAACAATGAAGATATGGTAATGATTATGAATAATCTTTAAAAAAATGTTTCTAGATTTACTAAGAAAAGCTATAATAGAAGAAAAGCAAAAGCTTATATTTAAATTTACAAATTTGCTTAAGAATAACGGCTTCATTTAATTTATAGGTTACTAGGCAATAGCTGGCCATTTAAGCTACCTCATCTATCTTGTTAGCGAAAAGAAATTATGAATTTTAAAAATAAATTTTGTTACTTAAAGATTTTAAACGTTTTTTCTAAAAGTTCTTTTCTATGGGTTCCTTTTTGTAAGTTCTTCAACTTTTTTGTTGGATAATTTATCATTTATTCTGGCACGGTATATTTAACTTCTGTTTTTCTTTTTTGCATATTTATAACTTTTATTTCACTTCACAGAAAAAAAAAACTCTTAATTATAGCATAAGATTTAATTATAATCATGGTATGATACTTTTATCCAGCTGCTTTGTTATTAAAACAGCTAAAAGCAAATATTCTTGCTAATTATTCTAATTAGAAAGAAATTGTTTAAACTAATAAATTTTATTAATTGTTGAGATTTCTTTCTTTTTCTTTTCAAATAAAATTTAATAAAATTTTTTATAATTCATAAGAAAAACGTAAAGAAAAACGAAAATCTAAAACCTAAAATTAAAATGTTTACGGTTCCTCGTGAATTTTTATATGAAATACAAGAAAACATAAATTTTGAAAAATGTTATTCAAAACCACTAAAGCTCAATTAACCAACAGTTCTAAGAGTTGTATGTGGTATTATATTAAACTTTCTGTTTAGAGTCTTATATTTTGTTCATCAAATTTTTCTCAGCTGTAAGTTATACCAACTTACAACTCATACAACATTTGATGAATAGTTTACTTGCTTCTGGTTTAAACTTACACTAATTAGATTATATTTCTTTTCTTTTTTTTCCAACCATCAGCCACCTTTTTGATGTTCATTTTTTAAAATAATTCCTTCATTATAGTTATCTACTAAAGTAGATTAATAATTATCATAGCTCATCTCTAGTTTAATTATATATAATAAAATTTTTCTTTGATCTTGGTTAGAAAAAAATTGAAATTTTTAATGTTCTTCCAGTGCCACTTTCTTTAACAATGAGAAATCTGTTTTAAGCGAGATACTCGGAATTCCTCATATTTTCATATAATATTATGAAACTTTATTAGAGTATCAAATTATACCATTAGTTTTAATTTTTTATTAAAATTGTACTCCTAATAATTTTTATAATCATATCTTCGTACATAAAAATCATTACACAACCAATAAATCTGTTAAGCAGAAAAGATTTGTAAGATAAAAAAAAATTATTAGGTCTAGCAAAAGGTCTGTTAAATATGTATATTACAAAAATGTTTCTATATAAAAAATATTGATACAAAAATATTTCTATATAAAAATTTTTGATACAAAAACTTTTCTATATAAAAATTTTTGATACCAAAATTTTTCTATATAAAAATTTTTGATACAAAAATTTTTCTATATAAAAATTTTTGATACAAAAATTTTTCTATATAAAAATTTTCAATATAAAAATTTTATATAGAAAAATTTTCAATATAAAAATTTTATATAGAAAAATTTTCAATATAAAAATTTTATATAGAAAAATTTTTGTATCAAAAATTTGTATATAGAAAAATTTTTGTATCAAAAATTTCTATACAGAAAAATGTTTGTATCAAAAATTTTTCTATATAAAAATATTTGATACAAAAATTTTTCTATATAAAAATTTTTCACACAAAAATTTTTCAATATAAAAATTTTTGATACAAAAATTTTTCTATATAAAAATTTTTGATAAAAAAATTTTTCTATATAAAAATTTTTGATACAAAAATTTTTCTATATAAAAATTTTTGATACAAAAATTTTTCTATATAAAAATATTTGATACAAAAATTTTTCTATATAAAAATTTTTGATACAAAAATTTTTCTATATAAAAATTTTTGATACAAAAATTTTTCTATATAAAAATTTTTGATACAAAAATTTTTCTATATAAAAATTTTTGATACAAAAATTTTTCTATATAAAAATTTTTGATACAAAAATTTTTCTAAACAAAAATTTTTGGTACAAAAATTTTTTTAAATAAAAATTTTTAATACAAAAATTTTTCTAAACCAAAATTTTTGATACAAAAATTTTGCTATATAAAAATTTTTGATACAAAAATTTTTCTATATAAAAATTTTTGATACAAAAATTTTTCTATATAAAAATTTTTGATACAAAAATTTTTCTATAGAAAAATTTTTGATACAAAAATTTTTCTATATAAAAATTTTTGATACAAAAATTTTTCTATATAAAAATTTTTGATACAAAAATTTTTCTATATAAAAATTTTTGATACAAAAATTTTTCTATATAAAAATTTTTGATACAAAAATTTTTCTATATAAAAATTTTTGATACAAAAATTTTTCTATATAAAAATTTTTGATACAAAAATTTTTCTAAGCAAAAATTTTTGGTACAAAAATTTTTCTAAACAAAAATTTTTGGTACAAAATTTTTTTTAAATAAAAATTTTTAATACAAAAATTTTTCTAAACCAAAATTTTTAAAACAAAAATTTTTCAATATAAAAATTTTTGATACAAAAATTTTTCAATATAAAAATTTTTGATACAAAAATTTTTTATATAAAAATTTTTGATACAAAAATTTTTCTATATAAAAATTTTTGATATAAAAATCAATCTAAAAAAATATGATTTTAAAAAATGAACCGAAATTTTATAACCCAACATTTTTCAATAATAATTGTTAGAGTCCTTTAGAAAAGAATGCATAAAAAACTCTTTAACTCTACTTCATTTAAATATATATTTACAGCCTTTTTACGCCTTATACCTCAGCAAGTGCCAATAACAAGATACTCGTTTCTTTAATGCCACCACAAACAATTAAAAATAACATTATCTCAGCAATTATTTAAAGTTATAAACAAATTAAAGTAATTCCTGTTTTTCTTTCTCTTTCCAGACACACACACACATTTAAAAAACTAGACAGCAACAGCAACAAAAACACCCAACACAAACATGTTCTTACGCAAAAGTCTAGTATTTCTAATGCTTTTCCTAGTGATTAGCTCAGCGACAGCTGCCCGCAAAACAAAACGTCCCGCCAAGCCGGTCAAAACATTTCCCCGTACAAATGTAACACCTTCACCACAACAACAATTGGCTGCCGCCAGCTCAAGTTCTGCCACATCGTCAACAACAAGCACAACAACAACAACTACAAGCGTACCACAGAAACAACAACAAAATCTTGAGGAAGCTGATAAAACAGGAAATGTTATGAATGACAGTGAATTGCCTAAGCCATTAGATGGTGGTGGTGTCATGGCTGCAGCGGCCACAAACGGAAATGTGCAACAAGCTGAGCATGAATCGAAGACCGAAGAAATGCCTGGTTACCTAGAAGGCGGTATAAATGGTGCTAATGGTATGATTGAGGAGGAATGTGATCCGGATATGATTGGCTTTGAAATTATATCGGGGTAAGTAAATGTAATTAATTACAGAAAATTGAGGTAATTGAGGTTTACGAGTTATGTGTTAGTTAGATTATCAAGTAACAGGGAAATGAGAACAGTATAATAATGTTGGTAAGTCGATGTTTTAAAAATAAAATGGAAAAACTGGAAGTAGTATTATTTAAATTTTATAAAATTAACAGTTTGTTGTCATTTTATATAAGAATGATTAAGTAATTGTCCTAGTTATTATATCAGAGTAAACCTGATTTAAGAAATTGGACTTGTCTTGTTGCTTCTGGTTTAGATTTATGCAGAGAAATTCTATAAGTATTACTCAATTAAGAGCTTCATTGAATAACATAATTTCTAAGCGATTTTATAAAAAAAACATAATTTTTTTGTGTCTTAAGTCTTTTGTTTGCTTAATGCAAATATCAGCATATCATAGCTTTAGCTCTTTAAAAACAGTATTAAATCATTTCTGCATGCCATCTGCTGTAAGTATAGTAGTGTAGAGCATCTTTTGAATGAGTTTTTCGAATTGTATAACATATCATATTCAGCCTGGGTTCGATCCTCGGCCACGACAATATCAATTTCTGTAAATATTAATTTTATTATTCATTACCACAGCATCCTCCATCGTAAGCTGCAGCAATAACACGCAGTCAATACTTAATAAATAAAGTCTGGACTTAACACTGATTGATAGCTATCTAATGTTTTTGATTATAGATATAAGTTGTCATATCTATTACAATTTGATATAATTTATCAGCAAGTGAGCTCTAACTAAATACGAACCGATTTTGCGCATTTATGTACTGAAAATGCGCAAATTAAAGATATGGAAATATTTTTGCAAATTTTGTCTCTTTAACTCTTTTCTTTAAGGCCCTATAGTCCTTTCATTTGACGGACAGAAACCACCATAAAGATAAGACAGATAGACAGACAGACAAACAGACAGATGGACAGACATCGCTCAATCGTTTTAGAATTTCAAATGGATTCAGAACATGCATCAATTTTGGTTTCTGAGCCAATATTAGGGAAATTACAAACGGAATGCCAATCTTAATATGCCTTTCTTTTTTGATGGTGGGTATTAAAAACAAGACCTTGTGTTTAAGCTCTTTTGATTGACCTTCGCCATCTATGTATTGTTCTTTAGAAATTTATAAGGAAAATAACACAATTGTATCAATACAAATGATTCTCGTTTAAAAGACTCTAAAATTTTTTAAATTTTAACCGATATTGAAGTTTCGAAATAAAAATATTGCGTAACTTTAAGTCGTAAGAAATTTTATAAAAAACTTTCCGCTTGTGGCTTAAGTCTTTTGATTGACCAATTTTCCAATTTCTCTGTTTTTTTACTATAAAAGAATATTAAACAATTTAAATTTTCGATAAGTATTAATGAAAACTATAACTAAGTAATACTTTGTTAGAAGTTTTTTTCTTAAGTCTTTTGTTTAACACTGGTAAAAAGGTCATGAAGGTTTCTAATACTTCTTTATTCGTTTTTCAAATATCTTGCGTAACTTTAAAAATTAAAAAAACAAATTTGAGAAAATAAAATCCACTTTTCGCTTAAGTCTTTTGTTTGGCCTATGTAAAGGAAACTTTCTCATAAACTATTGTTTTATGAGCACAAAAGAATATTGAACTATTTAAATTTTCGATAAGTATTTGTGAAAACTATTGACAAGCTAAATACTTTGTAACAAGTTTTGTTCTTAAGTCTTTTGTTTCAATACCCGTAAAGAAGGTCATGAAAGTTTCTAAGACTTTTAAGTGTTAGTATTTTCTTTAAAATGTTGCATAACATGAAAACTTGCAGAAATGTTAACAAAATATAACGCTTGTCACTTAAGTCTTTTCTTTGAACTATGCCACTACAAAAAATTTTAAATTTCACTTACTCGTTTTTTTAGAACAAAAGAATATTTTACAATTAAAATTATTGATATTTTTTAACACAAACTTTTGATAGCAAGTATAACTTTTGAACAAGTTTCTTGCTTAAGTCTTTTGTTCGAATAAAACGAAAGTAAAAGGAAAGTATTTTGTGACAAAAAATAATCAAATTTATATAATAATTTGATGTATTTTATAAAAAAAAGCAAAAGTTGCTAATTCTAAACTTTAAGTAACTTCAGCTTCATATTATCTTCTTGTTTCCATATAAGATATATGAACACAAATTCTATGATAACGAGTAATAATAGTCAGTCATTTTTGAAAATATAGTGTTTTAAGTCTTCTGATTGACCTTCCCCATCTATAGCTCTCTAAGAATTTATATAGATAGTAAGAAAATTGTATCAATAATATTTATCATAATTTAAAATACCTATAATTCTTTATATTTCATCGATATTTTAACTTTTAATAAAAATGTTACATAACTTTACATTGTAACAATTTGAATAAAAAACTTTCCACTTGTCGCCTAAGTCTTTTGTTTGACCTATGCAGAGGAGACTTTTGAATTTCTCTTAAACTATTGTTTCATCAGCTCAAAAAAGTATTAAACTATTTACATTTTCGATATTTATTAATGAAAATTTGTGATTTCAAGATAACAAGTTTTTAGCTTATGTGTTTTGTTTTAATAAAACAAAACAGAAAGGGTAATTTATGACAAACAAATCGTTAAAGTTATACAATATTTTAATATATTTTATGGAAAACACTTGTTGCTTATTCTTAAGTTTAAGTAATTTCAGCTTCATATTATCTCCTTGTTTCTATGTAAGATATATGAGCTGAAATTCTATGATATCGAGTAATAATAATCAGCTTTTTTTATATTATAATGTTTTAAATCATTTATAATTAAGACTTTAATTTGACCTTCTCCCTCTATTATTATTTAACAATTTATAAAGATAGTAAGACAACTTTATTAATTCCACTGATTCTTATTTTAAATACCCTAAATTCTATTTATTTCATAGATTCAACATTTTTATAAAAATTGAAATTTTTATTGAAATGTTGCATAACTTTAAATTTTAAGAATTTGAATAAAATACTTTTCACTTACCTCTCAATTCTTTTGTTTGACCTGTGCAGATAAAATTTCCTAATTTCTCCTAAACTATTTTTTTTATCAGCACAAAAGAATATTAAACTATTTAAGTTTTTGATAACTACTAATGAAATCTATTGATAAGCTAAATATTTTGTAAAGAGTTTTTTTACTTAAGTCTTTTGTTTTGATACTCATAAAGAAGGTCATATGAGTTTATAGCAATTCTATATTATTTCTTTAAAACGTTGCATAACAAGAAAACTTATAAAAAATTTATAAAAAATTAAACGCTCGTCTTTTAAGTCTTTTGTTTGACCTATGCCACTAACTGGTGTTTAAAATTTCTCTTGCTTCGTTGTTTTGTCAGTACAAAAGAATATTTAACTATTTAAATTATTGATATTCATTAATGAAAGATTTTGATAACAAGTTAACTTTTTAACAAGTTTCTGGCTTAAGTCTTTTGTTTTGATAAAACGAAATAAAAAGTGAAATTCTTTTATGACAAATTTATGTAATATTTAGAAAAATTTGATAAAAAGCCGCTAAATATTAACAATAAATAGTAACGGTTAGACTTGAAAGTAAATTTAGCTTCTTTTTATCTATTTTTTGAAAATTATAGAGTCGTCTTTTATATTAATATGTTAATTTTATGTTAATTCCTAAGAAAACAATACCAAATATTTAAACAAATTAATAAGACAGCCCTATTTTCTAAATTTACTGAAAGTGGTCAATAAAAAAAAAGTAAATTCCAAATTTGATAAAGAAATTAAATTTCAAGGTAGTTGCTTTTTTTAGATTAAAAGTCTAAGTTTTGCTTACTCATACTTAGTCATACGAGTGGTCATAAAACGGCGTCTTCATTTCAAACTTAACAGCTGGTCTTACACACTCATTTACGTTTAGCTTAGACTTAGCCTTAAATGTAACTCTAAGACTTCATCATCATTATAAGAAACATAGTCATTGAACTTTCGTTTTCATTTGGCAAAAAATCTAAAAAAGCAGCAAAAG